>OX352774.1:242598801-243925067 GCA_947095535.1 Poecilobothrus nobilitatus | reverse complement strand
ATGTACATCCATGCTTTTTTAATATTATACAAGAAATATTTTATTATTAACACTTTACTGTTTCCACTGATTTTATAATTTAACACAAACGGCAAATATAAATTGAATTTAATTGCTCCGCACATGATTAAAATAATAATGATATATAAAAAAATTAAATTTAACATTTAAAATGTTTTTAATAGATTCGTTTTTTACAACTATACCTTACTTGTTTTGTCTTCTACTTATTTTTATATGTTCTATGTTCGTTTTTTTATTATCCTAAAATTCTTAAAATGAGAATGGTAAATCTTTTTTTTTATTATTTACTTCCTTTCCTTTCCCACGTCCTTTTTTTTTTTAGACCTTCAAGTTTAAACTTCGTCTATTTAAATGGAATTATTCTTTAATCTCCTTTTCTTTCCTTTTAAATGCCCATTATAATATGCAATTTGTGTTTTTTTTTTTGCGTGGGTAAATGGGAATCTCCAAAGACACCAATGAGATCAACGTGCGAATTCTCTTTAGTAGTGTTCAACTTTAACCAACCAATCGTCACCTCTCTTTTAAATCAAACATACAATGTACTGTTTGGTTTGGGGATTAGGAAAATAGAAATAAAGGAAATTGGGAAATATAGAAAATTATTGGATGTAGGGAGGATTATTTGGAAGATTTTTTTTATCAATTATTATATTTTAAATGGCATTTAATGCGTTTAGTATTATTTGTAAAAAATTTTAAAATTAGGTATATGTTCTTTTCTTTAAAATTTAAAACTATTGAGTTTAATAAATAAAAGATAAATAAAATTCAAAATAAAAATAAAAAAAAAAAAACAAATACATTTAAAATTAATAATGTAATAAGAAAAGAATCATCTGCAACAGTAAATTTTTATAAATTAAATGTTTTATCGTTAATGTATTTAATAAATATTAAAACAAAAATCACTGTTGCTTTATCAGTTTATCAAAGGTAGGGCAGAACATAATTAAAAAAAAGCAAAAAAAAAAAATAGAAAAAACCAATCATATGAAGATCAATAAAAAATTATTCATTCAATTTATTTTATAAACAATAACAATTCTTTATTATTTAGCTCTAATACCTGTATATCTTTGTACCGTTGCTTTTTTTTTATGGTTATGCTTCAATTGCATTTATATAGTGTTTTTTTTTCTCTCTGCTTTTCTATCTGTTTGCATTGTGATCTATCCATTCATTCATTCAATTACAACATGAAAACCGTGTGCAGTTAAACCTGCCACTAAGTATCTGCGAAATATATTTTGAAGAGTAGAAAAATATAAACTGTAAATAAAAATAGAAAACAAGGAAAACTATATTTATCGGTTTTACTGACTTTTCATTTCGAAATAATTATCAAGTTTTTAATAAAAAAAATTTTAATTTTTCAAGAGGTGGAAATAAATGCTTTCTATTTCGTAAGGTTTGCAATTTAAAATTATATTTTCTTTAAAGTAAAAAGTTAGAATCGATACTGCATTATTATGTTAAAGTGTAGTTTGGCTCGATACCGAATTTACTTTTTATTATTAAATTTTTGCGTAAAACTCTTTTTAAAATTACCTTTTATTAGAGAACTAATGTCAAAAACAGAAACATTTTAAACATCAAAAAAACAGAACCATTTTGAAGATCAAAAATTAATCAAAAAAAAAAAATGACTCTCACATATAAATTTTCTTAATAAAAAAATAACTAATGTTTCAGTAATTTAAAAATTAATCTAAAAAATTGGAATAAATACCTTAAACAAACATGCATATATATAAATATGCTTAATAAAATAATGAAATAATAATTATTTTTTTACACATACATTTTTTTATTTATTACATAGATTTTCCATTATTTTATTAAATTTTTATCTGAAATGGTAAGATACAAGTTACCTATTTAAATTAACAATTTTGGAAAACGCTTTAATCATGGAATTTTTGGTTTTGTTTATTTTCTTCTACCATTAATCTTGCAATCTTTTGCAGACATACTGTTACTGTATGCATTTTCTTTCTTTTGAAAATGCTACAAACATCTTTCTAATGTTGTTATTAAAATTGATTGAATATAGTGCATGATGAAATGGAAAACATAGAACAATTTTCATCACATAAAATACTAAAACAAAAAAAATTAAACAAAAAACAATTTAAACAAAATAAAATAGATAAGAAAAAAAAAAAAACACAATCTACAAGATTGAAACTATGAAGCATTTAGACTTTTTTTTGTTTTGCACATTTCAACCGTGTTTATATTAATATGCATATGCATATATATATATATATATATGAATGTATATTATGTATATATAAACATTTATATATTTATTTATAATGTATAAATATAATATAAAGAAAATAAAATACAAGTGTTTACGAGCATCCACTGTAATCGAGCGCAACAATATTTTTGTCTGTTTTACTTTTTATATTGTTTTTTTTATTTATTTTTATTTTTTTTTTTATTTTCAAATATATTTTCCCGAGTCATGTCATAATCGAATTGAACGTAGTCCAAATAAATGAATAGAAGAAGAGTTAGGAGTATAGTTTGAGACTTGAACGCGATCGGTTCATTTTATTTTATTATTTTTATTTTCGTCTCTCTCTCTACGATTATATTTAAATTTATTTATTCGTTATATTTGTTTTATAATAAATATTATTATGTCAAAATTAAAAATTAAATATATTTTAGTAAAAATTTTCATTGCATTTTGAAATAAAAAAAATATATATTTTTACAAAATAAAAAAGAAAAAAAAAAAATTGTTGTTAAAATAGTTTAAAAAATTTTTTAAATATAATTTAAGATTTTTATATAAAAAATAAAATGATCTAGGTGTTTATTTATTGATTTTTATTGTTCTCAAAGTATACTTTATACTTTGAAATAGTAATAAAAAAAAAAAAAAAAAATCTATTTGATATATTTTAATCTTATAAATTTTGTGATTAGCACTAATAGAGATTCTAATATTTAAAGGTGTAAAAGATAAAAGTAAGTATCAGGTGAATTTTTTCTTATTATTATTATTATTATGTTTTGATAAATAACTGGTTATTTTATTATATATATATTATATAGGGTAGTATTTCAACACAAATATTAAATTAAAAAAATGAGTACTTAAGCTTTTTTTATTTATGAAATAAAAGATATAATTTTTTTTTTTAAAGGGTTTTTATTTTTTTAAACTGTCAGTTCAATACTTAGTTTTTAAAGTATCTATATATGACCTATATCTTGTATGATCTTTTTCTTAATTAATTTTTTTTTTTTTTGGTAGACTAACAAAAATTTAATGTAAAATTAAATGAACTGAAAATTTTTAAGAAGATGCAGTAATATTTTGTGATATATTTTATTGTTTAAATTTTTTTCTGGAATCATTTAATCTATAATACTTTAAAAATTGTTATTTCAAAATAACTAAAATATTATATTGTGCACATAATTAAATTCTCTAATAATAAATTATTAGTGAAAATTTTAAATTCAATTATTTTACATCACAATATTTGAATATTAGTCAAGGGGATTTTTTTTTCTTTTATTTCATACATATAACTGATATTAAATAAAAAAAAAAAACTTGTAATGGAATATTTAAATAACTGAACTAAAATAATTAATTAACTAGGTATATTGTATAAATTTTTTTTATGAAAAGAATTTAATTAAATTTTTATTGTTTTCTTTCTTTTATGGTAAATATTATATAAATAATATTTTTGTATATGTATTGAATTTAGAAATTTGAAAATATATATTTTTATAGTTAATTATATAATTTTTTATGGCGAGTTATTATTTTTAATAATAAATTTAAAATTGTAATGCAAAATTTATTAATAATATTCAATAGATATTAAATAAAATAAAATAACAAAAATAAAAAAAAAATTACTGTAGGTACCTATAAAAAAATTTTTTTTTTTGAAAGACTTTAAAATGGCATATTTCGAAAATAAGGAATTTTTTAAAAGTTTTTTAAAGATATAAAATATAGTGGGGGTGGTTCGAATTTTTGAAAAACAAAATGTTCAATTAAAAATGTTGAAAAACAATATATTGAAAAAAAATATGTATTTAAAATAAATTTTCTTTTTTTATATTATGCATAATGGAGGTTTGGTAGAAAATTCCATTTCTCAAAATCCCAATACCAAAATCTCAAAGACAAAATTCCAAATTACAAAAATTATTCACCTATTTTATTTTGTATGTATAAATCTTATATTTTTTTTATATATGCATATATTTCAACATCAAAGAATTTAAAATATTGTTTGGCTAAACAAATTATTGAAATCATGATTTTGTAACCAACTCTTAAGTTTTTCCTAATAATTTTTTTTATATACATATTTCAACATTTAAGAATTTTAAATAGTGTTGTCTTCAAAGTCCGACTCAATTTATCATTAATACTCTTATATTTCTTAGGTATATATTTCGTGAATGATAAAAGCTGATCGGACTAGATCTAAAAAATACTATTTTAAAAAAAAAAAAGTTGAATATTTGTTTTTTTTAAGATTGAAATTCGAGTATTTTTTTCGACATTCTTTTCTTTCAATATTTTTCGATAATATTTGCCTTTTTTTTTCAACATTTTATCTTTCAAGAAAAAGGCTGGCTCTTAATATAATTAATGATTTATTATGAATAATTAAAATTCATTATTATATCGTTTAATATTTTTTAACGTTAAATATATAGGCGTAAAGCATTAATATCGAAGGGTTGCAGTTATTATTTAATATTAATATTGAAATTTTCAAATAAAAGTAATTAAAGTAGAATTATTTTCTCAGAATTAGTCAGAATACAGAATACATATACTTATATTACTTATTTATTACTTTTTTCTGTTTTATAACTAATTGTTTTTTTTTTATTCCTTTACTCCTAATTAAATATCAAATAAACAACTTTTTTAAGTTTTATTTAAAATAGATTTTAAAGAACTTGGTATTTATGTTACATATGTAATGTATATAATTAGCAAAAATAAAAAAATCACACCTGTCGATAATTGATTTGTTTCGAGGTTTCTTTAAATTCATTAAATTACGTATATAAAATTCATTTCAAATGATATGAAAATAAGAGAATAAAATTAAAGTTGTAAATTGATTTAATAAATCTCAATTGAGTTTCAAATTAAATAATATATTATATCTCTATCCAAATTTGCCAAACGCAGACAAATATGCGCTAATGTACTCTTAAAAATGAACTAAGTTCTGAAATACCCGTATATGCAGTACGTGAATAGCTTAAACATTTAAATATTCTATATATAAATTCTATACTAATGATTTTCTTCATATTTAACATAATAATTGACATTATGACATGTGGCTTAGCGGTTATGTCGCCGGTATTTCATTCGATAAACCTTTGTTTTAAACTTCAGTCAGATCATATCGAATAGTAAAAGCTTATTATCATAATAGTCCATATACCATTTTTACTTAAATTGAAGACATTTTTTTTAAGTGAAGACATTTTATTTTAAGTGAAAACATTTTTATTTCAAATGAAGACTTTTTACTTTAACTGAAGAAATTTTTTTTTCAATGAAAACTTTTTACTTTAAGTGAAGTAAAAATTAATAACAGTAAAAATTAAACAGTAATTTAGTTAATATAATATAAGTGTATACATATTAATATATATATATGAATATATATAGTATATCATTTTTCTTACTATAAGGAGCGTAGGGCACATCCACTAAGTCATTTATTATTCATATTTGACTAAGCTTCAATTTCTGGAATCATTATTTCACTAAGCCATTGATTACTCGACTATAGCTATTGTACAAGACTAGGCGTTTCATTTAGTTCTACGTCATCTATTATCTTACACAAGAATTATATTTTATTATTATTTTATTATATATAACAATATGATATTAATTATAATTTATAAAACATATATACTTATTTTTAATTTAATTATATCATACTAATTACATATTATAAGAAAAATCTATATTATTTTTTTATTAATCTATATGACCCAGTTGGGGTTTGAAACCGAGATCCTTCGTATGAAAGACCGGTGTCTTAACCACTACGACTACACCGTTGGCTGGATATAATATATAAATAGCGAAGATATTATATTTTATATTGAAAATAAAAGTCTTCAATTAAAGTAAAAGAGTCTCCAGTTAAAGTAAAAAAGGTATATATCATAATATAAAAAATATAAATAAATAATTGGCGTAATATAAGATAAATGATGGTCCACATCTCATATTTATATTTCATATCATCTTGTATAATAGCTACTGTCGATTAATCAATGAATTATGTAAGGATTGGACAAAGCAATAAATTTTCTTTTGTAATTTGTTTATTTAGGAATTATAGACTGGCAAACATAAAATATAATGTATTCTAGTTTTGCGGGGAATTTAATAATTTTTTCAGAAAAAATTTAGAATAAAAACCAGAAAATCTTTTTCTAATCAAAAAAGTCCTGCTTTTTAAACTCCGTCCATTATGCTTTTTCCAGAATATTTATATTTATATATAGAATCAGGGTTATACGTGTATTTAGATTTTAAAAATAAACAAGATTTTAAAAAATAGGATTTTGATAAAACAAGATTATGATAAACCGGCTTTTTAGTACATCCACGTAAACAATATATTTCTTTTAAGTCAACTTTCAGTATAACAAATTCAAATAAAAATTAAAAATTGTTATCTGCTAGTTTAACCAATATTTTATCCTAAACTTTGATCGCTACTTCCTCGAAGTGTAAAATTGACGTATAAGACAATTTAATTTTTGAACGATAATATGTAATTGCAAAATCAAATAAAACTATTCTTATATACCTATAAAGAATAATAATATTAATATATAAACACCCTTTACACTGACAATAAATCACATAATATTACACCTAAGGTATATTATGAAATTTAAAGAAATTGTTAACTCCTACATTAAAAATGCGGCATCGACAATTTTCAAAAAGTTGTGAATAATATTGTAAGTAAAAACTTAAAAAACACTAAAAAGCAATGATTTAAAAATTATTATTTTAGTTTTTAATTTAAGAATCATCTAAATATGTAATATTATATTACTTTTGAAAAGATGTGTAGGATGAAAATTTTTATTTTCTAGTCTAGTCCAAAAAATATAATTCATATTAGTTTTTTAACCTTTTTAAAAAGATTTTTTTTTTTTTATTAGTTATATGCTTAAATTTATATATGAATATTATTTTAATATAAATCAAAGTTGATGATAATTTACCATAGAACGTAAGTCATTTTAATTGAAACTTAAGTTATAAAGTTTTTTTTTTTGAACATTAAGTTTAAATGAAGCATTTTTTATTTGTTTGTTTGTGTTATTTGAAAAAATGTTTATAATTTCTTTAATGCTTCAAATAAAAATCTAGATGTACTAAGTACACTAAATAAAACAAAAAATTTTTTAAAACTCTGTTAAAAACAGACTATAGATATTTTACTTTAAAATTACAAATCACCAATACGGCAATGCAATATATTACTAAATCATCGGCTACTAAGAGATCTAGCTAATCATTAGGGGTTGAATACTATTATTAATTTATATAGTAATATTATTTAAATTATTAATATTATATACTATTTACCTCATTATATTTGGTAGCAAGGGGATTTGATCAGAAAAACTACTTTCTCTGTAATTTTCCTTACAATTAAAAATTCCTGCTACCTGTTTAGGATTTGAACCCGTACTCCCTCGATTAATAAGCCACATCCTTAACCACTAAACCACTGAGGCCCTTACATTTATATAAAAAGTTAAAAGTTGTTGAAAATCATATAATTTTCAAAAAAATATTATATTGCATACTTGTAGGATATAATTTTAATTATCTTGAAAAGTAACAATAATATTATTTGTTTTGTATGATCATAAAATAATATAATTAAATTTGAACTTACGTTCTATGTCTTCATAAAGGCTGAAAAGCTAAATAAAAGCATGATTTTCATATATCTATATACTTACAACTATTTTTTAAGTTGACATTTCGTATACGCCATATTCTACTTCTCCTTTTGAAATTAAAACCGATTTTCTCTGTTTTCTTTGAGTATGTTTAATTTTTTTTTTTTTTGTCAAGGGGCCTCGGTGGCTTAGTGGATAAGAGCGTATAAAATACGCTGTAAACACCGAGGGAGTGTGGGTTCAAATCCCACACATGTCGTAAGAGTTATTCTCCCTTACGACATTTATAGCCACACCTGAACAGGAAAAGCTGTGTAATTTCCTGTCCACAAAATTTTTTTGTCCATCAACAAGAATTTTGCATTTTCCCAACATATTAACAAGTGATTGTAGAATTTTATCGTTTATACGATAACGTTGGTATAAGATTTGAAAGGAAAAATTCTTTTCGAACAGGATATGCGAAAAACGTTTTAAACAGTTAAGTGTCTTTCTACTTTTCTTTATTATTTTCCAAAGGTCAGAGTTTCTTATATTTTAATTTATTTAGTGTTATGTCTAACATTCCATATTTTTCTATTGTTTTTATTCCAACAATTTATTATTTGTTTGCACTTAGATTCACTAATATTTGAACTTATTAAATCATAAAGAAAAAATATCTAATCAATGCCGCATTGCGTATAAGTCTTTTAGGCGAAATGTCGAGAAAAAAAAAAAATTTCAAAAAAATAATATACACATATGGTTGTGATAATATAATGTAAACAAAATAAATAAATATAATTATAATTTAATATATCGTAATCACACATAAAAGGGAAAGTTTGATTGGTTTTCTCATTATATGTAGTGAGGGAACCGAAAAAAAAAAAAAAAAAAATTAAGAAAAATATATCGTTTATCAATAAAAAGCACCAAGAATCTCTATGTACCTATACATTAATTATTTATTTTATCCATTTTATAAATTACTATTTTTTCTAAATGGTATAAACATATTTTTGTACAATTTTTTTTATTTTACTGAATTTAGTACAAGACCTGTTAAATTATAATATTTTTTTTTTTTTTTGTTTTATTACAAGAATTATTTTCGAAAATCTTTTTTAAAATTATACAATTTCCTGCTTCCGTTAAAATAAAAAAGAAAAAATAAAAATTACTAAACAAAAACAGTGTATTTCAGATTTTCTGTACAATTTTTCGATTATATTTTTATGAAATTTTTGTGAAAATTTCAAAAGTTAATAAAAAATGATTAATTTTAATTTTTAAATAAAGACGGTAATTTTTTTTTTTTTTTTCATTCTTAATTTATAAAAGATATATTGATATATAAATATCCAACGTAAATTACTATGATGATTACCTTAATTAAATTAATCGTAATAACAATAAAAAAAAAACAAAATTCTTCAAAGAAAATTAATATTATTTTCTGCTACTGAAATTTTTTATTTTGTACAAAAAAAAAAAAACATTAAGTAATTGCCCTTGAATAAAAAAAAAACAACATTAGAAACATTTCGTAAATATTTATTTTCTAGTTCTTTAAAAAATACTAACTATGTAGAAATAAAATCTGACAAGTTGCTATTGTGAATGAAATTTGTTAAAAAGAAAAAAAACCTACGCAAAATATTGATAATTTATGTACAGAAGGTATTTTATTTGTATATATGTATATACATAATTTATTATATATATATATAGTTAGTATATAATTTTATAATATTTTTCTAAGTTTTTTATTTATAATGTTGACATTTTTAAATTTCTTAATTTTTTAGTTTTTTATTAATGAATTTATAATAAATTTTTATAATATATATTAAGTGTTTTTTTTCTCCCTTTCTTAATAGACCTAGAATTTGATTTACAAAGATTAGGAAATTTTGTAATTAATTATAAAAAAAAAAAAAACTATTTTTGTTAAAATTTTCGTTTTTTTGTTAAAGAATTTAATTTTTAATTTTTTTTTTTAACTTAAAAATACAGTAAAGTTGTAACTATATAGTAACATTTTATCAGATTACATGAACATATTCATATATTGTTAATTTTACAGACTCTAATTTTTTTACATTAATTTCTATCATATATAATATAATATTATCCCTAGACAGACAATAAAGAAAATAGTTTCAGTCAATTTTGAGAAATAGCTAATGGAGTTAACGGTGTTTATGTATGTATTGTTTTAGTTTCCTAAGAAATATTTTGCTAAAAGGTGAAATAGTTTCATTTCTAATTTTTTTTAAGAATTTTATCACTTATTTAGTTATTTTACAAGTATAGAAAATTTTTTAATAACCTTCATAAAATTATATTTTAGTTTTAGAAACAAAATTCATCAATTATATTAAGTAATATAAAAACTTAAAATCTCTTAAATGAAACTGGTTATGTCAAACTGCTTTATATTATTTTTATAAATAAACAGCTGAGTGAACGAAATGTATACATATTATAAAATGCATATGTATTTTTTTTTTGACTGAATACCTTAAGATAGGAAAAACACATAGAAGAAAAGAATTCCCATCTATTTGAAATATATCAATGATTTCTATCGAATTCTATTGGCGGGGGTGGTGAATTTTCTTTTTTTTGAGGAAGTTATAGATATATTTTATTTAATACACACAGCCTCTTGTATATGGGTTCTATCCGATATTTCAAAGTTTGAAAAGCAAAGAATTTTATCAAATATCTTTAAAAAAATCGTATAAGTCATTCAATGTTTATTAAAAAAAAAAAAAAAGGAATCAAAAGTTGTTTTTTAAAAATTTATATTAAAACCAATTAAATTTTTGTTACTTTTTTTTAGATATAATTTAAAAAAATTTCATCAAATCATTGTATTACACATCGTATTACGCAGATTACAAAGAAGATAAAAAGAATATACAAAAATAATTTTATTTTGGTTTTTATAAATATTGAATACAAATCGAAATAATAAATATTGAATACATATTGAATACATAATATCATTTTTTCTTGTTTTGAAATACGTCATCTGAATGAGTGGATTAAATATTTGGTATATAGCTGTTATAATATAACACTATTAAAAGCAATCTCAATATTCGATAGCATTATTATGATTATTATTTCGCGAATTTACTGTATATACAAAGTTATACGTACATAATGTTATATACATACATATTTAATTATCTAAATTAGTGCATTTAAAACTCAAAAATAAGACCTTGTTGAACCTGTTTTTAAAAACAAATTTAATAAGATAATTTCTTGGGTTGGCGGCAAAATCTGTTCGTCTTCTTCTAAACTATATACATACATATGTATTTATATTCATATATTCAAATTGAAAGTACCTACATACATATGTATAATTCTTTGAGAATATTTTTATAATTTCTTTGCATGTTAAATTCAATTAATATTTATGTATATTAATAACTTCTTAATAATTTAAATAATTATGACTTTATGTAATTTGTTGTTCTGTAATTCTTATACATGGCTTATAAATATATCCAGCAATTAAACTGTAATGACTTTAAAAGCTATATATAATGACTGTTCTTTAACCACGCTCTTTTTACTGGGAACTATATCTTTCTTCCAATTTGCTATGAATTTATGATCAAATGTTATATTTGATTTAATGGCTTCAACTATAGAAAATGCTTATCCTAAAGATTTTTTCACAACTTTCTGAGTATTATAGAGAATCTCTAGAGAACCTAGCATATATAATTTCAATTTAACTAGCAATAAATTCAATATGAAATTATTCTAGGTAGAAAAAAATTTAAATAAACAAAATAAAATTAGCATAAAGTTTCACTGTTTTGATAGAAAAATATAAAAAACAAAAAAAAAAAAAAATAAAACTTATATATTTGCATAAAATATGGTCAGTTCGATTTTATTTAAAAACAACAAACAGAAAAATATAAAAAGGAAATAAAAAATATCGTAATATACATAATATATTAAACAAAAAAATATATAAAACAAATTAGTTCAATGTCTTATAAAATAAAAAATTTAATATACAATGTACATATGTATATGTATGTATATTTAGAATTTAGCGTAAAAGAATGGGATTTTTTTGTTTTTATTGTAGTTCCGCAACCTGAAAAATATTTTGAAAAACGGATGAACTGCTATATAATTACGCAAAACAAAAATTTATTAAAAACAAAACAAATGTTTTTAATTTGATTTTATAAATTGTAACAATCTATATATATAATAATATATACATACATATACCAATAAAAATTTTTTTAATTAATTAATAAAATAAAATTTTATGTTTATTTTTAGAAATGTCGGTTTTGATCTGACCAAAATTTAAATAATAAACATACATATACATATATGAAATGGTTCCCCTACAAAATTCCAATTGACAAAATTCAAAGTCCAAACACCACAAAATTAAAACCCCACAAAATTAAATAAATAAAATTAAATAATATTTATTTTACATATTATACATTACAATAACAAGGTATTTAAAATAGTGGAGAATACCGCCCGTAAACCCCGCTTAAACATATTATTAAACCCTGATTTTGTAACCAACTATAAAATTTTTTCTAATTATTTTTTCTTACGTACATATTATCTGAACTACAAAACTTTGAAAATAGTGAACGCTACCGCCCCAAACTTTCGACAAACAAATTATTGAAACCCAAATTTTGTAGTCTACTATAAAAACCTTTAAACCTCACATTAATTATTTTCTAAAAGACCTAAGCATGATTTTCTAACCAACTATATAAGGTGCCAAATAATAAGTTTTGTACATAAATATATTTCAATTACACAGCATTCAAAATATTGGGCGTTAGCATCCCCAAAACGCCGTCTCATATTTAGATCTAGGTAAGTTCCACATGTTTAGACTATGTAGTGTTTGGATTATGTATTTTTTGGATATTCTAGGATTACCATATGAAATATCATTTGAAATTTCTAAAACAAAATAATAAAGTTTTTGAACATTTTTCTTTTTCGACCGTAAACTTTTCACAAAACATATAATGTTCATATACTGTTCTCTAGAATTCAATAATTTTTAGTATGTGTATTGTAAATTTGAAAGATTTTTTAGCAAATTTTTTTTTTGAAGTGGTGCGGAAAATGATGGTAAAAAAATAAAAACAGTTGATGACTACTTTATATAATAGTTTATTTTTATAGTTGAGTCATTTAAAATTCATTTGAATTTTTGAAATTTTTTATGATTACTTAAAAATTATTTTCGCAACTTCTTCAAAAACATTAGTTATTATAGTGGAAATTTTTTTTTATGCTACACCATAATTAAACTAAGATATGTGACAGTTCCATATTATATCGAAATATTTTGTTTGTATCGTTGAATAACATCTATATTCGATTTTCTTGTTGTCAAAGTTTTTTTTAGTCCATTTCTTTGATGTATAAAATATTCAAATAAATTATATATATATATATATATATATATATATATATATATTAAATTAACATATAACAATTATGATTTTTTTTTTCTAATTTCAGAAAAAAAATACCTGATATCATCTACTGGAATAATAAAAACCTAAACCTAGTAAATGTGTTATTGATTAAAAAATTTTTTTTATTTTTTTTTTTAAGAAATTTATATATAAAACAAATAATTAAAAATTAAAATTAATCGATATTAAATGAATACAAAAAAAACGAACTTTTTTAAAACCGAGATAATTAAAAAAAAAAAGAACACATACTCGATTTAATTCTTAAAAATTTTCGCAATACTTATATTACCTTTATGTATCTTTAAAATTCCTTTCCGAAGTAAATTATTTCAAATTATTATGAGTGAGGTGAACACAAAAAAAGAAAAAACTTAAGTAAAAAATATAAAAAAAATTATATGAAACATCAGTTTGTTGTTAACATTCAATAAATAAATTTAGTGAAATATTCATTTTTTTTTTTATAAAATTTATAGATTGTTTAAAAAAAAAAAATAATTACTATTATTAAATATTACATTAAATATTGCATTATTGTTATTTAATACTTGTTAATACATATACTATTATTATTGAAAAAATTATTACCATTTTTAAATTTTTCTTTTATTATTTATCATTATATTTCACGGTATAAAGCAACTTGTTAAAATATTTGAATTTTCCCTTTTTTTTTTTGTATTTTTCAATGAGAATAATATATAACGGTAAATAAATAAGAGTAATTTAAAAAAAAAAAAAAGAAAACAATTTAATAAATAATAATATAATCAGAATAAAAAATAAAATCAAAATAATAAAAAAAAAACTGAAGAAAATAAAAATAATAAACAAAAAAAAAAAAAATTGAGCTTAAAACGAAAGGTTAAAATTGTTAAAATGTCACTTAAGGTAAGTCTTTTTTGTTATATTATCCCAGATATTAAGTATGCATAAATATATAATAATTTTATTTTTAAATGATGTTTATTTTTGATTTATTGAAAGTAATTTTACTAAAACAAAAAACACTTTTTTCTTTGTCTGAGTGTCAGCATTATTAAATAATGCTAATTATTGCTAACCGATTAGGTATAAGTTAGTAAACATTAAAAATTACGATGAAAAACTAACTTATACTTTGATTGCTTCGAGTAAAGATAAATGTGCAATATTTTGGCTTTTTTGTTTCACTTATATAGGATAGTTACTTTACTACTAAGTTTCTTTCCAAATATATCTACCTACATATACATAATATATTTTGATTTAGTTCCAGGTGTATAAAAACAAGTAAAAATAACAGTAAGTCGATGCAACCGACTTATTTATACCCTACACCTAAAAAATTCAAATTAAATTAAAAATCCATAAATTATTTTAGTTAGGTATTTAATACAAGCTAAAAAAAATAAATGCTGTTACAACCTTTGTACAAAATTTAAGGTTTCTATCTTTATTAAATTCGAAAATATGATTGTTAGGTCTTGGGAAGTGTGTGAAGGCACGCGGACCACCACCCCAATTCATCTCAAATTTTAGAGACATCAACAGGGTAGAACATTCTTATATCAAATTTCAAGTTTATATATTTATTAATTTCGAAGATTATGCTTGTTTGGTCTTAGGAGTTGTGTGGCGGATACCCGAACAACCATTCTAATTCATCTTAAATTTTGGACAAATCAGGGATTCAGGAAACAACACCGTAGTACCAAATTTGAGGTTTCTGTCTTTATTAATTTCGAAGATATGCTTGTTCGGTTTTGGGAGTTGTATGGGAGGTACCCGAACGACCACTCCAATTCATCTCAAATTTTAGGCAAATCAGGGATTTAGGAAACAACACCCTCTTATCAAATTTGAAGTTCCTGTCTTTATTAATTTCGAAGATATGCATGTTCGGTTTTGGGAGTTGTATGAGAGGTACCCGAACAGCTCCTCCAATTCATCTCAAATTTTGGACAAATCAGGGATTCAGGAAACAACACCCTAGTACCAAATTTGAAGTTTCTGTCTTTATTAATTTCGAAGATATGCTTGTTCGGTTTTGGGAGTTGTATGGGAGGTACCCGAACGACCACTCCCATTCCTCTCAAATTTTAGACAAATCAGGGATTTAGGAAACAGCACCCTCGTATCAAATTTGAAGTTCCTATCTTTATTAATTTCGAAGATATGCATGTTCGGTTTTGGGAGTTGTATGGGAGGTACCCGAACAACCACTCCACTTCATCTCAAATTTTGGAGATATCAGGGATTCAGAAAAACACACCCTCGTACAAAATTTTAAGTTTCTATCTTTATTAATTTCGAAAATATGCGTATTAGGTTTTGGAAGTTGTATGGGAGGTACTCGAACGCATGGTCCGATTTCGCCCATTTACAATCCCCGCCTTACCGTAGTCATTGTTAACCTACAGTATAAATTTCATCAAGATAGCATCATTATTTTTTGAGTTATCGTGCGTACGGACGGACATCGCTAAATCGACTCCGGCGGTGATCCTGATTCAGAATATATATACATGTCTATACCTAACTCGCTTCCTTTTGGTGGTTACAAACACCATACCAAAGTTAATATACCCTATACTTAATGTGTAGGGTATAAAAATACCATGAATTGATAGCTAAAGTACAAATCAAATAAAATTTTAAACATGTTTCTGTTCACACAAACAGTACAAACCAAATAAATTTTAAACAACTTTTGACGTAGATTTATTTTGCTCTTCCTATTACTATATGCAGTATGGATTTTATCTCCCCTTACGGTTTCCCTGCCTCTAAAAACTAGAAACTAAATATCTGTAAAGGATTTATTGATTCCAGTTCATCTTCGGTAAAGAAATATGCTTCAATTTGATGCACATATCTTGTACGGAGTTCGCAGTTTCTGAGTATTCTTCTTCTCGACAAAATCTGAATTTACTATCATTCTCTATTTCAATCTTCTTTAAGTGCTACCTTAAATCGTCATGGTCTCGACAGGAAGTCTGTTAGAATTCCCATTTTGTTTTTAATGGATGCTATATGCTTTATTTATATTCTATCTGGTTATAGTTTTCCATCAGAAGCATAAATTGTTTCAGCTCGAATTTTTTACTCCATAGTTTGCACGTAAACTTTAAACACGTTTAACCACAACTGGTTGTATAGTAGATTTATAATATGTATATAGGATATAAATATAATATATGTATGTATTAATCAATCACTTTTCACCCTAGTAACAAAGGCTCATAAAAATAAATGTGTATTGTACATATGTCTACAACAAAACTATAAAACTAATGAACTCATTAATGAGTTTTGAATTTACTAATGCAACGGCTAATTGTCAAATTTTATTTTTGATTATTATGTTTATTATAAGTTTTTCTGAAGAACGTTTTAAACAGATTACAAAACTGGTGAGTTACTTCATGAGCATTTTATTAAACTCATGCGGTAACTCATCATTATTTCTACTGAGTACTGAGTACTGACTGATTATTGGAATCGGTTGAATTACTTGACCTAGTATATTTTTCGTAATAACTTCGTATGCATAGCTATTTATTATGTTTGAGGAAAAAATTTGTAACTTTTATTGCATTTCAATTATGAGTTAATTGATGAAATAAGTATAAAATTTAATTTATCTTCACAGCTTGTTAAACGCATTTTATTTATTTAATTTTTACTTTAAAATGTACTTAATAATTTAAAAGTAAATTTTAGATGAAAATTATTTAAGGAAAATTAGATTTTTATTTTTCCATATTAGTTGTTAAGACACCGTCCTTTCATATGAAAGCTCTCGGGTTCAAGCCCCGGCAGGGTCATATAGATTAATAAAAAAATAATTGACATTTTTCTTATAATATATACTTAGTAGAGTAAAATTAAATTAAAAATAAGTATATATATGTCCTATAAATTATAATTAATATCATATTGTAATTAATCTTTGTACATATATAAGGTACTAGATGGCGTAGAAATAAAAGTGGCGTCTCATAATCTTATACAATAGCTATGGCTGGGTAAATGGCTTAATGAAATTAATGATTCACGAAACTGAAGCTTAGTCCAATGTGAATAAAAATGACTTAGTGAATGCCCTTTGCTCCTTGAAAGAGTTGCAAGCAAAAAAAAAAAAAAAAAATTTGGTATTAGTTAAAAAAAATTAATTATAATTACGAATTCTGAAAATCAGTACTTGTTTTTTATTCTTTCTTTAATAGATAATTTATATGACTTAAATTACTCGTTTTCATTAAAAAAAAAAAAAAAATTGCACCTATTTTATTTTTAATTTTTATTTTAGAAACAGAAAAAAATTTGTGATAATGTTAGTGTACTCAATTGATGACTGTAGTGCATAATATCTATATATTCACTCATTGATTACTTCATTAATTTTCTCATCAATACATTACTGATGATTTTAGTACACAGCTCATTGATGAGCCATAGTACATACATCAGCAATCGTTCATACAATCGCTCATTATAAACAACAGAAGTACATAAATGAGTTTATGCCCGCCGCTAGAATAAAATTCATTACTACTTTCATCTCAATCGATCATATGATGAGCTCATCGATGAACTCATGATGAGTTTTCTATACTAGGGCATGTTCCGTAAAGTTAGCAGCCTTTTTTGGAAATATTTAATAGAATATTTTTCATTCAGCTATCCTAATTCTAAACCATATGACTTTGTATTGTAAAGGAATATAAGTAAAAATTTGATTTACTTGAAAAGATTCGCAAGTGATTTTAATGCCACTGTAAAAAACTAAAATGAATTTATATATTGTTAAAACTTTATACAGGTTGAAATGATTAAAGATATGTTAATGATACAAAATATATGCGAGTTTTTTAATTAAAAAAAAAAAAATTTTCCCGCGCTTTTTAAAAGCTCACGTGACACGTATTTTATAGATTTAAAAGAGATTTTAAATCAACGGCTAATATCTTCTCTATTTTTATTTATTTTATTACTATATATGTATATCTTTTTCTAGTTTATCAATAAAATAAGAGGCTAAACATTAAATTTTTGTATTTATATATTATTGATTGTTATTTACCTATGTTATATTCTATATTGTTTATTGAATTTCTTTAGAAATCAAATACCTTGTATCGAGTATTATTAAGTTAAATAAATAAATATGTAAAATTAATTGTAAATTCTACTTAAAAATGACTTATCTTTTATTATTTTAGTATTGACTTTGAATAGATATTTTATGTAATATTTTTAAAATGAAAAATTATTGTTAGTCTGCAGCTTACTATTAATTATAATAGTTTTAATTGTTATGAAAAATAGATTCAAATTTCCAACGAATTTCGTTTTTCTTCAACTTATGATAATAGAGAAAATTAAAGTAGAAAACTTTATGGTTTATGTTAAAAATGCAAAGATTTGATTTATGTACCTGATAAATGATTTTTAATTAATTTACTGGAAATAATTCATTATTTCCATTTTTCTTAAGAAATACTTATATAGATTTGTTTTTTTTTTTTTTTTACATTAACAAAATGATGTCATGGATGGGGAAATTTACCAGTTACAGTCAAATTAAAGTCAAAAGTAATCATATAAAACAATTTATGATATTTATATGATTCTATATAAAAAAAAACTGTTTTTAAATTAAAAACGAGTTTTAAATTTATATTTATTAGGAAAAAGAGAAAAAATCTTCACCTGTTGGGAAAATTCTTCTACTGTTTAAAAGTTAGTGATTTTATTTAAAAAAATATTCTTTTTGACGTAAGTAATAATTTATTTTTTAAGCTAAACTTATTACATATATGTATTACTAAAAAATAAGTCAGTATAGTCAGTAATAAGTTGCCTCTCGCAGTATACAAAAGCAAAAGTTTTTAAGGGCTCATGTTTGGTGTCTGACAACTTTTTATTACTGACTGATTGTGTATTTACTTATATGTGTTTTAAAGAATTAAATTAGAAAACAATACCATAAATTTAATTTATATAATTAAGAAAAGGCATTAACAAAATGTAAAAGTATAGAATTTTAGAGCTTTCAAATTTGCACAGATATCTAAAAATCTTAAACAGTTCTTAACAGTTTAAACCATTTTTTTTTTTTTTGATGTAACTTATGTTTTCTTTTTAAAGATCTTCCTGTTAAAATTTTAAGATATCTATTCAAAGCCCTGAAAGTGTTCCATATGTGTAAAATTTAAATATTAAATTGTAAAAAATTATATAATTTTTACATTTATTTATAAAGCTTAAAAAATTTCTTGTTGTTTTAAGATTGGAAAAATTGAAATTTTTCCAATTTTCAGGGGCCGTAACTTCGTCGTAATGTGTAAGGCGACATAAAAAAGTTGTTCTATATAGCTATTATTTTTTTTTTATAAGATCATGACTTTCTATGCATTTCATATATAGCTTAATCTTAAACGGCGAAGCTTTGTAAACAGACACAGATGAACAGAATGGGCAGACTGAATCAAAAAAGCAAACGTTTTTTTTTTTTTTTTTAAAATGTGATAAAAAAAGAATTTTAGTGAAAAAACAATTTCATATTTACACAATTCGGAAAAAATTAGATATGTATTTTGTATCTGCGGAATTGTGTTAAATGTGTCAGTCCCAATGTATGTATAAAATATATAAATTTTTTTTTAATCTAAAAGTAAACTTTAGTGCTTTTTTTAAGTTTTCTAAATTATTAAAGTACAATTTTAGATGTGTTGAAGGATAAAATATTATTTTATATATTATACTTGCAACAACTTTTTTGAGTGATTAATTTTAAACGTGCAGTACCGTTTATTGTGTTAAAAATATTTTCTTTATCTTTTTTCTTTTTGGAAATATATGTATAGGTTTTCTTTTTGTTTTTTAAAGTAGAAATCTCTCATAAGATTAAAATCTCAGTTTGTAGTACATCAGTGTGAAAGATCACTATAGATTACATAATCAAATGAAAAAACGTTAACTTACATATACTTGTATACAAAGTTATCATATAAGTATTTTGTATACATTTTATATTATTTATGGTATGATCAACTTTATTGTCATCATATGTACATATTTTTCTATAACATACCATCTTGATACCATGATCTTTTGTTAAAAAAAAAAAATAGTTTTTTAATTTCCATGTATGTTTTTCAAAAAGAATTTCATGGAGATATTTATGTTTTTTATTACTAATGTTTTGGAATTAAAATAAATCGATTGTGACTAATCGTTTAAATAGCTATACCATATATAATAATATATCTTTAAAAACCAATTATTTTAAATGGTACTTATAGTTATATACTCGATGTAAATTTAAAAGAATGTTTGTTATCTTTGTGGCCTTCTAAAAACTTTTTTTTTATTTTATTTTTTTTTTTTTTTTACGTTATTGGGTACAACAATAGAATAAAAGTAAAAAGAAATGAAATGAAATAGAAATTAGAAATGAAAATAAAACAAATTAAAAAAAAAAAAAAACAGTAAAGAAAAATAAACGCGACTTTAAATGAAGGTGTAAGTAAAGCTTTTAAAAAATAAGGAACATGACAAAAGAGTGAAAATTGTACCTATAAATCTGTTTAATATTTTGTGATATTATCTTCGGATGCCGTGGGAAATGGTATTTTTATATAAAAAAAAAAAAGAAAACAATATTATTTTAAAATTTTATTAATTTTTATAGTTATAGAGGTATTTTGTCAGTCTGTGATTTTGATTATATTTAATAATTTTACAAAAAGTTTTTGTTTTATATACTCTAAATTATAGATTTTTTAAAACTATACACTTTTTAAAGTGATTTGAAATTTATTTCACTTTTTATATTGATTAAAATTATGTCATACTATAGCAATAATTTTAATTACTCGTCAAGTCAATAAATAGAAATGTATTTCGAATAGTAATATTATATTTTATCATTACCAGAAGACCTTAATTCTTAGGCAACTTGATTACTAAGACTAATATTCAAAAAGTTGTTTTTAAGTATTTTTATTACCACCCAGTAGGTACTTAAATCATTTATTCACCTAAGACAGTAGAACTTAACTACTTAAATTAGATAATTACTTTTTTTTTCTTTCCATTCTTATAACGAGAACAAGGTGTTTACAAATTGATAAAGTTTAGACTTCAGTTTCTTGAATTATGTTTTTAAATAAGCTATTTATCACTTTCCTGTACCTGTATATTGTATAAAACTGTGAAATAGAAATACTTGCGCCATCTATTATCTTGTATCAAGAATTATTTATTTATTTTTTATATTAAGTAAAATATGAACTATTACGACCTAAACTCTTAACTATATATTACGACAAAAACGATAAGTAATACTATTATTTGAGATGATCTAACCGGGATTTTAGCATTAGGGCTTTCCACAGAAATTTTTATTTCTAATTGATGAATTGATTTTGTTTTTATAAAGAATCGCTTGTGCGAGACTTAAAAATTTTCTTATAATTAAAAAAAAATTCACAATTAAAATAATAAGGGTCAACTATATTTCTTTGGAATGTTTTCTTTAAATAAGTATTTATTGTAATTTTAAGAAAAAGTAAAAGTAGTTCAATGAACGTTGTAGTTAATATAAGAAAAGCTTAAGAAAAAATAATAGCAATAATATTTTTTTTTTTTTTTATCTTATAATAAGTCTTCCGATTTACTAATTTTGTTGTCATATTTATAAAGTTTTCTTTTTTTTTTTTACAATGTTTCTTTTTTTCTTCTTGTTATTTAAAACCTTTATTATTATCTAATTTTGTTGTCATAACTATCATTTTACGATATTTCGTTTTGTTTTACATTTAAAATGTTCAAATAATAATAGGGTATTAATGGTAATAAAAATGACTTTTTTTTTTTTTAATTTACTTGTCATAATAATAAAAAAAAAACATTGCTTTAAAATAGTTATTTTTTAATTTTTAATCTATAAATGTTTTGTTTTCAATTTATGACCTAACGAACTTTAATGGTTGATCAAGAAAAAAAAATCTGCAGTTTATATAAGCAAAAATTATGATTATTGGGCAAAAATTTTATAACTCAATTTTAAGTAGTAAAAGTTAATATTTATTTTTAAAGGAATAAAGTTAATAATTAATGATGAAAGGTATTCGATAGTTAATTTAATAAAAACCACATTATTAATGGTGTTTTAATTCGAAGTACTGAGCTGAGATATTGTTATCGGTTAAGCCTCAAATTTTTATCATGAAATTGTCATCTTAGAATTTGAATTATACGGGCAGCTGAAATTTTCCTTGTTTCTCTTTGGAAGAATTTTAATGGAGGCATTTAAAGGAGGACCCAATGCTCGCGTCGCTTTTAGCGTCGCTTTCACGTTTAAGTAGAATACATTCATTTAAATGGAACTTGACCAAATAGAAAAGCGACGTTAGAGTAGAGCAACTTTTTACTTTTACTTATAATAAATTTTTTTTTTATTTTATATTAGTTGTTGGTCATAAAGCGACGCAAACATTTGGTCATCACCTTAAGACTTTTAATACCGCCCGAACAAGCACCAAATACTTCACATATACTAAGATATTTTACTTTTTCTTAAGATATTTAGAAAAAGGAGCAAGTCGTGTTTCTAATTAACGATGAAAGTAAAGTGAAAAAAACGTTCAGATAACATTAAGATCGTTTATTAGATGAATTTCTCTGTATTGCATTTTATCAAGAAATTGTAATGCCATTTTATTAATGTGCAAAATATATATATTTGTATAGCATATAATGTAATTTGTTAGTAGGAAATAAAATAATTCTTCTAATCTAAGAACAAATATTGCATTAGTTTAAAAAAATTTCGAAAAAAAAATGGACTAGATTCGAAACAGTGAATGGAATTAAGAGCATTTTTCAAATTTTTATAAGGCTATGATTTTTGAGAATATTTTTTTTTGAGTTTGTTTGTCGTTGGACCACAGTCTGCAACTACTTCGTTATTTATAAAAACATACTTAGCTTATATGAGTCACTGCTGGCTATATAGGTACCAGTATATATAACCAGCAGTGTATGAGTACATATATATTTTTTCTTTTAATTTTTTTAAGCCAAAATTCTAAAAAATATTTTCGTATATGCAACTTTATCTATTTGTTAAAATGTTGGACTAAATTTTATGATCCATAATTATGATTACCTTTTTAGTTTTTTTTTTTTTTTTTTTTTGAGGAATAGTATTTATTAGTATATGTATACTTTTTTATAACCTTTAATGTATAGACGTTTTAAAGGATTTATTTAGTCTACTTCTATAATTAAAAAATATATATAGTTAAATATATGTATTTTGCATTTAAATTGAAAAAAAAAAAAACTTTCTTTTGTATATAATATTATGTACTTCCACTTCCTATTTTCATTTCCATAAAAGACTTATGCCATTTGTACTAAATAATAATATATGAATAGTGTTTTTTTCTTCTAATTAAAAAATTTTCTTGTCTACTTCGTATAAAACTCAAAGAATAAAAAGAAAAATAGATGAAAGATAAACAAAAACGGAAAACATATTATGTCTATAATGTTTGCAAACTAAAGTTTCTTGAACTCTTTTTTTAATACATTTTTTTTTTTTGTTATTTATGTTTGTTTTTTTTTTTTAAGTTTTCAATATTGTTTTTCTCTGTGTCTTTCTGTATGTCACTATAACAAAATAATATTAAGTATGTACTTTGACATACTATTTATATATGAAATTCACCTAATTACACATTCTTATGGCATACAATTTGGTTTCTATAAATATAAAAATAAAATTCTTTTTTAAGTGCAACTAAAATTATTTTGAAATTTTTTTCTAAAAGAAAGTATCTTTATATATAGCTCTTTTCACGTTAATTACATTTTTAGTTTTTTTTGTATGCATTTATTGTATAATACAGGCATGTACAAGTTGATTTTATTTGCGGGCACTGACAAAAATTCTTTTCAATTGTATAGATTTAAAACATAGGAACTATACTTGGAACTAAAAATAGATATATGTATATAGATAAAGATACATATGTATTTACAATAATAAGGTTATGAATGCAGTTTTATCAAAGTTTAAAACATAATGGGCTGAGCTATAATGCTTGCCATTGATTCTGCCATTGATCCCTTGATAAGTGGAAATTGAAATTTAAGAACCGAAATTAAGAATAACTTAAAGTTTTAAAAACGAATAAATTTAAGTTATAAGTAAAGTTATTTAAATAACTTTAAGTAATTCTTCATTAAGATATCAATGACTTTCCAAGTAATTATTTAAATTCATAATATTTGAAGAAAGTTTAATCGTAATTGTTATATTGCAATTTAAGTGTTTGGCCCGCTTTAACATTTATAGTGATTATAAGATATTAAAACGAAGGTATATCTTATAAAAGTTGTAAATGTAGAATTTTAAAGGTTTGTATCAAATATATCAAGGTTTGTTTATAGCATATGAATATTTATCGCTCACAATTTATTTAAAAAAAATTGATGAACCCCTGTTTAATAGTACACCATATGTATGTGCAGTCTAACATTAAAATATTTAGGATAATAACATAAAATATATAAATAGTGTATGGCTAAAATTATTTTGAAAATTTTCTATTTCGTATTTTCTTTTTTTATTATATGCGGCAATGTTTTAAGAATCAAATTTGAGTTCAGTATCGATAATTAAATGGACACTATTTAAGAATTTTAAACATGTAAATGACCTCTTTACACCTTTAATTTTTGTATGTTATTTAGAAATCATTTTAAAATTTTTTTGATTTTGATTTTTTTTTTTTTTTATTAAAAGAAATTCTAGGTCGATCGTATATCCATTAATTTAAAATGTATTGTTTTTTTGTTTTTGTTTCTCACCAAAATGTATTAATCGTGTGTGTGGTATTCATTTATATGATGGATAGAATTAATGAATAATGCATTAATAAAATTTTAATGAGTTTGAAAGTAAAATTTTCATTAATTTTTATAATTTTTGGTGTCGTACAGCACTCATTAATGCATGTACTGAATTTTTGAGAAAAAAAAAATGTTTGTTTTTAAAATCACTTCGGCATTTTTATATTTGACACAAGATTCAAATTAATTATGTAGAAAATAAAAAATTTGATAATATCTATTTATATTGAAATAATATAAACAGGAATTGATTTTATTTTTATGTTAATCAGAATTTAGCATTAACATGATATTAAAAGTAATTAATTTGGATTGACGTAAATAATGTAAAAATTTATTAATGGGTGATAAATTTATGAATACAATTTTTAAACAGATTTGATATCATGACAGAAAATGAATTCTTGAAAGAAAAGTGAAAGTGGTGGATATAATTAGGTAGGGTACGAATTAATATCTAATTTGGAATCTAAAAGTTTTCTGAATACTTTCAATTATTAGTTTTTGATAATACATAAGAACACGGTATAATAGATTTCTAATAACGTTTGTGACACCTTAAAGGAGACGACCTAAATAAGGCAAAACTAAATAATATATTCTTGCTCAGAAATAAATTCTGAGTGAATTTATTGTCAAGTATGTCGGTCCGTACTGCAGGATAACTCAAAAAAAAAGAAGCTAGATTTTTGAAATTTTTACCACTTCACAATTTTCACTTTTGTAAAATTGTTAGTTTCGCCTTTTAAACTTGAAAAGTTCTAGCAATGTGTTTGAGTAGCTGCCTTACAACTTCTTTATTAAGTGTCTATCAGTGTCTATTGAAACTAAATATCTGAAATTTTCTGAAAAAATGTTTAGTTTCATTCAACTTCTGTAAAATTTGGTTGGTCTAGGGCAGCAGGTTCGAGAAGCAGTCACACAACTTCTTTTTTTATATAAGCATTAAATTTATATTCTCATATGTCATATTATCTACGTACATAATAAAGCTAGACATCTGAAATTTTCTAAAAAATTATTAAATTTCATGGAAATAATTTCTATCAAGTTTGGTTCGTGCGGGTATCTTAGAGTTAACATAGTCTACTCTACACTCTTCTTCGTTAATTCTAATTCGATTGAAGTTATATACCTATAAAAAATCGAAGAAATGTCACAATAAAAATTAATAATTGAATTTTTTATCTTTTGTACGATTGTTTCTTTGTAAGAATCATAAAATTTTTTTTAACAAATAAGAATTAGATCAAAAAAAATATAATTAACATTCTATTTTTATATAATATGTACATATATATATATATAAATGTAAATGTTAATGATAACACAGAATGGTTCAGTTGAGTTGGCGTGTTAAAATCAAATATAGTTATGTAGAAATTCTTTTATAGAGCGAATGATATAAACATTAATTTACAACTATTATTCCATCATCAAAATTTCATGCTATAAATTATATTATGAATTTTATTTGCTAAGTACATACATATTTACTTTGCTTATTTATTTATTTGTTTTTTTAATTTTATCTTAAAAATTTTTTTTTTATTCTATTTATAATAATATTTGATGAAATTTTATTATGTAATATTCGTTATGTGAAATCTTTAAAACGCCATTTATTGGCTCTTCTTTTTAGTCTCCCCATTGTTGTTTGCAATTTTTTTTTTTTTATAAAATTAAAACCGGAAATTCTTGTGGTTTATTTAAAAAGTAAATTGTGCTAAGGTCAAATAGGCAAAAATAAATGCAATAAAATCAGAAAATGCAGAAAGGGTTTAGCAATTACGTCACAAAATTGTATTATACGTTTTAGTATTCACGTACAGACCTTTAATTATAATTCTATGTGATTCTTTTATAATTATCAAAATTATGTAGTTACTATAAGTATATGACATACTTATATATATATACATATATTGGTATATGATATATATACATATGTATATACTAAATATAATATTATTAAGATTATTAAATTTGAATTAGAATTAAAGTTAAGATTGTTTTTTTTTTTTTGTATAGTGCAAACGAAATTTATTTATTTCTGTTATGCTTAAACAATTATTTAATTCTGTATTTTTATTATCTAAGAAGAAAATTTACATTAGACTGAGTTACAAAAAGTTACAAAACTTAACTTACAAAAAGTTAAGTGAAAACTGGTGAAACTTATAAATAAATAACTTAATATAATTCTTATAATTACATTTTTAGCACGTTTCCAAAAAAATTTTGAAAAAATGTGTCTATTAGTTTGACTCTGTCCCTCCGTCCGTCCGTTCGTCCATCTGTCCGTCTGTTTACAAAACTTCTACACCGTTAAAGATAAAGAAAAAACATTTTAACTATGGATAATTCTCATAAAAAAAATAATGTTGTAGAACAACTTTTTCATGTAGCCCCCTCCATTACGGAGCTACAGTCCTTCAAACTTTAAAAAAGTCCAATTTTTAAATTCGTATATCTCATGTTTTACTTAATTTCAATCTGAAAACGCCATTTGACAGGAATTTTTTATATCTTTGCAAATGAATATCAAACTTATATAGCTTTTTAAAATTTGTATTTAAATTAACCGTTATGTGAAAACCAAATTTTGCATGATATTTCTATCTTCATAACTCGAGCACGCTTTTAGATAGGAACTTGAAATTTTAAGTTAAGAAAGAACTTTTAGAATTAGTATAAGTTTCCTCAGAAATTTTTTTGGACCACCCCCTGACCCCATGTTTAAGAGCTATTACGGCACAAAAATTTAAAATTTTCTATTTTCAGACACCTCTAACATAGGTATATTTGTACAAATTTTTCTTCAAGAAGACATAAAAATTAAAGGTTCAATAATATATTTTTACGTGTGTTAACGGTTTTTCTTAGTTATATAGGGTTCCCAACTTACAGCTTTTTAAAATTGCAAAAAAGGCCTATTTTCACATTTTTTCTTATACGAATCTTGGTGCAAATCACAATTCTAAATAGTTTGGTATTACCTTTTGGAAATGTGCACTTTTAAAAATCGTTGGTTTACAGTCTGCCTTGTTAAAAATGAATTTTAGTATTTTCTTTGATAAGAGGTTATCGTATCTTATTTTTACATCGTTTCTCTTTATATTAATATATTTTTATTTGTGACTAGTTTTGCAATAACAGAAATATTTATATAAAACAAGCTAATTAAGACTTCAACTCATTTTTAACTAAAGCTAAGCTAAATACTTATGTGCGAATTTAAAATGAAATAATAAATGTGACTCAATACTGCCTCCGTATTGTTTTATATATTTATGTATCTTATTAGAATACTTTTTGGATCGTTTTCAAATTTAAACATTAGCGTTTTAAGCCTTCACATGTAGATTGCCAATATTTTTATATTATTGTATTATTACTTCACCTTCATTTGTAAACTCTTGTTGTCATATCAGAAGATGATACTTATAACAATAATTTAAATTATTTTATACATATACTTATACATATATCGATATTCTAAAATATGTTTTAAAGCAATTCCGATTTTACGACAATTCTTTAAGTTTTTGTTTTTATATAAAATGAGAAAATAAACATTATAATCAGATTTTTGACCTAAAAAGATTGTTTTACAATTTATTATATTACCTACTTATTCATATATTTATATGTATTTTAAATTGCAAAAAAAAAAAAAATTTTTTTTTGTTTTTAATATTAAGTCAGAAAAAAAAAAATCAAACCAGAATTTAATGACTAAACTGATGGCACTCCTTTTTTTTTATTCTGTATTTTTTTTTTTACCATTAAAATTGAATATACATATTATGAAGATATTAATTATTTTTTTATTTTTTGTAAAAATATTTGACTTAATACTTACCCTATCTTTTTTAACGATTTTTTATGCTATTGTACTGAAATATTTTTTTAGTTTTTGCAAAATCATCATTAATGTAAAAAATGCATTCATTTTGAATAGTTCTCACTATTATTATATAGTGTTTTGTACATAAATACAGACATTAAATATGTGAATTTTTATTATTATTATTATTATATAATATTATACATATTTATCTCTTTTAATTTTTGAATATTTCAAATGAAATATTTTCAATATATAAAATAAAAAAAATTAACAGTACGTAAAATTAACGGATATGTGTCATGCCATCTATCGCAAAAAAAAATGCGTTCAACAGAATCAAACAAAACAAGTTCCTTATTGCACTAAAAAAAAAAAAATAAAAAAAAAATTGTTTCATTGTTTATTTTAAATTCTATTCAACATTAACGAATCTGTAAAATTGTGAAGTTTTTACAAATTTAACTATAAAATTTTTAATTCTCATTGAATGTTAAAAAGATGATTTTTCCACAATGAAAACATTTGTTATTTTTTTACTGTTACCATTATACCGTTATAATTTGTTCTTTTTTTTTTGTTCTTTTTTTTTTTAAATTGAAAATCATATATTATATAGATCGAAGATATAATAGCAATTTAATAATTTTCTTCTTTATTTTTCTTTACTTGAACTGAATGATAAGAGAGATTTTATACAGAAAAAATGTTTGTCTGTTACTTTGTTTTTTTTTTTTTTGCCATGTACGTACTCTTATTTAAAAGAATAAAGGTTAAAATAGAATTATTTCACCTATTTGCATTCATAAAAGCAATTTACCGAATACTGCACGTACATTTATACGCAAAACTATATACATATTATGTAGCTTAGAAAATTAATCTTACAAAGTTTTATTTTTTGTTCGAGATTAAGTTTAATTTTTTTTTTTTTACTTTTTTTAAATATTAAGAACTTGTCGGTTGCTCATTTTCCAGCCCAACTTGCTAATTGTAGTATAAATTTTATGTGATCTGTAATAAATACCAAGGTAGGTTATTTCCAATTAAATATTGACAAAACTATATAAATCGAGTCAATTAACTTGCTACAAATTACATAGATGTGTTCGAGAAAAAAAGTTTATAACTAGTTTTAGATATAAGTTTCAGAAACTTTATCTTAAATATCTAAAATGAAAATAACTAAAAGAAATCAAAAAGATTTTCTTATCTTATCCATAAGTAATAATGTTTCAATTGTAACTTTCAATGTTCACTGATTACAAAATTATAGAGTTACTCCTCTGTAAAAATAAAAAAAAATAAAAAAAACAAATAAATATTTTCCTCAAATTAATTAAATTAAGTCATGATTCTCAATTTGAGTTCATGCCAATCTTTAGATAATATTATAAAAGAAAATTAATTTTTAATCGTGCTTTAGATTACCTTTTAAAGTAAAATGCATATACATATAGTTGTATGTATATATATACTCTGTTAATGGAATTTAGAAGAAGTAATCATACATTAATTAATTATATTTAGTATACGTATACATACTTATCTTTGAAATATATGTATGTACCTTCTTTCCATTGTACATATTTACAAATCATTTAACGTAAATATTGAAAAAATCTAAAACAAAATTAAAATTCAAAGATGGTGCTGTTTAACAAAAAAAAAAAAACTAAAAACTAAAAAATGATTATAATCATTAATATCATAAATATTTTTTGTTTTAGTTATGATGTTGTCATTTTATATAACAAAATAATTAAAAAATGAAACAATCGCGGATTTGTTTTATGTTGGTATTATAACGCTTGCTTTCATTCATTAATTGAAAAATACTCTTTAGAAGAATTTATACTGTATAAATAGACATATATATGTATGTACATATTATATACAAATATGTAGTATGCTTGAAGTCAACTAAAAGAAAAGATACCAAAACAAACTACCTTTTTTCTTTTATGTTTTTTTTTTTTTGTTTAATGAATGTATCTTATAAGTCATAACATTTTATGAATAATAGTATAATATGTAAAAAAAAAAAATGTAGCAACAAATAATAAATAAAGAAAATGAAAATAAAGAAATTGAAAATAGTTTATTAAAGTATATGTTATATAATAGAAACATGAACAAACCATGAACAATTGAAGTTCATTGTTGAAACAAAATAACAATGAAAAAAAAAATTAAAAAAAAGAAATTTTAATAATGAAAACAACAAGTGTATACTGTATATATATGCATATAAGAGGATTTTCACACTATGATAAATTTTATTATACAAAAAAAATTAAAAATATCCAAAATGCTTATATTAGTACCTATATAATATATGTATGTACATATGTATTAAAAATTGCATATAAAAGAAAACTGAAATTTGTTTATTTAATAAATTGGATATACTTCCGGAAAGGGTACGAGATATTAAGATGACCTCATCATATAACGGTATTTTTTTTTTATCTTCAAGTTGACCGAATGTGGCCGAAAAAGCATTACAAAATTTTCTTAACATTTTGTAGTATTTTACTTTAAACTGTTATATTTTTCCTCTACTACGCAGTATACATATGTAGAGCATAATACTCTGTAATATACAATTTTAATCGATTCTACCATTGTTCTACCGTTTCTGAGATATTACAGTTAAAAGTGGAAACTTTGGTAAAAAAAAAAATTCAAACTTTGAAAAAAATCACAATATACGAGTACATGTGAAATTTTCAAAGACATCCTGTATTTATTATTATACCGTTACAAAAGTATCTGCATATCCTTTTCAACGGTATATAATACTGTTGGATTGACAAAAAGTCCCACCAGAGGACACAAATGCGAAATTGGAACAATCATTTTAATAAAAAATACATTTTCATACTTCATTTCTCATGCATTTATTTTGCCTTTTTTTGTTTTTTTGTTGAAATAAGTATATAAGTCTTATAACGGTGTAAGTAAAATACTACAAAATGTTTTGAAAAAAACTCTGAGATATAAAGTACAGTTATGTGATGATGTCATTTTAATAGCTCGTAACCCCTTTGCGGAAGTTTATCCAATATATTACATAAGTATGTAGTTTATTATCGAAAATAGCATGTCTAAAAATCTTTCCTTGTAGATATCATGTTCAATACTAAATTAGTCTTTATGTTCACTACTAAATTGACATTTAACTGAGTCGGTGCAGCGACTATCTTAACAATATTATGATGTCCTATATATTGATAGAAAAACCTTGAACTTTACTTTATCTATAGAAGAAGTATTTTTCGTTTGTCTTTCATTAGAATCCTTTGATGAAATTGCAAATTCTACTCAGTATAACCTAATATAAGTTTGTGTGTATTTGCAACACTTCAACTGACAAAATACAAAAAGAAAAATATTTTTTTTTATTTTGCTAGCTTTTACAAAGGAAACAAACAAAAGAAAGAAGAAAACATTTTCAGAACAATTCTATCATGTCATTCAGTTTAAAATGATTTTGTATATACTTTCAGTATATTTTAACTGTAATTAGATCTTAAGTATTTCTGTGGAAAATATTTATTATTTTTGTTTTTGTTTCCTGTTGGTAAATTTGTAAATAAAAATATGTAATATTTTTCTGCGTGAAAATTTTCATTTAAGGAATATTTTAATTAAATTAATGAAATTATTATTTTTTTTTTCTCTTTTACTTTTTAATGGTAAAAATTTGTTATATCTAACTATTAGACTATAATATAATAATGAATCTTTATCTTTTATATCACATCCATTTATTTTTATTATTATTTTGTTTTTAAAGAATTTTATAATTCATTCTAGTTTTAATTGTGATTTTGATTGATTTTCTATCTTTTGATTTTATTTTAAATCGTTTTCTAGATCTTAGGTTAATTTTGGTAATAGGATATAAAGATATAGGATATGTCTTTTATCTTTTTAAAATTTAAAAGTTGATAAATATTTTGAATTTATAAATTAATCTGAATTTTATCTATTGGGCATTTGAGTTCTTAATTTTGTTTGAGTTCTTATTTTGTTTCGTTTCTTATTTGCTTTGTTTGAAAGAAAATATTTATTAATTATATGAAACTAGATCTGGATAATGTTTTGTTAAACCACATTCAGTTATATTAAATCCCCGATGGATAAAATACCCTGCATCAAAAGACCTATCTAAGAGATTTAAAAATTAGATTTTTAAGTTTTTAAATTAAATCAGGGTGTTAATAATTTGTTTAGTGGGGATTTGTGAGTGGCAGCCCACATTATTACGTTTATATATACATATATAAAAATCAGAATTTTACACCTTTTACAGAATATTTACATATACATTATGTATGTGCGTAATATTCTGAGTTCAAAGAGATTTTATAAAGTTGCATTTGTATTTTTTATACCAAAAAAGGTTGCTAACTGTTTTTAAATAGGTTTCTTGGATCGACTCTAAGGGTTTTTTTGCCTTAGTGTATTTTATACGGGGTCTTTTATCTGTAGGGATTTTGTCTTAGGGTCTTTTGTAAAAGGATCTTATTTTTCTGAGACTTCTTTACCCAACCCCAATTTAATACACATTATATTGAATTATACTCCATTTTACTTACTTGTTAATGAGTTGCTTTAGATTTTTGGTGATTTGGTGTTGCTTTAGATTTTTATGAAAGCATAATTTGAGCAGTTTTTTTTTAAATTTTTTTTTGTATATTTACTATCTTGAAATAATTTCGATTTAGAAAAATTATTGTTTGTTTTAAAACTTTCATTTTCAATTCAAAAGGTCAAAGTTTAATTATGAGACAATTATATTTTAAGATATAATAATAGAGATAATTTATTCTTTATTTTTAATTATATAAAGAAAGATTTCTTTTTCATTTTTTTTTGCTTTGACCACAAAATTTTTTTTCAACAGACTACAGACTATAATTGACCGCATATTTATGTATGTACTACAAAATGCATCTGTAATAGATATAAGATTTAAGATTATTTACAACTACATAATTATAGTAACATAAATGTGGTTAATTTAATGGTTATTTTGCGTGTTAATTTATTGGAAAAATTTCTGAAAATATATTAAGGTAATCACGTATCATATACGTATATAAAATATCTAATCATTATTAAATTTCACCTTTACAAATAGGTCTTGAAATTAAAGAAAAATGTATATTTATTTTCGATATTTTTTAAGAAATGTTTAAAAAAAAAATTAACTTAATTCATACAAAAGTTTTACTTTTTTTTTTTTTTGTTTTTGTAAATTTTAATACTTTAAAATTAAAAAATTATTTTAATTTTAAAAAACAAAAATTAACTGTAATTTAATTTTTGTTTAATAGATAATTTATATTTTAATAATATTATATAATCGGATTTTAAAATTTTTTTTTTCAAATTTCAATTTCAATAGAATTTAACACGCTCGCTTAGGAGCATGACACGCATTTTATTATATGAAAAAAAAAGTATGTTAAAATGAAAATATGGAAAAAAAAAGAAAAAAGATAATAAACAAATATACACTTAACATATTGCAAATTTTTTTTAATTAAAACGCTATATTCAATATACACATATATAGGTATATTATATACTTATTAAATTTAAATGAAAAAATATTATAAAAATTCAAACAGTGTAAAAATTAAGAGATATGATGAGATATGATATGTGCGATATCTTCAAAATATAAAATTCAAATTTTCTTTTACCGTTTTTAATTTTCTTTTAGACATACAACTATATTTTTGTTTTAAAAATTAAATATCCGTTGTGATTGTGATTTAAACTTATTAAAGCTTATTTGCGTTTAACTTTCCTATATACTTAATATGCAAATGAAGATCTAATAACTAAAAATCTTATAAGAAGTAGTTAAGCAGTTTGATGTAGCCGATGAAATCCTTTCTCCTTGTGTTTATGTTAATTGCATTCGTTATATTTTAATTGTCACACCTATTATATTTCGCAATTGCATATATACATTTTTTGATAACTAAGTGAGTTTTTTTTACTAATCAAAATTTTATTAAGTTAATAACTAAATATGGTTTTGGTGCAACAAAAACTTATAAAAAAAAATGATTATTTGATTATTTGATTAGTGATAAGTGATTGGTGCAATAGGATCCTGGTCTAAATATTTAATTTTGAATTAAAATTTAAGTTAATTATTTAAAAAGTGTAGTATGTTATATGTAGTAGGTATTTTGAATCGTCTATCTAACATATGATTTGAATATAGCAAAAGTTCTTTTAATTTCAGACTTCAGTACCTATGGCAGTACCTTAATACTATAAAATTATTTTGAAATAAGAGGTAGTTTCCGTTTATATTGTGGATAAGTTTTGGAAAATTTAAAAATATTTTTCAGATTAGATCTTAAATTTTTAAAACTAGATCTATAGATAAGTTAGTTTGTTGCTATTATTGATGTAAAATATTTAGATTTTTTCTTTAGGTTAAATAACTGTTTTAATTTCATCGTAATACAAACATATACAAGTTTAGTAAAATTTTTCTAATGATATATAAAAAAAAAATAAAAAACTATTTGAATGCCAAAAAAAGTATATATGAAATAAATTTTCGAAAAATTATTTAAATATGTACACATATAATTATATATACATATATGTATGAAATTCAAATCAGTTGGTTGAAAATTTGTACTAACTATATAGAGTCTAGTAGACTCTATATATAAACAAAATATGTTAGGTTTGATTTTTTATACCCTACACATTAAGTATAGGGTATATTAACTTTGGTATGGTGTTTGTAACCACCAAAAGGAAGCGAGTTAGGTATAGACATGTATATATATTCTGAATCAGGATCACCACCGGAGTCGATTTAGCGATGTTCGTCCGTCCGTCCGTACGCACGATAACTCAAAAAATAATGATGCTATCTTGATGAAATTTATACTGTAGGTTAACAATGACTAAAGTAAGGCGGGGATTGTAAATGGGCGAAATCGGACCATGCGTTCGAGTACCTCCCATACAACTCCCAAAACCTAATACGCATATTTTCGAAATTAATAAAGATAGAAACTTAAAATTTTGTACGAGGGTGTGTTTTTCTGAATCCCTGATATCCCCAAAATTTGAGATGAATTGGAGTGGTTGTTCGGGTACCTCCCATACAACTCCCAAAACCGAACATGCATATCTTCGAAATTAATAAAGATAGGAACTTCAAATTTGATACGAGGGTGCTGTTTCCTAAATCCCTGATTTGCCTAAAATTTGAGATGAATTGGAGTGGTCGTTCGGGTACCTCCCATACAACTCCCAAAACCGAACAAGCATATCTTCGAAATTAATAAAGATAGAAACCTCAAATTTGGTACTACGGTGTTGTTTCCTGAATCCCTGATTTGTCCAAAATTTAAGATGAATTAGAATGGTTGTTCGGGTATCCGCCACACAACTCCTAAGACCAAACAAGCATATCTTCGAAATTAATAAATATATAAACTTGAAATTTGATATAAGAATGTTCTACCCTGTTGATGTCTCTAAAATTTGAGATGAATTGGGGTGGTGGTCCGCGTGCCTTCACACACTTCCCAAGACCTAACAAGCATATTTTCAAATTTAATAAAGATAGAAATCTGAAATTTTGTAAAAGCATTTATTTTTTTAGCTTAGTTATATTAAATACCTAACTAAAATAACTTATGGATTTTTAATTTAATTTGAATTTTTTAGGTGTAGGGTATAAATAAGTCGGTTGCATCGACTTACTGTTACTTTTACTTGTTTTTGTTTTAATATACAAAACTGAAAATTTCAATAATATCAAAATTTAAAAATTACAATTAGGTATTTTTTGCTTTCGAAATTTTTTTATTTTATTGATTGTACTTAAATATTATGTATTACTATATATATACAATTAAGTTTCAATTTCAATTGAATTCAAGTAATTTTTCTTTCATTTCTTTCTTTATACTGCATTCATATAAAATGAATAATTGAACTTGATTTATTGTTATATTATTAATTTTATTATCAAAATCATTTTTTTATTTAAAATTTTAATAATTAATTGAAATTTAATTAATTTAATTTCTATAATTTTTATTGTATTATTTTTTTTTGTTTTTCATACGCTTAAAATGTATTGTATGTATTTTAAATGTATATGTATTCTATATTAGGTTCAATATAGAAATTAAATTGGTATTAAATAATAGATAAATGGTATATAAATGATAAATTAAATTTAATTGAAAGTTTTTAAAATAAAAATTTTTCTGTGATTTAAGATGAAATTAAATTAGGTACCATCAATAATTTTGACTTTGACTTTATTAAATTTATTTAATAATATATAATGTCTATTATATATATCAGATATATTGTTTAATACAAGTATCACTTATATAGCTCGTCAATAGAGAACTATTATATTAATTCAATAAGTCATTATTTCCATAGTGTTAGTATGTTAGGAAATGATTCTACATAATGAGTTTGAATAAAAGGTGAATATCTATAAAAAAACATGCAGACTATACTGTTATTATTTGTACTACATATTACTTGATCACTGTTAGTTTCTTAACATTGATATCGAAAATCTTAGATTGTGAGTTTCTTACAGCATTGTCGAAATTGGTTCAAAATGTCTATAATCTGTAAAGTGCAATGGAATTTTAAAAAATTCAACAAATCTCAAATTGTTTTGATTTTTTTAAACCTAATCTGCTTTTGAATAGATGGCGTAATAATATAATCCAGTTGGTTGTGATGGTTGTGATTGTAGAAAATTTAAACTATAATTTTGAAGATAGTCTGGCTTCATATGAAGGAGGAGACGTAATGGATCAGTTCAAAGTCCAAACTTGACTTGAATATTTTAGAACTGTATTAACAATAGAAGTAAAAAGATTTTTAGTGATCAGAAAAATTCTTTTGATCAACGCATAATCTATAGTCAAAGGTTGAGTTTTAATAAACATTCTTTTTGCAAAAGCTTGCAAAAACTTACTTTATATAAACAAACCGTTAGGTGGTGATCTTTAATTCAACTTCTGAATCTTTTTATTCAATATTTGAAATTAATACATTAAACTAATCAGTTATTTTTTGTCACATATACGAAATTCTAAAAAATGTTTCAAAATTTTTCAATTAGCCTTATGCTTTAATTACAGTAAGTGAAATGATTTCAATTTTATTGTCAATCTTTGTAAATTAAATTTAGATGTAAGTATCCATTTGCAAATTATGACAGTTATGACAATTTTTGTCAAATTATATATTAGTTCAAATTGTTCTTAATTGACTATAAGTCACTTAGTGTATAGGAGACTTTATTTTCAAAAATTAATCATATCGAATTCTTAAATTCGTGCTTTATATTCTTCTTAAATGTACTGTTATTGCAATTTTGGATTTGTAAACTTTAAGATGTCGTAACACAGCTTATGGAAGTTCGTTTGTAATGGACACATCGAGAAATTAAAATCATATACCATCCTATATGTGTTTCCCAAAATTATTGATTCATATGTGTACGATATAAAAAAAATTGAGAAGAACATTAACCATCTTTCTTCGAAGTTCTCCTCCAAACTTTCATACTCATCCCTAATTTCCTAATCCTTATTTTCCCAGAAAACCTTCCTACATCCTTATGCCTAAAACCAAACTACACATTTTGTATTAAAGGCCCCATCCTAAAGTTTGGTTTAAAAAGGTGTTGGTGTGTAGTTAGTTAAAGCCCAACACTACCTTAGCGGAACTTAGTGCAGTTCCCTAGGTGGTCTTCGATACTTCTCCCCTTCCCTCGTTAACAAAAAAAAAAAAAAAACTGAATATTAAAAAATGCTTAAAATTACTTTAATTTTTCAATTGACTTTATTTTTATAAAGAATTTATACATATCTAAAATATACGAGTACATATTTCATAATTATTACATATTTCATGTATTATTTAAAAATTAATTTAAATTTGAATTGATTTTTATTAAAATATGGGTTTTTTTCTGAGAACAAACGAGACTAATGCAATATTATTTTTAATTTATATATTTTTAAATCAAACAACCTTATAGTCTTCGTTTCATTAATCTTTTTATTATTAATTTTAAATTTTACTACTGAGTTGTAGCTTGAAAATAAGCAAATGAGCTACAAACGCGTTGCTCAGCACTGAGTAGTAACTTGAAAATGAGAAAATGAGCTCGAAACGCGTCGGTTGGTTGGTTGGGTGGTTTGGGTTGGAAGGTTGTAACCTTCCCACTCAACCTTCCTTCCTTCCATCTTCGGTTGGAAGGTTGTTTGATTTAAAAATATATAAATTAAAAATAATATTGAATTGATTTTTTTCAAAAATTACATAACCCCTTTTAGAATATAAATTTTATAAAACAAAAACAAAAAAAAAATCTAAAATATCTAAATAATTTTCAGAAAGAAACACCATCCGATATTTTATTACATTTGGCAGCATTACGTGGTGATGATATCACATTAAGACGAGTTTTAGAAAGTGGTAAAGTTCATGTGGATTGTAAAGATGAAGTAAGTTATTTTTGTTTTTTGAGCAATCGATAAATAAATTTTTTTTTTCTTTATAATAATCTCAACAAAAATTTAATTAGATTAAGTACACTATTGATGTTTTTGAATTTTATTACACGTAAAATAAATTTTTTAACGAATTTTTCATATACATATGTATAAAATCCATTCTTTGTATTTAACATATAAACTAAGTTAAATAAATATATATACATACATATATATATATAGGTATATTATTTAATGGAATCGAAAAAAAAAGGAAAAATTACTTTTTCTTGCCGGAACTTATGAACTTTAAAAATTACAATAAAAAAAAATAAAAACAAGAGAAAAATCTTGTTAATACAGTTTTAATTATTATATAGTTGGAAAAACCTTTCTGTTTGTATCATTACTAATACCATACTTATTTCAAAATCTTTTTAATATATTTTCTTCTTTTTTTTTTTTCATTATTTTTTAATTTTTTTTTTTTTTTTTTGTTTTTTCATTATTTCAACAAAAACTAAAAGCAATTAAAGTTTAAAAACCAATTAAATTCATTAATGGTTAGTTTTTAGTTGAGTAAAAAGAAAATTACAGGAAAAGAAAATATATATATGTATATATATATATTCATATAGGTATTATACAATATAAATGTATGTATGCTATTTTATTATAGGAAAAAAACAAAAAAAAAAAAGCACTAATGCTGAATTTCGATAATTATTAGAGAAAATTAGTAATGCATTTTACAAATTAAAATCATAAATATCTTTTTTAACTGATCTGATCCTTTTATGTTCATTTCTTTGTTTTTGTAATTTGTTTTTTGTTTTATTGTTTTTTAGTAGAATTTAAAAATAATTTGCAATCTATTAAAAAACATTAATAAATACAAATCAGTCTTATTTGTAAGCGCTTGTCTTTTAAAATTAAATGAAATCGAACGAAAGTTGTTATTTAAATTAATGCAAATTAGTTTTTTTTGTGATTTTTTTTTGTCGAAGAATCGTGACTTATTATAATTAAAACTGTGATATAGTTTTAGTTCCATAGTAAAAACTAAAGTAATTTTTTTTTATTTTTTTGCAATAATTAACTTAAATCTAGATAGGAAATTATTTTGTTATACCAATAGTGATTGTGTTTAACTTAATGGAATTTTTGATGCGAGCAAAAAAAAATGTTAGACTAAAACAATTATCACTTTTTGAATGTATGTTTTTTTTTGTTTTTGGATAAAAGGATCTATTTATATAGTTACTATACTGATTTAAAATAGACTCCTCCATTTTTGTAGCTTTGAAATTTTAATTTTGTAAACAATTTATGCATGCAATAAATTACCTTCATTTAAAGTGGAAGTTAATATATACTCGTATTTTCTTTGATTCGGCCAGTTTAAGTTTAAAAAAAAAAAACTGTAAATTATAATAAACATATAGGTTTATCTATATTTATATGCATATAATATATATAAAATTAAAAATAATATACATAGAATGAGAGCGAGGTGCGATGATTTGATTTGAACTCTGATAATTTTAGTTAATTAAGCAAAATTAACCATAAAATTTTCGCCATAAGTTAGGTTTGACAATTAAAAGGGTTTTTAGTGTCCAATTTGAAATTTTATAGATTCCGAGACTATTGGAAAATCCATCAGATAGAGCTCAGGTAACAAAAAAAAAACATAGAAGTTCATTACCCATATAGTTATTGTCCAACAATATAATAAAAATATATGGGATGTGTGGATTTTTCCGATATGTTGATCGAACTATATAAAGTTAATTATCGTTCGAGAAGTGGTATCTAAGGATGGTATTTTGGTGTTGCTGTAGTAATGAATAGCTTTTGTATACTGCAAAGACTTATCATTTTCAGGCCAAAATGCAAAACGCATGCGACTTATACAATTGGAGATCGTGTAATTCTATACATGTAGCGTAAAATTGCGATTCTATATCCCAACGGAAAAGAAGTCTTTCACCTGCTTTAACAATAGAAAATAGTGATAAAAAGTCAGCAATATCAAATACTTCTATTCATCTGAAAGATATAGTGGTAAAGATCATTATGGGTTAAATGGGGTACAAGAAGTCAATTTCATCTTTGCAAAACTGAAATTTCATACTTATTTCTTCCATTAATGTACAGTTCATCTATATGCTGTAATTCGAAGAAGAATTATTGTTTTGTATTATAACATAAATTAAGCCTGAAAATCAAATATTACACAGCTTTTCATTTTCAGCTTTGGCTGTAAATGTCGTAAGGGAGAATTATATTCTTATGACGTGACTGGGATTCGAAACCACACTCGCTCGGTGTTTACAACGACGCTCTTACCCACTAAATCACCCAGGCTCCTGAAAATTTGTTTTCATAAATTTCATATAAAAAATACACCCTTCTCAATCATTTTTCTATATCCGTAAAATTCATAAAATCTAAACTGGAAGTGCAATTGGGCTAAAATTTTGCAAAAATTATATTGAAGTATTTATGTATTGTGAAAAATATCTTCAAATAATTTTTTCCACAAAGGGTTAAAATTCTGGTCGAAAGGTTTAAATATATATTAATAATAAAAAAAAAACCTTTTACCATTTTATTTATACAATTTTGTTTTAAGGTCAGTTATAACAAAAATTTATAGAACTATTAACAAAGATAATGAAAATTATTATTGAATATTTCTGAGATAAAATTAAAAATATTTTTTTATGTTTCATACTTTAATTTTTAAAAAAATAACGATTTATAGCAATCATTAAAGGTATTAATTATTTTTTGCTTTTAAAAATATAACGTGTGCAAAACTATATAGATAAATCAATCATTTAAACATAACATAATATTATTTACTATATGTATATAATAACTATTAATAGATAATATGAACTATATCTATATACAATATCTGTCTATTAGAGTATATAATATTTATATATTGAAGTAAATGATCTTCATAATATCCATTATTAAACTGATTACAAGTAGGTCAAGGGAGTACTTTTTTTTTTCTATATATTTTGTTGAAAAATAAGATTTTGAAAAGATTTTGTGAATAATAGTTAAAAAGAACTTGTTAATAATCGTTGATCTCGTATTACATTTTTTTCTTTGACGACGCATTTATTTTATATTTTTTTTATTTAAGATTCCATTATTTTATTTATATAAGTTTTTACTTTTTGTTGTAGTTTTTTTAATATTGCATAAAAAATTCCATTAAAAATTTTATTAAACCGGTCACTTAATAAATTAGTATATAGTTTACTTTTTACACAATTCGATTAATTTCACCTTTAAGGGTCTGTCATCAGTCTGTCATCTATATTAAATTGCAAATAAATCAATTTGAAAATCTCCAACTTGCAGTTTCTTCCAATATATCATATTTGAGTTTATTTATTAGCGAAAATTTGGTAAATAAGTATAATACAAGAATATGTGATCCTTTTATTATATATAAGTATGTATATCTATACATTCAACACCATTTTATTTACTACATTAATTCATAATAAATTTGATTTAGAACAGATTTTTCAATTTTCCCAAATTGCATTAGTGATTATTCTACAGTCTAACACTTTAACTTTCAAAACTTTAATACTTTAGGAAGTTTTACCATTTTGTTTAATAATATGTCCATATATATGTACTTTCAAAATTTTAAATTTGAAATTGTAAAAGGTTATAGTGTTTATTTTATGATACTCTTATGAAATCCCTTGAGAAGGTTCCATCTAGATACATAATTCATATACCTAAGTCATATCAGATAAATTGTACAGGTTTTGCAATCCAAATTCAATCTTTTGCAAATGATATTCAACCTTTTTTAAATCAAATTCAACCTTTCTATAAAAATAATGATTGCAGAAGAGTGGTTTATTTTAGACAACTTTCAGTTCTATAAAACTCAGGAAATTCATGATCTTCTTGCGTAAAGATAAAACATACTCTTACATTGTTGCCACCATTTTGACCATTTATGAGATTATTTCCAAAAAAAAAAAATTTTTTTTTTCTTTAATTTATTAACCTATTCTCCGAGTTTAATAAATGAAATTGAAAAAGCTGTGGCAGCTTTTACCCTTGGAGATTGCAATAATTATTATACGCATATGTATATGTAATTGTTTTTAGCCGCTGCAGGAGAATCACTATAGATGATTAGATTACATAATAATATATGATTTTTTTATACTCATTATAAAAATGTAAAAGTATTAAAAGTTTTTTCAAATAATCGCATTTGTATATACCTACTTACAGTTACTTATTTTTTTTTTAAAGATTTTTGTCCTCAAGCTACATGCTAAAATTTATTACATATTAATTTAATAATATAAATCATAATACATACATAAGTAAAACTTATCATTATATTGCAATATTGCAATAATATGAAATTATAGTAAAAAAAAAAAAATAAAAGAAAACTTTTGAAATTTTATTTAACATTCAATGAAAGAATAAATGAATGACTGATTAAAAAATTTTTCCTTTTTTTCTTAAACTTAGTTGTAGATAAAAACTGCACCCAATTTTTGTATTTTATAGAGAGTAAAAAAAAAAACAAAACAATACACCATATATATTGGTAGTATAATAGTGGTGAACGGGTGTTGTAATTGAACCACAGTAACCACAAATTTATAATTGATTGTAATCTTTGAAAAATGAAAAAAAAATCTTATAACCTTGTTATAGATTTCTATCATTAAGATTTTTTTTTTTTTTTTCGTTTACATCAGGTTTAAAAATAAAATAAAAAAAAAAATAAAAGAAAGAAAAGAAAAAAACAATGTACTTGTAAGTAATATTATAGTTAACATTAACTATAAACCTATGATGCAATTATGTCTCTTTTTCATATGTTTATTTTTTTTTTTTTTTTGCATTAAAGTAAAAGTTAACTAACATATATTGGATTCGTTTGATTATACTTATGCTAAATAATAGTTAGAGATTACTATAGAAAATCTATTTAAAATTAAAAAAAATATATAAAATCATATAAAATTGAATTTTAAGTACATATATATCTCTTTTTTTTCTGTGCTTAAGATATTTTTTTTTTTTTTTATGATAACATTAATATAAATGCATAGATAGAGCATACATAATATATAAAAATAAAATAATGACAGTTTTAAAATTAGATTGTGTTAGGAATAGGATTATATTATAAAAGTCTTAATTGAGATCTCAATTAAGTTAAATTGAATCTATCATATAGATAGGTAGGTATAACAGTTGAACCAAGAATTATGTATAACTGATTTTATTTATTGAATAAAAGTTAATTTTTTTTTTTTTTTTATTAGGACATTAATAGGATTGCCATCTGTTTGTCTAGTTTATTAGAAGTATTAGACTATATACATATACATATTAAGTATAAAAATGAATTTTCTTTTTGAGCCTTATGGATAAAAAATATATATTATACTTACATACATTATACATAAATTAAATATACATAATAAATAAATTAAAAATTATTCTATCAAAAATTCAAAGCTTATATGAATTATATTATCATAAGGTACGTAAAAATAATTAGAGGTGAATTTTTCGAAAAGAAATTATAGTTTCAAAAAAGAAAAAAAACAATCTTTAAGCCTTACAGTGTTTTTTTTGTTACCATATGAAATATGATATAAAATATTCTATAAAGAGAATTTCAATTCTTTTGTTAGATTTTAAATAGCTCTCTCTGATGATCTTTTCAAACAATGTTACTGAATTTGCAAAATATATATAAGCATAGTATAACCAAAGTTTATTAGTTAAAATATATAAGTTTAATATAACCAAAAATATACAAAATTTTAATTTAACTCTATTTAATTCAGTTTAATTCATTTTTTTTTTCTCCTTGCCACTTCTATAAAGATCGTAGAACATTTACTAAATCATTTATTATTCATATTTGATTAAGCTTCAGTTTCTGGTATGGTTACTGTTTTACTAAAACGTTAATTATTTGTTTGAATACTTGAATAGCTATAAATTGTACAAGAAAAATGAGCTGTAAATATAACCTAAACCTTTCGAATGGAAGGCGGATGTTTTAACCACTACACCAAATTTAATAGCCATTCGATATTTAAACTATCAGTTGTTAAGTAGTTGTGAAATGAATTATTTATAAATTAAATTCATTGCCGATTTTTATTTAAAATTCAAATTTTTAACCTAAATCCGAACAAAAAAGTTAGTTAAAATTAAATCCAATTTTTCCTGAAGTTAAAATTTAAAGATGAGATATTTACTTTTCTTAAAACATTGAATATGTATATAATAGATTGATGCACTTTTCCAAATTTAAAACAGTTGGGTAATCTTTTTCAGAAGCAAAAGTAATCAGCTAAAAAAACAACAAAAAAGTATGGTCAATTTGGAAAAATTTATTTTTATTATAGAGAAAAAAAGACATTCTCTTTTATGGCACTAGATGAAAACTACAGGATAGTTTTAAAAATCATATAAGGTGCTGAAATTTTTTCAATTGAAATGTAATCTACAAAACATTGTTAACTTTTTATGTCTTTTTATTTTACATAATTAATAAAAAAAAAAAAAATAAAATTGATTAGAAGAATATATGAAGAGTGAAGACTAGTTTTTTATTCTGTAAAAAAAATGTTTACTTTGGAAATTATAAATCTTATTATTTTTTTTTTTCTGATATTTTAGGATGGAACTACACCTTTAATATTAGCTTCAGCAAGCGGTCATAATCCATGTGTTTTAGAATTATTAGAACAAGGTGCTGATCCAAATGTAAAACGTTGTACTGGTACATCACCATTATTTTTTGCAGCTCAAGGTGGATATTTAGATGTAGCAAAAGTTTTAATTAAAGCTGGAGCAAATGTAGACAGCCCATCAGTGGTAAATTTATTAAAAATAATATGAACAATTTATTTTAAATATTATCATAAATGTTTTTTGTTTTTGCTTGTTTTTCTATAGGATGGTGGCACACCTTTATTTGTTGCCTGTCAAGGTGGTCATGTTGGTTTAGTTAAAGAACTAATTGAATGTGGTGCAAATGTAAATAATAGTATGAAAGTAAGTAAAATTTGATTTGCTTTTTTTTAATTTAATTTTGAAAAACTTAATTAATTAATTTTTTTTTTTTTTTATTAAAAGGATCGGGCTACTCCAGTTTTTGTTGCATCACAAAATGGTCATCGTACAATTTTATTATTATTATTAGCAGCAGGTGCAATAGTTGATTCAAAACGTAATGATGGTGCAACACCATTATGGATTGCATCACAAATGGGGCATGATCATATTGCTAAAATATTATTACAACATGGTGCTAATGTTGATGCAGTACGTTGTGATGGTGCAACACCATTATTTAAAGCCGCCCATAAAGGTTATTCAGCTGTAATAGGTGAATTATTAAAACATAGACCAAATTTAGGATTATTACCTGTAAGTTTAATTAAAATATTAAAATCTATATTAAATTTAATAAATTTGGAATTTCATATTAGAAAATTAATAAAATTACTATACTTATTATAGCATACTGTTTTTTTTTTTTCATTTAAAATTAATTTATAGAATGGCGAAACAGCATTACATGCTGCTGCAATGTTTGGACATTTATCGGTTGTGAAACAATTATGTGCCGCTGGTTCTGATATTTTATTAAAAAATCAAGATGGTTTAACGGCAATTCAAGTAGCCAAAGCACAAAAATATATGACTGTTGTCGATTATTTACAAGATCGTTTAAGACTAATGTTAAATCATAAATAAAATTAAAAAACAAAAAAAAACAAAAAAAAAAAAAAAGATATACCAAAATTATAATAATATATTAAATTAATTTAATAGGTCTTTATTATATTATATATTTAGTAGACATGTAGTTAGATTTTCAAAATTGAATATAATAATTATTTTTTTTCATTTATTTGGATTTTATGTAATGTATAAATATGATGACGAGGTAAGACTGATAAATAATCTTACCTTAAAATTAAAATTTTTCATTGTATGAAAAATTGAAATTAACAAAAATTGTTAAAAGCTGCATTTACATATAATTTAGTTTTAAATCATTTTTTTTTAGTTTTTTTTTTTTTTTAACACGAAATTAATACAAAATAATTATAATTAAATTTATTTTTGTAAAGTAAAATTTGAATTTTTTAATATTTGCTTCTAGTTCTTTTATTTGCTGTAAATTTCATATATAGGAAATATTATTCGAAAGCTTAAAACTTCTATAAAAAAAAGTACCTACATTAGGACTTTAAGTAATTAGTTGTTATTAAGTAATTTATACTAAATAATTGACACTATAAGGTCCATAATTCGGCATTTATGCCCCTTTCATATAACTGACATTATAAAATGTAATATTTAATGTAATATTTCAATTTTTCTCGAAAATATTAGTTTGTTTTGTTTTTTTGTCACTGATGATGTTTTAATGATGGTTTGTATAAATTTACAAGAACATACACATATTTTGCAGAAGAGTGTACAAGAATTTTATTGATAATAAAATATCCGAAAAATCCGAAAATTTTTCAAATATGTCAATTATCACAATAACCTATATGTATATGTGTGTGAGACTCCTGTACCATTGACCAATCCATTGGATATTTAAGAATTTTTTGTTAATTTATTTTTAATTTTTATTAATTTAAAATTAATTGATAACATTTTAATACAATAAAAGTTTTTTTTATTATTAGGTTATTATCTATAAAAATATTAACTAAAAAAAAAAAAAAATTAATATATAAATTATTATTGTAAGTGCAGCTTAAATAAAATTTAAAACCAGAATAAATGAAATACAAGGTGAGATTAAAAACAAAACAAAAAAGTAAATAAATTATTACATTTAATATTAGAAATGTGTACTCGTTTAACGAGACTTGAGCGACTTGAAAAGTTGTTTGAATTATAATTAACATTTTGTTAATTTAAATCCATATAATGTAAGCAAAATTATACTCTAAATTTTATTTTAAAAAAATTTTTTAATTTATATAAAAAAAGAAGTCATCCTTCCAAAATTATTTTTTTAAATTTTTAATTTTAGAACCGAAAAAAAAAAAAATTTGAAATATTGAATTTTTTGAAAATTTAAAATAATAATAATGAAATACATAATAAAAATCCTGTTGCCTTTTTAAAAATATTTCAAAATATAATATGCGTAATAAATATATTATATTATATGTATCTATAAAATGTATCTATAAAATGAATCTAAATAATTTATATTAAAGAAAAGTTTTTTTTTTTTTTTTTTGGGAAATATTTTATCATGTTTTATGTTTTGATAAATCAAAATAAAAATATGTTGATAATTTATTTTTTTTTCATGAAGATTTTGTTAAATTTGATTTAATTTTGTTTTAAATGTTTTTTTTTTTGAAATAAAATTGAAATAAATTTATATTAGAAAAAAATAGAGTGTGATTGATACAAAGAATTTTTCAATTAGGCGTATCATAATAGTTCAATTTTTATAATATTAAATATAAAAAATTAATTTTTTTGTCAAAGCTTTTAAAATATATTAGTATAGATCCTGCAATAGGAAATTATTCAGTGTCTAAAGTTTAAGTTTTTAATATTATAAATAATGTGTATTTTAATTCCTTAACTTTTTATTAATTTTCTAATTTTAAGGTGTCAAATTTTCGTATAAAATCATAATAAAATTCTGTTTGTAATTTATTATATTTTAAATTATAATAAAAAAAAAAAAAAATAATGAAATTTTATTTTATTATAAAAGTAATATATGTATACTGTACCTTTAAATGCTGCAATCAAAATGAAAACACGTAAATTATTTTTTTTTTATAAAATCTATTTATTTTGAAATTCCAATTTTAAATTTTACAAAATGTATACTATATTATACAGTATACGTATGTATGTATAACATGATATAATTCATTGACATTTTTAAATGTTATTATAATTGATTTTAATTAATTGCAATAAAAAAATAAATTTTTTTTTTTTTTTTTTTTATCAGGTTTCAGGAAAAAAATAAATATTCTAAATATTAAAAACAGTACGTGAAAAATTGTTTGCAGTTATAAATTTCATAACAATCAAAAATTCAATAAAAAACAAAAAAAAAAAAAAAATTAAATATTAAATATTGAAATAATTATTAAAAAAAAAAAAAAACAAATTAAATGAAGCGCATATTGTAGCTTTAATTTATAATTAAATTAATTATTAAAACAAAAGTATTATAAAGAAAATAGAAAGAAAAAAAAAAAAATTTTTTTTTTAAATTTGAAAAAAAATTTAAAATAAAACTCAATAATATTGTTATAAAAATTTAATCTAATCAATTGTTATAAAATAATCAAAATTAACTTATTAAAAAAATTAAAACAAATTGTAATTTTTGAGTCCACAAATAAAAAACAAAAAAAACTATTGTTACAAATTATAAAAAAAAAAAAAAAAAAATGAGTTTTCTTATATAGCACAGAATGCATTCAGAATGTACTTAGAATGTGTCTAATAAAAAATGATATTCTGCATGCATTATATGCTTCATAATTTTCATAATACTTGAATGCATTTTATAAATTACAGGTGTAATTATCATTATAATTAACAGGTGTAATCCTTTGTGATATATTTTTACTTAAAAAAAAAATAAGTAATTTTGGCGAATGTATTCTCAGCAGACATTTCCAAAATTGATTCCAACACAGAGATTATTTATATTGGAATAATTTTGATAGTATTGTTATAGGATATTTCTAAAATCAATAAGTAAAATTTTTTTTTTTTCTTCAATTTTTCTGTTCTGTTTGAAATTTTTAATCATTAAATTTAACCCTAAAAATTTTTTTGTTTATGCTTGAACTTATTATTATTATACATACATACTTTATAATTATAATATTTATTTTAATAATTTTATTCAATTTAAATTTAACAAAAATTTTCAATGAATGTCACAAAAAAAAAAAAGTAGAGTAATTAATCGATTACTAACGTAATCAATAAAATCGATAAAGAATGCATTCTTTATGTATTTGTTTGAAATCGATTACGCTGGTGCTGAGAAGGAAAAGGAAATTCATAGAATATATGGTTAATGGTAACTGGTAAGTGTTGTAACTGTGGTATGATGTAAGCATAGTGTAAGTTCAAAGATTGCTAAATAACGAGAGAAGCCATAAAAGCTTTCTTGAATTAATTATTAATATTAGAAAATTATGTAGTTGTCATCAGAGTTCATAAATTTAAATTAAAAGACAATCGAAATGTAGAAGAAACATACATATATATTGCTAACTCTGAATCTGACTCTGACAAATTTTTATGCAGCGCTATTTCATTTTGGGTTTGTAAGCGGTACTAATTAGTTGTATTATTAAATTAATAGATGTCAGTAGGCCAGCTATAAATTTATTTTCATTTTCTTTTGTATTTCAAAAAAATTTGAATTGATAAATTTTAACTTCTATTTATATGTTTATGCCATTCTTATATTTATGTTTATTCTTATAGAAAATTGGTGTTTACTAATTTTCGAAACTCATTTAATTTCGATTTTCCGTTTTCTTTTAATTTGATCAATTTATTAAGCTCCTTTTAAAGCATTATGTATTTTGTTTTGTTATGAAAATTTTCAAAACAGGAATCTAGTTTTAAAAATTACAAAATTACCTATTGGAAAAAAAATGACCTATAGAAAAACTGGATAGAGTACCTGAAGAGTAATTCAACAAATGTGGTCTATCGTTCGCTTCTTCTTGATTGGACATATTTTCTTTAAAACGAAAAAAAACGTTGAGATATACAATTTTAATTTATCAAAACGACACTTACCTGTTAAATTTAAATTTGTAACTTACATGTCTTTTCAACCTTCCCCCATTTTAGTATTTACATTAAATACATTATTTACATCATTTACATTATTAATATTTACATTATCGCCTTAATTTTTTTCTGTAATTTAATTGAAAATAAGAATTCAATTTAAAATATGTAGATATGAGGCTAAGGTTATGTAAGAATACCAAACGTTAAATACATACGCATATCTATGTATGTGCATATGTACCTACCTGGAATATACAAAGTTGAACAACATCAAAATTTAATTCATACATATATAAATTCCAATAGAAAACAATTTTCTTCAAAATGAATTTCGCAAAATCTTACATTATTATAAATTTTTTGGTCCGAAAACCCTTTAAACCTAAGATTGGGGATCAAATATTTCCACTTATTAAAATATTCCGTGTTTTTATCGGATTAGGAAATCTACATACATATGTATGTACATATGTATGTCTTTTTGTAGTTAAATTCGTACATACTTACATACAAATTATGTACATACATACATACATATTTATTTCTAGAATTATTTTAAATTAATATTAAAAAAAAGTTTTTTTTTTTGGAAACTATATAAAAGTTATGTCTTCCAAGATTTTTTTGTTTCGTTTTCTTGAAATGAATTGTCAAATAATTTAAATAAAAATAAAAAAAATTGTTTAAATAAAAATAAAATGAAATACATTATATTATTTTTACTTATTGCAGCAGTTACACCACGAAGTAAACATATTGAATCAATTTTTTTAACTAATGGTATATCCAACTATTGTGATGAACAATTAAATTGCTCTGGACGTAATCATACACTTTGTTACTTTGTGTTCGATCGAAAAGTATGAAATTATTATTGAAATGAATTTTTATTAAATTCCATTTTTTTTTTCAATTTCAAAGATCAATTGTTCTAATTTTGTTGAATACCATATAGAAAAATATGTTGCTGAAATTTTGTATTCACATAATGGTATACGAAATAAAATAGCAGCAAAAATGAAAATTCCATATATGATACGTGCTGTATGTTCTTCGTTATTTTTATTTATAATAATTAATAAAATCTTAAATTTAAATGTAAAATTTTCATAAAACAGTTTTGGGATGAAGAATTATCATATATGGCATTATCATGGTTACGTTTTAAATGTGCCCCATGGATAAAAGATCCTTGTGCTAATGTTAATCCAAAATCAGATGTTAAAGCACCAGAATATCATTATGTTACTCAAAATTCATATTTTTTTCCTTATGATGTTCTACCAAAAAATTTTATTATAGCTGCAATTCGTGAATGGTATTTAGAGAAAAACTTAAGAGACGAACCATCATTGACAAGAATCGATAAAGGAAAAACGGAAGTTGTTAAAAGGAAATTTGGTGTTTTAAATAATTTTTCTTCATTTGTTAATCCACAATTGAGACGTATTGGTTGTGCATTAGTTGGGTAAAAATTTAAATCACAATTTTTTTTTCACAGAAAAACTGAATTTAATTTGATTTTAGTCTTCAAAATGGTTATGCATTCGTATGTAATTATTACAAGTATATCGAAGTGGATGAAGTTATGTATTCCGAAGAAAAGTATACTTGTCCAATTAAATATCCATTGGCAGATCAAGATTTTGAAAACTTATGTGTTGATAGTATGTAGACAATTTAATTACATTTTTTTTTTCAAAGAATATTTTTTAAATACTTCTATTACATAGCTTTAGGTTTTCAGTTGTTTTTTGAAAATTCTCTTACGATGATGGTATTTTTGCAGTTTCTGCACATTTTAAATTATTGAATTTATAATCTAGACAATCTTTCTCCATGTAAAAGTTTGTTAAAACGACTTAAAAAAAATATATCGAAATTGAAAAATTCAATAAAGAAATTTCGAAAATAATTATTAGAGCTTAAATAATTGGAAAATGTGTTTGTTACATAATTATGTAAACAAAGATGAATTTTGTATTTTAAAATATAACTTAAAAATAAAAAACTAATTTCATAAAGATAATTTACTTTTAATTTAATATGCATATTTTGATAACAAACAGTAATTACAAAAACTAAAACAAGTTATTAACAAATTTTCTAAATTTAATAATAATTTAAATTCATTTTTATTAAAAATTTTGTTTGGCATTTTGTCGACAATAGGAAATATCATCTTTTATAATAAAATAATTGTTCTTTGGCATTGTTAAATACATATATTTTTTCTATAAAATCAATGTCTTAATAAACAATAGGCCACACAGCATTTCGCCGACAATCAGAAAAATCTTCATTTTTACAAAAAGTATTAAAAGTCAAGTTTTTTTTAAATCCTAAAATTTCACGTTCTTCTTGTATTCTATATGTAAAAGTACTTTCAAAAGTACCCAAAAAGTATCCAGCATGGGAACATATAATTTGATCAATAATAGCAACACCACCATCTTTTAATTTATTTTTTAGTTCATTTGATTCTGGTGTAAATCTATAAACTTGAAAATCATTTAAATATGATCTAAAATCTTTATACTCTTCTTTTGTACAATCACTTGAAAGAAAAATTTTTTTATAACCCAATTGATTTAGTTTTATTTTGATTTGCTTTGCAGCTGATTTTAATGATGGTATTAAATTTTCTCGACCATATAAAAAATCATTTCTTCTAAGATGAGCACATAAATATGAACCACCCTTTGCACCTCTATAATATTCTTCATCTTTCCAATTTAATGGTTTTTGTACCAAATCCATTTCATTTGTTGAATTAAAAGTTTCTAACCGAAATTTATTAGCTATTTTAACTAAATCAGTATTAAATCTCATACTACGCCTTGCCATCCAAAAAATTTGATTACCCCATTGTTCATGCAAAACAATTTCTGTATTTAAGAACATTATTAAAGCTGGTTTAGATTTAATGTTTTTATATGCAAAATTTATAACTTTTTGTAAAAGTTTTGTTGTACCTTGAAATTTTAAACATGAAAATTTCTTAATAATGCAATTCCATTTATTTTGTATTGGTTTTAAGTTAAAATTATCTTTATTACATGATTCAATTTTAAATTTATCAATAAAAACACCATTCTTAAACATTTCTTTGAAATGTTGTAATTGAAATATTTGATCAATAATTAAAGGATCATTAAATGATAAATTAATTTCATTTAAAAAGCTATCATAGTCTATAACATCTGTAAAAGCTAAAAGACTATTTATATCAAAAAAATGTTTCCATAAAAGGAAATTTTGTTTAACATCAGGACTTCTCCAATGATAAAGTTTTGTAAATGGTGGTAAAACTAATTTTGCAGTTTTAAAACTATCGTATATTTTTAATTTTTTTAAAAATACAGCCATCCGTATATAGACATCTCGACGTAAATTAAAGCCTTCTGATGGATTTATTTCATATAGTATATAAAGATTTGATTTAAATTTATTGAAATTGGTTAAATTGTTTTCTACAAAATAATTTTTAAAAAATTCATTATAAGTACAATAACCAGTAATAGTATTCACTATTAAAATAAATTGAACTGTTATAAAAAATAGAAGTATCTGCTTCATTTTAAGGTATTTGTAATAGTTTTCATATCTTCATTAATCTATCACCGAATTTTTCGCATATTTTGCTTTATATATTTAAATTACTAGTTTAAGTCACATGAAAATTACATATATCACATTTAAAAACACAGGTTGTTTGGCGCACTAAAATAATAAAAAAATTTAAATACATAGATTATATTTAACTTTAAGGAAATGAAAAAAAGAAAATAAAAATTAAAAGGAAGTGAAAATGTCCCATACAAAGTAATGACTGCATGTTTTTTTTTTTTTTATCAACAAATTGCTTAAAATAAGTTTTTGATAATTTTCTGTAAATCATAGATTACAATTATGCATAATATGAAGTTTATGAAAGAAATTTTAAAGTAAAAAGTTATGAGAAAAACAACAGAGCTTTTTAAATTTCCTATAACCCAATTGAAAAAGATATAAAGAAAAAGATTTAATTATAATTAAATAAAGCCATAACCAAAAGTATTTTTCTATAAAAAAAATTTATAGTTGCTATATTTTCTAGTTTTTAGAAAACGTTAGCTTATTTAAACTTACAAATTTGATTTTTCTGTACAAAATCCATCATGATTTTTTTTTTGTTTAATTTTGAATCTATAATGAAAATATAATAATCCTGTTTAGAATTAATGATTTGAAAAAAATTTCCAATATTAGAAAGTTAACTTAAGCATGTTCACGACATATTGATCAAAATCAAAATTAAAAATATATATTTTTTTTGTTTATAATTGAAATACACTAATTATTTAATTAAATTAGTATAAAATTACCTTCAAAAAATATTTGAAATATTCTGCGATTTTATATGCCTTTGTCTTCCTCCTGAAATAAAATTCAAATTTATTTCAAGCACATATTTTAATAAGCTTACCTTTGCTTTAATTGTTTTTTGATTAAAATTAATACCAGTAGTTTTTTTTGAAATTATTTTACTTTATTTTATTGTACAAAACAAATATTTGTTTACATTATTTTTGCGTATATTTTTTTATTTGACATTAGTTTTATTTGTCATTTGGTTAAGAATGTCTCTACACAGTACACAGTTCACCCTCGCACACAGCATACACAGTGATTTCGAATAATAAGATTTTAGTGTGGTGAATATTTGAAACTTTTATATTTTGGTTAATTGATATTTGAGTTGAGTATAAAAGTTTTGAATTTTATATATTTTATGTATAAAAAATTGAATGTAAAAATTTAAAAAAGGAGAATAAAATATAAATTTAAAATAAATGTTATTTCAAAACATTATATTTTTATATTCATGTTGAATTTAACGTTTCATAAAAATATTTTTATTAATTGTCAATTTTATTTAATTAAATATAAATTTAGCGCCATCTAATTTTTATCCGAAAAAATACAACGATTTTATATTACATTTTTATTTTTTAAAATAATAGCTGATAATAAATAGGTTAAAAACAATTTAAAAAATTAAAATTTTGTAAAAATATTAATATTTACATTTATATTTAGGATTTTTATGGTTAATTAATTTTGAATTATTTCCAAAAATACCTGTATAAAATATTTTGACATTTAAAATTCCGTTATTCATTTTTCTCTTTCTTGACTTTTTCCTTTTTTTGTATTATTAAATTCTATAAAAAATAAAAGGAAATACGCTTTGTTTTATATATCTTCGCTAGATAAAATTATGATAATTTAGATATTTATTTGTAGAAGTATGTATAGTCAGTATAGTCTATAGTTATATAACAGTTTTTTTCTTCATTTACGAAAGGACTTGCAAGTTGCAATTAAAACCAATATTATTGTAGTATTTATTACCTGGTATAATATTAATAATAGTGTAGTGGGTTTGTGGGTATACACATTTTTAAATAAGAAAAATGTAAATACATATGTATATGTTACATGCATTGAGAATTCAATAAATAAATGAAAAATATGTACTATGAAAAGTGCAGCTGTTTAAAAAAAAAAAATAAAGAAATTTTAAAGAATAACCGTTTGTTCTGTATTTTATATATACGTATGTTATGTTTATGTACGTATATGCATTAACAGTAGTCCTTCGATTAAAATAAAAAATGTACATGATTACAGGTATTATAATTATTAATATATTATAAATTTCTTTTAAGAACTGCCACTAATATAATTGTGCCTGTTTGAGTAGAAAAGTATATTTTTATTTTTACTTAGAAACTGCATATAAAATTCTAATACTGATCTACTACATATATGAATATATTTAAATTAACGGCAAATTGTATAATAAGGATATAGAAAATTAATTTAGACTAAAAAAAAAAAATTAAATAATTTGATTAAAATATTTAACTTAAATGATTAATGCATTTCTTAAAATGTATATGCATATAGAGAATTTACTGTATATTTGATTGTTGGTATAAAAAAAAAGAACATAAAATTAAACTACTTTACTTATTCTAAAACAAAAAAAAAAAAATGTATTTATTTATTGTTTTTTTTTGTTATATATACATATAGTTATATACATACTTTTTATATATGGGTATATATTATGTACTTACATTATAAAATATAACCATATAACTTATAAATAAAATTATTAAGAATTGAAAACACGTACAATTTTGTATTTTTCTATTATACATTCACTCACACATGCCCACGTACTGTAAAATTAAAATATCCTTTCGTATAGAAATTGGATGTTTTTAAGTATATGTTCATATACATATTTATATATATGTACTTAAATATAAATTTCATATTCTGTTCTGGATGCAAGTATGTATGTAGATACATATATAAAATGTAAAAACTATTTTTCTTTTGTATTGTTGAGCAGTTGCATTTTCATGAAAATTTTGTTAATTTTCTTGTTTATTTTTCTTGAGTTTTTGTTTTGTTTTTTTTTTTTTGTTTTGTATTGAGTTTCTTTAGTTTTTTCAATATGAGAAAATACCTTTTTATTAAAGTTATAGGTCATTTACAATTTTATTTTTTCTACTTCGATGTTTATTGTATTTAAAACAATATTGTATATTATATGGATATATTATTATATAAAAATATTCTTAGGTATAATAATTTATATAATTATAAATAATATATTTTTTATTGCAATCAAAATTAAATTTATAGTTTTATACTTTGTTTTGTACTTTTCATAAAATATTCACTTTAATTCAAACGTAAATTATTACATAATATTTATACTAATATTAAAAAAAATTTATTATTAATAATTATTGAAAAGTTTTTTTTTTTATTTCATTGAAAAGAGGGATCCTAATAACAATAAAAAAAAAAATTAAAGCAAAAAAAAAAAACGAATGAAAAAAATTCTAGAAAACTAGAAACTTAGCTTAAAAGATTAAGATGTGCATTGACTTAAAAATTATTGAAGTAAAAAAAAAAAAACAAAAACAAAATATTAAAAGAAAATGAAAAAAAAAAAACACAGATTTCAAAATGAATAGATTTTTTTTTTTCCTCAGCTTTAAATATCTTAAGATATTAGAAATATGTAGTATGTAGATATAGTATGAAGGTATGAATATAGGGAAGAGATTTTCAGTTTGTTACATATAGTAATTATATTTGGTTTAAAGTATCCATATGTGTATCCATCCCTTATGTTTTATATCCTTCATTATACAATTTTTTTTTTTTTTTTTAATTCGACCTCAACTCGGGGCAACTATTTATAGAAATACAAATACAATTTGTAGTATATATATATTTGAAAGTTAGTTAGAATACCATAAATATAAAATATAAATTGAAAAAAATTAAAACTATACGCATCAAAAGAAAAGAAAAGAAATAACGAAAATTTTTTTTAAATATATTATAGTATATACACTATAATCTTGATTTCTTGAATTTCACTTTTAAGAAAGTATTGAATATTCATCTTTTTTTTTTTTTTACGAAGCATCAAAAGCCACCAAGAAAACTGCACGAACTTCCTCTAAGATAGTGTTGGACTTTAACCAACTAAACTACACCGTCCTTTTAAACCAAACTTCAGGAGGGGACCCTTAATACAAAATGTATAGTTTGGTTTTAGTGATAAGGATGTAGGAAGGAATTTTGGGAAAATTAGGATTAGGAAATTTGGGATTAAGGTAGATGGGTATGAAAGTTTGGAGGGGAACTTCAAGGAAAGATGATAAGGTTCTTCTTAAATTTTTTTATATCGTACACATATGAATCACTAATTTTGGGAAACACATATGATGGTATATGGTTCCAAATCCGCGACGTGCGCATGACAAACGAATTTCTGTAAGCTGTGTTACGCCGTCTTGAAAGCTCTACTATGTAGGGATGAGCATCTGTTGCACTCCTTGTTTCACGCTAGAAAACTTTGAGTGGATGCATTAATTGTTTAATTTCTTTCTTTATTTTAATTAATCATACTATATAGTATTTGCTGAGATATTCATTAGCAGAATTTACATATTATAGTTTCTTTTTCAAGATTATGCAGCTCTTAGTTCTTTAAATAAAAAAATAAAAAAATGATCAATATTCTATTCAGTAAAAATATTTTTTTATTAGATCATATTATGTATAATAAGAAGAAAATAAACTAAGAGTCACAACTCTTTATAAAGATTTTAATGGGATTAGATCATAATAATAAGCTCATTTCTAAATTTGTAATTTTCAACTAAATATTTATTTCTTTGTAATTTATATAATATAATGGGTTTATACATTTATGTTGTAATTTTTTATTTTATTAGTTCGAAATTTATTTTTATTGTTTATTAATATTTTAAATTATTTTCAGATTTTTTAAAATTTGTATTAGTTTTCTGATATCTCATATACAATTTTCTAACTTGTATTTGAGTTTTGTGTAGATACATATATATAGGGAACGATTAGATTTTAGTAATTTTTTAAGCTAAATACACACGGGATAGTAAAAATGGTAAATTTGAGAGAAACATCTTGGTAGGGCAATCTATATGTGTCTAAATATTCGTTAGAGCTTTACTTTAGACTAGCTCTACATTTACTTTACAATAGATTTTTTGTTAGACATTTATTTCTCTACCATCTAAACACTTTCAAGTAGAGAAATTTTTGTCTGTAGGATGACTATACTGATCTAGAAACGTGATTACTTTTAAGTTATTTTACGACTACGAATTACTTTTAAGTTATTTGAATTACTTTTGAATTATGAAATGAATTCATTAATAATTACGAAAAATAATGTAAAATTCCTATCTTTATACAATATAATAATTATACAACAATAACCGTTTTCGTTATCAATAAATTAATCGAAAGAAATTTTAATATATATTTAAATTAAGTTTTGTTTCAAGTGATTAAATTTAATTAATAAACAAATCTTTTTTAAACAATTAACTTATTGTTTCAAAAGACTAATCTATTTCCAATTTAATTCTATTTACAATAGATTTACCATGTGAATACTCGCTAGAGAAAATTCTACAGCTCTATGAAAAATACCTCTTCCAAAGTTTCTAATGTCTCTATACCAATTTTCTATAGAGTTACACTCTCGTGTAAACATATTTAGTAAGCGAAACTTTTATTTCTATATGCCAATGGTTTAGTTGGTTAACACACAAAAATAATAAATGACTTAGCGAATTCCCTATGCTCCTTCTAGAAGTGAGAAGCAAAAGAAAAACGAATTTTAGATTTAAATAGTAAGAAATAGTTACTTATAGGTTTTATAAATGAAGTTTTTAAACAGTAGATATGTAATTAGATTTTTAATAACTATATACCAACTTGTATACATATTTAAAATTTTTTATATCCTTTTTTTTATTTAATGATCATATTCATTATGTTTTCATTCGATACAATACATAAAAACAATATTAATGTAATATTAAAACTCAAATATTAAAATAATTAAACTTTTATTTAATTATTGGAAAATTTAATATATAAAAAATATAAAATAATATTATACGTATAATATTTGTATATATTCTTATATTACAATTATATATGTTCATATTAATTTGAATAGAAAAAAAAAATACTATTACAGGAAAAGACGATACAAAAAAAAAAAATTATAATATAATTATATAAAACTGTTTAGGGTTGTTTCCCTTAAATATTACAACTTAGCAGGACTCAATTTTTTTTATTTTCTTATTACTTAAATAGGGAATTTGGAACGTAATATTGAAAAAAGGATACAGGTTAAAAATTTTATATATATATATATATATATATATATATATATGGTAGAATAATCCCTTTTAACCTTCCCCTTAAACTTATTTTAAATAAAGATACTTGAAATTGAACCTGATTAATTAAAAAAAAAAAAAAAAATACAAATTTTTATTTATAATAATGGATTGTGCAGGGTGATTTTTATAATACATATTTAATTTAAATAAAATAATATAATCATATGTATATAATCATATGTATTTATACTAATGTATGAAATACTGATTTATACTTTTTTTAAAATAAAATAAAACTATCATTATTTTGTAATACAATGTACTAAAAACTACTAATAAGTGTACATATTTGTTTTTTTTTTTTTTTTTAGCCGACAAACAGTGACCTGTTTAATTAATTTAAAGTCACACAATAATAATAATCATAATAATAATAATCATAATAATAATAAAATAATAATAATATAAAATTATAACAAATAATAATGCAGAACTTCCGTAAAAGCTTTTGAAAATACATATATACATATATAAAATGACAAAACAAAAGTGATAAATTAGTGATAAAAGAGTTAAAATTTTTATTTAACTCATCCCCAATCCCCAAGTCGACTATAGGATTTTTAAATTTAAATAATTTTGCATGTATAGAATTTTTTTTCTAAGTTTTTTTTTTTAATAATATTGGAAATTAAATTTTTAAATTAAATTCAAAAGCAATCTCATATTGTTTCTTTATTGTTATCTTTGTTGTATTATTTTTCCATTAGATATAAAATAATTTTTAAGGATTTTTCTATACTTTAATTATAGTCGTATAATGTATTTTCTTTACAATCTCAAGATAAGTTTCGTATATTATAAGTAGAAACCTTTTTTTTATTATTTTTTTTTCTTCTTTTTATAGTAAAATCCTAGCGTTCTTATTAAAACATCGTAATCCGACTGGATTCCCAATTAAAATTATGAAATTAGCTAATATTATATTTTAGTTCTACTTTCAGTTTCTGTTTTTATAGAAAACTGTAGATGTGTGTTCGACAATAGTTTTAATTTTAATAAAAAAAATCATTGGAGTAATTTAGAATTTAGTTATGACATACACTTTAGATTGATCTTTAACTCTAATTAATCTTGTGTGTTTGAGCATTTCATTAAAAATATGAAAGATAAATTTAATATTATTAAATTATTGTTTTAAATTTTATAACATCTGTTAAATTTTAAAATCCAATACTATAATACCTTCTAATTTTTTACTTTAAATATTTAAATGATAAAATTATGACAATATAATATTTTAAAAGTCTACAATTTGTAAAATTTTATGTCCATCATTTTAAATTTTGATTAAACTGATTATATTTTTTATAATATGTATATATGCTTTTTTACGTCTCCCTCTTCTTTAAATCTCTTCTGTAAATTATATGTTTGGTTTTATAAATAATTTTTATTTGATTGTAAATTATTTCCATAATCTGAATTTTAAACTTAGAATGATAATCAATATATAATTTTTTTTGTATGTACAATGGATATATAATATATATTATGTACTCGTATATATGATAATTCTGATATTTCAATTTTATTTTTTTTTGTTTGAGATTAACTATACATAACAAATCACTAATATGAAGAGCTATTATTTATTCTTCAGCCAAATAGCTGTTATACAGTGACAGTGGGGTTGCCTTCAATACAGTAATTGTCTCATGCAGGAAGGTGTTATATACTACTGCATGTTTGTAACTGTGAAACTGTTAGAAAAATAGTAATAATAATAATAGGCGGATTCATTGTTTCCTTATACAGTCCCACTTCAAATTCAAAGTTTCCGCATTCTATTGTATCTTTTCCAATCCTTATTCGCTAGCCAATATACTGCTTTAGCAGGTGGGGGTGGGGATTTCATCCCATTATATTGGCTAAAAGGGGAGGTAGGTTTGGTCAGTAAGTATCTGACATTACCAAGGGTAAATTCTTGTTGTCTTTAGAAAATTCCTACCTGCCTTAGGGGAAAAAAAAAATTATTTAACAAGATTGCACTAAATTATCTAAATATATATTAAGCGTGTTTCTCATGTAATATTTTTAGATTGTGTTAAAGGAAGTAACGCTTTTTGAAGAAGCATATATTATAATATATTATATCGGGAAGTTTTCCGATCTGGTACATTCGTTATAAATGAGTTGAACATGCCATATTTTATATAGAAGATCGAAACTGATATACCAGGCATTTTACATACATATATAACAAATGAAGAGATTATATTTGAAAATGGCATCAGAAGAAGATCAAAAGTTTAGCACAATCGAATTTCCAAAGAAGTATCATCTAAGAAAAAGGATGAAGATTTAAGGAAAAGAAAAAAAAAAATAAAAAATCGTTTTGGTGGATCATTGAGTATCCCTATAGTCTATACTCTATTGTGGTTTAATATACAGTGGTTTAATACATTTGATTATTATTAACAGTGATAATTGATAGAAGAAATCAAAATAACCGTCATATTAGTCTTTGTTTTTACAGGACAAGGTTAAATACATAGTTATAAAAAAATATATATGCATTATGTTTTTTGATTATAGATACATCTGTTTGAATAAATCGACTTTGATGCTTCATTCGGATGTAATATATTTTATTTAATTGAATTTCGTTTTTTATATTACATATTTTGGAAAGTTTCTTTAAAGTTTTTTTCTTTTCTTTTTTTCATAAAGTGTTTAAAATATTTTGAAATGTTTTCCTTTTGTTGTTTTGTGTTTCTTTTTTTTTTTTCTTGAATTGTAATGAACATACACATTTCAATTATTTAATCGGTATTTTTATTTTAGTTGTTAAATGCACCTGGAATAAACAGAACCAGGATTTAAGTAAAAAAAAAAAAATAAAGCATATTTGGAACACTTTTTGTTTGCTATAAATAAATTCGTGTTATCAAAAGTCAAAAAAAAAAAAAAAAAATCAGATAAAAAAAGAGACAACATTATTATTGATATATTATAGTTGTTGTTGTAAATTATTTTTTTTTTGTTTTTTGTTTATTTAATATAATTGAAATTTTGTATACATATATGTACGTTTATTATACAAGTGCTTCACAACATAAATTTATGAACTAAATATGTACCTATGTACAAATAATTTATATTACGTTTTTTCTTTTATAAATGGAACATTGCGCTGTTTCAATCCACCCATCACACATAACTTATTGTTGTTGTCACGATGAGTAGAACAGAAAAAAAAAAAAATCTAAATAAGCTTAATTCGCAGGCAATCATCAGCGTATCAGCGTCCAATTATATTCTTACATACATATATATATGTACGCGTCTGCCTGTAAAAGTAATTTTTATAAATGTACACCTGGTGCGCGCGCAATAGTTTTACAATAACATTTTTTTTCGGTACAAAAGAAATCGTATATATTTATATACATATGTAAATGTTACAATAAAATACAAAAATTTTAAAAATATATGCTAGGATCAAAATAATCCTTAAAGTTAAAACTAATATTAATTTTTAATTTTAAATCTAATAAAGATTATATTTTTAATTTTACATCTGTAAGATTAAATTATAGCATAAAATTATTAATATAAAATTAAAAAAAAAATCATAAAATTTAAGTATACTTAAAAATGGGCCAAATTAATATGTCCAAGATGATAGTATATTAATATAGTCCAGTATTAATACATAGTATAGTCCGGGTATACATTAAATAAAATATAATTAACAATGGCAAATACAAGTTTAAGATGATTATAATTATGTTTTAAAAGAGGAACTATGGTTAAACTTAATTAAATAAAAAAATAAATTCCAGAAAATAAGAAAAAAATAATTTAAAATTTTTTTTAACAAAAGAGTTATATTTAAGAAAGAGTACTGAGGGACAATAGTGCATTACTATGTTCTAAAAAAATCTCTGATTGGATTCAAAATAAGACTAAATTTAAAATGACGATTTTCTCAGTTTTTACGTAAAATTTTTATTTACTTATGAATTTTTATTTACAAAGATTTAAAATTGTGGAGAAAATATTTGGAGATTTCTTTTAAAATATCATTTAAATTTTCTTCAAATCAAATCAAAATAAATTGGGATAATATACATGTGAAAAAGTTGTAATTATATTTTAACTTTAGTATAATTTTTAGTATGAAAATTTGTACGACGTTTACAAGTCGTTATGGTAGTCCATACAATCAGAAATAATTTTGGAGAAATATGTTACAGTTTATATATTTCGAAATTCAGTTGTAACATATCTATACAAATATATTATTTTTTATAAACATATATTAAATATAAATATGTGTATGTGTATTATAAAAATTTAAGTTTTTTTTTTCCTAGAATATACAAGAAAAGAAAATATTTTTGCATTATAATTGTGCAAATACAAAAACATTTTTTTTTTCTGTTTCTTTCAGTTTATAAAAAAAAAAAAAATGTATATATTGTTATTTATTTTATAATAGATTCAGTAATTTTAATTTTATTGTTTATTATAAAAGTTTATAAAAAAAAAAAACAATTTCAAAGGATATTTAAACATATAATAATGTAAAGGTTGAATAATTTTTGCGCAATTTTTTATTTAAAGTTTTTTCTATTGATTTGATCATCAGGCGGTATTTTAATTATTTATTCTTTTTTATTTTATAATTATTATAATTAATAAAACAAAATTTTTAAACTATTCCAATTCATGTTTAATGAAATATAATTTCGAATAAAATTTTATTTAATTAAGAAAATAGCATAGAACGGTCTTAAAGGTTTTTCTTCCTACAATTTATCCTTCCTAAAATTTCTTGGACATCAAACTTAACGAAAATGATGTTTGTAAACTAAATATAAATACATAACTTCTAACATGAATCAAATAATAAACAAAATCTTTCACTTTGATCAAATTAATTTTCTAGAAATAATTATAGTGATAAAAAACGTAAGAAACAGTACAGATTTTTAGAAAAATAAGAACATTAAAAGTTATATACGACTGATTAATAAGACAATTAATTTGTATTTTACGTGTCATTATCTAAATGATAGACCGGCTTAGAAGATTATGTTTTCATTTGGATATTTAGTGTAGATTTTTGATACTATTGAGATCGTGTACCCTCTGACATTGATCTAAGAAGCTCTCAAAACTTTTTCCGTCAGATCAATATCATCTAAGGAAACTTAGCATAAATTCTTTTTAAATAGATTCTTCTAAGTTCTAAAAGTGCACTATATACCGACCTAGAATTTAGTGATTACCGACACGTTAACTCATAAAAAAATACGACCAATACGAAATTAAACAGAAAAATTTAAATTAGTCTTATTGAAACGAATCTACTCGTAGCTATGCTTAAGATATACATATTATAAATAAATTTTAGACTAAAAGTTCGCAACCAAATATTTATTTTACTCTGTTTTATCAATATAAGTATATATATACATACATATATTAATAATACCGTTCTAATCGGTTTATTTTTTTTAAATTCTTGGTTCTTGTAATAAAAATTATTACTTAAAATTTAAAAGTAAATTTTATATTCATAAAAATTTATAAAATATGAGAAGATCAAGATCGTATTAAATCAAAAAAAAATAAAAAAAAATATGACAAGCATAAAATTACAATAAAACTCCCAAAAGGATAATATTTCATATTATTATTTAAATTTTTATATTGTTCTTCTAATCTTGTAACTTGTCAAATTTTTATTTAAAAAATAATAATAATAAAAAAATAATGAAAAATTTATGCAACATATGTTGAAATTATTTTAATTTTTTTTTTATACTCAAAACTTGCATACAAAATATCAAAAATAAAAAAAAAAATCGAAATTTTTGAATTCTAATTATTTATTACATACACATGTGCAACTATAAATATTAAAAAAAAAAAAAAATTAAATGTTTATATGTAAGGTACATATATGCATTAGAAAAAGTTTTTTGATTAGTTTTTCTGAAAATTATAGATTAGATATGGATTTTAATAATATAAAAATATAAATTCACATATGCAATATACATATAAGTATCTTATAGCTATATATAGCTATATATGTTTAATTGTTCATATATCTAGTTTTTTTTTTTTTTTTAATGTTAAGGATATTAAGAATATAGTGGTAAACTAATTTCAATTTGTTAGCTCATCATCAGAATATTTATAGAGCCTACAGTATTATAGAATTAAATAAATAAGTTTTTCAGTTACATATATTTACATTAAGTATATATATATGTATTATTTTATGCTATAAAATGCAATATCCTATATTATTTTTAGTGGTATATATAATATGTATTATGTAAAAGGGATCGTCGTTTGAATGACTTCGCATTTTGCATCAGGAAATTTTGAAATAGCAAAAAAATTATATCGAGGCATAATTAACCAAAGTCATACCATACCTTTATTAATAGAAAATTACTATAGATTAATTTTTAGTGAATTCATGACTCTCCTTACACTTTTATTTAACCACTATCTTATTCTATATAATATTAACAAATTTTGGTTTTCCATTTATCATTCATCGCATCTACATGATCATCACTTTAAATATTCTTAAGTGATTCTTGATATATTTTAAAATATTAACGGTATATGCGTATATACGCATTAAACTTTAATTCAACTGACAATGTATACAAAGGACAATTTTTATCATTTGAAAAACGTTTTTGTAAACTCCGCTATACAAATTATCCATATCCAATATAAATTAAAACAACATTATTAAAGCATTTTATTGTTTATTGATTCGGGCTCATTAATTTTGACAGCACTCCATTAATCTATAACTCATAATTTGCAGCAGTACATTATACAACTCAGAATGATTTTTCTTCAAATATTACCATTTCTCAATATGGATTTGGATTCCATTAAAAAATCAGACACTATACAAATTAAGAATCTATATATTTTAATTATTACTGTGAAGAAAGAAAAAAATTTAATTGTAAATATCGAAATATTTGTCTTATATTGCTCAGAACCACTACGTGTCAGACAGGGAAAAATAATATAGTAATACGCTGAATCAAGCCGTTTTATCGGGTCAGTCCAAGCCTTCAAGTTATATTTATTAAATTTTCTTAAACTTTTGTCGTTAACTTACCTTTGTAAATGATACCTTTTTGCTTTTACGCAGATTTTAAAATAATGAAAAACTTATCTACCTAAAAGAAAACTTATTTATAACAGTTTATATTAATCAGTTGAATTAAATTACAAGTTATCATTTACTTTCTGTATATAAGGATGTATATTGATTGAATGGTATGTAATATTATCATTTAATCTTTAAGTGCAACGTTTTTAACGTTATGAGTTAAAATTTTCTGAAAAAATATTGATCTACTACTTTCCAATCGGAAGTTATTAATAATAGAAAGCTTTTTTGTAATTGTAAACATAAATGTATTGCATGATATACTTTTTAATTTAATTTTTTGTTTTGGTTTATTGGCCTGCCACATATAAGAAAATTACACAGCCTTCTCTTTCAGGCGTGGCTGTAAATGTCATAAGAGGGAATTATTTTTAGGACGTGTGTGACATTCTAAACCATACTGCCTCGGTGTTTACAGAGTATTTTATATGCTCTTACCCACTAGGACACCGAGATCCTTATTTTTTTATTAAAATGACTTTATTAAAAATTTTACTTATCCAGTTACCATAAACTTTTACTTTTCAAATTTCCATATTCGGGTACAATGTTTATAATTCTAGTTTGCAAAAAAAAAAAAAACAAACAACAGATAGGTAATACGGTAATTAATTATAGGGGAAAATTGTCAATCAACGTTCAAAATTCGAACAATTTATTTTTAAAAAATTTTTCTATTGTGTTTAAAAAAAAAAAAAATATCGAACGGTCCTTTATTGAAATTTATTTTCAAAGTAACACAACCTGAACCTGAAATGCATTACAAAAATACCTTTCTTATTAAATATTCTAAAGAACGGAAAAATTTCAAACTATTTTCAATTTTTTAACACAATAAAAGTTTTAATAAAAATTTAAATTAATTTTATTTTTATAATTTTAAAGTTTTATTCTGTTTTGTTTTGTTTTTGTTTTTTTTTTTTTTTTTTGGATAAATAAAGTTTTAAAAAGGATTTGCATTTAATTTTATATATAGTTTTATAAAATTTTAAAGGACGATAAAAAAAAAAAAGTTTTCAAGTTTGTGCTGTTTTTTTATGGTTTATTTTTTTTTTTTTTAGATCTGGGTTGAAATTTCTTTGAAATTAAAATACATTAGATGTATTTTATATATACCTATTTTTTTTTTTGTATTAATAAAAAAAAAACATTTAAAACCAAAGTTCCTTTCTTTTTACAAAAAAAAAAAAAAAATTTTCTAGTTTTTCTCGTTGTTCGTGTTTTTGTTTTTTGTTGAAATTAATATCTTTTGTGTGGTATGGCAAGAAATTCAAAGCATTTTTTAATGCATTCTTCTGTATAAAAAAATAATTGGAAAAATATGAACAACATAATATTGTGAATAAAAAGAAAACAAAAAAACAAAAGATAGATTTTTTTCATAAATTTTTTTTTTGTTTTATTGCTTGTTATTTTTTTTTGTTTTTGTTTTTTTTTTTTCCATAAAACTCGTTTATTATTTTCACTTAAATTCTAAATTATTCTTACATAGCTTTTAATAATTTTTCTTTTTTTTTTTGTTTTTGTTTTAATTTGAATTTAAATTTTTTTTTTTTAATTTTGATTTGTTTTTTTTTGTTTTTTTTTTTATTTTCATTTTTTGTTTTTCTTTTTTATCAAAATTGTTTAGTGTTTTTTGAATATAGTTTGTAAGTTATTTAAATATAGTTTAAATTTTGAACATTAATTAAAAACTTTTATATTTTTTTTTTTTGTTTTTGTTTTGTTTTGATTTCATCTACAAAAATGTTATCTTTTTATTTAAACTTATGAAATTTTCTGATTTTTCCGTATTGATTTTTTTTTTTTAAATACTTTAAAATTAAAATATTGACATTTTGATTCTTTTGCAATTTATTTATACTTGCATAAATATTTATTTTTAAATTAAGCGTTCGAACTTGAAAGCGTTCCAAAATATTTAATTCAATCAATGAAGTGAAATAAATAAGTAATTTAAATAATAGGTATACTTATAAGCAAAGAATAAGTTAAAATGATTATATTCAGTATATTTAATCAAAAATCGTTTTGTATTCATGATAATATTCATTACAAAATGTCATTTTGTAAATTTTTTCAATATCATTATAATAAATACATTTTACCAGCTTTTTACATTTGAAAAATATAATTAAATTAAACTTTTTACAAAATAAATTTAGTTTTTTTTTTTTTGAAAAATGTCTTTCTATAACCTGTATATTTTAGAATATTTAAATAAAAAATTTGAAAAAATGCACTTAATATAGAATATGAAAATAAAATACTGAATTGAATATGCTCGTATAGCAGTTTTGTAAAATATAAAAAATGTTTTATGTAACCGTAATATCAATCTTGCTCGAAACGAAAATCCTGGTTTTTAAATGCTACGTGTGATCGATATTCTATTATGGTATAGAAGCGGGGACTATAAAAAATAGCGTGGACTTATTAAATCAATAAGCTTGAAACATTTGAAATGTGAGTATACTGTAGAATATTGAAAATATTATGGATAGATTGAGTGAGCAATAGTTAGGTGCTAAGTAGATTGGTACTGTGAAATAGAAACTGAAACAATTTATCTGGATTATATAATGCGCAATGACAAATATTATATTATTCAACTGATTATGCAAGGTAAAATTAAAGGCAGAAAACGTGTTGGGAGAAAGTAAATATCGTGACTGAGAAAGATTAGGCAATGAACAGGCTTCCAAATGGTGGGAGAACTAATGCACAGCATAGTGAGAGCTTCAGAAATTAAAAAGAAATGTAGTTTAATTCTATACTTTTATTCATTCGTTTGTCTGTTTAGAAAATTTTTACACCCGTTAAGATAATTTAATGCCCCAACTCCATTAAAATTAGCAAATAGTTCTTTATTAAAATGTTTAAACTGTAGTTCTACTGAATTTTTTTTTTCTAAGCTGAAAATATTAAACTGCTTAAATTGTCAAAAGTGAGATAATAAAGTTTAATATTTTTTTTGTAATTTACTATTTAAATTTACTGTACCAATTTATTATCTTAATATTTGTACCCAATTTTTTTCGGCCCAAATCTTTAAAGTTTTTTAACTTGAAAATTTATAAATTTCTCTTCAGAATTTTTTTGTATTTATCCCTCATTTAAGAACTACGACTGGTGAAAAACTGAAAATTTCCTGAATTTTTTTAAACAAGAAAAATCTGTGACACTCATACCAGTTTTTTAATGTATACAACTAAAATGTATCTAACCTCTAATGTATCAAGCTCAAATAAATATTCGTGAAAATTCATTTTCTTAAAGTGAATCAATAAAGATGAAAATTACAAAATTGAAAGTCCCTCAAACACTTCTCAACTTCAACTATATTTATTAAACAATTAGCTATTATTAGTCATAATTAAACAATTCATATAAAAATAATTTGTAAAAAGTTTAATTTAATTTGTAAAAAGTTTATTTGAAAATGTTAAAAGCTTATATTAATAATGTAATAAAAACTGAAAAAAGTTGTTTTTAAACTGCAGGAATAAAATAATTATAAAAAAATAAATAAATAATTATTTCATTTTTATTTTGTTATTTCGATTCACTTAACTTTATTAATTTTTTTTTTTGTATTTTATATATTTTGTATATAACTCTATTAATATAACGTTAATATTTCAAAATTTGTGTTCATATTAGTTACATTCAGAAAAAAAATTTTTTTTTTTTATTGTATATATTAATTGAATATAAATAATTAATTAATATTTAATAATTAAAATTTATAATTTGTACTTGCTTTGGTTTTTTACTTTTTTTTTGTTTTATTTTTTTTTTTGCATATATTAATTAATAATTAATATCTATTATGTAAATTAATTTTAAGTTGTTGGTTATTTATTTTTATTATTTTTTTTAACTATTTATAACTATTTTTTTAATTTTTTTTTTTTTTTGTAGCAAAAACAAAAAATTTTATGAATATTTGAACTATTTTTTTTTTGTTTTGTTATTTGTAAGTTGCGTTTTGTAATTTTTTTGTTTTATTTATTTTTTTTTTTTGTATTTTTAATGTAAATTTAACATTATTTGATTTTGTCTTTTTATATCCGTTTACTGATTAAAATTAAATAAAAAAAAAAAAGCAAAAAATTATAAATTTATGACAACTGCTAATAAGAACTATTTCGTTTGTTTTGTTTAAAATTTGTACATTTTGGTTTTATAATTAATATGAAATATAATTTGTATGTATTTTTTATTGATGAATTATTATTTGAATTTTTTTGACTTTAATTACAACTTGTTATAAGTTTATTAAAACAAATAAAAGAAAAAAAAAAACAAAGAAAATATTTTATATTAAAATATTTTCAAATATTAATTTACTTGTTTTTAAATATATTAATGAATTTTAAAAATTTTATTATTTAATTAATAACTACTATATATTTTTATTGTTTTAATTACCTATTAAACATTTTATAATATTATTATGTATATTTATTATGTATATTTTGTTTTGAGTGAAAAGTGATTTTTTACATTTTCAAATATATAATTTGCTAAAGAGGAAAAAAAAAAATAAATTAAACTATATGATATTAAATTGAATTTTAATTTTAATTTGTATAGAGTATACCGAAAATAAAATAATTAATAATAATATTATTAAAAACAAAAAGAATCTTTTTAAAAATTAAAAAGAAAAAATTAATTTATAAGTTTTAGTTTGATGGGAAAGAAATTCATGCAGAATATAATATAGTAAATATAGTAAACTGACGGGGGGCAGTATTATAAATTGTGTTTAGAATACCGGCATCTGTTATAAGAGACAAAACAACACGGAACATGACAATGTCATTCAATTGAAAGGAACTACACTTTTTTGTTGAAAATATTATGAATGCAAAAAAAGAAACAAAGAGATTCCGGTCGCGAAATAGAAAGCGCGTGGCTTATTACTCGAGGGAGTGCATATAGCAAACTGTTTTTAATTAAAAACAAATCCTCCCCTGCTGCCAAATATAGTGTAAAAATATATATTATAAACAAAATAAATAATATTAGTGTAAAAATTAATAATAATAGTATTTGACCTATAAAAGGCCTTAAATTCAGTTCATATAATTTTAATATTTTAAAATAATATCTAAAAAAATATTTAACAAAACATAAAATATATAAACACGGGAAGAGTGTAGAGTATAGACTGTAACCACCGATTGTTTAGTAATATTATCGATTATTTATCTTATATGTCATTTTTAATATTAATATATAAATAAAATAAAATACAGACCCATATTCGAAAGGACCTTTACTTTTTGACTATAACATTACATGTTGTAAATAAATAAATAAATAAATAAATAATAAAATAAAAAATATTAAAAAAGAAATTTATAACATTATACATAAATAATAATCCGACCTTAGACAATTTATAAGGAACTTCTATGAAACTATAACCGAAAGAGATATAAAAAAAAATCATATAGTCACTTAAAGGAAATTTGAATAGAAAATACCAGTACATGTAGATTCTGTCAAGAAGAAGTAACTCGAGGTTACGTATACTTAAAAACTGTGAAGCTTTATTCCGAGCAAGATATTTACATGTAAAAGCATATTGCTTTGCCGAAAATAAACTGCCAGTAATAAACCCTATACAAATCTTTACTTTTTTAGAGGCAGTAGGGCTAATACAAGTATTATAAGTGGTCAAGTGGAGATTTTTGAACAAATTTATGAACAAAATTTTATTTTATAAATGGGTGCAAAGAATGCAAAATAATCTTTATATAAATTATTTAAAAAAAATCGTTTAGTTAAAAGGAAATATTTAATAAAGAATATTTTTTTTTTTTTTTTGTTCTGAACACGATAATTTATTTTAAGGAAGCCAAACATTTTCTCTTGTTTTTAATTAAAGTTTTTATAATTAAATTTAATTTAATATTGAGCAAAGATTTTCACAATGAATTTTGGTTGTTTTTTATTTTTTCTTTCTTTTTAAAATATTTTTATAAATTTTTTTTTTTCTTTTATACATACATATTTAGTTATGAGTTAAAAGTTTTATTTCTAACATTTTCATTTAAAGTTTTTGTTTTATTTACATATATATATATACATATGTATATTATATACTTACGTTAAATAATGTAGAAATTAAGATAATGTTTTCTTAATTTCTATTAATAAAAAAAATAAAGAAAATGTTTTATGAAAAAAAAAAAGTTTTTTTTTTGTTATGTATTTACATTTTTTTATTTTGTACACTTTTTTAAATTTAACTTTTAAATATATTATATTAATTTAAGTAACATATGAATTTTATAATGAGAAACATAGTCGTAAGAGTTGTTTTACTTTCTGTACAAAAAAAAAAAAAACGGTAATTAATTAAAGTAAATTTTGAGTTAGAAACTTTAAAAATCTTTAAAAACCTTTAAAAATGAGATCTTAAAAAATGAGATCCAAATATTAAAGTTATAATCTTAAAATTATTTTACGGAAATCTGAATACTACCGTTTGTGATAATAAGCTGAAATCGAAAACTTGATTTGTGAATCAGTTATTCTTGCAGTATAATTTTAAACACACCAAACCAACAATAAAGTAATAATTGATTAGTGATTCTGCACATATGCTTGGTTAGTTTTGCATTATGTGCATGGTTGCTTTTGCATCATGTGCAAATGACGTTTCCGATTTTAGCTGCTATATAGTTATAATTATATATGATATCTATTTAATTTTCAATCATGTTGTATGATTACAACTTTACATGAACAAGTTTTAATTTTAGTTGTAAAATTTATTTAAATTTTGACAAAAAAAGAATTAAAAAAATAAAAAAAAAACAATTTTTTTTTTTTTTTGTAATTTTGGTAAAAAAATATAGGTATATACATAGGTTACATACAATTTGTATTAGGAAATAGTAGATAAATTTATAAATTATGAACAAAAATTTATATATATATATATATGGATTTTTATATATAATATATAAAATACATAATTAAAAAGTATACTTAAAATAATTTTTTGGAAAATGTATTTTTTATTTTGTACATTTTTGATTTTTTATTTTAATATTTTGGAATTTTAATAAATTTTTCATTCAAGTAAAATGGCACTTTTTGGTTTGTTTGTTTTAATTTTTTTTATTAAATTAAAAGAAAAAAAAATATATATATAAAAACGAAAAACCAAATTAAATTGAATGTGTTTTCTTAAATTATTTATATACAAATAAATTTATTATATTATATTATATTTAAAATGTTTAATTGCATTATTTTAATTTATTTTGTTGTTTTGTATTCGTTTTTTTCTTTGTATTCATTCAGATTTGTTTGTACTTAACATAATTAAATAATTAATTACAATAAATGATATCTAATAAAATGTACTGATTTGTTATTTTGTCTTTTTTTTTTTTTTTTTTATAGAAAAGATGATCTTAAAATGATAGTTAATGATTTATTTTTATTCAATTTATACAACTTACCAATGTCTCCTTTATTTTCTGAGGAAATGACTTTTATAACAATCATTATTTGTATTGTTTTTTTGGTTTTTTTTTTAACCCTCGTTTTTAGGTCAGTAGATGTAAAGATGTTAGGTCATTAGATGAAAAGTTTAGATGTGCTTTATTAAATTCGGGAAATTGAGAAACAAAACAATAAGATTTGTAATTAAGAGAATTGTATACTGATGAACAAAAGAAAATATGCAATGTAATATTGGACAAATGATATAAATTGCTTTTTTGTATAGTGATTTGAATATAAGCCTTTTAAATTAGTTCAAATATTCACACCCTTATTCTGAATTCCGATGTATATTTTTTCCGACAGATTAGCTGTATACGTTACGAACAAAAATTTTCAATTATTTTATAATCTGTCATAGACAATTGAAAATTGGTACTGTCTGGCAACGTTTTTTTTCGAAAATTCAAAATCTAATTTTTTGTCTTAAAATATTTATTTCAAAAATCGAAATTCAAGTTTATTGGATACGAGTTTTAAATGATGTTAAAAATAGAAAAAAAAATTTTTTTAAGTATAATTATAGGTGTAATAATTTGTAAATATTTTTATTTTGAATTATAAAATAAAATGTATTTTAAAATTCTATAAAAGAATATGAAGTTCGTTGTTTCCTTGAGCTATATTTTAATTAAGATGCAATAGATTAAACAATTTTCAGTATAGACCTTTATTAGTTGTTATTTTTACCTTTGAAAAATTTTTTTTTATTAATCTTTTTTATTTAGGTATAATCATACTCATAAAGGGCCATTAATTTTGAAATTTTTTATTTATAAGCAATAAACTGGTTTTGCATCGAAAAAAGGAACTACATTTTTTACTAATTCCTATAAAGTTCGAATGAATATTTTTTTCGTAGATTTTTGACGTTTTTTTTGTTTCACATTACTTTGAAATGAATTTACTGAGAATTGCTTTGTTACGAAATTTCGAAAAAATATTTAGTATTTCAAAATTGAGAAGTAGATTTTCGTAATTTCTACGAAACTTAACAGTTAGCACTACTATGAAATTTAGAAAAGGTGTGTAAATTTCCCCTTTTATTATCACCAATATGATATTAGATTTGTAATAAGTATTGCTAAATTACTTCCCTGAGCTAAAATCGAATTAAAAGTTCATGTAGTTCTAGCTTTAATTTGGTGATAAATTTTTGTGATATGTAACACAAATTTAACATGATATACCTATAAATATATCATGCGCGTTAATATCAAATCAGAATAAAAATTTAAAAAGAACATTTTTTTTTCAAATAAAATTGAATTTAACATAAGTCTTTCAAATTTTTAAGCCTTTTAATTTTTTTAATTAAGTTTATATTGAAGTTGCGATATAATTTAGATATATGTTATATGTTTATAAAGTGTTTATAAAATGTAATTTTCTTTTATTTGGTATATAACAATTTAAGAGTTTATAAAAAGTAAAACAATCTACGTCCGTTATTCCATGCGTAAGTTATGGTTCTTGGTTGGTTCTTCCATGTTTTTATAAATTTTGAAGAAATTTTACAATCATATTAATATATTGGGTTTTTTTTTAAATAATACATGTACATTTTAATTTTAAAAATGTAAAAACTATGTTTTTTTTTTTTTGAATTCATCTTATAACATCTCTTACAAAATTTCGGAAAAGTGATTTGGGGAAAAATATAGATATGGATATTTTTTTTAAAACAATAGAAAATTTATTTATTTTATTTTTTTTTAAAGTATTTCTCTGCCACAAAAATGTGGACAGGAAATTATACAGCCTTTCCTGTTCAGGCGTGGCTGTACATGTTGTAAGGGGGAACAAGTCTTTGGACGTGTTTATGGGATTCGAAATCATACTCCTTCGGTGTTTACAGCGTATTTTATACGCTCTTACCCACTAGGCCACCGAGGCCCCTAAATTTATAGTTGTATTTTTAAATGAGATTTAAAAAAGTCTATTTTCTATTGTATATTTGTATTAAGTCATAATAATAAAATGATAGATCGAAAAGAGACAATGATAATAAAAAATTATGTAAATGATATATCATTATAATTAATTTATCTTATTTTAGAGAATTTTTAGTTAATTAATCTATTGATATTTTATTAATATATTGTATATATTGTACATTTTAACATGTTTTGTAATTAATTTTTATATTTTTGAGTATATAATTGTATTTATGTACATTTTGAACACTTGTTGTACTTTTAAATAATTTATGTTCGTTTTTGTTTGATTTTTAACTATTTTTTTTTTATGATTAGATTTATATATTGAATTTGAAAAATTGATTTTTTTTGAACTTTTTTTTTTTTATTTATATTATTTTGTAATATTTATATTTTGATTATTTGTTTATTATTTTGTTTTGTTTTTTTTGTTTTTTTGTTTTAGAGAAGTCTCTTTCTTTTTTTAATATAATATTTTCAAATTATAAATTAATTTGTACTTTAATCTTGTTTTTAATTATATTTAAAATTTTTATTTTTATAAAATGAACTATTGTTGTTTTTGGTACATTTCGAAGTCTATTTATTATTCGTTTTTATTTGTTTTTGGTTTTTTTGCTTGTTTTTATAGTGAAGTTGATAAGTTTTTTTTTGAAATTTCATTTAAAAACTATTATATTATATATTGTCAAATCAAAATCAATTATATAAGTAAAAATTTTAATTATTAAATATTTAAAAAAAAAGAAAAATTAAATAAAATTGAAATATACCAATTATATTATTGAAATTAAAATTTTATAAAGAATTTAGAAGGAATTTTCTAACACCTTGTCCACGCAGAAAGCGGACAGCGATTTTTTTTTTGCTAGCAAATAACTATATAATTTTGCGATTTTTCTGCGGCAAGAATAGCCTTTTAAATTTATTTTGATTATTTTGATGCTTTTTAATTGATTATTTTTTCAGTGGCACACTAGCTTTTAAATAAATAAATAAAATGCCGATTCTTCGTAAAATTTTATTTTGTGAAACAAATTCTTATTTATGTACTAAAAATATTTAATTTTTAAAAATAATCAAAGAATATGGAATTCACCCTAATAATATGGAACGAGATATATTTTTGGGGAGTTCCATCATTCATCATCTCTATAGCAAAATAATAAAACACCCAGAAAAATTTTTCGAATATATTTGAATGTAAATAAAAAATATGAATCAGTTTTTATATCTATATATTTATATAAAAATTTTTATAAGGTATAACTTGTATACTATACCTTTTATATGTAGTATAAGGATACATAATAAGTATAACAAACAAGTTAATATTATTTAAATTGATGTGTGATTTATTTACATTTATTATATTGCAATTAAAAATGATATAAATCGATAAACCGGTTAATTTGAATTAAAAAATAAAAATTTTTTCTTCATTTGTCGCATAGTTTTACCGCTTTTACCGTATTTGTCGCATATTTTAAAAAATCACCCGCTTGCCACAAAAGAAAATTGCTGTTTTATCGCTCTTCTGTATGGCCACTTGTTTGAAAACCATTTAAAAAAAAACGCACGCCCGACTTTTTGCGTGGACAAGGCTTAAGGAGTGTTCAAATCGATTTTGTTTGTTTCGTTTGTTGATTATGTCGACATCTATATGTATTAAAAGAAAAATATTGATTTTTGCGTAGAGAATTGATTTTAAAAATACTAAAATAAAAAAAGAGGGTTTAAAAAATAGGGTTTAAATAATAATAAAATAAAATAAACAAAAATAGTTTTTTTTACTTTTTTTTTTAATTTTTAATACAAAATTTTCATATATTTGTTTTTTTTTTATTTTTTTTTTTTATTATTATTATTATAATTTATATATACAGTAATTTTTTAAATTTAAATTTTAATTGCTAATTTTGGTTTCATTAAATAAATATATATATATATAATAAAATTATTTAAAATTAAACTTAAATGCAATTTTTGCCTTAACATATTATTTTAATTTTTAAATGAGATTTTATAATTTAATGTATAAAGTTTAGATAATATATTAATTATGTAGTTTTTTTTTATATAAATTAAAAATAAATTAAAAAATTTAAATAGTTTAATTTTTTTTTTTCTTTTTTAATTGTTGTCTCTATTTATATATATATATATATAAAATTACTAATTTTGACAAAAAAGTATAATACTATAATAAAGATTAATAAAGGATCAAATAAAAATTAATATAAATTATACCAATTTATTAATATAAAATAATATAAATACATATACAAAAGAAAATAATTCAGTGTTCAGTGATTCAATTAAGATCAAAAACTAGTGTTTCATAAAAAAAAAGAAAAAACATCAAAAAAATTTGAAATAATATTTTTTTGTTTTTAAAAGAATATATTTTAAATAATTATCAACTATATTTTTTATATATATACCTATATGTATATAAAATGTTGAAAATTATAGAATAACGTAACATTTATATAATTTTATATAAAATTTATATAAATTTATATACTTAAATTAATATTTCTTTTGAAGTATTTCTTTTTTTATATATATATATATATATATTATTTTGTAATGTAGTTTTAAATTAAGTGAAAGTAGTATTACTTTAGTTCAATATCTATTATTAAATTGGAGTATAATATATTATATTCAATCAAAGAAAAAAAAAATTATTAATAATTAATAAGGAAATTTAATTAAATAGTTTAAAGACTGTTCAAAATACAAAAGTATTATTACATGCAAATAAAATATATAAATTAAATTATATAAAATAATATATATAAAATATATAAATATAAAAAATAAAATACTATTAGGTATATCAAACAAATTACTATAGATTTTATTTAGTAATTTTTATAAAAATATTCTTTAATATTTTTTTGTATTAAGACAGTCAATTATTAATATTTTTTATCTTTTATATACCTATAATATATATATATATATATATATATATATATGCATAGGAAAACAAAATAAGATAAACTAAGCTAAAAAAAAAAAAAAATTCACTGGTCTTGTTTTATTTTCGTTTTATATTTAATATAAATACAATTTTTAATTTTTTTTTTTCACTTTACTTAAAACTAAATTATAAATTTTACTTAAAAATTATGAAATAAAAAATATACCTATAATCTATATAAAATAATTTAATTTTTTATAATCTGGTTTTTTTTTTTGTTTTTTTTGGAATTTTATTTTTGTTAACTTAATTATACTTTTTTTTAAATTACAAAAAAAAAAAAAAAAAAAAAAATGGTTTATTTAATTTTTAAAAATAATTAATAATAATTAATAAGACTCTTAATTTTTTGTGGCATTTCCTTTTTTTTTTTTTTTTCTTTTTGTAAAATTGGTTTTTTGTTTTTTTTAGCTAAATTTTGTTTCTTTGGTTTTATTTTTATATTTAAATTATTAATAATTTTTCTTTTGTTTTGAATCTCAAATCTTAGAGTTTATAAAATACATACTACTTACATAATTCGAGATTTATGAAAAAAAAATTGAAAATTTTAGTCCTAAGCGCCAAAAAAATTAATAAATAAATAAATAAATATATATTAATTAAATTTAAATAAATTAAAATAAATAAAAAAAAATATTTTTGACGTATTTGAATTTTGTATAGGTATTATAAAAATAAAAAAAAAAAATTTATCGTCAATTGAATGTTATTTTAAATTCATTTTAGCAATCAGAAACAAAACAACATTTAGCGGACGATAAATATAAAATATTTTATTAATCTACTTGTAAATATTGTTTTTTATAATTGAATTGTTATTTTTTTTTTTCTAAAAAGTAAATATAAATCCTATAAGTTGAGTTTTTATTCTTGACAATTTACACTTTTTTTTTTTATATAGTAATTAAAAATTTTATATAACTAAACCTCGATATGCGTCATTAATTGAAACTACAAAAATTTATATTTTTTTCTCGTTTGTTTCCAAAAACAATGAGAAATCAAAATAAGTTTTTTAATAGGTTTTTTTTTAATAATTTTAATAATAATTGATTCAAAAAAACAAAAAAATAGAATTTGAACGATATTAACTTATGAACAAATAGTTCAAAAGAGCGGACATTTTTATTCGTTTTAAACATTTTTAAAAAATAAATAGAAATAATAAAAATAACATATAAAATCAATTTATAGGTATTATTTTTACTTTTTTTTTTTCAATTCTTTTTTTTTTTTCCATTAAACCTTTAAAGTAAAAAAAAAAAAAAAATTATTATTATAATAGAAAAAAGTATATTTTAATTGAGATTAAAAAAAATTAAAAATAACAACAAAACACATTTTATACAATAAATTAAAAAAAATTTATGGCAAAAAAAAAAAAAAATTTAGAAAATTCACAAACTTTAAAAAATATAATTTCTTTCTCAAAATGGCATTTCTTTTTCAAAATTTAAATGACACAGTTTTTTTTTTTTTTATATGTCTATAATTTAATTATGAATAAAAAATTATTATTATCTTTTTACATTTACAATTTATGGAATTTAATTTTTCAGAATGTAAAGTATAATAAAAAGATTATCTACGTAGCACTTTTTTTTTTTTAAAAATTTTTAAAATAGAAAAATCTTAAGAATCAACTTAAGTTAATTAAAAATAAAATATATATATATATATATATATATATATATATATTGTGAGATATAAAGAGCCAATATAAATTTTTTTTGGAATTGTTTACGATTCTTGTAGTCTTTTTGATGATACTGATGATTGTCAATATTAAATCCAATATAAATGGTAAAAACCGTTCGAATAAGAAAAAAATAATTTTAAAGGCTTTACGGCGGCGGCAATTTGGGTTGGGTTTCTGTGAAAAAAAAAATAAAAGGAAAAAATAAAATTATTAAATTAATATTAAAAGAGATTTTTTTTTTTAAAGTAATACAAAATTTATTTATTTAAATATAATATTTAATATCCATATAAAAAAAAGGGATTTTATTTAGGACTATTAAATCATAGAATAAAAATATAATTATATGCATACGTTATACGTATATATATTTATATATGCCTCAGATATTAAATTTAAATTTCAACAAGCATTATTTAGTTTTATAAAATATGTATTTAAGAAATTCAGATTTGTCCTAAAGCGTTTATGTTTATTAATATAATTAGTATTGCCTATCACGTGTCTTTGTATAAAAGGGAATTTATTCCAACATATTATTAAATTTACAGATTGATAACTGCAGAGCATTATATGAAAAACATAATATTAGACGGTTCATTTAAGTTTTTAGAGAATACAAATAATATATAGAAAAAAATATTAAAATACGTAAAGGGAAATTAAACTAAAATATAAGAAGGGAAAACAAGAAATACATATTTAAATATAAATTTAAGTAATTATAGCTTACATTATATTAGCAAATATTGTAGAAAGTTTATTGCAACAATAGATGGGGATAAAAACTAATGGAATAAACTCAATATAGGAACAAGTAATAAGGTAATAAGGGAATATATTTCGGTAATAAGGGAATCACTGTCGAAATGTTTAGCGGTCGAATTTAGCTTAGAGTTAAAGTGTTAAATACAGAATAAAAAGAAAATAATATAATTTTCAAATCTTAAATAAAAATATAAAGTCAATAATTGTTTCCTTTAATTATTGTAATATAATTCTTTAGCATAAAAATGTTCATTATATAAAAGGTGTTAAAAAAAGGTATTAAAAAAAAAAAATCGATTTAATATCAAATTTTTATTTCTATACTTAATTTCTTATTTTTTCCATCCATGAGGTATTTTTCTTTTTTGGTTTTTTTTTTTTTTTTAATTCAAACAATGTGTAAAACAATATATTTTAAATAAAAAATAATATAAAAACGGAAGTTGCTTTATAATACGAATGAATGAACGAGCCCACAACAAAAAGGAAAAAAAAACCAAAATACAATATTTAGAGGAACAATGTCCTATAATACATTTTCTAAAATTTTTATTCAATACAAAAAAGTATACATATGTATGTCTACAGTGTAAAATGTATGTATGTACAATGTTAATGAAAACATTTCTTTGTTTTCTTTATTTGAATATTTTAAAAAATTTTCTTATAGGTACATATTTTCTTATTTTCTTTTTAAATGTTTCAAAACTTTAATATTGGAACTAAAATAAGGATTCTTCCTCCAAAATAAGAAGGTTTCTTTAGCTTACAATACATATCTATTTATGTATTAAGAAATATAGTACAAAGTTATAACTGCATACGTATATTTATAATACACATATAATATGTTTTAATTATTAGTATATGTGATCTTACAAATCGTTTTTAATATGTATAATAAAGACAACTGCTTACGTATATTTTTAATTTGATGCATTTTTGTTTTTTTTTTCTAATAAGGACTAGACGTAAAGCCTGTCTAGTAATATAATTAATAATAATGAAAGCAGCAGCAGCCGCTAGAGCCACCTCAATAGAAAGATACAATTATTATCAGATATTCTTTCTTTCTTTTTTCCCTTTATTATCATCATTTCTGAATTCTGTTGCACTTAATTTTTTTTTTTTTTTTATCGGTTCTCTTATTGCTGAGCTGACATCTATGTGAGTGAACAAACGCATAAATAAAAATGAAATTAAATTACATTATTAACAATAACAATAATAACAAAAATAACATAAAAAAAAAGGACAGTTGATCATCTCTCTGTTAAGATATTAACAACAACAAAATACAATATACGACGAGCGCTTTAATATGAGAACGGTCTAGCTGACTAAAAGCGAACAGATGTACAAAAAAAAAAAAAAAAATTAAATAAAAAGAAAAAGAAAAAGGAAAAAACAAAAAAAAAAAAAAATTAAAAAAGGAAACAAAATAATAAAATTCAGCTGGAAAGGTTAACGCGCAATGTTCGTTTGACGTTCGTTGTTCAAAGGAAACAAAAACGAAAAACAAAATATATAATTCTCAACACAGTTAATACAACAAGAACAACAAAAAAAAAAAAAAAAAAAAAAAAATCAAACAAAAAATATAATAAATTAAATTATATGAAAAGTTTTAAACAAAGTTTTGAATTTCTGAACTGAACTGAACTGAACATAAAGAGAGTTTTAATTCACGAAATTCACGATGCATTTCAAATTTCATTTAATGTTTTACACACTTTTCTACATAAATATTGTATTTTATATAAATATATAATATATAGACATAATAATATAAACTTATGTATGTTTAATATGCATACGTTCATATATATATATATATTATATATGATAGAGTAATACACATCTGCTGTAAGTTGGAAACAAAAAAAAAAATAAACGGTTGATGATAATAATGTTTGAATATAAAAAAAAAAAAAATATAAGAACATTATATAAAATTAAATTATGTTTGTATGTATGTATGTGTTTAAAATTATTATAAAAGCAATAAAATTAAAATTAAACGAATTTATTTTTTGGGTTGTTCCGGTCAGTTTAAAGGTATCTTTTTTTGTTTTTTTTTTATTTTAGAATGATAATAAAAGGATAATTAAAAGTTTTGATTTACACGAGATTTGAATATTAAATGAAGGCAGATTGACGAAAGAAATTTGTTAAGCTATTATTTGGTTAAGTTATTTGTGGTTCAAAAATTTGGTTAAGTTATTTAGATCACATGATTACTCGTAAACGCAATATAAAAAAAGTTATTCTTTGGCTGAAGGGAAATGTGGAACGATTGCCGATGAATTTGCAAATATTTACATTTGACATAGATATACTTAAAAAATAAAAAGCTTAAGTTTAAGTTTATCATTTGCCCGCTCACAATTAATACATTTGTCTATTTGCTGCTTATCACATTCTTTAGTCTTGTAGTTTTTCAAGTATTTACGGTATATTTCATCATTATTACATTTTGCGGTTTTATGATTAAACGTATGACATTTAAAGCACGATATTATTTCAATACCATCAATAATTTCCCACCCTATTCTTATTCTGTCCAGTGCAATAATTATAATTTTGGAAACATATCAGTGTCAATTTCTATTACAGCATTTATATTATTTTTTTCATTTTTATTTATTTCATAGTATTTTACTAACTTAATTTCACTATTAGCCAATTAGAGGATTTTGTTTTTTTTTTTATTTTTGATACTAGCTCATCATTTTCATATTTAAATGACATAAATAATATTTTTATTCGCTGTTTTAATGTAGGTATGCATATTGAACTTTTATTTATACTTAATTATCTTTCATTTATTTTTCTAATGTTTCTTTCAATTTTTCTCTTTCCTTTGTATTTTTGGTTTCAATTGCAATAGTAAGCAATTTTATAATTCTTTTTAGTTTCAACATTAGTTACTCTTCAACTTTACTTAATACTTTTTGGAAAAGTCCTTATAATTTTTTTTATTTTTTTATGATCCTGGTACATAAAGTGATATGTGACATGTTGTCAATTATTATTAATTATCATTGAAAATAGGTGAGAAAAAAATTTTTTATTTCAAAATTTTCTTTACATTTATTATAAATTCTAATGAATTTCTTATATGTTATTCTTACGATGGGATAAAATTGACATAAATAATGTTTTATTAATAAATAAAATAAAATAATTAAGGTATTATAAATATAATGGTAAGAAATAATACTAGCGGGATATTTTTAATGCCATGATTATTGAAGAATAAAAATGTAATGATATAAAAAGAAAAATAACATCAGATGTCGAAAATAATGAAAAAGAAAATTATTTAAAATTACATTTTGTTTTTCAATATTTTTTGTTTTTTGTTGAATGATCATCTGGATTTTCTCATCAATTTTGGACCAAAAATATTTTATATTCTTTTGTTTCCATTTTATTTCTCTTTTAGTTTTTGTTGCATCTTTTTCTATTCAATTAAATTTTGAACATTTTTTTTTTTAATTTATTATTTTTAATAAGTTTATTATTTATTTTTTTTTTGAGGATTTACATTAATTATTTTTGAGTTTATAACTATGTAGTATGTACATATTATATATATAATATATTTAATACATGTATAATATATCTATTCTCTACATTATATTTGTTTAAAAGTAAGAAATTAGTTTGGATAGTTTTAAAAAAAAAGAGGGTAAAAATAAATTAATAAGATGCAACTGAATTTTATTATATTTAAACTTGAATGGAAATGGTATTTATATAAATAGATAAAGTAGTTAGATTTTATAATTTATTTCACCTGAAATTTAAATTTAGATTTTCTGTAATACAAATACATAAAAAAATTTGCTAATAAACATTTTAATTTTTGTTTTGTTAATTTTTTATTCCTTTTTAATTTTTAAAATTTCAGTATGTGGAGAACATTTTAAGAAAATGTTGGAATCTATACTTTATTTTAGTATTAAATGATCACAAATAAAACTTAAAAGTTTAATTTAATTAAAAACAACAATTTTTTTTAGTTAATTTACACAAATATTTAATTACACAATAATTTATATTACCATACTTGCAAAGAAATTCAGTTTGGTAACAATGATAAAATGATTAACACCTTACTTATTCTCTGAGCTTAAAATATAAAAACCCCGGAATCACTGCGTGTGAATAAATATAAATTTTTAACAATATATATACGGTGGTAAATTATATAATTAAAGATAAAGCTTTATATAAAGCTTCAGTCACAAAGTAATCTTGCGACCAGACAGACAAATATACAAGATAGTACTGACTAGTAACTAGTGATAGTGACTGACTATTGGCTTATGGCTAGTGGCTGGGCTGGTAGTGATGGTATTAGCAAATCAATAGTGAATCTATAGTGAACAAATACATGAATATTTTCTCTACTAGCTTGATATTTTTCTATAGTAGTAATGGAGCTAGTAATGCAGTAATACAAGTAGTAATACATCTATTAATTTGACATTTCGTATATTTCAAAATGGCGAAAAATAAAAAAAAATCCTTAATATTCATATCGTTTTTAAAAAATTACTACAAAATTTTTCCAAAATATTTCAATTAAAAAAAAAATTTTTTAAATAATATTTTAACAAAATACATTAATTTTAAGAATGTAATTTAATAAGTTATATTAAGATCAAATTGGCATTAATGTTAGACATGCTAGACGATTAGGTATGCATGTAGAAATTAAAGATTTTGCAGAAGAATTTACGCTATAAAAAGTGTGTGGAGTACTTTCTGTCTCTGTCTCTTAAGAAAAAGGCAGAAATATCTCGATAGTTTCTTTTATCAACAATGAGGTGAACTTTCTGACATGGATCTGAAAAGTTTTTAAAGCTTCTTCAGTTAGGGTAATATCATTGTGGCGTAAATCTAAGGAAACTTAACATCAACTCTTGTCGAATAAATTTTCGTTTTCATTTCGTACGTTTTAAAGATTTTCTCTTGTACGTTGTAAAGGTGCACTGTACAAACCTAGAGTTAGATGATTACTTACGCGTTAACTCAGTCTTTATCAATAAAAAAAAAAACAAATAAAGGAATATCAAACTAAATTGTATTAATTTTTGAAATAGGTATTTGTATAATTCTGATTATGCTATAGAATTATGTACCTATCTATTTATATCCTTAGAATCAAGGTTGAAATTATTTTGACTATCAATGAAAATATTTAAAATTTATTATTGAAAAAAAATCCGTGTTCCGAGAAGTGAAAGTCTAAATTTTTATTACAATAAATAATTTTATAGTTAATATTATTATAATATTATTTTGTAAATACCATTTTAATAGCAAAAATAATGCTTTTAAATTATATTTTAATACATATGTTCATATACATAATATGTAAACGTACATACATATATATTTAAATAGAAGGTATATTATATATCATGTAGTACTTAATACTTTAATATCATGTTGTATTATTTCTTTATTTTTTGAAGGCCAAGGTTTATTATGATTTTTACTATAAAATAATTTCGCCTTCTTCTTGTATTTTTGATTTCAAATTCTGTTAAAATATCAAACAAAAAAAAAAAAAAAAAACAAAAACAAATTCAAAGAAAAATTTCTACTATAATTTTTTCTTTCGTTCCTTCCCCCAATTCTTTTCTTTTACGTTATTTTTTTTTTCTATCATAAACGTAAAATTTTTTGTTATTATTTTGCAAAAAAAAAATTTCTTTTCATCTATTCAACTTCTCTCTTTTCAATAGCAACAATAAACTTATAAGAATTTATCTTTTTAGTTTCTTATTTACTTCCTCTTTATATTATATATTACGGATATTTTCTTTATTTTATTTTTCAATATTATTCCGAAAAAAGAAAACATAAAGCCAGACTAAAAAAAAAAAAAAAAAAAGCACGCCAAAACATAATTTGATTTTATCTTTATAATATTATATTTTTGTACTTATATATAGGTATATATCTGTTATTTATATAATATATATATACAATAATAAAATTAAGTATATACATTTATATATAATTTTATTTTGTTTACATATGCGTACAATATAAGCATACGTATACATATATCTAAAGATACAATATAAAATAATAAAGATAGAAAATATGTAATAACAATGTATAGATAATTCTATATACTAGGTATATTATATACAATACAAATGAATTTATGCCTACTAATATATAGGTAGTGTTGCAATTGACCAAATTTAATATCTCTACAAAATCTACTGTATTTTTATTTAAAAAAAAAAAAAGCCATCGAAAATGTAATTTTAGTTTGGTTTGGTATTATTGAAATTTCATACCTATTATTCATTTAAAATAATTTTTGAATAAGTTTTAGGTTTATACGAATAATTTTAATAAGACTTAAAAAAAAATTATTACAACTTTAGAAATCATCACAATAATTTATTAATCATAAATAGAAGACTTTTTATTTTAATATACTTATTCGATGCGATAATGGGTCAAATGCATAAAACTGAGCTTCAACTCAAATTTCACTTTTTCAAATAAAATCTACACCTGAACTCGTAGTTTTTGTTTGGAAATGAAAGATTTGAGTTCAAGTTCAGTTTTATGCATTCGACCCAAATGCGTCTTACCCATCCACATATTTACATATTTCTTAATTTTATAATTGTGAGTTATAAGTACAAATTAAAATTGTTTGTTTATAAATTAATATTAATTACAGTAATTAATACCTACGTACAGTATAACTGTATGTACCGACGGAAAAATGTGAATTTGTATAATACATATATTTTCTTTTTTTTCATGATGAGATTATTGAGAAATGACCTATGCACATACATATATATGTATATATTTTGGCAAATTTACTTACAGACAAAGTACTAAATTGAATAATTTTATTATTTATTTATTTATTTATTCCCATGCACATACAATGTACATAGGAATAGATGCAGCCTTTCCCTTTGGGTTTGGCTGGTTAATTTTGATTATTTAAATGGTACTTAAGAATCGTAACTTAATTTGTAATTTCGAAAACACGAAAAAAAAAGGAATATGCGAAAAATAAGGACATATATATGATCAGAATAAAATTTTCGTACTTGCGTATTATTATAAGTATGTAGCCTTTAAATAAATATTCCGATTTTTTTGAAGAAAAACTTAAAATGCAGTAAAATTACTGTACAGAAGTATTTTAATCAATAAAATTATTTAATGAATTGTTTAACACGTCGTACTAAAATAAAGTTAAGTGTTATACAATAAAAAAAAAAATAAAAACTTTATAGTTACATTCTTTTTTTTTTTTTTTTGTTTTTGAAGATTGTACCTCAACATCATGAATGAGAACTGAAGATAAATTGAAAGTGACAGTTGCTAAAAAAAAAATAAACAAACCAAAACAAAAGAATTGTTTTTTTTTTTTTTACTTTAAATTTTTATATGTACGTATGTATGTAAGTACATGTATACAAAATAACATTTTTTTTTAATTTTTAGAATCAAATAAATCATCAAAAATAAAATAAGTATGTATATATTATGGTATACCTATTATAAGTGTATATGTACTTATATAACATTGTTATTATTAGTTTATAATTTTTTTTTTTTTTGTTTTTACATAGAAACATTTTTATTAGCAACATTTTACAATATTTTATTATTTTAGGTACAGTTTTAAAAGTTTTCTAAATTTTTATATATGTACATATATATGAATATACTTATATATATATATATGTATATATAATATACAATTTACAAAACAAAAATTGTATAACGTAGAAATAAATAAAAAAAAAAAAAAAACGTGAATATAAATATTTAGACATTTGAAAATTGGTTTCAATTAAACTAGGAAATTACGTTTTTATTAGGATAATAATAAAAAAAAAAAAAAAAAATAATATAAAAAAAAAATTAAATTTAAGCGTGCTTGATTATTAAAATATACGAGAAAAGTTTCAGTTTTTCTTCTGGTTCTTGTTTTTTTTTTTCGCGTTTAGATTTCATTTTTTTTTTTTTTAATTTTTTTTCAGTGTGTTAGTGTTATTTTTTTTATTTTTTTGCATAATTATGTTGAGAACATTGTTCGAAATCAAATATACATACATATATAAAATTTTTAAAATCATAAAGTTTATCATGATTATTTGTTTTAAATATGAATAGGTATAAAATAAAATTGTAGCTTTATTTGAAGCAGAAGTACCTAAAACCCATTATGCTTGAATAACATCTAGTAAAAAGACTAGGTACTTACCGTTATTAAAAAAAGCAATGTTTTGTTTGTAATATATATACACATTATAACATTTATTTTTTAAATTACTTCAATGTTTCTATTTTAATATAATGTTCTTAAAACTCCAATATTGGTTATTTTATCTAAGCAACAGTCATTTTATCTTTTATTAAGTAAATTTAAATATCGTACCTATAACTAACTAATGTAAATTTTATCTAATATTTTTAAAAATTATCTGCCCACTTTCTACCTATGTAAATATTTTCTTATATCGATTTTATATATTATGTACATATTATATTAAATTTTCGGTTATAATACTTAATAAGTATATCTAAGTATACATAATATAATCCATTGGAAACATAATACTGAAAGATTATTTATATTATACAGGAGTGTGTATCGTCTCCAATTTCAAGATACATTTGTTTAATAGAATTACATTTGATGATCACACTTGCACAATGCGGGCGAATTCTTTACATAAATATTATTTGTGTTTATCGAAATATTTAATTTCAGAACTTTACCTGTACCATTAAAATATAGTAAAAGCAGCTTGAAATCGAATCAGTGTTAGCATAAACATATATAATATTAATATAGAAAACTGTGCACTGGTGCCCGCTCAACGGTATATCTAGATATACATAGTTTTTGTCATTTGAGCATACACATATAGAACAATATTTATAAAATCTTTATTTTATCCATTTAAAAAAGGAATAGTGTTTGATTTTTCGTTATTTTTTGTTTTTGTTAGCAAAACTTTGTTATTAGGCCTTAACATGTACCTTTGTTTATAATATAAAATATACGTTATTATTACATCTATTTATATATAGATAATATGTATGTATATATATTATATACTAAAACATTTATATATACGATATTAATATTCAGGAATATCGGAAATGAACCGTTAATAAGGAATAGTTATTTATGTTAAATTCCAGACAGAATGAATGTATGAAGTAGATAACGTAACGACACGCTAAATTAAAATTTATAAAATATATATAAGTAATATTAAAATGAAAATGTAACAAATATTTTATTTCTATTGCAAATAGCTATTTTAAAAATATATATCTATATATATATATATATATAAGCATACATATGTATATATGTAACTTTTTACAAAAATTAAATAAAAAATTTTGAAAAATTAAATTTAATTGTAAATATTTTACAACACCTACATAATATATATAAGAAAATATGTTTCCACTTTTGATTTTTTTAATTTTTTTATCAGGAAATTCCTTTCTTGTGTTTTTATTGCCAAACTTTCTTTTTTTTGTTTTTTGCAAAAGGCAAAATTTCCTTTTAAAAGTACATCCATATAAAGGTACATAGTACATATTTTATCAGATACTTTTATATTTAAAGTATATTGTTGAAATTTAATTATAGATAACTTATATTTTATAATTTATTAGATAAATTATTTTCAAATTTTAAAAAATAAATAAGATATTGATATAATTGATAAACAATGAATTTTTATTTTATGAAATTTAAACAATTGAAATAAAAAAATAAACGGTCATACTATTTTTACAATACTTTTAATAAAAAAAAAGTATTTTACGAACAAAAACAATAATATATTAGATATATATATGTACCTTGTGTATATTTCCTACTATCCATTATTAGGATATCTTCATCAACTATAACAACTGATTAAATATCAACTGATCTGATTTTTTAATAGTTATATAACTCATATAGAAGAATAAAAGAACTTTGATAAAAAAAAAGGACGAAAGATTTTGTTAGAAAAATTGAAGAAAAGAACAAGTAGTTCTCGGAAAACTCATTTAAAGCAATAAAAAGTATAATATAAAAAAAAAAGATATCAAAAATAAAGAGAACAAATAATTTTAAATATTATCTAAAATTTAATTCATATGAGTAAGAAGGAAAACAAAACTACAATATAAATATTAAAAAAAAATTAAAACTATAATATTAGAAATTCTTGCATATTCAGCCATTGGTTGACGCACCGCTTCACATTCATAAGGGAATGAGAGGTCTCGGGTTTGATTCCCGGCTGGGTACAATAATTATAATATAAAAAAAAAAATATTTATATATCGCAACATATAAATACTTTATATTACCATAATATCTCGTACACCCCACATTCCTACCAGGAAACAGGGGTTTATAGCTACCTGATATATTTATGTACCACTGTATCTGGATATAAATAAATAAATAAATAAATTCTTGCATTTTTTTTTTTTGATTTTTGATTTTTTTTTTCTATTTAATTTTAATGTTTTGTTTCAATTGTAATAAAATTGCTTAATTTAATTAAATTTCTAATTAATTTTTGCAATTATCTTCTAATTAAGTTTTTCATTACTCACTAATTTATTTAATTAGTTTTTATTATGCTTTTATAAATTCATTTAGAATTTTAATTTTTTTGTTTTTTTTTTTTTTTTGATTTTTTAACAAAAAAATTAACTAAACTTTTATTTTTTATTTTTGGGAAAGAAATACTAGAGAGATGCAAAAAATAGCTAAAGAAACCCTTTTGAATTTTTATTTTCCTCTTAATTAAATCATCTAACGGAACTCTTTAAAATATTTGATATGGTATGTATTTATATATGTATATGGATAATTACCGAAAAATAAATCCTTAAAAGGATTTAATTGGAAAAAAAAAATCTCTATCTCTTTTTTTTTGCTAATTAACTTAATTTAAAAGGAAAAAATATGATATTCAAACAGAAGAAAATAATAAAAAAAAAAAAAAGGTGAAAAAATAAAACTTCTTTAAACTTTTTATTAAATTTTTTATTTTTTATCTATGATATCTAGTTCAATCTGTATTAAATGCAATCTCTTTCTCAATAGAAATCGCATCCTGCCTGCATTTATATAGCATATATAATATATATGTATGTATTAGGTACTAAGTTAAAGAAAAATATTTTTTTGTTTTGTTATTGTGCTTTTTGTTTTTAATATATGTAACTATATATATATTATGTAGGTATGTATCTTAAAAATTGCAATTTTCTTTTTTTCTCCCACAAAATATCATCCTTTTTTTTTTATTTCTCAGTAAAAAGATAGCTTATAAAAAAAAAAAAAGAAAAGAAGATAAAAAACAAAAATTACTTCCCTTCATAAAAAAGAAAACAGAAATAAAAAAAATCGAAAAAAAAAAATCTCTTTAAAACATTGCAACTAAGCATAAAAAAGTGTATAACTAACAAAATGTACATGTGTATATAAATATATATTTATACTGTACACAAAAAAATACATAGAGTTTATTAATTGAAATAATGTGAAAACGGTACATATTAAAAATATATAACAACACTACTACTACTTCTAATTGTATGTATGCATATGTATATCTTCTAGATAGGTACCTATACATTTGTATGTTTACGTATGGGTTTATATATAGTATATTTAGAATGGCAGTATATCCTGTAGAAGAACTTCTTTTTCTTGGCCTCTTTTTAACATTAATGTTGAATTTTTTTCTTTTGTAACGGTGGTTTTTTTTTGTTTTTTCTACATTAACTTATAAGAATTTTATTATTCATATATGTATATATACTATATAATACATAAATATATAGGAATACGATAAAAATTCATTTTTAGGTATTGGTGAAATATATTTTTATTTAGTATTGAGGTATGAATATATATATATATTATAGAAAATTATAGTTTTATACTCATGCATATATATGAGATAATGTACATATTTATTTGTATAATAAGATATATATAATTTAGTGTGTATATATGTATTTATATTATACATCAAAAAGTGGGTTTGTTGTGTTGTAGTTCCGTTTTATTTTTCTCTTGATTTTATTTTGTTTGTTAATTTTTATATTTTCTTATAAGGTAAACAAATTTGATTTTTTTTATAATTGTTTAAAACTTAAACAATTTTTATGGTAAAAATAAAAATTTATTTTAAAATTCATTAAAAATAAATTTTTACAAAATATTTTAATTTACAAATTTAAAATTAAAATTGCATACTTTTCGGAGATTTATTTAATTATGTATGAAATTTGAAATATTGAAATCAAAATGTCATTTAAAAATTAATTTAAAAAAGTAAATGTTGGAAATATGTATAAGTTTTAGAATAAAAAATATTTTTAAGTTTCATTATAAATGAATATTATTTTTTTTTAAATTAGATATATTATATTTTTGTTAATATTAAATCTTATATTGTTGGTATTATAAGTAGGTGATAGTGTTTGATTAAATGAAATACATATGTATATATATGCACATATATACATAAGTATGTATGTATTTATGTATGTTTAACAATTTTTATTAAATAAATTAAATTTTTTCTAAGCTTTGAAATAAAATTAAGTTCTAATTTTTAAATAATTTTTTCAAAAAAATTTAATTATCTGATTTCATATTTAATAAACAGCGAATAATAACTGAAAGCATCGATTAGCTGATATTATTCCAACAAACACGTATTAAAGATAATTCTGACTAATAGAACAAGTAGAAATCGGTATAAACCTAGAACATCATTTCATCAAATAGTGATGATCCATAATAAAGAAAACTAAGTTCGATCAGGCTATCAAAAGAAGATAACCCACATATATCTAATATTATCAATTAATACATATTGCATATAAATTATTAAATGTTATTTACACCTTTTGTTTTTCTTAAAAAAATATGTTAAAATTTGTAAATGAATTACATAATTTTTCTAAAATCCCGCCAAACATTTTTATGATTCTTAAAAATTATTAACAAAAATTTTGTCTTATAGGTACAATTTTTCCATAAAAACTTTCCTTTTTAAGATAAGTAGCTACATAATTGTTTTTCTCCTTTTTCAAAAATGTATAATTGTAGTGTTGCTTTTTAAAATTCAAAATAAATAAAACAAAAATTAAATTTAAGAAGAATAAGTTTGCACAATATTTTTATTTTTTTCAAATTTGTAATAATTATTATTATGTAGGCTTTTGATTTATTTTGTTTTGTTTACATTCACAGGTACATACTATTATACATATTATGTTTCTTCTTTTCCTTTTTGTTGAATCATCTTTTTGTCACAATGTGCTCCCAATCATGGATACATTTGTACATACATACATAACAATAAATTTTGCTATAAGATTTGATATAATAATATAAACATAAACATTTTACGATTTTTCTATATTTCTCTCGAACAGTTGATGATGACTCAAATTTAAATCAAGAAGAATAAGTTATAAGAAATAAAAGACAGCAAAATGAAAATCTCCCCATTGAAATAAAGGGATATGTAAATAACGGACGGAATATCCCAAAAAAAAAAAAAAAAATAACAAAACAAAAAAGTAAAACCAAACAAAACAAAACAAAAAATATATAATCTGATGTCTGAATGAATATTCCGATATCCCCCAAAAAATAAAAAGCTCGTGACTTTGAATTCAAAATATATATTATTGGATACTATAAAGACTTCTTCTTTCTTCTTCAATTTGAATTGTTGATGTTGGTGTTGTTGTATTTCACATTATTTATTCTACACATAATGATGATATTGATAAAAAAAAAAACAAAATGTTGATAATGTTGAAAAAAAAAATTGTATTTAAAAACATGTACAAAAATCCTGACCTGACCTTAGATAACAATTTTGTAGACCGAAAGGATGAATATTTTGTTTGTACATATATATGTATGTATAATATGGATTATATATATTTATATATACAAATAATGTATCTATTATATAAGAAGAAAACAAAATACATTGCGTTACGAAAAAAAAAGAATTTGTTGACAAAAAATTTTGCTTGAATGGTCAACACCAGCCTATAATATATTGTATTATGTACATATATAAAATAAGGTGTGGAGCCGGAGAGTTAAATTTGGTACGGTGTTGATATTTATCAAAAAGAAAACAAAAATAAAATTTGAACAATATTATCTTTATCGGTAGAATATAAAATCATAGTACGTACATATATATGTATATATATATATAGTACATAAATAATGTTGAATACTTAATGGTAAGAATTTCCTATTCTTTTCTGAGAGGGGAGAATAAATAAAATTTAGAAAATACTCAAATTCGGGGGTAAAATTATAATAAAAATATTGGATTTTCATTTTTAGGGTTAGAAAACTGTTTTGGGTGCGAATATAAAGAAAGAGTAGTTTTTAGGTAATAATATATTATATTAACCTTGACAATCAAAAATGAATTTTTGCCTTTTTATTTTTGGTTTTGAGGGGCAAATTTTATTGAAAAGCACAAAAAAAAAAGAAAAATAAAATCAACCTGCAGAGATAATGATTTTATGAAGCAACAGTAAATGGATGTTGTTAATCTATTTAGTAGACGTCTATATTAAATGTGATAACACTTATATCAGAAAATCATTATTGATTATTTTTAATGTACTGTGAATTTCATTTTACATTTTCTTATATATATTGAATGAAAAAATTGAAAAAGAAAAACAGAATAAAGATATCGGAAATGATGCTGAAATAAAAATGAAATATTTTGGTACTTAAAAAGATAATAATTTTTTTTTTGCTATGTCTAAAGGGTGATCTTGGCCAATCAATATGGAAGTTATGGATGAGTTAATAAAAGGTGGGTTAATATAATCAGCAGGTGAATTTATGGTACCTACATTATAAATTGTAAAACTGAATACTTCATAGAATGTAAAATTTGTGTTCCTGTTTTAAATTATAAATCCTTCTTCCGGCCTAGAAAGAAGTACAACATTTGGGCAAGAATCTTACAAATAACATTGGGATACCTAGACTAAGTGCAAAACATATACTTAAAAAAAAAACAATAAATACATAATAATTTGAGAGCTGATAATTCGTTTTATTTGAAATAATACAATACAATACACTTGATAATAAATGAATCATTGAAAAAAAAGTGCAAAACAGAGCAGTTCGTTTAATAAACAATCTACCAATCTATCATTGCTACCTCAACTCTGACTCCATCGATATGTCGCTTGAACACTCACTCTTTCATAGTTATTTTGTTGGTACCTATATAGGAAACCAATTGTTCAGAAGAAGAAATAAAAAAATTAATATGTCATAATACAAGAAAGGCTGTGCATACTGTAACTCCTATACCATAAAGATCCGCAAATGGCGCAGCTCTGGATATGGAATTTCGTTTGTAATACGTACAGCGCGAATATCAAATAGCTCACCATCGGAAGTATTCCCAAAAATTGGGAACCGTATATAATATCATTAAATTCAAATAGAATATCATTAACTTTGTTCTAAACGATCCTTCCAATATCCAGTAATTTTCCATATATCCCAATTTCCTTTATTTTTATTTCCCTAATCCCTAAACCAAACAGTACACTGTACCAAAGGTTCTAACTGGATGTTTGGTTTAAAAAGGACCTGACATGTTATACATATGTAGTTAAAGTCCAACACTACTAAAGAAAATTCGTGTGTTAATCTCATTGGTGTTTTTCGAAATTCCCAGCATATTCTTCTAAACTAAGACAAATACTGTTATATTTTTAATTCTTCCTAATTATAATTAAGTAACGGTTAAACTTTGAATATTTGCTCTTGTTTGCTCTTCAAAAATGTTTTTAAATACATTTCCATAATCATAGAAAGAATAAAAAAAGGAAGGATCTGATGTAAGGATATTAAAAAGAAACTTAAATCTTATTCAAATCAAATTATGTTTTTTAGTTTATATTAGAAAAATTTTTTAAACATAATTATTAGTTCATATTTCATTGAATCCATTGTTAAAGTCTATTTACTTTTATATTTTTTATTAAAATTCATTCTTCATTAATTTTATACTTTGTAAATATAATTTATGTATGGAATGTATTGTATAAAATGTATGATGTAAGTATGTGATATTATTAATGTATGTATAATTTATATATATATATATATTTTCTATTTTTTTAATTTTTTTATTTTATTTAAATTGTTGTATTAAAATTTTCGGTATGAGATTTATTTATTTTATTGTCATTATAAACTTGCTTATATATTTATATTATTTTACTTTGAATCTTAAATTCAATACTTTTGAAATAAAGTTTTTAATATCTGTAATTGTTAACAAAAAAATAAATTGGAACAAGTTTTCTGTCGAGACATTATAAGTATGTAAATTTTCTGACAATATAACTAAAGAATTTCTTTATTTACGACAATGAAAACTTTTTTTCTTTTTTTTTAATAAAAATAAACTCTTTAATATATTTCATAAATTTATTTAAAATGATTCAAGAATTCCTCTTTTATTTTAAATAAAAATGAAAACAAATGTAATTTGAATCCTTATAATAAGAAACTGAAATCCTTTATTAAAAAAAAATAATGATGATCCTTTTAATCAAAATTTTTATTTCTTATCATGTCAGGTAATTGAAATAATAAAATAATTGTATATATTCAACTATATATATAAATTATATTATATTGTTAGTAGATTTTATTTGTTAGATTAAATGATATAAAATCCTGTTTTAAGAATTTTATAAGGATATTATACTTAGTTATATTTTTTTTTGGTTGAGTGTTTTCTATAAAAATATATATATACATATATATAGGATGTCTTTTAAATTATAATAATTTACATTAAATCTGAATATATATCCGGAGGAATCTATCCACATTGTTCTCATATTTTCATTATATTAATAGGTCAATATGCTAAGTATTATGTGATTTGAAGATAAATAAATGTAAGGAATGTGTTAATTCGCGTGAATGATATTTTTTCAAAGGATATATACATATATACTTTGTGTATTAAAATGTAATGTAAAAAAAAACACCACAAAAAAAAATATTATTTTAAAGGATGTTAAAATCCTCAATTAAATTTTTAGTTAGACTGGGTAATTGTTTTAATTTTTTCTTTTTAAGAAAATAAAGGAATCTCCAATCCCATAAACAATTAATGTGAAATAATTCTTGTACTTAGGCACGGGTTATACACAAATAAATCTTTTTTGTCATACAAAACAGAAGTATTGAAATCTTTTGATATATACTAAATTATTTTTACAAGTCAATGAAAATTTGCAAAACAAAAGGGGTAAATGATATTATATGGGTAAAAAATAAAATGAAATTAAAAACAACAGAAAAATAATTAAAAAAAAAATAAAACTGTTTCTGGGTCAACATTTTATGTTTAGCTTATATATGTATGCTTTTTTTTTTTGTTTTGTTGTTTTTCCATTATAATCAAAACCAAAATCAAACAGAAAATAAAAAAAAAAAGTTTCTTCAAAATATAAAAGGGTGATTAAATGCTGCGTTTTTCTATAAATATTCCTATACATTATGATTTGTGTAAATACCCTATTTTTGAATTATTATGAACCACTTTATACTCTACGAACCCATATAAGCATTATTATAATAAATATATAGGGTATTCTGTATATGTACCGTTGTGAGTGGTCCCCTTTTTCTTCACACAAAAAAAAAAAAAAAAAAATAGAAAATAAAAATAAAATGCGAAAATGAAAGTAATGAGACAAAGGGGTTGGTTGCTCTGCTGCTGTTTTGTGCCTTTATGATGCCGTCGAACGTCATTCTGGATTTTTGTTTTTTATTGAAAAAAAAAAAAACAAATTCCCCTCTCAGCTTTGTACTTGCAACTTGCTATTCAAAATAACAAAAAAAAATACCTGTATTTATAAAATTAACACCGTGCATTTTTTTGCTGATGATATACCGTTATTATACCCTAAATAAGAAAAAATAATTTTCCACCTGTTTAAAAAAAAATGAAAAACACAAAATTAATAAAAAAAAACAAAATGCAAAATCGCAGTATACCGAGTACAGCAATAACAAAATAAAAGGAATGCTGCTAAAAAAATAAAAAAATTGAGCATTCAAGTAATGAAAAATACCGTTATATATTTATATATATACATATATTATAGAACGATACAATTATTATAAGTTACAAAAACAAAAAATGAGTATCTAACTGTCATATTACAATTTATTTGTTTCAGAAATTATGTTGTATTTGCAAAAAGAAAAATCAGCAGATGAGAAAAAAAAACAGATTTTTTTTCAGCGCACTTGACATCGAAATAATGTAGACTATAATGTAACATTATTATAAAATGCTATACTAACATTTTTGTATTATTATGAAGATAAAAAAAAAAGTAAGTAATGGTTTGTATCGATGTGTTTGCTATTATTTTCTATTATTTTTTTTATCCCTATTATCCTTATAGATGATACATACACCTAAATTGAAAAATTCTAGCAGTATTCTCAAGGACGCTTTCATTATGTGCCATATACATATGTATATTAGTGCACTTTTTTTTAAATATATGTATGTATTTATAATAAAACATGCAGTAGGATACCGTTTATAATAAAAATAAATACATAAAATCACATTGAAATCACATTATAACGATTTTGTTTTAAAAAATTGTGTTGTAGACGATGAAATTAATGTAAAAAAAAAAAAAACCTTAAACTATTTTGTTTTCGAATTATTAAAAACAATAAAATAATATTTAAATTGAAATTTTTTATTCTAAACTTATTTTATTTGCATTTAATGTACAATGCGCACTTATAATATTATATAATAGCTTTTATTTTAGAAAACTAAAAAGAAATAAAAGAAAAAACAGTCGTTACGCAGCATTTTTATAAAAAAAAAATTAACTCTGATAAAATAAACGAATCAAGGATTGAACTTTGAATAAACAATCAGGAATTTGTGTTCGACAACTTGACTTGTGTTCTTTTGTGATAAAATGGCGCCTGGCAAAGATATAGATTTATTCTAAAAGTTTTAAAAGGTAAATTGTTAATTATTTATATTCTTGTTTTTAAATACAAAAGTGCAATGCACAAAAGCATAATACAAAAAAAAAAAACAAAAATCCATTTTACGGAAAAATAATTTCCTAATTTAAATAAAATCTTATTTAAGGAATTAGTTTTACCATCATATAAAAACAAGGATTTACTAAAATGAAAAAACAAAGAATGGCATAGTTGTTCAATATTTCAATAGTTAAATATTTATTTATAATAGAAAATTTAAATTGGTTTAATTTTTTGAAGTACTTACTTAATAATTTATTAGTTTTGAATCATCACAGACAATTAAACTTTTTAAATGAATTTGGCAATTAATAATAATACCATATAATTATGCAAAATATTACTTAAAAATTCAGTTACGGTCATTTTTTTTTTTTAATCATTTCTCTGCCACATAAATGTGGACAGGAAATTACACAGCCTTTCCTGTTCAGGCGTGGCTGTAAATGTCGTAAGGGGGAATGATTCTTATGACGTGTGTGGGATTCGAACCCACACTCTCTCGGTGTTTACCGAGTATTTTAGACGCTCTTACCCACTAGGCCACCGAGGCCCCGTCATTGTTGAATAAGAAAATACAATTTGATTCTTTGATCGTAATCACCAATTTTCGTTTTCTTGAGGCATAGGAACAATATTACTTAATAAAGGATACTCTAGTCTAAGCTAACCATAATTTTAGTTAAAATATTTAACATTCTACTCACTTATGATTTATGTTTGAAATAATCTAACAATTCATTGACTGCTTCAGAAATTATATTTCACTTAAAATTCACGTCTTCACGTTTTACGCTTTTATAAATGTCTCAAAAGCATGTTTCAAACGCAATTTGTATAAGAACATTTTAATTTTTTAGCAAATTTATTTTCATTGTATTACATTTTTGAAACTTTATTTCACTTAATGTCCTAAAACATTTTAGGAAAAATTAAAGTGAATTGTTTTTAAAACATTTTCTATGAAATATTTTTAAGTGAAATGTATTTCCACAAATTGATCAGATACCATTCGAAACATATCGGGAAAGACAATGTAAATTAGAAAAAATTAGAAAACAAGAAGAATTGAAAGAGACAACTGTCATTTTTTAGAATCAAGGAAAAGTTTTAAAGGTGGTGGTTTTGGTTGGTTAAAGACCAACACTGCCCAGAGGAACCTCGTTCAGAGTTCCTTTGAGTGACTTTCGATGTTTTCGGTTCCGTCCCTCGTAAAAAAAAGGAAACATTTTTAAAATAAAGATCAATCAGTCGGGGGAAAAGAAAACTTACTAACTAACTAACTAAACTAAAATGCAAATATTAAATTAAATTAATTACTTAAGCAAAATAAAATATACATATATCAGAAATTGTTCGGACTTTAAGAAAAAACTTTCTTTTTATGAAGACAAGCAATTTTATTCCTAATTAATTTTTTTTTAGACAATTTGAAGAGGTAAACAGATCTAAAAGGTGAAAAAAATAATTATTATACCAAAATTTAACTAAAAAATAATTAAAATTTAGATGAAAAGTCATTGTAATCGTTATAGTAAAAATAATATGTAAAATAAAATTAACTGATTAGATTAGAATTCAAAATAAATTATATTTTATGTTAAATGTTATATAGTATATTTAATAATTTATTAGTTTTGAATGATCACAGACAATTAAATTTTTTAAATGAATTTGACAATTAATAATAATAACATATAATTAATCTTAATTGTAAAAACAATTATATAATTAAATAATGTATAATTAAATAAAATATTTACCTCTTTATTAATTAAATCTTAAATAGATATTAGTTATCCTGTTTAATAAATTGGAATTGCAGTTAAGTTTAGACGTATAAAAAAAAAATACAAAAAATTGCATTTTATTTTATGTAACTGTGTGTAATTAATATACACTTAGATTTTTATAATATAATCACTGGATAACGGGAATTCTTTAATTTTTATTTAAATTTTACACTTTTTTAAATATTGCTTTTAATTTCACTTTTTTAACACAGAATTTTTAAAATAAATTATTTAAGTATTTGTTATAAATTAAATTTTTGAATAAAAATTTACGAAAATGTTTTTTATTTTTTTTTTTTCAGTATTAAAAAAGTTAACGGAATTTCGGTTATTTTATTATTTTTTTGTAAAAATATTTAAAAAATAAGTCAAAAATATTAAACGAGATTTTAAAGGAGATAATTTTTTTCAATTTTCTAATATTCTTTTGAAAAAATATAAATTAATTTTTCTTTTAAAAAAAATATATATTTATGTACATAATAATAGTAATTTGGTCGGTTTTTTTTTCTTTTCATTTTCATTTTAATTTTTTTTTTTTTTGGTATTTTACTCTCACATTTGTTTTAATCCAATTAAATAGAAATTAAAACTTAAAAATCGATTAAATATCAGTTGTACTGTTGTGTCATTAATGATTGTGTTTGATTATTACTAAATTCGCTTGGATAACTACTAACTCTTGAATATCCGCCGGACATATCATTATCAGTTTTAGAACGATCTTGATAAGAATTTGTTAAGCCGGTTGGTGTTGCGGCAGCAGCTGTTATTTGTCCTGCATATGCAACTGAAGATGCAACACCAACACTTTGTAATGAAACTTGATTAACTGCTGGAGCAGCTATTGGTTGATTTTGAAAATCATAACGCTGTACTGTTGGTGGGGCATAAGCACGACCATAATTTGGATCAAAACCAATACCAGCTGTTTGTATATAACCATTATGCTGATATGTATACGTTTGAGGTTGAAATTCTAATGAACTTAATGGTAATGTTGTAGGATTTTGTGGAATTTGTTGTATAAATTGATTTTGCCATGTTTGTGATGGATCAGCTGTTTGCCATGTCGGATAGAATGCCATTGGTGTCATTGGTTGTTGGGTTGATTGTTGTTGGTCTTTTAATGTTTGAAGTTGTGGTGTTGTAGCTATTTGATGACTTATTTGACTATGAATTTGTTGTTGTTGCTGCTGCTGTTGTTGCTGTTGCTGCTGTTGTTGCTGCTGCTGTTGTTGTTGCTGTTGCTGCTGCTGTTGTTGCTGTTGTTGCTGTGAAATATGTTGTTGGGGTGATGGATTTAAAATTGGAACAGTTGTACTGTTAGGATTTTTACTAGGCGACTGATTAGTAATATTTGCTGAAATAGATGTGTGTCCTGTAAGTGATTTTTGAGTTTGATGTGGAGAGGGTTGAGTTGCTGTAACCAATATTGGATTCTGCTGCTGTTGCTGTACTGTCTGAGTCTGTTGCTGGGGTTGTTGTTGTTGTTTTGTAGCTGTATCACCATTGTTATCAGTAGTTGTAGTATTAGCAGCGGCTAAAACAGCTGCTGATTTTCGTCCACGCGTGCCTTTTGGTTTTTTCTCTTCTTTTGGTGGTTTAGGTGCACCATTCGTTTTACCTTTACCGCGACCACGTCTAGATTCAGTTTTTATTAATTGACCATCCGTGTCATAAATTAACTTTTTATCCGTAAGTTTTTCGCAACGACGTTGTTTACAAATTTGATGACTTTTATCATTGCGACATGGTGCACAATCACCACAATTGTCTTTACGTTGACAACCAATACATTCACCACAACGTTTTCTTTTTTTCTTTTGTTGTTTACCTGTCGTACCATCATTTTCATGTAAACTTGCTGAGCTGAATGGGCTTTTGAAGTTGGCCGTACTTGATACAGCATCAACTTGACTAGAATCCACTTCCATTGCACTATTTTCGGATTCAGCAGTTGATTCTAATGAACCGGCCCGATTTTTTCTACGTTCTTTTTTACGACCATCGATACGGTTAATATCAGAATTGGGAATTTTTCCGGCTTTTATTCTTGTTGTTGTAGTTGGTGTAATATGTTGGGTTGTTGTTGTGGCATTTTGTTGATGATGTTGTTGATAATTACTTGTGTCCATTAATCGACTATCAATTGATGATTGAACACTACTTACTAAATTTATATTGTCGTTATTATTACCAGTTAAAGTTCGGATTGTATTACCATTTTGTAAATCAAAATTGTTACCAGTTGATATTGAATCTTGTTTTTTTAAAAGAATTGTATTTTGTTGTGTAGTACCATTTGGTGGTTGAAATGGAGATGAAATTGGCTGATAAATTTGTATATGTCTATCATCAATATATTGATGTTGTTGATTAATACCAGTTGGAATGTCACGTACTTGAATTGGAGCTGTTACCAATGAATAGGAATGTCTTCCGCTCACAGCCGTTAATGTATGAATATTGGAATTTTGTAAGCTTACTAATGTGGGTTGTTGATGTTGATGCTCTTGTTGATTAATTGGTGTTAACTGCGTTAATTGTGTTGTTGCATTATTTGTTACTGGTGATGTACTACTTGGTGATACTGGAACTGGTACTGGTACAGGTTGTGATAAATGTGGTAATGCAACAGCATCTGAAATTAATGAAGTTGGATCACTAAATCCTTGAAATTGACTTTGAAATGATGGTAATTTTGGAAATGTATCAAATTGAGATTGTTGTTGTTTAATATCTTTTGGCGGATCAATTTCCCATGGACGTGTATAACTATTATTTGATTGTGATGATACACTATCAGCATTTGATCGGCTATTTTGATCTTGTGTTTGACGATTATAATAATCAGCCCATGAATTTTGATCAATTTGCATTTCATCATTTGATGATTGATTTGTATTATTTGAGTATGTACCATTGTTATGATATTGTGTATGATTATTTAAATTTATATTTCCAGTTAAATTTGAATTATTTCCGGTTGGATCATTGCTAGATAATCCAGTTGCTTGCGGATTTAATATTGAGGCCATTTTTTTTTTATATGTTATATGTATTTGTTTTTGTTTTAAATTGGAAGAATTTAATTTAATAATATTTTGGTAAAATATTTTTGATAATTAAATAAAATTAATAAAAAAACTAATACTTTTGAATTAAATGTTAATAATCCAATTTTCATGATTGATATATCCTGAGCATTTTGTTTAATCCAAGCGATTAGTTTTTTTTTTTTTTTGTTAGCGCGTTATGTCAGAATCGATTTGATATAAATGACATCTTTTAAGAGATTTTCTATTTAATTTTATATTTATAAAAGATATAAGTTGTATAAAAATAAAACTAATTAATTAAAAAAATGAAATTTTTTTTAAAAAAAAAGTAAACATATATGAAATTATTATTTATTAATTTTATTTAAATTTTTAATGTATTAATTCATTTATTTGATTTTTGGAAACACTATATATAAATTTATAATATTATGATATAAACTGTTAATAATTATTTTAAGGAACAGATATTCCAAATTAAAAATTTATTAATATAGTAATAAAAATATAATAATATTTTATATTATAAACTTTTGAAATATTTCATAACGATCATTTTTTTTTTGTTTTTTTTTTTTGTTAAAAAAAGAATTTAAAATAAACAAGTATTAAAAAAAATAGATTTTAATACTTTTTTTTTTTGTTTTTGTTTAATTTGTTTTAAGTAACTTTAATATTTTTTATTCACATTTATTTGTGTTTTGTATTATATATTCTGTACTTTATAGCTGTGTTGTTTTTTTTTTTTAATTAAATTTTCATTGTTTAATTTATTTAAAAATATTTTATATTTATATTTTTTTTTTTGTAATTTGTATTTAAATTAGACTTAATTAATTAATATTTGTTTTTTTTTTTTTTTTTTTTTTTTGTATAATTTGTATTGATTTCTTATATTTGTTTCGTTAAGAAAAAAAAAATATTGTATTAAAATTAATACTTTTGTACATTTATTGGTTATGTTTTGTTTGATTTGTACTTTGTGTTTCTTAGATTTGTTTTAATATTCGATAAATTTTTTTTTTTTTTTTTTTGGAAATTATATATTACTATTTTTTATTTTTATTATTAATTATATATGAATGATTTTGATAGAAAAGGATGAAATAGTTATTATTTTTTTGGTTAAATGGCAGGTTATATTTTTTATTTTTTTTAAATATGAATTGTTTTGTTTTGTAACAAATAAAATTACAATAACGCCTTAAAAACTATATTTGATTAATATTTTGTTTTTTTTTTTTTAATGTCAATTCGTTTCCTTTAATTTTTGTTTTGTATAAATATTTGTTAGAAGAATATAGAATGAAAATGTTACGTATTTCACAATAAGACATGGATTTTGTTTTTAAATCATTGAATTTTATTAAATTAATTTTATAATAATATTATATTCACTGTTACTTTTATTTTGTATAGTATGTATGTATGTATGTAAGTAAATTATTAATTAGATGTAATGAAAATTTTGTACAATATTTTATGTGTACTTTCGTTTTATTCACTAGAATTTAAAATCAATCAGAATTTAATAAGATTTATTATTTAAATTTTAAAAATAAATAAAATAATAATTTAATTAAATTATTAATTATATATATATATGTATGTATTGAATTATGTATAAAATTCATATAATCAAAGAAATTTTTTTGTTTCTTTTATACGTTTTATACTTGATGAAGATGGAATAATAATTTAATTTTTTTAATATTAGGTATATAAATCCTTTAATTTGTTTTTTTTTTATATAAATAAATAATTTATATTATTTATTATATACTTTAATAAATTTTGTTTAATTATTTTATTTTACGTATATATGTATATGTGTATATACATATGTATATATATATATATATATTAATATAAACTTATGTTTTATATTTTTTTTCTTATAATTTTTTCACAAATAATTTTGATTTAAAATAAAATTCTAAAGCTAAACATTTTGAAATTTTTAAATTTTTTTTTTAATTAAAAATAAATAATTTACTTTGGTATATTTGTAATTTTTTGTGTAATGTAAACTTTTTTTAAACTTTTATTTTTAATAGTATTTTATATTTAATTTTAAATTTAAATTTGTCTTGTCAGTTAAATAATTTTTTGAATTTTATTTTTTTTTTTGTAAAATTTGTTGTACTTTTTTCCTTTGTTTGCCTTTGATTATCTCTTATTTCTTATTTAAAAATATTCTTTCTTTTTTTTTGTTTTTTTGATACTTTATAGTTATGTTCTCTTTTGTAAATGGAAATGCATTAAAAATTGCATTAAATTTTTCATTGTTCTGTTTTTTTTTTTATACTATTAACCGTATAAATATTAATATTGTTGTTTTTTTTAATTAAATAAAAAATTTTATAAATAAAAAAAAAAAAAAATACTGCGCATGTAATAACACTTTGGTAGAAATTTTTGTAATATTTTGTTATTATTTATTATAAATAAATTAAATTATTAATTATCTTGTTTTATATTTTTGTTGTTTATATTAATTAAATTGGTATATTATTTTTAATTATTGTAAAATTTTTATTTTTTTATTTTTACTTTAAACACTTAAATTGTATATGTATTTATATAATGTATATATGTATGTATGTATATTATTGTATAGAAGTACTTATGTAGAAATTATAATTTAAATTAATAAATGAATTACTAAATGTGTTGTTTTTTGTTTTTTTTTTTTTTTTTGTTCTCTTATTTCTTAATATATTTTATTTATAATATAAATTATAGCGGGTGGATAGTACCTTCCACTTTAAGAAGGATTCACTAAAACTAAAATTGGAAATATAATATTTGATCAAAATTGTGTTGAGTACTGTAGTCTTTTTTTTTTTTATAATTTTTTTGTCTTATTTTGTTTTTTGTTATTATTAAAGTTGTTGTTGTTTTTGATGTTGATGTTGTATTCAATTCCTGGCAACATATTTTTTTTTTTTTTTTTGTTATTTGTTTTATTATTCTTTTCTTAATATTTTTTACGTATTAAGTTTTGTTCATTTTCACAACTATTACTATATTATTTATTTCTTCTTCTCATTATTCTCTCTTTTTTTTACTACTAAGTACTAATATGTATACAACTGTTCTATATAATAACAATATTATTTTTTCTATATAAGTATGTATTATTTATTTGTTTATTATATATTTTTAATGTTTGTTTGTTTCATTGCTCTATATGAATTCCACAATATTTCATAGTAGTATAATAATAATAATAATAATAAGAAAAAAAAAATTTGTTTTGTTTCATTTTCATATTATTCTAAATAAGAATTAGTTGGTTTGGTATGGTATTTACAAAAATTTCTTTGAAATGTTTTCTTTCAGTTATTCCTGCATGGTTTTTTTTATTTTTTTTGTTTACTTCTATTCTAAATACTGTTAACAACAGTTTATATTTGATGATGTTGATGTAAGTGTAACTGTTTACTGTCTCTCATGAAAATGTGAAAGTGGAAATACAAGAGAAAAAGTGAAGATAAAGAGAGAAGAGAAACAATAAGAGAGAATTTATAATACACAAATGCTGCAACTATAATAAACAATAATATATTCATTGTGTGCAATACAAATGCAAAAAAAAAATGTGTTTTGTATTTTAATTCAGTTTGTTTATGTTTGTTGGTACTTTACATTTTTTTTTTTTTTTCGGTGAAAGAAAAGGACGAAGAAGAATATAGAAAATGAAAATTAAAAATTATGGTAAGTTGAGGATGAACGCATTTAAGTATTATATTGTTTTTTTTTTGTTTTTTAGTAGAAGATAGCAGATGTTATAAGAAGAATACATATAAAAACTTGCACTAATATAAACAAACATATAAATGAAGAACAGTGACAGCAGAGCAGTAGAAATGTCAGAATAAAATTAAAAAAAAAGTGAAGGTTTAATTTTTATAAAGTATATTAAGTGGTGGTTAGATATGTGTGTTCATATACATATTAATATTAAAATAAAAATTTATAATATGTATGTGTATGTACATAAATACATTTATATGTACATATGTGCATTCAGTTCAGTTTAAGAAAAATTGTTTCTTTTTATTTTGTTATTATTTTTTAATTGTTTTTGTTAAAAAATTGAAGATCGAGAGTTTTGTTTGTTGGTTTCTAGTGTATTTGGATTAGTAGTGTAGTATGTTGAATATTATACTCTATATTTTACAGTATATTATTTGTAAATAATTGTATAGAAGTATATTTTATTTATTATATAATATAGATGTATATGGATATAAAATTAATATAAATTATACTATGTATGTATGTTTTATGTATAGTAGGTTAAAAATTAAAAAAAGAAAAAATATATATATATAAAATAAAATAAAAATTGTGTATGTATTGTTAAGCAGCTGCATTCAAAAAATTAATGGTTCTATTCTCTTAAAAATTTTGTGTATAGAAAGGAAAAATGTCAGTATTTTTTTTTTTTTTTTATTTAAACATTTTGATTTTGTTCTTTTTTGTTTGTTTTATGTATTTTTTTTTCCTAAGTTTAATTGAAATCAATTGAAGTGTAGTTTTTTTTTTATTATTTATATTATGTTTTTTTTTATTCTATTTTCTTATTTTTTTAGAATCCGATGCTTTTTGGTAAAAGTGACGTTTTATTAAATTGATGTTTAATTTGAAATGTTTTAATTTTGAAATTTAGAAAGAAGAATCCATAAATAATTTACTTTTTTCTTAAAACTCAGTAGAAACGTTTTTAAAGGAATACCTTCTTATAATGTAAAACAACCCAAGCAAAATATTCCAATGATTTTGTTATTTGGTAGAATTAATCTTATATTGATAGTTAGATTGCAGTATAAATATACATATGTACATATGTACATATGTACATACATAAATAAAAAAGTAATTTTGGATACTCATTTGATATTAGCTGAAAATATGTATTTATAAGAATAATTTCATTAAAATTTAAATCACCCAGTTATTTAAAAATATTTGTATTAGGTATAAAATATTGATGACTGTCGACTTATACATTACATTGAGTTAAAGCACATATTATATATTAAATAATATACATAAATAGGTACATATTAAACTTATTATATGACATAAAAAAATTTGACCTTTCAAAACAAATTTTAAAATAAAATTAATTTTTAATCCGTTGTAATAGCTCTACAATTTGTTTGTATGAAGTTTACAAGAACTTTGTTGCACAAGCATAATTTATTTTAATTGCACGTATAGGTACACTTTGTACATAACTTAAATCAAGCAAATTTTCTAAGGAAATATTTATATTACCTATTAGTTATTTAGAAAATTTAAATTTAATATTTCATTCATATTTTATCATTATTCAATTTTTTTCATTCAGATTAATATCTATTTATTCATTTATTTATATTAATATTACATGTCACATAGGATAATACAGAATAAAGACAATTATTGCATATTTAAAGGAGTTATTAAAAAAAAAATATATATTTTTCTTCGGAAGGAATCAAACAAATTTCATCTAACGAATAAGGTTTCCTTCAAATAAGTTATCTAAAACTAGTTGTTCTAAAATCTAGTTGATAAGTATACATATGTATGTATGTATGTTGATATAATATAGATATTTATTATTTGATATTTTATGTATATATATATATGAAAAAAAACTGTTGTGAATCACCGTAATCATAAGTGAATTAAATTATAGTATATTTTGCACACATAATACCATACATACGTATGTGCATATATGTATGTATGTTTATATTATATTACGCAATTTATTCACATATAATTTTGGTATTATCGGAATCTATTATAATACCCTTTGTTTTTGATTTTTGTGTTACTTTATTTTTGTTTAAAAAAAAAAATTTTTTTTTTTTAATATTAATTTTGTTTAAAATGACAGTTGGGTACAAACTTTGTGTTGTATATTAAAAAACAAGAAGAAATATATAAAAAAAAAAAAAAAAATAAACGAAAATTTAAACTTCCTCTATTTCAAAATTTATTATATTATTATAATATTTTGTTTAACAAATACATTGAAATATTTAAAATTTTAGTTTCAATGTTTTTTTTTTTTGTATGCATCATTTTATATAATATGTACATATAACCAGTTATATACTTATTTAATGTAGTAGAAAAGTTTTATACTAACTTATAAAAAAATTATTCATTGTGTATTTACAACTTATGTATCCCGAGAGAAATTTAAAATTAATGTTTTTTTTTATGTTATTTGTTATATTTACTAATTTTTTTTTTTTTTTTTAATTTAAATAAAAATCTACCCCTGTATTATTTAAAATTACTGTTAAGGTATTGAGAAAAAATCGAAAATTGTAGGTTAGTAATTAGCAATTGGAGAACAGTTTTTATTTAAGTCATTTTCTTACATACATATGTACATATACATACATACATATGTGTGTGTAAAATTTTATAATATAATAGTTTTATAATATACATATTTACATGCATAGATACATATTATTGAAAATACATATTTTAAAAAGATTTACAATTTAACCGTTATAGATTCGAATTATTTTCAATTTATTTCATTTTTATTTACCTACTATTACTTTTAAGAAAATAAATTCCTTATAGAATTGATCTTATCTTTTATTCCATTTTTTCATTATATATTGATTTTTATGTATGTATGTATATACATATGTACATATATACATATGTATATATAATGTATGCACATATAAAAATATAAATATAAAAATATATACTATGCACTTTTCTATATGCCATAGAATAAAACTATAAATGTACACAAATGCAACTATTTCAAAAATAAATTTCTATAGAATCAGTATTTATTTTTTTAATTGTCCTCAATAATAACAAAATAATTACATACATTTTAGTACATTTTTTTTAAAGTTTTCATCGCTGCCTTCTATTGTACTTTCAATATGTATGCAATTGTATGTTATACAAGTATTTTTGTAAAAAAAAAAAAATAATAACAAAAAAATGCATTGAAAATGCATTCATTTGCGAAAATTTTTCTTCATCGTTTAATCGTTGAAAACAAAAAAAAAACGAACTGTCAGGAGCAGAATTTATTATATCTTGATAACAAACATACAATCATACGCATGCATTCAATATTTATACTGTGAATACACTCTATACTTTGTACACATGCATGCATATTTAATAAGGATTTACATTTCACACTTTTATTTTCTTGTTTTTTTTATTGTTTTTGTTCTTGTTGTTTTTAACTCATCATTTTCTATTCATTAAAAAAGAAAAACAAAAAAAAAAAAAAAACGACTTGAAAAATGGTTTTAAATTACGATGTCGTAATGGTTATCTTCTAAACAAATGCATACGTACGTACATTCTTACATAAATATTTATGTTTAAAAAGGAAATCATTCTATTCAATATATATATGTATGTATGTACTTACTTAAATATCTGTTTTAAATGTATAAGATATATCTATATAAATATGTATTTTATACAGCCCATTAACATAGTGATGATTTTAAAAACAAAAACAAAAAAAAAAAATATTAAAAATTATTATTTGGATAAAAATTGCGTATACGACGTGCATTTCTATGACCCCGTTAAAAATTTATTCTGTAAAATTTTTTTATGTTTTCAATTTTCTATACATATATATAATATATATATGTATATTTATACAATATAAATACTTCATGGATATACATATGTTATAATTAATGGTGTATATAAGAATGTATATATTTGTACGTTTGTGTGTTAATTATTATAAAAATAAATTTATTAACAATACATTTAAAAATAAAAAGCGAAAAAAAAAAAAATGGAGAACAGGAAAAAAAAATCAAAAGTAAAATATAAAATTAATGGAATATCCTCGAAAACTGATCATATAGAGTCTTTAAAAATTGTATTAACATATTTTTTGGAAGTTTTTTTCTGGACATTTTAAAAGTAACATAAAATTTAATTAATCGGTATCAAAAAGGAAAAAATTAAAACTTAAGGGAAGAAATTGTAAGTAGGATTTGGAACATGAAAAAAAAAAAGAAAAACTATGTTTTAAAATTCGTTGCATAACTAAAAGTCTGAAGATTTTTGTTAAAAAAAAAATAAATATTTAAAAATCTTTTATATAATAGAATTTAAAGGGTGTAAATAGTATCCTAATATCCAACAGTTAATAAAAAAAAATTGCAGTGATTGTGCAACAACAATTAGAAGAGAAATATTATTCCTAAAAAAATATTTTTATAAAATATTGTGTATCTGTGAAGATACACAAAAAACGACGTACATTTTTATTTTATTTATATTTTATTTTTATATTATTTGTATCTGTTATTGAATTTTAAATACACTATGTAATATCCTTGTTAAATATTTCAATATTATTTTATTTGTTTTGTTTTTTTTTTTCTTTTTTTTTTTATTAAAGATAACCATCTTGGATTTTTTACATTTACATAAAACTACAAAATTTTTTTAAGAATTTTTTTTATAATATATTTTTTAAATATATATATTTTTTTTCTTTTGTTTTCTCTTGTTTTTTTTTTTAATTATATTTTATTTTTTAGTTCAAAAACCTTAAAAAAATGTCATGAAAAGAAGCGTTTTATTTATTTTTTTTTTACTTAAAATTTTCAGAATTTTAAGTTTTTTCATTTAAATAAAAACTTCTATTTTGAAGTATGTTTACATGGATGTAGTGAGGATTAAGTTTTTTTTTCTCGGGGTTTAATTAAAACCAAGTTAAACTAGATAACGGTAAAGATATTGCACAAAAAAAAAGGAATTTTTTAATTATTTTGTAAGATAGCTTTCTTTATCTTAAAACTATGAATATATTTGCAGATACTTAAAATTGACGTTGTACAAACCCTTCTTAGCAAAAGAAAACAAGAAGCATTCAATAATAATAATAAAAATTTAATTGTACAGTTATCAAAACGAAGTTTAAAGTTTATATTTATGCTTTCTTCATTAACTTTTTAAAAAAGGTATCAAATAGCAGCTGATTTTTGTTGGACCAAGTACAAGTCCTTGTGGAACACCAATATTACAGTATTTTATATTGCTAAAGACTGTGTTGGATTTTGTCTTCATATTTAACCATTTACTAAATAACTTTTAATTCATTTATTACAAGTGCCTAATGTGTTCAATTCACTTAACCTATCGAGCTGAATAGAATGGTCGACGGTGTCAAACGCCTTTTACAAATCTGCAAAAAACCGCCACAACATATTTGCCTTTATCAACAGCATCGGTGATGAAACGAACAACCTTAGAAAATGCCAATTGCATATTACAACCATTTGCATATAATTTTCTAATTATATGCATATTATGTATTTATATTTAATATTAGAAATTTTAAATAATTTGGGACATATTTCTACCAATATCAGACAATAAGACTTTTTTTTTTTTAAATAAAATAACTAATTTTAGAATTTTCTAAAGATATTTATCAATTTAGTTTTGATTATTGAAAGAAAAATTAATTAAACATTTAAAATCCTATATTACTATAAAATGAATATTTCTAAGCAAAAACCAAAAAATACATTAATTTAAATCCATAGTTCTTTTAAAAGTACGTAAAACACAAAAACTTAATTTTCAATTATTTAATAGAATATCGCTTATTAGAAAAAGAGATTTTCTTCAGATCTTATTACTGAAATCATCTTATAGAAATTTTTACATGTAAACATAGTAAAAAATTTATACATTTTTGATTCTATATATTTACATATATATTTGTCTTAACTGTGTGTGCACAAGTACAGCAAACTATATTTGAATAAGAAAGGAAAAAAAAAATAATATACAAAATAAAAAAAATATACAAAAAAAAAAAAACAAAAAATTAATTTAATATAAAAACATGCAGTATTATTCATTAATATTAAATACATCTATACATATTTATGTATATGTATGTATTCATGAAAATTTATAATACATATACATTCATATATTTTATTCTGTGTGACTCATAATGTCATCCTCAAATGCTGTTTTTATAATCATGTATCGTATATAAATATATACATATGTATGTATGTAACTCCTTTTCATATCCTTAAAATGGGAATAATTTTTTTTTTATTTTACAACGTTGCAACGTTTCGTTTTCATTAAGTTTTCACTTCTTTAAAAATATAAAACAAAAAAATAAAACAAAAAAAAAATAAATAAATTAAAGTATGTATTGGTTTAAAAAAAGATTCTATTTTTTTTTTTTTTTTTTCTAGTTTAAAAATAAAAAAAAAACTGGTGTATTTTATACTAAAGAGAATTTTTATATGTGTGTAATTGTACATTTTAGTAAATACAAAATATTTGATGCAAAATAACTGAATAACTATATGTATAGGTAAGTATGCACATATGTATAAGTATATTTAGATATGGATAGTATATACAATCATCTAAAAATTATATAACGTGTTTTTAATAACGGTCCATAGTTGCACAATTTTTTGTATTTTACATGAAAAGTTGAAAAAAAAAAAAAAAGGAGGGAAGATTTCATAGATTTTTTGTTTTTTTATTTGCTATTTTGTTCTTTTTTTTTTTTGGGTTTTGGAATTGATTTGAAATAGTTGCCAATATCAAATTTGAAATGAAGATGAGGGATTTATTACTTAAAACTTTTTGAATATTGATTTTAAATCCTTGGAGTCCTTGAGAATTATTCATGCTACAATACATAATACTATATGAACATGCATACATATATGTATATATACATATGTGCAATATAATATATAAAATTTATAATTAATGAAAAATAGTCAATGTTGGGCGGGGGGAGGTGGGTGTTAATATTCTGATTATACATTATTAATTCCTTAATCATTTTTTGAGTAATCATAATTTGTTGCAAAAATATTATTAAAATTTTATATATGTTCCAATATCAAAGATACGTACTTATGTAAATTTATATTTAGATATAAGAAGGGGAACCTTTTTCATTGAAAAAGGTTTACATTTAATCTTGAAACATTCATTAAAATGATACTCTTTAAGTTAGTTATTGGTTTAGGTTAAGGCAATAAAAACAGAATAAAATTCTGGGGTTAAATTACGTTTTTCTCCCTCAAATGTGTAAATTTGCTTCTTTTTTTTAGGTTTTCTTTTTTTTTTTTGTTGATAATTTTGTGTTTTAACATTTCATTCACAAAAATATCCAATTATGTAGGTCATATATATACCAATAATATTACACCATTAAAACAATTTGTAATAAAAACAGTCATTGATGATTTAATTAACGGTTTACAATAAAGGATTCATAATGTATAGATAAGAAAAAAAAAAAAAAGAAAATTGTTTTGAATAATAAGGTTCACAGATTATAACTGTGAATAATGAATGAATGAATGAATTATTATTTTTTTTTTTTTTGAATATTATTTTTAAATTCCATTTATTTGAAATGTAAATTAAGGAATAAAATAATTTTAATGAATTTATTTGTTGCTTATTTATTAAATGAAATTTTTATAGTGAATGTATTCAAGTAGATTTTACATTTAAAAATTAGAAAATTATTTCAAAATTTTATTGTAATAATTAAAATTAAAATAGTACCCACTTAGATTTTAATTATTTTGCATTAATTCAATAAAATTGTAATAAAAAATTAAAATATTTTAGCTTTTGTAAGATTTTTGAAAATACCATAATTTAAATTTGAAATAAGTTATTTCAAAAAAAAAAAAAAAAGAAAAAACAACCACTTCAGATTTGTTAATACTTAATGAAATATAAAACAACTAAATGTAACAGTTAGTCGATAAATCAATGTAAAATCGAATTATTAATACAGTACACCTGAAAAATTCAAATTAAATTAAAAATTCGAATTAAAGTTATTTTGGATAGGTATTTAATATAAATTAAAAACATATAAACACTTTTACTAGCTTTGTATATAGCATTCTTGTACAAAATTACAAGGGCCTATCTTGATTAGTTTCGGAGTTATGTTTGTTAAACGTTAGAAGGCATGTGGCAGCTGCTTCCTTTTCCTTCCTTATTCAACTCGAATTTCAGCAACGTAAAAGAGGCATGATTTAACAACCTTGACAAAATTTCAAGTTTCTATTTTTATTAATTTAGAAGATATCCTTGTTAGGCCTTAAGAAAGATGTGCCACCTATCCGAATCGCTGCTTTAATTCATCTCAAACTTCAGGGACATAGAGAAAATATGACAGAATACCCTTGAACCAAGTTTAAAGGTTCTATCTTAATTTGTTTTGAAGCTCGTTTGCTCTTTGACTCGTTTGGAAATCCATGATCATGGACCGATTTTTTCCAGTTGTAATTCTCGCCTCTCTTTTGTAATTATTAATCTACTATATAATTTTCATTAAGATAGCTTTACTAGTTTTTGAGTTATCATGCGAAGGGATGGACATCGTTAAATTGACTCAGGAGGCGACACTGACACCATACCAAAGTTAATATACCCTATACTTTAAGTGTAGGGTATAAAAAGTTGTGAGTACCAATTAATATTATACAACACCTTAAGAAAGATTAAAGCATTTTTGATTTAAAGCATGAATATGAACTTTTGATACAACCAAACTAAAATTTTATGAATCAATAAAATTACGTATATAACACATACCAAATAAATAATACCAAATGTCTTAGGGAAGGAATAGTATAATAAATTGTGGAATTTTTGTGTATTAAATCATTTCAAGGCGCTTAAATAATATGTATGAATGCAATTTCGAAAGACAGTCATAGGATTCGAAAGACAGTAAAATAAAAAATAAGTTTGGTTAAAATAATTCATTGAAATTAACAAAAAAACTTAAAAACAATTAAATAATATTAAAAATCTTAAATTTTCTTAAAAAAAATAGTTTACAAGTCCTTTAAAACTACTACGCATTTGTTTTTTATTTTATTTTAAGTTTATTACATTATTGGATAAACATTTCTGAATTTTTAACATTTAATATGGTACTTAAACTCTTCAATATATGCTATCACATACATACTTCACACATGTATATATTTATATAATATATATGAATAAATATGTAAATATGTAGGTATAATATATTAGATTCAATTATATACATTTTGAATACTTGAAATTTTCACTTATATTCCAACGCAGTTAATTTTTAAGTATTATTTACCTACATTTAAATAAATAAAAAAAAAAAAAACAAAATAAAACTTAAATATAATTTGTAACTTGTAATTTTACCCTCGTTTTCTATTTAAAGATTTTTTTTTGCACTTTGCACTAAAACAAAAACCTTAACCTATACCACTATATCTTTTTACCCGAAATACAAGAAAAAAAAAAGAAATAAAAAAAACTAAATTAAACCTTTACCTTTCTCTTTATTTTTATTTTTTCTTATATTGTACTACCTATACTTTATGCATATTATAAATTCCTTATGATTAAAAAAGCATCATACTTCAACAAAAGCCCATCTATTCATCCCATTCATCCACCACCCAATTATAATAACAGGAAATTATGAATTTATCCCAATGTTCCCTTTCTTTTTTATTTTATTTCATTTTCTATCCTGTATTTATAATCATAAAAAAAAAAACACAAAAATACCAAAAACGTCCTTTGAGTGTAAGGGTACTTTTTATAGTTCATAGAAATAAAAAACCCAAGGATTATATTGCTTGTTTCCTTACTTCCTTACCAAACCAAAAACCATAATACAAAATCCATTTAAGCGTTATAAAAGCTAACGTATAGTATGTGGTTATGGTTATATACATTGTATATATGTACTATATAATGGCAGTGGATAAATGGATGGATAGATGTCCTTTAAAGCTTTTTTTTCTCTTCATATTTTTTTTTCTCACCCAGTCTTTTTGATTAATTCGAAGCAATGCCAATTGCATCAAAACGTACAAAGAGCAAATTAAAAAAAAAAAACAAAACTGGGTTTGTTTGGAAGGAAAACAAAATGAGAGAGAGAGGGAAAATAGGACAAACTAACCCTCTTTATAAGAAACAAATGGATAAAGATATTCATATATATTTTGTACTTGTAACCCCCGAATTTAAATTGAAAGTCATTAGGGCGCGCAAAGTAAAAGAAACTGATGCTTTGCTATTATTGAAGAACAACTTGTAACTTGTTTTGACAGAATTTCAATGATTTTTCGGATATGTAGGTATGCGTAATAGCTATTCCTTTTTTTTTTCTCACTTATTCTTTTAATCAATTGAAAATAAAAGGTAGATATATTTATGTGACCCCCTTCAAAAATTTCACCTCTATATTCTATAAGAAAAAAAAATTTCCCTAAATTCAAAATTAAAATAAAAAAATAGTCCGGGGATGGAATTTATTTTTATTTCATTGTGAATTAAAATAAAAATATAGGGAAGAAAATAATGCACTTTGCAACAGAATTTCTTTATGTACTATTCATTACTGATATAATTGGGAAGATGGGGTGTAATAACACAACAAAAAAATAAACAATCAAAAAACAGAAAAATATCCTGTGATATCCTATAATAGCGCACAAGTTCTAATGACACGATATACTTTATATATTTTAGATATATATACATATTTGTACTAGGTAGCTATAGTGTACTACAATACTACTTGTTTATTTATAATAAAAAGTGAAACAATAGAAAAAAACATCAGAAAAAAAAAATCAAGAGTGCCAAAAGGGGTTAAAAGCGAAAATTGTGAGGACAACGAAAAGTATACTAAAAAAAAAAATTGAATATGAAGGAATTTCAGTGTTATTTTGTTTTTTGGTTTTATTATTAAAATTAAAATTATCAAAGGAAAAAGATTTCTTTCCCTAACGCGATTTTACAGTTAAGCATTGCGTATATTACGCACAAGGAGTAAATAAGAATATATTGTAGTTATTTAATGCAAAATCAATTTTTACATGTGGTTTGAAAAATTGTTGAACATGGTCATGTTTTAATTTGAAAAGGGGACCTTTTTATTATTTGGAATGTCTTTACAGTAATGATAATATCTAAAAGTTGAAAGACAAGAGGATTTAATTTTTGTATTGTAAAAGTGTGTCAAAAGAGTGGACCACCCTTTAAGTTAAAATGCATTAAATTGTGATGGAAAAAAATAAAATTAAGATGAGACTAGAGTTTTATAACACAAAACAATTAAATACAGTATAGGTATATGTAATACTTAAATACCCTGCGAAAAAAAAAGAGTTTTTTTTTGTCTTGGATTCCATTTAAAATTAATATTCTGTTTGTCTGTTTAACGCTTATCAACAAATTAACAAATAAGTTCCATTGTATATTTTTAATTAAATGCAGTGACAAAGTTTTATTTTAAAAAAGTATAAGTTTAGAAGAAATATTTATTTATTTATTTTGGTTTCCCTACCCCATACAAAATGATAAGGAAAAATTCAACCTTCCTTTTCACGAGTATAGTTGCAGTACAAGTATTAAATTATAATTATATTATTTATTTTGCTTATATTTCATTATTATATTTCTACATAACATTTTGACCTGACCGGAGTTTACACCTAAAACTTTTCGCGTGTAAGATCATCGACTTACGTACTGCGCCATTGGTCAGATGAGAAATATTTAAGAGAAACATTTTAATTCTGAAATATAAAAATTGCATATCTTAAGGCGTAAAACATATTAATTTTCTTTTACAGATTAAAATGTACTATTAATTTTTATTTTATTCTGCAATTACTTTTAATAATCTTACCTACTTTTAAAAGTTAAGATTATCTACCTTTTAAGAGAAAATAATAATCAACAACTTCATTAATTGTATCCCTATCTGATCCATTTGCCCATCTGTCAAGAATTTATTTATTTATTTTTTTTTCAATTAAAACAATTAAACAAAAGTTTATTTCTTATAATTTTAAAACGTTGAGAAGTTTAAGATTTTCATTTTGTATATATATTTTTATTTTTAATGAATTTTCTTTATATAGGTAGTATTTTTTTTTACTTATATATTTAAGTGGAAATTGTAATGTACATTTTGCAATTAAAAGGAACTTTTATAATAGTGGATTATATAGGTAAAATGATTTTTTGTTTTGTTTCCTTGCATTATTGATTTTCTTTATATATGGTTTAGAGGCATGATGGTTAAGAGTTCTTTAACTTTCTATTTTTCGTTCTTTAATATTTAGAACTAGGATTTTTCAGGTCTTAGAGAGGAAGAGATGTAAAAGAATTATGTTTGCTGTTGTTTGAAAAAGTGATCTTTTCTATTATGCTTATATACTTCATACGAATGCGATAGATAAAGCGAATAATTAAAAAATATTTTATTAATTAAAAATGATTTGTTTTAAAATTTTGCAAACTAGAGATATGGAGTACGTTTTATAATATTAAGTTTCAATTTTTTGCTGTTACATTATATAGTTTGTCTTAAACTATAGTTGAGTAAATCTCTAAACTCCATGCAAAATATAATTCTAAATGAAATGGTATATGTTTGATTTGATTTTCGTTTTGTTTTGGTTTCTTTATTCATTTTGTATATATAATATTACAAAACATAATTAAGTTTTACAAAAGTATTTATTCTTAAGATCTTACAAATGTATGATCCTTTTATAATTTAGAAAGAAATATGTTCTTATATTATATTATATTATACCCGTACATATATATGAAAGATTTCTTATTCTTTTATTTTATACTCAGATTTAATTAATTTCATTAAAATTTATTAACTGACAATTGATATGCATGTAGCTGACTTACCATCAATTTAAAGTTATAAAATAGGTTTATTTGCAGACGATAAGGAAATATTCATCTTTTTACATACCAACCAAATATAATTTAGTTTAGAGTTTGGTTATACCATACTCAATGAATTTTTTTATAATTGGAAAATTAAATTAAACTCTAATAAACCATTTGCATGATTTTTCCCTAAAAAATGTAAAGGAAATAATTTTCTCTTAAGGAACTTAAATACCTAACAGTGAAATCACCTGAAAAAAGGTAAAATATTGTCAAATTTATAATCATAGCATCGCATTGTTTATCGTTTGGCGTATATATGATTTTATAGATCAAACGATAAACAATGCGGTGCTATAATTATCAGTTTATAACCACCAAGTAATTACTAATGTTTGTATTAGTCCTAAGTATTTATGATTAGATATTATATAGAGAAAATTTGAATAAACTTAGAATAATTGAATTGGTCTAATGTATTGTATTTCATAAAACTGATATGGTCGAAGTAAAATCAATTTATTTTCTTCTCATTTCAATATTAATGATAGTAAATATGTTCTAAAAACTAGGTTTTACCTTACTTTCAGAACTACCCATTGGCAAACATTACTTACTAACATTATTTTTAAATTTTTGTAATGTAGTTATATTATCGCTAGATCGTTTTTAGTGTAATATAGTTTAGTTTTATTTCTTATTTTTTAATTTAAATAATTTTATCTTCTTCTTATTAACCAACACACTAACACATTTAAATGATTAACTGATAGTCTTTGACTCACTATGAGTTTTGAATGAATGAAATTATAATGCTTGAGCTAAGCAATCGTGTCATAAACATATATCCTAATAATAGGAAGTCAAAACTATTGTTAAAGAAAAAATTCTTAATTTATAAAGTACATGGCTCAAAGTACATTACTATCGTTACTATACTATATATAAGTGCAAAATATGGGGAAGTTGTGTGTCTCGTCTCATCTAAGACAATAGCAAATTAAATTTATTTCATTTTAATAGATTAAGTTATTTTGTAATGTGTGAACAGATCGCATCAAACAACACTTTTTGACTGGCTTGGACGGAAATCAATTGAAAAAGTGGCTACTATATTTAACCGCAAATCTGCTCGTAACAAGTTATTCAATATAAATTCATGCAATCGGGGAATGATAGAATGCGATTGTATGTATAGTCGAAAAAAATATACTTCCATTTTTGATCACAATTGGTTAAATAATATATTTGTTTTAGAATCGGGAAAAGTACAATAAAAAGAAGAAATATGAAGTAACAGAACTGAAAAACTCTGACTTTTTAGACCTGAATATATTATTGAAAAACTTAATTAGAAGCAAATAATTGATATCCTAAAAAGAATTAGGAAATTGCGACAAATAACTATAAAACACTAAATGTATACGAAACAGGTATTACATCTAAAGAATTTCAGTGTATAAATCACTAAAATAAGTTATCAGATATGGAAGAGATTCTGCAGATGAAGGTTTTTAAAACACTATGATAATATATATTTTTGTTTATTTGTTTATAATTGAATGCTAGGAAATCAATTTTTGTTATTATTATTATTATTAAATTATTAATTTTATTTTTTATGCCAAAAGGTAATTATATTTTAAATATTTAAATAAAATTCAATGTTATTTCATCAATATAGCACATAAATAGATAAAAAATTATAAACAGTAAAGAGTTTTTTTTTGGTTTTATTGTCTATGAAAACTCACTAAGTCCAAAAAATTATTCTAATACCGTCTATTTTTTATAGCTAATTGTGCTATTTTTCATAGCTAACAACAGAACATATGAAATGATGTTAGCATATTTTAGGATTCAAAAGAGTTATGGGTTTAAATCAAAGAATTTCTGATTCTATTAAGAAAATTTTAAAAATAAAATTGAAATTACTAAAAATTTTATTTTTGGACTTAGTAAGTTTTCACAGAAGTGCAACGAAAGTTTATATTTTAAAAAATAACTGCACTTAAAACAGTTTTTACTTTTCATTTCCTTTAATTTTAAAATCTATAATTTAAAACTAAACTACTCTTTACTACTCAAGTAAGGCAATAAATGTTAATTTCTAAAGATATTTTTAAAAATACGTGTATTTTATGTGTAAAAGTAAAAACTAATCTTGCATCTGAGGATAGAAGGATCTGAGAAAATTTTTGAAAGAAATTGTTTGTTGTTTTTATGTATTAAAAAAATATGCACCGGTTCTCTGGTCCTAAAGTAAAATATCCTCTACTTCAACCCTATTACATATTTTATTTATTAGAGGATATTTTTGAAGTTCATTTTTATTTAAGTTGACATTTCATTTTTGGATTTTATTTCTGTAATCATCTATCATCTGTAATTTTTTACTTTGCAATTTTAATTTTATATTGCATCGTTCACGTAAAGTAACATTTTTTTGATTTTATTTTTCTTCGATGAACTTTTACGTGAAGCCGGTTATTATTAATTAAATTAAAATCTTAAATTCTTTTGTTAACTACAAATGTAAACAAATGTATATCACAATTGTGTTTCTTTAAAATTACAAATTCTAATGACTGTAATAATTCATTTAGAATATATAGATCTATTGGTTTTTTATCTTGAATATCTGGGTTTTATTCATTTGACTGATCACAATTTTAATTTAAAAATATTTATGTTCATGGTATATGGTATATGGTATAGGTATATGAGGTATTTTTTTTTAATTTTTTTTTACCCATATGCTAAAATTGGCATAATGTGTTTATCAATTTATTTACATCATTGAATTGTTTCTGTATATATACATATATGCTATTATTATTATAATTTTTATCTGATTAAAATAACAAAATATAAAACTTGCGACCAGATTTTTAAAAATCTTATCAAAATCTGGTAATGTTTTTTTAATATTAATAAAAAAAAATGTAAACAAAAGCTTAAAATCCAAGTGAATTGTCCTCTTTCTAAATGAAAAGGTGGGTTCGATAAACAGAAATCCATAAAGAAAAGAAAAAAGAATAAAAAAAAAAAAGGACTGCCGACAACCATTTATTTTCCTCTTTTTTCCTTTTTTATAATTTTTTTTTTTTCAATTTTTCTTTTTCTTTTTAACACAAGCAGATTTGATTTTTAATGCTACCATATTCTATCATTAAATCATATATCACCTTTTAATTTTTTTTTTTGGGAAACTTAATATACATTTCATATTACATCTGCTTTTTTTAACACACGTTTTCATATATACAATCTCAAACTTCAGAGTATTAAATGCGACATACTTAATGATAATGTATGTTTGTATGTACATATGTGCAATAATGTGATGGCGTTTAAATCGTTCACAAAAAAAAAGGTATCTCCAATTTAAAAAAAAAAAAAACAAAAAACAAATTCAATTTATGAATTGTCATGTCACACATATATATATGTGTGTTTCGATGTATGTATGTATATATTTGTTGTATTACAAAAAAAAACAACATATCAAGATTTCTTAGTACTTTAACTATGTATATCAACAACAACAATGATAATAAAAAAAAATATATATATATATACATATATATATTGTCAAGGATTCAATGAACTCTTGAAAAATGTTTTTTTTTTTTGTTTTTAAATATAATAAGAAAAAAAAAAAATTAAAAATCTCAAATTCCCGCATTTTATGTTTATTTTTTTTTTTTTTTTATTTTTCTCTCTAAAATGTCATTAAACTTCTGTCATTCAAAATTTTTAAGTTAAAAAAACAACAACAATTATAACAGGAAGAATAATAATAAAAATAACAACAACAACAATGTTAATAAGAAAACTACTACATAACATCATAAAAACAATAAAAATAAAAATTACAACCACCACTTCTCGTACTATAATGTAGAAATTTTATACCATTACTTCTATTCTTCTCTTTTACTCTTATTATTTAAATAAAAATAAAATTAAAGATTTCTCTTTCTTTCATATGTATAAATCTTATCCTGTTTGGCGCGTTTTAAATGGATTTTCAAAATAAAAAAAGAAAAAATAATATCAAAAAAAATAAAAAAATAAAACAACTACAGAATATAATAATTTATTGTTTTGTTACTTTATTATCCAAAAATATATCCTTGTATGTATATATCCTCTCTTCCTTTCTTACCAAATTTAATTTCCAAAATTTCATATCCTTATAAATATGAAAGAAAAAATTAATATAAAAAAAAAACATTACAGCTGAATTTTGTTTTTTTAAACTGCACTTTAACAACTTGGTAACTCGTCTCTTGTTTTTGTTTTTAGTCCATTCCATTTCAATTCTGTTTCAATTTAAATTTATTTTTTGTAATTTTGCGGGCTGTGGTAAAAAAAAAAAATCTATTTAGTGATATTGTGTTTTTTTCTTTTTTTTTGTGTTGAAAATATAAAAGTGAAAAAATAAAATGATAATAGTATGTGGTATGTGCCAAAATACTATTTTCTATTGTTAAAAAAATATATAATTTTAGTATATAAAAAAATTTTTTTTTTTTATTATTTTTTTGTTATCCTGGGCAGAATGATTAGCTCTAAAATATAACTTCAAAACTATTCTGACTGGAAAATGTATGCATATGTTCTCATTTTTTTTTTTCCGTTAATGATGATGATGAATGATGATAAATGATGTTGATGATAATGACTCGTGGTACATTTTATATAGTACCTCATATAATATGTCTATATACATATATAATATAAAAATATATCCACAACATCTGCTCCAATTTTTTTTTTATTTTTTTTTTTTCTTAATTTATTTTTTTTTTTGTTTTTGTTCCGAATTTGAATCGGTTTTGTTTTTTTCGTTTTCAATTGTGAATTTGTATTAAATTTTTTGAATTTTTATTAAAGCAAAAAAAAAAATAAATAAATAAAGAAAATTAACAGTTGCAAAAACGAGGACATCATGCATTAGAGTTTTAATTTTTATTTTAATTTTTTCTTTTTTTTTTTTTTAACAAAATTAATGGGAACTCCCTTGAACAATAACAATAATAATTATAGTTATATCAAACAAAAAAAAAAAAAAAAATGTTAAGATATAATCATAGTTATTTAAATGAAATGAGGTAAATAAATGATTAAAGATTTATACCTATTATAGGATATTATATAAATATAAAAAAATTAAACTGACAATAATATTTTAAAAGAAGGTTGCAACATCATATAAAGTCACAAATAAATGAAAAAAACTGTTTCATGTGTCAAATAATTTTAAATCGAACCTAAGAAAATTTAATTTTTTGTAAATAAATATTTTGTTCACATTTGTCATATTAATATACTTGGATTCATGGGTTTGACCTTTCGTGTGTCTTACAATTTTAAAAATTATAACAGAGAGTATAAGATTATAGTAGGTCAGTAGAGGCTCACAGGAAAATGACAAGAAGAGCACGACAAGAAGAAGAGGACGGGAAGAGTAGACCGGGACCGAGAATAGGACCCGAAGAGTAGAACAGGAAGAGTACGGCAAGAAGAAGAGGATGGGAATAGTAGGACAGGAAGAGTAAGATATAAAGAGTAGGACAGGAAGAGTTGAGCAGAAACATAATAAAATATTGATAATTAAATTCTAAAAACTCTGTTAAGTTAGGTATTAAAGGCTTAAATAGTTTTTAAAAAAAATAGTTTTTTTTTGCTTTTTATTTTTATTTGTAGATTAAAATGATATTTTGCCTTCTTGAAATAAAATTCTTTTAGAATAACAAAACTGAACATTGTATCTAGATTGAAACTACTTGATAAATGAGAGAACACAAAATATATTAGCAGAAAACTAAAATCACCTCTAATCATCACAGTACAGTAGAAATAACAAAATCAGTTTTGAAATTGAAGAAAAAATAATAAACCATCTGCTGTAGTGTAAACTAAACTATAGTATAACAATCTAATGAATAAATCAAAACAAAAATAATTTTCATTTTATCTTAATATCTAATTCAGAAATTCCTAAACTTTAAGTTTCACTTAGCTGTTAATTAGTTTGTTATAAAGAACTAAGTTTATGAGAAATTTAAAAATCTGAACAACATTTGGCGAACATCTTCATTCTGATTTTTTGAAAGAACATTATAAAATCAACGTCCGTTTGTAACGTTGATCGTCATACATTTGAGATCTTATAAACGAAAATTTAATTTTATAATAATTTTTGTGATATATTTATAATTTGAAATAAGAAAATTCGATTAAAAAAAAAAAAGGATCACATTTGATAGATTTTCTATTATTTAACTCTAGATTGGTTTTTTTTTTTATATTCTTGAAATGTGTTAGAAGTTAAAATCAGCTGTAACAATCTTTTATAGATTTATTTTATATAGATCCATGTGCACATATAATAATGTACATATACACAAAAAAAAAAAAAAAATAAAAGTTAAGGTATAAAATAAATTTACAGTTCTCAAATAAGTATTTATTTGATAAGAAAATATTTTTGAACAAAAGCAATCCAGGTGAATTGAATTTTTTTTTTTTTTTTTTTACCGAAAAAACTATTTTTGGCACACTCCACAAGGATAATAATAAGTTAGATATGTATTTAGTATATAATTAAAAAATATTCTTTTGTATTTTAAAAATCTATGTCGTTTACATTGGTAAAAGATATTCTGATTGTGATTAAGTTTCTATTGATGCAGAAAAAAATTCATGACAAATTTGGTTGGATTTCTTGCAAATTAGGTTAAGGGAAACGGAAAATATAATTTTTTTTTTTTAAATCTATCTTTTAATATTAATTTTCAAATTGTAATTGTTAGGGCATTTTTGTGTTTTTAATACTCGTATATAAATTGAAAATAGATAGAAATTTATAATTTTATATACAGATTTTTTTTCATAATTATTTTTTTTATATATTTTGTCATAGTGTACTCAGTATTTAATTCATAACATTATTTCTGGGTTTCGTGGTTTTAGATTGAGGATGACTAAATTAAATTTTACCACTTTCAAGTTCAACACTTTCTCTGATAAAAATAAACTTATCAATTAAACTTATATGTATATCAACTTCTCAGAAAAATTGTTACTGTTGTATGTATATTTTAATTGCACTCTACATTTTACTTAAAGAATGGTAATGTTCTCATATTCTTTTGTTTTAAATACTTATTTTTTTTCTTAAATTTAAATAATGTGAAAAAATGTTACGTCTTCTTTTATATTTAGGGGAACCATCCATCAAAATTTGATTACAATCAAAATTTTGTTTGGTTTGTTTTATAAAACTTGAAGTTGTATTAAACTAAAATAATAATTAAACATGTTTAACCCTTTTACTTACAGTTCTTATCAACAATCATCTAAAGAAAGCGAAATTATTTTTTTGTAGTACCAAATATATATATATACTACATAATAATATCTTGTCACATATACAATTTATAAAGAGAACAACATCTTTTAATTTTTTTTTGTTTTCCCATCCTTATTCTACATTTTTTTTTTTATTTCCAAAATTTGGTGTATACTTTACATATTATTGTATCTATTCTTTTTGAACATTTTTAATTGCTTATGACGTCATCATATGATTTTTAAAGATACGTTACCTTCCTTACTATAAAGTTCAAGATATATATGTAGTAGTATTCAGTTTAAAAGAAAAGAAAAAGTGAATCCTTTTAAATTTATACTTTTGTTTTACGGGAGGTTGTTCTAATAACTGGAGTATAATATAATACTTCAGCTTACAAAGTCAACATTGTGCACCATCACTCCTTAATCAAAATGAAAAAAAAAAAAAACAAACTAATAATAAGGATCCTACGGTGAATCACTTTAAATATTGTTTTTATTTCTCTTTATAATACTTTCAAGGATAATAAATAATATATATATGTATATACAAAAAAAAAAGGACGACCTAAGTCCTTTCTATATTTTTCTTTTTCAAAACTCTAAATATGTGAATGCATGTTTATATGATTTTTGTTAGTATATATATATGAATATAATGCATATATATATATGTATATATAAAAATAGAAGTGAATGTCCTTTTATAATAAAAATATTTTCAAAGGAACTTTTAAGAAAAAAAAACAAAAAAAAAAACAAAACGATAAATAAAAAAAGAAACAAAGAAAAAATAAACACTTTAAAGGATAATTTGTATAGGTAACTGCACTTTTAAGAATGTAATTAACAATTGAATTTAGCATAAATATAAATTAATTCCTGGAATTTTTTTGTATTATTTAAAGTTAATTTTTTTTTTTTTTGTATTATTGTTTTTATTACAATTATAATTATTAAAATTATAATTTTTATAAATATTTTTTTTTTTACATATTTGTAATAATAGATAAGAAGTTGTTCCAATTATTTTTTTTTTCATTGTTGATTTTTAATTTTACCATTCAGATTTGTATGCCTATTTTTCATAAAATCAACTTTAAAAAATTTGAATTTTTCAGGATTTAAAGTTTTAATGATTTTAACACGATGAGCCCCATATTCACTGGTGAACATAAAAAAAACCTTTTATTAAATTCGACCTTTATTACCGATGAACATCACTCATATATGTCTCAAAAATCCATGCTCACTGGTGAACATAAAAATAAGTTTGTTCCAAAATAAATTCCAAACTTGCATTAAATTCTAAAGTGTTACCGGTGAACATTTTTAAGGATAAAAAAGGTACATTAAATTGATTCGAGTTTTTGAGAATATTCATGATAGCCGGTAATACACATTTGATTTAACGCAACTTTATTTGTTTGTTCACCAGATAGTACAGGTTTTTGACGGGTTTAAGTAATGTTCATACGTGGGAGTCAACGTGTTAAATAGTTAACATATTATACAAATTTTTAATTTAAAAAATAATTTATTCAAATTCAATGACATATACTTACTTTTTATTTATGTTAGTTACTTTTATTATTAGTATTAGTCTGTAAAAACGGATAATGTTAAACCGGAATTGTTCCTTGAGTTTCTAAAATTTTTCTCAGTACTTACATGTTATAAATTTAAAAGATTTCGTTTTCTACAAGAGCATTTTTCCAAGTTCTTATGACAAAGATTTGCTTTAAAAAATTGTATTATTTTTGTTGAACTTTACTGAGCTAGTTAAAGTGAAGAGTATAAAGGGAAACATAAGGTATAAAGGGAAACCAACTGCAGGAAAAATATTTTTCGTTTGCAGCAAATTTCTAATATGTAATCAATTTTATTTTTGTGATGATTTATATTTATAGGATGAATTAAAGCAAATAATTATAAATCTCTTATTAGTAATTCAATACTTTTTATGGAAAAAAAAATATTATGTATACATAAATTATTTTATTATATTTCAAATTGTATTCTTTAAATTTTTAAAATAATTACAATAAATAAAATAAAAATATAACAAAAGAAAATAAAAGAAATATGCAAACGGAAAGGTTTTTAAAGGTGCACATTTCATAACGATGTAATAAAAACGTATTGTGGAGTTGGAGATTATTTTTGCATTCGTTCCGTGAAAGGAAAATCGAGAAAAGTTATGAGATAAACTTTCTTTAAGAAAAACCGTATTTAATTAAGAAAAGCAGTTGATGTAAAAATGTAATTTTCCACCTTTTTTTTTTTCTTCTTTGTACTCCTATAGGACATCCACTAAGTCAGCTATTATTTAAATTTCACTAAGTTTCAGTTTCTGAAATCATTAGTTTCATTTAATTAATTACATCTTAACCTTAAATTTGTACAAGTGATCAGGTTTCAAGTGTCTAAAATTAGCACATATTTAATTTTTAAGCATAGTAATTGAAGCCGAATACATAACGTTTTTCTAAAGTTTTGTTTTTACGAGGATCGGTGGAAAACTTCAAGTTCCTCAGACGAAATACACGCATGTTTCTTCCGGATAATGTCGAACTTTAAAGGCTTATTTTCATGGAAAAAATTTTATCCGATATCGGATATTTAGAAAGAGTAAACTATACTTAATACTACCGATCGGAAAGAGGGAAAAAAATAATGAATTCAAATGTCATGTATACATAAGAATGTTAGTAGTGTGCCCATTTTCTTTTTGTGTACACACACACTTTTTACGCATGTGTTAAAAATATCGGAGATAATTATAGAAAATTTAGCTTCAGCGAGTTAAATTTCATCCGATATTTTAGCATATCTCCGATATTTTCTGAATACTTGTACCGATATTTTTGTGTTTTTTCTCTGTCACACAATTAGTGTTTTTGTATCTCCTGCCTATGCTCTAACAAATATAGCCGATATTTTTTTCCATGAAAATTAGCCTTAATCAACCAAAATCATCCTCTTTTCAAACCAAGCTTTAGGTTGGGACCTTTGATACAAATGTACAGTTTACTTTATGGAACAGAGATGTGGAAAGGTTTCTTGGGAAAATGGGATTTTGAAAAAAAAAAATTAGGATTATGAAGAATGGGAAATAAAATTTGAAGCAACATTTTAAAGAAAGCTGTTAATATTCTTCTTAAAATTTACTAAATCATACACATAAGAGTAATGTTCAAGCTTATCTCATGCTCATTCTTATGAAAATTTCAAATTTTAAGTCTTTAGTTAGATGATATAAGATTTTAGCTCCGCAATGATTGGTGTTGCTTCAATACTAATTTTTTGTAATCTTTATTTATGTCTAAAATTTTATGGTTTCACCTCAAATGATAAAGAACTTTTCTAAACAATCAGACAGAGTAAAACAAATTTTCGCAAAAATATTTTCAAAAAATGTGCTAAAATATTGAAAAGTATAAAATGATTTGAAAACATTTTCTTTGACAAGATACGTGTTAACAGGATTATGTTTTAAAATCTATGTTTTTTTTGTTTGCTTGTTTTTCTTTTTAGTTTTTAAATTATTCATTAAGTGTGAAACAAGGACATTATTAAAACAAAAAAATAAAAAAAAATTAAAAATTAATGAGATTTGTTATTAATCAGGATTTTAATAACAAAAAAAAAAAAAAAAAAAAAATGGAAAAAAAAGATTTTCTTCTTTTTGAAGCTAGAAAAAATAAAAAAAATAAAATTTTATAATCTCTTATTTCTAATACAGTATTAACATTAGAGTAATTATAATTCATTTTCTTTAAATTATCGAATGGGGGAATATTTTTTTTTTTTTTTTTGATATTTCAATAAAATCCTTTTTATGTTTTCTTCTTTTTCAAAGGGAGTTAAAATAAGGGATACAATAAAGTATTTACAATCTTGTACTGCCCCATTAAATATTCGATTGAGTTTTTTTTTTTTTTTTTTTAATTTAATCTTAACTTTTTAATAATCTAAGATTTTTTTTTTCAATCCAAAGATTTAATAGCATCTAATTATAATACAAAAAAAATATATTAAATTGGGTATATAATCCTTTTGCGAATAACTATCAAATTTTAACACAAAAATGAACTATATTTTGATAGAATCTTGATAGAGTTTTGGAACTAAATTAGAATGGCAATAGAATGGAATAATAACAGAAAATAATTCAGTTGTTAAATCGAAAAAAGAAAATCAACTGAATTCACGAACATCATCATTTTATGGGTATTGAGCTTCTAAATCTAGAGATCTTTAGAGATTTTTTTTAGAGAACCTTTCAATTTGTTTTATACTTAGCAAATGATTTTAAAAAAATTTCATATAAGTATAAGACTAATAAAAAATTAGGCAATGCAACATTACTAAAGCCTACTGAAGAGTTCAAGTAATGTTGTAAGACGAAACACTTAAAATTTTCACTAATAGAAACAGTTAAATAATACTTTAGAAGTTTTGTTTGAGAGATAAAGAGAGTTGTACGGTGTCAAGTCATGGACTTTAGATTCACTCAATCTGTTAGGTTCAGTTTGAATATTGAACAATATACTGAGTATATAATAAACTAAATCAATTCTTATTAAATTCGAAAATATTATGAATTTAATGGTTACATCTATTAAAAAGATGAATAAAATACATTAAAATTAATAACTAATTACTAAAATTAAAAAAAAAAATTCATAATACTATCAAATGTTTAATATATATATATATATATATATATGTATTTTATGTACATATATGTATATATATGTATTTTAAAGTACATAAATGAATTCTCACATCATTGCAATGCGTCATAATTATTTTAGCGGAAATCATTATGTGCGGAAGTAAAATATTGATTGAAAAACCCTTCTATATCCACTTAAGTGTTTTTCAATATTATTTTTTTTTAACTTTCATTGTATTATTATGTACTTTTTCTTTTATTTTTGATTTATTTGTTTTTTTTTTTTTTATTAATTTTGTTAATAATATAGCATAAAAGTAATTACATTTAACAATATAAGTAATTTTAATTAATTATGGTTCAGTAATTAATACGCATTAATCACTGAAGTATAATTTTAAAACTTAAATTTTTTTCATTTTCATTTTTGTTTTTGTTTTTTTTTTTTTTTTGGTTTTTTATCTTAAATTTTAAAACGCAATTTTATAAAATTCTCAATTTTTTTTGCATGTGCATATTCATTAACATTCTTCCTACTATACGATAATGTAATCACTCTTCTAAATTACTTATATTGAATGTGTAATCAATTATGATTTTTATGATTATTCGCGATATCCTTTAAAAATTTTCAAATTACACGCTGTTATTTTTAAACTTAACGTACGAAAAAAATAAAAACAAAAAAAAAAAAAAATTTTAATTTTTTAGATAATAGAATAAAACTGTTTTTAACTGTATAATACATTGTATTTATTATATGTTTTCCTCTCACCTGCATTTTTTTTTTTTTTTTATGTAAAAAATCACCTAAGTATATGTAAGTTATGCAGATTGTGAATATTTATGGTGGTTCAGTGTTAAAATAAACCTCTTTGATTATATTTCATTTTAAAATAATGGTGTTTTTGAATTAAAACGAAGAATTATTAAAATGGAAAGAACTTTCTGAACCTATATAATGACAAAAAAAGAAATCTGTATCACATGTTTCTACTGAAAATAACTTTATTTATAGTTAAAATTAAAATAATGACTTTCACTATGAATAAAAAAAATTTATTAAGACAAAAATTGATAATCGTTATGAAATTTACAGGTTTCGAAATTTTAAACAGATACAAATTAAATAAAAATTATAGAAGGACAGGTGGTAGAGGAAGAAAAATAAAGCTTTACTAAGTGATATGTTGTATTGTCAATCTTTGCCAATCTTTGTCAATCGTTTAATCAATCAGTAATAAATATCGGTCACTTTTTGTCAATTTTTGTAAAATTGTATAACAAATCAAATTATTGTCATTTGATTGACAATTTAATATGGATAACATGTCATTTAGTGTACAGCACGCTTAATTACTTAAAAAAGCTCTGAAGAATAATTTTAAAATTTTTAATAATACAATTTAATTAATCCCGAATTAAATTTACAAAAAATAAAATAAAATTTAATTTATGATTTTTTTCATTTTATTATTTTGTTTTTTTTTTCATAAGGATTTTCATAAGGATTCTAGTAATTTTAATTTCAACTTATGTATTGCATTTATATTCTATATTACTTGATAGAATTTTTAAGCATTTAAATTATGACCATTATAAAGTAACAGTTTTAATACAAACATTTAAATTTATTGATTTTAAAAGAGATAATTTAATTTCAATAAATGATAAAAGAAAGTGTCAAATTTATAGGATAAAAATAACTGACGAGTTTTTAACTCATTCACTATACCTTACAGACAGCAAAGCAAAAAAAAAAAAAATAACATAAAAAACTTAAAAAAAAAGCACTGAAAATCACTCATTATATCACACTTTTACATATTTTTTTTTTTTTTTTAAATCGATTTTTTTATTTTCAACATATTTATAAAAAAAAAAAAAGAAAACAATAATAAATATAGCAGCAAAAAAAAAAAATGTAAAGAAAAATTCATATGTGGGTGAAATTTTGTCATACATATATCAATACAATTGTATATGTATAGTATATACACTACACATATTAATATAAAATATGTTTCATACTTAAGTACATATGTATGTATGCATGTGCATAAAAATACTAGCTTCTTCCATTTTTAATTGCTTTGCTTTTTTTTCGCAACCCTAAGTAATAAAAAAATAATATATTATAAAAAAAAAATTGTACAAGAGTACAAGAAAGAGAGAAAATATTTTGCAAGCTTGTTTTTATTCTTAGCATTCATTTTTTTTTTTTCTTTCATTTCATTATTTTTTACCTTATTGTCACGTGAAATTTTTCGTATTTTTATATTCTTCCTTATTTTGTTATGCATAAAGTTTAAGTTCGAAAAAAAGAAAAAAAATCTAGTTGTGAGATGAACTATAATGCGCATTCTCAACTGATAATAATTATATATTTAATAAATTTTCAAAATACGTTTATAATACTTTTTGTTTTTTAATGTATAGGACAAAATAAAAGTATTTTAAAGGAAATACCTGCTGAAAAGGATAATATGTTATAACTTTTGTATATAAGCACATGCACCTATATACGACATTCTTAAGTAAATTAATATATGTGTTTACAAATAAGTTTTGAAAAAGAAACTTAAAAATATTTAGTAATACATACATACACATATATTTAGTATATTTAATGAGAAGTGTATGCATGTAATGCTACATTAAAATTGGTTAATTCTTTGTAAGATCCTTAGTTAAAGGGAAGGGCTGTCGGTACATGCAAATTTTGTCAAGAAAAAGAGGAAACTCCAGGTGGCAAAATCCGTGGAGGTTTACACCGAGCAAGATATGTGCACTTAGAAGCATATTCTAAAATATTTCTTAGAGGCAGTAGGGCTGACAGAAGTATTATAAGTGGAGACAAAATTCACAACACGCAGTAACTGGGGGAGCACAATAGATCTACATCAAAAGGTTGCAGTGTCATTTATTCCTCTTAAATAAATCTAATCTAATCTGGGATCCTTTGTTAAAAGAAAGAAGAATTGAGGAGCTAAGATAAGAAAAAACTTTCATTTTTTTGTGATAACTAAAAGTCTTGTGAGTTACTCCTTTATATGAGGATTATAGTAATTTTTTTATTAATGTATACATTCAATTTTTTTATTGAAATTTATCATATATTTATATTTCTAAAAGACCAGTAAATTTTAAAGTATTTTTACCAATATTTTTAGATATTTTGTTTAGGATTACTTATTATACCGATAGATAATAGTTTCAGGTATAATAATAAAATTGCACCTCGGCTTGTAAAATGGAGAAATAAGCATTTTAAATATAAGATTACTCTTAACTACAATAGTCATTAACTACCGTGAATATTCGATAAGCTTCCGTTATGATTATATGTAAATGATATACAAAATCATTACTCTAACTATAATAATTATAATAAATCGGTTTAGCTCCGATTGTTGACTAAAACATAGATTTAAAATTTCTATAATCGTTGTAAAAAAAATTATAAACTAAAATTCTACATTTTACAAATTTAATTTGGGATTAATTAACCTGTGTTAATTTTTTTCTCTCTCCTTTCCACTCCTGCATAGGATCATAGGATATCAACTAAATCGTTTATTATTCATATTTGATTAAACATCAATTTATGGAATCATTTGTTTCGCTTAGCCGTTGATTACTCGTCTCTATTTTATTGTATAAAACTATTAAAAGCAAATAAATATTTTTATTTGTGCGCCATCTATTATCTTATGTAAGAGTTATTTTATTTTTATTATATATTTTATAATTTGATATAATCATATAATAGTAATTACTGTTTTTTTTATTCAATTATATAATACTAATTATACATCTCTCTGATTTTTTATTAATCTATATGTCTAAATCTAAACTGGGGTTTTGTACCTCAGTCGAAACCTTACGAATGAAAGGATGATCAATCATATCATGTCATTGAATTTGGGATTCGAAGTACCATTAAACTTTTAATTGTATTTGGATACATTAAGTTAAATAACGATGCTAAATAGCTTACTGTACCAAAAAAAAATATATAAAATAGTTTGAGTTTTAATTTGGTGATAAATTTCAGTGATACGCATCACAAGTCCAATATGATATATAGGGAAATGTCTCAAACACTACACCATTGGTTGGATAAACTATGTTATTAATATTTTAAAATTCTTCTTTATTAATTGGAAGACCGCCGATTGAAACACCGTTTCAATAGTCAGATGTCTTGTAAATGTTGAAATTACGGGAAATGTTTTAAAAGTAAGATATTTATTTAATAAAATTAGTAAATAAAATAAAATTAATAAAGATGTCCTTATATGTTATTGATGCAGAACAGAAGTTGATTAATGTTTGATACAGAAAAAATTCATAAAATTTAATGATCGACAAAAATTTGACTCATCACAAATGCGTATATATTTAATATCTTAAACCTAGAAAAATAAGTACATATTTTTTTTTTTTGTAGATAAATTAATGTAGCAACAAAATAAAATGCGAATATTCCCAAGAGAAAATTCTTGCTTTTGGTCAATACTTGCAACATATTTTGCATTAGTAGTTTTTAATGAAGATAAATTGTTTAAATTTTTTGTTTTGTATAAATTTGTTCATATGTATTCATTAACTTTAGAATATTTTATATAATGATTCGTTTTTTTTCCAAATAATATTAAATAAATTTTCATATTTTGTAATAAAAAATTAATTAATTTATTTAATTTAATTAAACTTTTTTTTTTATAACATATAATTTTACTAAAATAAGTAACAATTTTATAGTAATTTTTTGTAGAGTCATTTTTTCTTACTATACGACCATTTAAAATAAATATTAATATTATTTTTTTTTTTAAGAAGAAATTGGAATTGATTCATCCCAGTTGTAAAATAAAAAAGTGACTAGTACGTGACTAATACTATTTATATATCAATAAAAAAAAAAAAAACAAAAAATGAAAAGAAAAAAAAAAAAATAACAAATAGAATTTTTAGGAAATATATAATTTTCCATGATTCATAAAAAAATATTTATGAAAAATTTAATAATAAAATAAAAACATAAATAAAATGAAAAATAAAATTTTTTGAAGAAAATTCTGGATTAAAAGAAAAAAAATTGTTTATTATAATTTGTATTCCTTCATATCTTCTATGGATAACAAACATCCTTGTGCAAAATTTCATTCGTATTATAATTTCCTTCAATAATTCTATTACGTCAATTTTTATTTTATCAAATTATATGACGTCATTGATTTTATAACGTATTTTTTTCTAACATTTAAAAATTATTTTGTGCGTATCATAATATTTTTTATCAAAATAATGTTATGATATTTATTTAATTATATAAGGATATATGTACATATACATTTTTAATTCAATATTTTATAATTTCGAAATTCTTAATATTATATTGGTTAAAATTTCAACTTTAAATAAAAGAAAAATATGTACATATGTATAAAATTGTCGACCCAAAAGATTAAAATTTAAGTGGGCGGATAATATAATTTGTGAAAAAACTTCAATGAGAAAAACTGAATGTAAATAAAAAATGAAAGTCAAAGGTAGAAGGGAGGTTTAATATAACAATTATAGACAAATAAGATATAAGGGAATATTAGTTATTTTTCACATGCAAGTTTTAAATATCTTAGATGAAAATTTTGGTACAGGAGATTGTATAATTTGTCTGTTATCTAATGTCCTTGGAAATGTTTGTCCTTTTTTTTAATTGTACTTTTTGACCTTACAAAGATGCTCCCCTAATTTAATTTATTATGTAGCTTTCGATTAATAATCATTTCAATTAAATGCTAGGAGGACTATTCAAAGGAAAGGGATAAATTAATTTCACACTAAATATCTTCTTCTGGTTTTTTTAATACTGTTGTAAATTATGATTTTCTGTTGTTTCCTTTTTTTTTTCAAATATTATAAAATAATAAGAATATTATTACCCATAAAAAATTATTAAAGCTTATACACAAACTTCATGAAAATACACGTTTTATTAATATTTCTAACAGATGTCGCTGAATAATATCATTATTTATTCTTTTTTTTTTTACCAACTTAAACAAAATAATAAAAAACTTTAAGCAAAGTCTCGAACCATTTTGTAACAATTGTTTTTCTTCAAATTATACTAATAAATTTATTACTAGTTTCTATATATGTATAGCAGTTAATTATATTAAGTAATTAATTATATATAGTTAAAATAATTAAATAAATAAATTGATTAATTAAAGATAAATATAAATAAATACTTAATAAAAAAAAAAAATTAGAATGTGAGTATTGTTTGAAAGTGACTTGATCTAAATGAGTATTTAAGAATATTACATAGTTATGTTATATTTAATTTATGCAAATAAACATTAAGAATAATTTTGTAGGATATGTAATTTGTTTTTTTTTTTTTTTATTAAACTTCATACTTGAGGTTGAGGTTATCCTAGAAAATATTTGGAATACAATTTTACTAAAAATACTTTAAGAAAAATTCTCTTTAATTTAAGAGAAAATAGGATGCATTGAAACTATTAATTGTTTTTGTATTGATTTTTAGATCTCAATATTTGTAAATAATATTATAAAGCAGATTGATTAATTTTAAGATTAAGATTATTTCTTGATTTTTAAACATATTTCTTAGAATATTTAATATGTAAGTACAGAAAGTTATTATAAAATACAAAATTTATTTATAGTTAAGTAGACAATGTTCTCGCAGTGTCATTGCGGCAGTGGTAAAAATATAATAATCTCATATTTGGAAAATCTCGAAAAATATATTTTTTTTGTTTTTTTTTAGAAATTGTAAAAAAATCAAAGTTACAATATTATAATATTGCTATTGTATATAAGGATGCGATTTAAAGTTAAACGCAGAGTTTCTTTAAAAGCAAAATAAAGTTACTGGTGCTTAAAAGGCTTTAAAAATATAAAATCTTTACAAAATGAAATTGCGGGATATGAACTTCTTCCAGTTTTATGCTATCGGATTTTGTTACCCAAATTATGACATTAAACCCTTACATTTTTTTTATTTTTGTGAATTTAATTCAATATTTATTTAATTTTTAATATCGTAAATTTTTTTTTTTCATTATCTAATTAATTTAAATTAAAACAATAAAACAATAGGAATAAAAAGAAAAGTTAAAAATGTTTAAAAGTTAATGCTTTACTAAATGCACAAAAAACTCAAAAATATAAAATATGTAGTTTAATTTTCTATTTTTAGATAGAAATCCATCATGGCATGAATCATGAATGAAATTTGAAATGGTGATACGTAAGTATACATAATTATATATATATACATATGATATATACATAAATTAAGTTGTTATATAGCTTAGATGCGAAAACTTTGCTTCTTGTCCCATATAGTTTGCCAAATCCAATCTTTTTTTGTATATTTTGCATAAAAAAAAAGTTTGTAAAAAATAATGTAATTCTGTGAGGTTCCAGATTTGTAATGGTGCCATTAAAATTTCAATATCGGCTTTCAAAAATATTCATGCAAAATCGATACAAAATCGATTTATTTGTCAAACACTAAAAGCATAATATCAGTAACTGACATTCTTAAAGAAAGATTTCGGGTTCAAATCCCGATCAGATTAAAATATTATGTACAATATTTAAATTTTTCAATAACATAATTATTATAATAATAATATAATTTTAATTTTTTTAAGTTTTTGGTAAGATATTATTGGTCATAACTTACAAACAGTATCATATAGAAGATATTCTGCTGACCCCAATTTAGAAAGAATATCAAAAAGAAAAAAAAAATACTCATCAAACTGGACTGTGCAAAATTTGGAAAAGATTGAACCTGGTTTTAGCTATATGGAAATAAAACCCTCAAAAATAACGGTAATTTAAGGTAAGTTGTAAAACATTTTCTAATTTATTAAAATAAATAATAATAATAATAATTTAGAAATTTTCTCTATATCATTAATGTTAATTTAATTTTGAAGAAAGTGTCCTAGAAATGTAGGTTCATTTATTCACGTTAATCCAGACTGTGCACATTAACTAATTACATTTCATAAATTCAGTGAACTCTGAACTAATCAAAATAAACAAAAAACATATATTTCAACATTGACCTCATAACCTATAAAATTAAAAATCAATAAAAAATTAACCGAGAACATTTCCTTAACCGTATTATAAATATCTTCTTGTATTAAATCACACAGAAAATTCAATAGTATTAAATTTACTGTTTATTAAGTATCTTTTTATCTGACCAAAAATTTAACAAAAAAAAAAAAAAGAAAAAGAATAAAAAATTATTTACTTTTTTTTTACCTTTATATTGCAATATAATCTTCCTAGTTATCCTTTATTCCACTTTATTTCTTTAATTTTGATTTCTATATTGAAGGATAAAGGATATCAAATTTATAAGTGCCTCTTTGTCTTTTAGAGTCATCATTCATTCAATATATTTAACATCTCCTACATTTCCTTTTTTATATGTTAGTTCAATTGGAAAATAATTTCAGACTTATAACTTAATATCCTTTTTATCAATATATAATCATATATGTATATAACACAGATAGATACATTTTCTATCTGTACAAATTAAAATGAATATTTTCACTTTTATTCTATTGTAATTTTTTGCAATAGGATAAAAATAAAATGAGTTATAGTGATCTGGAATTCGACTGACTGAGAAGAAAAATATAGAAATATACTTTTCCTTTTCCAAAAGAAAACTTTGGTGTAGTTTCTATATAATATTAGGATGTATAAAAAATATAACTTAACATGTTGTCTCCTCATCTTTTACCATTAATTTATAAAATAAAGTATATTTTTATATTTAGAATAAAAATAAAGAAATAAAAAAAGGATGTAAAGGATAAAATCTTAAAAAAAAAATTTACTTTAAGTTATGTGTAGGAGTTTTTCAATGTTATTTTGTTTTCATTTTGTGGGATTTCCATTTTTAAAAGCTTTCAATTATTATTTAATTTTTCCACCTCATAAAGTTTTATTTCCTGAAGGCTAAATATAGTTCAAAGATTTTCTTTTTTTTTTTTTTCATTTTGGTTTTTTTTACTTTTAATTTCAAATACTAACATTCATATATATATATATATATATAAGGACAACTGTAAATAATGTATTAATTCATTGTGAGAAAAAAAAAAAAAAACAACAAACAATAAAAATAAAATTTAGTGAAAGAGACAACATTAAAGATTATATATAGAAGGTTTGATATTTGTTGGGAGATGAAATAGTAAAAATACCAGAATAAAATAAAATTTTTAATGATTTTGATGATTGGATCTACTGCTTTAAATGAAAGTGAAATTTTATAATAATTAATCTTTTTCTATTTAATATTGATGATTTTGCAATAATTTCATTAGAGATTTTAAATAAGTACATATCTTAAGGATATACTGAATATATTTTAATATTAATGACAATAAATAAGAAGGCTAGACTTTCAAGGACTTAAGTATATATTTTTTTCGAAAATAAATTAAATCAAAAGTCCTTGAAAGTTTTAGAGTTTTTATTCCTATATAAAAGAAATTTCAAGGTTATTTATATAATATATTAAAAAAAAAAAAAATTGAAGATTTCATTAAAAATTATAATTGTTTAAAGAAGAAGGTAAAAATATACAGGATAATACACTTAAGTAAATTCATATTGATTACACTTAAACTAGATACATATACATAATATATTAAATTGTGTTAAGAATGTCGTTGATTTTTTAAAGAAAGAGATAAGTTAGATTAATCAAAGAGCTGAATAAATTTGTGTGGCACTGCACATAGATTAGTTGTGAAAAACTAAAAAAAAAAAACCTTGAATCTTCAAAACCAAATTTGTTTTGGGATAAAGTATAGAAAAAAAAATATAGGAAAATAAAAATTTCTTGAGACGAAATCTTGAAAATAAAATTTTTGAAAAAATCAAAACCAAAATATAGTTCTGATTATTTTTCGGTGAGATGACTTAACTTCCACGGGCATAAGTTCCATGGAATTAATGTCCTATTAAATGGACTTAAGTTCCATGGAATTTATGGCCATTTCTAAATCGACTTAAGTACCATAAAAGTTCCGACCACTTTGTTGTTGAAATCTCAAACAAAATGGCCATAAGTTTCTCACTTTTTTGTTGAAAGATATGCCTCAAATAAAATAACCATAGTTCCGCTTTTCTATAATATTTATATAAAAAAATTAATTAGAGAGGATTTTAGAGTTGGTTGTATAATTAGGGTTATATATTTTTCCAGAATTCAACTCTAAAATCGCTCCTAATTCAGAATCTCGCATATACTGATGTATAAATAATGTGAAAAAAGGCAATTCCCTGATTTTGAATCTCAAAATTCAAAAATCCCTCCTAATTTCGCATATGGATATATATGTACATATTTTGTAAAAGTCGTACAACCAAGCTCCTCTAAGCACTTTAAGCTCCCTCCTATTTCAGAATTTCGCATATGCATGTGTTTATATTTATATTCTGGAAAAAAAAGAGCAATTCTGATTTTTTAGCATCATAATTTTAATGGAATTTAAGTCCGTCATTTATATATATTTCAAAATAAAATCTTTAAAAATAGTGAGTGTAGCCGTCCCTAAACCGAGATAAAAAAAATTTTGAAATTCTGATTCTGTAACCAACCATAAAATAAAGCGCAAATTTTCAAAAAATCTAGAATAAAATATTTGTTTTCAATTCTGGTTTGAAAATTTTAGTTTTCTTTTTCAAGATTTAGTGTAAAAGGATTTTAAAATAAATATCGCAATGTTGTGATCCCTAAATTTTTAATCTATACATATATAAAATTTCTGGAGCATTTAAGAAAATTACACATCTGGCTGAGAAATATAAATCAAAAAGTATTAAATATTAAAAATAAAGAAAAAAGCATGATTAAAACTATAAATGGCTAAACTATGCCGAATTTTAAAAATCTAATATCTAACAAACAGTCGAATTATTTTCAATTCTGAATAATGGTAATTCGATTTTAATTGAATTTAATCCACAACGGAGTTAAACTGGTCTAAGTGCGCAACTACAGCTACCTAACTTTTATCTGTGTTTCTGTCCATTTGTTTACAAAACTTCTACACTGTTTAAGATACAACAATGAAATTTTAATAATGGATAGATTTCTTAAAAAAATTATTGTTGTATAACAAGTTTTTTTATATGGCCTAACCGGTTATGGAACTGCAGTTCAAAATTAGCAAAAGCTCTATTTTGAAACGCGTATATCTCAGATTTTACCTTAACAAATTTTTAATTGTAAAAACGCCAAATGACAGGATATTTTTTTAAACTTAATTAATCAATATTTGTCGTTATAATATTTAAATTTACCGTTATAAAATCTGAAAATTTTCAGAGAAGAAAAATCTTTCAATATTATCATCAGTTACCACAGAAAAAGCTTTTGTGATTCCCCCTGTTTAACAGATCTTAGTGGCCAAAACTTGAAAATTCTTTATTTTTAGACACCTGCAACTTGGATACCTCTGAAAATTTTTCCAAAGTAAACTCGCAAAAATAAAAGCTTTAAACCTTATAATTTTACATGCTTTAACAGTTTTTTTTTTAATTACATAGGGTTTTCTTAAAATTGGTACAAAATTTTTTCTTGATTTTTTTATATACATATAGGTATTAAAAATTCTTAAAAAAAAATTACTAGCATAGCAAAATTGATCAAAAATTTGATTAAAAAAATCCCTAGCAAAATTGGTCAGATCTGCTTTTATTGTTTTTTTTTTTGGAAAATTTATGGTTTTAAAAATCTTTGGTATTACATTCTGCCTTATCAAAATTTTTTTGAAAAAGCTACATTTAAGCTATATTAAGCTTCATATCATATTTTAAGCCACGGTACAATAAAACTGAAGCATATATACTAGCTATTGTTTTTTTTTTTTTTTATGAGGGTCATTGGAAAACTTCAAAAGATATTCAGAAAAATTGCACGTGATTCTTTCGGATAGTGTTGAACTTTAACCAATGAAAACCACCCTCCTTTAGAAGGGTGAGTTTGTAGCTATTTAGATAGAAAAGGAATTTAGCTATATGAAAAAAGGGATATTTTATTTAACAGGTTAAAATTCCAAACACTCACAGATAACTTGTGTTCAATCCGTTCTTCTATAGTGTCTGTCGATGAAACTTAAAGAAAAAAAAAAAAAAAAATGAAAAAAAAAATTGATGTTTTTACTAATCACAAAACTTTTCATAATTTATTATACCCGTACGATAGGATCGGGTATAATAAAATTACTCCTCCGTTTGTAACACCTCGAAATAAGCGAGCAAGATATAACTTCAAAGGTATGGATCGGATCAGAAAAAAATTCTAAGTCGATTGAGCCATGTCCGTCCGTCCGTCAGCACGCTAACTCAAAACTAAGAAAGCTAGAATCTTGAAATTTTCACAAAATATTCTGGGAGCAGTTTGTAGGTTCCCTATTTTTTTAGGGTGAGTTCCGACCAAAACTTCGGGTAGCTCTCGAACACCTAACTTTTAGATCCCCACATTTTTTTTGAAATAGAGCTATGAAATTTTAACTGCTGATAGATGTCACAAAAATATTAATTTTATTTTTAATAACTTTGTTTTGTAGCCCCACCCGTTACGGAGCAACATCTCCACAAAGGTTCAAAAAAGCTCTATATTTAAATTGTTATAGCACAAGTTGTATAAGGTATATCTTCATTTTGAAAACGGAAAACGATTACTGCTTTTATTAGATTTAAAAGTATATGTACAATAAATATATAGTTAAAATAAATATATAGCATACGGTGTCTTAATTTACCGTTATGCGAAACTAAAATTTTGAAAAATCCTTTAACCCTTCTATCTTCTAAACGGTTTAAGTTGGAAACTTGAAATTTTGACAGAAGTTAGATCTTTGAAAATAAGTATGAGTCATTTCAGAATTGTTTTTTGTATCACCCCCGTTTAGGAGCTGTAAGGGGTCAAAAACTGAAAATTTCCTATTTTTAAACACCTGTAACTTGAACACCTGTTAACATTTTTTTGAAGTAATACACAAAAAATAAAGCCTCAACATTATACTCTTATATCTGTTAACAACTTTTTTTAATAATATAGGGTTACTTTATAATTGATAAAAGTGTTAATTGATTTTCTAACAAATTTCTTTAACGGATTTTTTTCCATTTTGTTTTACTCGATAATTTGAAATTGTTGAAAATATAATGCGTAGTACAAAAAAATGTAAATAAATAAACAACATAACGGTTGCTTGAAGAATTTTTATTTATATGATATTGATATACATACATACTTATATAATATCATGTTTATTTAGATATCGTATATGTCACTGATGAATGAATGATAAGAGTATAGATGTATATTATATAGCACCGTATTTACATACATACATATATGTATTTTATTGTACTTATAAGAAATTATTCTATGAATGGAAATATTTTTAAAGAAATATTGCAATGTATGGCGATATACTTATAACAATATAAATATACTATGTACGCATTAATATAATATAATATTATATTTACGATTTTGTAATTTAATATACATTTACCGTATTAGTATTAAATGGTACTAAATGGTACTATTAGTACTGGTACTTAGTATTAAATGGTACTATAGAATATTTGAAAAAGTTTTGGATTGATAATCGTTATGTGGGAAGGTTAAAATCTGCTTTTGAAGAATGTATAAACATATAGTTTGAATATATGTACAACCCATAGTTCTAGAAATTATAAAATTCACCCAAATTATTTTAAAATACTAAAATATTAAAAAAATAATATTGTGAGCAGAGTGACAGGCTGTGAACATACTAACGGTTCGTACGGGTATCTAAGAGTTTACAAAGGCAACTGTATTCTTCCTCGTTTTAAAGAAAATTTATTATCTTATAAAATTTTCTATATGTATATAAAACTTTTTTTTTTCTCTTAATAATAGCTTTTATATGTAAAAGCTTTTTTTTTATTTTAAATATTCTTTTTTTCTTTTTATTTAGATATTATTGTTGTGTTGTTGTTGTTATAACATACAAAAAGGATTTACAGCTGAGATTTTGTATTTTGATTTATTTGTAACAGATTGTATAAGAATTTAAAAAAAAATTTGTTTAGTTTATATGCTAATATACATTTATATGGTACGGGACTACGGGTAGATTATTACGGTATAAATAATAAACTGTGTATAATTTGGTTGTTTTGGTTTTTCTTTTAAAGTAACGTGCATTAGTAAGTTAACCGTTATATAAAACGGTGTAAATAAAATTTGAAAAAAAAAAAAAAAATATTAATTATTTTATTTTAATTGAAAATATTATGAAAACTGTGAAAATTTTTTAAGTAATTTAATAAAATTTTGTATTTCAAACAATTAAACGCTTAAATTAATAATATATGATAAATGTTATGATAAACACATATTTATTTATATTTGAAATTTAATTATATAAAATAAAAATATATTAAAAATTGTCATTAAAATTAAAATCGAATATTGCAAAGTTATTTGGTTGTTTTTCATTTTTTAATACTAATAATAATGAGGAAAACTTATCTAATAAACTTTCTATTAATATTTATTATATTTTAATATCTATGACTTCTGCACAAATCTGTTCACCAGTACTAATTGATAAAACCATCAATGTCTGAAAATAAAAATTTTTTTCTGAAATAATATATTAAAAAAAAAAAAAAAACAAAATAATAATTACAAACAATAATTAGGACTTTAGGATTTAAAGTGTAAGAATATTTCTGTAAATATTTATATTGAATTTTTTTATTAGATGCTTGAAATTAATTATTACATTATTCATAAGATTATAATATTATAGTTAGATATTAGTACAAATTAAAAATTTGTTTAATTTTAGTTTTGCAGGATTATGCTAGATTATTTGATTTTTTTTCTTTTTTTTCTTTGGAGAAGTATGGTAAGAAGTTCTTTGGGTAAGAATTATTAAAAGTTACTGTAGTGGTAAAGAAATTGGATATAAATTTCTTTTAATAAAAATCATCAAAAGATACCGTATTCAAGACTAGTTATATGAGACTTTCACTCGACTTCAAAACACATGGTTCCATTTTAAAAGATTAAAACTAATCTTATACCTGTTAATTTTGTGCGAACTCTTATAGATTCACTAGAACTGCAAACGTTCGTGGAAACCTTCGTGTGATCTGCGTTTATTGCTAAATTTAGTGGTCTAGTTCTCTTTAAAAATTTTATTGACATTTTCGAAATGTAGGAGTTTTAATGCTTTTGCTTTAATGCATTCTAAACGGGTTTTATGTTTTCTAGTGTTTTAGTATATGCTTTTTTATTTGTTCGTTTAGACTATAGGAATTTTTTGATACCTATATAAATTCGAATTTTGTATAGGTACCAAGGAACACTTTATTTTGAAAAAATTTGATGAATCTCTGAATATGAGTTTGTTTAATACAAACGCAGAGAACTGTATGACGTACAATCAAATAGGCTTTCCGAAAAAAAAAAAAAAAAGGAATATAAAAACAAAAATATTGAAGTGTCTTTAAAATGTTCTTTGAATCGGTACCAAATTATCATTTCTATTATAAGTTTTTCTAAATTTAAATTAAATTAAAAAACAAAAATTATCCCATATTTAATCTCACCTGACATGATAAACGTTTGTTGTATATAAACACTATTGTTTTTTAAAACTATAAAAAAACCCGGTAGCATTTAAATTTATTGTCATCCTGATTTCTTGTGCCTGAACAAATATGTTTCGTTTTTTGTTTTGCTCTTTTTTTTGTTTTTAGCTTTTACTACATCAGGACATTGGCCTTATAATTTACTGCTCTATAGTTTCATTTTGTTTTGTCTATTTACGATTCTTCGTGCAAAATGAAAACAGAAATGTTAAACTGTTTCAGTGTCTCCTCTATTATTCCCGACTTTTCCAGGTTTTTTTGTTTTTCTTAAAAGTTTGAATCTTACTTTTTGTTATCCTTTTTATCCTTAGCTAAATTATGGGTTGTTGTTGTTACTATTTCTTTCTTTATTTTTTAATATTGTTTTGATCTCTGTATATAATCCAAGTGAATGTTAAATAATAAACATTTTTACAATAATAATAACAACAACAAGAACAACAAAATGATGACAAGAACAACAACAAGAAAAAGAAAAAGATAGTAATAGAAACATCAGGATTTTTTTTTATTTTTAAATTTTCTTCAAAATTAAACTTGAAAAGAGATACAGAGAGTAGTGTATAAAATGATTCTCTATTTTTTTTTGCATTCTTATAAATCCTTTAATAGATAGAAATATCCAGGACATTAAACTTTTCTAAGGCATATTTTTTTTTTAATTTGAATGCCAACAGGATGAACACAGGCACCAACCACTAAGCGTATAAAATTAAGATAGTGGCAACCGCATAATTATATTTGTTTCCTTTTTGGTTTGTTTTTCCTTTTGGCTGTCAGAAGAATATGTTTTAAGGAGTTGGTTTTTTTTTCTTTTTTAAGTTTGAAGAGGAGTTTTATTGTTGAGGAGCTGCTGTTTAAGGAAAACGGTAATTGGGTTAGTGTGAATATTTTAATAAAAAAAAAATGTGGTACTTTAAATAAGCAAAAAAAAAAGAAAGAAAAGTTTTTCTTATTTAAATTTATGTTTTTCTTTTTTAAGATAGCCATAATCTGAAATTAAAAAAGTTAAATAATTTACTGTTGTATCTACAATGTTTAATAAAAATTTTTTTTCTTTTTTGTTTTATAATAAAGCAAAGTATTATGACTGATTAAATAAAAAGGTCTCCAGAACTGAAATACTGGAGAATTTTAAAAATATAATATTCTTCTGTAATTTTTATTTATTTATTTTTTTAAATTATTAGTCTTAATCGTTTCGGTTATGCAATTCTGATTATATCGTTTTAAGTTTTGAATGACAGAATATGAAAAATTTTTCAAAATTTAAAATAAATTCAAATAAAACAAAACTAAAATTTTAGTTTTTGATCCCTTTTTTTTTATATAAAATTGAATTCAAAATTTTTTTTTTTTTTCGAAAATAATTAAAGAAAAAAACTAAAATTCCATGAGTAATTATAACAGACGAGACTGCCTAATTCCTGCCTCTATAAGTGGATTAGATCAATTACACAACAAACGTTTTAATAAAGGTGAAGCATTTACAAGAGAAGAAAGAAATTTGCTGGGTATTCAGGGTCTTTTACCATATAATGTAAAGACTCAAGATAAACAAATAGAAGAATGTATGGACATTTTTCGAGCTCAAACAACAGATACAAATCGCTATATATTTTTCAGAATTATTGTACAAACAAATGAAAAATTATATTTTAAAATGGTTCGGGATCATATAAATGAAATATTTCCTTATATTTATCCAGCGATAATTTCATTAATGGCTTTACATTATCCTTATTTACAAATAATTAGCCCACGTTGTATGTTTATTACGATTAAAGATAAAGGGCATATTTATGATGTTATTAATAATTGGCCTGAAACTCAAGTTAAAGTTATTTGTTGTTCAAATTCAGAAAATTGTAATAGTCTTGGTGATTTAGGAGCTCATGGAATGGCTATAGTAATATCAAAAAGTGAAGCGTATACAATATTTGGGGGTATTAAACCATACGAAACAATTCCAATTATATTAGATGTTGGTACTAATTCTCAAATGTTAATTCAAAATCAAAGTTATGTTGGTGTAAGAGCAGAACGTTGCTCTACAGAAGAATTTGAAGAATTTATGGATGAATTTATGTGGTCGGTAAAAGAACGTTTTGGCAGAAATTGTATAGTAAATTTCGAAAATTTTGGATTTGATCATGCAGTGCATTTTTTAGAAAAATATCGTAATAAATATTGTATGTTTGATAATGATCTTCAATCTGCGGGTGCTGCTATATTAGGCGGTTTATTAGCTACAATACGTTTAACAAATTTACAAATGAAAGATCATAAAATTTTATTTTATGGTGCTGGTAAAACAGCTATTGGTACAGCGCATTTTATCACATTACAAATGGTAAAAGAAGGTTTAGAAATTGAAGAAGCTAGAGAACATATATGGCTGTTTGATTCGGCCGGTTTAGTTTCTAAGAATCGTACAAAAGGACAATTAAATGAATCGAAAAAGATATATGCACATTGCTTAGATCCAGTTGATACACTAATTGAAGCAATTGAAATAATTAAACCTACAATATTAATTGGTCTATCAAAACAACCTGGATCATTTACAAAATCAGTTATACAAAAAATGTCAGAAATAAATAAATTACCAATAGTTTTTGCATTATCAGATCCACCAAATTATGCTGAATGTACAGCAAAACAAGCTGTTTGTTGGTCTAAAGGTCATATATTATATGCAAGTGGATCACCATCAAATCCTATGGAACATGACAAACAAATATTTAGCTTTAGTATGTGTAGTGACGCTTATATATATCCGGGTATTATATTGGGTGTAACTTGTTCAGGTTGTTCACATATTGTAGATCCTATATATATGTTAGCAGCTGAAAAATTGGCAAAGTTAGTAACAATGGATGAATTACAACTTGGCTTATTGTTCCCCCCAGTTGGAAAATTATCATCAGTAGCACTTGCAATTGCTGAAGCTGTTCTACATTATACATATCGTAGTTGTTTAGCAACAAATTTTCCAAAACCAAAAGATAAAATTGAATTTATTAAAAGTAAACAATATTGTTTTGAATATGTAGCATCATTACCAAAAGTTTATAAACAATAGAACAAATTATTTAATTTAAGAAGGTTGAATATGTGAATTTTAAATTGAAATTAAAATTTCGAATATTTAATTAATGTGTTTTATTTTGTATTTTAGGCCGTGAACTTGATTTTTATATATTTTTTTTATGCAATTTTTCGGTTTAATGCCAAGGATTTTGTTTTAACGGGTTTGATTTTGAAACGTACTGCATTTTCAATTTTCAATTCTTTACCAGACATAATGGCGTTATATAAAAATATTTCGCAATATTTGTGTGTTCTGCTTTTGTAAATAAAATTTTTGTTTTAAATTTGGAAATTTTCCAATTCACATTTAAGAAAACAATATTGAAATGTTAATTAATTTCAAAAATTGATTTTAAAATTTTTCTCTTCAAACTTCCTTAATTATACCCGTACGATAGGATCGGGTATAATAAAATTACTCCTCCGTTTGTAACACCTCGAAATAAGCGAGCTAGATATACCTTCAAAGGTATGGATCGGATCAGAAAAAATTCTAAGACTTTTGAGCCATGTCCGTCCGTCCGTCAGCACGCTAACTCAAAAACTAAGAAAGCTAGAATCTTGAAATTTACACAAAATATTCTGGGAGTAATTTGTAGGTTCCCTATTTTTTTTGGTTGAGTTTGGACCAAGCCTTAGGGTAGCTCTCGAACACCTAACTTTTAGATCCTCACATTTTTTTTGCAATAGAGCTATGAAATTTTAACTACTGATAGATCTCACAAAAATATTAATTTTATTTTTATAACTTTTTTTTGTAGCCCCACCCGTTACGGAGCTACAGCTCCCCAAAGGTTCAAAAAAGCTCTATATTTAAATTGTTATAGCACAAGTTGTATAAGGTATATCTTCATTTTGAAAACGCCAAACGATTACTACTTTTATTAGCTTTAAAAGTATATATACAATATATATATATTTGTGGCATACGGTGTCTTAATTTACCGTTATGTGAAACTCAAATTTTGCAAAATCCTTCAACCCTTCTATCTGCTAAACGGTTTAAGTTGAAATTTTGACAGATGTTAGATCTTTGAAAATAAGTATGAGTCATTTCAGAAACTTTTTTTGTATCGCCCCCCGTTTAGGAGCTGTAAGGGGTCAAAAACTGAAAATTTCCTATTTTTAAACACCTGTAACTTGAACACCTGTTAAAATTTTTTTAAAGTAGTACACAAAAATTAAAGCTTCAACATTATATTCTTATTTCTGTTAACAACTTTTTTTAATAATATAGGGTTACTTTATAATTGACGAAAGTGTTACTTGATTTTTTCAAATTTTCCAACAAATTTCTTCAACAAATTTTTTGCATTTTGTTTTACTCGATAATTTGAAATTGTTGAGGATATAATGCGTAGTACATAAAAATGTAAATAAATAAACAACATAACGGTTGCTTGAAGAATTTTTATTTATATGATATTGATATATATACATACTTATATAATATCATGTTTATTTAGATATCGTATATGTCACTAGTGAATGAATGATAAGAGTATAGATGTATATTATATAGTGCCGTATTTACAAACATATATGTATTTTATTGTACTTATAAGAAATTATTCTGTCAATGGAATATTTAAATATAATATAATATAATATTTAAAATTATATTTACTATTTTGTACTAAGTAAATTTAATATACATTTACCGCTTAGTGTTAAATGGTACTATAGAATATTTGAAAAAGTTTTGGATTGATAATCGTTATGTGAAAGGTTAGAATTTGCTTTTGAAGAATGTACATATAAACATATAGTTTGAATATATGTACAACCCATAGTTCTAGAAATTATAAAATTCACCCAAATTATTTTAAAATACTAAAATATTAAAAAAATAATATTGTGAGCAGAGTGACATGCTGTGAACATACTAACGGTTCGTACGGGTATCTAAGAGTTGACAAAGGCAACTGTATTCTTCCTCGTTTTTTTTTAAATTTAAAATTTAATTTTATAAAATTGAGTTAATTAATATAAAAGGATATTAATATATTTTTGTGAAAGATGAAAATAAATGCTGGGAACTCAATATTTTTAACTCGTATACTCTAACTTTACTTATTAATTTTTATATTACCTAGAAACCACATTTTTAAGCAATGTTATACTATTAACTAAAGTTATCGGTTACTAAAAGGTAATTAAATCAACGTTTAATACTATTATTAATTTATAATGTAATATTTTCCTACCTTGTTCTCAGCCATAAAAGACATTAGTTTCCTGTGTCTGAACCTTTTCTCCGTATAAAGAACTAATAATTTCTTTGAATCAAAAATAATATTCATATTATTAGCTTTTCCCTTTGATTCATATTTGCTGCCACTTTCTTTCTTCAACGTTTTTTGCAATAATCTTTATACTTCTTATCCTTCTTATAGAAATAGTTTATGAAAAAGAGAATCTCTGCTTCTTTTTTATATTAATATTAATATAATTAATATAATATAATATTCTATATTTTTTTTATTTTTTATATTTTAAAAATTTCGGTTTTAAAAATCAACATTTCTTCAGATTATTACAATAAAATAACTTAACCTATGCCATTTACATGTGGCCCATCTATTATAAAGGGGATTTGTGTTATAATTTTATATACGTCAAAATATTATGCGACAAAATCTTGCTTTCGAAAATCTCTCAAAGCAAAATCTTTTTTCCAAAATTTACAAGGACAAAATCTTCATGTTACGTATTAATTATGTCATAACGAAGTACTTCAAAAAGTGGCAGCTGTCTCCCCTCCCAAACCCCCGCTAAACAAATTATTGAAGTTCTGATTTTGTAACCAACTATAAAGTCTTTCCTAATTCAAAATCTAGCATATACATAAATATAAATATGCTGGAAAAAGTGTATAACTTTGATTTTGAAACCAACTCTAAAATCTTCTTTAACTATTTGTTTATATACGTGCATTCTTTAAACACAAAGCAACAATCTATTTTTCTTTAAAAAATACTTTGCAAGATTTTTCCGTGAAAGATTTTGTAATGCAAGATTTTGTAATGAAAGATTTTGTAATGAAAGATAAAAATAAAAATCAAGATTTTGTCGTAGGTGGATTTTGGCGTGAACGATTTGGAACCGGTCCTATTGTAAGGAAAAAATATAGGGACTTGATTTCTGTTTTGAATATAACCATTTTAATCAAGAAATATAAAATGCTTAGGGACTATAAATCCTGTGAGCAAATTTTTTCTTCAGTACTCCTTCTTGTGATAAAGAATATATGTGATATAAAACCATTTTCTGGCGTGTTTTGTGCTTTATTCTATTTATATTTGATTCCTTGTACAAATATTTATTTGAGTAGAAATGTTTGTAGTCGGATTCGGGCTTTCTGTTTTTATTGATACAAACTCTTATGCATTTTCTTTCAAACTTGAATAGTTTCTCCATTAAGCTTGCGTGTACCATACGGGCACTTCAACAACATAAGTGTGTTTCATACGGGCACATCATATTCTTTCTTTAACAAAAACTTTCAGTTCTATAAAAATTAAAAAAATAAATTGCATATATATAGGCGTTCATTTTGTTTTCTAAATATTAAGGCCTTTATTTGCTTGGACTAAGCAGATTTTATATTTATGCATTATTTTTTTTTGTTTTAAATGCTTGTTTTAATTTTAATTTCTTATTATATGCTTTTTAGAAGCGGCAATGAAATAGAAGTTGATGCGTTTAAAAATTTATAAAAAATGTGTGACACAACTCAAGGACATTTAGCTGAGGAAACAATTAAGGTAATAAGAATATTTTTGTTTTATAGATTATGCAATAAAATTAAATCATTTTATTTTTGGTAATATTATTAGTTATTTAGAATTTTAAATATAAGATTTGCTATGTTTTTTAATCCCTCTGGCAATTCATCCGACGCTTTTAAATAATTAGACAATTATTATTTTTTTGTAACTGATTCTAAAGAATGGTAGGTTAAAATTTGCATTTATTTCTAGTTTTATGATTATGTATGTATATCTATATATATATGTATATTATATTTTTAATATGAAACAATGCTTAAACAGATTATTAACTATTTATCAGGTGAACTAACAACACTTTTTTTTTTTTTTTAAGTAAAAGTATTTATCTGAATGAGCAGTGAGAATTCACTGGTAGTTCAACCCATTTTTTTTATGAACAATATTTAATTTGTTGAGATAAAGTTGGGGGGAGGTCTCTTTTAGTTTGGATTTAAATAGCACATGTGAGATTTTATAAAAACGGAGTATACAAAAAATAAAACATAATCAGTTAAGAAGTTGTGTAACCTCCTTAATGTGAAAAGATATAGTGTGATAATTTTTATTACTATTTCTCCCTAGATGGAAACTTCAATTCCATTTTTTTGTTTTATTTAATAATAGGAGAAAAAATATTTACTATAAAATATAAATTATAGAAGACTAGGATTTTAAATATACATATATCATAATTTTTATAAAACCTTTATAGATGAAGTTAGATGAAGTCCGAACGAACGAAAGATAAAAAGATTTTCATTTCAATATAAGTGCAGTAAAAAAAAAATTGATTAAAATAATAATATAATATATTTTAAGAATATTTGTAGGGATCAATTTTATATAAATCCATATGCATATATAGATATATACACATATCTATTAAGTTTCATATATTACATTAGGTTATTTCATTTTATGGGGTTGTAAGTATAATACTGCGAGCTTTTAATATATATCTATTGTGTTCCCCCTTTTATAAGCTGTTGCTAATTGTGTGTGTTTATACGTTGTAGATTCATAACTATATATTTTAAGATTTTATGTAATTAATAAATTTAATATTTTTTTTTTTAATAATTTTTCTGGTTTTATCTATCATCATCATCATCTATCAATCAATTTAATATCAATCATTTAAATAAATTTTTTTTTATGTTTTAAAAATTATGCTGAGCCAGCCAATGGTGTAGTGGTTAATTAGACAGCGATATTTCATTTGAAAGGTTTGGGGTTTAAATCCCACCTGGTTTATACAGAATAATAAAGAATAAAATAGATTTTTCTTATCATATATAATTAGTATAATACATATTTAAATAAAAAATAAATATATATTTCTTATAAATTATAATTAATATTATATTGTAATATATGATAAAAATAATAATAAAATAATTCTTGTATAAGATAATAGATGGCGTAAAAATAAAGAAAGAAATATTTATGTTTCATAATCTTGTGCAATAGATACAGCCGAGTAATCAACGCCTTAATAAAAATAATGATTTTAGAAACTGAAGCTTAGTCAAATATGAATAATATGAAATGACTTAGTGGATACTTTATACTCCTTATTTAGGAATGGGAAGGCAAAAAAAAAAAAAAAAAAATTATCTCAAATATTAAATTTTTATTTCGAAAAATTCATTTATTGAGGAAATATTTTATATTTAAAAAAATTTTTCTCTAAATTATTTTTTTTATAGAATTATATTTTTTGTTTCTTTTTATATAAAAGAAATAAAATATGTTTTATATAATTTATTCAAAAAAATTAATATAATAAGTCATTTGTATTTCTAAATTTAGAGAAAACATAATATTTTACAAGCACTGTACTGAAAATGTGATGTATTTTTGTATGTCCTTGAAGTAAATAGCTTTATATTCTATATGTATATATGTACATACTTAAATTCATATATACATTGCAAGTGAGTGATGATAGTAACGATGTTGGTAATAGTTGGTTGGTAAATTTTTTCATATCACATCATAATTTCTTTAAGGAAAATTACAAAAGCAAAATATAAAACAATAATAAAAAAACAAAAAATAATATTGTCGTCTCGACGTTATTTTATACAAACATAGGATATCCTGTCAGAAACTTAAATAAATGCACATATTTCTAAATCCTTCCTCTTAGGTACTATGTATATTCTATACATATATACATAGATATAGAATGTTTACAAGTTATGTTTTTTTTATATGTATATATATCTTTTATTCTTTAAGATATGAAAAATATTGTTACTTCTGAGGCTCAGATATATATACGTGTATAAAATCGTGTAGAAATGTATTTTTTTTCTCTTTTACTTGAAATCCTTGTAAATCTTAATAGTTTTTAAAATGTTAATTCATATCTTTTAGATGTTCTTTAAAATTATGCGTTTGTTTGTTATTCTTTTCTTTTTTTTTGAAGAGCGTGTAGATGAAAAGAAAAGGTTTATTAGCTTTGAAAATTTATATGTATATAATTTGTTGAAATGTTTTTGATGTTTTTTTTTCTGTTTGTGTTTTTTATGGTTGTTCTCAATAAAGGAATTATTTAAAATTAATCATTCATGTTGTATTTAAATACTAAAAAATGAATTCATATGTAAAAAAAATTAATGTGGAAAATTATAGTTTTTGAAATAATTTATTTCGAGGTTGAGGCAGGGCAAAAAATAATTATTTTACCTAAGTATTATTCGTTTATCCTTTTTATTAATTTGAAAATTCAAAATTCCGTTATTTAAAATATTTAAAACAAAAAATTTCCATAGATAAATTGTATGAATATTCAAATAAAAATGTCATAATTTTTTACTACATTAAAAAAATTCCTAATTTTTATATGCAAAAATTTTTAGCAGAGATTCAAACCATAATGCTCACATATTATGGTCTCTGATAATATTCAATTTATTTTTGTTTCTTATGGGAATTGTATTTAAATTTAAAAAATTTTTTTTTCCGATTAATTAAAAAATTATTTAATATTATTTGACAAAAAAAACTTCATTAATTCAAAGATAACAGTAAATATCTTACACAAACATTAAACAATAGAAAGTACCTTGATTAAAATTTAAAATAACAATTAATACTTACTTCTGAATTCACCACACCCAAGTAATTTATTACATTGAAATTCATAGAAAAATTTCCCAAATTTTTTAATATTTTTTTTCTTGACTTCACAATTTAAAAAGAAAATTCCTGTAATTTAATTTCCCCTTATTAAATTTTTTTTTTAGGGGACTTTTTTAGAACAAGGTGTTTTTCGTTAAAAAGAAAAAAAACTGAAAAAGAGAAATGTATTAATTTGTGATTTTCCTCATCATTATATGACGTCACAATTTAAAATATCCTTTTCATATTTTCTTTAATATTAAAAAAATGAGAAAGAGCAAGAAATGAGAGCAAATTCCTTTTAATGTTATCAATTTACAATTATGTTTTTTTTTTCTCAATTTTTTTTTTTGAAAGGTTTCAGCCGGAATGAGTTTTAGGTCAAATACCCAAAAAAAAAATATGTTTTGTTTTATTTTTTTCTCAATGGCAGTGTATTATTGTGGGTTAAAATGTATCTTAGCTAAAGTGATATTTCCTGTTGTATTTTTTGTTTTGCATTTTAATTTTTTTTTTTATATATAATATGTAGAGTATATACTATATGTATATGTACTGTAGATACAAAGGGTAGTTATACAAAATGTGTGTAAATATCTTTGTATGACATACATATTTATTTTATACTGTCAAGTGTATATTTATTGTAGAACTTAATTTTACCGTTAGTTGTAAATTTTGTTGTAAAAAAAAAATAAATAAAGTAAATATGTATAAAATATAAACATTTTGAAATTTTTTTATTTTTTATTGTTTAGTTGTTTACGAGTCGTTGAATGGAAAGCACGATTTATGACAAAATTCGGTCGAATAGAGCACGTGTTCTGTTATTCGTTTGTTTTGCTTTTTTCTTTTTTAAAATAATTTTTACATTTACTGTTAAATGTAATAACGGGCACGGATAATATAGTTTCATTTATATAATTTTGCGAAAGTATCTATTGTATGATAAAGTGTATTAAAATTTTATTTTTTTTTTATCAGATTTGTTTTTAGAATTGTGTGATTTGGAGACTTAAAGTTTTTCAGTGAAATAAAAAAAAAAAATAAAAAAAAAAAGAAGGAAATAAATAAATCACATTATAAATTAGTTTGGAGAACTATATTTATACAGAATTAATTATGTCAGTCAGAAAAAGAAACAAAAGGAATTTTCTTTTTGACAGTCAAGAATTAGAACAAAATTCTAAGTATTGAAAATCAAAAAAAAAAAAAAAAAACTGGATAATTTTAAATTAACTAAAATTAAATAAAAAGTTTTTCATTTGGACTAATTTTATTTTTCAGGATTACCTATATATACACCATTTGTTTACTTTAATTGTATATAAATTGTGGATTATTAAATGAATGAAAAAAATGTGGATAAATAAAAGGAAAAGATCTCATATTTTCATTTTTTAAAAAAGAAAAAACTGGGATTAGTTGATTAATTATTGTACAAATGAAAAATAAATATTGCAAGGACTAAAATTATATGCATAATTATGAATTAAAATTTTCCCTATTATTTTTCAATTATGTATATGTGAACATTGTGACTCATTTTTTTAAAAGGATACATTTTTGAATGTACGAATCATCATAGCAAATAAAAGAAAAAGTGAATAAAATGAGTCAAAATTAAAATATATATTTTTCATTTTTAATTGAATTTTCTGAATCAACTGATGTGAATGATAATTTATTTTTGACTGCATATTGTTTTATTTTATTATGCCATTTAATTTTAATTTATTTCTATGTTTTGAAATGCAAGATATTAAATGTTGTTTAATCTATTAAGAAGAAGGATATTATAGGAAATCCATATTTAAAATATATTATAGAATCTACAGTCTATAGTTATAAATAGTATTTTAAATTGAATTAAATATTTAATTTAGTTTAAAAGAAAAAATAAAAATTATAGTTCTTTTTATTTTTTAAATAATAGAATTAAAACTCATTACTGCCTGTATATAATATGAATGTCGAAAAAAATTATTCAAAATGTAAATTTTAAGTGTATTTAAATATTTATTTTATTTTAATGGTTGTTATTGCCTATTAATTCAAAATCATTTCTTTCATTACAATTTACTTTTTAATATCTTTGTTTACTACAATGAATTTAGTGGATTAAGTTTTGCTATAGAAATGTTAATAATTAAGTAGTTTAATTTAAAATTTTTTGAAGGAATGCAATTTACTGAAATCCTTTTTAAACAAGTTCTTTCTTGTCAAACTCTTATTTAGAATATTTTCATTTGAGCATGTTTGCCATCATATAAATAAGCTACTGGTTAAAATATATTGCTTCTAAAAGTTAGTTAAATATATTAGATGTGGTGGGTATGAAAGATCCAGAAAAATAAGACCCTTTTACAAAAGCTCCTAAGACAAAATCTCGTACGAAAAAAGATTCTAACGTTAAAAGTTCCTATATAAAAACTCCTAACACAGCAACCTTTTTCAAAAATTTTAGTATTAAAAAAAAAATTAAATTTCAACTAGTGCATTTTAAAATTCAAATTATTGAAACGCTGATTCAAAATCAAATCTCTTAGATGGGTTTTTTTGTACAAGGGGGATATTATATAGAGTCTTTTGCCATAGCATAATATAGAGTTTTTTGCCATACATTTTTGAAATTGAAAAGGGGATCTTTTGTCTTAGGGAATTTTTAAAAAGGGTCAAACGTTCCGCCCCCATATTAGGTACAATTAAATTATTCTTATGATTCCTTTGTTAGAAATTCCATGACAGCTCTTTCTTTCTATAAATTATCTTACATATGAACGTGCACTGCAGATTATTAAAATTTAACTTTATTTAAATTACAGTTGCTATAGCTTAACCTCTATCAATAAATCAAAGAAAAATATTTCTCTTATGATTCGATTAGCAAAACCTCAAATTTTAAAATATGTTAAATTTTACAATAAGGAAATTAAAATTCCATAAAGAAAAGGTGAGGACATTATTTCAATTAATTATAATTTAAGATAAATTTAAAGTCTAAAACAAATTCAGAAAATTTAATTTAAAATAATAATTTCTACAATTAAACGCAATTTTAAAAAAAAAACGCCTAATTATATGCAATTTATTTTTAATATTTGTAATTTGTCTTAATTTTTTTTTTTTTTTCATTGTATTTGTCAAGCTCAAAATGGCCCTAGTAGCTAATTAATTTCTATAATATTAGCTAAATTAAATTAAATTACATTTTTTTCATTTAATACTATTTAAAAATATAAAATATATCAATTAAATTTTATTGGCAAAAAAAAGAACAAAAAGATTAAAAAATTTAAAGAAATACAATTATTAAAATAAAATACAAGAGAAAAAGCAATGAATTCTAACAAAATAAAAAAAATTTCTTTGTAATATTTTAAATAAAAGTAAGAGAAAAAAAATATTTTCATAGAAAATTGTTTAAAGTTCTTATAAATTTCTTCATTTACATAAATATTTATTTTTATAATTAAATACCTTTAGTACTTAAAAACTATTTTACTGCTTTCTGCCATAATTCTTAATAATTATATCAAAATATTTTCTTTTCATTTATTCAATTATATTTTCCAAAGAAAATTATTTCTTAAGTGAAACAATTATACACAAAATAAATGAAAAACAATTAAAAATTAATTTTCCTTAGAAAAATATTTTTCTTTTAAACATTCCAGCCAATTATATTTTTCACACTTATAAGAATTTTTTAATAGAAAAATTATTTTCTAATGAAATGTTTATATATAAAAATTTTTGATGAAGCTTATAATTGTCTTATAAGTTGTTATATAGGAACATTGTTTTATAATTCTTAATATAATTTTTTAAAATATTTTCGAGAGCTTAAAATTAAATTCTTATTACTCTTAACACTTAAATTTCAGTATCATGATAAATTGTCATTAGTAACTAAGTTTTTCATTATATTCTTTCTAATACTCTACAAAAGTTTCGTTCTAATCAATGTACAATACAGTCAATTGTTAAGATTTTCGATCGAATACAGTAAATTTCATTTAACTTAAATCTCTAAAGTTTCATAAAATCAACTATTACACTTATTATTAAGTGAAGCAAACCCAATTTTCTTAAAATTCTTTTTATTAATTTTCAAACCTCTTGTACTAAAATTTACTTAGGAAATGCAGGATCAAAAAATAAAAGAAATATTTAATAAAAATATGAGAGTCAGAAAGTCTTTCTTCTTTCCTTAATCTAAAATTGTGAATAAATAAAGAAAAATAAAAACAAAAGATAAAAATTTAGAAGCTAAAAATCTTTAACTTAATAGAAAAAAAATACATCGGAAAAATTATAATGGAAAAGTTTTTGTTTGTTTATTTTATACCTTTTTCCTATGGTTTTTGTTTTAAAAAATTGTTGGTCGCCAGAGATTAGTACTAAAGTACTAAATGAGACAAAAATAAACCAATAATAATAACAAAAAAACAACAACATGAGGGAAAAAATAAACAAAGAAAGTCCTTTTACTTTTGTGTCCATTTATACTTAATAAGGATCAAGGTTGTCTCGGCTGGTTTTTTATTAAGTTTTTTTTTTATTTTTTGGTTTTTTTTTGTATATTTTTAGCTTGTTTCTTAATTTTATAACAGAAGTGGATAATTTTTATAAAAGATGTACCTATTATGTATTTTTTATTTAATTTAGAATAATCGATATTGATTTATTTCTATAAAATTTCAATACTTTTGTAGTTTTTGTGTTACGATTGTGTTTGTGATGATGACTTAGTAGTATAAAGCATAAAAGACTTGATCTGTAGATAAAAAGCATAGATATAGTCAAAATACATTTGAAATATTTGAAAAAAAAAAAAAATAGAAAAAATGAAGTAATTCTTGAAAAAGGATCCAACCACTTCTTCCTTTTTTTTTCATTTAAAAATATATTAGACCTAGACTTAGACCTAGAGCTTAAAAATACTTTAAAATAAAACTGGAATTTAATTTTACACAGTTTCAAATTTATTTTTCTTAAAACATTAACTTTCTTAAACTTTATTTACCACTAAGTTTATATTTGTATTTAAAAACATTTGTATTGCATAAATAAAAAAAAAACAAAAACAAAATAACTAAAACCCAAAAAAAAAAAACAGAAAATGAAAGTGAAGTTTATTATTTAGGTTAGTTTAGGATATGTGAAAAACTTATAATAGAATAACAGGAAGTGTTTTGTTTTAATAGTAAATTTTTCTAGTTTCCTTAAAGCTTATTACTTAAATTGACTAGACAAAAGATAAAAAAAAAAATCGAATTTAATATAGTATTAGACAGAAAAAAATTATTTTTAAAATTAAACTTTAAATAAAAGTATCCAGGAAGGGTTAAAACAACAAAGAAATTTTTCGTAAAATTTTTTTTTTTGTGATTTGTTTTTATTTAAAAGTTTCAATAATGCTGGTGTTTGATTGTTTAAAAAAATTTTTTTTTTTTAAATTGATTAGTATCGGTTTCACCGAATTTTAAATATTAGATTATCAGCATTAAATATTACATTCATGACTTTAAACATAAGAAAAGTATATATAAAGACTGAATGTCGGTTTCATTATTTTATTTTATTATTCTTGTTGGAATGTTCTTTAATTTCTAAATTCGATAGTGATTGTAACTGAAGATTTTAGGTTTTTGGATAATTTACTATTAATTCTTTGTTTATTATACGCCCTAAAAGTTTATGGTAGCAAAATGATATAAGCGCTAATTTTGTATTTTTATATTTTATCTAAGTCGTTCGTACAAAGCATTCATATATTCTAATACTATATTTGTCACCAGTGTAATAACAAATCAATCAATTTTTCCGTAAAGACGCACAAAACAATCCCATTTCTTTTTAATCATCTTTGATAATAAAGCACTGAAATATCTTTTTTTTTTTTTGATTTCTCCGAGTATTGGTATTTTTACCACTACTGATATATTTTCAAGTTTTTTGCTATGCATTCTATAATTAAAATACATTTTCGGCTTAAAATTTTGAACAAGGACGAAAGAAATCCTTGTTACATGTTCGGCGTTTTATATAAAAATTTGTTAAAAATTATTCTAGATGTTTAAACGCTTTTATTGTGTATTACTTATATTATTATTATTTAGAATTTAGAAAAGGACTAAATTTCTAAGGTTTCCATGTTTTTAGTATGGTTTTTCTTTTTATTATCATAATTTAATACAACAAAAAAAAAAAACAATATTTTCTATATATACAACAATAATAAATTGTAGTTTTTAAGAATTTTTCTTTTTTTTGAAATAAAATACAAGAAAGCAAAACTTTTATACAGGATTTGCAATTTCATTTTTTAAGAGTTTTGTGGGAAAATGTCTTCAAGATAAGAACTAAAAAAATTTTTTTTTTGTTTTTTAATTTTCCCAATTTAATTTTTTTTTTTTAGTGTACTGCTGATAAGTTTTATGTTTTCTTTTTTAAAAAAAGGAAGAAATTTGTTTTTATTTTATTCATTTATTATTTTAGATTCGTTAATTTGATATAAAAAAAATAAAATAAAAATTTATTTTTAGTTTTTCTTTAGTTCTGTATTTTTTTTTTTTTTTTGTGAGGACATGACCAGAATTTTATGCAAAACTACCAAATTTATATAAAAGAATTATCATTTCTGTAGAATTGAATAAAAGACAACAGTGTTTTTTTTTTTTGTTTTTGTCAAAACTTAAGTTCTGTTTTTCATAAAATAAAAAACAAAACAAAAAAAAAAAAAAAGGAAAAAAGAATAAAAATATAATTAAAAAGTTTTTCATCATAGAGTTAGTCGGTCGCCCTCAAGATGTTTCCTAAAGGAAAGAAATTTGTACAAAGAATATTAAATTATATATTTTAAAATCTGATTAAAAATACTTAAGGAAAAAAAAAGGATTTTGAGAATGCAATTTTGAAATTTAGATATACATATATATATATTTTTTTTTTCCATAATTTAAATTTTAAAAATTATTTTTAAATTTATTTTTAAAATAACTGCAAAAAGATATTTTTTTGAAGTAAATATCTAAGTATATTTTAGTATTTTAGCTAAGGAAGGAACCTACAAAAAAATTTTATTTTAAAATTAAAGTCAAAATTTATATGTCTGTATATGCTTTGAGCCTTTACCCATACCATAATGTTTAATATGGAAAACAAAGTGAAAATTTATAAAATTAGTAACAATTTATACATGTGTAAGCTTATTAGTCTTTATTGTTAATGATAATGTCACAAATTTTTACAAAAATATAAAAAAAAATTGTTTATAAATTCAAAATTTATTTAAGTTTTTGAGTGTTAAAAGGATATATGCAATAAAATTCAATATAAAATCTGATTTACACACGTATAAAAAAAAAAAAGTGTTTTATTTTTTTTTTATAAAAATCAAAGGATTAAAAGTTGTTTTTATATACGTTTTCTATAATAGGTTTAAATACATTTTAATATTATTTTTGTTTGATTTTTAAAAGAGTCTCACCGTCAAGTATTGCATTGCATAATAATTTTATGGGTTTTAATCAATTTTAAGGGGGCATGACTAAACTTTCACGGGCATAAATTTCAAGGAGCTTGTATTGTAAGCGGAAATATCTAATATATATATTATATGTATGTGGGTATATAAAACTTTACCAAACAAATATCCTAAATTTAAATTTTGCTGAAAAAAATCCCGAATTCTACAAAATCAGAATTGTTCCTTTTTCCAGATTATAAAGTAATATATGTATTAATATGCGAAATTCTGAATTAGAAGGGACTTAGAAGTGAGGAGGGAAACCAGGCAATTAACTTTTTACAGAATATTTATATATCCGTATATGCGAGATTTTGAATTAATTTTGAATTCTGGAAAAGGATTTAACCGTGGTTTTACAAACATCTCTAAAATCCCCCTTAATTATTTTTCTTGTATAGATATTAGAAAAGTTCAGCTATGGTTATTTTATTTGAGACATAACTTTCAATAAAAATTGCGCACCTTATGGCCATTTCATTTGAGACTTAGATTTCAACACAAAGTGGTCAGATCTTCCATGGAACTTAAGTCCATTTTAAGAGGACATTAGTTCAATGGAACTTATGCGTGTCTAAGATATCCTCCCAATTTGAAAGTATTAAATATTTTTTTTAAGTTTTATGATATATAAATGATGACATGATGAATTTTCAAAAAAGTTCATAATATTGCCAATATACTTCAATATTTCAAAAAGAATATTAAACTTATTTTATAGCTACCTGTTGAATTTATAGTTAAGTAAATTTTAAAAATAATTAGGCCAATCTAAGGCATATGCATCTATACCGTACTTTTATGACCAAACCTCACCTGTCCCCTATTAAAACTAATCAAACTGATTAACCATTACTTTTTTTTAGCTGTTTTAGTGTATTTTATGTTATCTTCGCTAAGGAAATCTGTACTTTGCGCTACATGTAGAGATTTAATTATTTTAAATCCTCCTGTACTAATATGATTTTCTATAAGTAGAGCAGCTTCAACATTTATATATCGTTTTAGTTGACCTGTATGTTTTATGGCATATTCTCTTTTATTTCAATTATAACTTTAGAAATTCCTAAATCTTAATATAATTTAATAAAAAAATATTATTCAGATATTCTAATAACGGTGAAAAATTTTAATTGATTTAAAATCATAATTAAAAAAAAAAAAAAAATATAGAAAATATAAAAGGTAAAAGAAAATAGAAAAAATATTACCATTTTTTTTATATACATATTATCCTTTCTAAGCACCTGTGTATAAAAGTAATATATATAAATTGTTTTGATATGCGGCAACTTTTCTTCATAAGTATGTTACCTTTAAAGTTTTTTTTTTTATTCTATTAAAACTTTAAATAAAATTAAAAGTACCGGAAAAATAATTAAAACATATAAATACAGGTACATATTTTTTTTTTTAAATATACATATTATGTATATAAATATTATATGCTATTATAGAAAAATAACATATAGGTAATATTTAATTCTTCTTTTACTAGACTTTCATAATCCTTTTTAACTATTTTTTTTTTTTTTTCATTTAATCCTTTTATAATTTCTAAAAAAATTTATTTTTTCTTTTAATACAATATTTATTATTACATATATATTTTACATTTACACATATATATATATATATATACAATTAAATCATAATAGAAATATTTTAAAAAGTTGTTTACTTTGATCTCAAATTCACAATTTAAAAGAAATGTTATTGTGCTGTCATGATTATTTTTAGATTATTGTCATATAGTTTAATATAAAAGTTTAACTTTTTTTTTTTGATAAAGTTTGTAGAAATGTTTAAATGTTTTTTGAAGTTTTGTGTTTTGGAAAATTTATAAGAAAAACTTCTTAACGAATTTTTTTTTTTTTTGTTTTGAATTTTCAGTTCTTTTCTATTTGAAAATAGCTTTGATTTTTCTTTTGGAATCAATTAAAGTGAAATTTCTTTTGGAATTTAAGTGTTATGTTATTGTGTGTCTTTATGTTTATTATGTTATGTGTCTTATGTTTATGTTGTGTGTGTCTTTTGATTTTATCTTCTGCAAGAAATAATTCAAAAGGATAAATACAATATAATGTTGAAAAGCTAGCTTTTTGTAGATTATAGTGAAAAGAAATAAAAAAAAAATCCTCTTTTTATTTGAATTTTTGATCTATAATATCTACTGTTTTTTTTTATCTTAAAACCGACTTTAAGTTTTAATTCTATATCTATATATTATAAAATAACAAAATTTCGATTTTTAAAAACCCTAATTTTTCAAGTTTTTAATATAAATTTGAATAAATATTACAATAAAAAAACATTTTAGATTTATAGTAAAAAATATGGGTATTAGCTTTCAAAATGAATTACATCTCTTCAAAATTTTACATAAGGATTCATTATGATAGTTTTTAAAGGTCTAGTTCTCGTTTTTCCTCAGGCATTATTTTAATTTTTACATAATAAAATAATATTTCCAAAAAAATAAGAGATATAGAGGATGCAAAAAAAACGAGGAAGAATACAGTTGACTTTGTCAACTCTTAGATACCCGTACGAACCGTTAGTATGTTCACAGCCTGCCACTTTGCTTACAATATTATTTTTTAAATATTTTAGTATTTTAAAATAATTTGGGTGAATTTTATAATTTCTAGAATTATGGGTTGTACATATATTCAAACTATATGTTTATACATTCTTCAAAAACAGATTTTAACCTTCCGCATAACGATTATCAATCCAAAACTTTTTCAAATATTCTATAGTACCATTTAATACTAAGCGGTAAATGTATATTAAATTTACTTAGTACAAAATAGTAAATATAATTTTAAATATTATAATATATTATATTTAAATATTCCATTGACAGAATAATTTCTTATAAGTACAATAAAATACATATATGTATGTAAATACGGCGCTATTTAATATATATCTATACTCTTATCATTCATTCACTAGTGACATATACGATATGTAAATAAACATGGTATTATATAAGTATGTATATATATCAATATCATATAAATAATAAAAATTCTTCAAGCAACCGTTATGTTGTTTATTTAATTACATTTTTTTGTACTACGCATTATATCCTCAACAATTTCAAATTATCGAGTAAAACAAAATGGAAAAAATTCGTTAAAGAAATTTGTTAGAAAATTTGAAAAAATCAAGTAACTCTTTCGTCAATTATAAAGTAACTATATATTATTAAATAAAGTTGTTAACAGAAATAAAAGTATAATGTTGAAGCTTTAATTTTTGTGTATTACTTCAAAAAAATTTTAACAGGTGTTCAAGTTACAGGTGTTTAAAAATAGGAAATTTTCAGTTTTTGACCCCTTACAGCTCCTAAACGGGGGGTGATACAGAAAAAATTTCTGAAATGACTCATACTAATTTTCAAAGATCTAACTTCTGTAAAAATTTCAAGTTTCCAACTTTAACCGTTTAGAAGATAGAAGGGTTAAAGAATTTTGCAAAATTTGAGTTTCACATAACGGTAAATTAAGACACCGTATGCCACAAATATATATTTATTGTATATATACTTTTAAAGCTAATGAAAGTAGTAATAGTTTGGCGTTTTCAAAATGAAGATATACCTTATACAACTTGTGCTATAACAATTTACATATAGAGTTTTTTTTGAACCTTTGGGGAGCTGTAGCTCCGTAACGGGTGGGGCTACAAAAAAAAGTTATTAAAAATAAAATTAATATTTTTGTGGGATCTATCAGTAGTTAAAATTTCATAGCTCTATTTCAAAAAAAATGTGGGGATCTAAAAGTTAGGTGTTCGAGAGCTACCTTAAGGGTTGGTCCAAACTCAACCAAAAAAAATAGGGAACCTACAAATTACTCCAAGAATATTTTGTGTAAATTTTAAGATTCTAGCTTTCTTAGTTTTTGAGTTAGCGTGCTGACGGACGGACGGACGGACATGGCTCAAAAGTCTTAGAATTTTTTTCTGATCCGATCCATACCTTTGAAGGTATATCTAGCTCGCTTATTTCGAGGTGTTACAAACGGAGGAGTAATTTTATTATACCCGATCCTATCGTACGGGTATAAAAAGCAACAAAATCAAAAGTCTCTTTTATGTTTTTGTCTGTATCTTTAATTTTTTTTTTTTTTATAATAAACTTTTCAAACTAAAAATTTAAAGAAAAATCAACAAATTTTCAATTTTCTTTGTACGAATTATTTAATAAATAAATTTTTGATTTAAAAATTTCAAATTAAAAAAAAATACTATCTTAAATTCACCCTAACGACTTATTTGTATTGTTAAGTGTCCTTAAGGTAATAAATTTTCTAATTTATTTTTTGTTTTTGATTTTTTATAATTTTTGTTTTTATTCATTTTCCATTAACTTTTAATTTTATGATTAATTACAAAACATTGGTCTGACATTTTTTTTTGTTAAATGACATAAATATGATTTAAATGTTTGCCTAATTGTTTTTTTCCTTTATTTTTTAACTTTTTATTTTCTTATATTTTCTTTTGTCCTAATTTTATTTTATTATGTTTATATTTATTTTATTGTAACCTTAAAGCATTTAATTTTCCCTATTTATAACAAAATTTTTTCGGTTTGTCAGCAACTTTATTATTTTGTGCTTGAAAATAAACGAAGTTTCCTTCGAAGAATTTTTTCACTTTAAATTTAAAGTTGGGGATAAAAGAAAAAAAAAAAAATGGCTTTAAAATGTTAAAAAGTAATCTTTAAACTTTAAATTTGAAATTTTATTTAAAATCTATTATATTGAATTGAAAATTTGTTTTAAAATTGTACGTATTTTTTAAATATAGTCGTATTTTTAATAACCACTACTACTATAACAAAATGATCATATTAGCTACAAAGAAAAAATTCAACTAATAACTAACTTCAGCATTTTGAATTGGGAAGAGTTTATTTAATAGTTTTTCTTTTTTTTTTTCGTATATAAATATCAATTTAAGAACCTATAAAAGTTGGCCCAAAGCATTATTATGATATTATTTGCGTATCTTTATTATATCAAACCTAAAATACAAAAAAAAAACTAAAATTAATAAATTTTTCTTCAAAAAAAAAACCCAAAAAAAAACAAAAAATATAACTAACAATGTATTTAATAACATGAGGACTATAAATATCCTTAAGATATTATCATTTACAATGTATTTATGATATGGTTTCTTATAATATATTCTTTAACAAATAAACAACATTTTTATTAAAAACAAGAAAAACAAAAAAAAAAATATAATTTTCTTTTTTTTTTATAAAAATTTGTAATTTAGGAAAAAAATTTTTTATACATGTATCCATAAATTTCATATTAAACCAAAACATAATTAAAAATAATTTTAATATAAAGTGTCGTATTAAAATAAAAAAAAAAAAAATTAATAATACCATAATGTTATTAATATTAAAAATATTAAATTTTATTAAAATAAAAAATGTTATCAAATTCAAACATATTAGTACCGATAGTCAAAACACAATGTCCTACACAACAAAATTTATTAAATACATCAAATTCTGCAGTAACATCAGTAATACCAGTTAAAAATTCTGTTGGAAAATTTTTAAAAAATTCAAAAATTCTTCAAAAACCTTCAAATGTTCCAATTTTACAAAAGTCTATATATGATTGGGATTCACCGAGTTCATCAACAGGAACTATAAAAAAACGTCCTTCATCTATAACATCACCAACATCACCAATCATACCAACAACTATATCATCAGATATTTCATCTAAAGAATTAAATTCAAAATTGTTATCACAAAATAAAAAAATCACAACAGAATCAGTAATCATTAAAAAAAATTTACAAATTTCTAACACAACAGAATCATTATCCTTTTTATTAGAAAATAACCTCAAGGGTAGGACTAAAAACTTAAAACTACAAAAATTTAATCAAAATAATAAACTTCAACAAAAAAATTTCCAAAAAAAATCATCAAGGTCAGATGTTAGTAATAAAAAATTTATAAAAAATATTACAAAAACAGTTACAACAGTTGATAATTTTATTGTCAATGTTGATAATAATGATAATAATGATACTGTGATTATTGATAATGATGATAATGTGTATAATAAGGAAAAAAATATAGTTACAAATAAGGAAAAAAATAATCTATTACCTAAGGGAATATCATCATCTTTAAATGGTTCTAAAAATGAACAGTTAAAGAAGAAATTTTTAACAACAACGAAAATTTCAAGTCTAACTAACAGTAAAAATAATTCGTTTTGTAAGCAAAAATCAAATGAAGTTCTTCCGGCAACGACTACCACAACTAATATTCCTATCCCTAAAACATCTACAAAACTTTTAAATACCAAAAAACTTTACAATAAAAAGGAAAATACAAATGGGAATAGAAAAATAAAAAAAATTGAAATTACCTTAAGTCCTTCGTTGAAGAAATCAAAAACAACAATAGAAAACAAAATAACAACAACAGAAGAAGAAAATATCATAAAAGATGAAACGATCGATACTCAACAGTCTGAAAATAATTTGAAATTTTCAAAAATTTCTTTAATAAATGAAAACGAGAAGTTGAAGAAAAATGAAGTTCTTTCGGAAATTTTAAAGAAAACCAAAAGTTTAGAAAGTGTTTTAAATGATTGCAGTACAAAAGATAATAAAAATTATAATAAATTTGAAATTAATGTTGATTTTTGTTCTGCAACCATTCATGGAACAACTTTATTTGAAAATCAAAAGTCTGAATATTGTGATATAACCAATCCTAATAGTGTTTTAATTTCGAAAGCTGCGACAAACTCAAATAATACAGGTACCTATTTTAATTTTGTTTAAAAAAAAAAAAAAAAAATTTCTCTTTTTTTTCGTATTTAAAAATTTATGATTTCTAATTCTTAAAATTTCATTTTCAGATTACATTAATCCATATCCAATTGCATTATCATCATCTTCAAATAAAATCATTATCCAAAATCAAACAATGATAAAAGTACAACCACCACCATATCGTCATCCACCAAAACCTCCAACTCCACCACCTATTAGTCAAATTCCTTCTTTAAATAAAAATCAATCAATTAAATTAAATGATAACAAAAGAACCCTCTTAAAGAACACTTCTCCAGAAAAATCTATGACAAGTAAAGGCATAAAATTAAATGGTAGTCCCACTCATAAAAATTCCCATTTTAATGAATTGAAAAATTGTTTTTCAAAATTAAATAGTAAATTTTCATTATCATCGGCTCTTGGTCGAGTTCATTTAATACAAACAGATGATAATAGTAGTAATGAAATTACAAAATATAATTTAAAACAAAAACAGAAACTGCAGGATCAAATAAAAAATAAACATTTAAATGAATATACAAGTATTTTTTGTCATACTCCTATCAAGGAAATAAATAAAATCACTTCACCTGATGATTTAAAAATTCTCAATAGACCAAAATTTACATCAAATCAATTTAAAAATATACCGGTAAGGCAGAGAAAAGGTCCACAAATATCACATTTAGAAAATTATTGTCTATTTGATCCGAGTATTGATTTTATTAATGAAAAAGAAGAAAAATTATCCAATGTAACATTTGAAGAAACCAAAAACCAATCAAATCAAAATTGTTTGAAAAATCAACAGAATCAAAATTTAAATGATTCCGAAAATGAAGATTTGAATAAAAATATTTTAACAGATAACAGTTTAATATTAAATTTTTGTAATGAAAATCAGGAGAATTTTCACAATAAATTGATTTTAAATAATGAATTCAATGATGTTAAAGATGATGAAATTTTTCTTTTAGAAAATGATTGTAAAAATGAATATACAATTAATGAAATGCAACATCATAACTATTTTACAATTGATCCAATAATATTTTCTTCTAATTCAATATCTATTGCAAATAGTAATCGCATTCCTATTTCTTCTTCTACATCTTCGATTATTGATCATTTACAAACTGTTCACGTACAAAACCAATTCAATTCACAACACTGTAATGATTCTAATATGGATATTGTTGATGAAAACAAACAATCAACTCTTTTTCCAATAATATGCAATACAAGAAGAAGAGTAAATTTTAACAGTTCTAATATTGATGATTATGATGATGATGTTGATGATGATTATAATAACAAACATACTCATAGCATACAAATAACGGTTAATAAAGATATTATTTCAAAAGACCTACAAAATGAACATTCTAAAAGTGAAAAACAAAAATATCAACAACAACAACAACAACAGCAACAACAGCAACAACAGCAACAACAAAAAAATAAACATTATCAAGAACAACATTTAAATGATTGTACTAAAAAAGGAGTTGTTGAAAATTCTCAACAAAATTTTTTTATTCAGCCAATGGCTGTTGGTCATAAAATGAATATTAAAGAACAAAAAAAAAATGTTTTGCTATATCAGCAAAATGAAATACCGTTAAATGTTTTATTAGTAAATTGTGAGTATAACGGAGAAGAAAAATCACAAAAACAAAAAAAACAAAAGGAAAAGTTAGTAAAACAAAATTATCAAGAGTTAGAAAATAATTCTATAAATTCTTGTCATCAAAATTATCATCATTATTATAATCAAAATTATCATTATCAAGAACATGAACAACAAAATCAACATCAACATCAACAACAACAAAATCAATATAAAAGTAATTTTTTTGTTGATTCAGCTCATCAGATATTGAATACGACAACATTAAAAAATTCAAAAATTCACCTACAAAATAACGGATCCTTAAAATGGATAACAACAGGAAAATTAGAAAAAGGAAATAACAGTATTAAACCGGAACTTAATAAATGTTTACCTACATTAAATAATTGTAAATATAATAATAGTAATAGTATAAATATTTTAAGTAAACAAAAAGCAATTCAATTACGTCATTCAATGGATGAAATTTTTTCATATAATTCATATTCTAGTCCCAAAATAAATGTAACTAATGTAAATAACCGTTATAATACAAAAACATTATTATTTCATGATGATCCAAAGAATTTCTATACAAGTGAATTAAATTTAGTTCCAAAAACGTTTCAAGGACATTCTGAATTTGAATTAGTTGAAAAAATTAATTTTCCAAAAGAAAAAAATTCAATTCAATATAAATATGGATTAGAAACAGGATATTTAGAACAAATAGGATATAAAATTTATCATTCTTATAATAATCATAATAATCACAAAAAATCATCTCGATCTTTATCAATTGCAAATAATACAAATAGTGATGATGGTGATAGTGGATTTTTAAGTTCAAATTCACCCGATTATGAATTAAAATTCAACTCAGATATTTTTTGGGATAAGATACAACAACAAATAATTTTGATGGAAAAACAAGAATCATATAATAATATTCAAGAATATGTAGAGGTATCTATAAATTTTTTATATATATTTATATATGTTTTTTATTTTCTATTTGAATATGTGAGCTTTTTGTCAAAAATATTAGTTATTCTTTTTTTTCTTTTTTAAGTTCTGTAAAACGTAGTAAATATAAATAAATTATAGTTTTTTATGTAGGAAAATTTAATGGAATTGGGGTTTATTAAAGGATGATGTGTTTATATTTATAAAAAAAAAATCCTTTTTACTCCATAATTTTAGTTGATACAGGAAAATGTTTATTTTTATTTGAATATTCTCCGATAATTTTCCAAAATTTATTTTCAATTTATATTTTGTTGAATATTGCTTATAAATATGAATTTTCATATTTGAATTACAGTTCTGAAAAACATTTTATTATTAACAATACATGATGATTATTAAAATTTACATTATAAACGTGTGAAGCCTTTGCACGCACATATGACGCACCTTTGAGGCAACTCACTGAAAAAAAAAACCGTAAAGCATTTTGGGGAAAAAATAAACAAATTTTAAACGGTTTTAAAATTAAAAAGTATATTAAATTTTTTGTTTAGGTTGTTTCAAAAGTTTTAGTCGTTATTGGGAACACCATATAGTGAAAATCGTTTTTTTTTTATTTTTTTTTTGCAAATTTATAAAGCGCTTGTTATTAAATTTAAAATATTTTTCCATATCATTTTTAAAAACGTTATTATTATTAATTTATGTTGAAAAAGTCATTTAAAATTTCCTATTGCATAATTTGCAAGTCATAGTTAAAGTCAGTTTGTCAAACGATGTTCAATGAACGTTATTTTGTATAACTAAATCAAAGGAAAGCTAAATAAAATATTAGCCTTTATTAAGTAAATTTATTTATTTATTTTGATATCTAATAGTTTTTGTAACTTAACTTTGGATAAGGTTTAGAGGCTTTTAGCTATAAGACATATAGGTCATCTGTCTTACAAAGTTTTTATATATTTTTATGGCTCAGATTTAATTTACGTCAAAATTAGTTAGATATAAAAAAATCAAAGATAAAAATAGGGTGGTGCACAATAGGCCACAGATCCTAGGTGTAAGGATGGTTACCTATCCCCCCCACAGAAAGAAGAAGGTAGGTTTTTGTTGTTTGCTTTGGAAAAGTGCACCTTAGTTTTCTGAAGGTCTCCGATTTATTGTATAGTCCTTGTCTTAAGTTAATGATTGTTACTTTTTTAATACCTCATACAAGTTTTAGTCAGTTAACTGCCATTCTTATTATAGGCTACTTTGTCGTCTTTTTTGCTTCGTTGTCTGCAAAAGTATTACCCCATGAATGTTATCTATGTTAAAAATATCTTGCCTTTGTTTCTGAAATTTTAATATCAAATTATTTGAATGGTATACGTTTGATTTCAACTGCTTTGAACAAGTTGAGGCAGTCCGTCAATATGACCTATTTATTGTTGGTATTACAAGTGCATTTAATTAAAACTATTATTTAACCTTATATTCAATATTTAAATTATTTCTTAATATCCTTTTCTCAAATTTGGGATTTTCTATTTAAGCTTTCTCAGCTTAAAGGTTGTCTTTTAATTTCGTAAAAATAAAACAAAACATAAAACATAAAACAATTATTCTAGTGAAAATGATCACAATTCTAGTTTTAAACACCTTCCTTGCACATAGTCTCTAATTTCATGATGTAAATAAAAGAAAATTTATTATATTTAACATTTGTGCACCCACTTTCTGAAAAAAAAAAAATTCATTTATCAAATCATCATTTCAATACACACAAATATAAAAATAATGCTGTGAAAATCCGTTAAAAAAAATATTAATATGAAAGCAAAAATAAGGCAGAATGTAAAACAAAAGGTGGTTGGAAATGCACATATTCCAAAAGACGATAAGAACAGTTTAGACTATGCGACTTGCACCAAAATTTGTAAATTTTATTTTGAAACCGTTTGTATAGGTTCGAAGATACAAAAACTAAGGAAGTAACTTATTCTAATTCTTAGAGATATTTCTTCTCTGAAGCTTTTAAGATTCTGATGACTGAAAACGCATACCAGATTTATTAAAGAAGAAAAATTTTGCAAAGCTCTGTTTTCAGATACCGGTAAATTTAAATACTAAATTTAAAAAAAATTGGTTAATTTTGATATTGATTTATAAAGTAAGAAATGAAAACAGAGCTTTTCCAAATTTGGAGGCTAGTTTACTAGTTTGGACTAGAAATACGGCTATAGTAACGGCTATAGTCACTGGTAGCAAATAGTTATAATAATAGGCGGATTCATTGTTTTCTTACACTCCCTATCCCAATTCAATGTTTCCGCATCCATTTCCTATCCCTACTCACTAGCCAATATACTGCGTTGGCAGATAAGGGTCCCATTATATTGGCTAAAGGAGGATATAATGGGTTTAGTCAGTAAGAATCTGATACAACCATAAGGGCAAATTCTTGGTGTCTTTGGAAAATTCCCACCTTCCTTAGGCAAAAAAAAAAAAATAAAAAAGTTGTTCCACAATTACATTATTTTTTTAAGAGACAAATTCATGATTTCATTGTTATATCTTAAACCGTGTTTTAAACAGACGGGCGAAGTTTTGTAAACAGATGGGCAGATGGACAGGCAAAGTAAAATTTAATAAGCTTTAATTTACAAATTTTTTTTGAAAAATCTGCTAAAAACATAGAAATTTATTTGTATAGGTATATAAAAAATCCCCCCATATGTTTTGATATTTTCCTCCTTCTTCAGTTTTAAAAAAAATAAAATTTTATTACATAAAAGTGGTTAAATGCATTGCCGCACTACTGTTACTGCATTCTTATATTGTTTTGTTCCCTTCAATTATTTTTCCTTAAAAAATTAAAAAAATTACAGGATATATTACAATTTCCAGTTAGAAATTTTTTTCTTGTGTCTAATAATAAAAAACACAAAAACATAAGGATTCATTTTTTTTTTTACATAACCTTAAATTTGAAATTATTTGTGTTTTTGTACAGTTAGAAAATGTAAATGTATCCATCCATGTAACTTACACCTCTGATCCGTTTAGAAGATAAAAATGGGTATGATTATATGCGTATATATATATATGTTTTGCATTTGCCCATAGCATTTTTTGGTTTGTTAAAACAAAATTAGAATATTATAGATTTTTTTTGTTTTTGTTAAGGATAGCTTAAGAATCGTGTCACACAAAGTTTTTTATATTTGCATATTTTTTTATGAGTTTTTATAAATGCTTTCACATTTAATCTTACATTCAATATCAGTTAATATTGTAGTCCAATGTAATGTGTTTCAAAGGTCAGTGGTTCATCATTAAAGTTTGTTTAAAAATTACCAACTTTTATTTTACCAAATGATGTCTATATGGGAGGTGTCTGTCTAGGAGAAGATGCATATACAATTTACTGCAATTTAAAACCAATAGTTAACTTTAGAATAAATAGATGATTTTCATTCCACATATAGTCCAGATCAGATCGATCATAGACATGTAGTTGTTTTCTAGTAACACCTTAACATTTCAGTCTCCAATTAAACATGGTTTTAGTATGAGAAAGAGCATAGTGTGAAAAAGAGGTTGAGACGATTGATATTTGATGTTTTTGTTATTAAATAATTTAACTTGTTTTTGAAAAGTATCTTGAAATTTTCAGATCGCATAATTAGTTTTTATAACAGCAAAATAAACTTTAGTGTATAATAATAATAATAATACATCCATTTTATTCTTCGTGCCTAATTTTTTAAAGTCTACAACAGGATAACAAATATTACAGTTTTCTAAGTAGAAGGAAGAAAGAAAGGAACTATTATAAATGCATCCAATTTAATTTTTTTTAGTTTTACCTTATTTAGTGTTGGGGGGCACGTGCACGTGTTCATTTTGTTCGATTTTAATCACAAAACCCTTCCCCGTACAATATTAAAACTTAAGGGAGTTGAATTTGATGAATTTTTTTATTTTTTTCTTTTTATTTATTTTCAATACTTTAATTTTTGGTGTGATTATCCAGACAAAAAAGTAAACGAATGAATGATTTTATTGTATTTCGAATGGGAAAATTTTAATGTTCCGGCAAGTGATTTTTTTTGATATTTTTGTTTTTTTCTAATTCTTTAATTTAGATTCTGAAAATAAGGGATTGTAGAAAAGACTAAAAATTCAATGTTTTGTTTTTGTTTTATTTTTTGATAAGCTCAATAAGGGTTGACATTAACTGGATTTATTAAGTCTCATTTGATTTATGAATATAATAAACGCTATTTTTTTTATTTTTAAAAGACATAAGCTTATAGTGGGTGAATAATTGTAGCAGCAGTAGAAGTAGTAGTAGTAGTAGTAGTAGTGGTGATGGTCACAGAAGTCTAATATATAGTTTGATGTGGTAAAATAATTTGATTGCAATGGAATTAAGAATTTTATTTTGAAATTGGAAAAAAAGGGGGCAAGGAGTTTACTGATTTTTTTATAATTATAATAATAGAAAAGGGTGTTATTTTAATTATGATTATAATATTCTGAAATTATAGAATAGAAATATTTTGTTTTTAGAATAGAGAGAATAGTTAATAGGATTAACATAACAAAGTTAGTGGTTGATGGTTTTTAATAATCATTTTAATAATTATATATTATGTTGTTTTTATTTCTTTTGTTTTTGTAATTTGATCCGTAAAAGTCATGTTTATGCTATGATACCGAATATCTAATCAGATATTATAATTGTCAACATAATTATTTAAAAATAAATTTTCTTGTTTCCTTTATATTATGGAAATTTTAGGTGTTTGAATCATGTGAATTCATTTAGATGTCAAAAAGTGTTAAAAAAGGGTAGTCAAAACAGTGGGAGGTGTTTTTTTTTTTTTTACTGAAACTTATGAAAACATAAAGAAAGGAAAAATTTTAATGAATTTGTATTGAAATATTGACATTGATGTAAAAGAAGAAAACATATTTAAATTATAGTCAACATTTTTTATTTTTCGTCCTGAAAAATTAATTACAGTATAGCAACGCATAAAATATATTATTTAAAGGTATGGCCTTTTTAAAAATGTACTATCTAAACAATTGAAAAACAACTATCTCAACAATTTGTCCGTGTCGAAACATAAATTATTACCAATATATCGTATTCTGGCCTTTGGGTATCCAATCCTAGAGGTACAAGGCAGCACCTCTTTCTGTTTCGTCTGTTTCTGACCAGACTATTACACTGGGGTTATTAAAAATTCATAAAATAAGAAAAAAATGTGAAAAATAAAAGACATTTATTAACAAGGATTTTAGGATTATATAGTTTGTTCGTATAAAATGATTCTTTTTAACTGTTTTCATACAAATAGTAATCATAAATTAATCTAAATGAAAAAAAATGTAAACATTTTATATACCTAAGCTAAATATATGTTAGGATAAAACTAAAAAACATATTGGCCATATAATAAACAAATCTCAAGATTGTATTTCAAGAACCATAATAAAAAAATCTTTCTTGTATCTCAAAAACCATGTAAATTGGCCTAGCAGTTTTTTCAGTAAAGTAACCCAAAAATGATATTTGCCTCTATCAGTTGAGATTTTAAAACGTTTTTTTATGGCCTTTTATAAACTTAGGAAAAGCCATATATTAAGCTCGTTTTAAAATATATATTTATTTCCTCGTGAAAGTAATTGACTTACATATAGAAATCTAGCGGTGGAAGCGTTTACAAGATATCAGCGTTAAAGGATAATTCTATATCATAAGGAATATTGTGTTACCGTTTCGGTACTATTAAAGTTCAGTTTATAATTGCTATTTTCGTTGATTGAGAAGACAGACTATCGTTGAAATAAAACAATATGTAGAACCAAAGGTTTTTGAAGGTGCACATCTTCTAAAGAACGATAAAAATTAATTAGAATATTGTGAGTTGTGACAAACCAAAATTTGTAAATTGCCGGTCCTATGAAGGAAGCAAAATCTGATAAAATTTTGTAGTCACATTACGGTTAATTTAAATACTGCAAAAAATTATTTAATATTGATATTGATTTATAATGGTAAAAAAATGTCTTGTTAGCACATTTCCAAAAAAATTTTGAAAAAATGTGCTTATTAGTTTCACTCTGTCCGTCCGTCCGTCTGTTTACAAAACTTCTACACCGTTGAAGATAGAGAAAAAAAATTTTAACCATAGGTAGGTCTCATAAAAAAAATAATTTTGTGGAACAACTTTTTCATGTAGCCCCCCCCATTACGGAGCTACACCCCCTCAAACTTTGAAAAAGCCCTATTTTTAAATGCATATATCTTATGTTCTGATTAAGATTTTTTCAATCTGAGAACGTCATTCGACAGGTATTTCTTTTAACTTTGTAAATTTATATCAAAATTATACAATTTTTTTAAATTTAGTATTTAAATTTACCGTTATGTGAAAACTAAATTTTGCATGATTTTTCTACTTTCATAACTCCGGCACGCTTCTAGATAGAAGCTTGAAATTTTGAGGCAAGAAAGAACTTTTAGAATCAGTATAAGTTTGCTCAGAAAATTTTTTCGGACCACCCCCTGTTTATGAGCTATTAGGGCTTAAAAATTGAAAATTTGCTATTTTTAAACACCTGTAACTTAGGAACCTGCACACATTTTACTTCTGCAAGATGTAAAAATTAAAGCTACAATAATATATTTTTACGTGTGTGAAAGGTTTATTTTAGTTGTAAAGAGTTCCAAAGCTGCAGCTCTTCAAAATTGTAAAAAAGCCCCATTTTCAGATGTATATATCTCGGGCTTTGCGTAATAGTTTTGCAATCTAAAACCGGTAGAAGATCGAAAATTTTATTATCTATATAAAACAATATCAAAATTATGTAATATTTTGTAATTTACGTTTTAAATTTACCGTTATGTGAAAACCACATTTTGCATGAAATTTCTTTTTTCATAACTCCGGTACCCCTTTAGATAGGAACCTGAAATTTTGAGACAAGAAAGAACTTTTAGAATTAGTATAAGTTTCCTCAGAAAATTTTTTGGTAGCACCCCCTCTTTAAGAGTTATTACGCCTGAAAAATTGAAAATTTGCTGTTTTTAGACACCTGTAACTTAGGCACCTGTAAAAATTTTTCTTCGGCAAGACATAAAAATTAAAGCTTCAATAATATATTTTTACGTGTGTTAACAGCTTTTCTTAGTTATATAGGATTCCGGACTTACGGCCCCTCAAAATCTCAAAAATGTCCTATTTTCAAGTTTTTTCTTATTACATGAAATTTTCAAATTTTTGTGTAAGTCACACTTCTAAACAGTTTGTATTGAGTTTTGGAAATGTGCGCTTTTAAAAACCGTTGGTTTACATTCTACCTTGTTTTTCTATTATCTCTCATTTATGTATTTTTCATTTCAGGAGACTAAACTTATAAATACTGAATTCTGTTTTAAATTTCTTAACCTAATGATTCCATACAAATTCTTTAGCTTATAAATTTTGTGTGCATAATTGTTTCTTTGTTTTCCACAATAACAATTTTTTAAGTTTTAAACATTTCCTGTCCTGTAGTTTAACGATTTTTGATTAAACGGGACTTTTTCAAACCTGAAAGCATATATTCAGCGTTAAAATTTAAAATTTTATAAACAGACAAATGGATGAACGGTCAGATAGACAGATAGAATGAAACTAATTTTAAAAATTATTTTAAAAAATGTAACAAAAATTAAAAATTATTATGAGTTTTTGTGGAAAATTTTCATCAATTTTTTTTATTATAATATAAGATATACTCCACAACTCACATTTAGAAAACTGTTAAAAAAGTGTAAATTTCAAATTAAAAATGCGTCAAAAACAAATTTAAATAATTAAAAGTGATAAAAAATTAAAATGATTCAGTTAAAAATGTCATTAAATATATTGTTTAACCATAAATCTGACAATTAGTCAATGCCATCAAATAATTATGAAAAGTTTTTCATTAAATTCATTTAATTTTCAAAAAAATTGTGAATACACACTTTCAAAATTATTATTTTTTTTTTAAAGTATCCAATCAATTGTTTAAATTTTTCCATTTAGAAATGTCAAGTGTTTCAAATGTTTTTTTTTTAGTGAAACATTTATAGTAAAGTACCTATTAAATAGACCCTTTCTTAAATGAAAATCAATTTCATTCCTTCTATTTCTATTTTCATTTTGTTCTCTCCTTTTCGTTTTAAAATTTTTGTTAAAAATAATGAGTGACCATTACATTGCACTTCACGCACTAGGATAACAGATCATTTATAAAGAATGAAAGTATAATATTCTAGTATAAGTGTAATTCCATTGTAAAATGATGAATATTTGGAATTATTACTTTTGTTTTTGTTTTTTTGTTTTGTTTTGAACCACACCCTCAACATAAGGTTTTTTGGGGGATTTCTGTAATAAGTATTCTTTCTCTCTTCCCTTCATTTTTTTTATTATTGTTCTTAAAAATGTATGTGAGTTCAATTTTAAAAATAACATATAGTAACAATATTGTATAAATTGTTATATACGTATTTGACAGGATAATAAATTTTCACAATTCGTCGTTAAAATTTTACATTTGTTAAAAAATATTTGATTGCCCTTTTTGTTTTTTAATTCTTAAAAACAAAAAAATATTATGTATTTCTTTTTCGTGAAGTTCGTTTTTTTTTTATTCGAAATTAGGAATTCAGTAATAAAAAATTTCGTTTTTTGTTTAAGAATTTAAGAATCAAAAAAATGAACAGATATTTATCATTTAATATAATTAACTTTTTCAAAAAACTTAAGTTATAATTTGAATTTGAAGAGTTTATTCATTTTACGATTTCATTTTATTTTGCTTTTTTCTAAATAATTTTGATTAAATCGAAAATCACTCTCTTACATCACAAATTCTAAATACTTAGATTTTATAAGGATTAAAACAAAACTATACTTGAAGAGGTTGTAAGCTTTTGACCTAATTTTATAGTAACACAGTTAATGTTAACCTTAAATTAATTTGATAAAAAAAATTTAGCCAAGACCACAACCAAATTTGATAATATTTAGACGTATAGTTAATTCTAGACTAGATTTTAAAATAGCAAATTTTTGTTTGTTGTTTGATTACATCTTTTGTTGAACTTTTATTTAAAGAATCTTATCAGAATAACGGTAGACGAGTAGTATCTAGAAATTATTAATATTCAGTACTAACTGTTGTAACGTAAAAATATAACTAACGTTGAAATTGTATGTACACATACTTATACATGCACTAATTTACCGAAAATAAAAAAGTAAATGTGAACATATTATGATCTGTGACTTGTGATCTAGTTTTAAAGATTTAACAATATTTTAAATAAACAATTCTTCAATATTTTTCCTTTTTTTTTGTTTTTAAATCAAACATAATCCAAATTATTATATCCACATACTTGAATGGATTGTTTATATAATAAAATTCTTAGAAATTTTAATATTCGTGTCATTGTTCTCGATACTAAATTGTATAAAATAAACACATATAAAAAGTAAACGCATAGAAATGCAGGATAAAATCAAATAATACCCAGCAAAAAAACAAGACCATATTGAGGGTGGTTATATCACAAAAAAAACAAAAAAACGAAAAAAAAAAAGAAATTGAATGAGTTTTCATTTCATATCTGTTTTTTCTTTTTGTGAGTTTTTTGTGTAACTAGTATGAGCAACTGATGCCAGACAATATTATTCCCTTGGCCTCATTGTAAATGTACCCAATAAAAGGAAAACATTACTCAATAAAAACAAACAACTACATATATACCAACATACGCAATTCACATTGCAAAACAAAATATTTTACAAAAAGGGTCATACATTTGACTCGGCATAAAAATTTTGTTAGTAATGAAAAAAAAATTTTCAATTCTTAAATTGTTTCACTATTTTCTTCCTTACCCTTCCAAATAATTTCACATAACAAAAATATATGCATAGAAATTATATGTATATTACAGATGAAAAATTGTATCTATAGATTACAATGCAGAATCATCAATTATAAGTTTTTGTTTTTTTTTTTTTTTTTCATTATATTTTTGAAAGAAAATTAGTGTTTCCGATTGAAACGAAGTGAAGTAATTAACTAATATGGAATTGTTATGTAACTATAATAGTTCTTTGCTTCAAAAAGAATAAAAATCAGAAGTTTGTATAATATCCAACGAAGATCTAAGTATCTAAATTGATTGTGCCACAATTAAGGACAATCTCGTATAAGAAAAGAAAATTTAAATCAGCTGTCAATTTTTAAGTAAAGTGCAAACGAAATTATTACTTATTCTCAAATATGTTGACACAAAATGAAAAAAAATATAAGAGAATTTTCATAAATATTTCAAAGTAATTAAAATACTACAATCGTAACATAACGACAATTCTAACACTATAATAATATTTTTCAATATAAACGTTTTTCCAGCTTTTAGATAATTTTAATTTGAAATTTAAAGAAAGTTAAAGAATTTTTTTCTTTTTTAAGAGTTATAATAAAATGTGAGTCACCCTTTTATATTTTGTAAACAAAAATTTCATAAATTTTTATGGTGAATGAAAATTTAAAAAAAATTTTCAACATCATATAAAGAAGAACTAAATAATGATGGAAAAACATCATTACTACAAAAAGTAGAAAATCGAAATAATTTTACACTTGATTACTAACATTCATATACATATATATATATAATAAAATATTAGAAGGATTTTTTTTTTCTTTTTATCATTGTGCACCCTTATATTTTCGTTATCTCATATCCATTCTATCATCTATACATTATAAAGTTTTAGAAAAGAATTTATATAGACAAGTAATCAGAAATACAGAAATATGTAGGAAGACAACCATGTAGCCAATATATTCGAAAAATTGAGTTGTTCAAGGAAATTAATAAAAAAAAAACAAAAAAAAAAATTTAAATTTAAAAAAAATGAGCCGTTATTAAGGATAGTGATATATACAAAAACAAAAATACAAAAAAAAAAACAAGAAAAAAAAGAACAATAAAACAAACATTTCATTATTCTGACAAAATCTGGAAAAGACATTAATGATGATGGGTGTAAAAATTGCGTGAAAAACAAATATTTGCATTTTAGTGTATAATTTTTCTTTGTTTGTAAATGAATTTTTAGTGAATAATTTTTATTTTTTTTTTTGTGTGTATTTATAATTGAGGTCTTGAATATGTTTTTGTTTTTTTAATGATTTTTATATACATTATCCTTATAAATATTTTTTTTTTTTAACAAAATTCTGTTTTTTTATTTTGAAAGTGTGTCGGTAATTTTTTTTTTTTTATAAAAAAAAAAGGGTTTCATATTAAAAAACAAAAAACAAAAAAAAAACAAGTGAAAGAATGAATGAAGATTTGAGTTTTGGTACCAGAGTAATAACGGGCATATTTATGTGAATAATTATTTTCAGGATAAAATAAAATGTATGAAAAGGATTTATATAATTCCTTAGAGAATGCAAAATGAAATAAATGAATGTATAAAAATGTGTTGAAAAATGACAAAAGAATGAAAATAAAATTATTGTTTTTCAGAAGTGAAATTATTTTTGAAAAATAATTTTCTTATAAATTTTGTTTTCACTTAAAAAATAAAAAATCTTTACGTTCTGGAATTCATTATGATTGTCCTTTCTTTTTTATTTTTCGTGTTATTTGTTGTTTATTTTTTTAATTTTTTTTTTTTTTCTGTTTTGTAGTTTTAATTTATTTTTTAATGGATTTACGGAAAATTCATTATAATTTTTATGTTTAATTTAAATTTTGTTTTGTATCTATGTATGACTCAGAACAGTTAAATTTTTTTTTTTTGGGAAAATCATGGTTATTTTTCTTAAAAATTGATTTTTTTGTGTATTTTAAAATAATATTTGGTTGGCAAAGAAGGTAAATTTAAGAGTATTTTGTGTTTGTGACATTTAATTTAAATAATAAAATGTTTGGAATAAAATTTGGAGTAAAATTATAGAAAAGAGTTGGTTGGTATGTTATACTATTTTTTTTTGTTAAACTTTAAATGAAATTTTTTAAGGTTGAATTTGAATTTTTCTATTTTGGAATATTTGCATGATTTACAAGAGATAAATGTAGAATACTCTAAAGTCATTATTTATTTTGGGGATCATGCTAATTTAATTTTGTTTGAAAATATGAAAATTCTGAAGTTATATTTCTTATAGTTGCAGATTATTTTGTTTAAAAAGAAAATGGGCAACGGAAAAAATATTTGCTGTCTATGGAATATGGACTTCTTTCTAATCGTTTTCTTTTATTTGTCATTTTCTTAATATTATAATTTACCCAATTTTACTCAGTTAAATTTTGTAGTAAATTAAACGGTAGTAATTGCCAAGTCAGGATCTAAAAATGAATTCAAAAACTTATAGGTTCTTATATGCTAGAATAGAGATTTTAGCAACACAAAAACTTTTCTATGAATTCGGTTCTATTAAAAAAACTACAAAAACTACGCTTGAAATGGCACTTGTTTTTTTTTTTGAAAAAATGGAGGTTTGAGTTTAAACTCAGTTTTATACATTTGATTTGACCCATTGGGACGGTGTATTGTAAGTATACTCTTTAAATTTTTAAAACTTTGAATTAAATGTCTTTAAACTTTGATATCATTTAAATCATTTTTAAAGTTTAAAGTTTAACTTGCAATTTAAAAGCTGATACTGATTTTGAATGTTTTACAAGTACTGCGTTTAAAATTGTTATATATTTAAAGCTTTATTTTGTTAATTATTTCCTGGTGCGTATTGTAATGCATTCATATCAACACTTCACTGAGTCAATTGAACACTTTTCCAGATATACATCAACTCTATAGTAATTTTATTTCTTTTTTTTTTTGTTCAATTCAATCAAAATGAGTGATTCATAGACTTAGCAATACCGACAGGATCATGAAATAATAATGAAAAGACAATATTATGGTCGCCAAATAAACTTTTAACACATTTTTTTATGGCTTTAAATCTTGTACAAATTAAGTAAGCCATAAAAAATGAATTTTATTTATGTTATTTTCAAAAAACCAAAAGTAGAAAAAATGAAAAACTTAACAAAAAAAAAAAAAACAAAACTCCAAAAAGTATAACAAATGTAAAAAAAAAATTCAAAACGAAGTTATATCCTTGAAAAATCCATGACAAGAAAAATGTTGTAAAAGAAAAAAAAAACAGCACCTTCCAGGAAATGTAATGTAACGCACATTTTTTTATTTCATCTCTATTTTCACATCGTATATGTGAAATTTTTTATATTAATTTTTTCCTTTTTATTTTTATTTTCACATTCTTTTTTTTTTTTTTTGGTTTTTTTTTTTATGTAACTGTAACATGTAGACATAACAAAATATTTCATTATCATTTTATTTTATCACATCTCTAACTTAAGCGTATTCACAGGAAAAAAAAATTTTTTGTTCATTTTGTTTTTTTATGTGGCGGGATGTAAGGATTAAAGAGAGATAACTGGGATATGGGATATGGGATTTAGGTACATTTTGGATTGTATAAAGAACAAATTCATAAAAGCGAAAATCCTTTTCTTGTCTATTCATAATATGATCTAGTCAAATGATTACTTTAGATTCAAGCTTAAATCCTTATAACAACAGAAAATATAAATTACAATAATAAAGAATTGAGGTGAAAAAAAATATAGGATCCGGAAATGAGAATATTTTCTATTTTATTTTTTCCCAAGTTTTAGTCAAAAATAGAAGAAAGGAGTGAAATAATTTTTGAGTAATTTTTTGTGATGATGGCGGTGATATAATCAAATATTGTAAATTGTAAAAAATTAACACTTTTTTTTTATTTTTTGAGAACGGTATGAGTGACAGAAGATGATAGTGATGATATGTTATGGAAAAGAGGGAGAGAGAGAGAGAGCAGGAGAGAGATATGGTTATATATATATATATATATGAAAAAGATTACAAGTCATCAAATATAATTTGTATTTTTATAAAATAAATAATGAAACAAAGAAAAATATAAACTAAAGGTTTTTAAAGGCACACTTTTTTCAAAAGACAATAAGAACAATTTAGTATTGTGATTTGCATCAAAATTTCTAAGTTTTCTTCGAATTTTATATGTTTGGAAGTGATATGATATTTTTTTCCAGATTAAAGAAAATGCTTAAGGAAAGTTGTTAATACATGTAAAACCATAATGTTGGAGTTTTAATATTTATGTTTTGCTTTGAAAAAATTTGTACAGGTGGATAAATGTCAGGTGTCTAAAAATAGGAAATTTTAAAAATTATAGCCATAATAGCTCTTACTCAATGGGAGGTATAAACAAATTGAGACAACTTATGCTAATTTTAAAAAATCCTTTTTACTCTCAAAATTTAAAGATTTTAGATTGCAAAAATGTTAAGCATAACTTGAGCATACTTTTTTATGTAGCTATTTGTTTTTATGCATCCATTACATGTTCATGTTCTACAATATTACGTTTTTTATGAGACCTGTCCACCTTTAAAATATTATAGTAATGTATCTTTAACGGTGTAGAAGTTTTGTAAACAGACAGATCAACGGATGGGCGGAAAAAGTGAAACTAATAAGTAAATTTCTCAAAATTTTTTTAACATGTTACTTATTAAAAAATTTTATATAAGATATTACTTATTATAATATCTTATATAATATGTTCCAACACAAATAATTTAAAAAATTAATTGGGTCGTATCATATTATATAAGTTGATATTTGAAATATTAAGATTTTCTTTTTTAAAAATGATGTTTTTTTTTAGATTATGTCATTACATAAAAATTAGACTTTATATTTCGTAATAATTTTTCTTAATTTAACTTATTAATATTTAAATTCATTTTTTTTTGTATATTATACCATTAGAATTTTTATTTAAGAAGAATTAACGATTCAGTGTGGATTCAGTAAAAAAAAAGTAAAAAGCGAAATGTTTTAGAAAAGATCCTTTTGAAAGAATTGAAAACAGTTCAGTTAATGATTATGAATTCTGGTTTATTTGATTTATTATATCATAATTTTTAAGTATAAAATAAATTGTATTATTTACAAAAAAAAAGAAAAAAACGATTAAACTGCTGTTCAGATTAAGTAAAAAAAAAAAATGTCAGTAAAAGTCAGTAAAAATCAGTAAAAAATATAACTTTAGTAATTTTGTTTTGTTTTTTACTGGCAAACTTCACTTTTTTTTTACTGTAAAAACTAAGATATACTTGAATTTGTTAATATTTAAATTGAATATTAAAGTTATCTACAGTATACTGAAAACTTTATTAATTACATTTTAGTTTTTTTTTTTTTTTGAATGAATCAATCATATTATCGATATTGATTCGAATTTAATTGGAATTTTTATTTATTTTACTTACTTTATTTTCAATTATGAATTTTAAATTTTGCAATTTATTGTATGTTTTAAAAGTCATATAAAAGGTTAAAGGTTTGATTTTAATCACTTTCGAAACTTGTAAAATAATATTTAAATTATTAGTAGATATAGATAGAAGTTTAAAAGAAAACTTTTATTTAAGTTACATGTAATTTAATTTTTTATTAAAAAAATATTATCAGATCACGATTCATTATATAAATAGTATATAGTAGTTTAAATTTCGGTTTTTTTTTTTTAAAGAAAATAAAAACCAGAAAAAAAAAACAATAAAAAGTTGTAATAAAGTTTTATTTAACTTTACCAAAACTAGTTTTGTTTATATTTTATTACTGTGTAGCATATCTTTAGGAGTAAAAAAAAAAACCTATTTTACTTTCTTTATGCTTTGAATTAGTTTGAAATATGAAGTGCTTTTTTTTTCGAAAATGTAACATTTTATTAAGTTGGTAGGTGTTTTTCTTTTTTCAAAATATATTTATAGAATTACATATAATATTTTTTTCACATTTATTTCTATTGGAAAAGTTTATTTTACTTAATTTTAATTTTGTCTCTGCTTTTTTTTTTTTTTCTACATTTTTCTTCGTATTTATTTTTATTCATTCTTTCTTTCAATTTGTTTCATTTCAAGCGCAAACATGATGTAAGTTTTGATTTTGTTTCTGTTTTTTTTTTTTGTTTGGTTCGAAGGAATTTGTTTTTTCTATAAAAAGTTTTTCTAAAGAGTTAAATAAATTTTAAAGTTTTTTTTTTTGAGATCCTGCCTTTTTTTCGTTTGTATTTTCTTTTAAAGTTAAGTCTAGTGCAGTGGCATATAAAAAAAAGACATAAAGGAAGACAAAAAGGACAAAAAAAAAAAACAGGGTATTAAAATGAAAGTAAAAATTTGAAGAAGAAAAATATAAAACACATTTTTTTTTTTTCGTTTTTGTTAGTTTAGTTGAATTCGAAGTTTTATTTCCATTAAATTAAGTCAATTATAATAGTTAGTGTAGTGTGTAATAGTTGTTGTAATTTTCTATTGAAATTGTTGTAATTATTATAGTTGATTGTGTTAAATGTTTTAAGTATTTGTTTTTTTTTTTCATTTGTATTACACTTGTATTGAATGAATCGTGTGAAAAACTTTTAAGACCAATTTAATGTAATAATTTTCTTATTATATTGTTTTAAAGTTTTAATAAGAAATCAAATTTATTGTTTGAATTAGTAGATTTGTTGTAGCTGATTTTTATAAGATGTTTGATTGAGAAAATCGTGGTTTTTGGTTTCCATTACGTTATTTTGTGTTCTTTTGTGTTCTTTTGTTTTGTTTTTTTTTATGAGTAGTTAGTTGAATAAATGAAAAGTCTCCTCTGCGTAAAGTGTTTAACTTTAAGATTTAAGGTTCCTCTGAGTAACGTTTAACTTTAATCAATCAAAGTCACCCATTTTAAAACCAAATTTTAAGAAAAGACTTGATACTAGAATTAATACAAACGTACAGTCAGATTTTGGAAGTTAGGAAGTGGAAAGAATGCTTTAGGAGTGAGGTTTGAGAAATTTAGCGTTATGAAGAATTATAAATTTAAATAATTGTAAATAAGTATTAAAAAATTAAATATCTAAGCGAGGAATATTTTAAACTAAATATTAAAGAGGGAAATTACCTCGACGAGCTAAAAACATATCACAGTATATGTATATAATTAACTCTACATTTATAAATTTAACTACGATCCTGAGTTCGATCGATTATAATCTTATAGTGACTAAAACTAATGCACAAAATAATTTTCCCCAATATTTTTTAAATTTAATTTTTTTTTGATTACAAAAACTTTGGCCTACTAAAAATAGAAAAAAAATAAAATTAGTTAAAATTAAATTTTCTATTCTTTTTTTTGTTAAGAATTGAAATTTCTTTAAGATTTTTCTTCATTTTTACTATAGTTACCTAGTTAGTAAATTACAATTACATTAGAACCCCAATTTCATTACCTATACATAAACATATATGCAATTATTTTTAACTTTCTATTATAAAATACATTTTTTATTCGATTCATTGGATTTAATGAAAATGTCAATTGCCTTAAATAAATAAATAAAACAACCCATTCCATGAGATTTTATCACTTTCTTTCAAATAAAAATGTGAGAAAAAAAAATGAATAAAAAACAAAAACCAAACAAATCATAAAAAATTTCTTAAAAAAAAAATTTTTTTCCAATGGATTTAAAAAAAGCAAAATTTTCTTATGTCATTCACATAGATTATAATATTAAAGTGAAAAATTTGAAACCAAACTCTTTTAAATGAAAATTTAATTTTAATTTTCATTTATTTTAAAACAAAAATAAAAAAAAAAACAAAGTAGAAAATCATTAGAACTGACTCCCATTCAATACTTTTTTCAAAATGTTTTTTCTTTCAATATTATTTATAAATAGATTGGTTATAATAAGAAAATATGTCATTTATGTTCATAACTTCTTTTAATTTATGACATTTTAACATCATCAAAGATCGTTTTTCTTAATAAAAAAGAAAAAAGCAAAACAAACAATAATAGAATAAGAAAAATAAACAGTTAAAAAAGGGGAGCTAAGAAAACTGAAGTAAAAAAAAAAAAACTACAGGAAGAATATACGTACTCCTTCCGTTATATTTTGGGTGTTTCTGGGTGTTCCTGGGTGTTTATCATCTGTTAAAGCTAAAAAAAAAAACATATAGAAAAACAATTTTGTTGCAAAGTTGATTTTTATTTCATCAAATTGTCGTCTATCAGAAAAAAAAAAAAATAAAAAACGACAAAGTGCTAAAAATATAAATAAGAAAAAATCAAACAAACATTATAAGGGAATAAAAAAAAAGGTAAAATATTTAAGGATTGCCACAATTACCCAAATTTATTATATCTGTATCATTTGTCTGTAAAGTTTTAATTAAAAACTGAAATAATTTTATATCTGGCAACCCGAAAAATATATAAATTTTACCATCCTTACACTATTTAAATTACTGAAGGGTGATTTTTCTATTGCTAAAAAAACAAAACTTGATGAAAGTAAACTGCTGGTATATTAAAGGTGTGTTTCTTGATTATGGTATGAAATTAAATGGAGCTTCTAAAGAAAAAAAAATTTTCATTTTTAAATAATATCAAATCAAAAAAAAAATGTAAATATTTAAATAAAAAGACAAAAAAGACAGACGGATTTTGTTTTTATCTCACACCCTTACTTTTTTTTTCGCATTACTTTGTAGTAGCAGTAATCGCTTCCTTACAGGAACAACAGAAAAAAGTAAGAATCATCCGTAAAGATGGATGACAAAATTGAAAAATTATTTACTCAAATGTTTAATGCAATTTTGATTAAAGGCAATTGAAAGAGGATAGACTGTAACCTTTGAGATAGAAAGAAAAAGAAAATGATATGAAATGAAAATGAAGAAAAACAAAAAGTATTTTAAATTTAAAAAAAAACTAATAAAATTAGGTTTTCTTAATTTAAGAAATGAAAATATGATTTTTAAGGTTTTTTACATTTGAAAGTATTTCAGCAGAAAATAATTATGTTAAATAAATATGATTAAAAAATTTAATTAAATTGTAATTACTAACTACTTTAGAAAAATAAAAACATAAATTTTCATGTCCTGTTGTAAATCTGTTTTAAAGTTAGTTAAAATAGTGTGTTTGTTTTAGAGCCTGTAGGAATTGGTTACTGGAAGGAAAAAAAATATAAATCAAATTTAAGTTCTATATTAACTTTAATAGTTTAAACCATAATTTGAGAGCTTTGCTATTCTTATATTCAATCTGCTTAATCAAGTTACTCGAGATTATCTTATTCAGAATTGTATACCATTTACATAGTGGTGCCTCATATTTAGATTATAAAGATTAATTTCCTTTCACACAGTATAATTCACACACTTTATCTGGAATATAGAATGTTGCAGCCTCATTTTTCAAGCAGTGGCATGACTTGGAAATATTTTTAAAAACTTCATAATAAACGAAAAAAGTGAGTTATGTGTCAACTACCGTCGTTAATAGAAAAAAGACTAACTATAACAAACACGGTCATCCATGACCTATACAAAATTGCTAATTGGGACATAAACAACAAAATGGATTTAACACTACCAAAATACAAAACTGGCAGACAATATCCTTAAATAAAACAAAATACAATCCAATTCTGATGTTCCAGGGGGGAATCGTGCAACGGTCAGAACGCCTATAAACATTTTAGGGATGCAGCTTAATCAAAAAATGATGCGAAATTATCATATTTTCGATATAACGAGAAATACTGCCAAATATTTGAGTTTTCTCTTCAGGTGCAAATCGTATTTCTCTTCCTGCAAGCTGATGAATACATATAAGAGTTGGCATATCATTTACTTCTTTGAATTCCCTTTGTGTCATTGATTACTCCGTCGAGCTCATACTCTAATTTCTCTTGACATCCGTCGTAATATTGCAGCTCTTTGCCTTTTTCTTTATATATATCTTACAGGGAATTATACTTGTTCTCATAAAATAAAATTACTGATGTCACTTCTCACGTAATTCAAACGAACCACTAGTAGGGCTGGAATTGCACATTCCTACTATGAACTCCTGATCAGTCAGAACTGAAAAAATGTGGTATATATTTCCATATTGACATTTTAAAATATAGAACATATAGACACTTTAAAGTACATTACATCTTAAATTATAGTTATTTCAATAAAAGCGCTATAAACAGAGTTGGGAAAAGGAACAAAGCATTTTTATTTATTTATTCATCAAATGACTTTTGGAAAATCTTCTTAAAAAATTCATTTTTTTTTTTCGTTTTAAATAAAAACTATAAAAATTTCAATATAACAATTCAAAAGAAGTTATTTATTACATAAGAGGTTCTATTTTTATATAAATAAAGTGTTGCTTGCTTATTTTTTTTTTTTGTTCCGTTTGTTAAGACTCTTAAAAATAAAAAAAAAAAACTTTAAATTTTTAAATAACCTTTACAAAAACAGGACCCAAACAAAAATCCGCATAAATATGAAGGTAAAAAAAAAATTATTAAAATTTTAATGGCAACAAACAATTACTGTCCTCACAAAAGGACACAATATCCTAACAACAAAAAAGGTTTTAAAAACAACAAAAAATATTTAATACAAGATAAAGCTTGAAAGGAAAAAAGAGACAGAAAATTTATTAGTTAGCGATTTTTGTATATTTTATTTTGTTTTGGTTCTGATGATATTATCCTTTTTCTTTACCAACCCATAATAAAAAAAGCATAAACCGTAAAATATACTTAGCAGAGGTAAAACAACACTGTTGTATCCTTTTGTAAAAATTGGTTTTTAAAAACATAAGAATGGGTTTTCTTAAGGTTCTACAAAAACATTTTTTTTTAATAGTATTAAGATGACGTGTTGTCCTCATTTTAAATCTTAAACTATTATAATACTTTCGGTTTTTATTTTACCGTTTTTTTTTAAGTTGTTACTTTAAAACTACGAAATTTTGATTAAAGATTTGATTTTCTTTAAAATTAGATACAAAAGTATTATTCTATATTAATATGATGTGGTAGTATAGATTTACAAATTATCCATTATACTTTGAGTATTTATTTAACTTATAATTGTTTTTGTCTAAAATATCAAAATTTTTTATTATCCTTAATAACATTTATTTTTTTGTTTTATTAAATTTCAGATTTATACTGACTGGGCCAATTATTATTTGGATCGGGCAAAATCTAAAAAACGAATAATTGATTTAGCAAATGATTGCTGTGATGGTTTACTATTAGCAGATATAATTGAAATTGTTACTAATTTTAAAGTTGTAAATTTAATTAAAAATCCAAAAAATCATCAACAAATGGTAAGTATTGTATTTTATATTAGTTTTTTAATCCTTCGTAAAAAGATTAGTAAAATTAGGTAGAATAATTGAAAGACCTTTTTTTTATCCATGAAAAGGCTCGAAAATTAATATTGGCAACTCAAAAATAAAGTGTTATATTGGGGAAGTGAGATCAGTTAACGCTGTTTAGTGTAAAATAATATTTAGAATTTTGGTTTATAAAGGTTCTATTAGATTTATATTGATTAAAGCTACTGCATTAGTATTGAACTGAACGAGTCTTTTTTTTGTTTTTTTTTTATAAGGCTCAGTAGAAAGTTTTGTTTTTTATAAGGCGCAGAGGAATTTGCATGTTATTCTTTCGGATTTAACTAGTCAAAAATACAGCCTTTTAAATAAAATTTTAGGTGTGGATCTTTAATACAAATGTGCAGTTAGGTTTATGGGACAAGATGTAGGATGTAAATTTTGATATAATAATTTCTTTAATATTGAAAATATTTCATAATAGAGGCACTGAATTATTGTTATTAAATAATTATTATTGTTTTGTTACTATTTCCAATTTTTTTTCGTACATTATATCCTTTTCATTTCTTGATGTCCTCAAATTAAGATTTTATATTAAATATTAGTTTAATAAATTAAATTTAACTACTATATACTACTGGATCACTGTTTGACTTTAAATATTAGTTTGTTGAAATTATTATTGAAAAGTTTAGTCTGTGAGCTGGTCTCTCACAGCATTTTTAAAATTTGTTCAAACTTTCCGTAATCTGTATAGATTAGAATGGAATATTAAAAAGTTTGATCGATCTCAAATTGTTCGGATTTTTTACCTAAACATTATCTGCTCTTGAATAGATGATGTAATGATATCCTCACAAACCCACCTGTTGAACAAATACAAAATTTTAGCAGTAAGCCACTATTAATTTTGGTATTTTCATTGTAATTAACTTTTAATACCTCAAATAATTAGGCGGTTATGTCTAATATTTTTCAATTAATACTTCTCTCCCATTAATAATTGTAAAAAAAAAAATATGGCACGAATTTAGGTACATACATTTCTTCTTGTTAAAATAAAAAATGATGACAACAGAAGTTCGTATTGTTATTAATTGTATATAATTATTAATAAAAAAATTTTTTCTTATGTTTTTTTTTTCTTTAATGTGTTGATTCATATATATACATATATAAAATTAAATTAAATCTTATGGGAGTGTAGGTTAATTATAAAAAACAAAAAAAAAAAACATTTTTTTTGATTATTAAAATAATTAATTCCATCATATGGTTTAAATCCTTGGTGTAAAATTTATCATAATATTTTACTTAGAAATCTATGAGAGTAAAATAATTTATTAGATATTTTAATGAGATTTTATTTACGCAAATTTTATTTTTTTGTTTTTTTTTTTTTTCTTTAATGGAATTTTAAATTAGAAATTAGAAAGTGTATAGGAATGAATAAAAAGAAAGTTATTTTAAAAATGATTGTTATTAATATTTTCTTATAATTTTCAATTATTTATGCAAATATTATTTTTATGGGAACCAAATAAATATTTTCATCATATACCTATCTATTATGTATTAATAATATATAAAATAAAAATATTCATATAAATTGCTTGTATACATAATACTTTTTATACAGATGAATAAATCAAATTTTCGAAACATTTTAAGGATTATAAGGATATTACAAGAAAAACAACAGTTTAAAATAGTCTGTGTGTGTGGATGCATGAGATACATAAATTCTAGAAGATATGATTGTAGTGTGTAATTATAGATTTATATTTTAAAGAAATGATGTTTCAAAAGAGTCTGAAATAAATTGACGTGAATAATTAAATAAAATCCAAAAGTTTATATTATACAAAAATAAACTGATACTATTATAATTTGTGAAGCTTGTAATAAAAAAGTTTACATCTGATTATATCCAATATTTTTTAATACATCAGTTTCCATTAGATTATTTTAAAGGGTGTAAGAAACAATCAAACCGCAGTGGTGTATTGGTGAAGACACCGGCCTTTCATACGAAAAGGTTTCGGGTTCAAACCCCGGCTGGGTAATATAGATTAATAAAAAATAATATAGATCTTTCTTATAATATATAATTAGTAGAATATAATTAAATTGAAAATAAGTAAATATGTCCTATAAATTATAATTAATATCAAATTGTAATAGCTACTTATATAATAAAATAATAATAACCCATAATTCTTGTATAAGATAATAGATGGCGTAGAAATAAAAAAGAAACGTCTTAGGCTTGTACAATAACTACAGTCGTGTAATCAATGGCTTAGGGAAATTAATGATTCACGAAGCTAAATCTTAGTCAAATATGAATAATAAATGACTTACTGGATGCCCAATTATAATACTCTTCATAGAAGTGGCAAAAAAAAAAAACTAACAATCGACTATTGATGTAGATATTATTATACTACCCTCATATTACTATGCGTTGTGAATTTTTTTTTCACTTATAATACTTCTTTTAGTTTTATACTACATCTAAGAAACTAAAGTTATGTAGAGAGTTTATTGTTGACAGTTCATCTTCGGTAAAACAGTATAGGTACTCTTAGATGTACATATCCTGTTCGGAGTAAAATTACAAAGTTTTGAAGTATGTTTCCTGAAGATTCTTCTTCTTTTTGACAGAATTTGCATGTACCGTCATTCACTATTCTTAGTTTTCATTAAATGCCCTTTTAGTGGCCCTGGAAATATCCCAGCAGGAAGCCTGTTAGAATTTTAGATTTGTTTTTACTGGATCATATAATTTTTATGTGCCTTTTCCGGTTATATTTCACCAGATGCTTCTTATATTGTCCGAGCCCAGATTTTTTACGACATAATTTTCTTTTACAGTTTTCCTTCTCTATTTTTAGTGCTTTACCTATGCCAATTTCGTGTTTACCTATGCTAGAAAAATGCTTGGAACCTGTAAAGAGATTTGTACATCTTTCTTTTGCAAGTCGATCCGTTCCCTTAATTAAACTCTATACCTAGTGGTCAAGGTACTCAGTAGCTTTTTAATTTATTATTTGTGTTAAGCGGTTTAGATATACTTCATTTGAAAATCATATTTTCACCCTTTTAAAATATTTTTAATATTATTAAGAAGTGTAATGTGAAACGAAAAAATAGTACGAATTCTATTGGACTGGTTTACGTTTTAATATATGTATGTATGTATGAACTAATATTTTATTTCAAAGAAAAGTTTGAATTGATTAAATTGAAATCAAAACTGCTCTACTATATGCATATATATATATGATAAATTGTTATTATTTTTGTTGTTTTCATAGTATAAATTGGCGTATAAATGTCTAGCCATATATGTACATATTTAAGTATATAATTTTTATTTTATTCTTATATTTTTAAGATTTTCACTACGGTACGGGTATCAATTTCATTATATTAAATTTTTTGTTTTTTTCTTTTTAAATTTTAATTTTTCTATTAATTGATTATGAACTCTATTTACCCTTCTATTTTAATTGGTGGCTTTTTTTTTTTTTTTTTTTGTATAATTTAAATTTAAATTTAAAGAATTAAAACTTCTACGAAATTATGAATAAATAAATTCCATGCATTCCTATTAATAATTGAATGTTAGTAACAATTTAAGAAATTTTTATAATAATACAAAAAAAAAAACAAAAAATGATTTAGTGACAGATGTAATAATAAATACTTGCAATAAAAATTGAAACAGAATTAAGACAAATAAAATGAATCGTTATAACAGTAATAACAAAAACAAAAACAAAAAAATTTCGTTAATAAAATTATTCGCGGCTCTTTAAATATTTTTGTTTTATAAATGATTGCGATTTTTTTTTTTTTTTCTACTTCAGTAAATTTCTTTGTCAAGTTATGTCGTAAGTCTATTTTTAAAATATCAGAATGATACTTTTTGAGTATTATTGTGCCATCTAGACGCAAATTTATTAAGAAATTGCTTTAGTGGTTTTTTGTTTTTTTTTTTGTTTTTTGTTTGATTCAAATGAAAATTGACTTGGTTGGAAATTTTTATTTTTATTTTTTTTTTTTGACATGTCGCGTCTAAAATATTTTATTTTATTTTATTAATAAATTTAAATACTCAGCATCCAAAGTATCAGCAACTTTCATATTCTTTAATATATGTATATATATATACATATAAAAAAAAATGTATGTATATAGGTATATATGCATTTATTTTTTTTACTATTAATATGTTTTATGAATTGATGAGTGGGTTGTGATAGGAAATAATTGCCCTATTGTTTATAAAGTGTAGGTTGACTATGACTATGAATAACAACAAAAAAAAAAAAAAAAAAAATATTTAAATGAAAATTATAAAATTATTACATAAGTACCTACCAATTGAATTTTATCAGTATATCATTGTTTAAATAACAATACAAATTATATTTATAAGTATTAAAATTAATTTAAGTACCCTATTAAATATGTATCAATATTGATACTAAAATCATATTGATCAATCAAAAATGGAAAATTTTATTAGCATAAATAACAATAATTTACTTGAAGAGTATAAAAGTTTTAAAATTGATTATTTTGTATACCTACCATATTTCAATTTTATATACTGAATATGACGTTACATATTTTTTTTTTTTTATATCATGATACAATTTATTGAATGATCAACAAAAACAAATCAAGTATATTAACCCTTTACTTTAATTTATTGGAAATAATAATACATACATAATTGTAATAAATTGTAAATGCCAAAATAATATCAATAAAAAACTTTATTTATTTTATATTTTATGAGAAATTAAAAAGTGAAATTTTGATTTTATTTAAAAAATTTTTTTTTTTTTTTTTAATTTTTGCATTAAAAAATAAGGTGACAACTGACAATCCCATGTTATATCAGCAATAATTTAATGAGAAATAATTTGAAATATTTTTCTTAGTTTTGTTTTTGTTTTTCTTTTGGAATTTTGCAAAAACAAAAAAAAAAATAAATAAAATTTTATTTTATGATTTCGAATAGAGTTTTATTTTATATCATATTTAAATTTAAAATTTATTTGAACATAATTTGACAGATTATAATAAAAAGATTTACATTTTAATTAAAACTATCAAAAAAAGAAATAACATAATTGTGACATATCAATTTGTTTTTTGATTTTTTTCTTGAAAAAACAAAAAAAAAAAATTGAATTGGAATTGGATTAATAATTTAAGACGGGCAAATTTTTTTATTTTTATTATTTTGAATAAATTTGTCATATAATTTAATTAAAGTGTAGTAAAATATAATGAATAAAATATTTGAATTATATTTTTTTAAAAATAAGGTTAAAGAAAAAGACGCTCTCTTGGGTGTATAAATGAAGACCTTTATAAAAAATATAAAGGTCTAATTTTATATAAGTATTTCATTCAAAGAGAAACAAGGAGAGCCTCTGCTGCCCATCCCTATGTAGGTCAAATTCTCAGATGGCATAATTCGGCTAATGGAAATTCGTTTATAGTACGAACATCGCGAATGTGGAACAATCTTCCATCTCATGTGTTCCCCAGAATTGGTGATGATTACATTTACAATGTGCAAAGATTCAAGGTGAACTTTGTTCACAATATGCCTGCCAATTTGAAATATATTTTCAGTCCTTAACTCAACGTCTTATGACCAGGCAGTGCAGTAGTACTAAAGGTCGTATAACCTATTGTTTGTTCAAAAAAGGGAGGTGATGTTTAGTGGGTTAAAGTCCCACACACTCATAGAGGAATGTTAATTTTAAGAATTTTGTTAAAAAAAAGACTGGGCACATAATTGTCCAAATCCAAAATACCCAAAAATCAAAAATGAACAATAGTCCAAAAAGACAGCCAAACATTTTGGGGAATCTTTTTAATTAAATTTCGAATTAGGTAATTTAATTTTGTAAAGTTGTAAAATTTCGGAGGTATGATTTAACTTCCATGGAAATAAATTTCTTGAAACTTTAAGCCATTTCTGAATGAACTAAACTTCCATTAAAAAAAATGGAATAAGTTCCATTGAATTTATGATTTAAACGGAATGGTCAAAATTTTCATGGAATTTATGTTTCAATTAAAATGGTCATAAGTTCTATTTTTCAAATTTTAAAAATGATTTTTTGATGAAATATTCATGTAAAAAATAATAACGAAAAATTTTATAGTTGGTTACGAAATGAGGATTACTGGTAATGCCGGGATTCTGATTTAGAAGGGGACATAAAAATTACATACGAAACCCTAGTCGTAACAGCACAAACTTTTAGTTATCAGACTTGTCATCAAAAAAATGTATCAAGTTTTTGTAAAATAATAAAAATAATAAGTCAATAATTGCCAACACTTTGTTTTTATCCTGTATTTTTTGTTTTTAATCATGAATTATCATTTTTCATTGCTATTTTTGGACTTTCCTTTTATTTTTTTTTTGGGAGTTTTAGTTTTAGACTATTGTGTACTCTGGTTTAAAAAAAATACTCTCTGTTTCTTTCTCTATAGGCTACTTCATTCTCCTCATATATGGTAATATTAAAAGAAAAATTTAAAAATCTTTAAACCGATAGTAAATTGTTACGACATAAATCGATATAAACTAAATATGAACAAAAAAAAAACTTTAAACAGATTAATTTACAAATAAAAGTGAATTTAACACAATTTATTTATTTATATCAAGATATATGTATAACGTATAACCACAAATTTGTCATAACTTATACATATATGAGAAAAAACCTTAAAAAACTGATAGAGTAAAAATTGTTTTTAAAAAAATCTCATGATATATTTAATATAACTTATATCATAAACTTGTATTATTGATATAAATTTATATAAATTGTCTTGTGATATAAATTTAATACACAATGAAATTTAATTGATTTTACAACTTGTATAAAATATTTTTGCTCAATTTTTATTAAATATAAATTTCTCTCTATACTCTATACTCTATAGTATGTATAATATATATTGTGATATTTTTCACACTCTCTTTGTAATAATATTCTTTCATGATATTTTTCAGATTTAGTTACCTGTTAAAAGATAAATTTAAAAAAAAAAAGAATTTTTTCTCTTTCATGATAGAATTTTCTGTCATAATATAAATATAATAAAATATTTTATCATTGTTTTGATCGTAAAGTATATTATAAACATAATACTTCAATAAATAGATAATTTCAATTTTAATAACAATCTCTCATGATATTATATATTTCTTTATGCAGCTACTTGTACATAATAAATATAGTTTTGAAAAGAGAAAATTCAATTGATATAAACAAAAACTTTTACCGATTTTTGAAAGTTTATCAAATTAATTCTTAATATTAGTATTAATTTATTGTTTATCTGATGACATAAAATATATTCATAATAAAATAACAATATTCGCACAGAATATAATAATGTATAACAACAATTAATGTTTTATTTCATGATATAAATTTTCGTTTATTTATACTCTCCAGAATTTATATAAGATTTCTACCGTTTCTATTTGAAGTCTTTATTAATTGTGGTTTTAACTGTTTTATTCCAAACAAACTTTATTTTTAAAATCTCTCGCGTGATAGAGGGTGATTGTTTGCAGATTCAGATATTCAGAAAATAAGAATATAAAAACTCAAATAATTTATTTTAAATAATATAAAATTGTATAAGCAAAGTATATAACTGATATTGAATCTGAAGATATTTATTTTCTTCAGCATTATTTTATATCTAAAAACGCATGTATACTATAGATACGTAGTTATGGATATACTTAGATGAAAAAATAGAAGATCAATTAAAAAGAAAAAAAATATATTAAAAACAAAAAAAAAAAATGATCAGTTGATAATTTTTGAACCGCAGTCTATAATAACAATTGAGTCAGTCTTCGGACAAATTTTGAACGACATATACCATTTTTTTTTATATAGCGCATATAATAATAACATTTTTATTTCGCGATTATTATTTTCCAGTTGTTTAAAATTTTATTTTGTTATTTGTTCAAATTATTCTGATTTTGTTTTTTGTGTGAATATTGTTTACATTTAATTTTTGTTTTTTTTTTTATTTTTTAAACTAAAATACTTTTAATTGTTTTTTTTATAATTAGTTTTGTTTTATGAAATTTTAAAAATGTGATGAGATAATTTTTTAGATTTTTGTTTTGTCCGAATTTATCTATGAGATAAAAAATTAAGTAATTTAAACTATAATTAAAAAGTTTGTTTATTTCTTTTCATATAATTATTTAATCATTATCTTTATAAATAATTGTTATGTATATATACATTTAAATTTTTATTTTTGTTAAAAGGTTTATTTTTATCTAAATACCTAAATATAATAATTTTATTTTAAAAATATATGTGGTCATACCAATACAAAAAAAAAATTATTGAATACTTTTAAAAAAGAATCCTGGGAAATAAAAAATTATATTTAATTAAAATCTTGTGGTTTTTCATTTATTTTAAAATTCTTTTTAAATCTTAAAAAAATTTATTGTTATAAAAAAGACATATGTATATACATATGTATATACACATATTAATACAGCATCAAATTTTAAAATGTTGTGGTTTTTTTTTAAGGTCTACTAAATTTCACTTAGAATATTTTATATGATTATTAGTGAGGTGAAATTTTTTTTTTATTTTATCCTATATATAATTTTTTTTATTTTTTTTTTTTTCAATTTCCTGTGGTTTTTTCTTTAACAAAAGTAAGTATTATTTTATTTTTTTTTATTTATTTTATTTAATTTTTATTTAACTTTTATTTATATTTATGATCATAAAGTTATCACAGAATATCATATAATATTAAGTATGTCAACTATAAATTACAATTTAAATTTATCTGAGCATAATAAATTCACCTGAATTCCCACCATTACATTTTATTTTTTATTTTTTTTTGGTTTTATTTTATTGAATGATGAAAAGATATAATTAAATAGGCATTAAGTTCAATATTGAATAGGATGTGATTGATTAATTTTGCAATAAAATTAAAATAATTAAAAAAGAAAAAAAAAAATAAATGACAATATAATATAAAATCTCAAAAATTCTCAAAAAAAGTTTCTTTTTGTTTTTTTTTTAATGAAATATAAAAGTTCTGATGTAAAATATACATTATGAAATGCTTTTTTTTTGGATTTTAATGTATTTTTTATGAATGCAAGTTATGGTTTTTAATAGATTCTAGTGATAAGATTTGAAAAATGAATAGTGTAGTTTTATTGAGAATATCTGAATTTTTTTTGTTACGAGAGGAACTATGGAAAACTTCAAAAGTTATTCACGTGGTTACTTTGGGTTGGATGTTTTTACATAAGTAAGCAGACTAACCAGACTTTAAAATGGCGACTTTAATTTTAAGGATAATTTTAACAGTTTAGTTTTAAGGATAATGATGTGGGAAGAATTCTGGTGGGAAATTAAGTTTAAGAAATTTAGGATTATGGAATATGGATAGAAAAAATTGGAGGGAAATTTTTAAGAAAGATATTAATGTTCTTGTTAAATTTTATTTCATTGTGCACATATGAATTATCAATTTTTGGGAACACGTGAGATGGCGTATGGTTCCATAAATGAAACGTAATACAAAAGAATTTTCGTAGACTATATATGTAACATATCGGAATCGCGATAAATGAAATAAAGTTAGAACCGTTGATAATATTTTAATCTATAATTTGCCTATTATTTATGATTTGAAAGTACATTGCAAGCTTTATATTTACTTAATTTATAATTATTTTATACTTAACAATTAATAGATATTTTCTATATAATCCATAAAGTTTTGAAAGATCTGCTTTTAAGTATATTATTTCTTATTGGTTATTATCCTTATTTGAGTTAATCTGTTCACTTTCACCAAAACATCTTTATTTATTTATTTTTTTTTTTAGTGAATTTCTCTGCCACATAAATGTGAAAAGGAAATTACACAGCCTTTCCTTTTCAGACGTGGTTGTTCGATTCGAACTCACACACCCGCTAAGCCACCGATGCCGCTTTTTTTTTATTTAAAACATATAAGCAACCTATATGCTTTATTTACAAGGTGGTGTGTTATGATAATATATTCTTCAAAAAAATTTCAAGTAATTTTTAAATAAACTTTATAACATTTAATGAAAAATATAATTCAAGGTTTATAATTCAAGCTGATCTCACATATTTGTAGTTTGATATTAAGAATATCCATTTCTTTCAATCATTTTATTTTTAAATATTTTAATATTTTTCAAATATCTGTCCTATAATACACCAGTAATATAAATCCATATTTATAGAATACATGAGAATATCGAATAACATTTATATTCTGAAATATTGAAAAAAAAAAAAAAAACTTATTGATTTACAATGTACTCCCTCAATGGGGATATAACAAAAAAAGAATTGAATAATATCCATAAACAAAAAAACATGTATAATAAAGTATCTTCAGATTATAAAAAAAAAAAAATAAACCTAGAAAATGAACTTGGGTACAATTTTGTGTATGATGTGTGGTCGAATGGACATGATTAATTGATTTTTTATAATATTTTCAGTATTTAAAAAAAGTTATTTTTCTCCTTTTTGATTCATTTGAAATGATTAAAAAATCAAATTAATTTTTTTTTTAAATATCTGAATATTGATTTTATTAATTTTTAGGATAATATTAAGGAAAATTTAATGGTAAATTATTATCCAAATTCTATTATATATATATATATATATTATGTATATGTAAATTGGTAATATAATGAATATTAAATAATAGAAATAATTTTAACACAAAAATTCTTAGAATATAATTTTAAATATCAAAAGAACAGAAGATGAATTGTTTAGAATTTATTAATATAAGAGGAGTGATGTGAATAGAAATTTAATTAAAAATACAATTATTTGTGTAGGATTTTGTTTTATTTTATTTTATTTATTTTTTTTTTTTGACCTATGCACTTTAACTTAAATTTGAAAGGAATTCTCTAAGGTGTTGATTTTATTTTGATATTATGTAGAAATGAAATTATAGAAATTGTATATACATGTACAATTGTTTTATCTCAGAAAATTTAAATGTAATCTTCGTATATATAAGATAAGTATGTAAGATATTGATATAAGATATTAAAAGAGTAATAAATAATAATATAAAAGGAGTAATTTTTAAATTGAAAAAATCATTTCATAATATTAGATATTATATCTTTTTGAATCATAATTCCTAATTTAAATATTTCAGGTTAATGTATAGATATTGAAGAGATTCAGTTAAAAATAAAGATTAAGATTAAGAATTTGGATTTTGTTGTTAAAAAAAATTAAGAATAATTTATAATCAGAATATTGCTATCTGCATGTAAAGGACCTTCATATAAACCGTAGAATTCTTAGAGTAAATGTGTTTCGAGAAAATAAAAATTGATTAGCTTTGTGAAGTTTTTGGTTAAAATTTTGAGTTTATTTTTTCTCCTTTTCTTTTCTTATATACATACCTATCCTATCTTTGTGTTTTTTTTTTAATGTTCCCCCAAATCTCATTTTTGCTAGCAGTTAAAGATATCGACAGACATTTTGTTGCTAGGATATGGATAAACGAGTAAGATATGTTGTATCGTTTGTTGATTTTGGAACATTGTTCTTTCAATGAGGCATTAATGAGATGCAAGTGTTACTGCTTGTCTTATCAGTATTATTTTTATGTCTATTATGAAAATTTTTCTGTTGATAGTTTTGACTAAACAATGATTTTTAATGTTATGTTTTTGAGCAGTTCAATAGAAGTATTTACTTCCTCTTCAATTTTTTTTACATAATATTGTTTTGTGTACATTCATGTATCTGGAATTGATGTTATTAGAGGTTTGTTTTATAGCTTCTTTTATTTCTACATCAATCTTTTCATTTCCGAGTATATCTGCCTGCCTTGGGTTTCATATTATCTTTATTCTGCCTTTTAATTTCTGTACCATGTTTATTATAATCGGCTTATTATTATCGGCTCCCTAGTTTCCGAGTTGCTTTAGAGTTGCAATAAAGAAGAAAAATATAACATAAAGAAAAATAAACAGAATGTAAAATATAAAAGATATTAACCAACAATAAGAGAAAGTTTTCATCAAATATACAATGTATAGGAAAGATAAATAGTAAAGCATTTATAGCAAGCCTACATTCACAAGAAAAGGCACTCTCCACTTGGCTACATTTTTGTAATATGTCGCCAAATCAAATAAACAAAAATTTATTTAATTTATAATTTTTTTCGCATTTCACCATCTTATGAGATTATAGTACTCCGACATTTTAACTACTTTTAAAGCCAAACAAATTTCGATAGCATTTAGTAGTTAAAATAATGCAAGATTGGACTGACAATGGAAACCCAACTGATTATTAATGTTATAAAAATATGACAATTTTTCATATTATCAATCCATATGTTAATTTCTTACCATTTTACTTCTAAACCTTTAATTTTTCTATATACTCGTAGTGTTAATTTAGTTTTATAGGGTTAGAATAATCGATTTATACCTTTTATGATTAATATTATATTAAAAATTCTATTCACAATTCGATTTTAAAAAAATTAAAAAAAAAGTATCAAACACGAAAATTTCATTTTTAATTAAGTTTTTTTTTGTGTTTAATTTTTTGTTACCTTTTATTATTTCCATTATAACGGTAATTATTACCTTTTTTCATACGTATGCAAGTAAATTGAACTTTCTGAATCAAATACTTAAAATTTCATATAATGAATAAAATTAAAAAGAAAAGTATCATCATTATACAATAATTTGAAATCATTAATCCAAGTCAAAGTCACCCAAAAAATAAGAATTGTATAGATAAATATTTTATTAAAATGAATTTACCTTAAATCATTATGTGTGTACTTCGTGATGAAATTTTACTCTATCTGTTCTATCAAAAACGTCAAAAACGAAACATAAAAAAATAAAAACATGATTCAATCCGCGATTCAAATATAATCAACTACTATACTTTTTATGATGATAATATAATAATGATATTCTGACATTGTATTCAATATTTTTATTTTGTTTTGTTCTGGAATTGACTTTTGCCGGAGCCTGATGAACATTAATTTATCATTTTCATTATATATTTTTAACATGAAATTTTTTTTCATATTTAAGTGAATGGCCTGAAAAATTATTTGACAAGAGCAACCAAAACAAAAAAAAAAAACAACATCAGCTAATAAGACAATGTAAAAAGAATATAAAACAAACATAGAACATATGACCTCATTATATGGAATTACAGTACTCCCCAAGTGACATAATACACCATTTACTAGTAAAGTACTTACAATTATTATATTATTATTGTCCTCTTGTTCTTCTTATGCCATATACATGAACTGTATGTCAACCATTAGTTTAAAAAAAAAAAAAGAACACAAAAAAAAAAATTAAATTTTGAACACAAAATTTACACATTTGAATTACGCTACTTAATACAAAATTATATAGTGTTGTATATTGTACAGAATCAGAGTAGAACCAAAAAAACTTAAAAAAAAAACAATATAACGAGCTGAATATCAATTACAGATTACTACAGAATTCATTAGTTGGGATTTATTATAGTATTGAATGTTAAAAAATTAAAACAAAAAAAAAAAAAAAAAATTTAAAAACTCTTAAAAATTGTGTTGTTTTTACTTTTGAGAGTATTTTATAAGAGAAATGTACTTTGCAGTACTTTTGTATTTTTTTTTTTTTTTGAAAAGCGTATATTGCAATTTATGGTTAATATTGTTCAATTTTTGATGTAACCAAAATTGATTTTTTTTTAATATACATATTATTTTTAGCACGTTTTCTACAAAAACTTTTAAAAAAATTTGCTAATTTTACTATATTCGTCTATTTGTACGTTTTCACCATATTCGTCACTATTTGCTTAGTAATTTCACTATACCCGTTCATTTGTACGTCTGCAACAAGTTCTGCTTAATATTTTTTAAATTTAAAAATGCCAATTGTCAGAAAATAGCTGGTTAAGTTTTGTAAATCAATTACATAATTTTTTAACAATTTGGTATTTAAATTTACCGTTTTAAATACCAATTTAATTTTGGTATTTAAATTTACCGTTAATTACCGGTAAGATCGTATTTTTTTCTTCAAAATATTTAAACCGTATACTGTATTTTCGTATTCGTAAATACTGTATTTTCGGAACGCTTTTAATCAGAGGTTTAATATTGAAATTTAAAGGAGGAAGATTTTTCAAAATAATTATGAATTTTCTAAATTGTTTATACTTTCCTCAGTATAATTCCTCAGTATTAGTGTTATTAAGAGCCGAAAATGAAATTTATTTTTAGATATACCTATAACTTGGAAATATGTACAAATTTAAGAAAATGAAAATTTCTTTTTTGAAAATGTACCACTTTTCATATACCCCCTTGTTGATCTTTAACATCAATTATTGATTCAAGTATGAAAAAAAAGTTAAAGTATGTAAACCTTGTAAGTAATCAACAATAAATCTGAAAACAGATTATCGGATCAAGAGATTTTCTTATTATGTATATGTACATATTAAATTAAAGTAATTTTTAATCGAGACTGAAACTAATTTTCGTCATATTTTTGAACCGGAAAATTATTTTTTAAAATGTAGAGTTTAAAAAAAAATTCAAAAATTAATTGCATAATAATTGAAAATGAAATTAAAAAGTTACCATTGTTTTTTTAATAAAAAAAAAAAAAAAAGTAAAGGAAGTTAAAAATGACAAAAAAAAAAACAAAATGGAAAAAAGAAAGATTTTAAATTTATTAAAAGTTAATTTCTTTAATTCAAATTACTGTGACCATTCATTAAAAATTAATTTCGAAATTCCATATGCGAAAAAAAAAAAAAAAACAAATCATATGATGTGTAAAAGTAGAATTGAGTGAGTAAAATTGTGTAAGAGTGGAATTGTAGATTAATTTAAATATATATATATTATTAGGTCTAAACTACTATGTATGTATATTTAATGATATTATATGGAATAAGGTTTTTAGATTGTTTATTAATTTTATTCCATACATTAGAAACATCATTTTAAAAGACAATGGGTCAAATGCATAAAACTATGAGCTTGAATTCTCAAATCTAATTTTTCGAACATAATTATGAGTTCAAGTGCAAGCGTATAGTTTTTGTTTGAAAAAGTGAAATATGAGTTCAAGCTCAGTTTTATGCATTCGGCCCATTATATGTGTTTAAAAATTTAACATTATATTGTGTCATTTGTGTAATAGTGGAAGGAATTGTCTATCGTATGGTTCGGGTTACTGATATTAAATACTTTATAACAAATTTAAAATATATAACAATAGAAATTAAATTTAAATTAAATTAATATATTTACTTAAAAAAAAACTTTGTCTTTAAAAATCTCATTTACCTTAAATAATATGGGTATAAACTTTTATTGAAGATCATCTCATCTCAAAACGCATCCGCAAAATAAAATTTCTCTGTATATTAACGATCATTTTTTGAAAATTTATAAATAAGAAGTAAATAAATTCATAAATTATGAAAAGTATATGTTAATTATATATTTTAACTGTTAATTATTATTTTAAATGATGTTTTAGTTTTATAGCTTTAATAGTCAAGCTCAGTTATCTCATGACAGTATCGTTTCGACTTTCTGATACTTTTTATTATGCACTTTTTTATTTTGTTATATAAAAATTTTAATGAATTTATTTTTCTCAATATCATTTATAAATTACATTTTTCTTTTTTGATAAAGTCCAATCTTTTTTAATTATGACCTATTTAAATTACAAATAATATGCTTTTTACTATGAAAAATCCTCAAGTGTTTCAAATTATAGAAAGTCCTACCACAGAATAAAAACTATTAATAAACAAAAAAAAAAAGAAAAATGAGAAACGGAAAAACTTCATCAAAAATAATTATATCACGTGACACAAATATTATAAGAAAAAAATAAATTTTTTTTTTTTATTATTTATTTCTTCATTTTTACTTCAAAAACCATTAAAATTTTCTTCAATAATAAATCTTTCCGTTTGTTTTTTTTTTTTCGGTTTTTTTGTTTTTTTTTGTATTTTTACAAAAACAAATATGGGGTTTTCAACATTGATATCATATTTTCATATTTATTTTCATATAAATGTATCTTAAATATTAAAAATTCCCAACACTTTGTTTTTTTTTTTTTGATTCCCTGATTTCCCTACTATAATTTTTTTAATTCAATTTTTTTTTCTTACATTTTATTCCCTTTTGTTGTAATTCCGTATTGATTTCCTTATATTTTGCATTTTGTTTTATGAATGAAAAATTCAACGTAACAAAATTTTTTTATATCCTTTTATATATATATATTTTTTTTCTCTGTAGAATAACGCAACTCTTGTATGGAGGAGCTCGAAATGCGTAATCAATACCGTAAAAAAATAACAGAAAAAAAGTAAAAAAAAAAAAAGAAATTGTAAAACACAAGAAAAACTAAGTAATAAATTATGCAATAAAACAAACGATTAGTATCTGTCCAAAAACAATGCATACAAAATAAAGAGTAAACAAACAACAGGCAATCAGGCAAAAGAAAAACTACAAAAAAAAAACAATAACAATAACTATTACAATATAGTATGTTTATGATTTTCCATTTATATATATACAGAATTATGAAAGAGTTTTGCTGTTCTGTTTTCTTTGAGTTTCCCCAAGAAACTCTAAGGAAAACTTCACCTATCTATAATTATAATAAATAATAATCGATTCAATATAATATTAAAGTTACAGTAGTTTGCAAACTTATTTTCTGTTTAATTTCAAAAATTAAGATATTAATGAAATAAAGAGTTTTAAATTTTTATACAAGGAAAATACTCTCAAAGGTATAATTTTCAATTACAAATACCCCTAATTGCCCTATATTTATGGTTCTTAAAGAAAATATATAATTTTTTAATTTTTTTTAATGCATTTCTCTGCCACATAAAAGTGGACAGGAAATTACACAGCTTTTCCTATTCATGCGTGGCTGTAAATGTCGTAAGGGGGAGTAACTCTTACGACATGTGTGGGATTCGAACCCACACTTCCTCGGTGTTTTCAGCATATTTTATACGCTCTTAACCACTAGGCCACAGGGGCCCCGAAAATTTATAATATTACTATAAAAAATAATAAAAAGAATTACTTTGCTCCATTTGATGAAAATCTTCTATAATTAAGAAAAATCTTAAAATTAATTAAGTCTTCTAACAAATGTAAAAAGGTTTACTTTGTGGTTTACTTTGTAGAGATGTCTAAACATAGAAAATTTTCAACGGTATCTCCTTTCTATACTATTTGTACTTAATAAGAAGAGAACACTCATGGAACTCAATCATGATTTTAGTTAATAGTTTCCGATGAAATTTTTTAAGTAATCAGTTTGTCAAGTTGCTTTCTGGCAATGATATTCCAAAATAATATTATTTATTAATCCTATATGCATAATAAGGTGTTATGTTAATTTTTCGAAAATAATTTTTCATAGGATATTATGGTCTGCGGTATTATGACACGTTGCTCTTTTCATAATCTAAAAATTTGCCGAATATTTGAGAATAGAATCAATTTTATGATGCTTAATAAATATAATAATTTATAAGATAATTTACATAAATATATACATAGGTTATGGTAATAACACCCTCAATTCCTCAGCTCAGTACTAATAGGAAATAATTCAATATTTAGTACTATAGATCTTGGTACATAGTACAATTTTTGAATGTTCTTGATTTTTTAAATTAAAGGAAAATCATATAATATTAGCAAGGGCATTCATTTCGGTGTTTCAAACATTTTTTTTTAAATATATGAGAACTTTATATTCTCCGAGAAGATTTGCCATTGTGGCGACAGGACTCTGTTGTGGCTATTTTCTTTTTGATCCGGTAAGCTTCTTAAATAAGTCAATATTAGTATCGATTTGGGTAACACCCTTTTTCACTAATGTGGTAAGGTGCAAATGTGTATGTATGTATGTGATGATTAGAAATGCAAAATATTAAGATGTGTTAATTAACAGCATGTAATAATACAATTGTAGGATAAGGTTAAAAAATAAATGTAAGAGAAGAACATGGTATGATGATACAGATTGGTTTAAGTTATGTAAAAGTATGTTGTAAAATAATTTAATAAAATAATTAAGATTTAAAATAATAATAAAATAGAAACACCGCACCTTTTAAAAAAAAATAAAATTTTATTTGATTTTGTAATAGTAATTTTCTTTAGTTTAAGAAACATTGATTTATAGCAATACCATATTCAATCCTATACAATATTTTCGAATAGTACAAGTTAACAATTCACTGCAATCATTTATTTATAGAGCACGAACAGTTTTTATTGTTATAATATAAGTGATTTTTTAAATTATATATAATGTAAATATATGCTGTTATAAAATATAGATAAGACTTGCACAATATTTAACGATATATTTAAAGAGGAACAACTTGTCTGGATATTACTTCAATTTATTTCTTAATATTAAAATATTCGCTAATAAAATTGTTTTCTTGTACAAAATATTAAAACAAAATCAGAACTTTTGTTTTTGTTGTTTTTTAGTTTCTGGTTTCTGGCTTTTTTTTTTTCTTTTTGAGGAATTTCGTTTATTTTTTTTTATTCTATATAAGTGTGCCATTAAATACCATTAAATGAATTTTAAATTAGGTTGTTGTCAGGGTGCCAGGGCATCTGATTCTCAAATTATTTTCAAGTACTAAAAAATTTTCTTTTAAATAGGTGACCTGATTAAATTTTTTTTTTTTTTTAGTATACAAAAACAGTTCCCTCCCCCATTTGATTTAATAATTAAGAAAAATTTCTTAAAAATAAAATTTTTTTGTTTTAAGTGGAATTGTTTGGGGTATTGATCGGATTCTTTTAATTAAAAAAAAAAAAACAAAGGGGTTCAAGAATTCAATTAAGGTTATCTATAATATTAAAAGGGATTCATTAGTCTGTGAGGCACTTGAAAAATATGAAAAAAAAAAAAATCAATCAATTTATTAATTTGATTTGATTTTTTTAGTTACAGTTCATTGGCTTTTAGTGGCATTACAGATTTTAAGGAATAATTTTAAGGGGTTCTGAACTGTAATGCAGTGATCTTATTCGTATTTCGTGCTAATAAACAGTGATAAAAAAAAGTTTATTTACTCTGATAAATTTGTATTTCGACAGTTTAAATAATAAAAACACAAAAAGAAATAAATAAATAAATAAAACAAAACTATATTTTAATAAAAACTAATTCTGTTTTTAATGGATAGGGGGAAATTGAATCACATATGAGTGATTTCATAAAGTTACATAAGTATGTAATTTGTTTTTAAATATTATTTTATTATTACATTGCAGCGTCAATTTATCAAAATATATAAGTATAAATAATATGAGAGTAATTTGAATATAAAGAAGATAATTAATTAATTTACGAGTTTTTTATTAGTTAGTAATTAAAATGCATTTAAAAATAAAATAACAGATTTATTATTTTTATTTTAAGTGTATAAGGGTTAATTGTTTATTATGATTTATTATCAATAAAAATATCAAAGATAATTTTTTGTCAAAAAGGGAGGGGGGGAAAGACTTGTACATTGGATTAATTATTATTTTTTAAGTAGTTAATTAAAGGATGTCCTAGAAATTTTTTTTTTGCTTCTTAATTCATCATTTTGTTAATATCAATATATTAATTGTTATATTTGTATCATTCTTTTCTTTTTGTTGGGGTTCTAATAAATTTCTAAAGATTTTTTGAATTTAAGTTTATATTCTTAAATATTAAAAATTCTTCTTTTAATTTAAAAGTTTCTTTTATACTAAATTCTTAAGGTATTTTTAACAAGATGAATTCAAAAAGACGGAAGAGGTGTTATTATGGTTATGATATTTTTAAAGTTTAAATTGAACTTAATTTGTTATGATCCACTTATAGGAACTATAACGCACTCATTAAAGAATATGTAAATTAGTTAAAAAATAAAAATTAAAAACATAAAATTAGTTTAATATTTGTTTATTTGTTTAAACATAAACAAATTAAAGAATATGTAAGTTCAAAACCCTATTGAGAAAATGCCATTCTGTTTTTCTATAAGTTTTTCAGTTTATTAGGATTTAGTATTTCAAAACAAGTAGGATTTTAATATATTGTACATATTTCAAAATTAGAATTTTATAATAATAAAAGGAAATATAATCTTTAGTAATATTTTTAAAGGTGTAAATTAAAAAAAAAATAAAATCATTTTAGAATTGTGACTACTTTTGTATTAAAATTTGTAATGTTTTTTGAAAATTTTAGGTGAATATTAGTAGATTTTAATTTTATAACTTCTTATAGTTATCAAACGTTGGCACAAATACAGAAAATGTTTTTTGAAAAACTCATGTTTATTTTAAAAAGATCTGCCCCTTTTAAAATTTTAAATTTAAGCGTTACGCATACTGGCGATTGAACATTTTACAAAATATTGGTTTCAAATATAGGTAATAACTGAATTTTAATATCAATTTGCGAAAACTCTAGTTTTGCACTTCAGTTTTAAAACTGAAGAAATTTTCTGTTGTTTCGCAATTTCAAATTGACAAAATATTCAGTACAACTTAAGTTATAAACATTTGTTTCGTCACCGTCAATAAAAAAAACAGATTCTAATTTTTTACTATTTACTTAAATTGTTATTGTGAATAAAATTTAATTTCTTTCTATAAAATTTAATTTCCATCTGACTCATGGTGCAATGGTTAAGTCGCCAACCTTTCAATCGAAGGGTCTTGGGTTCAAACCCCGGTCAGATCATATAAATAAAAAATATGCAGTACTTTTATATCGTAATAATGTATATCGTATAATTAATAGTAGTAATAATAATAATAACAATAATAATAATAATAATAGTAATAATAATAGTAATAATAACAGTAATAATAATAATAATACCTGCTACAGTGGAGCTATCTTTGGTTATATCATGCAAGCAAGGTGTTATATACTGCTGCACGTTGTAATCCACTGATGGTCCTGACTCTGTAGTAAAATAATAATAATATTAAGAAGAATACTAATACCAATAATAACAGCCGCTACAGTGACAGTGGGGGTTGCCTTCAATAGTTACCTCATGCAGTAAGGTGTTTATACTACTACATGTTGAAACTGTTGTAACGGCTATTGTCACTGTTAACAAAATAGTAATAATAATAGGCGGATTCATTGTTTCCTTACAGTCCTCCTTTTTTTCAATAATAATAATACCTTCTTGTGTAGTTCAGTTTGTATGTGTAATAGGTATAGTTTTCTTTGCTTTTGTTCTTTGACCGTTCCTTTTATCAAAAAAACAGCGACTACTAATTATTATAACCTTCAGTATTTTTTTTTGATAAAACGAAAAATATTAGAATATTTTTTTTTATACTATAGGTACTAACTACTATGTATTAACCCACAGAAAAAAAATGTATTCCGAAATTACTTTTGTTATATTTTTCAAGGTGAACTTCTAAATGTGCTAAAATAAAAAAAAAAACATAATTTATTTTGTTATTGGTAAACAATAGGTACAAAAGTATTTTGGGAAGGTCGTTTTAAAAGTTCTTTTGAAAAAGATAAATTTTACGATACCTGAAAAAAAAATTAACCAAATTTTTTATTAATTTCTTCGAAAAAAGATTCTTTGTAATTCTTCGAAAAAATGTTATGGGGTTATTTTCCTTTTTTTTTTTTGTTGCCCATTACCACATCTAATTAAGTCTATAATCATCAGATGCATAAAAAATAAATTTTGGAATCAACTTAATGAAACATAAATTAAAATAATTAATTTGAAGAAAAAAAAAAAAACATCATCCGATGTACCTAATAAATTACGGTTTTAATTTGAAGACAAATAAAATAAAAAATGAAAAAATAATGTCCTGAATTTGTTAAATATATAAACAAAAAAGAAAATCTAATCTTGTAGAAACATGTCCATTTTGTATTCATATCAGGGACTCTTTTATTAATAATTACTAATATAATAAAAATAAATTGGACACTATTGGACAAAAACTGATGTTTTTATATATTTTAAAAATTTGGTTTTAATCTTTGTATAAATAAAAGTTTTGAAAATCAGGATTGGAAGGCGAAAAAAATAAATAAAAGTAAAGTTTGATGAAACGGTATATATAAGTACCATAAATTGCACCCTAATTTTTATGTATTTATCTTAATAGTCATTCACCATTTCATTCTATTTTTCGTTTCTAGTACTTTCCTGTTTTCAGAGTTACTTTTCAGAGCGTAAGCTTTAAGATTTATAGAGCGTAAAAAAATATAAAAGATTTCGCTGGAAACTTAAGCATTCAAATTAAGTATTATAAAGATAAAAATAATTATTTTCACATATATCTGTTGTTGACTTAGTGAAAATTAGTATCTATACTAATATAATATCGATTTAAATTTAAAATTTTTACGATAATGTAAATTAATGTGAGTCTTGTATAAGATAATAGATGGCGCACAAATAAAAATATATTTGTGTTTCCTAATCTTGTTCAATAACTATTATAGCCACTACAACTTTTAGAAAAACTAATAATTCCTGAAACTGAAGTTTATTTAAATATTCATAATAAATGACTTCATAAAATGATAAATATGCATAATAAATGACTTCATAATATGACTTCAATAAACGACAAATGACTTCATTAAAATGACTCAATATTCTCCATATTGGAGTGGAAAGAAGAAAAAAAAAAAAACAATTTAACATGAGTTACTTGCGTCCAACATATTTTTATTTTATATTACATATTTTTTCATAAATTTTAAACATATCTATTTAAAGTAAAATGGGTTTCATAGTTACGTTTATACCAAATGAAGATTAAAATATACATATTTGTATATAAGATTCATTTTAAACTTAGATAAAAGATTAAAAAAAAAAAAATTCGCAAAGAAATGTAATAAATTATTAATAATAAAGACATGTGACTATTTAACATTGTGAATAAAGTATAACAGATCAGTAAGTTTTAAGGTATACATACACCATTTTTAAGATTATTAAAAAAAAATGTTTCTATTATTTTATTTAATACTGTACTATTTATTGTATATATATACAATATTATTAAATAATTCTTTTACAAATCATATTACCCTATAGAACCGTATAACTCATTTTCAGTTTCGTTTGTTTTGAACAAATTTTTTTTTTAAAGGTTTAGAATAAATTACAAATTCGATACTGATACAAACCAACAAATCAGATGCAAATGATGATCAAGAAAAAGAAAAAAAAAACGTTTTTGTTTTTTTTTTCTTTTATTTCTTTTTTTTGTATGCCCCTTTATTTAAAGTCATTTAATTTTTAAGTTTTTCGACTGGGTTGGGTTGAATACAAATGAGAAAAGACAATTTAGATATTTTTTTTTTTGTGTCATCGCTTTGTCTTCTTAAGAAGACCATACCGTATAAACAATAAATTTATTATTATTTTTTTTTTTTGAATATTATTGAAAGATTCTTCGGTTCACTTTAATAACAAAAAAAAAAAAAAAAAAAACAATTTTGAGCGCGACTTCTGGTTGTACATGTGTTTCACAAATTTTTTTTATTTTTTTTCTTCTTGATGTTTTATGGTTTAGTTTCCACTTGGGGATTTTTAATTTTTATTTTTTTTAAAATAAATCTGTTATTTGTTATTCGGTTTTATATTTTGTTTTGACAATAATGACCCTGAAAAGAGTGACTTTAAGAATTTTTCATTTAGTATATAGAACCTTCTCAATACAGTTTTAAAAAAAAAAAAAAAAGTTCTGTATTCATTGTCATTTGAATATTCCTGAATATATATATGTAGGTATAACCTTAAATGAATTTTATTTTATTTGAAACGCGTGAGGTTATTTTTAAATCATTATAAGGCTCCTTGTATAGAAGGATTAGAAAATCTATACAATATTTTTTAGACGGATTGAATTGTTTATTAGATCGGGAATTGAAAACAATAACAATAATACAATAAAGAAAACAAACAAATTTTTTATGGATTTCCCTTTTTTTTTAATTGAATTTTTTGTTTTTTTTTCATTTGGTGAAGTCAATTTAGGTTTCCTTTATTGAAATAATATAAGGAAAAAAAAAAATTAAGTTAAAATTTATGGAAATTGCAGACGCGACGACGTCTTATAGCTAATTAAAATTCCAAGGGCACGAGTTTATTGAAACTAAACTTAAAAAATCAAAAAAAAAAAATGGAAGTTAAAATCGAATTATTTAAAAAAATTTTTGTTTTATTTTTTTTTTTTTTTTGTTTACGGAAATGCCAACCACACAAACAAAATATTTTGGTATAGGAAAGAGGTGAAACAAATGGATTTTGATTGAAATTTTATGATTAAAATGAAGAAAAATAAAAAAAAAAAAAAATATTCTTCATCATAATAATATTCATAAATTTTATAAATTCAATTTCTTATTAGTAGAGAGAGAGCTATAATAAAATTGTTGTTATATGTATAATAAATCTTTTCATCGCGTTTAGGATATAATGTGCAGCATAAAATCATTCAAATATTTTTTTTTTTGTTTTTTTTTTTTTTGGCACCTTAAAAAAAATGATGGAAAAGAAAACGAAAAACAAAGTAAGATGTCATAAAAATGACAAATTACTTAAAATTTATTATAAAAGATGAACTCAACTTTTTTGAAGTATATATTTTGAAGATTTTTTTGTTTTTCTTTTTTCTTAAAAAGGGCATATAGACAACAGTTTTTTAGTGATTATTTTTGATTTAAGAATATTAAGAGTATTTACGGTAGTACGGTAGAAGAGTGAAAAAATAAAAGAAAAGAAAAGAAAGTAAAACAATAAAGATGATATGACATGATGATGGAAGAAGCAAAAACAGCACCTTAAAATCAATTCATTTTTAATTCAAATTATAAAGAAACAAATTTGGGGGAAGATGACACTGATATGAAAGAAATAAAATTTTATTTCGTTATTTTAAAAAGTTTCACATCACTTTTACATTTTCTTAATATCACCTTCAATATTTATTCCTGAATAAATTTTTAAATTTTTATACATAGTTGCAATGCATAAGAATATTATAGTCCGTGATACAGGAATTCTATCCCTTAAACGTTTGGGGTATGCTTAATTTAAATGTTTCGGGTATGAATATTAGTTTGTTAATTATTATAAAGTTGTTTTTTAATTATGACAAAAGGGGGCCTCAGTGGCCTAATGGGTAAGAGCGTATAAAATACGCTATAAACACCGAGGGAGTGTTGGTTCGAATTCTACACACGTCGTAAGAATTATTCCCCCTTACGACATTTACAGCCACGCCTGAACAGGAAAGGCTGTGTGGCAGGCATTTATGTGGCATAGAAATGCATTGAAAAAAAAAAAAATTATGACAAATAATAATGTTATAATATGCATTGTACTGCATATCGGTTAAAACCTTGAAATCAAAGTATTTCCGTCTGTAAATTATAATAAAAAAAAAAAAAAGATATAATAAGTATCAATAATTAGAAAATTGAACTAATATTGTTATACAGGTAAAGAGTCCTATAATTAGTATTAATATTATATCCCCTTTAGGAGAGTATTCTTAAAAAGAACATAGGGCATCCACTAAGTAATTTATTATTCATATTTGAATGACTTCAGATTTTAAAATCAAATGGCATTAAATAAGAAAAATTAATATTATTTTGTATTAATCTATATTACTGAGTCGCGGTTTCAACTCGTGAACTCGTGGCCTCGAATAAAAGATCAGTGTGTTAACCATTATTTCTATTAACCTCACAGATTAGCTTTAAATTTTAATACTACATATATAAGTAGTATATAACAATATATGATAAATAAATAAATATAAATAGTAAGATTGTTTGTTGAACGGTGACAAAACACAGTGCCAGAGCCCTTAATGGTGACCATAATAATAATATGACCCATTTGAGCTTGATAAAACATTATAATTGTATTATTGTATTTCGATCCACCCTAATGGTTCATAAAACGATTAATTTCATGGGATATTAAGCTGTAATATTTTTTTTTCTTCCAACATGTGAGAATATAAGCTTCGGCTAAAAATAATGATATAACTTGAGATAAAAGAAACTTTAATATGCCATTTTTGATAAAACTTTATAGAAAAAACAAAAATATTCGCTTTTTTCAAAAATTTTACAAAAAGCTTTTGTAATTATGTTAAATTTTATATTTATTTATTACCATAATAATAATATTGATATAATAAGTTTTTAAAAGCGCAGACAGAAATTACCGCTGCAAAAGTGTGCGAAAATATGAAATCCAATATATAGACTTGTTTAGTATTTTGTGTCTAAAAATCCAAATAAATATTATGTGTATAAATTAATATTGATTTTCGTCATGGTGGAATACAACATTATTAATGCATTATATTCTTATAATCTGTGACCTTATATTATGCCACCATTTTGTGCAATAGGTAATTTTCTATCTAATGGGCAATAGGTATTCTATCTATCTATAAGCCACCTAACATTGAATTAGCTGAGAGTTTTAAATCAGTATTTGTAACAAATTAGAATTCAAAAAGTAAAATCGTATTAACATTAGAATTCCTGTATAAGTTATATGCATATGTAAAATGAAGATAAATATTTCCGGATATAAAAGTTTTTTTAAAAAGTTTCTTGCATGTAAACTAGACTATAAAAATAAAATAAAGTACAAAAGAAGGAAAAAAAAAAAAACAAAAAGAAAGTGAAATAAAAAACTTTCTTGACAGTTTTATTAGTCATCGAGTTTTTTTTTTTTTTTTTTTTTGTTTTTATCCAACTTATTTTACTGTAAATAATATCAGATAAAAGTTAAATATTATGGAATTTAGACAGGATACAAATAGAATATCCTTAAAGGAATAAAAGAAAAGATTTACTATGTATAGGTGCTTCACAATTTTCATGAAGTTAAATTTATAACATGTAGATTACATATGTATGTATATGTATATGTATATAATTTGTATATACTATTGTGCTAACTATAAGTATATATAATAAAGAAATTGAAAAGTTTTGACAAATTGCTATCACCACATTTAAGTATATAACATATAAAGTGATTCAGAAGATTTTTAAAGATAAACTTTTGGAATAAAATAAAATTTTATCAAAAGTATACAATGAACAGAAGTGAAACATACGTTTAAAATAAATCCAGAACAGATTTTCAAAATAAATATTTTTAAATTAAAAATACAAAACAAAAAAAAAAAAACCAAACCAAAAACTTACAAATATGAACCATATGTAAAACAATTTTATAGGGATTAAACGATTTCAGTTTATTACATTATGTCAGTAGGTATTTAAAATTATGATAGTGGAATTATTTAAATTTTAACAGCTGTATTAAACATATTATACTAAAAAATAAAAGAAAATAAAAGTTTATTTAAAGTTTTCATATTGATTTATTTTTTTTTATTTATTTTTTTTTTGTGAGATACAATTGTGCAAACATTTGTAAAATTTATAATATAATATTTATGTATATGTTTAAATAAGTGTTTCTACCATTGAAGTAGTATTAAATTAGTATGAAATGAATGCAAGTCCTTTTTGAGTGATTGAAATCTAGCTTTTGTTTTTTTACGAGGAACGGTGGAAAACATTGAAAGTCACTCAAAAAAACTGCACGAAGTTCCTCTGGGTAATGTTTAACTTTAACCAACCAAAATCACTCCCTTTAAAAGCAAACCTTAGAAAGGGTCCATTAATATATAATAATATATAATGTACAGTTTGGTTTTGGGAAAAGGATTATTTGGTGGGTAATTGGATTTGGGATAATTAGGATTATGGAGGATGATATTGGATAGTTATTTTGAAGAAGTATGTTAATGTTCTTCTTGAATTTCGTTATATTTATAATCTAACTTTACTAACTGACATCTACTTTCAGTTTAAAACTTTAAAAAATCCTTTTAGAATAAAATAAAATTTATTTTTATTGTTAAGACTTAGATTGGTGAAATTTTAGTGTTAAGACTATGATTGGTAAAAAGTAAAGAAAATGTGGAAATTGTATAGAAAATATGTTGTAAACTTAGATTTTAGTATTCTTTGAACCAGAACATTTATTAAATAGATGTACATACACAACCATTTTTTATTTCAACAGCAATTGAATTAAGGACATTCGAGAAAAGCAAATAAAGATATATTCAATGTTCTAAATACCTTATATGTAATTATATTTTCTCCATTTATAAATTTTTCCTTCTCAACTATAATATATTAAAAAAAATTAAACTTGGGAAGTTTATATTCTCCTTTGCAAATAGACATTATTATTAAATTAATAATTCATAAATATAATTTTCTTTTCACAATTTTCAAAGTCAATATTCTTTACTATATATTTATGGTGTAGTAATGCATTTTATATACTAAAAAAATTCTTGAAACTTTAAAATTTTCTTTGACATCGGCGTGTAACGTCCGCAATTTAAAAACATTATCATATTTATTATTAATGCATTTGTACATTAACTATAAAATATCCGACATAAAAAAAACAACACACTCCTACGTTAAAATATAAAAATTTCCTCCAAAAGGTGAATATTTTTTTACCTTAATATATACAATTGGGTTCAATAAACTTTAACATTGACAAGGAGGTAATTGAGGACAATTTTGTACTTCGAATACAAAAAAAAAAAAAAAAAAAAACACTTCGGTAGTTTACAAGAAATTATTTTGCTTCTTATAAACAGATGTCACAGGTCACAGTACAAAATTTGCATATTAATAGGAGTTTCTAAGTTTTAAGTGAATCAATTCATAAATCGACTTTTTAAACAATTCTTTTTTTTTTAATGATATTTTTTTGTTTGTTTGTTAAAATGTAATAATAAATATTCAATTCAGGAAATAATTCGTATGAAATATAACTTTTATTTCAGTACATATATTAAAAGGGAAGATATTTTCATTTTAATTGTATTTGTGATGCATTTTCAAATTTATTGCAATTAAATTTTGTTATCTGTAAATGTTGTCTTGAAATTTAAATAAAAATAACATATGTAAGTAATTATGAATGAAAAAAAAAAAAAAAATATGTAATGTAAACATATTGAATTTTTATATAATTGTAAAAGAAATGGAATTGAAATATAATTTTAAAAGAAAAGAAATTGAATCAGATAAATTGATGGCTTTCCGATCGATATGTACATGATCACTAAGGTTTAAAGCAATTTCTTTAAGAGGTTTTCTTTCTATACTACGATATAAATAGAGATTTTCTTTCTACTACGCGACACTAGGGTCGATAAGTTAGTACAATAGTGCGGTTGTTAGTTAAAAATCGGCACCCTGAAATAATTCCCCAGGAAAAAAGGTTGAATCAACTTTATTTCCTTTTCGACAGAGAAATAAAGCCAAATTCGGTCTTATTACCGTTTTGAAACTGAAACGGAAAGGAAATAAAGTCGAATTTTATAAAAAATTATTTTCTTTTAATTCAATTACCTTAATTATTTTAATACCTAAAAGTATTAAAACTGGATGATTTTTATCCTATCAAAAATAAAAATATAATAAATTCTTAAACAAAATATATTCTTAAAATAAAGATTAAATGGAAGATGAGTGGCCCCAAACTTCTGCTAAACAAATTGTCAAAAGCCTTTTTTCTTGTGGCATTATTTCACTTATTTCTTGGGCATTATTTCATTATTTTGGCCTTATTTCTTGGGGGACTATATCAGGGTAGCTTAAAATCATTAAATTCTATATTTTTTTAATTTGTTATTTTTGCATAGTTACTTTCTCTTTTGCGTAACGAAAAATTTTTACTACAACAGTTTTTTTTTTTTAATCTTTTAGAAAATTCGTAATTAAATGAGTTTGTTGTATTTTCAAAAGTACGAACGGACTAATGTTAAACTCACTTGTTTAGTCCTGTTTTTAACGTTTAATAAATGCTATTCACTTCACTTTTATATAAGATTAATTTATTATTAGATTTACTTTAAACATTATTTTAATTAAAGAAAAAAGCCATATCTTTGAATTTAGACTTAGACTGTTCTTATTATATAATATCATAGAAATTATAGTGTATGTATATTCTTAAAATAAAAGTTAAGTATAAACTAGTTTAAATTAAATTAAGATTTTTAAACTTGAAAATGATTATAAATGTGTATATATATATATGAAATTATTATATAAAATTGAATTTTATTGTGTGGGAATTTTAAATAGTTGTACGCATATTTTCTTTTTAAATATACCGAATTTAAAAACGATCGTTAAAAAATGATGATTTCCTGTACTAGACTATATACATGTATGTATATTATAACATGTAATTCGGATTCAAATAAACAATTTTTAAAAACTTTAAAAACTCTTTGTATATATCAACATCTCTACATGAATTCTCTTGTATTTTGTGATACAATAGTTAAATTTTTTTTCTTAATATTTTTACCATTAATAAAAAAAAAGAAAAATTGCAGTTTCATATCAAAATTTTTAAAAAACCAGCATGGGATAAATTCTAGTATCCACTACCTATTTTTATTTTTTGTTTTTTTTTTTGTATTTACAGTCTCATATCTTTCAATTTCTATCTTTGTTTCTTTTCAATATGCGTATCCTGATGTGATCCTACATTTTATTTCCATTATTTTCACCACATCGAATTCAATGCAACATAGAATTGAAGAAAAAGAAAAAGTTGCATTTGTTGGCTATTATTCTTTCAAAATGTTTGTTTATAGTTTCTTAACATAGAAAAGATAACCAACATTTGCAACAATTGCTATAATGCAGCAATCTGTAATTTTATATACTCAAAAATCGTTTACATATATGTATGTAAGTATACAACATATTGAACGATCTATTCATTTATATTTCTATCTCTTTCTATAAAAAGTTTTAAATATCATATTGTAGTGAATAGTGAATGTTTTTTATAAAAGAGGTGAATAAATTCAGAGTTTTTGAGTTTTTTTTTTTTTTTTTAGGTATATTTTGTTGGTTTTATTTTTTTTTTTCTTTATCAAAGACCCGACCAATCGACCCATTAAATAAACCATTGCAGATGAGAAAAATTTTTCATTCGTTTTAACGTTAAAATGAAAGAGAAGGAAAACAAAATAAAATTGAAAAAAAAAAATCCTTATAGATAGATAGATATTCTGGTTTTCCTGAATAAAAAAAAAAAGACAACAAATTCTATTTTTTTTTTTGCTTTTTTGCTCAGTCCAGACCTATTCTATCTATAGTCAGTTAATAAATGAATTGAAACGGTTTTATTTTTGTATTTTTGGTTGTGTTTATATAATTTTTTTTTTCCATATAAAAAACCTAAAACTGAAACGAATGGATTACGGTTATGTAATATTAAACATAAATTCATTGTAACAAGCAAGCGGCGGACATTGAATGAATGCAATTCATATTTAAAGTTTTTTTTAAAAAGATAATTTTATTATTTTGGAATGTTTATCATACTATTTGTCATACTGATTTCAATACTCTAAAATTTTTTTTGGTGCAGTTGAGGAAATGCGGTTTTAATGAGAAAAATATCTCACATTATATTAAAGTGACTTACGATTTCTTGGTGTCTTTTGTAAGATTCCCATCTTCCTTAGAAAAGTTAAAGTTAATTGAAATTTATTTTTTTTTTTTTTTTTTTTTTGAATTAAATAAAATCAATTTTTATACAATGTTGCTTAAATTCGTGATTAAAGTTAGATCAGTCACATCACGATTAGTATATTTTATTTTTTAAATTTTATATCATATATAAAAAGAAATATGAATGTATTATGGACTATGTATATGTTCAAAAATTGTTATAGATAGAAAAAACCAACTTCTAAAAAAATTTAATGGCCAGTGTTGGTTTGATTTGTTCAAAGTTATGACATCATATATGGGCCAATGCGTTACATATTATATTTTAAGTCAACTTATATTAAATGATCCTTTCTACTGTTATTATGATAACGATTATTGTTAAACTAAGTATTTTGTATTTAATTTTTTCGTTAAATTGTACTATATATTGTATATGTATATATACATGTGTGCATGTATTTATGTATGTATTTTAAAAGTCATAAAAGATGACATCATATGGTTTTTATAAAATGCGATTTTCAGTTGTGTAATGGTGCACATTGAAATTTATGTATTGACCTTTATGTGCTCGTGGGAAAAAATTATTACAAAATAAATTTTAAATTCAATGGCTATTATTTTTGAAAACCGATATAAATAGGTATATACATATAAAGCCTAGATTTTAAAAAGTTGCGATAGAATAAAAGTGGACATTATGCCTGTTTATGGAAATTATAACTTATTTGATTTAAATTGATAGAGCAAATGATTTTTTTTTTTCTTAGTTGCTTAATTTTATAACGTTTTTATATTTTTAAATCCCGATAAATAAAGACATTTATTATATTTATGAAGTTTATCTTTTTTTTTATTCTTCTATGTATATGTTTTTGCAAAAGAACCTTTTTTGTTTTTTTTTTTTTGAATCACCTTTAATACGATAAAATTTCATAAAAAAAGAAAAACACGAAAAAATTAATAAAATTTTACTTTTAAATTCTAGAATTTTGATTTGAAAGTTTTGTATTATAGTATTTGAAAAAGAACATTTTGGCGACATCTTTTTTGTATAATATATTTAATTCTAAATGGCGCCATATTTTTTTTTTGTTTTTGATAATTTATACCATTTTTGACTGATATCTTAATTTTATGATGAAACAAAAGTTTCTTCGCTATGAATTTTAATAAAAACTTTTTTCTTTTCGATTTGGCAAAATCACAACAAAGAAAAAACAAGAAACATTAATATTAAGGAGTCTATGACAGTTGGTCTAAAGTCATTTCACAAAAAGACATTTCGTCTAATGTCATTTAACAAAAAAGACTTATTGGAAAATACCCTTTCAGAAAAGAACTTTTAATAAAAGGGACACTTTGCAAAAAGAAATTTTTTAAAATTTGACAAACTAATATTTAATAAACAAATTTTTTTGTAATATATATTTTTTAAAGACAGTATAGTATTTATATTTCTGTACATATGTGCATATCCAAAACCCCCGCTAAAGAAATTATTAAACCCCTGATTTTGAATCGAATTTAAATCTCTCCTATTATACACAACATATCTATGCATATCCTTTTAATAATTACTTAGGTATGCCAAAAATATTTGCTTGTTAAATATTAGGTTGTTAAAAGTCTTTTAGCGAAGTGTCTTTTTTGTTAAAAGTCTTTTTGTGAATTGTTTCTTTTGTTAAAAGTCTTTTTGCAATATTTTTTGTCATTAGGCAAATGTCTGTTTGCCAAGTGAATTTAGGCAAACTTGGATGCTCCCAATATTAAGATTGAAGAAGCTATTTGCTATTTAGATTGATTGATTGGTATAAAAAAAATATATATATATATACATAAAATAAAAGTAAATTTATAGAGAACTTTTTGCATAATGTGATTTGATTTTATGATTGATTGAATTCTAAAAGTTAAAATAATTTATTTAAGAAAATTTTTTTTTTATCAAAGAACGACACAAAAATTAAAAAAAAAAATACTTATTTATTTAATTATTTTAAAAAGAAATTAGTTCCAGTTATTAATTTTTATTGGATTCATAAATAAATTTTCCTTTACATTCCAATTTAAATTTTTTTATTAATAAATCATACATTTCAATATGAGGTTATATGATTTGTACTCTATGTATGGCCTATCCTTATATATCGAAAAATTAATATCTATTAAAAATCTTTTAATTCAACTTATGAATCACAAATGGTTCATTCAGTTTGATTCAGAGAGCAAAAAAAGGATTAATCAGAAATCTTTGTACATTCACTTGTACAAATAACTGAACTGTTGAACTTTAATTTAAATTTAACTCTTTAAAAAATATTTAAACTTAACTCTTTAAAAATCTTCTTTTGTTCTTTTGTTCTAAAGCTCTTTTCATTTTAATTCATTGTATGAAAAAACAAAAAAGAAAAAAAAAACAATACAAAATTCTACCTATTCTTGGTTTATTAAAGCATTTTAATGATTTTATATTAGAATTTTTTATATATATATATATATTTTATATTTTTATATATATTTTTTTTTATAAAAAATTTCTAATATCTATACAGTATAGGCACATACGATAATTCCAAAATTATTCCGAAACAATTGAATCAAAGCAACAAAAAGGCAAAAAAAAAAAAAAATATCCAATCCAATCTGTAAGATAAAATCTTGTTGTATAATGGTGAGATATTCTTATGTGTACTTGAAATTTTTATGATAACAATTTCCGGTATTTGCTTTTTTTTTTTTTATTGTTTTTATTTTTTAATTTTGCATTGTAATTTAAGATTACACCAACTGATATCAGAATATAGAAAGAAAATAAAAATTCATTGATTTTTAACTCGTTTTTTTTTTAGTTTTTTTCTTTAATTGAATTTAAGCTTATTCAAGTTCCCTGTTGTTAATTAAAGACCACAACTATTAGGATTTATTCAAACAATTACAAAGCAAAATTAAAAAAAAAAATGTGTAAAAAAAAAGAAAAAATCGGACAGTGTTTATATGATGTTTTAATAAATGATGTAAAACGTGTAAATTTTTGACAGGTAATTTAGTTAACCGCACCGAAAAATTATAAAGAATCATTATAACAACAGTATGGCATATTTAGAGTATTTTTATTTGCTATTTCATTTAGCAACACATTTAAAAAAAAATTAAAATGTGATTCACACAGCGCTTTTCAATAAAAGCAAAACAATAGAAAACATACATAATAATATGTTCAAAGAAGATCTTTGTTATTTCCCAAAAAAAAAAAAACACAAAAATTGTTTCAAGTGGTTAATGGTATATGCAAAAAAAAAAAATATTAGTTAAATAATAAAAATATTTCTTTTCAATTGTTTTCAATTGAATTTCATTGTAAAATAATTTTATTTTTTCTTTTTTATAGCAAAAATAGTACTGAATCATTGTGATCATAGTGATTCGATTTTATCTTTTTTAAGTTTTGTTAATTGATTCGTGATTCATATACAATTTCTTTCGAATAAATTTTTTGTTTATTTTTTTTAGATTTATTTTTTTATTTTTAGATTATTTTTAATTTTGATATTAATATTATGTACGACATTAAATTTTATTGAAAAATTTTAAAAAGAATGTTTAATTTTTTTTTTATTTACAACATAGCTAACAATTCATCATATTTGAATTCATTATTATTTTTTTAATGTTATTAATAGTGGTTCATAAATAATTTTTAATTATTGCCTGATGATATAATTTCTTTCTAAGAAATTTCACTTATTATAGTACAGTTTAATAATTAAGTTATTCATATTTATTAAGTTTAATTGCTAAATTAATATGAACTTTCAAGGTTTTAAATTACTTAAATTGAATAAATTTGAAGTCAATTATTTTGAAAAATTAAAATTTTTTTTATAACTTTAAATATACATGTACAACATATGTATATATATAAACTATTATAATATTTATTTATACTTACATATATATAATAAATATATATATACATTTGATATAATCCATAATGAATGATATTTAACACCATCCAAGACCAGTAGATGTAACCGCTATGTCAATCATCGCTGTCTGCGCATCATATTCAGAATAAGGTACAAATTATGTGCGACTTTGTAAAACTGAACTGTTGTTTGACGCGTCCATAATATTTGTATAAGATTTAATTAATGTATAATATAAACTGATAGGACCTGTTATCGTTATCGTAAAAGTTAACATTGGATTACATTTGAATATTAAGTATTTTAAACAAATAATTTATAAATCACAGTTTATCAAAATATGAATAATTGTTAGTGATAAATTGATAGGTGTAAGGTTTGTTTCATGTATGAACCATTAATATGTTTTTTTGTTTTTTTTCGTTTTTGGGTAAGGATGGTGAAAATCATTGAAAAACAATTATGGAGACTTTAATCCACTAAAAACAGCAACCCCGTCTTACAAAATTAAAACTATACTCTTAAAAACTAATCATTAATTTCAGGCTAACTTTTATAGATTTACGGGTACTTTCAAGCTTTCTATTGGCATTTTCTATTGAATGTAGAAATTTTGATGCTTCTAAATTTATGTGGCCATCTAAAAAGGTTCTTATATTTTAGTGAATATTAATTTTATTTCTTTGTTGAACCATACTCAAGTCTCAATTTCGTATGCATCAACCAGCGTTTACCATTGTTCCTTCAAAATTTTATTTAGGAAAAATTCAATGCTCTGAATATGCGTTTGTTTAATACAACCTCACAACTCTATACCATACAACCAAATAGACTTAATTTTTTGGTTATATATAACAAAACTTTATATTCTATTTGCAATCTAGTGTTTCGACTTATATAGGAGCGCGAACAAATACATTTCTCTATATTTCAATTTCAGTTCGACTTTTTTTTTTACGTGTTCTTTCAACCTTAGCTTAACATCTAATATTGCTCTTACGTGTTTTGCCCAGTTTTCTTAAAAGGTATAGGTATCTACCCCATTTAATTTTATGGCTATGATTATATTTGTAAAATTTCTTGCACAGATTTAAGTTCATTAGAATCATAAAAAAAAGTTTGTCACTTGTTTTCTGTAATTAAGATATCTAATAAAATAAAAAAAAAAAATTATTATAAGTCCTACCTCAAAATAATATACATACATATATTAAAAGTCAACGTCTAAGAAGTACTATATTTGTTTCTTTCAACTTAATCACTTTTCTCTATATATATAACAACAATTACAAAAGAAAAGATTTTAGCCAATGTATATATTAAAGTAATATGAAAAACTTTTAAATTATTTTAACTCAATATTGTATTTTTATTTGACAAGAAAATTATGTTTTAATTACAATATGTACTTTAAAAGTCTAACGTGTAATGAAATTTTGCCTATGGTAAACATTTAATTACCATATGGGTAATATAATTTTAGTTAAAGAATATCATAATTCATTTTTATTCTTACTGTCGTTCAATTAAACCAAACACTTTTATTTTTTACATAAAACTTAATTAATATTATACAAATAACAACAGAAAATAGTAACAGCTCCAACATAACAGCTACAACAAGTACAACATAAGAAATTTTACAAGAAAGAAAAAATATAATAATAACAATTAAGTATTATAGCACTCCAACTATTATTAATCGTTATTAGTTTTTTTTTTCTTTTTTTTACCAAAAGTTGGCATACATAATTTTTATAAAATTATAAATACGTGATGCCAAAACAGCTGCTGCAACTTGTTCCGGCAACAAACATTTTTTTTTAGTTTTTTTGTTATTTTCCGTGTCTGATGTTATTCCACTTATAATAAAGTTTTTGTTTTGCATATAGTTTTACTTGTCGTTCTTTTTGACTATATGAGTCATATATAACAATAAAACATGGCTGAGTAAGTTTATTGTCATTTCCGAAATAAGAAACGAAACAATCTAAAAATAAGGTAATATTTTTGTAAAGAGAAATAAAAAAGCAGAAAAAACAAAAAAAAATATAATACATAATCCTATTTAGAATCTATAGGAGAGCCTATGAATATTTACTATAAAAATAATGTCATTCTTTAGATCTGTATATTATATCACAGGATATACTTATACATTTATATACATAGATAAAATCTAGGGTTTTTTTTTTTGCAGTACCTTAGTTGAACTTTTGACTTTTCTAAGGTACTATGGTAATAAAAAGAAAAAACAAAAAAAAAAGCAAAAAAGAAAAATTGCAAAAACTTTCTATATTGTTGTTGTTGTTATTTTTTAGGATTACTATAAATGGTATTTTTGTATATATACATTGTATGGAGACAATTGGACACAATGTAACCATTGATATGTAATAATTATGTTATATTTGTTTTTAACATAAAGAAACAATTTAAAATTGCACGTGTGCTTTTAATTTTTTTCATTAAAAAAAAAAAAATTGAAATAATAATAGAGATACGTAATTATATTGGCATTATATATGTATATATGGTTGCCTACTTGCAATTGACTTAACTTAATTTATTTATTAATATCTATATATGTATGTATACACATTATACGATAATCAAGTAAGAATACAACTGGAGTTTTTTTTTTTTTTAAATGGCAATGCTAATAAATTTCAATTTAAAAATATTTTGATGATGTTTTCATGTACACATATTTTTTTTTTTTTTTATTTAAAGTTCAAAATTGTAACCTAGGTTCATTTTGTAATCATATACATATAATACATTTATTAATAAGTCACAGAATATTTCTATATATAAAGGTAAAAATTTTAATACCTTTAAAATATATGTACATAGATATACGGTATACCTTTAAAATAGAAGTTGTTTTTGTTTTTTTGTTTTTCTTATAACTAATTCTTTGTGCATTTATCTAAAATTTTAAAATTGAATTTATAACAATGTTACAATGTAACAATGTTAAGTGCAATTGTTTTTTAAGTTAACGAATATATACAATATAAAAAACAAAAAAAAAAAAAAAACAAAAATACGTAATAAAAATATTTTAATGATTCAGAATAGATTAAAGAGATCATAGTACATAATATATAGTACATATATTTATAAGTACATATATAGGTACTACTAGATAGATCACATTCAAAATTGGATCTTATGACAAAAAATAAAAAGAGAAACCAAAGCAATGATATTCAGGACACCTACACGGTCATTGGATATTTTCTTAGAAATTATGCTGAATATAGTGAATTTTAAAAAATATTTTATGAATAATTTTGTTGGTTCCGGTGAATATTTTTTTTTTTTTTTGCATTTTTATGCTATATGATATCTATTTCATGTTTTGAATCAATTGAAAATTTCAAACAAAGTATAAAAAGAGAAAATCGACCACCTATAGTGTGTACAAAAATTAAATAAGTAAAGGGCTATTTATTTTAGATCAAATTTATCAAATAAAGTTTATGGAATATTAAATAGATGATAGTACCTAGTCACATTTAAAATTTTTTTTTAAATTTGATTAAAATTAAAAAAAATTTATAAGATTCTTAGAAAAAATTGATATTATTTTTGTGAGTAAATTTTGTTCATTTTTTTTGTGAAATTAAAGATAAAAATGTGAATTCTGATGTACTTATATTTTAAAAGTGTATAAGTCAAATTTCTTTATTTTTAGAAAAATTTTAAATTTTTCTTTTAGCGGCAAGATAATTATGAATTTTTCAATCATGTACCACCTTCTACCTTAAAAGCTTTTTTTTACACATTTTGAAGTATAAGTTAATTTGATTTAATTTAATTTAATATGACCTCTAAATTATTTTGTCATATTCTAGATGTCATTTAAACCAAATCTTATATAAAAATTTCGGCTTAAAGCAATCATTCTATATAGATATATTACAAATAGATCGGAAGGAAGATATAGTTTCCTCTTTTCTTCTTATAAGTTTTCCTATCTTAAGATATTCAGTCAAAGAAAAAAAAAAATACATAATATGCATTAATTTTATAATTCACTCATTCACTCATTAACATTTCATTCACTCAGCTGTTTATATTTATGAAAATAATGTAAAACAGCTTCTCATAACATAAGTACGAGTCACTCAGCTTTTTCTCATAAGTTATAATTAACTGAAAAAATATTTTCTTTACTGCCTAACTATGTGTAATATATGAATAATTTTAAAATATTTCCATAACAAGTTCTATATAAATAGACTTAGCTAGTTTTATCTGATGAAAATCTGACAGGACATAAACACTTGAATAAAAATTTTATATCAGAATATTATAGTCTTAAAAGCTTCTGGATTCGAAAATTTCAATTTTAGTTCTCCATATATGTTAAAATGAGTGCGCAACCCTGTTAAAGAAATACGTACCTACTGTGTTTTATCTGTAATTTCAATTTTAGAATTTGAAATTGTTTTGTTTTTGTTTTGAACTTGACTGACTTTGAAAAATCAACAACGGAAGTTATTAAATAATTTTTAATTTAAAATAATATTAAATAATATTTTAATTTTTAAATAATTTTAAAAATATTATTATTTTCTATTTTCATTATAATTAATTTTTTAATTTAACTTTTAATTGCAAAATTTTTTATTTATTTTTATCGTTAATTTCGCATAAAAAAATCAAAAAAATGGAAGCCATTGTTAATATTTTTTTTTTCAATTAATTTGATACGCTTTACTGCACAAAATTAAAAAATTATTATAATTAGATTTTTTAAAAGTCATAAATGTACAGGCGCACTCTAAATATTTAAATTAAAAGTATGAAAAGAAGTTGGTATATAGAATCGTTTATATTATACAACAATATAAATCATTTTAAAAGCATAACTTTAAAATAAATTAATTTTAATTATGTATTTATAATAATATTTTTACTGAAAAACAAAAATGAAAGTTAATTATTAGGTTTTAAGTTTTATGATACCTCAATATTATACTTATAGTTTTACCAGTTTTACCATTATAATCAAATTAAAGATTGAAATGACAAGGAATAAATCGTAAACGTTTTATTATGTTTTTTTATACATATTTTAAAAAATATAATTTATTCTTCTTTTTTTAAATCTTTGGATATTACTGGATCTAAACCGAATCTCTTTTTATCTAAACTATTCCTAGTACCATAATAATCCTTGCAGGAACGAAAAAGAAAAGCGATTCCTAAGTAGAAAGCCAAATCAATTATCAACACTCAAAAACTTAAGCTATTGATTTAATCAGTCAACCAGCCAAGTCATGCGAGTATTTATAAGGAACATTTTACTCTTAGTTCCTCTCTTCACCCTCTTTTAAAGTTTTACTCTTCGTTCCTCACCGTCTTTATGAAACCAAGATTAAAACACTGCTCATAAGTACTCGTGTGGTTTAACAAAATCAGAACATTTTCCAGATTAATAATTGATAAAGTCCAGTTGACCTTTATGTTGGTTAGACAACATTCGAAACGAGTAAGTCATGAAACGAAAGAGACCTCAGTCTTTGAAAAAAATAATATTTTTAAAATTCAATCTAATCCTATATTATTTTAAAAACTGTTTGATGTTTCATGTACCTATTACATATCTTTTATATACATATCTTATGCTTTATGCTTTATCATTTTTTTTTTTTTTACTGATGACTTTGTTTTATTTGATTTTTTCTAAAACATTTGTTTTTCAAAACAACAGCTTTTCGTAAAAACAAAAAAAAAAAGTAATCTCTGACATTAATTCGCCCATTACATAATAAAAAACAAAAACCCCATAATATTAAAAAAGTTCAGTACAAGGTCAGTTGGTAGTAATAATATTGTATATGATATTAAAAAAATTGTATGAAAACAAAAAAATATATTTTAGATCACCTGTCGATAGGATTGTGAAGTTTACCTATGAACAATACAGGTAAATGCAAAAAAAATTAAAATGGAAGTAATAATTATTATTGGTTAACAATAGAAAAAAATAAAAAAAATTAAAATTGAAATAATATTTAATGTTAGTAATGAATAAGATTATAATCTTACTAATTATATACCTTTATAGTACTTAAATTTTTTTTTCTTTGGTAGTTAATTTTTAAATTTTTACGCAATTCATATTTTAATGTTTCGCAAAATATTTTCTTCTCACTTTGAAAACTTGTATTAGATTGCCATTGTAAAAATGTTTGCAAAAATTTGTACCTATATACGCAGAAACAATTTATTTTTTTATTTTAAATGTGAAATTCTTTCACCTTTTTTTTTCAAACCTTTTTTTTTTACATACTACAGTAGATACCATTTAATGCTTGTTATGATTTTTTTTTCTTTAACTATGATACCTTTTATATTAAGATCTTTATTCTTCAGTTGTCTTTTATTCTAAGTTTCCCTTGTGCGCTCTTCATAGTGTTTAATTCTATAATGTTTTAAGCATATGTATTTGCGTATTCTTCTTATCTGTCCTCCGCAACTATTTCATCAAAATCATAATTCTTTTATTTTCTGACTACTTTTAATGATTAGAAAAAAGGATTAATATTTTATTTAATTGAAAACTTATTATCTTTAAATGTCCAATCTTCTTTATTCCTATTCCTTCCTATATTTCTATTGTGCCGAATCGCAAAAGAAAGTGGTATACATTGTACCATAGATTCTAATCTAATGTTTGATTTAAATGGAAGGTGGCGTTTGGTTGGTTTAAGTTCAATCCTATACCAAAAAAAATTTGTGCGTTGATCTCAACGATGTCTTTGGAGTTTCCCACCTACCCTCGCAAAAAACAACAAAAAAACTAAAGTTTTTGTAGCAATCTAATGATACTCCACTAATAGAAATACTGTTATAACTTATAATTATATAAGAATTCGTATTTTAAAAAGAACTTATTAATGAAACATATAAAACAAATGGTACTGCTAAAGTTCTAATTAATGCTGAATTTTATGAATAAATATTTTCAAACTTGCATCATATATTAAACAGAATTTTGTACACTAAATTAACTAAATTGATGTAAAACCTTCAAACCTTTAAACCAATACACTTTAAATATACACTTTATTTTAAATTTACTTAATAATTTTCGAAATATTTTTATATATAATTTATTCTATTGTAACTGTGTGTATTATTTCAGGTGTATAAGTAATTCTATTGTTTATTCATTAATCATCTACCTAAATATCTTATTAGTATTTTTTTTCTCATAATTCAACTGGGCTTGTGAATTTAACCAGCAACATTATAATTTTTATTTTATTTCAACACACTCTTTAAAATATTTAAAAATTTTATGACTTTATTTGTTTCGAAAATTAAAAAAAAACAAACAAGGTAGTATGTAAACCAACGGTTTTTAAAAGCGCACATTTCGGAAACACAATACAAACTATTTAGAATTGTGACTTGCACAAAAATTTGAAAATTTAAAAAATAAAATTTAAGAAATTTTTTGCAATAAGAAAATATGTGAAAATAACACTTTTCTCGAATTTTCAGGGGCTGTAAGTCCTGAACCCTTTATAACTAAGAAAAACCGTTAACACACGTAAAAGTATATTACTGGAGCTTTAATTTTTATGCCTTGCCGAAGAAAAATTTGTACAGGTGCCTAAAAATAGCAAATTTTTCAACCCTAATACCTCTTAAACAGGGTGTGGTGTAAAAAAACTTTCTGAGCAAACTTATAATTAATTTTAAAAGTTTTTCATTCCCTCAAATTTGCAAGCCTCTACCTAAAAGCGTGCCAGAGTTATGGAAGTAGAAAAATCATGCAAAATTTGGTTTTCACAAATTTGAATAATAAATTTAAAAAAATTGTATAATTTTGATATTACAAAGTTAAAAAATATACCTGTCGCTTGACATTTTCAGATTGAAAAAATCATCAGCAGAACATAAGATATATGCAATTAAAAATAGGGCTTTTTTAAAGTTTGAGCTACAGCCCGTAATGTATGGGGCTACATCAAAAAGTTGTTCCACAAAATTATTTTTTTTATGAGACGTACCCACGCGGTTAAAATTTTTTTCTCTATCTTTAACGGTGTAGAAGTTTTGTAAACAGACGGACGGACGGACGGACGGACAGAGTGAAACTAATAACCACATTTTTTCAAAATTTTTTTGGAAATCTGCTAAAAAAAACGAGGAAGTGTGTAGAGTTAACAGTGTCAACTCTAGGATACTCGCACGAATATATAATATATATGCTGTATGCATAAAAATTAATATATCTAACTTAATTACCATATACGGGGATATACATATATTATGTAATATGTATTTATGTAAATTTTATAGTTGTATGACAACTACTTGATGCTGTTGCGCTAAACTAGCCAAATCTTACAAAAGTTGTTGTTATAAAACTTTATAAACTTTAACAAAATGTCTAGCTTTTTAAAGTATACGAAGACATGAGCATATATATATTTAGGAGCTGTCCAAACATGTTGCGCTATAGATTAACCAAATTTTGACATAATGATAAATTTGACGAAATGTATATTGAATTTTACACTCAGTTCTGACGATATAAAAACAAAAACTTGTATAGCAATTACTCAAATCTATCGGTAAAATTAATTCAGTCTCAATAGGGAAACTGGAATTTATGACTTTCTATATTTCTCTGGTCTCTTTTACAGTGCCACAAAAGTAATTGCAAATTTATTATACTCTGATACTTTAAACTATGTTCGTACCGGTATAAAAACGCACCAGACATTAGGAAAAGTGCTGGTAATTTTAGAAAATATATAAAATAAAAAAAATTTAAAAAGATTAAAAAAGTTTAGCCGCTAATTAGTTACATTAATTATATTTAAATATGAATTTTAATTATAACTTAAACCATTCTATTTGGGCCACCTTAAAATCTACCTTAAGGTGGTGGTTTGAAATCAACTTAAAATCAAGTTTTAAAATATACAAAAGCTGAAACAAATTAGTTCAAAAAGAAAAGTGATTTCTTGTTTTTTTGTTTTTTTGTTAATGCAAATTTTAATAATTAAATTTAATTATATTTTTCTTAAAAACTCTCCTTAAATATTAATTTATTCTGAATTTTTCCGTTGAATTAGAAAGAATGAAAAAAAAAACAACTTATTTAAAATAATAAAATTCTATTAAGCAATTTGTTTTCAAGTTATTTCTTTAGTCGTGAGTTATAAAATAATTTAAATACCGAAAACAATTAAAGACACCTCTTAATTACATATAAAAAAAAAAACCAAAAGATAAAAAAAAATACAAATTATTACATTCTATTCATCTTGAGATGTCACGATCTTTTTAATCATTTTAATTATCATAATTATATTTAAGAATTACGATTTATCTTAAAGAATTTCAGTTTTTTTTTTTGTTTTTCAATTGTAGCTAATTTTTTTATGTATACATATATACTTTTTTTTTTTGAACAAATTAAAGCAAATTATTAAATTAAAGTACTTACTTTTAATGAATACTTACGTTAATTGTAAAAGTACTTTGAAGTATTTATTTTATGTTTTATTTATTGTTTTCTTTTCTGACATAATGATGGTGGTCTTAAATTGACAAAAATATTATTATTATTTTTTTTTTTAATTTAATAATCTAATAAAACATATCATTAAAGTTTGAGTACCTTTACAAGTACAATTATTTAAAAGTAATCATTTTTATTTGGTTTGTCAATAAATTTTGTTTTAAGGATTAATAAAAAGTTATTTCAAATTATATATGATGTCAACAAGTTAAAATTAATTAAAGCTAAGCAGTGTGTAAAATTAAAGGTTTTTACAGTCGCACATTTTTAAGTACAATAAAAAGTATTCTACAATTAAAACTATTTTAGTAAGAAAGTAATATTTATTAGAAATTTTTCAATAAAAAAAAATTATGAAAAGCTCAAAGACACTATCTTTAATTTTAAGGAAACCTTAAATATAATTAAGAAAAAATGAGTTAAAATATAATGTCTGTGTGACCTTCGTTTTGTTTGTTTGCATTTTAACTTTGAAAAATTTTCACTAGTATCACGATTCCAGGTGTGTAAAATAACAAGGTTTTAAATTTTTAACCCCTGACACGTCTTAAACGATGGTAAGAGAAATATTTTTTTTGAAATGTTTATTCATTCATGTTATGTTCACTTTTAGGAATCTTATATATTTCTTTTAAAATTTCGAATTTCCAATTTTAAGGCGTCAAACATTTTGTAAAATATTGGCTTCGTGTAACGGTAAATTTAAGTGTTGAATTGCAAAAAATTCCGTTACTTTTGTATAAAGCTAAATAAATGTTAAGCAATTTTCTATTGTTTGACGTTTTCAAAATAAAAAATTATCTGGTAGAATTTGATATTTATATAATTATCTGGAGTTATATTATTAACAGTTTTAATATAGAACGTTTTTTAATATTTGAACGTAACGGAACGTTTTTTAATATTGGAGAGCTGTTGTATAGGTATCTAAAGACTCGAGCAACATAAAAAAGTTTAAATTATTTTTTTATAAAATACTATCTAATCCTATCCTAAACGATGTAGAAGTTTTGTGAACATAGAGACGGACGGACGGATGTTTAAAGAACGTGTTAAACAAAATGAATTCGTTAAGAAAAATTATCTGCAATTAATTATTTGCTATTAATTATTTGCAATTAATGAAATTTTGAAAAAACAACTTTTACATCATCTAGCTAATACATTAATTAATTAATATTAATTATAATCGTAAAAGCTATAAATAAGAATAAATAAGTAATTTATAAATTTTATGATCTTATAAAGTACCAACCAATTTGGTATCTATAATTAATTTATATAATTAAGTATTAAAAATTTATATAAATTTTTATTATATTAATTTCATAATTTGTTATAATATTTTTATAATTCTAATCACATAAACCCAGTCAATTATGTAATTAATAGTTAAGCCTTCAGACTTTTATTCGAAAGGTTTCGGATTCAAATTCCGACTAGGTTATATAAGATTAAACAAAAATAGTATAGATTGTTCCTATAATACATATATAATTAGTAAATAGAGTAAAAAATAAAATATTGATCTTGTATAAGATAATGGTTAAAACTGTTTCAAATTTCATACTCATGTTCATGTACATCAGCTATACAGCCGAGTAATCAACGGCTAAGCCAGACTACTGATACCAGAAACTGAAGCTTAGTCAAATATGAATAATAAATGGCTTAAAAATTGATTCTCATAATAATCATAGCAAAAAAAATCACTAATTAAATAATATTTCTCTATAAATTGAATAATATTTAAATAAATCTTAACAATCAGATTTAATCGCGGAAATTCATAAATAATTACACGCGACTTGTTTAACTTGTTTTTTATTTAATTTTTGTATAATTTTTTTTTCAATTATAGTGTATACTAGATCATAAAAAGCAAAAAAAAAATATGTTATTAATCATATATGTATACCCATAACATCAACCAATATTCGATTTCTAAGTATTTCAATTAATAAATCATATATATTATGATGAATCACTCTCACTTTACAAGAATTCAGAATATTTTAAGCACACACTTTTTTTTTCTTCATCAAATTTTGAAATCATTAACCTCATAAAGAATCAGAAAAAAACAAAAAAAATCAAAAAATTTTATTTTTACTTAATAAAATAATATAAAATAACAGCTACTCAATTAATTTTTTGTATGGTTATTTGTTTTTTTTTTATGAACCATATATGAATCAGCAAAAATAATGAGAACAAAATTTAAAGTGCTTAAATTGGTAGTGTAGTGTAGTATCAACTATATAGAATTGATTCTTGAAGAGGAGATGAAATATTTAAAAGAGTTATTGCGTGCAAAATTGTATATGGTCCAAAACAAAGGGCAAAAATAACAAAAAGTTTGTTTTTTTGTTTAACTCTTTATATTTTATTTTGTATTTCTTTTTTTTTTTATTTAAAATGAACCAGCGGAAAAAAATAAAATAAAAAAACAAGGGTAAGGCCTCCAGGCGTATCCAACAAAACAAAACAAAAATCAATAACAAAAGACAAATCTGATGAAGGTCAAAGGCTCTTATAAACGCTTCCAAAAGATGAAAGAAAATGAGACAAAAAATAATAAAAGAACACAATCAAACCATGTATTATTCAAAAAATTTGACATAACTTGAACTAAAACACTGAAACTTGTCGATCATGACTTTCAAAATATGTATTTGTAATAAAAATTTTAGTGAATCAAATTGGTTCAATTTTAATAATTGTTGTGGTTCATTGCTAAAATATGTATATGCTTTTTAAAGTATACACACTTAGATTCAAATGGAAAATATATGTATACATACAGACTACAGAGTACAGGCTACTGACTGGAAAGTGTAAAGGAAACCAAAAAAAAATTATCTATTAAATAAAAGGGAGTGAAAGAGATAGAGATATTATTTCTAATAAGCAAAAGAAAACTTTTTTTTTTTTAATTATTAAAATTAAGATTGACTTGAGAAAAAAAAAGAAAAATATTTGAAGGTCTGCAGTACAGGAGCTTTAAAATCTTAGAATAAAAAGAAAAATTTGTGAATAAAAAATAAAATAAATTTGATTCGATTGAAAATATTGTAATGTTTTATGTATTTTTAATTAAAAAAAAAAAAAAAAAAAACAATCGAATCCAATTTGAATTTCAATTGAATATTGAGAAAGAAACCGAAAAAAAAAAAATTAAAGAGCTGGAATCAATTCAATTTAAAAAGTTTCTTTTTAAAGGCCATCTATATTTATTTTTTGATCGAGTGTTAAAGGTGAATTAGATTATTAAATATGTATGTATGTATGTATGTATAGTTGTTTGAGTTGTTTCTAGTTGTTACTCTGCCACTGTTTCTATATTGCAATTTGATAATGTTAATGAGATTTGTTGCTTATTATTGTATTGTTATTATGCTTTTTTTTTTTTTTGTTATTTCTGAAAATTGGATAAATGAATCGGATTAACATGTAATACGAATCGGTATGGAATAAAAAACAAAAAATAAAAGATAATGAAATAATATTTAAATTTGTTATGCGTTGTTGTTGTTGTTATTGTTTTTGTTAATTCCAATTAATTGTTATTGTGTTGTTTGAATGTTTATTAAATGTTTATTTGTATACATACATAAGTATGTTGTATATCAGTATATAATGTACTACATGATACTTATATATTATGTATGTAAATAAAATATTATAGTGAATTACGGAATGACTTTATTAATTTTTTATATACCTAGGTATTTATTACCTGGCATGTATTACTTCAAAATGTATTTTATGATTTTTCATGTTTTTGATTTTTCGTAATGATTTGACCATGTTTGACTCTTATTTGATAAAAAAACATATTTCTTTTTCGTATTAAATTTCAATATTTAAATCTGAATATGGTTGTTAATTATTTAATATAGTAATTATGTATGTATATTACATATACCTTAGTTAGTACATATACTGTTTTTGTTTATTTTATTGTATTATTGAAAGTGAATCAATGGTGAATTTTTTTTATACAAATTAAAGATCAAAAGATTGGATAAAGTTTATTAGGTACATATTGTGTTAATTAGATAAACTATATAGGTAGGTTTGTAAAACAGATAATTATTATGTAATGCATTGTTAATTAATGTTATTACAGTTTTTGATTTTAATTAAAAAAAAAAATTAATTGGATTGTTATTAGGTAGTAATATAGTTAAAAATAAAATTGATTTATTGATTCATTTTCGATTTAATTAATTAATAAAATAAAATTTAGAAGAAAATCAATTTATTTTATTTTTCAATTTTTTGATTCTTAAATAAGTTGAACCTTCAATGTTTTTGTTTTGGTTTTAGATATTATTTAATTTTGATTTGCAAAAAATAAAAAATTAATTTGATTCAACCTTAGGTTATCATATCATTAATTTGTTATTTTGTTCTTTATGGTTCTTTGTTCATTTAAAATTTTTTTAAATAGTGTTTTATTTTTTTTTTTAATTTTAAGCAAATAACCTATAAAAGTAAATAAACATATTATGTATAGGTAGTCAAAATATAAATGGAAGATATGGTAACTTTTTTTTAACTTAAAATAATGTTACGTGTATGCTAATTTCAGCTCTTTTAAATTATTATATACCTAGTACCTACCTACCTACTTATTAGGTATAAGAATTTAGTTTTTATATTTTGTTTCTTTGGTAATTAGAATAAATAGGTACGTGTATTTGGTTTTTTTTTGTTTATTTTATTTTGAAGAATATTTATAGCAACCAGTCAGATTGCCATCACAATTAGATGAAATACACTTCCATTTTAAAGAATATCTAATAAGTTTATTTTATTGATATGATGATATTATGATTAATATCAGCCTTTCTAATATTGTCACATGTAAGTGTCATGAATATATTAATTTTTTATTGCAATTCAGTGATTTTGACTAATTCTATAAAAAACATCGTTGTAAAAATCTAGAATGTTATTCAGAACAGAATCCTCAAATTATGTCTTGAATGGAACAGTTTTATTTTATGCTACTTGTTTTGCTATTTGCGATATTTATGTTAAGTCTATATTTTGGATCAGATTATTGTTTCCAATTGCATATTGCAGTATTAAGCAGATTAAATAAACATATCAAATAAAAAGAAGTGAGTTTAGTTTAGTTTTAAAATACAAAAATTGAACTATAAGTATAGGTTACATATTTTCAATGGGTCCGTATCGAAATCCCGATTTTCAAAATTCCGTATATCAAAATTCCGCCATATCAAAATCCCGCCAATCGAAATCCCACCATATTAAAATTGCGCCAATCAAAATCCCGCCACTAAAAAATCCCGACAATTCAAATTCTTCTTTAATTGAAATTCTAAAATTGCAGTTTTTATCATATTTTAGATCTTAAATATTTTACCATTTTCCACATGGTTTTTTTTTTAATTACTGAAAATTGTAAGTTACCTATTAAAATAAAAATCTCAATTTTTTAATAACAAAAATTAATAGTTTTATTCTACAGCATTTAAGAAAAAGTAAAACAAAAAAAAAACAAAATAGGTATGTGTGTTCAACAAAAATAACAATGCAACAAAATATATATATACAATAAAAATAACAAAAATCGATGGCACAATTAATTCAAATGTAATGTTAAACCAATTTTTTTATATGCAGCCAGAATTTTTAAATAAATCTTGAAAACAAATATCTTGTTTTCATCATTAATTTAAAAATTCTTGAAAAGGCTCCTTTTTGTATCTAACAGTAGCTACGCATAAAAAAATTAATTTTGGGATTTGAAATTGATTTGGGATTTTGATATAGCGGAATTTTGAAAATCGGGATTTTGATATAGCGGGATTTTGAAAATCGGGATTTCGATGCGGACCCATTTTCAATTCATTTAAATTTTTCTTGCCGAGTAATAGATGAAAATCATGTAATTTAAATGAAATTTTACCCGCCGGATATACTTCTAATAGTTAATCTGATAAAATTAAGAAAAAAATAAAGAAAAAAAAAATGTTTAATTTAAACTTCTTTTGAATTTGCAAAAACTAAAAAGTAATTAAAATCCCTTCAAGGCTTAATATTTATTTTGAAAAATTGTAATTGCAACTTGTTGCATTTAAAAACGACACACTTTTTCATATATGTATAGATATATACAATGTAATTTTTTGTTATACGCAATCAATGCGAAATAATTACATAAACTGTTTTTTTTTTCTTTCTTTTATTTGAGATTTTCGCGCGTAATTCGTGTTTTTGTTTTTTCTCTCTTTTATTTGTTTAGTATATAGTGCTTTTTACAATAAATTGTACGTTTTTTGCGTGATTTGCCTTCTAACGATTAATTTTTTTTTTTTTGTTTTGTTGCCGGCTATTCTAATAATAATTTTTTTGTTCATTAACATAATATGAATTGAAAGTAGATGCTGTATAAATAAAATAAAAATAACAAGAACCGTATGAAAATCAATGCATTTACGCTTAGGATATAGTATTGGATATTTTTAAATATGTATAATATCTATACATATGGGTATATTGCAACTTAACTTTAATGAATGGGAAATCTTAACTTCTTTATAATTAGTTAGGGTTTGCCTTATGGGCTTGAATAAATTGGAATTTGAATATTTTCGAAATAATCATATACCTACCTATACATAATACATATTGTACATATGTAGTAATATGAGTCTTATTTTGTTGGTAAGATATGGAAATCGTGTTTTAGTTTAATGGTTTGTAAATAAGTCATTGTAAAAATGCGTTTTTAGAATTTTTAATTAAAGAATTGAAAAAAAAAAAAGAATTTCGAAATCGATTACATTTATCTTTTGGGACAATTTGGAAAATTGCCAAATAGCATTCAATATTGTAACGAAACAAATTATTAGATATACATATATAAATTTATTCACCGTGTGAAAGATTGAATTAAGACGGTTCATTCATATTCTGAAAAATTTTTAGAATTTTATTTTATTTCCTTTATTATTTAGAAATCATTTTAATATTTTTAAATTAAATTAAAATTTTTATTTTCTTTTATTTCAGCATGATAATGTTCTATCATGTTTAACAACATTACGTACAAATTCAATTGATGGTACAGAAAATATTACAGCTCATGATATTTGTTCAGGACATTTAAAAGCAATTTTAACGTTATTTTTCGCCTTAAGCCGTTATAAACAACAACAAAAACAAAAACAAAAATCAACAATAAATTCTACAATACAAATAGAATCGAATAATATAAATTCACCAATAACAATTTATGAAAATTATAATAATTTTGTAAATTATAATCAACAAGATTTTCAACAACAGCAAAGACAAAAACCACAAGGCGAAAATTGTAATAATCAACAACGAAAACAATTCCAATATTATGTTGAAGATGAAAATAATTTATTAAATGATAATATGGAGACAATGAAAACAAATTGGTGAGTTGTTTAAAAATTAATATTTTCCTTGTAGAATTAAAAAAAAAATGGGTTTGTGTTTATGATAGTTAATAATAAAAATTTGTAGCTAAACTTTTTTAAAGAATGTTGCTAAGCAATTGTTAATAGGCATTTTGTTTATTTGATAGAGAAGATTTTTCGATAGTAAAATAAAGATGCAAATTTAATGTAAATGTAAAATATTTATTGTAGATATTTACAATAAGTATTTAAAATTAAAACGTTGAAAAAAATTTTAATTTTTTAAAAAGGAATTATTCATTTAGAGAAGAAAATCAAATGGCTATTTCAACTTTTACTCTAAATTTGCAGGCATATAAACTCAAAAGGGAAATCTCAATTGAAAAATGTGTGATAAAAAAAAATCATAACATACTACATAACTACTAAAAAGATAAAAAATCATAACATACTAATTATTTAACTTTGCTTTAAGTTCAAACAGTGTCCAAAAAGATTCATTAGTTTTTCCAACATTTTTTTTAACAAATATTTAATTATTTAAAAGCATCTCTCAGTTGAAAAATAAATTTTGAATTCACCAAATTGTTATTGGTCAGTTACTTTTTATACCCGGAATTTACGATTTATGATTGTCCCTTTTTTTTTATGCATAATTTTGTTTTTTATCGGAATTTTTGCTTATTTAAATCTTGATCCTTTATTTAAATAAAAAGGAACAAAAATTAAAAAAAAAATTTTTTTAAGAAATTTTTGAAGAAAAAATTAAACTCTCTTTAGAAAAACCAAAAAAAAAATATAAAAATGGAAATTTGTTTAAAATCAAGTCTTACAAAAAAAAAAAAAAAAAAAATTTAATAAATGAGAACCACAGAAATTTTTTAAGCTTTTATCCAAAAATTGCTTGCGGCTGTTATGTTTTAATAAGTCTGAAAATAAGGAAAAAAAAAAAAAAAAACAAAGGAATTATACAAAAATCCAGTACCAGCAAAAAAGATAATAAAAAATTAAAAAACAAAAAAAAAATTACAAATAAATATAAAAACGAATACATAAACGAAGTACAAAAAAAAAAATATTTCCCTATTTCTCAAAGTTATTGTTGCTAAGAAGCGAAATATAACAAAATAAGTCCTTTTTTCAAACAAATGTAAATGTTGTCTGGGCTGCTTTGTACATCTTGATTGTAATCTCTATTTGTTTGTCTTGTCCTATGAATGCGGTTTAAATTAATTTTTTTTTGCTATTTAATTTTTTTTTTATTTTTTTTTTTCTCTATTGCTATTTGTTTCTTTTGCTCTTTTAATTTATAATGAACATGCATTCATACTAAATTGGTTTTTTTTTTTTTGTTTTTTGGTTTTGTTACTGTGCCCATATTATCTTGGTTAGAATCTTTTTGTTTTAATTTTCAAAGTCAGAGTTTTTATTCATAAAATTTATTTCAGAACGAAAGTCAGAATTCAGAGCTATAAAACAGCAATAAAAACAACAACAACAACAGCAAATTATTTTAGAATAAAATTAATTTACCTTTCTATTAGAAAAACAAAAATTAAATGGACTACAGTTTTCCTTTCACCTACAATCGCAGAAACCACAGAATAATAAATATTTAACAATAAAAAAAAAAATGTAATTAGGTTGGGGGGGATTCCCCTTTAATAAAAAAGGGAAGATAAATAAATAGATATCGTATTATTTGTATAACCAGAAAAACCGCATTTTACAATTATTATAAAGGCAATGCAAGGACATTAAATTTGTATAATATCCTTTATTACTAGATTTAAGGATTTGAGAAAAACGGGAAAAGAAACAAAAAATACAAAAAAAATTTTGATAATACTTCATAGATAAGTTAACACTATAATAACATATATACATATATATATGTATTAAGAAGAATATGCAGGTTTAAATTTTATATATGTTTCCATTTTGTGTATTTTTTGTTTTGTTTTCTTTTTTGAAACACGCAATTTGTACGGATATAAAGTTTTTTTGTTTTTTTTTTAAATTTATTTAAATTTTGTTTTTAAACAAATAACTCCTACTTTTCACTCTAAAAATGTGTTTATTATTCTGAATTGAATTGTATAAAATATTTTGTGGCAGATTTTTAAAAGAGTTTGGAGGTGTAATTTAAGTATAATTTTATATGTGTCTATAGTGAATTCAAACAAAATTTATAGAATAAATAGAATGAAGGATTAAAATTAAGTTGAAGAGCAGGTGTTAAATAGTGTAGTATCAATTTCATTTCTTAATATTTATAATTTCTTTTATTGTATGGAATTTATAATTGCTATCATTTTAAAGATTAGTTTTGAGTTATAAAAACTTTCAAATTTTGAACAAATTTTCTTCCCTATTTTATTCAAGTTGAATTATTTAGCACATTGAAATGGTACTTGGTAAAGCATCTTCACATCTTTTAATTGCTAATGTTAAAGATGGCATTTTCTATTTAAAAACTTAATTACTTAATACTAACATAATAACTATTCTATTAGTAATAGGTTATTATTAAATAATGTAATTATAATATTTAAATATATTTTTGTTCTTCATTAACCCTTTAAGACCTTAAATGAATTAAAATTTATTTTTTTTTTTGTCCTTATTTTCAAAAATAATGATTTTATTATTTTAAATTTCATTTTAAAACCATTAAAGCCAAACATTTGTTCTGCTAATGATTTTTCTAAAAGGACATTTTATATATTCGTATTATATATTTGTGTTATTTTTTTTTTTGCTATAGAATATCCTCTAACCCCTGTTTTTCTAATTGACTCCCATGGGGAACTTAAATTGTTATGTAGAGATTTTCAAAACTGTAAATGCAACCGCATTTAACTGTAAATAAAAAATATTATAAAATTTAAAGGATTTTTTATGTTATCAATATACATATATATATATATATATATATATATATAGATTTGTATTTATTCCTTAAGGATTTTTGATGACTCCAGGAGTTATTTCTTAGTTTGTTTTTATTTAATGTTTTTTGTTTTTTTTTTTTGTTTTTTGAATGGTTGGTAGTTTGAAAAGGAAAGAAACAGTTTATAAATTTTCTTCTGTCATACTTTTTTTTTGAAGATAAGAAACATTAAATTTGTGTTTAATGTTTTTTTTTTTTTATATATTAGTGGGTTGGGTATTTCCCGGGTTTTCCTGTTTTAAAATCTCTCTTATCACACTTTTAAATTGTACACCACCATGTCAAATTTATCAGGAAGAATAAATAAAAAAACAAAAAACCTACTTAGGTATACATATATGAATGGATATATGAATTTTATAAAAATTATGATTCACCCCATTTAAATGGAAAAGATTTGATATAAAACCAAGTATGATATTTTAGGAAAAAAAAAAATTTATTATATATATTTTATTGATAATAACAAAATATTTTAAAATCCTGCGTAACTGAAGTGAATGAGTAGAAGTTTTCATAAGAAAAACAAAAAAAAAAAAAACAAAACAAATTTTGTAATCTACTGACTACTGACTATTACTGACTATTATTTGTTCATTTTCATATGTGTAGAAATTACAAAATATGTATTTGAATACTTAAATTCAAACAAAAAAAAAAAAAAAAACAAAAAAAATGGCAAATAAAAACCAAATGAAAAACATTTTCAGCATCACCCTCACGGGATTTTAATTACAAGAGAATTTTAAAAGTCCGTACAGAATGTGATCATGATTATGATGTATTTGTAATGGGCTCTTTGTTTCTTTGTTTTGTTTTTGTTATTCTTTTTAATGTGGTAATGGAAAATAAATATTTTTTTTTGAAGTAAAAAATTATAAAAACTCTATTCCTCTTTATTGTAGGATTTGAAAATTTTCAAATTGTATGTATCTATTGTATAAAGCAGAGTTACTGCTTGTTTTTTCTACAGCGTACATCCGATTTGATAACAAATTTTCCTAAATTGTTAATCTTTCAGTCTGAAAGAGGTGAAGCATTTTTTTTTGCGATTCGTTCATCTATTTTGGTTTATTTTAGTACTTTTATATTCAATTGACTTCAAAACGTTGTACAATTGTGGCTCTATCCAAAAAAAATTCGCTGTAAGAATTAAGTTTTTGGATTTATTGACCCGTTGTGGCGCACGAAATTTCAAAGTTTTTTTTTGTTTTTGATTCGTTCTCGATTAAAAATTACTTTACCGATAACCTTCAATTTTTGCATTAGTTTTTGACAGTGAAGTTGGCTGTAACAATAGACTTAAATTTTAGTAACTCATTTTGTTAGTACGATTGCAACAAAATCATTTTTATAAGCTATACATTTATGGTTATATGAATACAACACAAGAGATTTTTAAAAATTTTATCATTCGATTTTAAAGATCTTCATTACAGAATATTTTGAGTTCTATTATAGGGCAAAGCAGCAACATTTAAATTCGATTTAAATACGATCAAAAAATTACATATTTTCCGGATCATCAAAGGATAATATTAAAAAATCACCAATTTTCAAACAAGAGAAGAATCTAAATAAAATAAAAGTTCTCTAAATAAATGTTATGTTAAAAAATTAATTATTATGAGTGTTATAAAAAATAACAGTCTTTGAGTTATAGTAATTGCTGATTTGAAAAATTGTTGAATAGATCATTATAAAGGACTTTAAAAATTTGATTTTTCCAATTACTAATCAAAATAGTATAGTTATCATTATAGTTTTTTTAATAACAAATCAAAAATAATGATTCCTTTTTCTATGTTTCCTCCTTTCATTATTTCTAAAACTTTTTATTTTCAGGATATCTTATAATTCAATATCCATGACCCTTAATTATATCATCATCCAATTTCGAGTTGTCGATTAACATTAAAGGAGCATATCAAATGCCTGGTATTTCATTTGCCTGTAGTGTCATTTAACTGTATTTGTATGTAAAACATATAATTAGGGGGGATTTTAGAGTTGGTTACAAATGAAATCCCATCAAATAAAATACAGTGAAATTAAAATAAAGGCAAGTGACATACAGTCTAGTCTATAGTAATATACAGTCAAATGAAATACAGTCTTGTTATAGTATCCCACATTAACTAGCATCACTATTGAACGTTTTTCAAAAATCTCCAATGTACTATTGAGCTTCTCTATAAATATATTGAATTGTAAATTCAATTTCTACATATGTATTTGTAAGTTATTACATCAATGATACAATATTAGTTCAATAATTAGTACAATGTTAACATTTATTTTAAAAATTTTGAAAAATTCCGCATACAAAGTTCTACAAACTGAAGACATTCAAAACCAACTATCAATTTTATTACATACACGTTAAATTCTACAAATCCAGTTAATATTTTAGCATTAATAAAAGTAGAGTTAACAAACAAATAAATAAAAAATAGAACAAAAAAACAAAAAAAAGAAAATGAACAAAAAATCAGGGAGTCCTTTCATCATTGAAAAAAAACAGTGAATGAACTACACAGTACCAGAATAAAATTCGAAAAAAGGATGAGAACTGAAAAAAAAAAAACATTATTTTGAATGTCGCAAAAACAAGGAAAAAGAAAGGAATCAGTATGAAAAGAAAGATAGTGACATTTTTTATTATTAATTTGTTGTCTCGTTCTCTCACTTTTTTTTTTATTTTTTTGTTTTTCTTTGTTTTTCTGAAATAAAGACTAAAAGTATATTTTTCATAATATATAATAAATAAATAAGTATATTTTATACTATATATGTATTATTATGGTACATTTTATAGAAGTGGCATAAAAGGACTCTCTTCATTTGATTTCACATTTTTATAATATATGAGAATATGAAAAAAAAAAAAAAAAAATTAAAAAGAAAAAGAAAATTAAAAGTACATTTGTATTATGTTTGATTATGACTTTGTCACCCTTAATAAATTTCGTGTTTATATATTGAATGCGAATTCGAACATTAATGCAAATGAAATACAACTGATTCAATATTATAAGATATTTTAGGTATTTACAAACATACATACATATATATATTTTAAAAAAATTGAAAGATGAATATAATGTTGTATTGAATATAAAATATATATATATATTTTTTTTTTTGTTAAAAAAGGGGCCAGCTATTATAGTATTTATACTCGTATACCATTATCCTGTAACATTCAAAATATACTCACTTTACATATTTTTTGATATATGTATCTTGTAACATGCATGTACTCAAGAAAATAACTAGAGGTTAGGGGTGACTTTTATATTAATTTTTATTCTGTTTTTGTTGTTATATTTTGTTTTTTTTTTTCCAAAAATTGAGTAAAAATGTTTTTTTTTTTTTTCTTCCGCTTTTATAAAATTTTTTTTTGTATATGTATGTGTATATATTTAATTTCATTATCGTGGAAAAATAATGAAAATTTGTTCTACATTTGTGATTTTTTATTGTTATTATTTTTTTTTTTTTTGTTTTCTATTTTATGATGTGAATTTCTAAATGGTGTCAAAATATAAAAAAAAAATATATATATATATATATAAAATGACGTATTTTTGTAATACATTTTAATGTTGGTATGATTTTATTCTTTTCTTTTCATAATAATTTGTTTGATTTGAAGAGATTTTGTTTTTTTTGTAATTTTCTTTATTGAAAATTAATATTCAAATTTGATGAAAAGTTTCATTTCTTTTTTTTTTTTTTATGAGAAAAAAAATTTTTTTTTCTAATTTATAGAAAAAAGAAAAAATTCGGTTCAAAAAATGCTTAATAAGTGTAAAAAAAAAAATTGTAAAAGAAAATTTTTTTTTTGCTTTTTAATAAAAAAGAAAACAAAAAAATATTTCAAGCAGCTAAGCAACACTTAAAAGAATTTTTTTTTTTTAGGATTTTATCAATAAAATTTTACAAATTGATTTGACAATTTTAAAATTTTTTCTTCTTCTCTTTTTTAAAAATTTATTTTTAAATTTTTATTCATGTGTAATTTTACGTCTTTTAATTTTTAATTAGGTTCCGTAAATTTAAACAATTTTCTATAGTGTTGCAAAACTATTCATTTTCTGTCCTTCTAATCATTGGTCTGATCTTCAATTTAAAATTCAGAATTCTAAATTTATTCAGGGAATGAATTATTTGTCCTTTTATGAACTAAAAATTAAAACTGAGAACAATCAAATTCTATACCATTATTTGGATACATTTAACTCTTATTAACACAAAAAACTGTAAAGACTATAAAGGCACTAAAATAAAGTACTAAAAATATAATCATTAATCACAAATTCCATATGATGGAATAATATTGCATAAAAAACATGGAGTTTCATTTCAACATACATGAATATACTATATAATATTAATTATAGTGAAATAAATCAATTTTTGTGTTAAGAAAGATGAAATTTTTAAAAACACATATGAATCAATCATGTTTGTGTCTATAAATTTAGATTTTCTAATTATTACCAATAATCATATTTTTTTTTATTGACAATTGAATTTAAAATTGATTTTTTTTTTGTTAAGTTTTAAAGAAAAAATCATATTTTTTTTTATAAAAATGCTATAAAAAATTAAAATAATGAAATTAAAAAAAAAAATTTATTTTCCTTTTCCATTACAAAAGAATTAATTGTTTTTTTTTTTTTTTTTTTGAATTCAATTCATTTTCCAATTTTCATATTAAAAAATTTTCTCATTTTAATATGAGTTTCTATATTCTTTATTATTTTTCACAAAAACAAAAAAAAAAAAAAAAACAAACCTTCCAATTTTAATGAAAAACATAGGATAGGACAGGAATATTCTATAGATACTACAAACTATACTCCATAATAAATTGTAACATGAAAGTAATTTAAAAAAAAAAGGATCCAGGATATTCTTTTTTTTTTTTTTTAAATAAAATGGTATTGTAGCATATATATATAAACAAAAAAAAAAGAAAAATCAAAAAAAAAAAATTCAGAAACATTGAACTTCTTATAGAATGTTTCAATATTAAAAAAAAAAAAAAAATTTAAATTAAATATCGTCTCGCCAAACATATATTTTTTTTCTTTTTTTGTTTATTATTATATTTTTTTTTTTTTGTACAATTTAAATTTAAAATATTTGTTTATTTTTTGTTGCTTTAAAAATGTATAAAATATGGAAAAAAAAAAAGCGCAACAGCCTTTAGCCAATTATAATTTATTAAAGTAAAACAAATAAATATATTGGACAATATTAAAATAATAATGATTTATTTAATCAACAATCATGGTTAACTTTTATATTTTCACGATATTGTTTATAAATTTAAAAAATAATTGTTAAAAAAATCATTACTCACTATATTATTTAAATTATTTCTTTTTTTTTTGTCAATTTTGGAATTTAAATATTAAATACAAAAAAAAGGATAACAAATTGCAACTTTAATGAGGGTTGCCTTAAAGTTGCTAATAACTGCATTATGCAAAAGAAGTAATTTTGGAATAAATAATAATAAAAAAAAAAAAAGTTATACTTTAGCAACAATTTTGTATTATGTAAGTTTTGATTTTAATATTAAAGAAACATAATCTTAATATTTAGTTTGAATGTTTATTATAATATTTGGTTCGATTATATAACGAACAATATTATGTATTAAGTATTAAGTATTTTATTTATATATAAAATCTCATGAGTCTTGAACAGTTTGAATTTTTATTTAGTTCAGAATTCTAATATTTTTGTATCGGAAAAATTCATTTGATTCTACTAAAATGTTTTGCTACATAGTTGCATGCATTATAAATAAAACTTGTTTGCTGAAAATTTTCTGTATACATATTATGTAAATAAGTATGTTGTAAGAATATAATTTTATTATTCTTATTAATAAAATATTATTTCTTAAAAATGTATATAAATACAATATGTTGCTTCAACTTGTACCAACTAATTATGTATATTCAATTTTTTAGCTACATTATTGTCGCTTTGAGTTTTCTCTAAATATATATTCCATTTTTTCATATGCAACACATATTTTGTTTAGATACATTTAAATATATAAATAGAAAAAAAGAAAAAAAATTAATAATTTTCCTCTAAGCTTCAATCTTGATTTTTGGGTTTTGTTTTATATTGGATTGAAATTGGTTACAGGTTTTTTATTGTGTTACCGTGATGTTGAGATATAAATTCAGTTGTATTTCAACTATCGTTGTGAAAAGTCTGAAATATATTAACGGTAAAACGGTATTTTTTTTTTTTCCACCCCATCTGCTAGTTATAGTAAATTGTTTATTTTTATTAGTTTTTTATACTCTACTTATAAGTAAATTTAAAACATTTGTAAATTTATTTGTTTTATTATTGTTGTAGTATAATTTACTCGTGTTGAATTTTACTAGATGTAATTTTAAGTGAAAATGAAGTTGCATTGAAAAAAAAAAAAAAAAATGATTTATTAAGAATTTGTAAATTATGAATTGTAGTGGCAATGTAAACAAAACAAACAACAAAAACAAAAAAAAAAAAAAACAAATTAAATGAAAAAATAAATTGAATAGCCGGGGAAATTTGATTAAATGAATATGTAAAAAGTTTAAGATAAGAAACGGTATTCGTTGTATCGGTAGTTGGTGGGGTAAGCAATAATAAAATACATATTTTGATATTAAAATCGTGTTTACTATAATTTACGGGTATCTCAAATAACATTTTAATAGTTCAATCCAGTTTAATCGTTATGGATTAAAGCTGTATTTTAACATTATTTAAAAAATTTATTTTCTTGTTTCATTTTTTTTTTTTTTCTGTTTTTTTATTTTGTTTATATGGATGAATAATTGTTTTGGTGTTCGGTATTTAATGGTTTATTACTAGGACGAGATCATATTTTAATGGTCTAAATGGACTTTACAGTGAAATTTAATTTAATAATAATAAAAAAAAAAAAAAATTAAATAAATTAAAAAGAAAAAATGAAATAATAAATAAATAATTTTTTTAGTGCTGTAAGAAAAATATAAAAAAAAATAAAATTTATTATTAATAATAATAATAAAAAAAAAAAAAAAAAAAATGGAAAAAAATGTTTTATTATTAAAATAAAGAAAGAAATTCTCATTAAAAAAAGGTGAAAATTTTCTATTGAAAATGTAATAAAAGTATAAAAGTGAATTTAGAGTTGTAAAAAATAAAAATGAAAATAAAATCAAATTTTATGATTAAAAAATTTCAAATAAGAAGGAATAACGTACAATTTTATTTAAATCTTTGAGATTTTTTTGGGATAAATCAAATATAACATACATATATATATACTTATATAATTTAAAATTATAAATTGCAGAAAAAGTTGTGATTTACGATTACTCTATAGAGGATTTATAATTTTAAGAGAGTTTCAAAATATAAAATCAGTATATTTTACAGTTATAAATATTAAAAAAGTATATATGTACAATGATTTTAGAATTTTTGTTTTTTACTACTTTGGCATATTTTGTTGCAACAAATTTTTTCCCTTTCAATTTTTATTGAAAAACCATTAAAAAGAGAAAAATTATATTTTTTTTTTATTAAAGTTTTTTATTTATTTTCTTTTTTTTATTTGTATTTAAATAAAAATTTAATTTATTAAGGTTGAGAAGAATTTAAAGCATTTAAAAGCTATTATCGGAATAGAAGATTATAGTAAAAACAAGCTTTAAAACAAAAATCTGTAAAAGTAAAACGCTAAACGAGATCAAGGATCGAAATTAAATTGACATAAAAGAGAAAGATCAAAAGTTTAGATTATATGAGTTAGTAAGAAATTTAAAAAAAAAAAAAGTTATGGTTTATTAAAAGTGGTATTCTAACGAGGTCCAATATTGACATTGACTTAATATCGATTCAAGTCAAGGCTATCGAGGCCGAAAATCGACTTTTTTGACGTCACAAAAAAAAAATTGGTATTACTTAAATGAGTTAGATCCTATAAAATGTTCTATAAATGTTCTTTAACAGAACTGAATAATAAAGTGTTAGTTAATTAGGGTTATTCATTGTTTATTTACTCGTAAATCATGTTTTTTTTAGTACATATCCCTGCCACAGAAATGTGACAAGGAAATTATACAGCCTTTCCTTTACAGACGTGGCTGTAAATGTTGTAAGAGAGAATTATTCTTACAATCTGTGTGGGATTCGAACACAGATTCCCTCGTTGTTTACAGCGTATTTTATACGATGCCCCTAATTCATGATAGTTTTGCTACATGAACATTAAAACTATTTAAGACTATAATGGAAAACTAATTGTAAAACATTTTAATATTGGTTTGAATTTAATTATTTTTTAAATTTCTAAACAAAATTTCTAAATAATTTGCAAATTTTGCTAAAAATATGATCAAAGCATTTTTTTTTTCAATATCATGTGGTTTTAATTGTTTGAAAATTACTTTATTTAACTGTCAATATAATGTGACTATTAAATCTTTAAATGTTGCTAAATTTTTTTTTTTCTTTTTTTTTAAAAAAATTAATAATAATATTTTTTCGTGATTATTTCGATTTAATTTGGAGGAGTACATACTACAGATAACTTGACCTTGATCTTTAAAAGAATTAAAGGTTAAATAAAAAAAACATGAGTATAACATGTAAACGATAAAAAAAAATATTTTATTCTCATAATTAATTTTCAAATATATTTATTTTGTTTTTTTTTTTTCATTGGTTAGTTATATGTATATCTTGTTTTGACACCTTCCATACACAACTTTTTCTTTTATTATTTTTTAATTATAGACATGTATTTTACACATGTTTATTACTTATTGCACGAAAACGTTTTTCTTACATTTTTCTTAATTATTTTTTAGTTTCTTTCAATATATATTTTTTTAAAATTATTTGATTTTTAAATGTTGAAGGTTTTTATGATTGAAATAATGTCTTATTTCAAAGCAAAACTAAAATAATAGCGGTTTAAAAAAAAAAAACTAAAATAAAATTGAATTAGATATACTAATAAAATTAGGGTAAATATAAAATTTGAGTTTAATTAAATTTTGTTAAAGCTTTTTCTTGGCTCAATTTAAGATATTCATAAAACATACTTCAATGATTCTAAATTTGAAAAGAAAATCATTCACAAATTAAGATAGAAGATTTGGCGCTTTTGCTAAAGAATTGAATACGAAAAATGCGATAAAATTCAAAGAAAGAGTTCGGAAAATGAAGGAAAACGATATTCGACCGAACTTAACGATCATTTAATACTTTTCTTTTACTTTTTTACCTTTTTCTAGTGATTTTTTACTACAATCTTACTATTATTAATAGTAAAGTTTCTTCTGTCTTCATTCTCGTAAGTATGAGGTATTAAATATGATGTTTACGTTTATACTTAAGTACTTATACCTAAGTACCTAAGATACAAATAATGAGTACTGGAATCATCATAAGTGTAAGTTAGAGTCCATTTCAACTGTCGGTAAATCTGATAATTATAATGAATTTAAATAATCCTTAATTAACTATCCTTTAATTTTTTTTCGCAATCTTTTCTAAAAATGCCAATTCTGTATTATCAACGAACCTCTTCTCGACTTTTAAAACTATATATATATATCATTAATACTTAATTAAAAGAAAGGCTATAATATTAATAAAGTTTATTCATCATTCTATGTATATAATATTAGTATAGCTATACATCGGAATATATGTACGAATACTAAAACATTTTCCCTTGATCATCTTACCATTATTATCATTTTTTGGTTCTACATCCCGGGCAGCTCCTTCACCTCCATTCCACACTTCACCAACGTTCACTATCTGCCATTGTTTTCCAGTTTCGAACACCACTAGTTACCCTTAAATTATTTTGTATATTATCTAAACATCTGTCTCTATGACGTGTACTAATTATTCTGGCCTCAAAGACGCATATGTGAGGATGATGTCGATGCATTCGTATAACATGAGCTGCAACCCATTTAATTGACATTTTATAAATTTTACTACATCTTTATTCTTGATTAGTGGCATTCGTTCTCTATTGGATCTTATTATATAGGTATATCATGTAATTTTACCGTATATTTAGCTGTACATGATATACCGTACATTTAATGATTTAATTGTACGTACATTTTACTGTTTTTTCTAGAAGATTTTTAGCTAGTCTTTTCGTCTTCAACAGCTAATGTTCAAATTTTGAAATGTTACAACTTACTTACAGCGGATATTTTATACTTGAGCATTTCACTTTTTCTATTTAATATTTTCGATTTGAAAAATTTTAAATATGCATAGTAACATCTATTATCCGCGCCTGAATTATTACTTTGAATGCTGTAATACATGTTGTTTTCATTATTTAATTGTACCTGAAAGTTGTTAAATTTGCTTACGCTTTCAAAAATAAATTGATAATCTATACTCTAACTAAATTAAAATTCTTTTCTTTCTTGAAACACGTAAGTAATTTTTTACCTTTAGCATTATTTTGCAATCAAAACAGGAAAAATTCAAATGAATGAACTCAATTTTATTTGGAATTTAGCTCATAAATTAACCTTTCTATTAGATTTTTGTTCTTTTTTTTGTTATTGCTTACTTAAATATATAAAATTTATTTATTTTCAAAGTCAAATCAATGCTTTGAGACATTTTCTTTAATTAAAACCGGTAACAGTTTTATTAAAATCATAATAATAAAAAATAAAATGTAATTTATAAAAAACGTAATTATTAAAAAATAAAGGTATAAAATCAATTTTTACTATTTAAATTCAATTTAATTAAGAAAAATGGAAGGAATACATATATATTATATTAGTAGTAATAAATTCTTTTCCCTAATAAAGTGTTTACTTATTACTTTTCTAACTATTCAATAAAAAAAAATTGTAATCATATTTTTGATTTTTTTTTTACTATTAAATTAACAACAGTAAATTTAATAACAGTAAATTTTCACGATTCTAACAGAGATCAATAAATTTCTTGAATTGATTTCTTTTTATTGCAAATGTGTTAGTAAAACAAAAAAAAAATGTTAATAAATTTTAATTAAAACACAAAAAACAAAAAAAAAAAATAAATTGTTTCTAATATTGTTCATTGAACCTTAACTTCTGCACCTTTCTAAAAAAAAAAAAATTAGAAAGAAAAATATTAATAATAATAACATTGCATATTATTAATAATATAACGGAATATTTTCTGTTTGTTATCATTGCTGACATTTTCTTTTTTCATTTTATTGTTTTTAGCACATTTTCAAAAACTAAATTTGAAAAAATGTACCTATTAGTTTCATTCTGTCAATCTGTTTATCTAGTTGTGTTTGGATGCTTACAAAACATCTATACCGTTTGAAATAGAGCTAAGAGATTTTAACTACAGATAGATATAGAAAAAAACATTAATTTTGTGCAAAAACTTTTTTCTATAATCCCACCCGTTACTGTGCTACAGCCCCACAAAGTTTAAAAAAGCTCTATATTTATATTCAAATCTGGAAACGATAAACTATGTATATATAGCTGCTTTTAAAAGTTTCATAAATATATGTATATAATATAAATATATAGTTTTGCCATGCGGTATTTTAATTTACCGTTTTTTGAAACTAAATTTTTGCAAAATTTTTGGCCTCCTTTTTACCTTCCTAACGATTTAAGTTAGAAACTTGATATTTTGAGAGGAGTTAGATTTTTAGAAATAATTATGAATTATTTTAGAAAATATTTTTTTGTCGCTTACCGAGCTTTAACAAGAGCTTTAGGGGTCCAAACATGACAATCCACTATTTTTAAACACCTGTAACTTGAACATTTGTCCAAAGTTTTTTGAAGTAATGTACAAAAATTGAAGCTCTAACATTATAATTTTGTTTGTGTTAACAACTTTTCTCCATATAGTATCTTAAAATTGAGGAATATTTTAAAATTGACAAAAGTGTGATTAAAAAAATTCTAACGAAGATAACAAATTATTTTTTTATTTACAATTTACATACATACATAATATATGGCATAATGCATGGTAAATGGTAATAAAACACATAAATTAAGTATAAGTATATATTATTTTAAATTTATTTGTCAATATACTTTTTATCCAAAATTTATTATTGAATACAGTTTAATTTTCTATTGAATAATTGTGCTCTTTTGAAAACCCATGGTTTTTTTATTACTTGTTTTTCTTTTGTTTTTTTTTTTACTTGTTTGAAAAGTTGTGAATTTCACAGATTTTTGAATAATTTTCTTAATAGGGAGATGAGTTTATGTGATATATGAGCGAGATAAATGAATTTTTCTTTCTTTTTTCCCTAAAATAGGACATAGGAAGATGAAAAATGTTTCTTTTTTGTTTTTGTTATTATTTTCTATATTTTTTTGAAATTGAAAAAAATAAATGAACACATTTGAATGAAATAAAGTAAGAGTGTAACATTAAAGAGGGAGAAAGAAATTGTAAAGAAGGTAAAGTCGAAAAACCGAAAGGAAGAGAAAAAGGGAAAGGATGTTAGAAAAAAAATAATGTAAAAAAAAGAACAAAAAAAAAAATAACAAATGAATAGAAGAAGAGAAGAAAAAAAAAAATCATTTCAAAAGATTTCATTTTGTAAGTATGTATTATACTATATACTAGTACTTATATAAAATAATGTACTTCAACTGCTCCTTTTCTATGTGTTTTGTATTTTGTATCCTTTTTTTTTGTTTTTCCTTTTTTTACTTTTCTATATATATACTTTGTATGAATCATTATTTATGAGGAATGTATTTTCATGTGCATTCATATATAGGTACACATATAATAACAATTATAAACTACAATGAACATACATAATACCTACACATCTATATATGTAATATCTAAACAGTTATATATTTGTATTGTATAGATGCAAAATTTGCATAAGTATGTCTATGCAGAAGAAGGAAAAATATTATGCACAAGAAATGAAAGAAAACAAAAAAAAAAACATAAAATATCAAAAAAAAAAACTTTAGTAATAATAATCATAATAATATGTGCCGGCAAAATGCTTCCTGTTGCAATTATATATTAATGTCAAGCATTCTATTTTAACTTTAAAATTGTAGAAACAATTTTTTTATTTTTTATTTTTCATTTTAAATTTATCATATATACACACCTATGTATATATAATATATTTCATAGTTTATATTATAATAAATACATATATGCCTATATAATAAAATTATATAATGATGTACAGGCATATCCCTACTAAAGGAAATTGCATTCATAAGAATAAATCGTAATGATTAAGGCTAAAGAAACAGGCATATTCATTTAATATTTTATTTGTATTTTTAAATATAAAAAGGAAATTCTAGGAATTTAGAATAGATTGTGATTAAGAAAATTAGAGATTAGAATGAATCTAAAAGTAATAAAAGTATATAAGATTTTGTTTTCTAAACTATAAATAGTTTGTATATATACATTTTTGTTTAAAGAATTGCTTTTTTTATATTAAATTTTTTTCAATTATATAAAATACTCTTAATAATTTATAGTATTTTGCTATATATATTCATACTTATACACATGTATATATGTACTTAAGTATTTATTTATAGAAAGGATGAAATCAATCAAGATAATATTGATAAAACAATAAAAATTTAAATTAAATTTTATTTTAAGTGGAATATCATATGAATTAGTAAAACAAGGAATCTTTATATATATATATATACATTTTATCCTATATATTATGTATATATATACATTTTATCCTTATATATGTATAGTATAATAAACAAAGTAATATATCTTCTTTTGTTTTCTTCTACAACTGTTTCTTAATTATATAAGATCACCTTTTCATGTCTGTCGGTTTATCGGCCTTAATATATTACGCAATTTTTTAAAAATTCGTTTTAATTGCATGCTTTTCAAGATTTATTTTTGTTTTTGAGCTTTTTAAATATAACTTATAGAGGTAAGGTAAGACAGTACTTTTAATCTTCCTAGGATACTCTCCCTTAGGCAAAAATATACTCCTATATTTAGTTCAAATTGTTGAGCTTTTTAAACATAACTTAATTAATTGTTGCTGCTTAATAATGTCAAAAAAGGAAGTTTATACATAGGACTAAGATACTTAAACTAAGACCCTACGCTTAATATTCTTAGGATATCCCTTAGGCAAAAATATATCCCTATATTTAGTTTAAATTTTGATTGTTAACTTGACTGTCATGAAGAAGAATTTTCAGATTGATTGACATGAAGAAAATTAAGCTCCGAAGTTCAATCATTAAGCTCCGAAGTTCAATTATTCTTACATTATGATTAATACAAGAAGAAACTGAAAGGTCTATACTCCTTATATAATTTTTTTTTAAATTTCATTTCTAAAATAAAGATTATCAAATGAAATGACACCCTATATAAAATAACGAATCTATAGGTTTTTTCATAATTAATTGTTCCGACAGTTTTTTACTCTATAACTAAAGTACATTTTTCTTTTATTTTTTTTGTAAAATAATAAAAATCTAAAGTTTCCACAACCACCAGATCCTCATATATATTTATATATACAATATATAAATATACCATTTGACAGCCATAAATTTGTTATTTTTTTTTTTTATAAAAAATTGTATATTTTGTTTCCTTTTTTTTTGTATGTAACTCACACACTTATTATTTATACACTGTTTTCCTTTATTTTAAAAATAGTGTATGTTACAACTATACTACACCACTTATTAACTTTGTGTTGCAGAAATTAAATAAGTGTCATAAAGTCAAAAATATATTCTTAGTTTTATTTTAATGATATTTTTTGCATGACTAAATCTTTTTAAAACCAGATTTCTTTTTCTTTTTTTTTTTTTTTTACCTATTTTTACCTATATTTTTTTTATAAGTCTTCAAATGGATTTTAATTATTCAAAATATAACATAAAAGAAAGATAGGAATATAAATTTAAATTATAATAAAAAACAAATGAAATTAAATTAGTCAAAAAAAAAAAAAAAAAATAGAATTACTCGTTATCCTTTTACAATTTACAGATAAAAATTTTCTTCTTTATAATATTAATACTTAAGTAATATCTTTAAAGAATATACTGAGATAAAATTATAATATAATCATAATATAATTTTCAATTTAAATCAATTGAAAATAATTTGAAAATATTTTATAGTTTTTTTAAGGACTATAACTTTGATTTTAAAATTCATATTAAATTTATAATGAATTTAATAGTCAAATTGAAATTCTATACTGTGTACATATAATATAAATATAAAAACGAAAAATATTAGAATTAAATTTGTCTATAGAAAAGCCTCCAAAAAATTTCTAAATATTAATTTAATTTTTGTTTGATAACACAAACAACTTTAATATATATATAGGATTTCTGTAACCATTATCGGTCCAATTGCGCACAAAATTTTTGAAAACATTTTTGTAATATAAATTTAATTTTTATTATAAATAAATTGATTTGTTTGGTATACTTAGTTTTTTAGAAACGTTTATGATAGTACTCAAAAAATACTATCTATCTATGTCAGAAATTGAATTATTTTTTAGAGTTTGTTTTGCAACTTAAAAATATTTAACAAACTAAATAGTATTTTGTTTAATTTTTAAAGGTAGTTGACATTAAACTTCTATTTCCACTGAATAATATTTGATATAGTATAACGGTGATTTAGTATTGAATGATAAGTACTTTTAAAATCAACTGGAATACTGTGGGAGTCGTATAGTTATGGAATTTGAACTTTAACTACTCTTTTTTTTTTAATATTTTATTGCCCTAGGGAACATAGCGCTTTCACATTAATTCTCTCCAATTTTCTATGCCTTGCGCTGTTCTTTAAATTTCTGCCCAAAATTTTCTACTTCTATTTTCTGCATGCTTCTTCTACAAGCCGCTTTATTTCTTTCCACGTTTCTTCTACTTTGGAGGTTCCAGTCCAACGCCTGACGTACCATTGATGTTGTTGGACGTTTAAGAATATGGCCAATCTATCTCCATTTTCTTTTTTTAATTTGTAATTCAATCGGTTTTTGAATGCTTAATACCAATAATTTCTCGTTTAGGCCAAAATATTCGGCTTATTTGTTGGTAAGAACCGGTAACTTTTGTATGTTGTTTCATGTTACGAATGAGATCTCAATTCCTTACACTAAGTACAGAATTCATGTACGTCTATGAAATATTTTTAGTTGAATGCCAGTGCCGCGGGCGGCATTTATATTCATCTACCTCCTCAATTTCAGCATTTCTGGATGAATACTGACAAATTTCCAAACCAAATGATTCTCATTATTTTTGTGTTTTATTTTATTGATAAGGAATCCTATTTTTTGTATTTTTTCCTGATAGTTCATTTATTATCAGTTGAGAGTTGCAAGGAGATACCTTACGCATAGCAGAGCTGTTTCTTTCACAAATCTACCCAGAACCGTCATGAATAACAGAGGGGAATAAGTTTACTGTTAGAAGTGAACATTTATCATTTGTTCGGCTTGTGTTCTGTTGCGCATTTAAAAAAACTTCTTAACAGATAGCTGATAATATTTAAAATTTATTCTTCTTTGTTCTTCTTAAAGCTGAAAAAAATCTTAAATATAGAATGTCATATGCGTTTGAAATAAAGAAAATCATTAAAATTTTGATACAAACATTTTCCAGATAAAAGTTTATTCTTATAGAATTGTTCTACTTTTTATGAAATAAAAGAAATTTGAATATTTAAAGAAATGAATCTATTAAAAATATGAATAAAGGAACAGATTAATATCAATTTATTACTTTTATATTTTAATTCCTATTATTCATCGTAATAACTTTATTGACTTGTTGTTCTTTTCTAATTCTTTTAAGTTTTTCATTTAATCTCAATTTTCCCAAAAAAAAACAAAAACAAAAAAGAAAAAAAAGTTTTCTTATTCTTTTCTTTTGGAAATTCAATTTTAAAGTAATTTATAAGTTCAATCTAATTAGGATAAATTCATTTCACGTATTTTTCTATTCTACTTCTGCATCTCATCTTCCAGGACACCCAAAAGAAAAGAAAACAAAAGAAAAAATTACAAATAGATTTTATTGCAGTCATATTTACTTAGATCTTTTTTTTAACAATTTGCCTTATATCTTTGTTCAGATTTATTGTTCAAAACAAAAAGAAGTAAGTACAACAATAAAAAATGAAGAAAAAAAGAGAAAAGAAAAACTATAAGAATAAAATATAGAAAAGTTTTGTCAAACTTTTTATATTTTAATTTTCTTTATTTTTCAATAAGTACACAAAATTTAAACTTTATCTCATTTTCACCCACAATTTTTAATTTCACTACTGTTAAACGAAATAAAAAAACGAAATATACAAAAAAAAAAAAAAATGAAAATATTCAACACAACTTCTTAAACTAATTAAAAAGAAAAAATAAACGGAAATCGAATAATAAGAAATAAAACTTAAAAAATGCTGCTTATAAAATTAGAAAAAAAAAGGACTCAAATGTAATATCCTTCTGCGCGGTATGATTTTTATTTAAAAAAATAAAAAAAAAAAAGACTCATAAAAGTAAAAACGCAAAAAAATAAAACCAAAATTGAAAAAAAAAACTACTTAATAAGAAGAGTGTAAACCAGACTGAAAAGGCGAAAAAAATGGGATTGGGGTGGTGAAGGAAAGAAGGAGAAAAAAATCTTGGCAATTAAATTTACCCAAAGAATTATCTGGATACTTTATTTCCTTTTTTTTTCGATTTAACATTCTTCATACATAAGTGAAGTTATCCTTGTATCATTTTGTAATATCGTACTGTAAATTCCAAAGGACGATTTTTTTTCTTTTTCTTTTTTAAAATTTTTTTTTTTCTTGTTTATGAAAATAAATCCCGTCTAATTTAATTTATATAGTATTCCTGTAAAGTTTAATATAGCTTGGGGGTTTGCAAATAAAAAAATAACAAATAAAAAAAAAATATATAAAACGTTTTGTAATGGATGAATTTTGAAAGGTGGGGTTCGATATTATATAGTAAGATGCTATACGGATGTTGACTCCATTTCCTGTATTGGTTTAGAAAAAAAAAAAAAATATAACTGTTAAAAAAATACGAAATAAAATTTATTTTCTCCTTCAATTCATTTTGACCCCTGCAATTGTCAGTTTAATTAAGTTAAAGTCCTATATAGATTATTTTAGAGTTGAGAAATTTTTACATACGTTAGACTGTACTGTCTTTCTATTTTTCTCTATCTATCATTAGATTATGATCCGGTCTGTTCTTTAGTTTAGTTTTCTTTTTCACTTGCAGCTAACGATACAGAATTGTATTTTGTTTTTTGTTTGTTGACTGTTTAGATTCGGTAAAATCAGTTGTTTTAATCAAAAGTTTCAACTTTTTGGGTAAAATATCATTAGCGTTTGATTTTTGATAATAAACAACAAAACAAAAAAAAAATTGAAAACTATAGCTATAGGGTTTAAGTTACAAAAAACAAAAAAAAAATATTTAATAATATTAATAAGAAAAATATGTTGTACAATTTACAGGTCATAAAGATTATTTTTAAGGATATTAAAAACGATAAATGTTATTAAAAAAACTTTGAAAAAAAATAATCAAAAAAAAAGGGTTAAAATCAATATAAGTACTCTATGTATTTGTTTATAGCTAATAAATCGTTTTTTTTTTTTTGAAATTTTATTTCCTATCTTAAAAATTAGACAAGGGTGTTTGATAATCATTCAATATGATCTGTTAATGAGTTTTAATAAAGGATACACTTAGGTATGATTTTTCTTTTGATTTCCTTGTCTTCCAATTTAAAGTTGCGATAACATAGTGGAATTAAAGTGAATTGTTTTAGAAAATTATACTTATGCTTCTTATTATTAGTTTAAATGTTTAAACTGATAAACAAGTTAAATCTAAACAATTTCAAAGAATAGATACTATTTTTGAAAGAGGAAAATTAAATTGTTTGGTTAAGTTTAAAAAAAAATTAATTGCTTTCAATGCATCGTAAAAAAAATGTTTAAAAGGGGCTGCCAGACTTTTTTTTTCAGACCTTTTTTAATTCACTATTTCTTATAACTTCTGCCCTTAAAACGATATGTTCATTTTATATTAAAAACTTATAAAATAAGCTATACAAGACCGTCATTTTTAACCTAATAAACGATATTAATGCTCTTAGCGGTTTAAGAGATATTTAAAATAACATTAATTCGGTATCAATATTTTCATAAGCGGATATTAACCTGTTTAGTGACTCGGACGTCGATTTTGATTTTATGTATTTTTTGTATTCTAAATATCGGGATTGACACCTTAACTAAAGAATAACCATAAAATATTAATCTATGATTATAATTTAATAGTTTTCTGCCATACACTACGTATTATGAATTCCGTTTCAAGCTTTGAACATCAGTAACTGCATATTTTTACGATTTTTCTACTATCCTATACATAATATTAATAATAAAAAACAAACAACACATTTCATATTTATATTACAGTAGTATGGTACCTACGATAGTCGGTAGAATGTAGTAACAAAACGTACACAACAAAACAGAATAACAAAAAAAAAAAACAAAATTATAAGAGACATTCTCACTTACTCTCTTTAAAATTGTGTATTCTCTTTTACCTCTCGAGTCACGAGTCTCGACTCGACACGACTCGACCTCAACGGCTCAACTATTCTTTGGCTATATGCATGTACTTAATGTACTTAACTTATGCATGTGTAAAGAAAAAAATTTTAAAATTGATAAAAATCGTCATTTATCACAATATTTATTGAAATTTTAAATAATGATGAATGATATTAATCTGATATTATTAATCAATACGTATCTAAGTATGTACTTATGAATAACCAGCGGGCGAGTCTCTTTAAAATTCAAATATATAATTGTTTTGGTTTTTTACTTTTCTATTAAATTGTTGCATTTATGTATGAATGTTTGTATATTATTTAAAGCGATTTTTTAATTGTATTCTTTTTTGAATTCAATTTCTTCTCATAGTCATATATACTTAAATTTGAGTATACAGCAGTTCTTATAACCAAAATTAAATTTGAATAATTTTTTATTTTTAAATATTTTGTATGTCAATTTTATGCAGGGTTACCATTTGTACAATTGTGGTAATATTTGTACGGTTTTCTCGCCCTCTGTACCGTGTTACATGTACAATCTTAATCAAGGATTGTACAACAAATACCTATAGGGTCTTTTTAGATTTTAAATTTTTCACATTAGGGCAAGGTAAAACGAACAACGGCAATATTGTTACAGACAACGTTGCTCATTAAAAAAATGTAACTGTATTTTGCTCCAACCTTTGTTTGTGCATTTTCCGAATGTTTTACGGATACCTATACTGTTTTCACCACGTACCTTTAAAACATTTATTTCGAACTCGATAAATAAATAGACATAATAGTCCTCACTCACAATACCAAATAATCTAAATTCAAAATATACGTACACCAACTACAGGCTCTTTATACAATTTAATTCTATTTTGGCGTTATTTTAAAAATAATTTTTTCAGTGAGTGTTTTGACAAATTTTGGTTTTGCTTTCTGAATTTTTACAGATTGTACTTTTTCCATAAATTCTATTTTTCTAAACTGCAACTGTCTATGAATTGGGATTCAACATATTCAACATAATTTGACTATACATTAACAGGGGCCCCTAGTTTTACAATATATTCTATCAATGATGTTCGACTCTATCAAAGTTATAAAATGTCTTTAAAACAATTAATTTTGTGAGTTTTTCTATAGAAATTTCTAGTTTTTTTTTTTGTTGTATGAAAAATTTTGAATTCAAAAAAAAAAATCTCCTAGAATATTTCTTTTTTGTTTTTACTTTAAAGTAGCTATTTAGAAAAAAGAAAAACTAAAACAAAAAAAAACATACTAATATTAAAAATTCCCACACTAACATAAGCAGCATTCAAATATCATTTTTAGATTTTAAAGATTATATCGATGGGAATAAAAAAAAATATATCAAAATTAAGTAATTAAAAATTTATATGACTAATACATATATATATAAGTATTTAAATAATGCGCAATATATTATATAAAATATTAATATATATACCTACATAAACTCCTATATATAAATAAATATCTAGTACATATTTATTTTATTATATTCATATAAAAAGTCACGACTTTATTTTCTCATCTTTATTTTAAGATAATTTTATTTAAACCTATACCTACCTTTAAATATATTAAAAAAAAAACATATTTGAAATAATTTTGTCAGATCATCATCACTTCGTCATTACAATCACCTCAACGTAATATAATAAGTATACAAATTATTGTTGGCATAAATATTTACCTATACCATATTTTTACCATCATCATTTAAAAAATAATAACTTAGTATACCATTATTATAAATTTTCCAGTTCAATTAATTTGAACTTCCTAAAATTCTAAAAATTATAAATAAGTAGTTCTTTTAATACTTTTGAAGTGGCACCTATCATGGTATACCTAATTAATACTTACAAGTAAAACAAAATAAAAAAAAAATATAAAAAAAAAAAAGAAAAACTCACAACCAATATTAAAAGTCATTAATCCTCGAAATATTTATGGTACAGTGGTACATTTGTGAAAGAAAAAAAAAGAAATAACCTAAAAAGTTGGTAATAAATTAATAAGTTAACTTAAATTGTGGTAGTATTTAACCTGTACTAAATAGTGGTAGTATGAAAAAGGTAAATCTAAAAACAAAAAAAAAAAAAAAAAATTTTTATAAAATTCATGACCTTGGTTTTCTATTGGAACAAAAATTAAAAAATTACAATTAAATATCGTCAATTTTTTTTTTTTTTTATTATATGTATATGAGAAGTGAGTACCTACTTATATACTTATATTCAACATTACCATACTTTTTTGTGTGGTGAATAATATAAATTGGATCTGATGTTTAAAGATTTTTTTTTTTTTTTTTGGCAATTTAATTTGATTTTCGGTAGAAATTTTTTTTTTTTGTTTTTTGAGAGTTTGCGGAAGTTGTTCTGGTTGAAATCATTTCATCATTAGACAATCAGTCCACCACTTCAGTTTAATTCAGTCAGTCAATCAATATAAGAGTAGTGAATAGAGTTATTAGAAGGTATTCGTAATGAAAATTTATTCCAAAGTAAAAAAAAAAAAAAAAATTATAAAAATATTGTGTATGTATGAATGATGACCATTGTTTAAAATTTTTTTTTTAATATTTTTTTCTTTTAATAGTTTTTTTTTTTTTATTTCCATTCTGTTTTTTTTTTTTCTATATCACATATTGAACTCACAATAGAACAAAATTAGTAAATTTTTTTTTAGGTTTAATATTTAATGCGATTTAAAAATAATATTTTTTTTTTTTACTTACATTCTTATACTTAACATTTAAAATAAAAAAAATAACTTTTCGACTTTCACAAACAATTTTTTATATTTGGAGTTTTTGTAGTACATTCGTTATATATATATATGTGAATATATGTGTACCTATGTGAATAATTATTTTGATTTGTTAATTTTCGGTTTTTATTTTAGTGTTAAATGGATTAATGGGATTTTAGTATTACTTAGTTCAATTTAAAACAGAAATTTAATAATATTTTGACGGATATTATTATTATTTAGATGTTTAAAAAATATTTTGAAGAGAAATGATGGAAAAGATTACTTTTCGAATTACATTTTAAAATGTTTGCCACAATGCCATTTGTTAATGGAACTTAAGTATATAAAGTAAAGAGCACAAATGTCTTTTTTAAGTAGGGATCAGATAGGGATAACTGAATACTTTAAACTTATAAAAGAAATAACAATAAAAAATGAATATTTGAAAATAAATGTGGTCTAAACATTTAGGTTTCAAAAAATAAAAAGTTATAAGAAGCATGATATAACAAAGAAGTACCGTTTCTTGATTGCGCCAATTCTTTCATATCCATCCGACCATAATTTATGCTTTTTCTATAAAACGTAATCATCTTTTACAATATATATCAATATACTTATTTTGATATAATATTTAAATGTAAATTTTAGAGTTGTATAACTCGAACTCTTTCGACCAAACAAATTTCAATTTTATCACAAAAGATATTGCCGGAAAACTTTTTAACTTTTTAGAAAATTTCAGATGTTTAACCTAACTTAAATACAAAATTGAAAGTGGCTACCAAAATATAAACTTCACAGTTTTGTAACAGCTACCTGGTCGGTCAAATTTTGTGGAGGTTGGTTAGCATAAAACTGAATTTCTTTTGACAAAATTACAGATACTTAGCTTAATTAGATAAAATTGTACAATGTTAATATAAAACTGTCATTTATATAAAAATGAAATGATATAAAAATTTCATAATCCTTAAAATTTCATCATTACGTTTTGAGTAATCGGGCGGACGGACTGATGCATTTAACTAAATTAATTTAGAATTCAATTATTAGCAAAAATATATGTTCAATTACACGGTAAATGTGATAAGATTGATATAAAAATGTACACTACATCTTTCACAGTATCACAAACGTAATAACAAAAGAACTATATAAGTACCATTCGAAGTAGATTAGATTATTATTATTTAAACAATACAAGTAACAATGCTAGCTTTTCGATTTAGATCTATATTGTGCTCCTGCTATTACTACCTTATAATAATTTTGTCTAAATTTGTAATACTTTTTTCAACCCGCCTGCCTCTAAGAAACTGAAGAAACTCAAATACCATACTACTTATTGCTGGCAGTTCATCTCCGGAAAACCATTATGCTCCTAAGTGCTCGGTGTGAAGCTTCAAAGTTTTGGAGTATGTTTCGTGGACATTCTTCTTACTTTTAACCGTATGTACCGTTATTCTCTATATGTTATTTATAATTTCCTTTAATTATGTACACCTGCAGAGGTTAGTCGGCACAGTATTTCGGCTGTCACAATTCTCACGTTATTTTTACTGGATACCATATTTTTTTTATAATTTTTTCGGTTATAGTTTCTCAGAGGTTTCTTAGATAGTCTCAACTCGGCTTTTCACCCTTAAAACTATGTTTGTACAGGTATAAAAATAGATAGACCCTGATACTAAATGAATTTTGATATTAAAGTTCTCTTATATTCGAAAGATATTCATACTTATGAAAATTATTCATTTTTATTTGCAGAGAAAAATTTTTTAGAATCATTTGCAGCATAGGACGAAATAAGTATTCTAAAATTATACCTATTTAAACTAAAGCATATGTTGTTGAAATCTGTTTGTATAAAATTGACGAAATGTTTTTTTAGATTTGATGCAACTCTTAAAACATTTTAGTTTAACAATTCTTCTAATCTTTAATTAATATATAATTAAAATTTCTTGTTTTTATTTTGTTTTTTAAATATTTCGTTTCTAGAAAACTTTCATATGAATTTAAAATTTAATTAAAAAACGCCCAAAAAAAAAAAAAATAACAAAAATGCCAAATATTTTTTATATTAAATTACAAAAAAGAACCAGTAGCAAATAACTGCCAAAGTATAAAACAAAAAAATAAAAAATAAATTAAAAATAATGAAAATAATAATTTTATAATGAAAAAAATAAAATAATAACTAAAACTTATTAAAATAATTAAGAGTCCATTTTATAAAAACTAAAAAAAAACAAATGATTTAATTAAAGTTAATATAAATTAAATAGAAATAAAAATTAAAACTTAATGTTATAATTAGAATGGGTAACTCTTCATCTTCACATGGAGAGAGTAAAAATAGCAGAAAATGTCGGAGTTTACCAAATTCTCCTGATGTTAAAAGGTAAAGTTCAATATATGTACTTAAAAATATTTTTTTTTTTCAAATAAAATTATAAAATAAAATTGATAATTTTAATTATTCTGTATTTTATATGTAAAAAGCAAGACAGTATGTAAAACGAAAGGTTTTTAAAGCCAAATTTTTTTAGAATTTTATGTAGAAGAAAACAATTGTGAAAAATCAAGAGACATTTTCTTTAATTTTAAGGAAATCTTATATAATTAAGAAAAGCTGTTAATATCTTTTAAACAGAGGGAGATTTAAAAGCTCTATTAAGCATTAACAATAAGAAGATTAATAGTTCTATTAAGAGTTAATGGTTCTTAAACGTAGGAAAGTCTAAAAACAATTTTTTTATGCTAATTCTCAAATATCTTTCTTTTATCATAAGAACAAGGATTTATCTAAAAGTGTTTCGCAGATATATATGAATGATGCAAGATTTTGTAAAACGGTAAATTTAAATATGTACTAAATTGCATAATTTTATTTTGGCGTTTGTAAATTGAAAAAATGTTAAGCAGAACCTGAGATATACACAATTGACAATAGAGTTTTTTCAACTTTGAGAGGATATTGTAGCTACATAGTAAGTGGAACTGCATAAAAAAATTATTCCACAACATTAATCTTTTCACGGAGACTTTCCACAGATAAAATTTCATTCCTCTAACTTTAATGGTGTAGAAATTTTGTTAACAGACAGACAGACAGACGAACGGACGGACGGACCATCCGTTAAAAAATTTGTAAAAAATGTGCTAAAAAGACCTAAGCCAGTTTCTTTTATTTTAATAAAGTCAATCTAGTAATTATTCGTTTTTTTTTTTTTTGTTAAATTAAATCCATGCATTGAATTAATCAGAGGCCTTCTGCTCTTTGGAAATGTAAAGAACATAATCATGATAATATGTTATTTGATTACAACGCAATTTAAAACATTTTCATCACAATAATACTTGTACTTATATTTAACAAAGGAAATTTTTTAGAGTTATTTCAATTAATTTTATTTTATTAATATAAAGTTAAGTAAAAGTAAATTAAATTAAAAGTTAGGCTGTTTTCGTACTTTTCTTTATTATTTATATTAGTGCAGCTATTTAATGAGTAAGTACATCAAAATAGTCTGGTCAAAGTATTTTTTAAAATGTTTTTATCTTCTTAAATGATTTTCATCAAAAATTATTTTATATACATACAATAAATATATATGTATTTTGTTTTCTATACATGTATATATAACTCTTACCATATGGTGGTCAACCAAACAATGCAATTTTTCTAGACATAACAAAACCATATTTCTTTTTTATTTTATTTTTGTGGGTGCATTAAAAGAAAATTAATATTATGCCATTTTGACAATTTTTTAAAGAAGGATGAAAAATTTTGTATTATATATCGTATTAACACTATTTTAAACTATATATAAAATTAATTTAATTTGGGTGTTTTGAAAAAAGGCCAAATAACATATCCCTTATAGATTTTATAGTTGAATTTTCATTCATATACTTAGTTAAATGAAAACATTTAGGCATACTTAATCTCAATTTGAATAAGTACTTAAAGTCATTATGAAAATATTTTTTTTTGCGTAAATAACGATATTAAGTAAAGGTTGGTGTATAATCTTTAAACAACTATAACACAATGTAAATATCTAAACAACATATAAATAACTGACAATGTTTTCATAATACAAAACGAATAGCAAGGCATTTGTTAACAATGCAAGGCAAAAAAAATACCAATGCAGTTATTCCTTAAATACAATATTTTTTTGATTCAAATTTAAGTATGTGTTGTGATTAAAAAAGATTTACATTTAATTCGATCTCATTTCTAGGCTTTTTCTAGACAGCAAAACCTATTAATTTATTTATTCATTTTGTATTAAATGAGTAACAAAATAAAAAATGTAATTTCACAAAATGTCACTTTAAAAAAATAAAAAAATAAAAAAAAAATAAAAAATATTTTATTTTAATGTTCGCATTCGATATTTCCCTCTTGTTGGATGATGGAATTTCACTTAACAATACAATAATACAATACAAAAAACCTATAAATACAAAAATTCATACCTACACACAAAAATACATATATGTGTATATAATTATAAATAGTAAATAATATAATAATATATAAATATATACTTTTATAGTTAACAACAAGGACACGTCGTCTGGGCAGGATATTTTATATATTTTGGTTTTTGTTTTTTTTTTGTTTTTTATAAATACTTTCAAAATTAAAAGCTACAAGTCTATCCTTTATAAAAGAGAAAAGTAAAAAGAAAAAGAAATAAGTAATAAAAAAAAAAAAAAATAAAAAACATAAGAAAAGCCTGTCGGATTTTTATTTTAAAAACTTCATTATTTTAGCGTTGAACATCCCTTTTAAGCCTCAAACTACTATTAAAATAATGGTTGGTTGATTTTGTGTGTTATTCACCTATTTATTTCCAGTTGCAATAATAAAAAAAATAAATGCACAATTTAAAAGTTGAATTTTTTGCGCAAAAAAAAAAAAAAAAATTAAAACACAACAAAAAAAAAAAATTTATAAATATATACACCTGAAATACACCTTCTTAGTAAAATTTATAGACTTGTGCATAATAGTTATAGAATACACTATGTTAACAATAAACTTCAACAAATAAAAGTTGTAGAAAAGTTTTATAGAAAAACGAAAGAAAAACCAAAAACTAAATGATAATGAAAGCGTTATTAATTTTTTCTTAAAAAAAAAAAAAAAAAAAAAATGGTAATACATTTGGGAAAATTCATAGAATTTTTAGAATATTTTCGGAGTAAACTTTTCAGTGTTGGTTGAAACAACGAAAGAAAAACAAAAAAAAACAGAAAAAAGTGAATATATATATACAAGATACAAAATAATAAAGTTTCGTTGTATTGTACCTACTGCTGTTATATTAACTATAGGATTTTGGTTTTTCTTTTCAAAAGTTTTCGTTTTTAAGAAATTGGTACTACAATATGTATATATTAACTATCTAGGTATATGTATACAGTATTCGACAAAACTAATGCAATTATTAATTTTTTTATATTTATAACGTACTTAAGTAAAGAGTTTAGTAATATATTTATTACTTAATAAATTTCACGTCAACAACATGGCAAAAAAAAAAGAGAAATACATTTTTCTTGATAATTCTTGGTATATTCTGTACTTCAAACAAAATTTCATTCATCCATTAAAGAATAGATTCTCGCTGTTAATAATCTCTAACCCGACTTTTTTTTAGTTTAGAAAAAACTATTAGATATAAAAAACAAATTAAAAGGCCCTCGATGACCTATTGGGTAAGAGCGTATAAAATACACCGAGGGAGTGTTTACAGCGGTTCGAACCACATACACGTCGTAAGAATAATCCGTGCTTACGATATTTACAGCCACATCGGAAAAAGAAAGGCTGTGTATTTTCTTTGGTAGAGGAATAAATCAAAGATTAAAAAAAAAAGTATAACTCAATATTTTGTCCAATACTTTAAATGCAATTTACCATACGTCTTAATAATATTGTTACAAAAGAAAAAGAATCTTAAAATTATTTCGGTATTTTATGGATTTAAAAAGTTTCATGACTTTTGGACAGATTTTGTTTAATTAAATGAGACGACGATGGCAATGAACATTTTTACTTTTAATGTTTTTCATTTCTTATGGGAAAAATTAATTATAAGTAATAATGTCTGTATTTATTTGTCATTTTAATTTGAAATGAATTCTTTTTAATTGTTTAACTTTATTTTTATATTTTAATTTACTTATTTATTTGTTTTTTTTTTTTTTTGTAATTTCAGGCAAAAATCATCGCCATATTCTAAGACAAATGGTACTGCAATACCATTACCAGCAACAGTTTTAGTACAACGAAGATGTCCACCAGATAAAGTAAGACCATTACCACCAACACCAAATCATGTTCCAAGTAAGTTTTAAAATTAAATTTTCCTTTGATTGTTGAAAAGATTTAAATTAAATTTGGATATTTAATTGGTTTGTTATATAGGTATACCAGGTCTTGGAAAAACTGGTAATAGTGGTTCTTCTTCTGTGAATAATTCACCAATAAATAGTCATTCGCATATTAGTCTACAGTCATCACCACAAAAAGTTTCTGGCAATAATGGGTGAGTTTAAAAAAAAAAAAATTTTTTTTTGTTTTGTTTTTCCTGTTTATTGTGTATATTAAAAGGGTGGTTTTTCTTTTAATGGAGTATTTGAATTAAATTGATTTATTTTTTATATGAATCATTTAATTAATTTTGAAAGTTATTTTTTTTATGAGTCATAAAATTCATTAATAGAATGAAATAATTTGGAATAATAAATTTTGTTATATTAATATCATTATGTATTTATGTTAATAATATTTTTCTAAATAGATTACGTCCACCACAATGTAAAATACCATCAAGTCCATTCACATCACCAAAAATTTCTGGACACTCAACATCTACAACAATTACTAGCCACACAACTTCAAATATTTCAATATCCGACAAACCACCACCATTACCAGCAGCTAATCCACCACAAGCATCAAAACATTCTATGTTGGATAAATTTAAGTTATTTAAAACTGAAAAGTCAACATCTAGTTCAAATTCATCAACGAAATCAGAACGTACAAGTTCAAGTAGTGGTTTTTCATCAGCACGTAGTGAAAAAAGTGATTCAAGTTCAAGTTTAAATCATTTACCATCAGCTTCAACAAAACTTAAACCACCATCAAAAGCATCAATAATTAATAATAATGAAAATTCCCGACTTAAAGAATCTGTTACTAAAAAAAATACAAAACAATCATCTAACACTGAAAAAAATTCTTCAAAACAATCAAAAGAAAAAAGTCCTGCAAAAACTTCTAGTAAAGATGAGAAAAGTGCAACAAAATTACAAAAAAATGCAATAAAAAATTCAAATCATGAACAGGAAAAAGTAAAATCATCTTTAAAAACATCATTATCAGATCAGAATTCAAAGGGGGTTGGTGGTATTGAATCAAAAATAAATAATGGAATGGTTAGATCAAATTCATCAAATTTATCTACAAATAATACAGGTATACCAAAACCAATGGCAGCTATTAAGGGACAAACAAAAACTGTGCATATCAATGGTGAAGAGAAATTAATTTCAATTGTAAAGGATAATCCTCAAAAGGACATATCAAAGAATAACTGTGATAGTATTGGAACAATTAATTCTCAACATCAAACTACAAATTCTGAACAATCAAAAACTCATATTGTTCGACCGTTACCAACTCATCCACATCATCACAACGGATTAAATATTAATAATGGATTAACATCTTGTATTAAACCTACACCTATCATAAATGGTATTCTAAAAAATGGTGAAATTGAAAAAGGTTCATCTAATTCTGCATTAATCAATGTCAAAAATTTAAAATTAACCAATTGTGATTCTCCAAAGATTAATGAAGAGAATAATGGTAATAGATCAAGTAATACAAATAGATCACCAAATAAAACTGGAATAAATGGTGGTGGTGTTAATAGTATTCAAAATTCTGATTTATTTGAAGAAGAGCAACCTGTTAATATAACACCAATGAAACCGTTATTAGAGGGATACAATAGCCATGTGACAATATTACCATCACGTTCAAATCAAAAAGTACAATATTTAATAACAGAATATGGTGATATTGATATTGGTCAAGGTTATTTGAGTGATGGTGGGGAAACATTTCGTCGTGTTCCAGTATTAACGCAAAGATTTCTTGAAATTGATAACGGATATTTATCAGATGGTAGTGTTGGTAGTTTAGGAAATTCGCAGCAACAATTACAACAACAACAGCAACCTTTAACACCACATCGTGGTAAACATTTTTTAAATGGTTTGAGAGGCAGGCAATTACTACCAACAACAATTATTGAAGAACGGTAAGTGAACTATATATTGTATTTAATAAATTTTATAACTAAAAAGTAATGAAAGGTCATCTTGCGGGAAATTTTTGAAATTACAATTCTTTAACGAAACATATGATTAAAATTGTAAGTTTTATTTTTTTAAATTAACTTGGTTCGAGGTTTTGCTGAAAAATAAGGTGAAACTATAATTTGTGTATGAAAGGAAAGGTGAAATAATTATTTAACGAAATTTTGTGGAATTTACCATAGCCACCATAATCTATTCGGAATTCCATATTTGAAAAATATTTCAGATGTTGAATATGGTAAATAAAATAAAATAAATAGAAAAGAAAATTTACTTTAACAGGTTACCTATGTTGAGTTAATGTACCAATGCTTTCAAAATTCTTTTATTGAACATGGTAAAAAATTGAAATATTTTTTCATATGGTAAAAAGAATTTTAATATGGTGAATGAATTTTAAAAGTTGTGTTGAGTTATTGTATCTTGGTATCTAAACTTTTTTGTGTTTCGTAAATGGAAAATTACTTAACTATTATGTCCTAAAACTAAAGATGAAGTGATCAACTTTAAGACATTACATATTCAATCATTCTGAAAAAAAAAAAAATTAAAATTCTTCGTTTCTCTTTAGAAAATCTGGTTTGGGTTGATACATCTTTCGCATTATAAGGCTAGACTTTCTTTAATAAACATGCATTCCCTCTAATTCAGAGAGTTTTTCGCTGTGATACGACTTCTCTTTTTATTTAACGTACTCACAAATGAAATATTATAACGAAAATCTAAACAATTTGAGGATAGATTAAGTTTTTTAACATCTCACACTAATTGCAGACTACAGAAAATTTGAACTTATTTAGCGTACGTATTTAAACTATAGCATTTACAGTCAAATTAACACTCACATGCCCTTGCAATACTTAACCAATAGGTGATTGTTTTTTCTCTATTCGATCGTGTCTTTAACCATCAATTAATTTAACTAACAGTAATTTAATTAAGTAGTGCAGTTTTTATTTAATAACACACCAACCCAAGTAAATCATAACTAAAACGTGCAGCGATCATTCTCTAAATTTTAAATTAACTGGTATATCAGTATATCATCAAAGCAATGTATCTGATAATCAAATAAAAATATCTGCCGGACTTTTACAATTCTGATAATTAGTTTTTTCGTTTAACATCCAATCAAAAATATATGGCGGTAACTTGAAATTTCTGTTCTTCAATCTCTTACTACGTTTCAATGAAAGAAAAATATTTACATATTTACATAAACATTAATTTAAAAACCGGTTGAGTTAACTTGAGTTTAATGTAAACAAGAATTTTTTTTATTTATTTGAAAGGCTAATTTATATATTTTATATAAGTTTTATAATTTTATATATTTTATAATATTATATAATTTTATATAAGTTTTTTTTTTTTGGAGGGTAGGGGGGAATCATCGAAAGATACTATAGAGAAGTGAAAACGAGCACGAGTCCTCTATTAGTGTGTGGGACTTTAATCTCCACTAAATACCACCTCCCTTTTTTGACCAAACAATAGATTATACGACCTTTAGTACTAATGTACTGCCTGTTCAGAGGAAGTTGAGTAGTATAAAAAGAAAAAAAAAAAATTTGAAATATTCTGAAAACTACATGAATTTTAAAGAATATATTTTTATTTTTTAGACATTATAAATTTTTAAAAGCCAGTTTAAATTAAAGACTTTAATATTTTACTTCTTGATAGTTTTTTTTTTTTTTTTAATTTTAAACATTTTATATTATGTGAAATATCCTTCCTCGATAAATAAAACTATCATGTTTTACAAGCTGCATTTATATTTACTATATAATATGTACATCCTGAAATGCCATTGCCATTAAAAAAAAGTACTAAGTAGAACAAAAAGAAATATAGTTTAATACAATATTGTGCATCAATTATCAATATCCTTATTAATTTTTTTTTTTTTGTTAAGTGTTTTGTTAAATATCTGTCCTCATTTCTAACATACAATAATTATTACATAAAAAACATTAAATTGTTTTTTTCATAATGACCATGAAAAAAATATCCTTTTTTTTTTATTTTTTTTTTTCTGTTTTTATCCTATTATGTTAATAAAATGCATGAGTCATTCATACATTTTATTCATTTAAAAAAAAAAAATTTTCATTTTGTTTTCTTTTTTTTTTCAATGTCCTAATAATAAAAATAAAACACACCCGCATATTCAATTCCTCTGACTTAATACAACATATATTCGTATACATAATATCCGTGTTGTAAAGAATTTAAAATGCAATGAAAATGTATGTACCAAGGGGTTAACAGATATAAAATCATAAATTTTAAAGATTTTTTTTTTGTTTTTGAGTTTTTTTTTTAAACCGCCCAATTTTGTTATCCTTGTTCTGTATTTTCTTTAAAAATAATGATAAATCCTTGACTCTTAACTCTTAAATTTTTTCTTTTTTTTTGCCTCAACTAAAGTAATATAAAAAACATTAAAAACAAACAAAACAAAAATTAAATATATAATACTTACTTTAAAATATGTGTGCAAACATTGGCATAAATATGTGTGTGCTTTATATATTTGAATTCTATTGTATCCTGTTAACTGAAGTAGCACAAAAAAAAGAAAAGAAAATATATTTAAAAAAAAAAAAAAAATATAGAAAATCTTTCAAGCGTTAATACAATGTATGTTATATATGTGTTGAAAAGCATAAATTATTTATAAATTTCCTTTATTTAATGTGAATATCTAATTTTTTTTTTATATTTTTTTTTGTTTTTTTTTTTTTTGTTTTTAATTATGTCATTGAGGACAGTAACATAACATAACAGATCATAATAATATTGTTAAAACGCATTAAAAATTTATAACAGAACAATTTAACATAATTATATATATATATTTATATATGGACATTTAAATTTTAAGAATTATTTTATGGTGTGGTGAATTTTGTAATGATGAAAAAAAAAAAATGAACGTAATTATAAATAAATTTGTTAACAGAAAAAATTTTCAAAATTTTTTACTCATAATATTTAGAATACTACCAATAGATTTAAAAAAACAGATTTCTGTTAAAATGAAAAATTTTCTATGTTATGTTAAAAAAAAAAAATTATGTACACAACATTTTTAACAGAACCTGTACTATGGTAAAATTGTGGAATACCTATGTGTCAAGTTTTTTAAGTTAACTTTTTTTCAATTTATATTGAGTTTAACATTTTCTCTTCATGCTATGTGGTCATGCCGGTATTATATATATTTATATTAATTATATTATTTATGTATATTTATATATTGCCATATACTTATATATATTTAAATGTGTTTTAAAGGGTGATATAAAAAATGGTGAACAAAAAATATTTGGATTTCTATTGAAAAATAAACTACATATATATTTTATCAAAAAGGACTTAGATTGTTTTTTAATTTTTTTAAATGAATATTTTTGTTGTACTTCTCTAAGAACATAATATGTATATGTGAATATTTCCATCAACTATTTGTATTTCTTTTAATTTTTTATAAACGGATACTTTCAAAATTACATGATTGTAAATCATTAAAGTCTTTGGAATGATAATAACTCTTAAATTTTGCTTTCTTCTAAGTTTTTTTTTTTTATTAAAATAATTTATTATAACCTACTTCTACAGTTCAATTATAATAAATTTAAAAAAAAAAAAAATATTTTGTTTGACATTTATTAAATTTCATATAACACATCCTGTATATTCAAAATAAATTAAGGATATTATAACTATAACTGTTTTCCAACTGTTATTCTATTAAATATTAAAACAGTTCTGTAATCTTAAATGTAATTTAATAAAACAAAAAACACGGAAAAACAAGAAAACTGAGAAAATTTTTAATTTATGTCGCAAGTCTTTATCTGATATACTGAAATCTGAATCTGAATCTGAATCTCATATAATTATAAAGATTCTCTTAAAAATTTTATACATAATATTCAACTCGTCTAAAATGTTATTATTTGAAATATAAAGTAAGTAAGCATATAACAGTGGTAAAAATACTTAAAAGAATCAAAAAAACCTTTACATCTAGATAACGGGTCAGTAGAAATTGTTCCGTCGGTGAGAAAATAACTGTTAAAAACGAATGAAAATTAACACGGATAAACGGACTTTTCTTTTATTTATAACAAAAAAAAAAAACTATAAATTTTTATTTTTCTCGTTTTTTATATATTTTTTTTTTTTTAAATAATTTTCAATTTGGTAACAAAAAAAAAACACAAAAAATAAATTAAAATAACAGCCAAAAAAAAGTAAATGTTTTTTTCAAAAAATTTAAAATAATTTTTTAAGTTTTTTAAAAATTTTAATAAAATGTAAAAAAAATGTAAATGTTGAAAAAATAAAAATATTTGTAAAAATTCTTAAAGTGACAATCATTATTAATATATATATATATATATTATATATATTTATTTAATGTATTAAATAATATTTTATAATACCTATTGGGGAAAAATCGTTAAATAATAAAAATAAAAAGAAAATAATAATAATAAATAGTAATAGGAAAAACAAAAAAAAAAAATAACAGAAAAATTAAATTTTTCTTCTTTTCAATAAAAAAGAAAATACACAAGATTCTGAAAACTAATATTTAAGTTGTGACGTTTACTCTTGTTTATATTTTATTATTATTTTTGTTCTTGTTTTTTTTTTTTTTTCTGAATATTTTCAACACATGAATTTACGCCGCATTCCATACCTACATTTAAAAAAAAATTGTTGAGGGGATGCAATATACAAAAACAAAAAGAAAAATAAACAAAACAAATAAGGATATGAAATTGTAATAGTGTAACATATGTAAAATATCTATATGTATAAATGAATGTGTATTAATATATCTGTATATTTTTTTTTAACAAATGGTTGTACATATTTATGTACATATATACAAAATTTTATTTATATAAAAAGTCAGTAAAGGATATTACAACTTACAGTTAACTGAATTTTATTGTTATTTCTGTTTGTCCTTTTTGGTGTTTTTGGTTTTTGGTTATTTTTCTTTAAATTTTTGTTACTTTGGTTTTTTTTTTTATTTTTTTTTCTTTCCTGTATATTTCTGATGTGAATTGTGAATGAATTACACACCCTTGTCTGAATAATTTTTTTTTTTTGGTTTTTGTTTTTATTTTCTTTCGTTATCCTTTACATGTTTTTTTTTTTTTTGTTATTTCATGAAGGATATTTTGTTTAGACACAGTGTCTAGTGGATATTTTTTTCGGAATTAAATGTAAAAAAAAAAAAAAAATCAATTTAAAATAAATTTTTTTTTTGTTTTTCGTTGAATTATTTTCAGTATTTTGTTTTAAATAATATAAATTAAAATATATATGAATATTTATAAGGTTAATTCGAATTATAACGAGGATAACAAAACAAAAAAAACGAAAATTCAATTGTCGCAGAAAGGTAGGGATAGAAAAACACTATGAAAATTTAATTTAAAAAAAAAAAAAGTAGTGAAAATTGTAAAAATTTAGATTGATTGTAAAATTTCAATATGGAAACAGGATATGTGAGGAAAATATATTTTATTTAAGTCAATAATTTTTAATTATTGATTTTTTTTTTGTTTATTAAAATTTATGTATTTATGTATTTTTATAGTAGAGAATAACAAATAATGTTAAAGGATATTTTGATAGGCTTAAAGTATTAATGTTTTTTTTTTATTCGTTTTTTTTTTGTTGATTTTCTAATCTGTTAAATTTTTGTATAATAGATTTTTCTAAGAAAAATCTTGAAGAAAAAATTCATATAAAAACCTTTTTATTTGCGGTTAAAATTTTATTTTATTTAATATAATATAACACTCGTCAATGGCAGTGATTAAGTTTCAAGTTGAAGTTCCATTCAGGTTATAACCAAACAAATATTACAACTATATGTAAAATTAATAATTATACTTGACCTATAGGTTTAAGAGGTAAATGGTGCATATGATAATGTCAACTATTATTGATCTTAGATCGATAGAAAATAAATAAATAAACATGTACATTAATAATTTGTTAATTATTAATAATAGTAATCATAGTTATTGATTGCGCTTTAATATAGGAATTATGTTAGTATTTTTCTGAACAACATTCCATTAAAATTAAATAGGTAGAAACTAGAATCTTATTAATGTTCTTAGTTAACATATACAGAATACTAGAGTTTAGGCTAATTTACCTATACAATTTATTGTGGAAAATTTACTGCATTCAATTTACTGTGTGACAGTGTGCGTCAATTTACTGTGCCCAATTTTACGTTGGGGGAATAATTATTTAAAAAAAAAATATTTAAATTTATTTATTACAAAAATCTCTTGGGAATCATATATGTATACATGTTCTGGAAAAAAAGTATAGGGCTAACTCTGTAAACAACTATAATATCCCTCCTAATTATTTTTTTTTTAATGTTCAAAGACAAAGCAAAAAGGTGGGACCTAAAATGCTAATTAAACAAATTATTAAAACCATGATTTTCTAGCTAATTCTAAAATCCATCTTTATTATTATTTTACATGGAAAATTTATTAATGTAATGTTTAAAAAACATTCCGTCCCCTCCCAATAAATTAAGATACTTTTTAAAAATATAATTTTTGGAAAAGAAACAAAATTTGATTTTTCCATAAGTTTCATAAAATAAATTATATCACAATGAATTATGCAAAGTGATTTGGCATAAAAGTAAATTGTGTATATTGAAATATGTACAGTGAATTGTATACAGAACAGTAAGTTAACCTAGACCCATACAGAACACAGAAGAGGCCTTTACCAATAACATTTTTTAAAATCGACTTTATTTTAGCAGTACCTTAAATTTTTTCATAGACTTTTGCATTTTTAAAAATGGTACTAATAACATTTTAAAATCGACTTTAAATTTTATTGTGACAGTTTACCATGTCGAAAAATATATAGCATTGTAAATGTCAAGTTTGATCCTGTAAACAATAAATAATTTTGTTTTTATGTAAAATATTATTTTAAATATTCACTTTTGAATTTAGTCTTCTGTTCAAAAACAAACAATGAAATAAATAATAATAAAACTCCACATTTACAAAAGATTTTGAATAAATTCCGGATCAAAATGTCATGAAAAAAATAAAAACAGCCCCTGAAAAAAAAAATTATTAAAGAACGACTAAAGTGTATAAAAATGAGGAGCGAAAAAAATAAAGAACTATTGTCTAGAAATTAATTAAATATTAAATTGATTAAAAATTTCAAAGTTTTTTTTAATGAAAAATTTTATATTTGTTGAACTATGTGCATACATATATTATTTACCGATATCTTTTTAGTAACATACTTTGGCAAGGTATCTAATTATGGTCATCACTATTATTTCCGACGAAATAGGTCAACCATGAGTTTGATGAGATAAAACAAGAACGTTCTTTATTTCATCGATTATAATTTTGTTCACCTTTTTATATAAAATGTAATAAAGATGTCTCATCTAAATAAAATCTGATAAAGCAATAAATATTTATGTACCTATATTATATGTACCAGTATAAATTAACAAAATCTGTATCAGAATAATACAGTACACATTTATACAGTACACAAACGAATTTTAGTCAATTTAAAAAAAAAGTCCGATTTTAAGTCAATAATAGCAACTTATTATTAAAATTTAAGTTACTGCTAAAATAAAGTTCATTATAAAAGTGTCATTAATTCATTAAGTTATCATCAAAACATTAAGTCGTTAATAACGACTTAGTGAAAGCTCATTAATAAGGACCATTTTGTACAGATTTAATAATCGCTAATAAACAGCAGTTGCTAAATTAAGTAGTAATTATTTTGTTATATGCTGTATGCACAATATCCTGTAAGAGGTTTTATTGCATTCAATTACATATGATTTTTTTTTTTTAATAAAATCTTTTTTTTATTTATTTATTGAAAATTAATGAATTTATTATTATTTAATTTTTTTTTTTTAATTTTTATTGAATTTTAATATTTACCTTTAATTTATAAGTCATAATTATTTTGGTTAACTTTTGTTAATCTCTTAAAAGCAATTATATTGTATTTACCACAAAAAAAAAAAAAACAAAAAAATAAGAGATAATTAAAATAAAAAAAAAAAAGTATTTGAGGTGAGAATATAAGATTAAAAATTAATATCCAGGTTAAATAAAAAATATTGCTTAAATTATTAATAATATCTACTGTAAAAAAAAAAAAATAATTTTCAATTTATTAATTATTTAAATTCTGTTCAATTATTTACAGAATTATTATTTACAGAACTGCATATAAAACAAAAATATAATACATTAAATAAAAATTATTATTATTTTAAAACTATATATGCTAAACTAAAATTATTCGAAACTAAAATTAAAAACTACTATACAAATTACTTAACACTAGTTACTATAATAGATACAAGATACAAACAAGATATAAACTTTTCTATATATATTTATTCTAAAATTTATTAATTTATTTTCAAAATTAAAATAATTTAACTTTAATAAACAAAAAAAAAAAAAATGTATAATTATCCTTGTTATGACTAATTATTTTAATTATTGCTTCAAAATTTTCAAAAAAGAAAAAAATAAAAATTAATTAAATAAATAATAATTAAAATAAATAATATAAATTTATTATGTATATATATATATATATATCTACATATATATAAGAAATATTCTGTGATATTTAAATAATAATTTATTAAAAAAAAATAAACAAAAAAAAAATTAATAATATACCTACCATATACATATATACATACATATATACTAATTACTATTTAAAAATAAATAAAAACAAATAATAAATTAATTATATATATATATTAAAATAAATGAAAATAAAGTTATTAAATATTTAATTATTTATTAATTTGCTTATTTAAATAAAAATTTTGGTGGTGCTATTAATAGAAAAAAAAAAAAAAAACAAATAAAAACCCATTTTTGTTTATTGTCTTATCTAAAATACACACTAATTATTTAAAATAAATAATTTGGCTTTTTTGGCAATATTAAAAATATTACTATATTAAAAATATAAATGAATAATAATCATCCAGAATAATTTTTTTTTTTTTTTTAAATAACAATCATAAAAAAAACTGACCATAAAAACCTATTGTGTATTTTTTCCTTTAAACAAAAAAAAACAAAAAACAAAAAACCAAATTAATTAATTTACATGAATATATTTAAATTAAATTAAATGGAAAAATTATTTTAAAAATCTTTGTTTGATTAAAAGATAATTAATATTTATATACGGCATGTATATATGCCCGAAATAAAATGAAGGATAATGTAATTAAAAATTAAAAAAAAAAAAAAACAAAAAACAGAAGAAAAAGGACTAAACGCGATATTTATAAAACAAAAATTGGAGTATTCTCATAAAATTTTATTATATTTATATAAAGGTAAAATGGGAAATTCTTTTTATATATAATATAAAAATTTTTCTTTTTTTTGTTTTTTTAACATTTTTTAAATCACAAAATTAATTTTTTTTTTTTTTTGAAAGGATATACACCTAAAATATGTTTATAATTAATTAAAATGAATTTGACCAAAATTGCTAGTCTTTTAGGCGAAAAGTTTCAGATTCAAAAAGATCAAAATATTATATAAAATATAACAATATAATGTGAACGAAATAAATAATATATATATATATATGTAATTATAATTTAATACCGCAAATACACCTGAAATAGGAAAAGTTGATTTTTTTCCTTATCACATTGTATGTGTTGATGAAATCAAATTACTTAAATAATTTGATCAATTTCTAAATAACTATAAATTATTTTGGAATATGAAATTGAAAAAGATCCTTTTAGATAACAGAAAAAAAGAACAGAAAAATGATTTTATTTTCTTTAATTGATGAATTGATAGCCAATAATATGACATATTCATTTCTATTAAACTTTACAATATATATATTTAATTTATGTAAACTATGTAACTTAATAATCTTGATATATTTTTATACCTGTAACAACGTATGTTCAAGGATATAATAAATTTGCCATTACGTTTGTGACACCTTAAAGAAATCGAGCTAGATATAGACTTAAGTGTATGGATTGGATTAGAATCAAATTTTGAGTCGATTAAACCATATACGCCTGTCTGTCCGTCCCATAACTCAAAAAATAAATGAGGTAGGATTCTGAAATTTTTACCACGTCAGTTTTGAAAAATTTGTTAATTTTTAAAATTTAAATCCAGCAAGTTCGGCTGGCGGGTTCGACTAGCTACCATATAACTTCTTTATATGAAAATAACTCAATGTCTATTGAAAGTAGATATCTGAAATTTTATGAAAAGATGTTAACTTGAATGCTAACATCTTTTTTTTTGGCAATAACTCCTGTGTTTGGTTCTGGCAACAGGTTTGAGTTGATATCATGCAAGTTTACATAAAGTTTACATAAATATATCTCGGTACTTAATCTCGGTTAAGTAAAATATCTGAAATTTTGTATGTGATGTGATCGAGTTTTATGGAAACAGCATATTATGTTCATAGGGATATCCCAAAGTTGACCTGGTCTATTCTACTTCACTCTTCCTTGTTTATTTTTCTTTTTATAGTTATAAATTGATTTTTAAGAATAATTATAACTATGTAAGAATGGATCTAAAAAAAATATATTAAGATTTATAGTAAAATTCCTTTGGCATGAAAACATGTTTCAAAAAATACCCATTTAACAAAATCTGACATTTCGAACTTAAAATAGGAAGATCCACACATTTTTGTAACCAACTTTAAAGTCTTCTCTCAATTATTATTTTTGCTACATATTTCAACAGCAAAGATTTAAAATAGTTCGAAAAATTTCAAATATGTTCTAAAGAAAATAAATTAAAGTGTCTCATCAAAGGTTTGCCAACAGTAATTTAGTTAAAAAGACTGTTTGCAAGGTGAATTGAACCATAAATAGCTTAATTTGCAGTTAGAGTTTTTTCAGAATTAAAGTTTGTGAAAATTGATATTTTGAGAAAAAGTATTCGACAAAAGAGAAGTTTACAAAAAAGATTGTGATAAATTGCCCTATCCGTATACGGATAATGTTTTATAACTTTTGAAAATATTTTAAACTACATATACACAGTACTTCCCTGCCACAATAAATCATTAATTTAAATAAGTAATTGTATTTTATTTTAAAGATGTACAATGTACACATATTAGGCAAATATATATAATATAATAATACATATAACGAAAAATTATGTTACATTTTGTATAAAAAAAATTTTATATAAGCCGAAACTACTTATTGCATACTTCTTATAATTTTTTTTTCAGAAAAAAAAAAATTGGTATGGTATATATATATATTTAATACATGTATATATATGATATTATCTTTTATTTTTTAAATTCTTTTTGTCCTTTCTTTTTTATCAATCAAAAAAAATCTTTACAAAGTGGACTCTCATAATGTTTTGTTTTTTATAAACGTATTCGAACATGACAGAAGACAAATTAAGGAAAGCAGATATAGAATAGTAAAATATACAATTTATTGTCCTTAATTTCAATTCTCATTAAACATATCTTATTTAGAAATATTAGTATTTATTGAAAGTATATATATACAATAATACATATGTATATATGTACACACATTTATTCTTATAAGTAAATATATATGAATATTATCATATATGTGTTAATTTATATGTCAGGAAATACGTTCTGATAATAATGATTCAACATTCTGACCTAATTATTTTGTTTTTAAAATAAAAGAAAGAAATAAAACCTCCTATATATATGCAAAAGACATTTTAATATCTCCTATATATATGTTAAAAAAAACAAAAAAGAAAAAGAATAAAGCAAAATTTATAACGATTAAAACGAGGTAAATAATAAAAAAAAAAAAAAGAGCATTGTTTTATAACTATTATAATATATCAGTAGAGCATAGCATTATTGCAAGACTATTGACACTACTTTAGTGCTATTAAATATGGTACCTTTATATAATATAAGACTTGTATTAAATTATATTCAAGTTTCAGATTTTTTTTTTTTTTGTTATCTTTATTCGTATTACTTGTGCTCTTGGCTATAAACAATTGCAGGAAATATTATTTAAATTATATCCTATTCTATATCTTATTTCCTTATAGTTATTTTCTAGTACATATTAGTATAGTACACCTGTATAATGTTACAAAACAATTTATTATTCTGAGTATACTTATAGGTAGATACGAGTATAATATGATGTACAAGGAAAAATATTTAAAAAACAAAAAATATATATATATAGAACAAGAGGATTTTTGAGACATAATTTAAACTTTTATAAGCATAATAAATAATACGAAATAAAATTACAAAAAGAAAATCTTTTTATATGTAAAAACAATCAGGATATTCCTTTTATTGTAATACTATACATTATAAAAAAAAATGTAAGTTTTATTTTTCTATAAAGGATTAAATTTGATTGTAAAATGATAAAAATATTAGAATTTAAAAACTAAAAATTATATTAAAAAATGATCTTAAGAAATTTTATCTAATATGTATTTAAAAAAGGAATAAAAATTCCTTTTGTTGAATATTTTGTTTAAATAATTAGAATTCAAGAACGGAAGCAAATCTCAGATAGGTTCTTGAGGAAAAGTAAAAGAAATTTTTTGATTTAAAATGTTCAGTCTTTGATTAAAGTAGATAAAATTTAACATTTACAAATTTATTTAAAGACCACTTACTTTTCAGAAAAAACTTTATGTTAAAAAAGTTGTGTTTATTTATTGTTTCATGTCTTATGCAATTGACATCATGATAGATACTGGTTTGTTATAATTTATGCTAATAACAACTTGAATGGGTTTTTTTTTCCTAAGGTGGTAATCTCAAAGACACCAAGAATTTCCCCTTGGTAGTGTCAGATTCTTATTGACTAAATCCAGCTCCTCCTTTAGCCAATATAATGGGATGAAACCCTTACCTGCCAACGCAGTATATTGCCTAGGGAGTAGGGGTGGGAAAGGATAGGAGATGGATACGGAAACATTGAATTGGGAGTGGTACTGTAGGGAAACAATTAATCCACCTATTATTATAACTATTTTTCTAAGAGTGACTATAGCTGTTACAAGAGTTACAACTTGCAGTAGTATATAATACCCTACTGCATGAGGTAATTATTGAAGGCAACCCTCACTGTCACTGTAGTAGCTATTATTATTAGTGTTAGTATTCTTATTAATATTATTATTATTTTACTACAGAGTAAGGGCCATCAGTGGATTACAACGTGCAGTAGTATATAACACCTTACTGCATGATATAAGCAAATATAGCTCCAATTTATCCAAAAATTGGATAAATTTATGCTGTGTATTAACAGTAAATTAAAACAACATATTATTTGCAGATCTGCCTAAAAGCTTTGTAACATATTCTTACCCGAAAATTATTTAAAAGAAGTTATTACATTCTCATTTAATGGAATTTCTTTGTTATCAATTAATAAGATTAGTTAAGTTTGGATTCATTAAAAATATGAAATAAAAATTAAAAGTGAAAAAGTTAATATCTACTAAATTCATAGAACTGATTCATTTCATAAGTGTAACGTAAACGGAAAAGTTCAAAATAAAACGTGAAAATTTATTTAACTAAACGTTTGGCGTTTTGAAAATGTAATAATAACATATCATAACTATAGAATAAGCATACTTCTTACAATATATATTAAGACTTTCTTTTTTTAGTTGACATTCGGTTGAAAAACAAAAATATAATTAAATAATAATAATAAGTAATAAATACTGAAAGCCTCAAGCTGAGTACAAACATTTTTACTCAAATAAATATTTGTAAAAGGAATCAAATATCATAAGAATAGATAATTTTATCATAAAAAAATCAGCTGTCTCCACCACAGGACCGACCGCCACTACACAAAAAGTACAATGCCAAAATTTATAGATTTTTTACATAATAATTTATATCAAAGCAAAATAACTTCTAATAATTTAATAACATTTTGTTTTATTCAATAACAATAATTATAAGCAATGAAATCGTAAAAATATATGTACATTCATTCATACATCCATTTATTATTATTATTATTGTAATGTAGATATATGATTTTTTTTCATTCAAAAAATAATATTAAAAGTAAAAAATAATAAAAACTAAGATTAATATTAAATCTGCTAACAAAAATTTTACCGTTTTAATTTTATGTCATCAACAAATGAATAATATGCATTGGCATAGATATAAGTACATACATATGTATGTATAAAAATTTTTAGAGATATAAAAAAAAAAACAAAAAAAAATTGTTCATATAAATTCATATGGAGTGTTTACGTATGAAATGCGGACTTAGAAAAAAAATTAAATAAAAGTTAAAGTTAGTCGGATCAAAAAATGTTCTATGGCAAAGTTGTTCCTCTTTACTTGTGTAACAACTTTTTCTTAATAATTTTTCTCACCAAATTTTTCTGTTACGAAATATTCGTAAAAAACTTAAAAAGTACACTAGTAAACTACCACTTGCGGTTGTCCGATTTGCTCCAATCAATCCGAGATATTTACGTCAAAACCTTAAATATGAAATTTCAAAAAATTCCGCTCAGTCGTTTAAACTGTACACGTGCCCACAGACATACAGACCAACACACGCACCCACACACAGACGGACATCATGCTGAACATTTTTTTACAGCCTTCTCCACACCGGAGTAGTGCATTTTTGCGAAAATCTCGGGTACAAATTTTTAGTATGAAAACAATACCTACCTTATACATTAATGTATGCGGTCGGTAATTAATCAGAAATCATTAGGGCAGTATTTAATACTTCAGAAAATAGTTTAATATCATACATATTTTACCACAATATAAATACGAGTACATTAAGAAGTTTTTGCTCACGGGATTCATAGCCCCTGAGCATTTCATCTTCTTAGATAAAAATGGTTATATTCAAAACCAAAATCATGCCCCTGTACTAGTTCACTATAGTGTCTATACCAGATAAAGACAAAACTATAAGAACGAATTATTGGTGGTTAAACATAAACATCGCAGTAAAGAAAAAATCATTTTTGTAAATTTTGTAGTATTAAGATTAGGATAGTTAGTGTTAAGGATAGGTTAACTTAGGCTAGGACTTTTTATTTAAAAAAAAATATAGATTACATTGATTTTTGTTTAATTTTTACAATGACAAGAAAAATAAAATAAATATTACAATTGTAATAATAATAAATATGAATTAAAAATAAATATAGATTAACACAAAAATTTAACATAAAAAAAAACCTAATGTTTTTTACATGTTAAAAAAAATTAAAACGAGGAAGAATACAGTTGCCTTTGTCAACTCTTAGATACCCGTACGAACCGTTAGTATGTTCACAGCCTGTCACTCTGCTCACAATATTATTTTTTTAATATTTTAGTATTTTAAAATAATTTGGGTGAATTTTATAATTTCTAGAACTATGGGTTGTACATATATTCAAACTATATGTTTATATGTACATTCTTCAAAAGCAAATTCTAACCTTTCACATAACGATTATCAATCCAAAACTTTTTCAAATATTCTATAGTACCATTTAATACTAAGCGGTAAATGTATATTAAATTTACTTAGTATAAAATAGTAAATATAATTTTAAATATTATATTATATTATATTTAAATATTCCATTGACAGAATAATTTCTTATAAGTACAATAAAATACATATATGTATGTAAATACGGCGCTATATAATATACATCTATACTCTTATCATTCATTCACTAGTGACATATACGATATCTAAATAAACATGATATTATATAAGTATGTATATATATTAATATCATATAAATAAAAATTCTTCAAGCAACCGTTATGTTGTTTATTTATTTGCATTTTTATGTACTAACTAGAAATTTGTTAGAAAATTTGAAAAAATCAAGTAACACTTTCGTCAATTATAAAGTAACCCTACATTATTAATAAAAGTTGTTAACAGAAATAAGAATATAATGTTGAAGCTTTAATTTTTGTGTATTACTTTAAAAAAATTTTAACAGGTGTTCAAGTTACAGGTGTTTAAAAATAGGAAATTTTCAGTTTTTGACCCCTTACAGCTCCTAAACGGGGGGTGATACAAAAAAAGTTTCTGAAATGACTCATACTTATTTTCAAAGATCTAACATTTGTCAAAATTTCAAGTTTCCAACTTAAACCGTTTAGAAGATAGAAGGGTTGAAGGATTTTGCAAAATTTGAGTTTCACATAACGGTAAATTAAGACACCGTATGCCACAAATATATATTTATTGTATATATACTTTTAAAGCTAATAAAAATAGTAATCGTTTGGCGTTTTCAAAATGAAGATATACCTTATACAACTTGTGCTATAACAATTTAAATATAGAGCTTTTTTGAACCTTTGGGAAGCTGTAGCTCCGTAACGGGTGGGGCTACAAAAAAAATAAAATTAATATTTTTGTGAGATCTATCAGTAGTTAAAATTTCATAGCTCTATTGCAAGAAAAATGTCGGGATCTAAAAGTTAGGTGTTCGAGAGCTACCCTAAGGCTTGGTCCAAACTCAACCAAAAAAAATAGGGAACCTACAAATTACTCCCAGAATATTTTGTGTAAATTTCAAGATTCTAGCTTTCTTAGTTTTTGAGTTAGCGTGCTGACGGACGGACGGACGGACATGGCTCAAAAGTCTTAGAATTTTTTTCTGATCCGATCCATACCTTTGAAGGTATATCTAGCTCGCTTATTTCGAGGTGTTACAAACGGAGGAGTAATTTTATTATACCCGATCCTATCGTACAGGTATAAAAAAAAAAAACCCATACCTATATTCAAACTATCAAATTTCCTCAATAATAACCTTAATTCTGCATATTTCTAGGCACCCTTAAAAATATAGTGTTCAATATATAAGTACTATAATATTATGTACCTTAACCTATGAAATTGTATGAAAAAAAAAACAACAATAAATGACAAAGTATTAAATAAAAGAACAAAGAAAGCAGTTCGTAAAGCCAAAGGTTTTTAAATGCGCACATTTTTAAAGTCGAAATATTTATTCTTAATCATATTCGAATTTTTTGTTCTAAGGAAAATTGACAAAATTAAGAGAAACTTTGTTTAATTTTAAGCAAACCATATTAGATTAAGAAAAGCCATACGGATATATAAAACTGAGTATCTATACAATTTTTTTGGTTTAAATTTTTATTTCTTATCTTTGAGAAATTTTTCAGCCTAAAGCCATATCATATCATAAAAAAGTAAATTTTAAATTTTTTAGAAGAATACCATAAATGTAGAAAACTTAAGTAATTAGTAGGATTTTTTTCGAAATTTGAGTGGAGAGATTCTATCTATATATGATTAAAATTTCTTTACTTTACCTTTAGTGATATGAAAGTTTAGTAAGCATACGGCATACGAATAGATGGACAGATGAATAGACATAGTAAAACTAAAAAGCAAATATTATAAATTTTTTTGAAAAATATGCTAAAAATAAGAAAAACAAAAAAATTTATAATGAGTATGTAATTATTAAATTTTTACTTTCATATTCTTCTATCATGTTTTACCTATACTTAACCTGACAATATTAGATTATGATACCGTTAAGTATTTATCAAAAACAGGTGAAGGCTGCTTTTAAGGTTTTTGTTTTTTTTTTTTAATTTTATATAAAATTGTGTGAACAATAATATAACTTTAACATATTTTTTATGTTTGGTATTGATTTATGAAAATATATATATATATATATATACATATATATTGTAATGTTCTTTAATAATTCCATTTAAATTGAAAAAAATTAAGAACAAATTACAGATTATTTCATTTTTCTTTTTTTATTTCAATGGACTACTTATCATTTTTTTTTCAATATTATTTTCAATTTCAAAAAAACAAAGAAAAAAATTAAATTATAAATGAAGAAATTAAAAATATTAATTAAAATTTCCATTTTTAGCACATTTCCAAAAAAATTTTGAAAAAATGTGCTTATTAGTTTCACTCTGTCCGTCCGTCCGTCCGTCCGTCTGTTTACAAAACTTCTACACCGTTAAAGATAGAGAAAAAAAATTTTAACCATATGTAGGTCTCATAAAAAAAATAATTTTGTGGAACAACTTTTTCATGTAGCCACCCCCCCCCTCCCATTACTGAGCTACAGCCCCCTAACTTTAAAAAAGCCCTATTTTTAAATGCATATATCTTATGTTCTGCTTAAGATTTTTTCAATCTGAAAACGTCATTCGACAGGTATTTCTTTTATCTTTGTAAATTAATATCAAAATTATACAATTTTTTAAAATTTAGTATTTAAATTTACCGTTATGTGAAAACCAAATTTTGCATGATTTTTCTACTTTGATAACTCCGGCACGCTTTTAGATAGAGGCTTGAAATTTTGAGACAAAAAAGAACTTTTAGACCACCCCCTGTTTATGAGCTATTAGGGCTTAAAAATTGAAAATTTGCTATTTTTAAACACCTGTAATTTAGGAACCTGTACACATTTTACTTCTGCAAGATATAAAAATTAAAGCTACAGTAATATATTTTTACGTGTGTTAAAGGTTTATTTTAGTTGTAAAGGGTTCCAAAGTTGCAGCTCTTCAAAATAGCGAAAAAGCCCCATTTTCAGATGTATGTATCTCAGGCTCTGCGTAATAGTTTTGCAATCTAAAACCGCGAAAAGACCGCAAATTTTATTATTTATATAAAACAATATCAAAATTATGTAATATTTTGTAATTTACTATTTAAATTTACCGTTATGTGAAAACCACATTTTGCATGAAATTTCTTTTTTCATAACTCCGGCACGCTTTTAGATAGGGATCTGAAATTTTGAGACAAGAAAGAACTTTTAGAATTAGTATAAGTTGTCTCAGAAAATTTTTGGTAGCACCCCCTCTTTAAAAGTTATTACGCCTCAAAAATTGAAAATTTGCTATTTTTAGACACCTGTAAAAATTTTTCTTCGGCAAGATATGAAAATTAAAGGTTCAATAATATATTTTTACGTGTGATAACGGCTTTCCTTAGTTATATATGATTCCGGACTTACGGCTCCTCAAAATTTCAAAAAAGTTCTATTTTGACGTTTTTTCTTATTACATGAAAATTTCAAATTTTTGTGCAAGTCACAATTCTAAACAGTTTGTATTGAGTTTTGGAAATGTGCGCTTTTAAAAACCGTTGGTTTACATTCTACCTTGTTTATTTTAAATTAAATTTGATGATAATAAAAAAGTACATATCTGCTATTGAATATTCAATTCAATTTTTCATTTCTTTAATATTATTTTTTTTTTATATATAAATATTTTCGATAGCAATCAAATGGGGGTATATTTTTTTTGTTTTGTCCATATCTATTTTGTTTTTGAAGGTCATCCCAATCATGAATAAATGAACTTTTTTTTGTCCAATTCAATTTTATTAAAACCCCGTTGTTGTTTTTAAATATTCATTTTTTATATATTATTAAAATAATTGAATTAATATTGAATATATCCTGTATACTTATTGTTGATTATATATCATATATATATATATACGTATATATAATATTTATTAATCTAAAAAGTAATCAATATTTTGTATATATCAACATATAAATCAATTTAAATTGTAATAAAATTTTCGTTATGGTTTTATTTGAAAGAATACAAAAATAATTTATTGAGGAATCGTATGGGATGAATCGTATGAATAATAATTAAAAATAATTATAGAAGATGGAATAAAATACAATAAAGAAATTTTTAGAAGAATTTAAATGAAATTCATAAAGAAAAAATAAAGTTTCCAGAAAGTTAATTAACCAGCACCGAATTTTATGTTAAACTTTTTTTTTGTTGTCAATTAAATTTTAAATTCTAACTGAAATCATTTAATGCTTTATATAAGTAAATAAAGACAAATAAATAAATTAAGTACATATTTAGAATATAAGTAAAGAGAACGTTTCACAACCCATCGCATTTTACTCTATATACAAGCAAATTGTATTTAATTAACCCCGAAATTTTTTTTTTGGCTAAATAATAAAATGTATCTATCTTCAGTCAGTTGTATATATAATCCAGGTATAACATTATAATGCTATCATATTTTTTTTCTTTTCAACCATTTTATTTTCCCATTTATTAATTTCATCAATTTTGGCAATTTCTTTTACCTAATATTATATGGGTGAAATCGATTGAAGACACAAACCTATTTTTAATAATTCAATAATACTTAGATATAAATCAATCATTAAATACAAATTTAATAATTTCATGACTAAAATCTCCAACTTCACAGATATTAACTTTCTGAAAGTGTTTGTATAGTCTGAAGTCTACGTGCTGGCAATAGAACAATAGAACATAGTTAACAACCAATAATACGTGGGATGATATCAAAAAGGCACATCATCTATACTATTTGTAAATCAAAATCATCGAAAACGAGGAATAATACAATTGCCTTTGTCAACTCTTAGATACCCGTACGAACCGTTAGTATGTTCACAGCCTGTCACTCTGCTTACAATATCATTTTTTTTAATATTTTAGTATTTTAAAATAATTTGGGTGAATTTTATAATTTCTAGAACTATGGGTTGTACATATATTTAAACTATATGTTTATACATTCTTTAAAAGCAGATTTTAACCTTCCACATAACGATTATCAATCCAAAACTTTTTCAAATATTCTATAGTACCATTTAATACTAAGCGGTAAATGTATATTAAATTTACTTAGTACAAAATAGTAAATATAATTTTAAATATTATATTATATTATATTTAAATATTCCATTGACAGAATAATTTCTTATAAGTACAATAAAATACATATATGTATGTAAATACGGCGCTATATAATATACATCTATACTCTTATCATTCATTCATCAGTGACATATACGATATGTAAATAAACATGATATTATATAAGTATGTATATATATCAATATCATATAAATAAAAATTCTTCAAGCAACCGTTATGTTGTTTATTTAATTACATTTTTTTGTACTACGCATTGTATCCTCAACAATTTCAAATTATCGAGTAAAACAAAATGAAAAAATTCGTTTTAAAGAAATTTGTTAGAAAATTTGAAAAAATCAAGTAACACTTTCGTCAATTATAAAGTAACCCTATATTATTAAAAAAAGTTGTTAACAAAAATAAGAGTATAATGTTGAAGCTTTAAGTTTTGTGTATTACTTCAAAAAAATTTTAACAGGTGTTCAAGTTACAGGTGTTTAAAAATAGGAAATTTTCAGTTTTTGACCTCTTACAACTCCTAAACGGGGAGTGATACAAAAAAAATTTCTGAAATGACTCTTACTTATTTTCAAAGATCTAACTTCTGTCAAAATTTTATTTTCAAAGTTTCCAACTTAAACCGTTTAGAAGATAGAAGGATTGAAGGATTTTGCAAAATTTGAGTTTCACATAACGGTAAATTAAGACACCGTATGCCACAAAAATATATTTATTGTATATATATACTTTTAAAGCTAATAAAAGTAGTAATCGTTTGGCGTTTTCAAAATGAAGATATACCTTATACAACTTGTGCTATAACAGCTAGCTCGCTTATTTCGAGGTGTTACAAAAGGAGGAGTAATTTTATTATACCCGATCCTATCGTACGGGTATCAAAAACTACAAGTGTATTTAATGAAATTTCAAAAAAATGCCTTTTTTCTATTTCAACTTTGCAGTTTAATTAGTTTCGGAGAAATAATATAAGCAGGGTCCATAAATTTGTATGATAGTTACTCGAAAATATGAACTTATTGGAAACTTTACAAAATTACTTGACCTGTTACATAAATTTAACTGAATTTAATTTGCAACCTCCCAATCTTTTTAATATGGAAAATGTATAACAGCTACCACAAGATATCGCCTGAAAATTGTTAAATTTATATCAGTTACCCGAAGACTGGTTTGATGTTAATCAGCTGGAAATTCAAACTTCGTCATTGATCTTATCAATCATTGATCTTGACATCTTCACCATTGATCTTATCAATATCCTGAGTCTATATTTACTATAGCTACTTGCATGCATTACAAATGTTGGATTAATTTTAAATCAATTTATCAATTTTATTAAATCTCGGGTTAAAAATAATCATTTTTTGTACAATGTAGTTTCAGTATCACATGACTTCATTGAATCCAGTTTTTGGAAAAAGAAATATTGCAAGTTTTTGGAAAAAAAATTTTATAAGATTTTGTCTCCTTCATATCTGAGAAATTTTTTTAATCTAAAATTTTAAAATAATATTTTACATATATACGATATATAAGATTAGCACAGGTTTCTTCAAAAATTTTATTAAAATAATTACACTTGTTTAAGAAGTATTGTAGTTAAAAATTGAAAATTTGCTGTTTGCTACTACACATATAATTTGAAAACCTTGAATAATTTGGGTAAAGTTTTCGAAAGTAAGACATAAAAATTAACACTCAAGTATTTTATTTTTTCAATTTTATTAATCGATTTTTATTCATTATAGACCTTTCTATAGAACTTTCCACAGTTTCTTTCTCACATTGAAAATTCTAAGAAAAATTACAAATTTTGATACAAAATAAATCACAGTTTTATAATGCGTTGTGCACCTTTCAGCACCTTTAAAAAACTTAAGTATTACTATATATTATCTTGTTTAAATATCCGCTTCCCTTATCAATAATTTTTATTACTTTTTTTGTTTAAATTTTTTGCATATTGTACAGTTTCAAGATCTTTTAATTATATGTTAACCCTGTATATAAAAATCTGCATAACAATTCTTACATTTTTCTTCCCTATTCAACAATTATTTTTCGTTGAAATGACGGCAAGTAAGCCTTCTTGATAATTAAATTTTGTGATCATTATCTCATTTACCAATGAATTTTTTTTTAATGATTTCCTATTTTATCATGACAATTCCATAAAAAAAACATTAAAAAAAAAAAAAAAAATACGAAATTCAAAGAATTCAATATCATTAAAATGTAAAGAAAATTTGATCAGAATATAAGATAGCCATTAGATTAATACAATTAACTATTCAGATATGTATGGAAATTTATTTCACTTTAAAAAAAAAAAAAAAAAAAAAAAACAAATTAAAAAAAAAGTGAAAAAATAAGTCACTTGTGATTTATTGATTTACCTTTTAACATACTTTTCTTATTTTATATTATATGTACGTGTATATACATAAGTCATTAAATAAAAATATTCCCTAGGACTTTTCTTTTTTTTGTTTTTTTGTGCTAAAGAAATTTACATAATACTTTTTATTGATTTTTGTTTTATATTGTTGGTGAAACTTATTACACTTTCACCCACTGTATGGGTACAACAAATATAAAGAGAGCAAAAAATAAATGTGGGTGAAAATTTTCCAAGTCTACTAATTATTTATGGTTCACAGACATTATCGACGTCATTTGTTGGCTTAACCAAACATGTAATTATGATGCAATTTTTTTTTTTTTTTTTGCAAATGTTTTTTCTTTTATTTTTAGAATGAAATATTAAATATTTTGCTTTATTTTTAAAAATAGTTTATACCTTATATAATATTTTCTATTCTATAATAATTTTGTTTTTAATGGGTTTCTGCAATAAGTTTTTTCTTTACAAATTAAATAAATGAATGCTAAATATTTATGATGGTATATATTGGTAGATATCGCCTACACACGGGTATCCTTGCTACTGCTTATTTAATATTTTATTTGTTTTTGTATAATTAAAATTCATTTCATATTCATTCATAACTTTAGATATAAGTAAATGTTGTGTAAAAAATGCAGTATAAAATTATAGCATATTTAATGCAAATGTAAGATAGAATGTGACTTTACTTTATGGGTAAATTCGCACAAATCATTCAATATTAGAAAGAGTATTTTTTTTTTGTTCAACTATCTAATGAATAGTGCTTAACAGAAGTGTGTAATATTATAAGAGGCAGTCAATTTTTAATCGGTTTTGTTTTTTGGGCACTATACTTAAACTCTAAGAAAAGATTCCTTTATACCAAAATGTTGTTAAAGATTTGCGTAAGAGGTAGATGAATTGGAAGGAAACAGGATGATAAAGGAGTGTTGGTTTTTTTTTTTTGTTTTTGCGATGGTAGTTAGGAATCTCGAAAGACACATATGTGATTAACGTGCGAATTTTCGTAGTGTTGGACTTTAATCAATTAAATACCACCTCCCTTTTAAATTAAACATTAGGTGAGAACCCATAGTACAATCTACTGTTTGGTTTCGAGTTCGGGGAAATAGCAATAAAGCAATTTGGAAAATATAGAAAGTTATATTGAATTTTGGATATTGGAGTTATTGAATGATTGTTTACAAAAAATACCTTGATGTTTTTCTTGAAATTGTATCAATCGAGTGTTGGTATATAAATTAAAGAAGAATCTGTACAGTTTCTTTTTGAAAAATTACAAATTATATAATGGAGGCATTTTTATAGAAGGGAAACGAATTAAATGAAAGCATGACCAAAGTTTTAGAGCTTCCCATAACGAAACACTAGGAAAGAATTACTTTATACAAAAATTGTAGTTTTGTGTACGGATCAGAGAAATTGGAGGGAAATATAGTGATACAGAAGTGTTGTATGTATGTAAATTGTGGACGAATCTGTATAGGTTGCAAATTGTATTATAGACAATATCTATGGTGTTCAACATTTTAGCGGTTTTCACAAAAAATGAGTTTCCGTAACTATAGTTTTAAACCACTTAGAGAATGATGTAAAAAAAATGACATTTGAAGCCTGTAATTGGAATCGTTTAAAGAGAGGCATTATTGATTTTAGTTCAATAGAACAAGTGCTTATTACCTTAAGATACATATAAAAAAGAAATAAAGGTCCAATATCTGGTTGTGTATTAAGAGAAGTGAAAGTTTTTTTAAAGAATAGTAAGGGCAATTAGGCGTAAGGTACGATTTTGGATTTTGTCCAGCTAGCTTAATGAAGTTTAGGCAGCACCAGCACAGCCTATATGTTTTTGAGAGCATTTGTTTCCTCTTAGGTCGAACATATACTTTATAGATATTAGCCAGATTTCCAGCAGAAAAATAAGCTTTACAGTAAAAAAGAAGAGTTTTTTCCTTTCTTTAAGTTTTGGAATTGTTCAACTAAACTCTATTTGCGTTACGCCTGGTAAAGAATAAATAAAGATAAAGGAATTGGAACTTGGTTTTTAGGAGACTTAGTATAGATAAGGTTTATTCTATTACAAAGATCAAATATCACGGAATCTGCCAAATATAAAAAAATTTCATGTACTTGCAGTAAGTTACTTAACTACGCAGTAAATACTTGCGGTGAATAAACTTTTGTTTTTATATTAAATATATTATATTAAAAATTTCAAACTTACTAAAACAAACGCTGCTTAAAGTATATTTAGATAGAAATCTGTTCATTTTCTTAAAAAACAAAGCAAAATTAATTAAAGAAACTTAAGATATTAAAACAGTACGTTTGTTACTTGACCATTGAACTATAATTCTCTTCTGACGAAAGCTCAATATCTATTCAACTACTACGAAAAAATACACTTTTTTATTTATTTTAATTTTCATCTGGTATTTTATTCTTAATGAGACTGTAGAATTTTGTCTGTATTTTTTAAAACTGTTTTAATATTTGTATGAACTTTGTTAGTATGTATATTTTTTTAGTATTTGGTGAAACAAAAAGAAATAAACAAACTCTGTCTACCTGTCTATTATATTATATACACCTGCAATTTTTTTTGACAAGTTAGGGTTGTTAAAATTTAAAAAGTTAAAACTCGAAATTATATGAAAAAAAATACAAATATTAAAAAAACCTAGCAAAAAATAGGGTTTTTTTTTTTTTTCTATAACTTTAAATTTTACGTACGTTAATTCATTTTTTATTTGCTATAATTGGATTTTTTTTTTCTTTCTTTTTTATTTTTGTTTTTTAAGTAGTTTTGAGGGAAAGGTATCTGTTGTTTTAAAATTATAAGTACTGTAAAAAAAATAACAAAAAAAAAAAAAAATAGGTAAAAATTATGATAATATTTATGTTATAAATGTATTCATACTTGCTTAAAGGAGTGAAAAAAACATTAAAGAGAGTGTAGGTAAAAACTTAAATAGATTTTTATAATTAGATAAGAATTAAACCATAAAGGAAATATTAAATATAATTATAAGTGTGCCAACGATTACAAATAATACAAAGTGTATTCTAGTTTTAATATAACGTTAACAATTTTTTTTTTCTCTCTATGTTAGACCGTTTAGTATTTCAATTTTAATTTAATTTCAATTTAAGTACATACGCTTTTGAACTTTTGAATAATGGATCATTTTGCAAAAACAAAAAGTTAGTTTTTAAGTTTTAAATTATTGTTATACTCATGCTTTAAATAATAAAATTACAATAATTGTTTTGAGGCTTCTTAAATTTTAAAGGTAAGAACAAATTCAAAAATTAAATAAAGTTGGTAACTGACACTACTATAACATTTAAATTTATATTATCTTAAAGGCTTCTGGTATAACTAAAAAAATTTTCATATCCTTTTTAAGGATTAAAATCGTAGTGAATTTTAACTTTAAACAAAGGCGCTATATGGTATTTTTTATATAATTAGTATTATTTTTTTTTTTTTGATGGATAAATATAATAAATTATTTAAATAATGCTGTAGAATACTGATTAAATGAGAGAAATATTATTAGAGATAATTTATTTAATTACTAGATAAAATTTTTTTTTGAATAATTAAAAAAAAAAAAAAAAAATCTTTATAATTTGTGAAGAATAGAAGAAAAATTTTTGATATATTGAAAATGAAAAACATTTTAAATTAACATTTTTTAAATATTTTTAAAGTTAAAAAAAAGAAAAAATTTATGGAATGTCAATGTCCTTTTTCAGATTATTTTTATAGAATAATCACAATTCAGTTATGGAACATCTATATGTTTTACATTCAGTTTTTTGTTATGGTATGATTTTAACTCAACTTAATTTTTTTTTTATTCTTTTCGAAAGAAATCTCGAAATTAATATATAAAAGTTATTTAAATATCTTATTTGTATATAATTAGGTTAATTCGAATATAATGTATGAAATATTTTGTTTAAAAATGAATTATAAGTATATTATCCAAAATTTGCATTTATATAATGAAAGTTTCTTTTTAATTTATCTTCATTTACAATATCCGTATATTTCGTCAAAAGTTGTAAAAACAGCCCGAAAGAAAATGTAATTTTTTTTTATTTTTGAGAAAATGATAAATATATATTAAAAGTTTTTTACACAGTTTTTTTTTTTCTTAGCAAAATTTATACGTTATTAAATCAAATCATCTTAGTATTATTTAATTTCATTTTGAGTATAGATTGTTGAACTTCATATGGTACCATATGTTTTTAAAAGTTTCGTAACGTTACATTAATAATACATTTATATAATCAATCTAAAGGAAATTAACGAATTTTTTTAATGTTTTAATTTTTTGAGTTTTATCTAATGTTGAATCTTGAAACTCTTTAAAGTGAATTCTTATTATTCTAATCTAAATATATTTTTTCCCTTATTACTTTTATTACTGTCCTATTCTATTCTTATATTAACCTATTTTCTTATTCTTACATTCGTTTGATTAAAATCCATAACTATATCTATATTTATATTTTAAGGATGTATTTGGATATATTTGTAGAATGGTGTAGACAATATTAAGGATATATTTGTAAAAGGGTGCAGAAAAACTTTATTTTCTTTAAATTGTGAATAAGCAGAGTTTTAATTATGCTTGAAATATTTTAAACTTAAAAGATATTCATATAGTTGAACGTATGGAAAATACGTTTAACTATATAAAGCTAAAATGTTTCAAAATCAAGGATTCAAAGGATTCAATGATTACAAAAAAAAAAAAAAATAAAACAACACTGTAATAAAAAATTCATGTGATTATCTATAATTTTCAAATAAAAAAAGAAAAAAAAAAAAGGATTATTGTAAAGAATGTCAAAGTTTATATAAAACTTGTAAATGATTTTCACCCCCAAATAGAGAGAAAAAAACAAGAGAATCATCATTTACCTTCCATTATTTAGAGATTATTGAATCAAATAAATTTCATTCGAAAATTTTTTAAATTTAATTCTATATAAAATTTTTTTTTCAAATTTCTTACCCAAATGTTATTTATATAACCATTTTGATTCTATTCAATTGAACTTTTTTTTATTTCCTGATTATCTACAGTAGCTATAGGTATTTCTTTTTTTTTTTTTTACACTTGTTTAGTATTTAGTTTAGATTTTATTTTTGGTTCTTTTTATTTCTATAAATAACAAAATGGGTAAAAAAAAAAAAATGTTTAGAAGTTGTTAGTAGCACGTATTTTTAATAAAATCAAATCAAATGACTGTTATATTCGTATATCGAACATACGCAAAAATTTCTGCTATAGATTTTATATATATATATATATGTATATGCACATAACACATATTATATCAATTTTGAAAATATAATTTTAATTTTTTTTTTTTTTGGAAATTACTTAAATAGGCAGCTATTTTAAGTTCCCACGCCGTCTTTACGAATCTAAATTTAAACAAAAAGAAAAAGGAAAAACAAACCAAAATAAATTCTATTTTTCTCATTCAAATAAATTATTTCCAGACATGATTATAGAAGGAAAAATAAAAAATTATTTTTTTTTCTCAATCGATTTAAATGATTTAGTCAAGTGAATAAAAACTGTTTAAAAGAATCTAAAAGTTATAAGAAGAGAAGTTTTTAAATTTAAAATAAAATTTTGTATAAAAACAATAAATAAACATGTGAGTTTGACGTTGTAAGAAAAATATGGATTTTCTTTCAAATTAAATGTAAAAAATTACAATATGTTGTCTTAAAAACAGTTATTGACTTGTTATGACATAAGGGAGAATAAAACATTGCATATACATATATATATGATAATTATATATGTATTATTTCAGGTTTTGTTTAGCAAAAGTTTAAAAATGTATTTAGCTTTATTGTTTAAAAGCTTTTTTGTTTAAAATATTTTATGCTTAAATATTATAACCCGTTATAAAATTTTCACTTATGGTTTTCAATAATGGTGTAAATCCTTGCTAAAAAAAAAAACAAAAGTACTAATTATCTAAGATTATTACCTGCTATTTCTTTGATAACAATTTTAAAATTTTTTCGGGGTTATTTACCATTTATTCGTGGAAAACTCTACTGAGTTTTTAAAAAGGATTCAAACTTTAACAAAAAAATTCTAAAAATAGTTAAATCCAAGAAAAACTTATAACATTAAAATTAAAATAAGTAAATATGTAATAAAACAAATTAAAATTATGAATTTTTATTATTTAATGTTGTAGGGTACGAGGTAGTCGTGGCAGTTTAGATAGTATTGGTACTGGAACTCAAACATTAAATTCACCAATTGGTACACAGCAAAATATAATTACAAATAATAATATTAATAATTACAACAATAATAATAACAATAATAATACAAGTGAATCTACAAGTGATAATAATTCTCCAAAGAATAACACGAACAATAATCAAATAAATTCGGATAGTGATAGCACAAATATGGAATCAAAATGTGATAGCAATCCAAGTAGTCGTTCATCATCACGCATTGGATTTGTAAATGGACGTGATACAATTAATCAAAAACTTACAATAAATGGTAGTAATGATCAACAACAACAACAACAACAACAAAATAAATTACTAACAGGTGAATTAAATTCAAATCAAAAAATTAAATCATCACAAAGTAAACAATCATCGTCACCAAATAAAACAAAAGGTGTACCACAAAGTTTTGGATACATTAAACGTACAAACGGTTCCGCATTAGGTGTTGTTACAACTCCATCTTCAACAATGATAACAACTGATCAACAACAAAAAATGTTACAACAACAACATCAGCAACAAGATCCAAATAGATCAACAGCGCATGTATCTGGTGTTCCACGAAATGGTAAAATTAAAGTTTCTGGTGGAACTCAGACACCACAAAATGATATTCAAACAAGTAATTGGAAATAGATTGACTCGAGATATGCTTTACATTATTTACTTTTCTGTCTGTTTTAGAAATGCCACCTACTAATCAAAATAGAAGTTTCTCATTAACTGGTCCTGGTGCTACACAATTAAGTCAAGCAATAAGAGAAAGATTAGCAAACGGTTCTTACAGTTTGCCAAAGCCTGGAACTGAAATGCATATGTTTCAACATAGGTATGAGTTAGCGTTATCTTTATCATTAATAATTAAATATTTTTATTTTAACTGAAATTTTAGAGTAAAATATCGCCATTCTGGAAAAATTCTTGATGGTTCTCTATCAGATACACAAACATATGCCGAAGTTAAGCCAGAACAAAGCTCATATGCAATGTGGTTGAAGCATAGCAATACCGCATCAAGTCGATTATCGGCTGGTGATTCTATTGAAAGTTTGCAACATGTTTTGGGATCACCAGCAATGCAACGTCACAGTGCACATAAAATTATACATCGGAACTCACCTAGTAATCAAATGCTTAATAATGGGCAAATAGTAGAAGCAGTATATGTTCAAAGCCCTAGATTAAATAGGAGTAACAGTATTAGGTTGGAAAATATAAAACAATTTTTCTTGAATTTAATTTTAAAATATTTCTTTTTAACTATAACTTAAAGATCATCCAAATCGGACAAAATGTATTCAACATTAAGCAGCAACCAAAGCGGAGATATTGACACAGAACCATTTTATTGTTTACCAGTTGGTTCAATTCAATCTCAAATTCAAAATGGTTTGATTGGTGGAGGAAATCTTGTTAAAATAGCACCATGGAGTCAGCCAACATCACCAACACCACCTACTGGTCGTGCTGGATTATTATCACCAACGCATAGCGGTATTTCATCATCAGGCTATAATAGTATTACTCCAAGCCATCGATTGACTTATCCTAAAAGGAATGATGATGGTAGTTTTAATTTTTAAATTATACTAAAGCTTAAATATCTTTTTTTAAAATTGTTCAATTTTTAGTACATGGAAGCACAGCATCATTATTATCAGGTGGTAGTTCTCTTTATGGTTCCGTTGAGGAACGGCAAGCAAATGAAGTTCGAAGATTGAAACGTGAATTAATTGAAGCCAAAGAACAAGTAATGAGCTTATCAAGCCAACTATCAACAAATGTGAGTATTTTTAAACTCGTTTTTTAAAACACAATTTTTTATAACAAAAATATATTTTAGGCTCACGTTGTATCAGCATTTGAACAAAGTTTATCTAATATGAAACAACGCTTACATCAATTAACTGAAACAACCGAACGAAAGGACAGTGAATTAACTGATATGCGTCAAACTATTGAATTACTTAGAAAACAATCAATTCAGGCTGGTTTAACATCAGCTCATATGCAAAGTATGGGTTTACCATCAACACAGACTAATAGCGAGCAAACAACAACCAGTCCTCGGAAACAAAATTGTTTAGATAATTCAGAACAGAAGAAACAAACAGCAAATGGTGGAACTAATTTAAGTAATACTAATCGTGACTCAACTGCATCAAATCTTTTAGAAATTCCAGAAAATCAAACCACTCGTGGTTCAATTTGTTCTCTGAATTCAATTACTTCAGTAAACTCAACAAATCAAGATAAAAAGAAAAAGAAAAGTTGGTTAAAAAGTTCTTTTACAAAAGCGTTCTCGAAAAATGCCAAAATATCAAAGACTGATAAACATGCTTCTAGTAGTATTCCTAATACACCACAAAAAGTGCTGCAGCAAAGAAATTCAGATACAACAAATTTAATTCAAAAACAAATGCTTTCAGCTGGCGGTGGTATTACTGACGATCTTACCAGTTTTCATACGGGAGCAAATCATATTATGGGGACAAATAATGGACCTACAGATTCTACTAAATCAAGTCCACAAAAATGTGTTACTATAATAGAAAATGCTAAACCATTGGACGCTATAGATTTGGATGGAAATCCGGTTGTTGAAGATCTTAAAAAACAACTTAGAGAAAAAGATTTAATATTGACAGATATCCGCTTGGAAGCACTTAGTTCTGCATCACAATTAGAAAGTTTACGAGACACTGTAATGAAAATGAGAGCTGAAATGTTATCTCTTAAACAAAATAATGATCGCTTACAGAAATTGGTCACTAGTCGGTCTTTAGCAGGCAGTGAAATTTCATTACGTAATTCAATTAGTCCAAACGGTTCCATTATAAGTGATTCAAAACGGTATAGTTTAGTTGATGGTACTCGACCACATATTGAATTACCAAAGAGCTTAGAAGAAGAAGTTGAAGAAGACAATTTACCACCAGCACCTGCTCCAGAACCACCACCTCCAACAACATTACCAATTCAAACAACAAGTCCTACAACACATATAGATTTAACACCACCACCCCCCGCTATTGAAGCACCAAGTCCAACACGTTCTCAACCTCCAATGCTACCATCTGTTAGTGAAGATGTACCGGATGTAACTGATGGTAAAAAAATTGAAATAGCTGTGTATTTAGGACAACCAGAATCATTTTCAAAATATCTTGAAGAAATTATTGGTAATACTGAAGCAATTTATTCAAATACAAATTTCCATAAAGATAATAAAGAACCGGAAGAAATTTATAGTAATGCTACAACAGAAATGGAAGAAAGAATGTATTCAAATCCAAATTTTCATGAATTTGTAATTGCTTGTACATATATATCAGGAAAGACAACATGGCAAAATTTAGATTATATAGTTAGAAAAACATTTAAAGATTATTTAGCACGTATTGATCCAGGGACCAATTTGGGTTTAAATACAGATTCAATAACTTCGTATCATTTAGGTGAAGCAAAACGTGGCCCAGAAATTGGTTTCCCACAATTACTTCCATGTGGTTACATTATTGGTACAGTTAAAACATTGTATATATGCCTTCAGGGTGTTGGTAGTTTAGCTTTTGATAGTTTAATACCACGCAGTATTGTTCATAGGTATATAACATTATTAACAGAACATAGACGTTTAATATTATGCGGTCCAAGTGGTACCGGTAAATCATATTTAGCTAGGAAATTGGCAGAGTTTATTGTAGCACGTGGTGGAAGAAATAATATCTCAGAAGCTATTGCTACTTTTAAGTAAATTTCTTTTTATTATCTTATAGACTAGGACTTTGCAGTAAATATTTTATATTTTTAGTGTTGACAATAAATCATCCAAAGAACTTAGACAATTCTTAAGTTATATTGGTGAACAAGCATCAATGCCAAATGGTGAATCAGAATTACCATCTGTGATTATATTAGATAATTTACATCAAGCATCAGCTTTGGGGGATGTTTTTTCATCATTACTTAGTGCTGGTCCAGCAGCAAAATTACCATGCATTATTGGTACAATGTCACAAGCAACATGTAATACAACAAATCTTCAACTTCATCATAATTTCAGATGGGTAAGAAGAATATTAATTATAAAATCAATAGCAAAGATTAATTTAATATTTTATTATTGATACAAAATTAGGTTTTAACAGCAAATCATATGGAACCTGTTAAAGGTTTCCTAGGTCGTTATTTAAAACGACGGCTTTACACTTTAGAATTACATTCACAAAATCATCAACCGGATTTAACAACAGTATTTGCATGGTTACCAACTGTATGGCAACATATTAATAGATTTTTAGAAATTCATAGTAGCAGTGATGTCACCATTGGACCAAGACTATTTCTATCATGTCCATTGAATTTAAAAGATTCTCAAGTTTGGTTTACTGATATATGGAATTATCATATTGTACCATATTTAATAGAAGCAGTACGTGAAGGTGTTCAGTTATATGGTCGTCGAGGTGGTGCATGGAATGATCCATCAACATTTATACGTGATACATATCCATGGAAATATGGACCAGATTCTGTTCCACCATTACGACAAATAAATGCTGAAGATGTTGGATTAGAAGGTTCTGAAATTGGTAAAAGTGATTCTCATGATCCTTTGGTATGTCAGATACATATTATGTTATATATATTGTTTAAATTTACTAACAATTTTTTTTATTTCAGCTCAACATGTTAATGCATCTTCAAGAGGCTGCTAATTATTCAGAAAATCAAGAACCAGAATCAGATTGTGTTAGTTTAGATTCGAATTTAACACAAGATAGTTCAGTTGGAGTTGAAAATGATGGGGAATAGACGTATATTAATTAAAAAAAAAAAAATAGAAATAGTTATTTAACACAAAAACAAAAAAAAAAAAAATGAATAATGAGTTATTTTCCGTGTAAAAGAAGAAGAGCTCACATAACAATTTCATACTGTGATATTTCGGTGACAAATCTGTTAATTTCAAAATGTTTTTTTTTTCTTTTCTGATTTTTTTTTTTTTTTTTTTGTACCAAGTAAATGGAAATTTTCTTAAGAATGAAAATTAATAGCAAAACAAAATTGATAGGAATGAATGTAAAATCTTAAAATTTAATTAAGTATTTAAGAGTAAAAAATAAATAACAAAAATGAAAATATAAAAGATGAAAAATCAAAAGAAAAAAAACAAAAAAAAAAAAATTGAATGCTTTGTATGTTAATCAAAAAAATTGCAATAAAAATAAATATAAAATAAAATAAATATGAAAAAAAATCAATTAAGAAGAAAATAAATATAAAATACTTTTATTTAACTTTACATATTTTCAGATAAAATAAATTCAAATAATAAAAAAAAATTCTCATTTTCTATATAACTATTGAAGTATTTTTTCTGAGAAATAGAAACGAATTACTTTAGATTCTCATGCAATGCATCGGTATGAAAAGGCAATGTTTACCCTATAATACATTGAACTACTTAGAAATTTTAGGGTCACTTGAAAAGTTGTTCTATTGCTACATTGACTAGAACTAAACTGGAAATGAATGAAAGTTAAAAAAAATATGTCCTTATTTGAGTAATAACTTACTATAGTATAAAGCAAAGTGATATTTGGAAATATATGGACTACCATTTATATCAAAAGAGACGCATAAAAGGCAAGTTCTATATCTGTAGTTAATTAATTTAATTATTTTACAATATTTAACACATGGCAAATTCTTTATTGTTATAAACCGAAAATTTGTCAAAGTTTCAAATTTTTTTTTGCCATGGACGCTGAGGTCATTAATTTTTTATTGCTATAATGACTCGATTTTGATGCTATTATCTCTGTATTTAGTCATTCTATGAACAGTTGCTGCTTTAAAATTTTAAAATGAAAATGTCAAATTTTTTTTGTTTGTTTGTAGTTTGATTTTTTATTTTGAAAAGAAAAGGATTTATAATGAGTGAAATACAGATCTGGGTTTTGCAGTTCTAACAGCTTTTATTTCATTTGAAAAACTAAAATTTTTTTTTTAATAATTTATAATTTAAAAGTAATTTTTAAAATTTTTTCCCCACTTTAAATTTATTAAATCTCTAATTTTATGCTAAATTCTAAGCATTATCTTACTCTGTAAAATTGCATAATTCATTGTAATATTTTTGTTTTTTTTTTTTTTTACCGCGACCCATTAAATTCAAATCAAAGAACAGAAAAACAAAAAAAATACAATAATTTTATATAAATTGTAATTTTCTTATCGTGATTTGTGTCTGTTGAAATGAATCACAGTCACCAAACATTAAAACTTAATATCTTTCTTTCCTTTCTTATTTTTCATTTAGATTTCATCAAATTCCTATTCATGGCCCTTAACTTGATACTTTTTATTATAATATCAATTTAAAAAGCGTAATGTTTTTTTTTTTTTTTTTTTGCGTTTTATGAGATTGACTACATTGTACCTTTATTGGTGCTTTTGTTTATATTTTGATTACATTTTGTTTTTTTTTTTTCGTGGTAAGGTATTGAAACATGTCCCTTGTTCGTCCGTTCAGGATTAAAGAAAAATTTAAAACGAAATAATAAATATGTATGTATATATATAATTTTTTATGATTATTGGTAATAAATTTACTTTTTATTTTTTTGAATAATCATAAAATTTGTTGGGTATCCTGCATTTTAAATAAAGAGACAATGAAAAAAAAACAAAAATATGTATATAAAATGATAGGAAAAAAAATCTAAAAACAGGATAATAAAAGCATAATTTTATTTGTTTTGATTATTAGCACATTTCCAAAAAAATTTTGAAAAAATGTGCTTATTAGTTTCACTCTGTCCGTCCGTCCGTCTGTCCGTCCGTCCGTCTGTCCGTCCGTCCGTCTGTCCGTCCGTCCGTCTGTTTACAAAACTTCTACACCGTTAAAGATAGAGAAAAAAAATTTTAACCATAGGTAGGTCTCATAAAAAAAATAATTTTGTGGAACAACTTTTTCATGTAGCCCCCCCCATTACGGAGCTACAGCCCCTCAAACTTTGAAAAAGCCCTATTTTTAAATGCATATATCTTATGTTCTGCTTAAGATTTTTTCAATCTGAAAACGTCATTCGACAGGTATTTCTTTTATCTTTGTAAATTAATATCAAAATTATACAATTTTTTTAAATTTAGTATTTAAATTTACCGTTATGTGAAAACCAAATTTTGCATGATTTTTCTACTTTCATAACTCCGGAACGCTTCTAGATAGAAGCTTGAAATTTTGAGGCAAGAAAGAACTTTTAGAATTAGTATAAGTTTGCTCAGAAAATTTTTTCGGACCACCCCCTGTTTATGAGCTATTAGGGCTTAAAAATTGAAAATTTGCTATTTTTCAACACCTGTAACTTAGGAACCTGTACACATTTTACTTCTGCAAGATATAAAAATTAAAGCTACAATAATATATTTTTACGTGTGTTAAAGGTTTATTTTAATTGTAAAGGGTTTCAAAGGTGGACCTCTTCAAAATTGCGAAAACCCCCATTTTCAGATGTATATATCTCGGGCTCTGTGTAATAATTTTGCAATCTAAAACCGCCAGAAGATCGAAAATTTTATTATCTATATAAAACAATATCAAAATTATGTAATATTTTGTAATTTAGGATATAAATTTACCGTTATGTGAAAACCACATTTTGCATGAAATTTCTTTTTTCATAACTCCGGCACCCCTTTAGATGGGAACCTGAAATTTTGAGACAAGAAAGAACTTTTAGAATTAGTATAAGTTTCCTCAGAAAATTTTTTGGTAACACCCCCTCTTTAAGAGTTATTACGCCTCAAAAATTGAAAATTTGCTATTTTTAGACACCTGTAACTTAGGCACCTGTACAAATTTTTCTTCGGCAAGACATGAAAATTAAAGGTTTAATAATATATTTTTACGTGTGTTAACGGCTTTTCTTTGTTATATAGGATTCCGGACTTATAGCCCCTCAAAATTTCAAAAATGTCCTATTTTCACATTTTTTCTTATTACATGAAATTTTCAAATTTTTGTATAAGTCACAATTCTAAACAGTTTGTATTGAGTTTTGGAAATGTGCGCTTTTAAAAACCGTTGGTTTACATTCTACCTTGTTTTTTTAAATCCGTTTAAATGATTGGTCGTATTATATATACCTACATAGTTAAAAGTAGAATTTAGTTGAAAAACTTAAAAGTATAAAAAATAATTCAGATTGAAATTGTGAGTTTCTAAATAAAAATAACTTTTTTTTAATCAAATGTTATAAAATATAACGGCATTTCCTTGTTAATACAAAAATAGATAAAAAGTAAAAATGAAATTTTAACAAAAAATCTTAGAAAAATTATAATGAATTCTTAATAAAAACAAAAACCTTGTATAGCGTTTGTGAAATCTAAAATGAAGTTGGAAAATAAATTTTTCAAAACATTGATCTATTCCGGTCTGTTTTAGAAAAATAGTAAATCATATAGATTCAATATAGCCAAATGTGAATAATGAATGGTTTCATGAATGCCCTATCCTCGTTATAGGACTGGAAAGCAAAAGAAATAAATCTTTGGCGAAAATGTTATTGGGTAAAAATTAATCAAAACTATAAATGTTGAAAAAGAATATCATAAAGTTGTGTCAGTCATCAGATTATTTAATAACATCTTATCTTGAATAAAGATTTTTAAATTCTTTATAATTGAAACAAACAAAAAAAAAAAGGATTCCACATTTAGAAATTCTTAATGGAAACATAGTGAACTCAACTCAATATTATTTGATTTGGTTGTTTTTCAATTTAGGTCATATGAATTTATATATCATGTAGACTTTTGTATATACATTATATTAAAAAGAACATCATCAGGAAACATGTTAAAAATCATAATTTCAAAACAAAACCATAATCGATTATAAATTTTACTTTAAATATAAATAAAATCAGAAAAAAATAAAAAAAAAAAATAATTTCAAAAACGATCAATAAATTGAGTTCATTTCAATTTAATTAAATTCTTTATGGGTCAATTTTGTTATTAAATTATTGAAATCTGATTATTATTATTGATATTTTATATTATTATTGTTATTATATTTAAATAATGGTTACATAATTTCTTTTATCATTGATATTATGTGATGTATCAAAGGTATAAATAATTGTTGAGGTGTACTGAGATGTATTTACTGCAAATAAAAAGTACTTTTACAGCTCAATTGAAATTTATAGTGTTAAAGATATTTTATTGTACTTGTAGTATACTCATAATGTACTAATCATAAAGTTTTATATGAATCAGAATGGACTTATAAATATGGTCTGCTTTTTAGCACATTTCCAAAAAAATTTTGAAAAAATGTGCTTATTAGGACAGAGTGAAAGTCCGTCCGTCCCTCCGTCCCTCCGTCCGTCTGTTTACAAAATTTCTACATCGTTAAAGATAGAGAAAAAAAATTTTAACCATGGGTAGGTCTCATAAAAAAAATAATTTTGTGGAACAACTTTTTCATGTAGCCCCATCCGTTACGGAGCTACAGCCCCTCAAACTTTGAAAAAACCATATTTTTAAATGCATATATCTTATGTTCTGCTTAAGATTTTTCCAATATGAAAACGTCATTCGACAGGTATTTTTTTTAACTTTGTAAATTAATATCAAAATTATACAATTTTTTTAAATTTAGAATTTAAATTTACCGTTATGTGAAAACCAAATTTAGCATGATTTTTCTACTTTCATAACTCCGGCACGCTTTTAGATAGAGGCTTGAAATTTTGAGGCAAGAAAGAACTTTTAGAATTAGTATAAGTTTGCTCAGAACATTTTTTTGGACCACCCCCTGTTTATGAGCTATTAGGGCTCAAAAATTAAAAATTTGCTATTTTTAAACACCTGTAACTTAGGAACCTGTACACATTTTACTTCTGCAAGATATAAAAATTAAAGCTACAGTAATATATTTTTACGTGTGTTAAAGGTTTATTTTAGTTGTAAAGGGTTCCAAAGTTGCAGCTCTTCAAAATTTCGAAAAAGCCCCATTTTCAGAAGTATATATCTCAGGCTCTGCGTAATAGTTTTGCAATCTAAAACCGCCAGAAGATCGAAAATTTTATTATCTATGTAAAACCATATCAAAATTATGTAATATTTTGTAATTTACTATTTAAATTTACCGTTATGTGAAAACCACATTTTGCATGAAATTTTTTTTTTCATAACTCCGGCACGCTTTTAGATAGGGATCTGAAATTTTGAGACAAGAAAGAACTTTTAGAATTAGTATAAGTTTTCTCAGAAAATTTTTTGGCAGCACTCCCTGTTTAAGAGTTATTACGCCTCAAAAATTGAAAATTTACTATTTTTAGACACCTGTAACTTAGGCACCTGTAAAAATTTTTCTTCGGCAAGACATGAAAATTAAAGGTTCAATAATATATTTTTACGCGTGTTAACCGTTTTCCTTAGTTAATGTCCTATTTTCACATTTTTTCTTATTACATGAAATTTTCAAATTTTTGTGAGTGCAAGTTACTATTCTAAACAGTTTATATTGAGTTTTGGAAATGTGCGCTTTTAAAAACCGTTGGTTTACATCCTACCTTGTTATTAAACTCTTCTGTTAATACTCCATATACTTAGGAATTTTAATGATTTTGATTGCGGTTTTGCAATTAAAAAATATTAAAACATTTATTTATTAGAGATAGATAACTGATATTCGGTTAACAATATCTTAAACATAAGATATATAATATATACATATAGGAAACGAGTATATAACTGTTAGATTAGATGGAAATATGAAATTTAATTTTATTTTGATATTATTATTATCATACTAATACAAATTATTAGTGCTAAATGCGACTGATAATTTCGAAAAATTATCTTTAAAACAAAGGTGATTTCATAAGATTTAGTTCTTGAAAGCGCACAACAGGAATAATATATTCAATAGTAATAGCTATTAATATAGATTCTACAAAGCAAGGAATGGTTAATTGGAATGTAATTTTCTATCTAAAATTAGTTAAAAAAAAACGAGGCAGAATGTAAAACCAAAGATGAATATTTCTTAAATGAAAATTAAAAGAGTTCAGCGAATATTGTGACTCTTGCTCCAAATATTGTAATTTATTTTATAGAATTTTATATGTAAGAAAAAAAATTTTAAAAATCAAGAGATACTTTTCACCGTTTTAAAAAAAAATTTAATATAGTTAAGAATAGCTGTTAACACGTCATATAAAATTATAATGTAAAAGCTTCAATTTTAGTGTTTTACTTTATTTGTATATAGGTGCCTAAGTTATAGGTGTTTGAAAATAGCAAATATTTTTCATTTTTTGATACCAATAATAATTCTGAAACAAAGGTTGGTATAAAATATTTAATTTTTACTATTTTAATTATAAGATTAAGGTAAATTAAGTTGAATGGCGATTTTAAATTGAAAAAATGTTAGAAAGACCTTGAGGTAATTTAAAAATTGGGTTTTTTCAAAGTTTGAGGGGCTGTAGCTGCATGATGAAGGGGCGATACATGTAAAAGTTTTTCTACCACATTAATTTTTTTATGAGATCTATCCATGATTAAAATTTCATTGTTCTATATTTAACGATGTAGAAGTTTTGTAAACAGACGGATAGATGGACCGACAAAATGAAACTAATAGGCATATTTTTTCAAAATTCTTTTAGAAATGTGTTAAAAAGTATTTGTGACGTATAAGATCTTACATCAGACTTAATTTTTAAAGTGATGTATATGCTAGATTTAAGGATTTTACTTCCTATTCTATAAACATTGGCATTACATAACAAACTTTATAAAAAAAATACTCCATGACTATAATAGAAGTAAGTTAAGATTATTGTTATCAAAACTTATATCCTTTTCCTTTCGAAAATAATCAAAACCCAACTGTATTAAATACTCCTTTTTTTTCTCAAAGCTAGTAGAAAATTTGTATATATATAACTTGAAAGCTAATATATATTGAATTTTGTTTAAAAATGAATTTAATATTTTTTCCCTTAGTACTATGTTTAGTACTTAAAGTTTAAAATAAACAAAAAATCAAATATTTATTTATCCTTTTTGAAGAACTGAAAGTCACAGATTTAATAGGAGGATATAATATTTAAAATTAATATTATTATATGGTAATAAAATCAAATTTGTTTGCAATATATTATAACCACAATATGTTTTTTTTTCTATACATCTATAATATAAGCTATAATCATGGTATTGTGGAAATCTCTTAGAAATCATAAATAAATTTTTTTAAATTCTGTATGTTGAGAAGATCACTCATACTTTTTGAATACTTTACTTTTGAAGAGCATGAAAAGATTATAAAATCTATATTTGAATAGATTAAATTGGTGCCGTGAATTAAGGCCTTGCGAAATAAAGCACTCAGACTATTTTTCACATTTAATTAGAAAAAATACCCTTTTTAGCACGTTTCCAAAAAAAATTTGAAAAAATGTGCTTATTAGTTTCACTCTGTCCCTCCGTCCGTCTGTTTACAAAACTTCTACACCGTTAAAGATAGAGAAAAACATTTTTAACCATGGGTAGGTCTCATAAAAAAAATCATTTTGTGGAACAACTTTTTCATGTAGCCCCATCCGTTCCGGAGGTACAGCCCCTCAAACTTTGAAAAAACCCTATTTTTAAATGCATATATCTTATGTTCTGCTTAAGATTTTTCCAATCTGAAAACGTCATTCGACAGGTATTTTTTTTAACTTTGTAAATTAATATCAAAATTATACAATTTTTTTAAATTTAGTATTTAAATTTACCGTTATGTAAAAACCAAATTTTGCATGATTTTTCTACTTTCATAACTCCGGCACTCTTCTAGATAGAGACTTGAAATTTTGAGGCAAGAAAGAACTTTTAGAATTAGTATAAGTTTGCTCAGAAAATTTTTTTGGACCACCCCCTATTTATGAGCTATTAGGGCTCATAAATTGAAAATTTGCTATTTTTAAACACCTGTAACTTAGGAACCTGTACACATTTTACTTCTGTAAGATATAAAAATTAAAGCTGCAGTAATATATTTTTACGTGTGTTAAAGGTTTATTTTAGTTGTAATGGGTTTTAAAGTTGCAGCTCTTCAAAATTGCGAAAAAGCCCCATTTTCAGATGTATATATCTCAGGCTCTGCGTAATAGTTTTGCAATCTAAAACCGCCAGAAGATCCAACATTTTATTATCTATATAAAACAATATCAAAATTATGCAATATTTTGTAATTTACTATTTAAATTTACCGTTATGTGAAAACCACATTTTGCATGAAATTTCTTTTTTCATAATTCCGGTACGCCTTTAGATAGGAACCTGAAATTTGAGACAAGAAAGAACTTTTAGAATTTCACAATTTTCCTTCCTATTTTCACATTTTTTCTTATTACATGAAATTTTCAAATTTTTGTGCAAGTCACAATTCTAAACAGTTTATATTGAGTTTTGGAAATGTGCGCTTTTAAAAACCGTTGGTTTACATTCTACCTTGTTTTCTTATAATCTAAATCACATAGACCTCAAATATGAGACCCTAAATATGACCCCAAAATATAAAAAATAAATGTTCAGGTGTTTCTACTCTTTTAACTTAATCTACGACTTCTTGGAAAACAAAGCAAATAATTTAATCAAGAACAAAATTTGAAATAATACCTAGTTTTGTAATACTCAAGCATGAAACAAATTAAAAAATCATTCAAAAGTAACAACTTCATTGAAAAAAAATTATCTTTTCATAAACTAACTAAAGTAAAATTACCAAACTGACTAAAAAAAGGTATAACGCCCTTTTGCAGAATATACATATGATGTTGGTTTAAAAATTTAAATAAATTTAGTCTTTTATAAAATATTAGGCTCTGAAAATCTCTCTTATATATACTATTTTAATATTTTCTAGAAGGCAAATAAAAGGGTCCTTATCCTCTTTGAAGAACGCCATAAATATTCACAGAGATGCAATATTTTCAAAAAAAAAATTTTATTCCAATATTTATTATACAGTCAATATTTAAAAGAATCACATGACCGTAATGACAAAGTTCTTGTTTCAAAAGTGAAGTTTTAAATTTTTATGAGGTTCCGGAACATATTTCAGGGTGTTTTTTTTTTTGCAAAAGTAAAATATTGTTAGAATCGATAATGATAATCGAAAATATTGTTAGAATAAGCAAAAAATTGTTAGAATCGATAATGATTTAAAAAAGTAATCGTTTTAATATAAATATTATAGTTATGATGTACTTATGCAATGCATCATATTTTGTAAGGATGACACCCGGAAATATGGAAAAGAATTTCAAATAATTAAATTAATAATAAAACAGTCAATTTATTTAAAGGTTTATTATACAACACCATAAAATTATATATGTATATGTATTTTGAAAAAGGACAATATATATATTTTATTTAAGTCATTTTGGTCCATCCATTCCTCTTTAATTAACCAGAATAAAAATTAATATAGCTATGTTGGTTTTGTTATTGTGTTTTTTTTTTTAATTTTCTGGTGACCTCAGGGCTTTATTTCTCGAGAAGTCAAATAGATTATATTGAATGAGAAATAACATCTCGGGCATAATTTCTCACTGGTACTTGAGAAATAAGAAGAAGGATACAATTTCTAATTAAATATGAAACAACACCGCGCAGGCTTTATTTCGCAGGCCTTTAATTCACAGCGCCTATATAAATCTATTTGAATTATGGAGTATTTTGAATTTATCATCTCGTTGAAAATTTTGACTAAAAATAAAAATTTTCAATTTTTAATCTTAATTCAACCATTATTAAAATATTATGCAATTTAATATAAATACGCGCTTCTTAATTTAAGTGCTTAAGAAAAACTAAATAAAAGTGAATTTAACTTTAATTTTTGTTTTTCATTAACTTAATAATGGAGACAAGAAGTACATAAAAATCTTTCATATAAACTTTAAATGTTAATTAATGTTATACCTACAGTTATCTGGTTCAACTAAATTTTTATTTGTTCTTTTATGTTTTTATTGAAAAATCAATAAAAAATTTCTTTTAAAAAATTCATACGTTCGTTTTTTTTTATACATAAGTATATTAAAGCTGAATTTTTACGATTGTACTAGACTAAGATTTTATGATTACTTCCTTATAGCTTGTTTACTCACAAAATAATGAAATGAATATTTTTGTTATAAAATTCATATAAAAGTTTAGAAATAAGCTAAGATCGCATATTAAATTTATTTAAAATAAAAGAATTATAAAAATTTTTAGAAAACAAAATGTTTAAAATTAAAATTATTACGAAATAATTATATTGGTTTATTTTTAACAAGGTTTTTATCAATTACGTGGAAATCCTTATGTAGTTTAAAAATGGTTATGGAAACTCATTTGTTATGAGAACTGTTATAATGTGGAACATTTTTCCGTCAAATGTATTTGCTTCCGTCAATTATGTTCCATATCCTATAATTTGCAACTATTCAAAAAAATTTTTCTAGATTCGTTTCCAATTTACCATCTAATTTTGTCTTGTTATCCTATTTTCCTTCACCATATAGTCAAACCTATACACCAACACTAAATAAAGGAACTTTTTCCTGAAGTTTGGTTAGGGTTAAAAAAAAAATGTAAGTGCTTAAGAAATTTTATATTTTATTAAAGTTGGCAATCTTTGTTGGTAAAACTTTTTATATTATTTAAGTAAATAATGATCTGACCGAATAGTTAAAACAACAATATTTCAATCGAACTATCTTAGATTCAAACTTAAAACAGATCATATTCAATAGAAGCTGTTCAAATGATAATAGTTTAAATCAGAATTGTTCATATCGTAATTCGTAATATATAAAATAAATAAATTATTCTTGTATAAGACAAATAGATGCTGCAAGTATTTCTGTAATAACTTATAATAACTATAGCCGGAAAAATGTAATCAACGGTAGTTGAATCTGAATATTAAGTAACTTTGTATATGGCCGAATCACCTTTATAGCTAAATGCTACAACCAAATTTTTATTTTTTTCCGTAAGGGAGGTGGGAATTTTTCAAAGACACCAAGAATTCGCCCTTGGTTGTGTCAGATTTTTACTGACTAAATTTACCTTTCCGTTTCCCTCTTTAGACAATATAATGGCGTAAAACACCTACGTAGTATATTGTGTAGGGAATAGTGATAGGAAATGTAAGGATGTCTTGATAATTCTTAAATTCGAATGGGTTATTGCATTGCGTTATGAATATGAAATGGCTTAAACTATTAGCTTAAAGTAAATAGGCACAATTGCTAAAATAGATTAATTTGTGAATGAAAATGAAAAATTATTTAATAAAATCAAATTATATCAAATATCAAATAATTACCTATTAAAATTTCTAATAGGTAATTATTTTTTATTAATTTTTAAAACTGTACTATTACTTTAATATGAATATCGTAATTAAAATTATACTTCTTTTTTATTTTTAAGTAAACTTTTAATAAACTTTTAGTTATTTTCTTATATACATATACACATCACTTCATCACTTTTTTTATTATAAAAAAAAAGCGATTACATAATCAGTCATTATTGATATTATCTTTTTATTATTTTGATTGAAATAAATTAGTTCTCACATTGTTTACAATCTTTTGATCTTCAATTTCAAAATCAAACTAAATCAAACTAAATCAATTTTATTAAATTTATAAAATACATTAAATCAATTTTTTTCAATTTTATATTTCAATCTTATATCTATTGTTTTTTCAAGTATTTCACGTACATTCCTTATACATATTCCGGTTTAATAAAGTTAAAGAATATCATAATATTATCTTTTAATCGTAACAATAACAAAAATAATATCTTCAGTATTAAAAGAATCTTCATTGAAAATTAATTTAATGCAAAAACAAAAAACAAAAAAAAAGGAAAAAATAAACAAATCCAATAAGATATGAAGTCCTTTAACAGCATATTAAATTTATTTATTTTTTTTCTCTTCAAATCAAATATTCTGCAGAAACTAAAAAAAGAAAAGTAAAAACAATATAACGGTAATTCCCCAATCTTTTGCAACCAAAAACTGAATTTAATAACAATTTTCCATGATAATCGTGTCGTTTCATTTATATACAAAATCATTTCATAAATTTGATGATAACCTTATGAACACCTTCTCCACCCAAATATCTACTAATAAAAACAATGAAAAAAAAAAAACAAAAACAGAACCATATAAAAAGAAAAAAAAATCTAAAAACTTTTCCAGACACGTTTGTGTTTAGATAACCTCAACACAAAAACAAAATCCAAAAAAAATATATATATAAAAATATATATATATATTATGTATTTTTTATATCATTACTAATATACATATAACTGTATATAATGAAACTTTCTTTTTTATAATGTCTTTATATTATATTGAGTAAAGATTTACCGTTATTTTATATTTGTTGAATAAACCTTTAAGATTAAAGGAACAAAAAAAAAACAAAAACAAAAAAAAAAAAAAACAGAAGATATTTTTATAGAGTTATAGTAGAGCATCTCAATATAAGCGTATTAAATTTTTGGTTAACAGAATATATTTAGAGATGAAGGTAGGAAAAGTTATTTAACTAATCCCATAACTATACCACCACCATCGCACCACCACAACCATCGTCAATAATACAATTCTACATAAAATCTAAACTAAAAAGTATGGAAATGAAAACAAAAGCAACAAAAAAAAAGTTCCAAGGCAAAAAATTTCATAAATTATATTTTTTTGGTATCGGAATTCCTTACATATAAAAATATATAAAAAATAAGAACCCATTAAATGTAACATAACGGGATAGAGGGTACTAAAATGAATAAATAAAACTATAAATTGTAAGTTTTATTGTTGATTTATGTATATATACATATATTTTTGACATTTCTTTTATTATATTATATAAATACAAGAAAAATTTTAAATACACCATAATTTTCTCTCAAACACCCAACCACCATATTTTTATTTTATTTATTCCGATTGTCTGAACTCTTTACTCTTATATCATTCCAATAATTCTTAAAGTGATCCATCATTTGAAAATTCGTTTAAATAAACTGTTTAACTAATGAAACAAACAGTTGTTTTGTAACAAAATATATTATATATATGTATATTTAATAAAAACCAATTTTAAGATTGAAGTATGATGAAAAAAGGAAGTTATGGTGGCGGGAGAGTTTTCAAAAGTAAATGAATAAAAGAATAAGAGGAAGGAATTGAAAATCATTTATATATTATAAGAAATATGATTGCGATTTTGATGAATGACAAAGCTTTTCAAATTTTATATAATCAAAATTTTGGAAAAAACAAAAAAAAAAAACATAAATATAAATATAACAAAATACAAAATATATTTAAAAATTAAGATTTTCAAAATTTATTTTAAAGAAAGAATTTTAACAGTGCCTTAAAGGCGATTATGATTTCTTACTTTCATATTTCATCTTTTGTTTTTTTTCTTTCTTTTATTCAATTGTTGTATTTTAAAATGGAACTCTTTTAATATGAATGATGAATAGATATATATGGTAGGTTACCAATTGTAATATTAGTATGTATTTTTTTTTTGACAAACTGAGGGGAATAGGTGTAACAGAGGGTTATGGCAAACACAATAAATTTAACTTGTGTTATCATTTTATTTTGTTTATAAAAAAAAAAAAAAATAAAAAGTGAAAATTTTTTGTTTTAATTTTCTCTCATTCCATATTTTCTTCAAATTCCATTCATTTCTTATTGTTTTTGTTTGTTTCTTTTTTTTTGTTTCAATCTATTCACCCTCATTTTCATTTCTTCTTGTAGTTTGTTTCATCCCTAAAGGGGTTTTTCAAAAGTTTTTTTTTTATACATACATATATATTGTAACTGTATATTCATTATGTTGAATTTGCGAAACAATGATAATCAAAACAAAAAACCAAAATTTACAAATTAAATTAAAGATTATAATAATAAAAAAAAAAAATAAAATAAATAATAAAATAAATAATCAAAAAAAAAAAAAAGGGTTAAGATTTGTTTGTTATTTTATTAAAAGTTTGCTTATTTAATATATTATATATAACAGAGATCTAAGAACGAGACACGATGAACTTTGAGTATGGTGGTTCTAATTTGTAAATTTGTATTAGAGGTAAATAATAGTACATAATATGTATTTAAGAATAGGGTGTTTCGAAAGAATGATAATATAATTTTTTTATAATTAATATAAGCGAATTTACTAAAAAAAAATACACATTTAATTTCAGGCAAATTTTAATTTTGTAAATTGCCAATAAATTAATAGTTTGACGGTTGTACTGGTTTTCAATAAATTCAAAAATCTGGTACATAAAAATCTTAACATCGGAAATGTATTTACGACGTCGCTAATACAATGTCGCATGATCTTAAATGTAAACTTAAAAAATTTTACATTGTCTCATGATCGGATTATTGTGGACTGGGCTAAATTGATAGTAATCACTAGACTCTAAGTCTGAATTGAACCTTCTAAACGTATCAGATCCACTTTAGGTAATCTATAAGATAAGAGATTTATACCACAATTACATTACTTTGACAGAAGAAGCTTTGAAAGCTTCTCAGATTCATGTCAGAGAGTTCACCTAAGTCTGACCAAACTGGAAGAATTTTATTCTAATAATGAATTTAACAATTTGTACAGGCACATAAACAGATGAATTATTGTCAATGCTTAGTTCAACTAATACTTGCTCTGCTAACTTATTCGCCGACTCCTTTTCTGTAATACTCTCGTACCCTGAGGCCCAAAAATGTACTTGTTCTGTGCTGAAAATATTTTTAATACTTTTCAACAACCCTTTACTACTTTGCCGTCTGTAAAAATATATCCCAAATCAAATATACTATACATAAATAAAATAATAAAAAAATTCAACATTTCTGTGTTGATATTATTTTACTTTAAATTTAGCATATGTTTTAGAACCTTACAGTTTGCCAGTAGACCAACACAAATTTGAAAATTTTTATTTTTTAATTTAATTTATTTTACAATCCTAATTTACAATAACAATCATGAAAGCATTTCTATACATATCTTCACGTTTACAATATTAGCATTTTATTTGACAAAAAGGTTAGTGTAGTGCTTAATTCTTTAGTTTTTCAGTCAAAAGATCTCGGGCTTAAAATCCCGTCATACCATATCCAAATAAATAATACAAAAATATAAAATTAATAACAATAGTATTATGATCATATCATAGCGGAACAAGTCTAGAAGTTTCGGCATCAAACTCTTTTTAATGTTGATTTTCAATAAGAAGATTTGATTTTTGGATCATATCTATACTCTGGATCAAAATATCTATTGTAATAAAAATTGTCAATTTGGAAAAGAAGAAATTAATAATTAAATCATAATAAAGTACAATTATTTTTTACATTAGATAGGTATATATTTTTTGTCTCATCCTGTATGTGTAAACACTTTAAAATGTTAAATATGTGTCAGTATTTCGAATAAAGGTAAGAATTTGTTAGTTTTGGGTTCCTTATCATTTTCAATTCATTCATGGAGTATTATTGTAAAAAAAAAAAATTTTCATTGTGAAAAAGATATGAATTTATCTTTTTGTAATGAGGTAACAAAAGAGAATTTAAATTAAAGTTGATATGGTGTTATACATCAACATACATACATAATAAACTATAAAGGTATGTGAATTTTTAATGAAAATGAATGGCAGGTTAAAAAGTATCTATATGTACAATAGTATATAAATAATATATACATATATACACATTTCAACGATGTAAAATTTTTTGTATGTTTTTTATGTTTTTCTGTTTATTGTATGCCTAATTAATTGCAACATTTAATTGTATACGAATCAAATCCCTTTTTTTTTATAATTTTTTTTTTTTTTTTGGTTTTGAAAAATGAAGGGTTTTGATGGTTTGAGAACTTTTAGTTGAAGGGTTGGTTTAAGTTTACAATTTTTTATATACTACTATACTTAAAGTTCGAGTTAATATATTTCTTGATTTATAACAACACTATTTTAGTTAATTTGTTAATATATATCTACATATGTATATATAAAGTAGTATTAATTATATATTAAATATATATATATATACGTACTACGGTATGTTTCGATTTTGTTTTGACAACTGTTGAATTGAAAATATTTATTTTTAGTCGTTTTTTATTTTCGTTTTTTTTTTTTAATTTAATCCGATTTTATGAAAATAAAATTAATGAAATTTATTTTGAAAATTGAAGAAATAATAATGGAAGGGAGGAGATATGAGATTCTTATTATTTCATAAGATTGAAACAAATTTTATATTAGAAAATAAAAATAAAAGTTAGTAAGAATGAATTATGAGGGAGGGGGTGGGGAAAAGATTTATTTAGAAAACAAAAAAAAAATTTGAAATTGAAAATTAAATTAATTAAAGGTAAATGATATATTTAAAAAGTGACAGATGGCGGATGGGGAAAATCGAAATAAAATAATATAAAATATTTTGTAACTTTTAAGAAGAATTATATATTTATTTGTGGTTCCATTATGCTTGAATAATATCATATTTATTATTTTGTTTTGCAATTTGCGTTGTTGTTTCTCTTTTTTTTTTTGTTTTTTCATTGAATTTATGAATGAGATAATTAATATTATAATAAAAGTTTTAAATTTTTTTTGAGGGTGAAAATCTACAATTCAAATTAATATATAAAGTAATATTTTCTTAATAAGTATAGTATATTTTATTATGCGGTTGATAGAGTATCATGTATATATTTTGATGAATATAAGTTATATTTATATATATAAAATACAGGAGTATAACAATTTAAGTTGTTCTAAATATGTAACTTATTATCAAAATAATGAAACGATTTTAAAAATTATTATTTTCTACCACAACAAATATATTAAGTTTATGTTAAAATTGTGTGAAGAAAATAAGACTGTATATATAGAATAATGATATTTTTGATTTTCTTAATTTTTCTTTGACATTTTTACTTTGAGGAAAATTTTAAATCATTTACCAAATATAACTAACTTAATTGGTAATGTGTATGTTAATATGTTAATATCTTTTCATTTTACATTGTCTTCACTGTTTAATATATAAAAATCTCCTGAATATGTAACATTTTAATTATTGGGTTTCAATCCATCTTAACGTATGTATCTAGAGCGATTCTAAATATGATTGAATCGGTTTGATCAATATACAAACACCAATATAAAATAGTTAACAAAGAATGAAATGCTATTAAATTACAAGGTACAACTTTAGTGACAAAATGAAATTTTACCTTTTTCGTATTCGATTAGGACATAGCAGCTTAATGCACTAACACGTTCTCAAAAAAGAAGTTTAAACCTTTTGTCAATTTTTTTATTCGCATTAACCATTGGTTTTTACCCAATTCCGCTCCTCAATATTTAAACCTCCAGAAATCTTAATCTTAACTTAAACTTAAAATCAAATATAAAATGTATAAAATTTAATTATAAATAATGTAAATATCAAAATTATGGAATTTAAAAAATTCAAGCCAGTAGCTCTAGTAGCTACCGTTGATTTAAATAAATTATAATTAACAAAAAATAATAATAATTATTGCTAGGTTAAATGTGGTTAAACTGGATTACAAAGATTAACAATTAAATGAAAAGTTATTCACAATTAACAATATTAAATTTATTTAATTTTTCTGAAAAGAAAAACGATTTTAAAAAACAGATTTTTTGGAACATATTTAATATAAAATAAACAGAATAAAACATTCTATATTATTTACAAATGATTTTAATAGAGAATAAACTCCATAACGCAATAAAGCGATTTTCCGACCTGTAAAATTATTAATTCTAATTGAAAATTATTTTTGTTTTTTTTTTTTTTTCGAATTAAAAAAAGAAAATCTTAATAACTTTATTCTGAATGTATACATTTTGATCGAAGATAATAAGACTTTTCAAATCAAAATTTTTCTTTGGAAGTGAAAATCAAAATTTTCCTTTTAAAAATTATCTTAGATAATCAAATACCTATATGTACTATCTTCTAAAAAAATTTTATTTTTTTTTTTCAAAATCATAAATTTAACTAATGGTAGCCATTAATATTTAAATAAAATTAACTCATAATTAAATCATAGTATATAATCTATAAATTATCACTCCCTATACAGTTAATTACATATAAAGTAATAAAAATTAATAATTTAAAGATATAATATCATTAAAATTGTTTTTTATCCAATAAATGACTAGACAAAAATACCATCACATTCTAAATGAAAAAAATATTCTATTTTATAAGGAAAGAAAATTTCCACACCAAATTCCTTAATGATTATATATAAGATTATAGTTATCAGATTATATTAATAAAAATATATTTAATCGATTTTCAATTTGAAAATGTAAAAACAAAAAAATAAAAAGCATAAATTATTCCAAAAGTTTTCTCTCGTAAATTTTCCATTTTTTTTTTTTGGGGGTTTTTTTGTTTTTTGTTTTTGTTTGTACCATAAAATTTTTTATTTCAGTAGGACTAAAAATAAGTTGCTCCTAATAAATGATAGGAAATAGAAAAAAAAAAAAGAAAAACAAAAACAAAAATAAAATCAATAAATTAACTAAAACTTGATTAACTTTTCAATATTTTCATCAGAGTGAAAGTTTTAACTTTTTTTTTTTGTTTTTTTTTGATTATTATTATAATTATTACGAAACTGTGATAATATAAATTTAATATAAATATGTACATACTATATATATATATATTTCGGTTTTTGTATTTATAGATTTAAGAAAAATTCTATTAATGCTTCGAAAAAGAAAAAGAACAAAAAAAAAACAAAAAAGCAAAACCGATAAATGGCCACAATTAATATTATCCGCACCTCATTTATTTCCATACCCCGCCAAAAACTTATTATTTTGTTCTATTATTCCTTTTTCTCAACTCTATTTCTGTATTTTATCCCTCAAAGGATACATTAAAAGGATAATTGAGTTAAAAAGTTATTCTTATTTTGGTTTGGGGCTGTTTTTTTTTTTTTTTTTTTTTATCATATTTTAATTCTGTGTTTTTTTAGTCGTATTATTTTCGCCTCTAGAAACAATTCATGATTTTATTAAAGAGAGAATTGTTTGCTGGTTGATGATGATCTGGATTTTTTAATTTTGCACAGTGCAAAAATTTCTAATATCTTCTATATATTTTAATCTGAGTTTTTTCTATCTTAAAACAAAACGAGTATAGGTAGATGTATTTATAATGTACATACATATTATATTGGATATATTCATGAATTCATGCATTAACTCAAACTCCACAAATTATTTAAGTGAGCAGAAAAAAAATGTTAGTAAAAGTTTTTTTGAATTTTTCAAATTTTTTTTTATATTATTATTTTTATTACCCCATTTCGTTTTGTTCGTTCGTCTAAAAATTTTTGGAATATGTGAAGGATGTGTCGGAAATTTGATTTTTTATATATTAATTTATATGTGTATGTATAATATAGTTGTATATATATGTAATAACAAAATATAGGATTTGGTGTGATGTGATGCGATAATGTTTTCTCTTTAAAATTTTTTATTCAATATAATAAAAACAGTGATGAACAAAAATTTTCTAATTCAATTAGAATAACGTATGTCGTGTTTGTGGAATCAAATGCCAATGTCATCGTATGTGTTAGCCAAAGTTGGTTAGTCATATGTGTACGATTTAATAAAGTTTAAGAATAACATTAACATAATTCTTCAAAATGTGCCCACAAATTTTCTAACCCATTCTACATAATCCTGAATTTTCCAGTCTTTCCGAGAATACTTTTCACATCCTTATCCGATAAACCAAAATATACATTTGTATTAAAGGTTCTAACCTAAAGTTACGTTTAAAAGGAGTGTTTGGTTGTTTAAAGTTCAACACTATCCGGAAGAATTTTGTACAATTTCTCTGGGTGATTCTTTTCCTCTTCGTAAAAAAAAATTAGTCTTCTATTAAAATATACAGATTTTTGGAGTTCGTTGCTTTATTTCTAATAAAAATTAAAATAAAAAGTTACAATTTATTTAGTACTAAACATTTTCCTAGAAATTTTAAAATAATGAGTTGTCTTTTATATTTCTAGACTCTTCTTATATGTACTAATAACTAATCGGATAGCTTCCATATGATTAGATTTTTTTTTAAGTGAACCGTAAAAATCTGAAAATATGTTGAAAAAGATTCTAAAACATTTAAACCACTTAGGTTGGAAATTTTGATAGTAATAAAATGATCATTGATAGCAATGAAAAATCAGTAATTTTTTAAAAGGATTATTCGGAACGAAGAATATCAAATGCAAGAAAAGGATGTTGAGATTTATAATTTGAACAAGGTGTTAAGATAGGCTTTGAATTTTGTAATGTACTCATTAACTCAATCAATTTTTAGTTTCGAATACACTTATATTTTTGAACTCTAAGATAGAAGTACAAGTTATCGAGTCTTTTGACAGAAACGAAAATCTATATAGAATTTTATATGTCGATATTTTTAACCGGAGGTAGCGGCAAAACTTGCCCAATTTGGACGAATGACATTTTATTTTAAAGACAATGTTGCTGCTGGGCCGGGAACATTATAACCGTGTTTTTAGACCTAATATTTTTGAAACTCTATCGATTTTCATGGTTTTAAGACTTCCGTCTCTCTATATATATTTGAACAGATGAACAAAACATATGAATTTAAATGAAATTAGATATATGGTAAAAAAATACGCTCCTATAATCTTAAATTCTTAAAGAGGTTGAAACTGGTTTATAGAAAGTTTGAATATGATTTGCAAAAGGTTGAATTTGGAGTAGAAAAGCTATATTGTTTAAGCAGCATTAAGTTTTTCAAATTATTGAAAAATAAACATTATTATACTTCATTAAAATCTTAAAAAACTATCAGGTGGTTTTCTCATACAGCATATTTCTCTTTTACATGTTTAGAAATTGTTTAGAAACAAATATGCAAGATGTTATACAAAAAATACGGTTTATGACCAACTACTGTAATGTACATATGTGTAAATTAGGCTAGAAGAACATTTTTTTCGTTATTGTTATAATTATCACACAGTTGCTTACGCGATTTCGCGCACTGACTAAAATAGTATTTAATACAAAAGCATTTTATTGAACTTAACTAAGAGTTTACTGCATCCCCAAAAGATTTTCCATTTTTAATAAAAAGTAATATTAACTCTCCTGCGATTTTTTCAATTTTTTGCATCAATATTTTTGTAAGTCACTGTCTGTTTTAAAAGTTATTATTACCAAAGTTCACATATATTGTAGAAATTCTATTGGGAATTTAAACAAAAACAAAAAGCCTAATATTCTTTTTTTTTTTTTTATTTTTTTTTTTTTTTTATTTTTTTTTTTTTTTGGGCTAAAAATTATGCTCGTAAAATTTAATGTTACCAGTTTTAAGTATCAAATTACGAGGATTTTAAATATATTTTGAGAGAATTCCAATAGATCTAAAAAGAAGTTAGTGAGTATTGGATATAAAACAATATGGAAAAGTTTTATTCTTTTGAGGGAAAAAAAAGCGTAAGGTTTTTAATGTTGTTTTTCATTTTTCTTCTTTTTTTATTGTTGTTATTTTTTTTTTATTATTAAAATAGGACATAAAATTTTATTTCAAATTTATACATATTAACATAAAATGTTCCTAGAATGTAATTTTATTACTTTTGAATACTTTCTTTTAGATTTTAGACCGATTTTTTGTTTTGTTTTTTGGTTTTAAATAGATGGTTATATGTTTCTGATATTGTAATAGGTCTATGGTGTTTTATTGGCATATCTTAGTGTATATTATATATATACTAAAAAAAAGATTCTAAATTGCTAAAAAATGTATTTTAATCCTTTTAAAGAGATAATCATAAAATTTACTTGAGAAACATGTTTGAACATATTGTTTTATCACTTTGGTAATATTTAAAAAAAAAAAAAATACATTTTTTCCAGTTGAGTGGTTGTAAATTAATTTAAATCAAAGACCTAATAGATTATTAAGTGTTTTTAAGATCCTTCAACTTTTTTAAGGTTTTTCATTTTTTGTTTTTATTGGTATTAAATTATAAAATTTATTTTTATAAAAAATTAATAATTTGAAGAAATCATTATTTTTTTTTACGTTAAATTTTTAATTGTTGCTATATTGCATAAAGTATTTAAAGAATAAAGGAAGGGAAAAAAAAGCTTGAGTTTCCTACGAATCTAAAACTATTTTAAGGAATGACTGCCTTATTTAATATTTGCACCCCAAAATAAACCTGCAGTTAAGAATGCGAATGATAAGATGTTATGTCATGACAGTTCTCCTATATGATGTAGAAGTATTAATCTTAACAGAAGCATCTCTCAGCAAATAAGAAGCTTTTGTACTATGGTCACGTAGAAAAATATCCAAAATTAATTGGGTTGATAGAATTACGAATTCAGAAGTATTGAGAAGACAGTCTGAATGTAAATGATAAAACAAAGAAAACTTAAATACTTTGTATTTGATTAATAAAACATTCAGATGAATATAGTCTTCTACATTTCAATCTTGAACAAAAAATATAAGAAATTGAAGGCCAATAGGAAAGAGAATCTTTTGATTAAAGATTCTCACAACATGGTTTAATGCGTCAACAAAATCTTTGCAGAGTAGCAGTGCAGAAAGTTAAGATCGCTAATATGAAAACCAACGTTCTATAACGGATATTGCACTTACCGAAAAAGAAGAAGATCGTTTTTAAAAATAAAATGAAATAATTAAATATTTTTTTTTGAATGCGCTCAACTAACAACATGAAAATGCTTAAGATAATACTAACCATTAGATCAGCGTAAAAATGCTTAGGATCCTATAATGATGATCCTAGGCCCAAAAATATTAATTATATATCTAGAAGTATATTTGTAATAGATCTAATATTAGTCAAAATAGCGTTAGTCAAATTAATTATATTTTCAAACTACATTCAGTAAAAACCCAAGAATTTATGGCGCCTAATGTAATTTTTAATTGAAACTTAAAATTGACATTAAATAATTTTTTTTTTTCAAATACTTTAAATTTTATCTAACGATTCTTTTAAGTTATACTTAAGAAATTTCAGCTTAAATGTATTGAATTATTTAATTATTATTTTGCTTCATATATTAGCATATCCTTAAAAGACAAATACTTACTTACTTAAAAAAAAATGTATACTATATATAAAGAAATAAAATTATCAACATTTTATTCACCACCACTTGCAATTAACCAATTGCAATTACTGCAATTTAAAAGTTTTATGGTTTTTTGAAGAATTCTTGAAGAAAGTAAATAAAAAATATTACATTTCTAAATTGTATTCATTTTATTCAGTTTTAGTATTCTTTTTAAATTTTATAAAAAGTTTACAGTGGGTTTTATAATTAAATATTCGTATAACAATTTTAACTGCTAGTTAAAAAATTTTTGTTTTTCTGCTTTTGTTTTTACTTATATAATACATAATGTACGTATATCTATGACATTTATTACTATATATTCTTAATTTCATGTTTTATTTGTTTTTTTTTTTTTTGTTTTCAAATTACTTTTAATCTCTTATATTATTATATATTATATATTATGATACAATATACTTTTTAAACTTTACATAATCATTTCGTCCTTATTTAATCCTTTAAATATAAAAATTCTTCTAATAATGTGTATTTATTCATATATGTATATACTTACTTAATATATAAGTCAAATAAATCCTTATTAAATTCATTATCATTTTATGCAATTATTTTTCCTCACCTGTTCTGATTTTTAGTAAAAAGAATACATATAAATAATACAAATACATAATAAACATTTCGTATAGTAATTTTCCAGGATTTTAGAGAAAACGGAATAAAAACAAAAATATATATATACACATAAAATTTCATGCTAGCTACTTATAAATATAAATAAATGTGCAAAAAAAAAAAAAAATCAACTACTAAAATTTAACTTAAATAACAAGATTCCATTGTCTGGAAATAAACATTCACACGATTCTTATAGGTATTAAAATTTGTGTTGTACATTTTTTTTTTTTGTTTTTGATTAAATGTAGGTATTTTGGGTATTACAGAATTGCCAATCAGTTTGAGAACTATTTAAAGAAGCTTTTAAGATCTTGTTTCGTTATTTGCTGATAGTTAGGTCCTATTGCCTATTTTAGTTTATTTAGAAAATTGAATTCTTAAAATTTAATCTCTCTTTCCTTTTTGTTATTTTTAACATACAGTTAAGAATCCTTAGTATCCTTTTGAATTCTAATGTTCCTAAAATTAAGCAGTAATATTTTTCTTTTATGTGTATTTTCTATTTAAAATAACTACTTAAGAATTTTAAGTTTTTTTTTTTCTTTTCTTTGTTGAATCTTAAGATTCTTAACACCAAATTCAATTTGTTTTAATTTTTATTCACATTTTTATGCATTTATTTAATTCTGTTCAGTCTGTTTAAGTACAGATATCATTTTCTTTTTGTTTTTTAATTATAAATTACATATATAATATATATATTATATATATACACAAATTAAATAAAAAATAATAAATAAATATACTTATACTTATATTAAAATAAAACTTATTTATATAATATATGTATATTATATACATATAGAAAACAGAAATAGTATACTTTTGTGACACATTTTATACTCTAATTAGCTTTTTATTTGATTTTAATTCGGTACGGTACGATACGGTACAATGATGATGTTGACGTTGTTGGATGTTATATGTTGTTAGATGATGAATTATTTTTTTTTTGTCGTCTTAAATTTCCTTTTTTACAATTTATTCCTGTTTACAAATTTAAATATGAACAAAATAAGAAAACCAAAAAAAAAAAAAACAAAACGTATATAAACAAATACACATTTATATATTATTAATATATGTATAAAAAAGGATTTATTCAAGGAACACTTAAGAATAGTCTTGTCCTGAAAAATTAACAATGCGAGTATTTTTTTAATTTTTTTTTTTTCTTCTATATAGTTTTTATCATAAAGTTTTTTTATTTATTTTTAAATAAGAAAATAAAATTGTTGAACCATCATCATAATAATTATCAATATCAAAAATATAATCATAAAAATGATAGATATCAATAGCAATGTCATTATCCATTAGTAAGAAAGATTTTAAAGATATTTTTCTTACCTATTCTAGAGTATTTGGTTTTTTACTATGCTAAAAATGAAATATTTTCCTTTTCCTTTTATTTTTTTCTTTTTTTATGTTTTGTTTTTTTTTATTTTTGTGTTTTGTTAGTTGTTTTTTATTATTTGTATTATTATCCTTCAACAAATCCTTTTTTCGCGATTTTTAAATAGGTAAGTTTAAAAAAGTGAATAGATTTTTTAAAAGGGATTCTAAAGATTCAACAAATATTTAAATATATTTTCTGAATTGTAAATGATACATTTTTGTTTTGTTTTTTTTTTGTTTTTCTGCTTTTTTTCTATTATTTAAATAGGAGGTAAAAAAGATTCTTTGAAACTAATTTCTAATTTGTATTATAAGATGAAAAAGTTTAGAAAAGTTTAGAATGGGTTAGGGGTTAATATTTAAGACTTTATCCATATAAAAATGTAAAAGATACCTAATATACCTATATATTGTTAAAGTATTTAAATGCTTTTTACTTTTTATAGAAATGGTGTTTATTCAAAATTCACAATGGAATTGATTGTGAAACCTTTTTAGTTTTTGTTTTTGGTTGTTTCTTTTTTTTTTGTTGTAGGAAAATGATACCTAAATGCGGTGGGTGTTACACGTAAATTGTTTTAAAGTTTTGTCACAAATGAAAAAAAGGGACAATATCTAAAGTATGATAAAATCATTTGTTTATATTTGGGTGAAAAAATTCATTGACATTGATCCATTCTTAAATTGTTTTATTCTTAATTAATTATTTGTTACATTTTTAATTCAAATTTTTTATTTAGTTATTTTTTAGTTAATAAAAAAAAAAACAAAAGAAAAACAAATGAACCAAAATACGTTTTTCTTTTTTTTTTTGGTTCATTATTCAATGATTCTATTTTATGTAAAATGATCGACCTTTAGAATGATTTTGTATAAAAAAAATTTTTTTTTCTATTTGGTTCATTCATAGAATAGAATAGAAACAAATGCTTTATTTAAATATAAAAGTACTGCAATTCACTTTAATCCATTTGTCTTTTTTTTTTTTTTTGTTATTTGGATCATTTTATCAAGTGTTTTACTTGTTTGCCACTTGACTGTCACTTGTTGACCTATTTTGCATTCTACATTTTTTATTTTTATATTATAGTTAATTATAATAAATAACAGTTGATTAATTGAATATAAACTTATAGTTTTGAAAATATTACCTTATTATAGAGTTTTAAAATAAATCAATTTAATTGAACCAGTTCTTAGATGTATTCAATTGATTTATATAATTTGTGAATCATTATATCTTCTCGTATAAATGTAGTTCTATTCTAGGAAGGATTATTTTGTCTAATAGAATCTAGTAATATTAATAGGGATCCTGTCTAATAGAATTTGATAACTGAATTTGATATTTGTTAAGATTTTATTTAACTAAATTTTACATGTAACTGATTCACTATTAATTATTCAATCATTATTTTAAATTAGTTTTCAATCTTTTCAATTTTCTTCAATCTTTTCAATGGGATTTTCCTTATTATTTGCAAGAATTGTGGCCGGATTACAAAGAAAAATAAGATTACTAGTCAAAATGAAAAAAAAAAATAAAACTGTATGACAAGAATTAATTTTTCTTTTACTTTAATATGAATGAATCCTTTATAGTTTTTTTTTTTTCAAACTATGCATAATTATTATATCCTGAATAGTTATAGTTCATACCTTGTGAAATATTTATATAAAACAAAAACAAAAATGTTTGTAATGCTTAGAAGTTGTAAAATTTACTTGCACATATTTATTTCTGTATGTATTTATTTAAAGGATAATGTAAAATAGTTTATTGAACTTTTTTTTTTTTGCGAATGATACTAAAAAACAACAACGGTTTATTTTATTTTTTTTATTTTTTAGTCGGCATTCTTTATCAGTTCCGTTTAAGATTTTTGCTTAGAATTTCAAAACAAAAAAGGAAAATAAAAAAATAATAAAGGACTTTAAGAATATTGAAGATTACATTAACGAATTTACTTTTTATATTTTGTTGTCTTTGTTTAACTTTGTTTTGTCGTTACATTATTTCTTTTTGCAAAACAATACCAAAAACTTAAGTAAGAATAATGTAATAAATAAAAAAAGTTTCAGTGTTTCTTTGGGATCATCTAGGTCAAATAAATATTTAAAGAAAGGACCATCATCATTCTGTGATATTTGACCGACTTAACAATTTCAAAATTTTTTTTTTTTTATTATTTTTGTAATTTTATCATTTGAATTCTTAAAAAAGAAGGGGGGTGCAAGAAAAAAAAAAAAAAAAGAAGTAAAGATAAAAATACCAAATATTTACCATTATATCAAAAGAATTTTGTATAAAATATATATATATGTATATGTGTGTACCAAAAAAGAAGAATTTTAACCTTCCAAGATATTGTATATATCTATGTACTTATGTATGGGGTCTAGTCAGTTTGTTTTAATTTTTTTTTTTTTATTTATTTATTTGCGTTTACTTGTCCTGTTTTTTGTTTTGTTTTTTTTTTCCCTGGTTTTTAGTAAAAATGTAAGTCCTTTTAAAAGGACATTTACGAAATTTTTTTTTTTTTTTTGGTATAAAATAAATAATATGTACATAATATAGAATTTTCAATAAAAGTAAAGATTTTTTGACCTTAAATCAATTTTCTAGTTTAAGGATAAATTATCCTTCAATAAAAATGAAAGAAGGAAATGACAAAAAACAAAAAAAAAAACAGAAAAACAATAAAGTTAAAATAAATTTTTGCTGTTGTTGTTGTTGTTGTTATTGTATCAATTTTATTTTATGGCTACCATTCTGCTGTTTGTTGTTTCATGAAATATATTTTTTTTTTTGTGAGGTCATAAATTAAAATGCAATGCAAAAGAAAATTGAGAAAATCTATTGATAGTAAAAAAAAAAAAAAAATACTTATATAAAACTTAGTAAAACTATGCCAGTTATAGAATGACAAAAATTTTACAGGACATTTCTTTTTTAAAAGAAAACAAAAACAAAAGCAAAACTACCAAAAAAAAAAAGGATACTAAAATGGTAGTGAAATTCCTTTATAGAAAAATTCAATTGTTGAAAGAAAAGAAAGTATTTTCACACAAAAAAAAATAAAAAAGAATATTTGATTTAGGGTATTGGTACTCAATAGTGTATCCAATGAACAATTTATTTAAGTGGATTACCAAAAATATAGGTCTGAATATTGGATATTAAATCAAATCAAATATGTATGAATATATAGAATTATAAGCATATGAAAAGGATTTTTGGGTTCTTTTTTATTTTAATATTGGTTTTCTGATTTAATGTACAAGAGAATTGAAAGTTAAATAACATTTACCTAAAGAAAATAATATTTTAAAGGAAAAATTTTAATAAATTTAGTTTAGTAAAGAATGATTTTTTGTATAAACTTTTTGTAATATTGTGCAATCTGTAGTTCAATAAAAAGATCTCGATTCAGTTTAAAATGAGTTTTGAATTGGGAATTTAATTTTGTTTTTTTTTTTGAAAATGTATGTTTTAACTTTATTCAGAAAGAGCAAAAAAAAAAATAAAAAGATTTCCTTCAACCAAGTTTATTTAAAAGCTTTTTGTAGATTTTGATTTCCTTGAAGGAAAGGAAGAACTTTTGAATTCCTTTTTTTTTTTATTTTATTTCAGAATATCTTTTTATAACATTTAAGAACTCGTAAGTATTTTGAGTATTTATTTGTTCCTTAAAACAATAATATGAATTTTTCTGTACATTTTGCATTCGTTAAATAATCTGTATATTTTCACAATTTCTTTAAAAACAAAAAAAAACTCAAAAGTTTTGTTTTTTTGTACAAAAAGGATACAAAAAACAAAAAAACAAAATTACTAAAAAAATTTCATACGACGCATGATTACTTTTTCAAAAATTATCCCCTTAATCACGTGCCAGCAATGAAAATGAATTCAGAAAACGGTAAATTTATTTTTCCATTATCCCCTTTTTTTTTACTTTTGTTTTAAGTTACAATATTTTCTACTTCTATTTGAGTTTAACTCAAAAATATAATTTAACTCTAGAGTAATATTAGAATGAGCTTATTATCAAGCTGAATTCATTATAATTTTTTGTAATTCATTTTAATTGAGTTGAAATATAAAGAGAGTATAATATAAATTGTGTTTATGTATGTGTGAATGAAATGGAAGTATTGGTACTGAAAAGGGTTGTTGGCCTCGTCTATGGTTTGATAACCTTTCTGTCTGAAAAAAATGAATGAACAAAAAATGAAATATATAAATATACGAGAGGATGAAGATTGAGGATATAAATATGGCATGTAGCCATATTGTGTTAATGATACAAGCAGATAAATAAAAAGAAAATTGGAAAGAGTGTTAAATTAAGTGTTAAATGTAATGTTGAGAGAAAAAGAGAATTTTTATTAGTTGCTATAAAATTTTGTGAGTTGTGATGTCTCTCAGAGAGTTATTAGTTGGATGAATTTAAATATTTTTTATGATTTTAGATATATGTATGTAGCTTGGTTTGGGTTGGGTTGGGTTGGGTCCATTTGATTTGTTTTCTGTTATCATTCTCTCTTTTTCTCTTTTAATTTTTTTTGTGTATTCTCTCACACTTGTATTGTAAAGCAAATATAAAAAAAAAGAAAAATAAACTCTAGGAGAAACCTTGAAAATTGTTTAATTCTTATTTTGTATTTTTTTTTTTTTGTATATTGTATTTTTTTTGTCCTTCTCTGTTATCATATGTATATATTTACAATAATGTATTAACAGTTTTATGTGCAATGTATATAGATTGCGTCGTTAGGCTTATAGATTTTTTTTTTCATACTCAATAATGGCTATTAGAAGTTTCTCTAGAAAATTTTTTTATTTGAAAAATGTTTCTAGTTCCTTTTTTTTTTATATGAATTTGGTTATGTAGATGTCGCCTCGTCGATAATTCGGAACTTGTTTTTTTTTTTGTTATATATTTAAGATGAAGAATGAAGGTGTGTTCCTTCTTATTAATAATAAGATAAAAATGAAAAGAAATAAAAAAAAGAAAAAAAAAAACGGAAAATTAACAGAGACCGAAACATTATACTAAAGAATAACAAAAAAAAAAATTCAAAAAATAGCTAAAAATGAGTTGAGTGGAACGGAAAATCCTGTAAGAATAAGACAGGAAGCAATAGCAACAAAATTATACTACTTAAATATATAGTGTTTCTTTTCTTTTTCATTTTTATTATGGATATTTGGTATTAGGTGCCATTTAAAGAATAAAAGGTTCGTGTTAACTTGGAATTTTTTCCCAAAAAACAAAAAAAAATAATATTTCTAAGATCGTCGTACTATATCCTCGTACTTTAAGTGTTGAAAGAAGGTGGTAAAATAAAGGGGTGGTATTCTTTAGGAGTTGTTGAATTAGATTCAATTCTTAATTTAAGAAAAAAAAAAAAGAAATTAAACATAAAGCTTTCTTAACCTGTATATATTTTTAATGATTTGTTTTTTCTGTTTTATATATATATATATATAATATATTAAGGATAAGACTATAAAAATATGGGAGTAATTGTAGGAGTAAATACCAGAGGGTATTAAAGCTATAGATATAAAATATTTTTGTTTTTTTATTTATTTTTTTTTTGTTTATCATTTTGTTCCGTCGTTATGATTTTCATTTGTTTTATTAAAAGTTTTTTCGGTTTTGTTTTTTTCTGTAGGAAGTAAATTTATTTTGAAAAACTTTTTAAGGAAATTTCTTCGTACATAAAAATAATTTCGTTTTTCTTCTTTTATTTACTTGTATTTGTGTATATCTTCAGTAGATTTTACTATTGGACTTTATGGACTGTTCGACTGTATTCGGACATTTGTTACGGAGCAAAACAAAAAAAAAAAAAAAACATAAAAGAAAAAACATTTTGTGGTTTTTCTACTAAAACAGTAAATTTTATTTGGTCTGACATATAATTTTTTTTTGTTTTTTGTTTTTGCCTTGGTACCTACTCATTGTACCAGAAAAAAAAAATTGGCAACAAAATTGTTTTTTTTTTCTTTTCTCTTTTCGGTTTTTTTTTTTTTTTTGAGTCATATGGGTCTGTGGAACGGAATGATATATGAGTGGAAAATGAGAAGCAAGAGGATTTTCATATTGAAGGTAAATATGTTTTTTTAGGCTATTTTTAGTAGGATATTAATACCTATAGTTGAATATGTAATTGCATTATGTGGTAAATAAAAATGAAAACAATTTGAAATTGTTCATAAAAAGAAAAGGAAAAAAAAGAAACCCCAAACTAGAATATTATTTTGTGGTTTTAATGTCTAATGGAGTGTATTTTAATGTTAAAAGTACAGTAAATAAAATTAGAGAGTGAGTGAGTGAAAGGACGAAATTTGAAAAAAAAAAAAAAACACAAAAATATAACTAAACAAGAAAAGAAAACAGCAATATACAAATAAATTGTTTTTTGTTGTTTTGTTTTAAATAATTTATTAGAAAATGTTTGTTAAATTTTTTTATTGATGTTTTTTTTTTTTTTATTTTTGTTTAGTTTTTATGATTTGATATTACATAATATTTATTATTTTGGTTCACTTACATTTTCTATATAGTCGCTTTCATAGCAGGTATAGTAATAAAACATTTTTGTTGTTTTAATTTTTGTATTGTTGTGGTGGGCGAAATTACCATAATTGTAAGGTTGCCTACAAAATATTTATACGTTATAATTTACAAGATTTTTTTTTGTTTTTTTTTTGTGTTTTTATACTAAAAATTGCTATAATAAAAAAAGAATAAGTGCTAAGTAGGAGTTTCATTGATGATTTATTTGACCTTGCATAGAAAAAAGTATTTTTAATGATTTAGATGAAATTTTTTCTATTTCAGAGTCTCAGATTTTTTTTTTTTTAGATTAATACTTTGGTTTTTCAAATCTTAAAATACAATATAAATAATTGATGATATAAATAAATGAGCTTATACTAGTTCTTAAATTTGATTTAGTTAAGATTCTCTGAAAGATTAAACTAGAGATTTTATAGTGCCTATACAAATTTTAGAGTTTAAATTCGGCAAAAAAAAAAAAAAAGAAATTAATTTTACAATGAATATTTATTAACTTTTTGTGAATTTTTTATTTTCATATATGCATACCATGTTTTTTTAGTTACCTTTAGGATAATTTTGTTTTTTTCGTGATACAATTTTCAAATTTGAAAAGTAGTCGATATTTTTTTTGAATTATATGAATAGATATAACATCTGAATATATAAAATTGTTGAATCATACCAGAGTCTACAATCCAGAACATAACTTATAGATTTTAATTTTATACCTTGGCAAAGAACGAATATATACACATAAGCTAAGTTAAAATCATTTTTTTTTATGTCAAAATGTCAAACAGCACAGTAGTAAATTTTTTTCAGTGCACAAAAAAATTAATATAAAAATGGTTAAAGCTATACAATGTGAAGATGAGTGCCTATAAAAACTGGTTTCGCATAGCCTGTGCTCGGGAATAGAAGAAGAACATTTTGAGAAATATTATAAAAATGATGAAAATCTTTTGATTTTGATTTTACTGCAAATCATGTAGCAGTAATATAGACTTTTAACACTTTCAAGAATTGATGCATCATTCAGAGTATTGATGATCAGTTCAAACTAAAAGCCCTCTAGCTTACATTGAAAAAGAAGATAATACCCGAGTTCTAGAGAAATTAAACCAGATTCTTCTTACATTGAAAATATACGAAAGTCGAATGTTTGAAGTAAAGATTGACATTTCCAGTATGAAATGTACTTTACATTGCGTCATTGATCAAAATGTCAGTCTAAGAAGTGAAAATGCATTACTAAATGAAATAATAGAAAAAAAAAAACAGTTAGAGATCGAACATTTAGATAGAATATAAAATTAATAAATGTCCTAAAACAGTTTTACTATAAAAAAAAAACATTAAGGATTATTTAATTGTTAAATTATTTTCCATTTTTTTTTTCTACTTTATTTTAAAAAAAAAATGGTTAAAGCTATATGTTACCAATTTTTTTTGGTTTTTCTTTTTTTTTTGTGCTATTTTTACAAAATAACAAATGCAATTAAAATATTTTTAAATAATTACATGGAAATAAAATCTGTTTTTCATTATGTTTTTTTTTTTGTTTAAATTAGACATTTAAAGTGTTAAAAAAATATTAAAAATTCCTTTTAAATAAAACATTTTTAAATTTATGAAAAATTATACTAAAAGATTAAAAAAATACTGAATTATTAATGAATTTCGAACCAAAAAAAATATTTAATATATTTTTTTTTGATTTTTGTTTGTTTTGCCTTTTTTTTGTTTTTTGTTAATTTTTATCTCTTAAAATCAAAATTAACCACAAAATATGTGCTGGTGTGGTTCATAACAAAAATAAAAAAAATAAAAAAAATATAATTAAAACATATGAATTGAAAAAAAAAAATTTAAATGTTGTAAATGTGTCTGACAAAATAAAGATCCATTTTTATTTTTTCGCTGCATTCATATATAGTATATTTTAATTAAATAAAACTCAGATTTCATTTAATTACCCATACCAATTAATAAGAAAATTATTATAATTAAATGTGGGTAATATTTGGCACAAAAAAATGTTATAAATTATATATACATATATATATATTAATTTTTTTTTTAAAGTTAACAATTAAGTATTTAACTCCTTAAAGGATAAGTAAATTGTAAAGCGCTTAAAATATTAAAACTTAGAATAAAACTAAATAAAAAGAAATTATGTATAATTACTTAATTGTAATTGAATTTTCTTTACTGAGTACTTTAATTTACTGAGTATATTTTGTAATAGTAATTCATGAGGATAATTTCATCTTTATACAAACAAATTTTGTTTCCAGAACGCACTAGATTTTTTGCTCTATAACTTGAAAAGTTTTTGCGCTATAAAAATAATGGGATACTAAAACTGCAGGGAAAGAGAAATGGATTATTTTCCGCTAAAAACAGTTACGTCAATACCGTTATTTTTATGATAACGAGACTTTAAGCTCTCTTTAATAATTCCGGAGTGAGAAGCTCTATAGTGTTTTTCAATGCTGTCGAAAGGTGCTTTAAAGATTTAAATTTCTGTACTTATTTTTTATTCTGTTTTCTTTTTGGTTTCAATTATTTCGAAATAAATTAAAACTGGATTATGGTTGAAAAATAGTTAAAACCTCATAACTTCTAAAGCAGTGAAAATAGACCTCCCCTCCTCTCTTACAATTTGTATTCGTCTGAATATCCCTGATCACCAATTTCAAAGATGACTATCGAGAATCAAACACCCTGTATAATAAACATAAATTTAAACAATAAACTCAGACATTCGTCATTGAGCTAGAGATACCGGAGAAAATGTTTATTAAGAAGATGGCGATGATTCACATTAGATTTAGCTAAACAACTTTGACACCTGATACGAAAAATATCAAAGTTTTTATGAATTTGAAAAAAAATAATGAAGCTAGCGTGTAATACATCTGTTTGGCAACAATATTAAATTACTGAATAGCCTTAATTCGAGAGTCCCCAAAGTCGTCTTAATAAAAGATTTAGGAGTGTTTTTCGTTAGTAGGCTATCATTTCAGACTTATTTTAACCATATTTTAAAAAAATACAATTCTATACTTGGTTTTAAAAAACAACAAACAATAGAATTTAATAATTCTTATGTGTTTAAATCTCTTTGTACTTGCCGTAAAAAAAACCTTTGACTTGCCTTAAAACCAAATATGAATTTGGAATATACTGAGTGTGGAGTTCGTTTTGCAAGGTCCATATAAATAAGATTGAACATGTAAAAAAAAAATTTGTCATATTTAACTTCCGAGTAAATAAACCCATTGGTTTTACCACATTATAAACATACTTTAAACAAATTACATCTGAATACCTTTTTGAGAGACGACGTAAAGTTACGGAGATATAGTGCTTTTAACCTATTTGCTTAAAGGTAATATTTTGTCATCTCAATTACTGGATAATGTTCAAATTTCGTTTAATTCCCGGTTCTTATCTGTTTATTTAATCTATTTTACTTAAAGGCAATTGTATTTTCAGAAAAACCAAATGATGGTAAACATGTACCCATTAACAGAATCATATCTTTATATATACATAATTACCAATTTTGCATTAACAAAACAATTTTTAAAGAATAATATTTATTTAAAACATTGCTTTTTATTAGATGATAGATTGATTTGTAAATACGGAGTTGCGAAGTTACGGAGTACTTTCAATCTTTTCTTTATTTTTATAATTTTCTTTAATTTTTTATTAGATTTTATATTGAAAGTAATTAATTCTCATTGTATAATTAAATTTATTTGATTAAGATTTCTGTTAGTCTTTGCTATGTTTTCTTAATTTTAATAATAATTATTAATTAGTTATTATTTTTGTAATATGTTTGATTTAAGCATGCATAATTAATAAATGATTTAGCATCACAAAACTATATTTCATTTCACAGTGTGTCACTTGCCTGTATTTTCATTTAACTACATGTGACTTACCTGTATTTCATTTGACTGTATTTTATTTGTAATCAATTCTAAAATCCCCCTTAATTATATTTTTTTACATAAATATTCAATAACAAAATATTTAAAAGAGTGCGGGCTGCCGTCCTTAAACCTCTTCTAAACAAATTACTGAAATTCTAATTTTGTAACCAACTCTAAAATGTTGTACATATAGTCAAATGAGAAACAGTCAAATAAAATTCCGCGAACAAACATATGACATGCTCCCTTAATTAATGAGTAAATTACATGATATCAGTACATGAGATTTTAATATCCTTATAAGAACATTAGAAAAAAAACAAACACTCAAAATATAACTTTGCCCATAAAAGGATTAATAAATTTTCAATTTATTGCCAAATATTAAAAAAAAATAAAAGAAAAAATATATTTTTTTTTTTTTTGTTATTTTAATTATGAAAACATTGTATTTAACACGTTCATTGTATTTAATATTAAATTTTTTTACATCCGGATTAATAATCTGTGAGTTTAAGTCTATTGGTTGTAAAATTTAATCTCTTTTTGAGGTTTTAAAATATGTTATATAAATTAAAGTAATTATGTTTATGTAATTACGTGATCATTAAATACAAAAAAAAAAAAACTTTAATTTCATGTTAGGAAAATTTAAACTTGAATTAAAATATTTTATATTGATTTTTTAATCAGTAAATTGTTATTTTATATTCTTTTATTTCAAATTATATTTTAAAAATAAAAAAAAGAATAACTCATGTATGTGTTTTATTATAATGTAAAAACCAATAAATACTAACTGAAATTAAAGTTTGGAAAAAAAACTAACTACATATACATCAAAAATTAATTGATTGATTTCATATTAATGAAAAACAAAAAAAAAAAATTATAAACAATATTAATACTATTCATAATAAATTCTCATATCTCACAGTAACATAATTTAATCATTAATAATTAAATATCAGTTTAAAAACAAAAATCTACACTATTTTTCCACTAAAATAATCATTTTAAATTTTTATATATATATATATATATATATATATATATATATATATATATATTTTGTATCATAAAATTTAAATAGTTTTCATTTTATATCAGAATATATTTTGTTAATTTTTATCATTCTGTTTTTTTTTTTCAATTTAATATTTCTATTTTCGTCCTTTACATATTATTATGAACAATAACTAAAATAATAAAAATAAAATTTTAACTTCCTGTCATAATATCCTTATATATATTACCGTCCCACACAAACATTAATATGTCAAATTTATTGTTTGAAAATACATATAATTTTTGTAAAATACACTAAGCTACAAAAAATGGTAGATAAAGCAGATTTATTATTTTTTTAATAATTAAGGATTTAATAAAAAATTATTAAGGATTTTAGAAATGACGTTATGATTTTGAATAAAAGAGAAACTAGGAAGCGGCGAAATGACAACTTTAATTTGACGACTGAATTATTAATCAGTGGGAATTCCGCAAAAAACGGCATTTAACAAAAATACATTTAATGAAAGGGATAATTATCAAAATAACATTTATCAACTGGACACTTGGCATAAGTTAGACACTTAGCAACTTGGATGGTTGGCAAATTTTACAAGTAGACGGTCCTTATTGGCTGCATGAATCTGTGTCAAAATAATTAATATCGAAAGCGTGAAGTTCATTTTTGAAAAAAAGTTTAGGTTAAAATAATTTCGTTAGTTTCCATTTTGCTAAATATCTTTTTGTTAAGTATCATTTTTGCGAAATGTCCATTGATAAAATGTTCAATAAAATTATAAAGGGTATTCAAGATCCTGCATACGAGAAAAAATATTGATTTTAAAATTGCGAAGTGTATTCGAGACCATACCTGCAAGATAGTGAGTTGAATGGAAAATGTTGTTAAAATTGCATCAAAATGTTATGACTTGAACTTGGTTTCAAGTAAATAAAAATGGGCCGGTATGAGGTCCGATAAAATTTTTATTATAAATATTTTATAATTGTATTTCGAAAAAATAATCATATGAGTATGAATAGAAAAACAATACACTGCAACTCCAACATTAAATTTTCACTCCAAAACTTTTTTACTTAGTAAAAACTACATTCTACTCCAGCAAACTTTACTTAAAAGTTACTTTACTCTAGTTTTCTTTACTTTACTCTTATTAAAACGAGTTAATAAATTCCTTTACGTTCCTTTGTTAGAAAAGTTCCTTCGAGAAAAAAGAAACCGAAAAACAAAAAAATTATTAAATAATAAAATAAAATAATAATTTTAACTTTAATTTCATTTTTAATTATGCCTACCAGTGTATGGTAATTTATTATATATATATATACATAAATATATTTTAGTAAATGTACCGTAACATTAGCTTAACTATATTGCGGATAAACAAACAATAAAATTAAAATAGAAAATCCAGTATTTAAATTAATTCTATATATATATAATAATTCTATACTATACATTATATGTAACCTTCATGGTGAAACATTTCATAAAATAACATCGGTTTTTTTTATTTTTGTTAATTTTTCTTTTTTTCTGAGTAAAAAATAAAAATAGAACAAAAAAAGAGAAACGAGAAACAACATAAGGATAACAACTTTTCAAATAATGACAGACAACAAAAAATAAAATGATTGCAGACACAATTTAAAAAAAAAATAAAACCAGTAAAAAAAAAATCATTAAATAAAAAAAAAAAAACATAAAATATGTAATTCCGAAAAATTATCACTAAACGTAATTTTTATTTTCAAATCTGTCAATCTATATATAACGTACATACGTACATTGCCTGTCATTATAACACATATGAATATTAATTTTTTATCTTTTTCGTTTTTTTTTTTGGTGTTCTTTAGTTTTTCATAATCAAATAAAAACAAAAATGATATGCATATAATATATTAAAACTATTACATATTTTATATACATATATTCTGATATCCTTGTACATGTAATCAGATTGGTAAAAATGTTTCGTCCTTTTTTTTGATAAACTTGAAAATATTTATGACAAGGCAATCCACCAAAAAAAAAAAAAAAACAAAACTAAAATAATAATAATAATCAGCCTACTTAAATTTCGCACTTATTTTTATTTCTTCTTCCCTTTCACTATATTCGTTCACTATTTACACGTCTTCCATCAAAAAGTGAATTGACAATATGCTAAATATTAATAAAAATGTCTGTTAATATTATATTATGGCGCCAACTTTCATTATATATATCATTATTATTATTATTATTATTATTATTACTATTGTTACTATTACTACTGTATACTATTACTGTTATTTGTTATTTTTATTGTCTATATGTTTTTCAATATTTCCTCATTAAAAAAAAAAAAAAATAAAAACCTTTTTATACGAACACAGCCTGAAATTATGCAATCGCAGTTTTAAATTTACATAGTTTTTTTTTGTATTTTTTTTTTTTATTGTTGATATTATTATATTGTTTTATTGCTTTTATCAAATTTATTATAATTTTTAAATAAAACTTATATTAAATAATAAATTTCACAAAAATTACTGACATTTATGTTATTTTTTATTTCATATAATAATTTTTGAATGTTAAAGATAATATTGTATTTTTGTATTAAATTGAAAATTTTTTAAATAAACAAATTGAAACGATTATATTTATTAAATTTTTAAATCATTTAGATAAAGAAAATTTTAAAAGAAAAAAAATATTTTAATACTGTAATTGTATATTTTATATATTTTTAAAGAAGAAAAATTTTTGAAAAATATACTGAACAGAATATACTGGCTGATATGGCAAAAAAACGGAGGATGATAAAATTTTGTAGTTATTTTGGCACATTATTTTTAAATATTGACGTTGTAAGAAATTTTTTTTTTTAAAATTTGATAGGCAACCATACAACATGAAAAATAGAAATTGTTATGGTTATGAATTTAATCTATTTTGCGCCATTTAAGATTCTGTTTGCTTTATAACATTCTTCAATTCATTTCCATATTATTGCAGAATAAGTGAATGCATTAAACAATTTTTATAAAAATTACATTTGTAGAAAAAAAAAAATGATCAAACTTCAAATATACGTGTGGAAAATATACGTTTTCATAAGTGTGGAAAAAATTGGTTTTCAATTAAACCCCTTTATATTTATTAAAAATTCATTGAATAATTGATTTTTTTTTAACTTATCATTTAGACTACACATGGCTTAATGAAAGTTGAAAGAATTGTTAGTTTAAATCTGTTAAAATGTATATATGAATGTATATTCATATTGTCACTTAAATTGAAAAGAAATTACTTTTATTTAAATATCATTTTCCTAACATTAAAAAAAAAACCTAAAATCCATGACAACAAAATTTAAAGATCTATTTTATTCTATATGTAGGATTGTTGTTTTAAAGATTAATATCAAATTCATTATAGAAGATTACAAAACTTGTCGTCTCTATTCTTATAAAAAAAAAAAAACTAATTTAAAGATTTTAAATGAATTGTTATTTTATTCTAAAGCATAAAAATAAAAATTTAGTGATATTAGATTGTAAAATTTTTTTTTTTTGTTATTATATATATATGCATCCTGTATTTTATAGCACTCTGTACTTAAATTAATCAAAAAATGCAAAATAAAAAACTTTAATTTGAAAATATTATATAAATTCTTTCTTATTCCTCAAAATAGTATAAAAATTTTCGGTGCGATATTAAAACCATATAAAAAGAAATTTAAAAAAAAAGAAATAACATTGAAATCCTTTATTTAATAAAAGATTGCAGAAATTTTCACTAAAACCCAATCTTTACGAAAAAAATTCTTCAATTTTTTATTTTACATTTTACATTTTTTTTGTTTTTTTTCTATAATGTATTTCTTTTTAGTAGTAGTAAAAAAAAAAAAAACAAAGAAAAGTGTTTTGCTGCTTCAAGCGCCAGAAATGTTCTTCTGATTGCGGTACAGTTGGTGTGAATTAAAAATTTTGTGTTGCTTAAAATTTCTGATTTACTACAATAAAGTCTGATTTTCCTTCTGTTTTCTATTATATTTTGATTTATTTTTATATTTTTACTATTATTTGAATTTCTTATCACTGTCACGTGACGCCAATTTTATTGTGAATCAAATGACAAGGATATACGACAAAAATAAGGAAAAATAAAAATAAAATGAAAAATAAAAATTTTAATATAACATGTTAGTAAAAATGAAAAAAAAAAAAAAAGGATTTGAAGAAAAAGGATAAAAAATCAAAAGAAAAACGAAAACAAAATAAAAGACAAAAGAAAAGAAAGAGAAAGAGAATTTTCTTAACATATAGATTGGGTAGATTAACAAAAATAATAATTTTCTTTTGAAGGAGGCAAAAAGACTTTATAGCTAGGAATTCAACGTCACGCTTTTATAATATAATATTGTGCTATATAGGTACGTACCTATACTGTTTAAGTTCTACTGCTCGGTTAGTAGTTATTATATATTTTTGATATTATAATAATAATACACCTAATGCTAGTAATAATTTAACACTTTTTTATGTTCATTAAATATGAAAATTTATTTTTTTTCTTTTTATTCCCTTATTGTCTTTTTTTTGCCAGGTTTATTATTTTATATTTTAAAAGTTTTTTTTTTCGAGGAAAAGATATAAATTTTTTGAAAGTACATAGTTGTTTGTTTTTTTTCGTTTTTTTTTTTTTTTTGTTGAAATAAGGATTAAATTTCAAGGTGTGAAACTTAAATATTGACTCATTTTACATAATAATGAGATCTTTAAATAAAATTAGACAAGAAAATGACACAGAAAATAAAGAAAAAATTTAAATTTTCTTAACAAAAGAATGAACAAAATTTTCTGAAACTTCAGTGTTTCAATGTTTTTCTTTTAAGAAAATATTGAAATTCGAAAATTTTTTTATTCATTTTATTCCTTATTAACTAGAAACTTTAAAAAGTTCAAAAGAAAAACTTTATTTTTACCGAAATTTATTAAATTGTAGATAATTTTTGAGAGCAGTTATATTATATTTGAATTCAGTTTTCCTTTTCTTTAAATAAATTTTTTTTCATAAAATTTTCTAGCATTGATTTTTTAATATTAAATTAAAACTTCTTATAGTGATTTTCTTGTTTTTTTGCAATAAAAACTTTCATATTTATTATTTATCAATTTTTTTTTTTTTAATTTTATATTTTATAGGTAATTTTTAAGTTTTAATTTTAAAAATCTGGCTTTATAGTAACAGAACCAATAAACTTTAATTAAATAATTTTTTTATACTTGTACTCTTAAAGAATTTCTGAAGAATCTTAAAAAACTAAAAACTTAAATTAGTGTTCTCTGAATTGGACTACAAACCATTTTAAAATATTTTTATTTTGTTTTATACAAGATTTTTATTGTCCTGTTTCTAAAAAAAAAAAACGAAAAAAATTATTTTTACAAAAAAACCGAAAACGGGAACAAATTAAAACAAAAGACAAGAAACTTTTTAGAATACAAAAAAAATATTTTATAAAAAACTTGTTAAAACTTTAACAACTTGAAAATTAAATTTAGAAAAAAAAAAAAAAAAACAAAAAAAAAAGGAAAATAAAAATATATAACAAAACAATCTTTAGTATTAGTATTTTTTTTTTTCTTTTTATTTTTCGTAAATGTGAATGCTAAAATGTAACACATAATAATATAAATTTTTATTTTTTCAAGAAAGAAAAATCCTAATCCTTTTCTTTTGTTTTAAATTTTTTTTTTGTCTTTCATTTTTAAGTGGGACTTTTAACTATATATAGTTGAAAAAACTTTTCCAAAAATTGTTTATTTTTTTTTTTTTATTTTCTTTGCCTGCCTTTCGGCTGGACAGATTTAACTAATAGGGTCTAGTACGAAATCTCGACATTTTTTATCTCAATTTTTAAAATCTCGCTTTTTTAAAATCTCGCTTTTTAAAATCTCGCTTTTTAAAATCTCGCTTTTTTAAAATCTCGCTTTTTAAAATATCGCTTTTTAAAATCTCGCTTTTCAAAATCTCGCTTTTTTATATTTATTTGGGCTCGAAAAGCAATTTAAAAAAGCAAGATTTCAGAAATAAATAACTAAAAGAAAAGCTCATGGGTTCCTGCACAGGTCGTAAGTTTTTTTTCTTTACATACCCCCTTTACGACCAAATTATAGTGTAAATATATGGTATATAATATAAAGAAAATAATTAATATTAGTATATAATTTAATAATAGTATAAACCTATAATGGCTTTAGTAGTTGATGATTCAATAATAGGTAATACGTAGGTAATTGTCTTGCAAGCTCCTTGGATAGAACTTTTCTGCCAAAAAATGACTGCAGCTACTGCTCCGTTACTGGTTCTGAAAATTTACATTTTCCAAGAACGCAAAATAATGCAGAATACTGGCATCGTCGTCTACAGGTAAAAAGATAATTAATAATCTAATGATTGTATGTTGATATAATTATTTCAAATTAATTAAAAAGGTTGTGGTTGGTAAATCCCATATTGGCGTTTATAAATTGGTGGCAGAAATGGGGAAAGAACGTATAGTTGCCCGGACAAGGTTGGAGAAAATGAAAAACGACGAAATACGTATCCCAAAAAAAAGAGCGGCTATAAAAACAAAAAAGACAAAAAAGAAAGAATAATAAAAAAAAGAAAAAAAATGAGTAAATTAGACTTTTTAAAAAGAATTGTAGAAAATATAAGTATAAATTAAATTTTTTTTTTGTACTTGAGAAAATTAATTTAATTTTTGTTATAATATGTAGGATATTTATTTTGTTGTTTATTTAAAATAAAACTGGAAATGTATGGATTACTTTTGTAATAAAATTTTATTATTTTGTCTAAAGAAAACAGAAAATTTAAAAATTTTTCCAATTTGAAAAATAAAAATTTTTCGATATTTTCTATTATTAAAAAGTACGATTTTAAAAAAGCGAAATTTTAAAAGGCTAGATTTTGAAAAAACGAGATTTTAAAGAGCAAGAATTAAAATGTCGAGATTTCGTACCACTCCCAATTAATATATATATACATAGTATGTATGTTTGTATTTATACAAAAGTAATTCTATATTTCATAAAAATTAAAAGGACAAAGTTTAGTACTTAAGCTTATTTTATAGTTAGAAGTGCAAAAAAAACAAAAAAAGAAGAAACTTATAATTTTTAATGACTTTAAGAAATAATATAATATCCTTCAATACATATTTCAATTTTTATCGCCTTCAGAAAAAAAAATTAAAACTTGAAAATAAATGAAATACAATACAACTAAAAAAAAATTGTACATATAAGGAGTTGTTCTGCAAAATAATTAAAAAAAAAAAATTTGAAATTTCTAAATAGTTTTGAGTGTTGACATAATTAAGAACAATCAGGTAGTAAGTAAGTAGTTTCTTTCTTAAAAAGGCTTTAGATTTGAATTTCCAGTTTTCTTCAAAGTGATTTATGGAATGAAATTTTAAATGAAATTTTAGCAAGACAATAAATTAGTTTTGAATTCAATAAAAAATAAGTTTTTCTTTAAATTTTTCTTTGAACTAATAAAAGGTTAAATTTTGTGAGTTAAGCTAGTTAAATATTTGAATTTAATTTGATAGTATTTAACTGAATAAGTATAATGTGAGCCTATACATAATTCCTTTTTACAGTACACCTTTGATATTATTCACCTGAATTAGACTAAATTATTGTTCTTTCCTGTTGTTATTATCTTTACTCTAGTTCATCTCTAAAAGACATCTAAACCTGAACATCCCTAAAAGTTAGTAATTTGGTGCATTTATCACCTGAAATCGAAAACTGGTAAGTTAAAAGATTTGAATTAAGTATTGAGTTATTAATGGAACAATGAATTATTAATTTAGTATCGTATACAGCGGTATTGGAATCCTTTTTTTTTTTTCTTATTTTTCATATATAAACTAAATTAAAGTCCCTAGTAGAGCTTTGAAATTGGAATTTTTTAATATTTTCGAAGTTTATTTATGGGATATTCAAAATCAACAAAAAAATACTGAAAATAACAAAACAAATAATCCTCTTTAATATTCTTAAGAAATATTATAATACGACTGAAAGGATAACGAAAATACGTATATTTTATTTATTTGTATATTATAGCCTACAAAAAAATAAATGCTTATATATACAAGAATATAATATATTTGTAAATAGTTATAATCAATAAAAATCAATATTCTGGAAAATATAATTCTATATTCTTATAACAGCATTTTCAAAAACAGTAAATTGTTATCAAAAAAAAATAAAATAAAAACCTATTGTCCTTTTGAAATTCTGTTTGGTTACATAACCATGTGGAAAAACGTTCATTCATTCAACTTATTTCCGTTATTTTTTTTTTTTTCTTTGATAATAAATGAATAATAGATAAAGTCTTTTATCAAAACGTTTACAGATAGAGTCATGTTAAGTGATTTTTTCAACAATCAAAACTTGTCCAAAAAGGAATTCTTTATTCTCTTGTTAAATTTAAGATTTTTAAGAAGGACATTTATTTGAATTTTTGTTTCTGTTTGTTAATCAATTCATAATGAAAGGGAACAAAAAAATGGAAAATTTCTGATTACATGATACCATTATTGTTTGGTATTTATATCAACATCTTAATATTTATTTTGTTCAAATAAAACGATATTTAGGATATTCATAAATTGAATAGAATTGTATTGAGAAAGAGAAAAAGAGAAAAAAAAAAAGAATAATAAAAATATTGCTGTGGTCTTGTTTCCTAGAAAATTTATATTATATAAAATTAAATAAAGAAGAAAGAAAAACAATTCTATTAATTGAATACTTCACTTTTAGGATTTATATTTGTTAATACAAGATGAAATATTTATTAATTAGATTAAAATATAGTGGCACTATAAATGAATATAAAATAAAAATGTGTAATTATTTACAGGAAACAAGAAAGATAAACAAATTATATAAAATAAATATTATAAAAAATGTATGAACAATCATTTATTCTACTTAAAGCTCCATTATGTTTATTTTGAAGAATTTGCAAGATAAATTTTAGGTCTAGTAAGTACGATAGATATTATATAACTTACATTCGTTATAAATAAGGTTTAAGTATTTTGCATTTTTATGTGGAACTTTGTTTCTATATTTGAAAAGAGGTCAAAGTGTTTTCGAAGCCTTCAGCTTATTTTAATTTACTATCAACAGTGTCAATACTATTAATCAATACTAATAAACGTTTTTTATAAAACAATCAGTTGTTAAAATATTTTGCTTTTACCTGTTGAACGTCTTCGAAATAACCTCATTATGACTGACTACCAATATACTAACTTTCAATTAGTTTTACATTATATTAATTTACAGAGACATTAAAAAACAGAAATGTTAAAAAAAATATAAAATTTTATATATATGTGTAATTGTGAAAAGCTCCTGCATCCAAATGCAAAACACTTAACCTAATACATATATAAAATCAAAATAAATGGTATAAAAATTAAATACTTAATTATTTTTTTGGAACGACAACAAAATGAAATATTTTAATATTTTCTTTTAAATATTAGTTTTCTTTTCGAACTAAATACAATTTTAAGGACGCTATAAGGAGAAAATAATAATAAAATCCAAGGACGAATTATAGATTACTTTTTTTTTTTCATTTTTATTAGAATATTGCCATTTCTCATTCTTTTTTTAATTTTTATTTCCTCCTTAATAATTTTCTTATAATAATAATCGTAATTTTTTTTTTTATGATTTATAATAATGTACCAAAAAGGATTAAACAAAAGCTGCAGAGTAATGAAATATTTGATACTTAATTTTTCTTTTACTGTTCTGTTTTTGTAAACGAGTTGTTAAAATATTAAAAATTTCCATATTTTTTTATATTTTCAACTTTTAAATGCCTCTTTACAAGATACAAGTAAACAGTAGGATACCGAAATAAAAACGAAAAACAAAAATTAAAGGAAAATAAAATATAATTCGCTAAAGTATCCAATCTATCTGAAGAAAATTACATAAAAATCATTTAAAAAATATCCGAATAATTTTCAGTTTCGGTTCTTTTTTAATAATTTTTTTTTTCTGTCTTTTCAACTCCTTTATATAGTTCATACTTTATTTTTATTTTTTTATTTTATGATAATTATACAATTTTTTTCTGGTTTTTTGGTTTTTATTTCCCCGACTTAAATCCTGTAGAAGCAATGAGCAAAAAAAAAAAAAGTAACGATTAAATATAAATTGCCTTATAATATCCTTGATATTTAAAGATTATAATATTACTAATTAGCTGTAAATCAATTTGAGTGTATGTATTTAAATGTAAGTGGGTACATATTTAAGTAGAATATCAGAGTACAGTAAAGGACTCTCTCAACTTTTAAAGATCAAAATAAAAATTTAGGGTACGGTAGAGACAGAGTTCCTTTAATTTATTAACTGGTAAAATTAATTTTATTTATTGTTAATTATTAGACCTTTTGATTTGATCTCTTGAAGATTTTTATGATTTTTGTAATAAGCGAGTTATTATGATTATCTAAATAATAAAATAAAAAGGCATATCTAAAAAACCATGTCAGTAGTTTGATATAGTTTATCAATATGGATCAATCAACTATTTTACCAACATATCAATTAGTAGAAAGTGAAATACAATTCAACCCATAGGTATTTCTTTTTGTTTGTTTGAGTTTATTCCTCTGCCACATAAATTTGACTAGAAATTATTCTTACGATGTGTATGGGATTCGAAGCCACACTCTCTTGGTATATTTGCAGCGTATTTTGTATTCTCTTATCCACTAGACCACCCCACATAGATATTTTACAACAAACTAACTAAAAATAATAAGTTTGATTTAAAAGGTCTACAAATAAGCATTAGCTGCCAAGAAAACTTTTACACAAAAATTTTATTAGTGCTGATAAGCTGAACACGAACAAGAAAAAAAAAAATATATATATATATATATTTATTAAATGGCTCGTAAAATTCAAATGTGTAAGGTGTAGATGGTAAAGTAAAATTTTACTTAAATAATAAAATCAACATCCTTATCCCACTAAAAAAACAATTTTTATTAATTTATTGCTTGAGTTTTCCATGAATTTCTTTTCATTCTACCGTACAAAATGAGAAAAAAAAATTTGTTTTTGTATATGATTTTTTTTTTTTTTATTTTTCTTCAGAATTAATTTAACGCTACTAATTAAAGTGAGATGTGTAATTCCATTAAGAAAAAGAGAAAAAATAAAAAAAACCAAAGTAATTTAAATTAAGTGTCAAAACGTTTTCTGTAAATAAAAATTGTTGCATACATTAAGGCGGAAGTAATTATTTATTACCATATATAAAATATTTAAAATTAATCTGAGGTTACATTATGGTTTTAATAATATTTCAAATATAATTTAAAAATTTTAATTGCTTACAACTTGTTGAGATTTTTATTTGTTTAAGTTTATTTTTAAATTTAAATATTGTGAGTAAGTATAGAACTTTGTGTAAATTTGAAATTATGTATTTGTGTAGTTATTACATGAAAACTTGAAAATAATCAATAAAAGCATAATATAAAAGTTTACAATGTTCTGTTATGTAAAAATTTATTGAATTTTGTTTTTTTTTTTTTTTTTGAAACATTACGAACTTTTATAAAATAATTGAAAAATGATTTAGGAATATTATATTTTAAAGAAATTCTAAAATATTAAACACAATTCTCTTAAAATGAATCTTAAATCAGTGTAATAAGATTTTCATCATTTTACGGAGCAATTTTAAATAATCAAATTCTCTTTAAATCAGGAAGTCCAAACAGTTTTTTTTTATTTTTTTTTCTGTTTTCATTCTTTGCTTTTACTGTTTTGTTTAATGATCAATTATGTTGTCTGCTTTAACAAATCAAAATGATTTGTTATCTCTATTATTTTTCCTTTATTATTTTTTCTTTATTCTCGAAAAAAAAAGAGTAATTTGTAATATTTTTGTATATTTTATATTTTTATTTATTCATTTATAAGAGATAATGATAATAAAACATAATTCATAAACAATATAAAGAAAAAAAAAACAAAACTACATATTAATGGCTATACCAGAACACCAGAATAAATAATAAAAAATCCGAAAAAAAAAAATAGCGTAATTTAGGATTAAAAAGCCTTACAAGAAAAACAAAAAACGAAAAAAAAAATTGGAAACAAACGGAAGCAAGAAAAAACATTTTTTTTTTTTTTTTCTTCTTCAATGCATAAAGAAACAAGACTGAAGATAAGTGAGGCAATAAAAAAAAAAAAAACAAAAATATTGAATTAGTTAAAGAAAAAAAAAAAAAGAGCAACAGACGTTATCCTTCAATAAATCCCTCTTCTATACTTTGGCTAATTTATATGCACCCTAACATTAATACTCAATTCAGTTCAGTTGAAAAAGAAACATTTCTACATTACCCATTATTACTACTACTACTACTACTAATACTACTAATGCTGCCTTGATATTACTGCTTTATAATTCTAAGACAAAACTTGAAAGCCATTAGAAATGATAATAAAAATTTTTATAAGAATAAAAAACAAAAAACAAAAAAACTGAGAAAAGCTAAAGAAAAATTGAATAAAAGTATAAATTTTATATTCATACAATTTAAGTTTTTTTTTTTTCTGTGTGTTCTCATCTTTAAGTTAAACTTTTTTCTTTTTCTTGAAATTTCTGGGGTTTTTATAACATTTCATTTCATTTCAATTTTTGTTGCAATATATTTTATTTAAAGGAATGAACAAAAATGATCCTTTGCTTCAATCTCATTTTTTTTTTTTTTTTTGTTTGTTTGTTTTTTTATTTCTTTTGGAATAAAAATATCAAGACTTGATTTTTATTTTTGTTTCGTCTTTGTGCATTTTAAATCAGTTTTTGAAGGATTAAAACAGAAAAAAAAAAAAAAAAAAAATTGTCCATTGAAACAATAATTTTTAGGAAATTTTTTCTTTTGATTTATTGTTATTGCAAATTGAAATGATAAAAACGCCACTTTGCGGCAGCAAAACACAAATCAAAAAAAAAAAAAGAAAATAAAATCTTTCTAATTGTTAAAGTGCCTAACAAAAACTTTAAGATTTCTGTCTATTCATAGTTTTTAATTTATTTTAGTTCTTAAAAAAAAAAAAAACAAAATTCACAATCTCATATTATTACAATGCAAATTGTTATTCAAGAACATTTCAATGTAATAATTTTTATTTTATCTTTTTAAATGAATTGTGACTGAATTGTACATAAGTTTTTATTAAAAATTTTTGTCGCATATCTGAATTCATCATTAATACAATTTCTGAAAAAAAAAAAAAAAAATCAAAAAATCTTCCAAAGAATAAAATTTCATATTTATTTCCCTTTTGAAAAGAAACATTTTTTCTTATTTCTTTTTTTTTCTAATTTTTTTTTTTTTTGTAATTTTTAATTCCGGTTACATGATAAATTCAATTCTTAAACAACTTAAAAAAAACAAAGACGAACATTTTGTTTTTAAATTTCAAAATTCAGTAAGTATTACTTATTTTATTACTTACTTTTTAAATCCAGTGTTTTGTTTTTATTTTTTTGTCACCACAAGGATATTTAACATACACATATACAAATAAAAAATGAAAGAAAATTGAAATATATTTTTGAACTTTTTTTTTTTAATAATATTACGAAAAACAGAGTAATGATAATGAAAATTTTCTTATAAAATGAAATGGAAAACAAAAAATGCCATATAAAAAATAATAATAAAAAGAAAAAGTTTTGATTTGGAAATATTTCCAAAGAAAAATTAATAAACATGCAGTTAATTCCATTGAAAATATTTAAAAAATTTCAATTTGATACTGTCCAAAAGGGACACTACCAAAAAACAGGTCTAAGTTAGGGTAGACAGGTCTATCAGATAACACTCATACATTCAATGAAAGTAAAATTAAATTAAATTTCAAACGAGACCAGTAATAAAGTATGTTCTGGCATTTTTAAGATTTGCCTGAGGAAGTGGAATGGAGTATATGCGAAAATTAAAATTGAAAGCAAGGTTATATAAAGAAGGATTAAGAATAAGATCCTAAGGATACTAAGAAAGACGGATCATTTGTTAATGAAGAAATGGTCCGATTCATGTCCCAGACAATTTATATAAATCATAAATAGAATAAAAACAACAAGATGTCTATCAGTTTATTTACAGTATAAAAAAAAGAATCATGAAATACCGATATGATAGAAATGATAGAAAATAATTCAACATATAATGTTTAGCTTGTAATTTAAAAATTTATTTAATAATATGGTTATTGGTAAATTGCAAATAGTCAAACTTAACCTCGTGTAATATAACAAGATTGATATGGCCCAAAACCGATTTAAGACGATCCAATGATCTCAAAATGGCAGACATTGGAATGACAATGGGAATAATCAGCGGTCACTGTCTAATAGGGAAGCATGCCAGAAGACTTGGCTTATCCGCAAACGACTATTGTAGAGCCTGCAAGGATGAAGAAGAGGAGGAAACTACTCTCCATCTCCTATGCACATGCCCGGCCTTGTCGGCAAGAAGGAATAAGAGTATTCTTCGCTTTGCAAAAAGCTCAAATTGGTTTTAACGAGTGGGATAGAAAAGCTTCTATGTGGTATCACAATGGACCAAATCACGGTCTAAGTGTGCCCACGGCACGGTCTAAGTGTGCCTTTTTGGCAGCCACTTTAGCGTAACCTAACCATGGTTTAATATTTATATACCACCGAATTAATATATGAAATATGAATAAAAAATAATTGAAATTAAACAAAATCTGAAAAGAGCTATTGAAAGTAATAGAATTAGATCCATTAAAGGATTGGTAGTTATAATATTATATAGAATCAACATAAAATCATGTACTTACAAATCAAAAATTTCCTGTTAGCAAGGATCTTCAAATTCAGTTAATTTTTTCGATCAGTAGAGTTTTAAATCTTTTTTTAAGATTAGCCGTGTTCGTTTTCATTTTTCTAATAAAATTAAAAAAAAACAAGACAGTATATAAAACTAAAGGGTTTTAAAGGTTAACATTTTCGTATTTAGGAAAAATTGTGAACAGTGTAAAATTGTGACATATACCAAATGTTGTATTTTTCTTAGAGTTTTATACAAAGAAAAAAACAAACAAGAGACACTTTCTTCAATTTTAAGCAGATCCAATATATTTAGGTAAAAAAAAAGGGTAGAAGCTGTAATTTTTGTGTTTTATTTTGAAAAAAATTACACTGGTGTCAAAAAATAGTAATTTTTCAATTTTGATCCCTAATATCTATATAAGAAAAATTTTCTATGCTAACTAACGCTAATTCTGAAAGAATTTTTTCCTCTTAAAATGGCAGTAGGTTTTATATGAAGGCGTACCATACCGAAAGATATGAAGGAAAAAAAATCTTAATTTTGAAAGCTTATTGGTTCCAAATTTTATTTGTTTTTCTAGTTGTTTAATTTTTGTTTTTATCTTTTGTAATATCTGACCTGGAAAAACTATCTGACCAATGACGAAGTGCATAAGTCTCCAGTATCTCAGGCGAAAGATCACGGCTTCAAACACTGCTCAGGACAAAGTTAAATAATATAATTATAATTTAACACTTGAACTGTAACTATAACTAACTGAAAAGGAAAGTTTGATTTATTACCTTAACATATTGTATGTGATGAATCAAAATAAATAAATAGTAGAACCATTTTACTTTTTTTTTTTATTATTTTTTTATTTTTAAATCTTTATAATTTTGAATATAAAGAAAAGAAAATACGGATATTTCTCAAAATAATTTTATTTCATAAAATTAATTTAATACATGAAAATGTATAAAACTTTCAGAAGTCCTTTAAGTTTAGGAGACACAAATCTTCATAAAACGAGGGAAAATATAATCTCAGATTTCATTTTCTTGTTTAAAGTCGACTGATTTTTTTTATATAAGATTTTAAGGCGGCTACTATAATAGTGTCTATAGACATTACATATTAGTGAATTGTTAATTAGGATTTAATCTTTCGAAATTATGATTTAATTTAAATGAAATTATGTATTATACTAATTTAGCTAGTTTAAATTATAAGTCTTACATGTTTAAATTTTAAACCTAACAGACAAAAATTATAAGTCGAAATTTAAAATTTATATTGATCCTAATTAATTGATGACAATTCATCTATACTTCTATTCATTTAAAAGGTATTGAAACCAAAAGTAACAACAAAAAAAAAAAAAAGAAAAATTATTAAAAATAATTTTTTCTTTTGTGATATGCTGATAGAATTTCAAATTTATTGTATGAAAATATTATTTAAGTATACACGTATATACTTACAAAGTTATTTACATTTCTAAAGATTTAAAATAAAACATTCGCATACATATTATGTAAACGATACTAACATCATTTACCCGCTTTGGGTTTAGTATTAGAAAGGAAGTTGGTTTTGATTTTCGTTTTATTTTTTTTACATTGATAACATTTTTATAACAATTTTTTCGGATGCGTACTTTATTTCTTTTTTTTCGTGATTTTCTTAAGAAAAAAAAAGGAAGAGTTGTTTTAATTTTTCTTTTTTCTTACAAAAGATTTTTTCGCAGAAAATATCTTAAAAAATTTTTTAAAAAATTTTTAATACGTATGAAAATTTTCATATTACAGTTATACTTTTGGGAAATTGTTTTTTTTTAAGATTTTTGTTTTTTTTTTTTATGAATTAATAAGGAAAAGAAAAATAAAAAGAAAAAAAAAATTTCTTTTGATTTGCATACAAAAACAATTCAGGAAATATGATGGAAAGAATAGAAAATTTTTCATTTCTCTCTGATTGTGGATCTGAAAAATAGTAATAAAAATTGTAATTGTGAAAAGAAAAGTATGGTCTTAAAAACAAAAGATTTTTCCGTTTTTTTTTATATAAATATTATTAAAAAATATTATTATTTAAATTTGAATGTAAAATAGAGTGTTAATTTTTTTTTTTTTTTGTTTCAATTTTAGAATATCGTTTAAGTTAAAGAAAGATGTTAAAAAATAATTTATTCTAGAGTATAGATTCTTATTACGGTCGTTTTAAGTTATCTAAGAAAATAAAATCCTACTGTAATCATGTTTAGTAAAAATAATATTTCTTAGCAAAATAATAAAATACATGTAACAAAATCGGCACCATTATTTTATTTGAAAACAGAAAAACAATTTTTATTTGACAATTATTTAAGCTAAAAAGAAACTAGAAATTATTAGGATTCTCTAAGGAAATGACTCTTAAAAATGACTAGATTGAATGTGATTTTTAAGTATTTCAATTTCTTACAGTTCGTCTAAAGAAAATTTAGTACTTGTTCTACAGATTCTCTAAATTAGATCAATTACTTATACCAGTTTCATTTTTTTAACAATTATCATCTACCCTCTATATTAAATCATCGGATAAAAAAATAATACTAAGGTCTAATTAGAGTCTAGATAGAAGAAGTATTGGGTTAGTTTTTCAAACCAATCAATTATCTTTATTATTTGTTGAATTAAAAGTAAAATTGCGATAAACATGAGTATTATCAAACTTGAATACATGCATAAAAAATGACTAACCGTTTTTATTGATTCAAAAAATTCAATGAACCCTTCATAGGATATTCCAAATTTCAAGTTATGTATTCCGAAAATAAAATATCTAAATAAACTAAATAAAAAAAAAAAAACGCACAAAAGTGTGAAAAGATGTAAAAAACTTATAGATCACAATTTTAATATTCTTTATTTCCCGAGTTAAACAATAGGACAATTCTTTTTTAAGGACATTTATTAGCAAATGAAATTTTTTTTTATACAACAAAATAACAATAAAAAAACTGAATATATGTATGTGTTGTTAAAAAGAAAAAAAAAAAACAAGAATAAATAAAAAACATTTAAAATATCTTTAATATTTTATAACTAAAATATTTTTTTTAAAAATAAAAATGATAATCCTCAAAATTAAAGTAAACCTTCATCAAGATTTTTCTATAAAATTTAAATGTAAATGTAATTTTAAATCATATTAAATACCAACCAAAAAAAAAATTGCTGAAAAAAAATCGATCAAAAATATAAAGCTACATAATTCTAAAAAAAAAAAACAATCCAAAAATAGAGTATAAAAAAATTAAAAAAAAAACGCATTAAAATCAACCTACAAATGATTTTCATTTGATTTTTTTTTTTTTTTTTGCTATTTTTATCTAAACAAATTGTCAACCCATATGATCAAAAACCCTTGTCACATTCAATAGATATTCTATTTTATTTTGTGTTTAAAGTTTCATTTTTTTTTTTTCTGTTTTGCTATTTGCGAAATAAAATATATAAAAAAAAAAATTAAATTAAATTTTGTAATTCTATTTTGACACCATTTCCTTTTTTTTTTGTTTTTAGACAGTTTATATCAACGTGATGTAAGAATTTTAATTTTGTCCTTATATTTAATGGAAATATTTTTTTTTCTCTTTTTTTGATTTTTGTTGATTAAAACACAATATAATGTAAAAGTATATAAAATAAAGATAGTATCATATTTTTTAAATGGTATATTTTATAATATATGGTCTTTTAATAGAGATATAGAAGAAGAATACTAATTATGTATATGTATATATATTAAGTATCGTAAAATTACAGACGATTATCTTGTTTTTCGATTTTTTTTTTTTGAAATATTTGTATAACTATATTTTGACAGATTAAAAAGGTTATTTAAGAAGAGTTTAATCTGAAGCTTATACTAGGCATTCACATAAAAGGTGACAGACAAAAGATTGATTGCGCGTCATCTTTACATTTGGAATTTGTGCAAACTTCATATGAGAGAAGGCCTAATCTTCTGGAATAATGATATTATCATAATAATCAGTAAGTATGTGTATTATAATCTTAGTTAATATTCAAAATAATTTTTGTATTAAAAAAATTTACAAAAGTTCTTGAAATAACTTAAATTTTCATTCACACCAAAAAAAAAAATTTAATAAAAATATAAATTTATATTTTTAAAATTTAGTTTTTGAAAATATATTGCAATGCAAAAAATCAATGAAAAAGATGTAGATAAGTCTATATCAAATAAGTTTTTTTTAATAAAGATCCTTTAATATTACGACCTTTATTATGGACTGTGCAGATTATTTTTATTTTTCATAAATTAAAATAGAAATAAATATTATGATATTTTTAATATGTTATTTTGTCATTAATAATCTGTTTAACTAATCAAATTTTTGGATTTTATTTTCAAGTCTACGAATCATTTTATCCCATCATTCAGGTCTGCATAAATAATTAAAAATATCTTCCATATTATTGCATTTAATATTTAAAGATTAAACATAAATGCAGAGATTATAAAATATGAATGTATCATGGTTCACTTCTTGCTATCAGTATATTGATCTGGGTACATTATTTCAAACTTAGAAGAGAAGTAACTGATGTTGTTTTTCAAACTGAATTTGTTTCTCATTATTATTATTTAATTATTTAAAGGTAAATCAATATAATATTAATACATGTTTAAGATACTTATTGTAAAATTTTTTGAACCAAACAAAACAAATAGGTAAGGAAAAAAATTAAACTCAGCAGTTTTGCTACAGATATACAGAATTCAAAATTAAAATTAATTATTATTTATATAAGTACATATTTAAATTCTTTTAGTAAAATATCTAATAATATTTAAAAAATTAAACAATTTATTAAATAATTATCTTTTCTATATTATTTTTAAGTTATTATATTTAAATATGACAATTAAATATACTTTTAGTTCATAAAATATGAATTTAGGTTTAATGACCTTTAAAAATATTTAAATTTATTACAAATGATTTCATTATATTTATTTAATTTTTAGTTTATTTAAATTGTTATCAATATAAATAATAAATACATATAATTTAAAATATTTAAAATTTGTTTTAATTTGGTTTTATATCGTGAATTTTCTTGGTCTATTTAATTTTTAAAATAATTTGAATATTTATATTTTATTTTAAATAATACCTAATTTTGTTTTTTTTTTTGAAAAAATTTTTTAAAATAATTATGTAAGTGTGTATGTATTAATAAAATTTCAATTGTTTAAAATTTTACATAACTATATACAATTGAATTTATTAATTATTACGCAAATGCTATGCTGTGTTAATACAGTTTCTATATTTTAAATAAAAGTAATGCAATATTATTGAACCATCGGCTACTAAGGCCCATTATAGGTTTTTATACTATTATTAAATTATATACTAATATTATATATTTTTTTTATATTATATACTATATATTCACATTATATTTGGTCGTAAGGGGGATATGTAAAGAAAAAAATACTTACAAGTGCTGTGCAGGGGTCGAACCCACACTCCTTCGGTTAATACGCCACACGCCTACCCACTAGGCTACCGATGCCCCCAATTTCCATATAACATGATCTAAAAAAATATTACAAATGTTCTTACATAAAAATCGAAAAAAAATGTCTAAAAAAATATTACAAATGTTAAGACGATGTTATTGACCGTGGTCTTTTGGGGTCTCGGTAGCCTAATAGGTAAAACGTATAAAATACGCTGTAAACACCAAGAGAGTGTGGATTCGAATCCCACACACGTCGTAGGAGTTATTCCCCCTTACGATATTTACAGCCACGCCTGCACAGGAAATATTGTGTAATTTCCTATTCACATTTATGTGGCAGAGAAATGCATTAAAAAACAAAAAAAAAAAATATAATAGTAAATTGTAAATACCATTAAAGTAAGAAAAAGGAAATAAAAAAAAAAAATATCTACATATACGAGTATGTTTTCTAAACATGTAGAGAAGAATAACACTTGTAAATTAACTCAATTGTTTGATTTATTTATTTTTGACCAATGCAATAAATGCAATTTCTTATTAATAGATCATTTTTTTTGAATGCATTTCTCTGCCACATAAATGTGAACAGGAAATTAGTAAATTACACACCCTTCCCTTTTCAGGCATGGCTGTAAATGTAGTAGTGGGAAATAACTCTTACGACGTGTATGGGATTCGAACCCATACTCCTTCGGTGTTTACAGCGTACTTTATACCACTAGGCCATCATTTTCTATTATACTTATACTTTAATATACTATTATATTCCAAAATTTTCTCACTTACATTTTTAATCTTAGCATGTACATGTGTATATTTTAAATGTTGCTTTCCTTTAGTAAAATTTTCTTCATCATATAATAAAAAAACCAACATTTAAAACGAAAATATATTTGTCTCTCTCACACTACCATATTCAAAAATTTCGCGCTAAAATTTTTGACATTTGCAAAATAGTTACTTAAAAGTAAGAACATAAAATTTAAATTAGGTATATTTTATACCCAATTTTAATTATATAAAACAAAAAAAAAAAAACGTAAATTTAAATTAAAATGTAATCAGTTTAATAATTAATAAACCTATTATAAAAAAAAAACACTATATTTTTATTTTATTTAAGAAAAAAAAATTAACATTACTTAACGATCCACACCACATTAAATTCAAAAGAAAACTGAAGTACTGAACATTCTTTTCAAACATAATATTGAATCAAACTTTATATTTCCTTTCGAACTTGTTGGATTAAAACAGTTGTTTCTTCTTCTTGTCATTCGAGTTTCCACTTGTTTAATGCAAACTTTATAAAATTTTTTTATCTTATATAGTTGTTTGATTTGATTCATATTGCGCTGCGCAGCGCACTGAGCTTGGCTTGAATCTTGATAACTTGAAAGTCTTAAACTTTTATTTTATTTTGATTTAAACAGTTTGATTAGATGATTTTGATTTCATTCCAATAATTGTTTTAAATGTTCGATTGTAACAAATTATTATAAAAATTTATATTCATACTTGTGATTGCAGATACAGTTGTAAAATAAACAAATAAAATCACTATTTAGTCTTTATTTAATTTTTATTCTCAATAAGTTTGTATATTTAGATGTATATGTCTAAAACTCTAGTCTAAAGTATACGAGTACCAATAGATAATATATGTAAGTATTAAGTAAAAATGTGGAAAGCATCTGATCCACTTTGGTTCCTATAGCTTTTATTAAATTACTAATTGCATAAATATAATGAATCATAATAATTTAATTAAGTTAAAATAAGTTTATTTATTTTCTGTTTCTAAATATGTACTTACATCAAAAACAAATAATTTTATATTATAATTCTATTCAGATCAATTTTTCAATAATTGCGGAATTCAAACTTCTTTTATAGAATACAAAATTATACTTATGGTCCATATTCTTTTAATTGGTGCAGAATCAAGAATTTCAAAAGTATAGAAAGGCATTTAATATATACTTATCTAAAGATATGACAAAATTTAAAGGAAGTGCTCCAGAATGAGTACAAATGCAGAGGTTTTAAATAAACTACATAGTTCAAACTTCAGAAAAAATTTCCTTTTTTAATGGTTTTCTAAATTCTACTCGATTAAAGTAAAAGAAAAAATGGTATTCACATGAAACAAGTATCATGAGTGGTGACCTTTGGACAATTATAATTCAATTTATACATTAAATTTTTTTTTTTGATCATTTCAACAACAAAAACGAGAGAATTACAAAATACAATGGACTGAATGATACAGAATCGCAAGCAAATATATAACTTGGTTTTAGTAGTCCAAAATAAAGTATAACTTTAATAAATACATATTAAAAATTACAATAATCTCTTTAAAACTAATAATTTATAGTTAACCAATATAGTAAAGAAACAGATTAAAATTTTTAAGAAAATAAAAAAAAAAATTAGTTTTCAAAAAATTTAATATTTAACTTTCTATATAAATGTAAATGATTATATACAATATAACAAAAAATTTTAAGCTGTAGTTAGGGTAGGTTAACTATATTTTTTTTTGTTTTTTTGTTTTCCTTTTTCAAACATAACAATATTCGTTTTTTTTTTTTTTTTGTGTCTCTTTTCTAAAACATCCAATTTGCATATTAAATTACAATGCAACACATCCTTATACCATTTGGAAGATTTTATGCTTTAAATTACCTGCAGAATTCATATAGAACCAGCATTTTCTATACTTAAAATAAAAAAAAACAAAAAAAAAAACCAAAACTGGTAGAATACAAAATGATCAAATGATTGTTCATCAGTTATCCAATAATCCAGGAGTTTTCATTTTTTTTTTGTTTTTTTCTTTTATTTATTTTGTATATATTGTAAATCCTTTCTGCAAAAAAAAATAAAAAGACAAAAAAGCATGTATATATAAAAAAAAACTAACAACAGGAATAGCAACTTCCTGTTTCAATGATTTTCAACTTAACTTTGTATATACTAACTTTATGTACATATTATAGTAACTCCCTAATGTATGTATTTAGAGTATTCTATATAGGAATAAAAATAAACAAGAAACATTAGATGGGACAAAATGTTAGTGTCTGATTGTGGTCAAATAGAACCAGATGTTATCAAAAAAAAAAAATTCTCTGTTGTCTTAACAATGCATGCTGTTCCTGCTGTTTCTAATTTTTTTTATTTAGTTTTTTTTCTTTTTTTTTTGTGTGCTCCTATATATTCAGGTCATTAGAGAATTGAATTTCAAAATATATAACGATAAAATAAGTAGATATATGAAAGATAAACTCTAATGTTTTATAGTTTAGGATTTGTTATCTAATAAAAAATATATATATATATACATATATGTAGTTTATATAATATATTATATACAAAATATATACAATTGATTGAATTGATTTAATCAAATTTTTTAGCAATTATAGGTGCGCGAGTTAACAAAAAAAAAAAAAAAACCAATATGCACGTTTTATACATTTATATATAGGGGAAATCAGAAAACTCTTTCAATAAAGTTATAAAAACGTGATTAATTAATGAATTTGATTGTTGAAACAATATATTAAACTTTTTTTTTTTTTGGTTTATATTTTAATATATCAATTTAAATAATAATAAATATATATGCATACAAATATATACATATATATATATATATATATATATATATATATAGTTCAGTTTCCCTTAGTTTTATTGGTAATATTTTAAGTAGATATGGTATTAATATATTAGACAATACAAGATTTGCATGATAAAGTTTCTATATTTCAGCTAAGATAATAAGATTGTTTCCAGAATCTATAATATGATTCATTTAAAAATGATTAGTATAAAAAATTTGTTTTTGTTTCATTTGTTTGGAGAAAATATTTCAAATGAAAAAAATTAATGGAACTGTAGAAATTAATATGAATATTTTTAAATCAACTAACTAAGCGAATAAATGGTCCAAAATCTATATTAATAGAACTTAATAGATAACATTAAATGATTAATTACACAGTCATTTATATAGGCTACATTATAGTTAATATCAATATCAATAAGCTAAAATAATTAAATTATTGTTAAGCTAAAATTAACCAATTTACAAAAAAATTTGTTTTAAAATACTTACTTTGCAAAGATCTGTAATAATCACAGCTAATCTTATAAGACCTATTATAGCTAAAAATAACAAGACGTAACAATTCTGAAGTTTAGTCATTTTTTTTTAACTAAAAAATCAAATAAACTTTAACACTGTGAAAATTTTGTGCAATTATACCACAAAAATACTAAGCATTCAAGAAAAATATTATTGCCGAAGTGGATAGTCAACGATAATTAAGAAATAAAACGCACAAAGTAAAAATTACAAAATAGTAATTAGAATTAATTCGCTCTAGAACAGATAATCCTTTATTCTTCTTCAAAATTTTATGATCCTTTTGTATTCACTGCCAGCTGCTGGATGATATGAAATCAAGATTATAATAGTTAGAAAAACTTAAAATAATTTAAAGTTTTTTTTTTTTTTGTTTTAAACCTCCGGAATACATAGTTTCATTATTTTCATAGCTAAAACTATTTCATTAGTTTTTAAATTCTAGCTTTTAAATTCTAGCTTTAGATAATGATTTATATTATCTCAAACTTTTATCGCATATCTTAAAAATATATTTAGTTTAACATTATCAGATTACTTCACCCAGAGGAATTGAACATAATTCCTTCAGATAATGTTGAACGTTGATTAACAAAAACCACTACATTTAAAACCAGGATTGAATCTCTTTATTACTTTAGGATGATTACAAGTGTACAGTTTGATTTTAAGAATAAGGATGGTGGAAGAATTCTTCTGGAAATAGGACTTAAAAAAAATCTAGGATTACGGAGGACGGAATGAAAACTTTGAAGGGATATTTTGAAAAAAGATGTTAATGTTCTTTTTACATTTACACATACTACATAGTTTGAAATACGTGACGTGCTCATAACAAACGAATTTGCATAGCCTATATTATGCTAATTTATAATCCCTATAAAGTGTAAAGGTGGACATCTGTGGCACTTATTTTTTCTCGTAGCAAAATTTTGAGAGGAGGTATTAACTGTTTTATTTTTCTAGAGCAGGTGTTTACCCCTACAAGATATTTATAAAACATGGTCAATAACCAAATTGTACGAGGATGGCTAAATGGAGTAAGCTTTGACGAAACACTGGTATCATTAATAAGTTGAATAGCCCTTTTCTGTTACAATAAAATAAAGAAAATTCCCTTCAGAAACAGGTAAAGTAATTAATTTTGCAGCTAATTAGCTGTTTAACTCATTGCTAATATTTTATAAACTACGGAAAAGTTTTCTTATTCTAGTGACCAAAATTATTACTTTGAATAAATTTCGCTTTAATTTCTATAGAAATATTGTTTGACACCAAATTAATTTAATTGCTCCTGGCACCAAAATTATAAATATTAGATTTTTTTTTAAATTGTCAAATAAATATACTAATCATTTTGTATTTAAATGCATCATTTATTTTTTCACATTAGAAATATGTAATTATGGTAAAAAAACAAATCATAACATATAAATTAAATTTTAATATATTATAATTTTAAAATGCCTATAAAACTTTAAAATTTTAAATTGTGCAATCAAAATTAAAACACATTATAATAATTTTTAATTAACCTTTTAATTTCACAAAATCATTACCAATATTGATTACAAAATAAAATTAAATTTAAATGATAAATATGCAAATCTAAACATTAACAAATAAATATGAAAAATTAAATACTGGTTTTATGTTAAACAATTTTACATTTATATATTAAATTGCATAATAATTTTAAATGTTTTATTTTATGTATTATCACCTATATACAACAACATTAAATTTTAATAAATAAAAAAAAAAATGAATAAAACATCATACATTAGAAATGCAACATTAAATATAATTTATTTTACACAAAATATTTATGGTATGAAAAAGTATATATTTTTTTTAATTATTTAAATAATATGGGGTAAGAGATTCTCTATTTTTATTTTTGAACTTTGGGTATCCCGCATATGATATTTTATATATAATGTTATCTATCTGTTCTAAAGGAGAAAGTAGACTATCCATTTAAGGGGTGTTATGTGGGTTAGTCTATCAATTCCACGCAAGTGGGTGGTTTATTCTCCATCATTTTCGAAATATAAGTCTCTAAAGATTTTTGGGTTTTTTTTTATAAAAAACTCTATAACATTTAAATGACTTGCGCTTTAGAGAGATGCAACAAAACGTCTTTACGCTTTAGAGAGATGCATTTTGTATAGTAAATTACAAGCTTTATATTTTGTGTACTCATGATCTTCATATGCCCAGCATTTCCAGCAGTTATGAAGCTGTAAAGGGATTTAAAAAACAAAACAAATTTTACAAACCCAATTTTTCTTTTTCCCTGTATTTGACATAATTTTTATAGCGTATTTCGAAAAAGTTTAGCTTTACGGCTTCTACTCTCCGCCGAATGGATAAGTTTCTTATGTGTATACAGATATTTTAATTATTGATAATTATTGTAAAATGGAGTAGAAAAAGTAGAATGTAGGTGGTAGTAACAAGGATCATAGCATATACAGGATAATTTAGAGTATTTTTTCAAACAATTCATATTTTAATATAGAACAAATCAATGCAAAACAATGATTAATGTATATTAATATTATCTGAAATCGTGCAACAATATAAAGATTAAATTTTTAAAAAATGTTACAGAAAAATTAATATCAAAAATTTCTCTTAAAATATTATAAGATTTTGGTAAAATTTGTACTATCCGCATATATTTGTAAGTTCATTATGAGGGGGCTGACAAAACGTAATTTTACACTATTTTGCAAAATTATAAGCTTCATCTCAAATAATAAACTTTTATATCATATGTATACACTGTAAACAAAATTTCCCTAGGCAGTTTTTTTAAGTAACATTTTTTTTGTACTCACCTTTTTTGATATAAATATTTAAGTGATTATTTTTTTTTCTCTTTTTGTTTTTTTAATAGTTTTATCTTCAATATTAAAACTTAATTTTCATTTTATCCTTGGGAAAAAATTTTTTTTTTATTTACATTAAATATACGGAAGAACTGGCAAAAGAGCATTAAAAGTGTATTTTTTTTTCCTTTTATAATGTTTAAAATAATTACAAATGAGTTTGCAAAATATTTACTTATACACATTTGACATATCCCTTTAACTAAATAGAACCTCATTTTATATAAAACTTATATTTTTTGTATTTAAAAAATTCTGAACAGGTAAATTACCTGTTTGACAATTTAAATACCAAAAATAACCTTTTCTAAAAAAAAAAATAATTATTAATTTGTTATTGGATATAAGCGTCATGACTTCTATATATACAATTTAACTAAACCCCTTTTTTAATTAATTTGGCATCGGTATAACGTAAATATATTATATAAGTATATATATGTATATATATAATATGAAAACCCCCTCTAATTTTAATTTTAAAATTTCTCATACAGTCGTAAATGCAAAAAATTAAAATATTATGGTAAGCAATTTTTAGAACTCTGTTGGAAGTAATCAAAAAAACAAAAAAAAAGCAAAAAAATAAAATCTGAGGATTTGTTTTTTAATAAAAAAAAAATTGGTAAAAGTAAATAAAAAGGGTTAAAATAAACTGGGTTAAACCAACTTTAGTTAATGTAATTGGCTTGAAAGTTAATATGGTAGCTGTATATAATCTTATTAGTACAAAACAAAAAAAAAAAAAAGAAAATCCTTTAAGAATTAATATATGCGTGGAAAATTTTATTTTTTATTCATACTTGAATTAAAATTTTCAGTAAAAATAAAATTTTTTAAAAAAATTTATTTTTTTTTAAAAATTATTAGAGATGGAGAATATTTAATGTGTACTTGATAATATTAAATCCAAATAAACAATTTAATTGTCTTAATAGAAAAAGTTTTTATACCCGTACGAATGTAGTTCTTATAGGTTATAATAAATTGACCATTACGTTGGTGATACCTTAAAAAAGACATGATAGATATGTGAAAGCATATAACAAATTCTGATTCAGGATTTTGAATCGATTTAGCCATATGCACCCATATGATAATTCATCACCATGATAAGTCCGAATGAAAACTTAAAAAAGAATGAAGCTAGAATTTTGAAGTTTTTACTATTTCACTTTTATAAAAGTGACCAGCAGTTAGTAGCTTCGACCAGCAGATTCGAGTAGCTACCATACAACATATTTTTTTTCATATGAAAATAACTCAGTGTTTATATTGAAGCTACGTATCTGAAATTTTGTGAAAAAAAAGCAAATTTTATGCCAGCAACTTTTATAGGGTTTATTTGTTTCGCGTAACTGTCATACAACTTATTAATTTTTATATAAAAATAAACGCAGTGTCTATTAAAGTTATGAACCTGAAAAAAGTTTAAATCTTATGCGCATGACAATGACTTCTGCAATATTTTGTTGGACTATAGCAGCAGGTTCCAGTGGCTATTTAAAATTTATAGAAACATATATCCCGGTACTTAATTAAGTCAGATATCTGAAATTTTTTAAAGGTTAACAGCATAATTTATCTCCGTTCGGGTATCCTAGAGTTGTTATAGCCATCTCGACACTCTATCTTGTTTTAAAATCTTTTTAAATTATAAATTATTTTTGATTAATTGAAAAATTATTATACATTAAAAGTTTTATGTTAAATTTAATGAATCCGACTATTCAGTTGTTATAAATTTGTTAATTAAAGAGGAAATTTGATGTATTATATGGATTCATAGATAAAGATTTTAATTGGAAAATAAAGTCTATTATATAATTTTTTTTAAATTTTGAATAATATATCTCATATTTGTATGGAGTTAAAAATACGAAGTTTTATAAAAAAAAAATTGAATTACTATATAAAGAATAAACCTATTTTATTTAATTAGTTCTATATTTTAACTATCTTTTAAAATTTTACTATCTTAACACTGATGAATACTCATAGTTTGACCCTTCCAAAAACAATTATATGATAACATTTATAATTTTTTTTCGTAAGGGAGGTAGGAATATTTCAAAGACACCAGGAATATCCCCTTGACACTGCCATATTTAAAGCCATCTCCTCTTTTATCCAAAATAATGGAATGAACCCTCTATCTACTAATGCAGCATATTGGCTAAGGAGTATGAATAGTAAATGATATGGCAAGAGATAGTAACAATGAATTCACTTATTATTATTATCTATTGTTATTTTGCTATCATTGGCGAAACCAGCAATATCATCAACATATTGTAGTATGTGACACATTCCTGTATGAGGTAATTATTGAAGACCACTACACTGTCACTGTAGCAGCTGTGATTATTAGTATTAGTAATAAATTATCATCACAATTTTTTATGGAGTCAAGGCAGTCAGTAGCCGATATTATGTTGCTATTATATAACACCTTTCTGCATGAGGTAACCAAAGGTATAACTTCATTTTCACTCAAATCATTATATCCTTTTTATGTTAACAAAATATGTCAAGTTATTACACAAGGTTCCACTTTTAGTTCATTATTATTTTGTATCAAGATTCATTGGTATAATATTCATATTGGTCGTACGAAATTAATATATCTACTTACGAATATGCTAAAACTAAAGAAATCCAAAAAAAAACAAAAAAAAAAGATTAATTGGAGTCACCTTAAAAATAAAATAGATGAAAAAAAAAAAACAAAAATAAAATACCTCTTCACATCAAGTCCTTTAAAAGTTAATAAATCAAATTTTATTTTTTATAACCTTGTAATAAATTTTTAATAAATTAAATAAATACGATTATACCTATAGGTATAATCGTATACCTATAGGCACTGAACAAAAACTTTTTTTATTTTTTATTTTTTAATTGAATAAAGTGTTAAGTAAATTTAATCAAATAATTTTATGATAAAAATCAACATTTTTAAAAACATCACTGTTATTATAACGAATATATATAATTAACTGAAATGATCAAGGATCAGAACTTAATTAAAAACTATTATACGACATTTTTACACTATTACAATAATAAACAATAATAATAATAGTTTAATATCGTTTTTCTATCACTTTAATAGCCACTTAATAGTATAATGACTTCTAAACAAGATAAATATTTTTTTTTTATTTTTTTAGCTTTTTTTTTGTAAGACAAAGTATAAACTACTCGTTATTATAATCTTAAAATTCATTTTATCTTTTACCCTTTAGAAAATTAACTTAACTAACATTATTATAATTTCTATACTCCTGAATCTTAATATTTTATTTTTTTGTTTTTTGTTTTTTGATTTTTTATTATCAATTTTAACAGCAATATAGACAAAGACAGAAGAATGAATTTATTATCCTGTTTTTTTTTTTCTTTAACGTAGGGACACGTTCCATCTTTTATTGTATACACTATGAAGATTACAAAGTAATGGAAAATTTTTTTTTTTTTTCGTAAAGAAAAATAAGACGGAAGGAAGACTTTAGTCCCTTTAAATTAATATAAAAGAGTATAAAAAAAAAACAAAAAAAGGGTATAAAAAATCCATATAAAAATAATACTTGCAATAGTTATAAAAGGACATACATAATGAATTTACAATAGATTTATGCACATACATATTTGTAAGTGTAAGTAGATGATGTATAGTAAAAGAAAGGATATAATATAAAAGAAAAAAAATCTTGTAAAACACTTAAATGATTGATTTCCTCTTGACAAGAACCTATAGAGTTAAGTTCTTTTTTTGTTTTGATTTTCTTTTTCTAGAAATTGATTGATGGTAGAATTTCATTTTATAAAAGTAAAAATTAAGAAAATATTATGTTCTCTAAATTTTTACAGTTATGGAATAAAATTTAGAAATACTAAAATTTTTTAATTCTAAGGATCAATTTTTATGTTGTTTTATATACTTCAGTTATATTTTAAACTCCATATGGTAATTTTTATTTTATTATGATATGTTCACAATCTCTTAATATTATGATATAAAGTTGAGATTCTTACTAATATTCTATACTTTTTGGAAAAATATCAAGTAGAAAATTAATGTTTTCGTGCCTGTTTCGATTTTGGTATTGATTAGTTTATAAAATTTTTATATAATTCTTGTCTTTTTCTCACATTTTCAATAGAGCTAGTATTACATCTAATATTTTATACTTCTTTATGTATTCAGCTAATATAGTTGTTAAGAAACCGATCTTTAATTTGAAATGCGTTGAGCTTAAAATAAAATAATTCTTTTATAAGATAATACATGGTGCAAAATAAATAAAAATATTTTTGTTTCATATAGTCTTCTATTATAGCTATACAGTTGAGTAATCAACGGTTTAGTGAACCTAATGCATTAAACTCAAGCATAGTCAAATGTGAAATATAAATGATTTATTGAAGGATTTCAAGGATTTTTTCCAAATTCTAGGAAAAGATTCCTTTATACAAAGTTATTGTAGTTTTAGGTAATGAGGTAGAGTAAATGCAGGGAAATAGGATAATAAGAGATAATTGGAAGGTGATTTGGAAAAGAAGAAGTTGTAGTTGCAAATTGTGTAATGGACAATATCTATCAGAGAAAAAGCATTCGATGGAAGCAGGTTCTATATTTAATGGCTCTCACAATAAATGAGTTTCCATAATCAATTTTAAACCTCTTAGAAATTCTCATGGTGTAGAAATGAACATTTATAGCCTCCCTATTGTTCACAAACTTATTTACTAATCTATTACTTAATAATTAATAGCGGCCTTCAAAGTAATTTGGTTAACTTTTTAAAGAAATAACAACATCTTTGCGCTTTGCGAAATTTTGTTAAAAAAATTATTTTCCATATTGTTACATAAAAATAATATAATTATGTACTTGGTAAGTAATCACATGGTTATATTTAGATAATTATCTCGAAAACGGTAATTTAAATTGAAGATTAGGAATAGGTGATTTTGAAAATTAAATAAAATTGGTACATTGATAACGGTTTTTTATAAAATTACCAATATTCGTATTTAAAACCGTATTTAAAACCTTGTAACTCTTCAACTATGAAATATAAATCAAAAATTGACATATTAGTGCGAAAGCCTATAACTTCAGCTACCTACCGACACTTAAACTTTCCTTCTCGAATCTTTTATGTTATACAGGGACAATGATGTGGTTATTTCGTTAAAAAGTTAAAGCAATTACTTTGAAGGTCGGTATCTTGGAAACCGTTAGAAATAGAACCCCTTCTTTCTTCTTCTTTATCACCATTTATCACCACCGATCTTCGTCATCTTTGAGTTCCGGGCACCCTGTATATTTGAAATGTAATCGCCTAATCTAATAAGTCTGGGTTAGAATTTGAATTTCTATTATACATCCGCTTAATTATATGTATAGCCAAAAAGTTTATATACCACATCTTGAATTAAACCTTCATTTTAAATTCCGTTTTCATCGAATTTAATTATCCTTATTTGGGCTTCATAAATGTCTGTGTTAATAAATTGGTTCGTACCAAAGCATGTAATGTTTTTTTTTTGTAAGCTTTTAGGACGCCATATGTTTAACCGTCTTAAAAACTTACAAAAAGCTACGGTTTCATTTAAAACAAAAATTAACGGCTAAGTTTAAAACTACAGTTTCGTTATGAATAAATCATTATAATTATTTTCATTATTTAACTTAAATTAAAATAGTTTAAAATTTTATGATTATAATTGTATATATAATTTAATGTGAACTTTTAAAAAGGATAAAAACAAAGTACAGGATATATTTTTATATATATATATATATAAAAGAAGAAAATTTTCATGCAACTTGTAAAGAAATAATATGTTTTCTATTTTTTTTTTTTTTTAATTTTTTTAATTGATTGATTTTGTTTCATTTTATTTTTTAATAAAAAGTCAAAAAAAATATAAATAAATAGAAAAACATAAAGCAAAATAAAAAAAATTTAAGAATTTTAAATTAAAAAATTAAATTTAAACAAAAATGTATTTGATTGAAAGTCTTAAATAAATTTTGAAAAAGTACTTCAAAAAAAAAATTTTCCTCAAACCATGCATTAATTTTTTTTTTTTTTTAAATATATTGTGATATTATAAATATAATTGACATTTTTGTTTTTTTTTTTTATAAATAATAAAAAGAATTTTAAATAAAAATATGAAGTAATTTAAATAATTCTTCAGAATTTCCACAAATGAAAAATTTCTTCAAATGAAATAAATGTTATAATGGAAAAACTCATTGAACTGCCATTCAAATCAATTTATTATATCATGACATATTATATCATTGATATTTATTATATCATGATTAGAAATTTTATATAAATTTTAAGGTAGGTAATTATTAAATGAAAAAAAGAATTACATAACAAAGAGATTTTAGGAGAAAATCAAAAAGTTATATAATTCGTAGATTTAGTATAAAAAGATATATATACTTATAAAAATCTATGTGATAGTCAATGTAAATTGTTCTGTTAAACAACAAAACAACAGAACATTATTAATTCTTATCATAATTACTTTCATCTTATATTTTCCATGCGTATGTAAGTTCGAAATTCGTGATCGTAAGTTTTAAAGAGAAAAGATATTTACAATCAATTTATAGTTAATCATAACCAACACTCTCGTTACGCTCTCTTAACGCAACCCACAAAAGAGTGTTTACAATGAAAACGAATAATTTGTTAAATGTAGTTACATAATTATTTAACAAAAATTGTTTCTCTTTATATTTTAATTTGACACTTCAATGCATAAAGAAAGCGAAAAAAGTTAAAAGTTTAGTAGAGAAAAGTTTTTTCATGATTATGTTTATTGTGGACAATTTAATATATTTAACTTTAATTTTACACTTCCGTTGCGTGTAAAGAGCATCATCAGAGGGTGCATTATAGATGTAGGGTAATTCAAATACACATATTAAGTGAAAGTTTATATTTAAAATAGAACTTGTTTCACGCAAAGTATATTTGATCACTTTCAAAACAGTCTTCACCAAAATGAGAATTCACCCACTTATGAATATTACAGAATATTATCAGCTACTTTCGATTATATTTTGAACATTATTGGGCCATATACATATACATAAATTACCGACTTTTATGTATCCAATCACACGAGAGGAGGGACTTCCTATGAAATATTGACCTTATATTTATTATTTTTTTAAAAATTTTATGAATGACACAAAATTTTCATGTAGGAACTAAACATATTCAAACATATCTCTTTAGACTTTTCGTTTTTGAACTTTAAAAATTAACTACTTAAAAAAAAAAACTTATTCACGTTCATAATGTACTTTTTAAATTATACTAAGAAAAATAAATTATTTAAAAAAACGAACAGTATATTCAATATACCACGCTCGCAAAAATAGATTTATTTTCAGTTTGAAATGAGTGAGTGTGAAATTTTTGTATGTAAGTTACTTATAAACGGTTAAATCCGTTAAAGTTTGCACGCGCGTGTAATTTAAACTGATAGTAAAGTTTTTGCCTTAGTAAATTATTTAATAAGAATATTATCTTTTAAAAAATATACTAATCAATTTTTATTACAAGACCAAGCGTAATATTCAAGTAATTTAAAATATATTTCACCATCAATCTGATTATTATTTATTGCCTTCCCCTTTTTTTCGCCTATTATATTTATTAAACGAAATTAAATACCCAAATATTATTTTAAAATCTATTGGTAGTCTTTATCTATGATACTGAAATTGTGAATATTCAAATTTTATAAATGTCGCATTTAATTCAAATGTATAGTAACAACTTAATAGTGAATATAACATATAATTTATTAATTTGTATGACAATTTTTAACAACTCTTAAAACTTTTATTTTATCTGACCTCAGTGCATAAATAATTTAATAGCTCAGTGCATAAATCGCCAGTATATCTGGCGAAAGGTCTCGTATTAAAACACCGATCAGATCAAAACAATATAAAAACAAGTAAATGTAACAGTAAGTCGATGCAACCGACTTATTAATACCCTACACCTGAATAATTCGAATTAAATTAAAAATCCATAAGTGTTTTTGGCAGCTGCTTGAACTTCTTCCCTTTTCTGTCTTATTCAACTCGAATTTCAAGAACATAAAAGAGGCATCCGCTTGGGATATACTTGACACCCTTGTATAAAATTTTAAGTTTCTATCTTAATTATTTTCGAAGATTGGTAGTCCTTAGGAGGTTTGTGTCAGCTACCCGAATTGCCACTCCAATTCATCGAATCCATCTCAGGAACATAAAGAAAACTTGCCAGAACACCATTCTATTAAATTTAAAGGTTCTACTTTTGTTGGTTTTGGAGATATGCTCGTTGCTCTTGTGCTCGTCCGGAAGTTTCCAAAATACGAACCCATGGTTCAAATTCTTTCAAATGTCAGTTTCCAATTTTACAGAAAAGGAAACATAACAGAACACCTTTGTACTAAAAATAAAAGTTCTATCTTTGTTGGTTGTGGAGATATACTCGTTTGCTCTGGGGCTCGTCCGGAAGCTTCCAAGATTTGAACCCATGGACCAAATCCTCACAAATTTCAGAAACATAAATCAAACATGAAGGAACACCATTCTGCCTAATTTAAAGGTTATATCTTTGTTGCATTTGGAGATAATATCATTTGCTCTGAGGCTCGTTCGGAAGCTTTCAAAATCCGAACCCAAGGACCAAATCCTCTCAAATTTCAGAGGCCTAAATCATACATGAAAGAACACCATTCTGCCAAAAGTAAAGGTTTAAAGATAAAAGTATATCTTTATTGGTTTTGGAGAAAATCTCATTTGCTCTGGGGCTCGTTCGGAAGCTTCCAAAACCAAACCCATGGACCAAATCCTCTTAAATTTCAGAGACATAAATCAAACACGAAAGAACACCATTTTACCAAATTCAAAGGTTCTACCTTTGTTCTATATTTGTTCGTATTCAAATTCTTTCAAATTTAAACCCATGGCCAAATCCTCTCAAATTTCAGAGACCTAAATCAAACATGAAAAAACACCATTCGGCCAAATTTAAAGGTTATATATTTGTTGTTTTTGGAGATAATCTCATTTGCTCTAGCGCTCGTTCGGAAGCTTCCAAAATCCAAACCCATGGACCACATCCTCTTAAATTTTAGAGACATAAATCAAACTGGAAGAAACATCATTATAAAAAATTTAAAGGTTCTATCTTTATTGGTTTTGGAGATAATCTCGTTTGCTCTGGGGCTCGTTCGGAAGCTTCCAAAACCCGAATCCATGGACCAAATCTTCTCACATTTCAGAGACTTAAATAAAACATGAAAGAACACCACCCTGCCAAATTTAAAGGTTATATCTTGGTTGGTTTTGGAGATAATCTCATTTGCTCTGGTGCTCGTTCGGAAGCTTCCAAATCCAAACCCATGGACCAAATCCTCTTAAATTTCAGAGGCCCAAATCATACATGAAAGAACACCATTCTGCCAAAAGTAAAGGTTATATCAGAGACTACATAGAGATGTCCAAATGGCAACAAAAAAGTTTAGATGTCGCTACAATATCGATTTTGAAATTTAGTCTCATTTTTCAACTTTTTTTTTTAAAGTTTCTTAAAGCAAGTTTTGGTCTCGGATATTTTTTTTTTCATATATGTACATAAATGAACTTTCGTATGATTGGTATGGATGATAGAAATAACAAGTAACATACATATATGAATATGATCATATGATATCAGATGACATATTATGATATACATGATCTGATCAGTATCTAATATAATTTTTATATTATATATGCATTATGCCATATTATGCATTTATATTACTTGACCAGCTTGCCTACATACTTATTAAATTGTGAAAGTGTGTGTGAATCAAAATTAAATATAAATTGAAATACACATAAATACTATCGGCACTTTTTATATATGTATTTCAATATGATTCAAAAATCAATACATATTTATATTTATATTTTGTTTTGTGTAAATGTAATTATGTTCCAATTTGATATGATTTGATAATTTTTATGAATATGTACAGTATCCAGCAAATGTCATGCCACTTTTCTAATTGGAATAATTTTTAATTAAAAAAATGTTTAGAAGAATTTTAAAGCATTATTTTTTATTTCAGTTATTTTTATTTGATAGGTATATTATATTATCTTCAAAAAATACCCACATATATATGTAGGTATACTGTTACCAATATAACAATATGAGTCATGAGATCAAAAAATAAAATAAAATCATAATACAAAAAATTTTGTTACTTTGTTTGTTTGTTTTTCCCTGAAGTTATAAAGTTAAAAATATTATTAGAAAAAATTCGAACGCCTATATTATTTTATTGCTTTTCTATATATATTTTTTTAAATTACCATTACTTTTGCTGGATACTGTATATTAAAATCAGTTAAATTTAGTTAAATAAATAATGCAGTTAAATCAGATGATTTTCATAAAATAGATAACATTCATACCATCTGATACCATTATAATATACGATATACCATTTCATACATTCAAAAAATTCTGTTTGTAGTAGTGAAATACTGAATGCATATGAATGATAACCTTGAAATGTTTTTTCTTGTTGTTTTTAGAAAAGTCAACATTATAAAATAATCTATTTTTATTTAATTTTTTTCTATATGAAATATTTAGCTAAATGTTCTATATTTTTTGTAAAGTGATATTTAGAATGTCTTCTTTATCATATTGAAAATTTACGTTTCTACTCGACATATTAAATATATATTTTCTCAAATATATTTTCCCATTTTTGCCTTATTTTTCTATTTTAAAAGTTATTTTGTCATCGCTTTGCTTTAAAAAGTTTAATAATCACAAGGATAAAAAAATTTTATAAATGCATAAAATATATGAATGATCATTTTACACCAGATTTTACAGAAGATTCTAGTTTTCGCTAAATTCTTTTAGCTATGACACAAACTAAATATTTCTGTGCTTTAAGATTTTTAAAACTAGCCAGTTTTAGCTGGCCCGTTTGAAAAAAAATTAGTACAAATTTTTGTATGAATTTGTACATCTCTATGTAGTCTCTGGTTATATCTTTAATGGTTTTGGAGATAATCTCATTTGCTCTGGGGCCCGTTCGGAAGCTTCCAAATCCAAACCCATGGACCAAATCCTCTTAAATTTCAGAGACATAAATCGAACAGGAAGGAACATTATTGTACAAAATTTGAAGGTTCTATCTTTGTTGCTTTTGGAGATAATCTCGTTTGCTCCGGAATCATTCGGAAGCTTCCAGAATCCGAACCCATGGACGGATTTTGTCCAGATTCGAACTTAGCCTTTCTTTCGTAATTATTAACCTACTATATAAATTTCATCAAGATAGCATCATTATTTTTTGAGTTATCGTGCGTACGGACGGACGGACGGACATCGCTAAATCGACTCCGGCGGTGATCCTGATTCAGAATATATATACATGTCTATACCTAACTCGCTTCCTTTTGGTGGTTACAAACACCATGCCAAAGTTAATATACCCTATACTTTAGGTGTAGGGTATAAAAATAATATAATAAAATAATATAAACAAAATAAATAATATAAAACAGAATTCTGATTGAATTAATAATGTTTGATTATATAAAATCAACATTTTTAGGTTAATTTTCCAACTCACAGATCTTTTTAATAATTTTTTATATAAAAGTTTGTGAGTTGAAAAGATTTTTAAATGTTGTTTTGGTATAAAGTTCAGTTCTATACCTAATGAGGAGTCCAATAGAACTAAAAAATATCGGCATACATTTATATCTTGGATGGTAAGAAATAAAATAAAATAAAAATTTAAAATAAAACCTTTTTATTTTACAAAGAAATTAAAAATATTGGATTATTTTGTAGAATCATCTGATGGATTAATTTTAATTTATTTATTTTTTATTTTTAACCACATTGGCATGTGTTCTTATTTATTGATATTGCGATTATCATGACAAAAAGGGAAAATTTTTTTTTTTTTTTACGTAATATCTTAATTTATATACTATCTATCCATTTTGACAAAAAAAAAATGATTTTTATTCAGAATTAAATAAAATTTTAATTAAGAATAAAAATATTTTGTTTGTAAATTTAAATCATTATAATATATATATATATATATATATTGACCCAAATTTTTATTAATTGTTTAATCATTCAAAATGATTAAAACTTTACATAATAACTTAATTAAAATATATCATATATATATAAGTACATCATATATATATATATATAGTTAGCAATTTATCAGAAAATAAAACTTTAATTGTTTTTATTTGCGACATAAAAGCTTAATAATGTTTTTGTGATTTTTTTTTTTCATATTTAATTGATATTTGTACAGGGAAAAGAAAATAAAAGTTCAAAAATTAAGTAAGTAAATAATGATAAAAGATGAAAAAAATTTTAAAAGGTAATATTTTATTATTTGTAACTAAATTTAAAAAAAAAATAGAAAGGCAATCTCAATAATTTTATAAAATATATAATTATTAAGATTGCCGTGACTTTAATACAATAAACACCAATTTTAATGACCTGAATATGACCTACTCTTCTTTAAGTTCTGAATTCACTAAAATGTATGTTCGTGTCACTAAACTTTAGTTCCTTTATTCCCTGTTAAATAAAACTTACGGATTTTCTTACAAACTTTTTTTTATTCTATGAAGAGCATGTCCTTTTTAGCACATTTCCAAAAAAAAATTGAATGTGCTTATGTGCTTATTAGTTTCACTCTCTCCATCCATCCGTCTGTTTACAAAACTTCTACACCGTTAAAGATAGAGAAAAAAAAAATTATAACAATGGATAGGTCTCATAAGAAAAATAATTTTGTGGAACAACTTTTTCGTGGAGCCCTCTCCATTACGGATCTAGAGCCCCTCAAACTTTGAAAAAGCCCCATTTTTAAATTCGTGTATCCCATATTCTACTTAATATTTTTTCACTCTGAACACGTCATTCAGCAGGTACTTTTTTCAACTTTGTAAATTAATATCAAAATTATACAATTTTTTAAATTTCTTATTTAAATTTATTGTACTGAATTTACTGCATGATTTTTCTACTTTCATAACTCCGGCACGCTTTTAGATAGAGGCTTGAAATTTTGAGGCAAGAAAAAACTTTTAAAATTAGTATAAATTTCATTAGAAATTTTTTTTTGCACCATCCCCTTTTTAAGAGGTATTAGGACTGAAAAATTGAAAATTTGCTATTTTTAGGCACCTGTAACTGAAGCACCTGTACACATTTTGCTTCGGTAAGACATAAAAATTAAAGCTTCAGTAATATATTTTTACGTGTGTTAACGGTTTTTCTTAGGTATAAAGGATTCCGGATTTACAGCCCCTCAAAAATGCAGAAAAGTCCTATTTTCACATATTTTCTTATTACAAAAAATATCTTAAATTTTACTTTTTAAATTTGCAAATTTTTGTGCAAGTCATAACTCTAAACAGTTTTTATTGTGTTTTGGAAATGTGCGCTTTTAAAAACCGTTGGTTAACATTTACCTCTAAGTTTTTTTTATAATTTAATTATAAAATTTCCGATATATTTGTGGAAATAATAAATTTTACATTAAAAATGTTGTTGACTGCAAAGCTTATTAATTTCACTATGTCCGTCCTTCCGTCTACCTGTCTGTTTCCAAAACATCTACATCGTTTAAGACAGAACAATGTAATTTTAATCAAGAATAAATTTCTTTAAAAAAAAAAAATTAATATTGTAAAACTATTTTCCTTCAAAGTTCGAAAAATATTTATTTTTAAATTTGTATAAAACACATTATTATTACACTAAACAACTGGAATTTATTCAGCTTCATCAATCAATTTTCAAATTTTACAATTTTCTACAATTTAGTATTTAAATTTACCGTTATATGCATTTAAAAATTTACAGAATTTTGTTTCTTTCATTTCTTCGGAACGTTTACAGTTAGAACCTTGAAATTTTGATATAAATTATTAATTTGATATAAATATCTTTAGGGGTTACCATAATTAACCTCATCGAATGTTTTTGTACCTCCTCTTGTTCAGGAGCTATAAGGGGTAAAAAAAATTAAAAATTTACTATTTTTGGACAATTCTAACATATAGGTGAATGTACAAATTTTTTCAAAGTATAAACGTAAGCATTAAAACTCCAAAATTATGTTTTTACGTAATGTTAAGAGTTTTTCATAATTATAAAGGGTTTCCTTAAAACTGAAGAAAATGTCTCTTGATTTTCAGAATATTTCTTAAATCTAAAATTCGAAAGAAACTTAAAAATTTTGTTGCAAATTACAATTCTTTTATTATCACTTTTTGCGGCTTTAAAAACCTTTAATTTATATTCTGCCTTCTTTTTTATTGCAATGGTATATATACAATTTTAAAATGGTCCATGTAAACGAATTTTAATATTAGAATTTTATCAATATTTTTGATCCAATTGAAAGGACATTTTATTAGAATCTTATTTAAATTGTATATATGCTTTATAATTCAGTTAAGACATGTTCAGAATTGTAAAAAATTCTATTTCAGTACATAAGTTTTGAATGTAATTAAAATTTTGCATCTTCAAAATTAATGTAATTGAAAAGGATAAGATTTTAATTTCTATTGAAATAAATTGAATTGAATTTAAAAAAATAGTTTAAAAATGATGTACTCATCAGCTATTAAAAATCACCATATCAAAATTTAATCTAATTAAATTTAATTATTAAAAACTATTAGTGAATTTACTTGAATGAATCTATTCTTCTAGATTAGTCAATAGTTATTTGTAATAAGATTTTAAGTAATTATATTTTAATAATTAAGTGTTCATTAATTATTTTGAGAAGTGGATTAAAATTAGAAACATCGTATACGTATATAATTATTTGCACTTTAAAATTAAATTTATATATATATGTGTATATTTTGTAAAAGAAAATTTCATCCAAATTTGGAGATGTGGTAATTTTGGTTTTATAGATGTTAGTATGTTTTACATTTTTCCAATTCTGATGTTAAATTTTATGAAGAGATGTAAGAACATTACTCTTGACAGTTGACGGAACCATCAATAAGACGATTAATTAGATATACATAATATTACTAAAACTATTGGTTATTAAAGACATCATACTATAGACATCGTACTATTACTGTTTACATAATAACATTATTTATTTCCTTTAGATTATATATTTAATCGTATATATACCTTATAAATTACACTTACCACATACAAGGGCAATTTTAGTGTGTTATAATTTTTGGTTTTTGGAAATCAAAATTATATTTTTTCAAAACAAATTGGATTAGTGTATTAGTTGGATTCATCTTGAATTTTGGTTAATTGTTAATCATAAAGTCTTAATTTTGTTTGTTTAAGTTATACATTTTTAAAGTTCAAATATCAAACTATATCATATAGACTACCACTTCGGTAGTTTCACATACAGTAGGAATAAGTATTTAAAGTCCATCTAGTAAACCGATGGAAATTGGTATTTAGAAGCATCATTGATTTTATTCCTTTATTCCAACTGAGCAAAATTTATTACTACGAAATATATTAGAAAGGTATTAGTTAAAGGGGTTAAATATTACATCTCGAGATGTCAAGAGAAGTAAGAATATTAGCTTTGACGGAATCATCAATAAGACGGTGAATTAAACAATATTTCTAAAACTATAGTTGACTAAGTTCAATACAGGTTTAGAACTATTACTAACTTATATGTAATGTTATTTATTTTGTTTATATTATATATTTAAAATTTTATATATCTTATATATTATCCGATATTATATTTACCACATACAAGGTGGATTTGTTAAAAGAAAATAACTTTTTCACTAATTTTCCTTCCAATTAAAAAAAAAATATGCTACCCATGCAGGATTTGAATACGCACTCCCGCAGTTAATAAGGCACGTGTTAAATAAATTTGCCACCAAGATCTCTCTTCCAATTCTATTTTATTTATTTATTTATATTAATATTACATACATAAATGCAATATTATGAACCATCGGGTACTAAGGCCATTATAGGTTTTTATACTATTATTAAATTATATACTAATATTATTTATTTTGTTTATATTATATACTATATATTTACATTATATTTAGTCGTAAGCGGGGTATGTAAAGAAAAAACACTTACGACTTGTGCAGGGATTCGGTTAATATGCCACACACCTACCCACTAGGTTATCGAAGCCCCTTTCAATTCTAATAAATTATTAAGATTCTATTAATTGATATTAAAATTGCATACTTTAAGGATATGTTTTTGTAAAAATATAATGTTTATTGATTTTTTGTTTTTGTTTGCTTTTATAATAATTGCAATATTTTTAAAAATAAATTAAATAAGGAACGCTTTTTATAAATTTAAAAGGCACGTTTTTTTTTTCAAACTATAGTTTCTTTTTTGATAACTAATTAATAGTAAACTCTTTTTTTTTTATTTTTCCATTCCAATCTAATGATTAATTTACAATTCATCTCACATTTTAAATTATAATTTTTTTTTTTTCTTCATTATAATTTCGAAGACAAGCAAAATGAAATAAAATTTGCATGAATTTATAACATTTATTTTTTATTTTTATTCTCTCATTGTTTTCTTAAGGATGTTTCGAACAATGACAACAACACTTAAATTAATGTCATTTATATTTCCGCATATAATTGTCCTTTAAAAATAATGGATACCGTAAGTATTACTCTTTAGTTTTAGATATATTTTGTCGATTTGCCTATTCTGAAGTACCAATTCATTGTCATTGTGTTTACTTTGGCATGCAAAAATTCACTTGAATACAAAACAAAAAAAAAACAAAAAAAAAATGAAAAAATGAAAAATAAAACAGAAACCAAATAAAACTCAAGTGGAAAATTATTGTTATCAATGTTTTTTTCCTTCTCTTATACACTGCAGCACCATACGAAAACAAAAAAAAAAGATTTCATGAACGTAATGTTACAGTAATAAGGATTCGCTAAGTGCAAAATTTTCTATATATGGACAAGTTTTTTTTTTGTTCTTGTTTTTGTTATTTTTTGTATTGGCAATACATATACATGTAATTGAACACAATTGGACTATGTAATGCAATATTCTAATTTTAAGGAATTACGTGCTTAAAAAAAAACAAAACAGTAAGAAACAGAAAAAAAAAAATCGATTAAGTCAATGCACTGTTTCGTGCATTGATGCAATTTTTTTTCTTTTCTTTTCGTTCAAATGATTCCTTTACCCATAATTGAATTTAAAGTTCAATTTTAAAAATGAGCATGCATTTTTTGTTCGATTATAATATAATGGAAATTTCTTCAATGATTGTTTGAATTCGATTATTACATTTTTGTGGAATTTAAAAAAAAACCAAAAGAATTTCAGAATAAGATAATTGAAGCTAATAAATTTTTAGTATTATGAATTATTGTGACAAAAACAAAACAAAAAATATTGGTCAAAGATAAAATTTGAAGGATTTTTAAATTAAAATAAAAAAAAAAAAAAAACAAAAAAAAAATTAATCCTGTTCTTTAAATAGATTAAGTTTTAATTCATTTAAATTGTTTTGATTATTTTAATTCAGTTGTTTTTGTAAGATATCAATGACAAAATTGAGAAAAGAAACGGAAACGGATGTAAAATAAAATTCATATACATATTATATAAAAAGTTCTAATGAATTAAATTAACAAACAAATTTGAAAGAGAAACTTTTTATTATTTTTAGACAAAAAATTAACTAACTAGAAGATTGAAACAAATAAAACAAATAATAAAAATACATTCATATCCTGATTAAATAAACTTTATTTAGAACAATTTTAATTAAATTACTTTTCTTTTTTTTAAATTGATTCAAACTAAAAAGATGGGGGCGTACAAAAACAAAAAAAAAAAAATTAATAAAAGAAAGAGCAACTGAAAAGTGAAAAATGGTAGTTAGGATCATTCATTGGTATTTTTATTTCTGTTTTTACTTTTACTGTTACTGTTATTGCTTTTTTTTTGTTTTTGTTATTTTACTGGGTGACCGGTAATAATATCAATAGTAAATAAAGCCATATTATACTATAATGTTGAAATTCGAACAAGCAGTCATTATTAAAATTATAATGAAGCCAAAATATTTTGAAGATATATGAGGGAAATTTTTTAATTTGAGAACAATAGGTATTATTCTTTATCTTTTATGATGAATTTAAATTGTTCAGCTTTTATACCAATAGTCATGTTTTTTTGCTCTTTTAAATTTAACAAAAGCATTTTCTGTACGTAATCGAAGTTTGTCAAGAAAAACGAATTTTGCGGTTTTTTTCGGAACAAAATATTTTCTGTACTGTTAGTTTTTACTTTTATAATAAAATATTTAAATTGTTGAGTTCCGAAATAACACAATTATTTGTTGTGTTATACCCTCTAATATTTTAATATCAAAGTGCAGGGGAAAGTGTGGATTTGGCTGCGGTTATATTAAATATTAATATTCCGTGGAATTTTTGTCTTTATTATGTGGAACTTAAAATGATTTATGTTTTATATGTGTCTATAATAATTTAATACATCAGCTAGGTTCTTAATATAAAGTTCTTTATTCAACACGGGTTCCTTATAAACTAATCTGTTTTAATATATCTATTCTGTTATCGCTTTTATATGACAATTTAATGTAATCTTATAACTGGTTATTGTATTATTTGTATTTGTATAAATTAGAGTGATCAAGTATATGTAATAATTTAAAAATGGACTTTACATAGAATTTAGAGGAACACCACATTTAATTTATAATTACCACTACATTTGTTATTTGAAATCTGAAAAAGTATAATATACCTATGTCTATTTTATTTGATACATAACTTCCAACAAAAAATTGCCATAATTTTCCATAACACTTAGTCCTTACTCCTTCCATGATAATTATATCTTTTGTAAAAATAGTGATAAGACCAAATTGAGACATTATTACAATATTAATATTCTAATAAAGCCAATAAGAGCTAAATTAGCAGATATTCATTCATTTTGGCCTTATTAAAATTTCAAATTTGTAATAAAGTAAATTTGACTTTATTTCATGTCACCATTTTACTGTGCACTCTAATAACTTTTACTGTGTTTTTTTTTGTAATTATTTACTAAAGGATATGTGCAAACGACCAAAGGTAAAGGATAACAATATAATAACAATAATATCAAAAAAAAAAAACAGTAATTTAAAATAATTTGTGACTGTTCAATATAAATTTCGAAAAATTCTTAGGTGTTACATTTTGCATAATATAATAACAGTTAGATAAATATCACTTATGCTAAAATTTAAATTTTTTATTGATCTTACCGGGCTTAAATTTTAAGTGCCCACTTTTAATATTGTAGTTTGTAATATCTTGAAATTCAAAATTTTGGGGGAAATTTTGTTAAATAAAATCAGTAAATCATAACTGATATTAAAACTATTATTATCTCATACTTTGATTTTAAAATGCAATCATATTTTTAGCAGTTAGTATATATATATAGTTCTATAAATCCAATATGTAGAAGGTATTAGACTAGGTATATATCGAACGAAAGTGGATATCCTACATGTAATTCAATGTAATTTCATTTATTCTATATCAGAATTATAGCAGATGCCTTAAATCTTTACAGCTTTAAATTATTATCTCTACAAGAACTCAAACATAGCACTAACATTACTAACATAGTCCTACAATTACATGTAGATTTTATTAAAGATTTCAAATAATAATTAGAAAACGATAACAAATGGAATCACAAAAGAATTTGAATAAAACTTTTAAAAGAAGGAAAATTCTAACCTTCTATACAAAACTTTAAAAATTAGTTATTATATTTAATAAGATGTTGTATTTTATAGTTCAAAAATTTACTATTCAACAATTGTTAATGTTTTATTATTTTATTAAATGAGATTTCACTGTATTTATATAGATCATAAGAATTTACTAGTACATTAATTTTTTTTATTCAATTATTGTATACTATATACATATATTATACTTTTTTATATAAAACAAAAAATAAAAACAAAATAAAAAACTAAATCGTCAAGGACGATGATTCATTACGTTTGATGATTTCATTACGTAACTTTTGATAGGGATACATGTTGTCTTCATTTTAGGACATTTTTTCAAAATAAAATTCTATTAGTTTTACTCTGTTTGTCCGTTCATCTGGTTTACAAAATTTCTAAATCGTTAAAGATAGAACGATGAAATTATATTCATGAATAGGTCTCTTAAAAAAATTAATGTTGTAAAACTCTTATTTATGTAGCCCCCCATTTAACGTACTTACAATTTATCAAAGTTTGAAAATGCCCTATTTTTAAATGATCTGCTATATATTTAAAAATGCCAAAGGAAAGAATTTATTTTTACCTTTATGAATCAATAGTAAAATTACACTATTTTTAAAATTGAGTTTTTTTTTATGTACGATTATGTGAAAATAAATTTTTGGAAGATTTGCTTCCTTCATATTTCCGAAATGCTTTTAGATGGAGCGTTGAAATTTTGAGAAAAGAAAGATTTTTCAGATATGCATAATTTGACTAAGAAAAATAAAATTAAATGCACTACCCCCTGTTTAAAAGCTATTAGGTCTCAAAAAATGAAAATTTGTTAATTTTAGATATCTAGAAAATAGGCAAAAAGAAAAATTAAAGCTTCAAGATTATATTTTTGTATGTATTAGCAGCTTTTCTTAATTGCGTAGTACTGTAATGTTGCCTTAAAATTAAATAAAGTGTCTCTTGATTTTTAATTTTTTTTTTTCTTTTTAATAAAATAAGAACAACTATATTCTTTCACGTTTTAATATATTTATCTTTTATTTGTCTTTTAATGTATTTGTATTAAAATTTTTTTTAATTTAAAACTTTTCATTAATGACTAACTAATAGTACTTTTAATTTTACTAATTCAAATTACGTTTTCAAATTAATAAAATTACTAACACCTAACAAGAACAAAAAAATCACTTAACTTATAAATCTTTTTAAATAAATCTATAATATATATACATATATAGCTAAGGTACATAATATTTATATTTTATAATATGTAAAAACAAATCAAACAAATTTGAAATCAAACCATCATCAATTTAATCTCTCACCTTCATTAAAATTAAAAAAAGTTTAAAGTATTAAAAGAATTTTAAAGTGTTATAAATAAATTAAAAAATATATTTCTTAATAAATTTTATAATATAATATTTTATTCTAATTAATTTAAAGTTCTTTTAATAAAATATTTAATAATTTTTCTAATCTCCGTTATCAAAAAGACGCTCAGTATTAAAGAGAAATCATATTATGTACGGTTACGTGTGTGTTTATAAAAAAACAAGGTAGAATGTAAACCAACGGTTTTTAAAAGCGCACATTTCCAAAACTCAATACAAACTGTTTAGAAGTGTGACTTACACAAAAATTTGAAAATTTCATGTAATAAGAAAAAATGTGAAAATAGGACATTTTTGAAATTTTGAGGGGCTATAAGTCCGGAATCCTATATAACTAAAAAAAGCCGTTAACACACGTAAAAATATATTATTGAACCTTTAATTTTCATGTCTTGCCGAAGAAAAATTTGTACAGGTGCCTAAGTTACAGATGTCTAAAAATAGCAAATTTTCAATTTTTGAGGCGTAATAACTCTTAAAGAGGGGGTGTTACCAAAAAAATTTCTGAGGAAACTTATACTAATTCTAAAAGTTCTTTCTTGTCTCAAAATTTCGGATTCCTATCTGAAGGCGTGCCGGAGTTATGAAAAAAGAAACTTCATGCAAAATGTGGTTTTCATATAACGGTAAATTTAAATCGTAAATTGCAAAATATTAGATAATTTTGATATTTTTTATATAGATAATAAAATTTTCGATCTTCTGGCGGTTTTAGATTGCAAAATTATTACGCAGAGCCCGAGATATATACATCTAAAAAAGGGGCTTTTTCGCAAATTTGAAGAGCTGCAACTTTGGAACCCTTTACAATTCAAATAAACCTTTAACACACGTAAAAATATAGTATTGTAGCTTTAATTTTTATATCTTGCAGAAGTAAAATGTGTACAGGTTCCTAAGTTACAGGTGTTTAAAAATAGCAAATTTTCAATTTTTAAGCCCTAATAGCTCATAAACAGGGGGTGGTCCGAAAAAATTTTCTGAGCAAACTTACACTAATTCTAAAAGTTCTTTCTTGCCTCAAAATTTCAAGCTTCTATTTAGAAGCGTGCCGGAGTTATGAAAGTAGAAAAATCATGCAAAATTTGATTTTCACATAACGATAAATTTAAATACTAAATTTAAAAAAAATGTATAATTTTCATATTAATTTACAAAGATAAAAGAAATATCTGTCGAATGACGTTTTCAGATTGAAAACATCTTAAGCAGAACATAAGATATATGCATTTAAAAATAGGGCTTTTTTAAAGTTTGAGGGGCTGTAGCTGCGTAAGGGGGGGGGGGGCTACATGAAAAAGTTGTTCCACAAAATTATTTTTTTTATGAGACCTACCTATGGTTAAAATTTTTTTTCTCTATCTTTAACGGTGTAGAAGTTTGGAAACAGACGGACGGACGGACGGACGGACGGACAGAGTGAAACTAATAAGCACATTTTTTCAAAATTTTTTTGGAAATGTGCTAAAAATGTTTTCTTTTACTTTAATTATACATGATTTTCTCTATTTGTCTACAAAATCTTGCATTACAAAATCTTTCATACAAAATCCTGCATTAGAAAATCTGCAACAAAATCCTGCATTACAAAATCCATTACCATGAAAATTAAACAAAATCTTGCAGACAAATTGCTGTGCAGATAGATAGAATTTTCTTTGATGAAATAATGTATGGCGTACAATTGAACTGTGCGTAAACAATTAATTAATCCGTTATCATTTTTTTCTTTTTTTTGATAAAATTTATTTGAAATAGAAAATTATGTGGGTGTGAGTCTATTTATTGAAAAACAAAATGTCGAATTAAAAATTTTTTAAAAAAATGGTGAATAAGGAAAAAAGTTGAAAAATAAAAATATACTCGAATGTAAATTTAAAATATTTTTTTTAAATTTTATTTATCGCTCCTAATGCAGAATGTCACATATACATACATATAAATATTCTGGAAAAGTCGTATAGCCAGTTGCTTTTTATCTAACTTCAAAATCACTGCTAATTTAGAATCTCACATACACATATATAAATATTCTTTAAAAAGCTCATAACGCCGATTTTGAATCCTACTCTAAAATCTCTCGGAATTAGTTTATCTCTCGGAATAGTTTTTTCCCATGCATATTTCAAAACAAAAGCATTTCACATAGTGGAGGTTATTTTCATTTCAGTTTTTCCGATTAATAAAATTTTTTTAAAACTTCCTATCGCAAGATTTTGTGGTGTATATTTTGTAATTGTTAAATTTTCTTGCGCAATATTTTATTATTGCAAATTTTTAATGTTGCAAGATTAATAAAAAAAAAAGTAAGATTTGGTTACTACAAGCATTATTATTCCAATAAATACTTGTGCAAGGAAGCAAATCATCATAAGAATCGATAATTTTTTCATAAAATTAGTTTGAGATCATTATGATAGAGCACTAAAAACTCCTGAAAATGGTCTAATATCCCATATATTTTACCACAATGAGGAGTACATTAAAATGCGTTTGCTCACTGGCTTCATAGCCCCTGAGCATTTCATCTTTTTGGATAAAAATGGTTACATTCAAAACCAAAGCCATGCCCCTATATTATTTAATTATAATAGACGGGCCACATGTAAAAAAATTGAATAAGACTCAGGAAATATTAATGGAGATAATTTAAAATATGACATGTCCATACCGGACAAAAACAAAGGTATTAAAAAACGATATTGGTGATTGAATGAGATTTCACAGCAAGCAAATGCACACTAATTTAGATTCTAAGTAAGTTAAGTACGCTAAGCAGGTTAAGTTAAGTTAGGGCAATTTTAAATAAAACAACAAGATACAATAATAATTTTTTTATATTTTTTGAATTTTGTACTTTATATAAAATAAATTAAGTAATTTAAAATAGATATATAAGTTAACAACAGCCAAAATTATAAATTAAATTTCCAACGCATCATATTACGATTTCACAATTTTTATTTAAATATTTTTAATAATAACATTTAACTGTCAAATCATCAAAATTAACCTGGGAAATTGGTTCAACACTATTTCTCAACATCAAAGTCACGCGTAATCAACATATGTTTGAGTCAGCATAATGCAGGTAGAACAATGCAATCAATGTAAAATTCTGATTATAGAAAATTAATTAGAAAAGTAACTTCAAACAATAAAGTTGTGTTTTAAAAAAATAAATCAAATTGTGTTAATTTATTTTTGTTTAAATAATTTTATCAAATCTTTTTATTAAATTTTTAAAATAATTTTTTTTGGTTACTTGGAATAGAATTTTATAACTGGCGCCCGAGCAGGGACCATTAGTGTTGTGAAAGTGAATAGTAAATAGCTACCAGAAAGAAATTAATTGAAAAAAATTGTCATATAAAAATAAAACAATCATTAAAATAGAAATTAATTAAAATTAATTTATCATACAAAAAGAAAAAAATTAGGAACTATTTATAAACTATTTAGAAAATAAAAAACTATTATTGTAAAAATTTGAAATAAAAAACTATTAGTGAAAGAAAAAAAATTTTTTTAAAATACTTTCTTATAAAACCGTTCACATTGAAAAATAAAGAAGAAAAAAAAAAGGAACGAGAAGATATCAATAATTCTTTCAAAGAGTACCGTTTACAAACAAATATTCCTTTCCAACACGAGCAGCAAGTAGCTGAAGGAGTACTTAAAATCCGAAAGCGAAGTTGAGTTACCTAAAGGATTAGGAAACGAGGCCCCCGAGTAGCATCCCAGCAAAAAGGAGCTGTCACATAAGGAATAATCAAAACCAAAAAGTGTTGGCAGCAGCCGCCTAGTCCGGTAACATCAAAAGACTGCAAATGGTTCTACTAATGCAATTCCAAGTCGCCACGTTTATGTAAGTTAATTAGTTTTTTTTATATAAAAAATAAAAAATAAAGAAATAATTTAGAAAAATAAAACTGAAAGCTTTGAAAAAGAAAAAGAATATTTTTGTCTAAGTAAATTTAATCATAATTTACTAGCAAATTAAATAAAATAAAAATTTTAATTGAGAATTTTATTAAAAATTTACAAATTAAGAATTGCAAAAAAAAAAAAATTTTTTTTTCCTCGCAAAATAATTTATGATTAAAATTGAATAAGATAAATAGGTATAAAATAAAATTATTATTTTTTTGTAAGATTGCTTAGAATTTGCATGAATTTAACCACAATTTATTGCAAATTCAGATAAATATCCTCATCTGTAAGGAGAAAAAGTTAATATAAAAAAAAGAAAAAATACTTATTATACGAATTAAAACTAAAAATTACATTTTGTTTAGAATTTGCATGAATTTAACCACAATTTATTGCAAATTCAGATAAATATCCTCATCTGTAAGGAGAAAAAGTTAATATAAAAAAAGAAAAAATACTTATTATACGAATTAAAACTAAAAATTACATTTTGTTTCATTTTTCAATTGCTGTGACTCAAGCCTACTCTTCGATACCTAAGGTGAGGCTGCCTTAGGCACAGCAAATCTAAGAAATTAATCAATTTGAAAGAAATCAAATTAAATCAATTAAAATAAGCAATTCAAATAAAAATATCTACGAATCACAAAAACAAAAAATTAATAATAGTCATATGTCTAGACATACAAAATAACTGGCCAGTAAAAAAATAAAAAAATAAAAAAAAAAAAATAAATTCATTAAATAAAATAATTAAATAAAATAAAAATTGAATAAAAGAAAAATTAAATATAAAAATCTAAATAAAATAAAACAATTAAATTTAAAGCTAATTTATATTAAAATAAGAAAGAAATTAACATAAACCTTTTTATTGAAATAAATATTTGTTAATAAAAATTATTATAAAAAACTTTTTTTTGGTAAATTTGAAATATAATTATTTTTATGTTTAACTTTAAATAATTTTCTAATTGTAATTTAAAAACTTTAATTGTTCTTAATTGTAATAAAACCAAAAAATTAAGGAAAAACTTAAATCTAATATAAAATTTTAGAATATTTGATTGATTTACTTAAATTTTAAATATTTTGGGATTTCATTAAAATATTTTAAATAAATAAATTTTTAGTATTTAAGGCTTTATTAAATTTTATTTTAAGAATTGGTTAAAAATTATTTTTATTTTTTTTTTCTCGAATAAGAAATATTTTTTTACTATTTTAAGCTTTTGTAAAAATTCCTATTTCACTTTCTTAAATATAAATAAATATTTTAGGATTTTATTAAAATTTTCCGAGCATTGGATTTTCATGGTTTGTTAACATTATACAAATAAATATTTTAAATATCGAATAAAAAAATAAAGAAAATATTAAATTAAAATAAATAAATTTTTATAGAAGTTAAAACATTTTTTTATATAATTATCAAAAATTGTAAGTACGACTGAGAGCAAGCAAGAATTTTTTCTCTGAAAGAAATTTTTTTTTTTTCAAGCATCTTCACCCAGGATTTACTTTTACATTTACAAATTTTTTTTTATTTATTATTAAATTTTTATTATCTAAGTACTAAAAATTTTTAATATAATATTCATAATTAACGTTCAGTAGGTTACAAAAGACTAAATAAAATCACAGGTAATCTCGCATCTTATATCAGATATTGGTTAAACCTCTTTTTAAGATTTTTGTTTTTTTTTATCTTGGCTTTACTTTGATCACAACCTTTCTCGTTATTTCTTTTCTTTCGAATAATTTTATTTTTTAAATAAGTAAACAAAAATGAATCAAGAAGGAGCAACTCCGTTTGTCATGTCATCTACTCCAGAAAATTTAAACCCAAATCTGAGTCCAATAAGAGAAAATAGACATGATGAAAATTTTAGTGAATCAATCAGAGAGATGATTCAATACGAGGCTAGAAAACTAATAAGAGAAGGCTACCACCAAAGGTTACAACAGGAGGTAATAGAGGAAGAAGAACAAATAGAACAGGAGGCTTATATTCATCCTGACGACAATCTTGACGGCATAGACAAAGTTCCAAACATCATAAGGGAAATAGATGTTTTCTCTGGAGAAGTTAGATCATATGCGTCTTGGAAGAAAGGAGTAGAGGAATTACTAAGAATCTACGATCATCTAAAAGGGACATCCAGATATTATGGTATACTTAGAACCATAAGAAATAAAATTAAGGGCGATGCAAACACAACATTAGAAGCATATAACACCCCTTTAAATTGGAATTATATCGTGAAGTATTTGAATCGACATTATGCCGACAAGAGAAGTATGAGGACATTAGAGAACCAGCTAACGATGATGACACAAGGAAATCAATCAATTGAAGAATTCTACAAGCAGGTCCATAGGCAACTCAACCTAATATTGGAAAAAGTAAATTCAATGGAATTGCCAAGTGATGCCGTGATTGCAATAGCCCAAACTCACAGAAATAGAGCATTAGATGCATTCATTAATGGACTGAAGGGGGAACTATCGTCAGTATTAATGGACGTGAAAGAGCCTAGCGACTTACCGGAAGCTTTGGAATTAGCTCTGAAAGTAGAAAACAGGCTTAAAAGGAAACAAAGCCTCGCAAGCAAACATACTGACACTGCGAAAATACAAGAAGATGGCCAAAAGTTACCACCACCAATACGTTCAGATGAACTTGCATCCAGAAGAGTAAGTTTTCAAAACAAGAATAGGTCTCAACAACGATCATACAGCAACCAACCATTTTATAATAACCGGCAACCCTATAACCAACGATTTTACAACAACCGGCAACCCTACAATAATCAATTTCAACCTTACAATAACCATCAACCTTATAACAACCAATCAAATTATCATTGGAAAAATAATTTTAGAAATTATCAACACAATATGGAGAAATCAAATGTCCCGAATAATCAGCACCAAACCATCGTGCCATATCAAACGCAAAAAAATGAACCAAAGTCGCAACAATCTCGGTATACGTACAATCCAAGCAACCCACAGCCCAACAACAGATCATCATTTCATCAAAACAACAAAAGATCCTTCCAAAGTATTAACCATATGGAAACAAAACCAAAGAAAAAATTTCAGAGAAACCAAGATAATGAGAAGCAACCGTTAGTTCATGGTCAAGATTCAACAGGACATGGTAATTACAATGGCGATGAATATCCTTTTTTAGATTAAAATGTTCCTCACTTCCATATATAGAACGTTTTGCAGGGAATGGGGAACAAATAAAAATTTTAATAGACACCGGCTCAAACAAGAACTACATCCATCCTAAATTCATAAAAAATCCAATACCTAATAACAACATATTTTACGCGAACTCCATTGGTGGTGACATAAAGATCACCCATCACGCTGAGATTGATTTCTTTAAAAATGGAATGCCGAAAATAAAATTTCATTTACTACCAAATTTAGATTCTTTTGATGGTATAATCGGAAACGATACACTCAAAACACTTAAAGCAGTTATTCATACAGATAAAGGATACCTTGAACTCGCAGATAACGTTAGAATTCCACTTAAACAACAAATATCAGAATTTATCAACAGAATTGAACTGAGAACCAGCCATTTGACTAGAGAAGAACGAGATAAACTAGGCAGTCTAGTCAATAAGTTCACAAATTTATTTGCGGACCCAAATGAGAAACTGACCTATACTACTAGAGTTGTAGCCGAAATCCGAACAACAACAGCGGAACCAGTGTATTCTAAATCATACCCGTATCCGATGGCATTAAAATTCGAAATAGATGAACAGATTAAGCAACTTTTGGAAAATGGGATAATAAAACAATCCAGATCACCATACAACTCACCGGTTTGGATTGTTCCCAAAAAAGAGGATGCTTCAGGAAAAAAGAAGTATCGAATGGTAGTTGATTATCGGAAGCTGAACAAGATTACTATTGCAGACAAATACCCAATTCCCGAGATAAACGAAGTTCTCTCAAATTTAGGAAAAAATCATCTGTTCTCGGTAATTGATTTGAAGAGTGGATTTCACCAGATACCGTTGAAATCAAGCGATGTTGAAAAAACAGCCTTCTCCGTGAATAATGGAAAGTACGAATTCAACAGGCTACCGTTTGGATTGAAAAATGCACCTTCAATATTCCAAAGAGCCCTAGATGACATCCTTAGGGAACATATTGGAAAATGTTGTTATGTCTATATAGACGACATAATAATCTTTGGCAAGGATAAGGAAAGTCACTTCCAAAATCTGGAAAAGATATTTACTACACTTGAATCAGCTAACATGAAGGTACAACTGGATAAAAGCGAATTTTTACGAAATGAAGTTGAATTCTTAGGGTTTATCATTTCGGCAGAAGGAATAAAAACTAACCCAAAGAAAGTACAGACGATTTGCGATATGCCCTTACCGAAAACTTTAAAGGATTTACGTTCATTTTTAGGTATGTCAGGATACTACAGAAGGTTTATCTGTGACTTTGCTAAGATCGCAAAACCCCTGACATCCCTTTTAAGAGGGGAGGGAGGACGTGTGTCCAAAGCACAATCGAAAAATACTCCAATCACATTGAACAACGAGGCCGAAAAAGCCTTTCTCGAACTGAAAAATTCATTAATATCAGAAGATGTCATCCTGAAATATCCTGATTTCGATAGAGAATTCGAATTAACTACTGATGCCTCTACCTATGCGATTGGAGCAGTGTTGTCTCAAGGAAGAAAGCCAATCACATTCATTTCTAGGACACTCACAAAAACCGAGGAATCATACGCGACTAACGAGAAGGAAATGTTAGCCATCGTTTGGTCACTAATTTCGTTAAGGAATTATTTATATGGATCTAAAAAACTAATAATTTTCACTGATCATCAGCCTCTTACGTATGCTTTGAGCAATAAAAATTCCAATAGCAAGTTAAAAAGATGGAAAGCCATCCTTGAAGAGTACAACTACGAGATAAAGTACAAACCTGGCCTAACGAACGTGGTAGCTGACACGTTATCAAGATTAATAAAAAAATCAGAAATTAACACGTTAACAACGACACAACATAGTGCTGAGAGTTCCTCACAAAACTATATTCAGTTTGTGGAAGCTCCAATTAATGCGTTCAGGAACCAATTAATATTAAAACGCGGTGATGAAATTGATTACAAACTAATTAACCCTTTTCCAGGCTATGTCCGGTATATAATAACAAGAATTGATTTCAAGGAAAAAGAACTCGTAAATATTCTAAAAAAATATTTGAATCCGAAAACAATAAATGCAATAATAACAGAAGAAGATATCATGGGTAAGATACAACAAATTTATTCTCAACATTTTGAAAGTTATAGATTAAGATTTACGAGAATACTGGTCAAAGATATCACGGATGAAAGTCAACAGAATGAGCTCATATTAGAAGTTCACAAAAGGGCCCATAGAAATGCGCATGAAAATAAAGATCAAATAATCCGCAATTATTATTTTCCAAAAATGAATAGAAAAGTATCTACTTTGGTTACAACATGCACAGTGTGTAAGGAAAATAAATACGATCGACACCCCAATAACCCAGAAATAAAACAAACACCAATTCCAAGCTTTGCGGGTCATACCGTACATATAGATATTTTCTCGACCGAATCAAAGTTGACTTTAACAGCGATCGATAAGTTAACCAAGTTTGCCCAAGCGAGAGTCATAGAAAGCAGATCAACAGAAAACGTCAGATTAGCATTACGGGATATTTTGTTTTACTATGGCGTTCCAGAATGGGTCATCATAGACAACGAGAAGTCGCTAAATTCAGCTTCGATAAAGGCAATGATGGAGGATGAAATGAAAATAAAGATTTTCACTACACCCCCATATAAAAGTGAGGTGAATGGACAAATAGAACGCTTTCATTCAACTTTATCGGAGATTATGCGATGTCTAAAAGCAGAGGGAGATAACAGAAGTTTTGAAGAATTGCTACAAAGAGCGGTAAACGAATATAACTACACCATCCACTCAGTAACCAAAAAGAAGCCCATAGAGTTATTCTTTGGTAGAGTTCCAAATATAACACCAGAGGAATTCGAGAAAACAAGACTTAGCAATATTGAAAAAATCAAGAACAAACAGATCAAAGATCTGGACCTTCACAATAAAAAAAGGAAACAAATTAAACACTACCAACCAGGTGATATAATTTATGTAAAGCATAATAAGAGAATAGGATCTAAGTTAACACAACGCTTTAAAAAGGAAATAGTAAAGGAAAATAAAAATACAGTTATTATAACGAAATCAGGAAGAACTGTTCATAAATCAAACATAAAATCATAATGATACTCATTCTTCGTATAAACCCTACAAAATTTTTTTTTATTCTCACTTAACTCTTCTAGATAATTATCATTTACGTTTTTCTCCAAATTTTTGTTTTTGTTCATTTTCTTACTATTATTATTCTTAATATCATTTTAGGTACTTATTATACGAGTGTCTATCATTCGTCCAAATATTAGACTACACAGGATCACATGCAGTATCTATTATCATGGGAGAAGCCAAGGTGCAAGAAGGAAGTTTTAGAATCATCCATACGTTTGATTTTGAAATTCTAAGGAATTCATTAGAGGAAATCAAGGACGTACTAGAAGAAGACGGAATAAAAAAAAATCACCTGCATGGGTACTTAAAATACGAAGCTTTACAGGTTCAGGATCTTTTGGATGAATTTAAAATTAGACGGAAACCAAGGTCCTTTAACTCTATAGGAACCATGTGGAAATGGATAGCTGGAAGCCCTGACCATACAGATTTTATCATGATTAAAAAGAAAATGAACAATCTCTTAGAAAATAACAATCAACAAGTTATAATAAATAAGTCTTTTGGTGATAGGATTAATAAAATAAGTAGAATTACTAATGAGCTTTTAGAGAATATTAGGTTAGGTCATGAAATAGATAATCAAAATATTCAAAAACTACAATATAAGTTAAAATTCATAAAGGAAGAAATAGTTAATATAAAATATGCCGTACATTGGGCTAAGGTAGGAATTATAAACTCATTATTGCTTTCAAAGTCAGAAATTGAAACAATTACGTCAATTTTCGACAAGGAAAATTTTCCATATTCGGACGCTGAAGAAGCTTTAAATCTTTCCAATGTAAAGGTAATAACAAATGGTACTTGCTTGCTCTACGTCATTGAAATCCCAATATCAGAAACTGATGTATTTAAAAAAATTATAGTTAAACCAATAAAATTTAACAACACTATTATTAAGCTTGATTATAAAGAAATATTATTTAGTAATAAGAAAATGTATGGAATAAAAGAAAATTGTAAACAAATAAATTCACTAATAACATGTAATAAAGATCAAATTGTTAACATTTCAAATTCTACCTGCATTCCAAACATATTAGAAGGAAGATCATCCACCTGCAAGGTTACCAATGCTCACCATATCCCAACAATAGAAAAAATTGCCGAAGGAATTATATTATTGAATCAATTCAATGGGACTATAACAATAGATGATAAAAAAAAAACGATTATAGGAACATACCTAATTAAGTTCCAAAATTCTACAGTAATAATTAATGATATGGTATTTACATCGAAAGAAACCGTAAGCGTTAGCGTGTTACCTGCAATTTTACAACCAGAACTAATAAAAAAGGAATTTCAACAACATCTTTCTCTAGAACTTTTCAAGGACCTTCATGTCAATAATACAAATAAAATTGAATTACTGCAAGAACGGAGTTTATTAAATCACGTATTAAGTGCTTCAAGTGTCATACCGGCAATAGCATCAATATTGGGCCTGTTTGTATTAATTGGTATACGATATAGGAAAAAACGAGACAAGGTAATAATAAACAACATACAATCCGATCAGGCTATACCAGAAGAAATTACTACTAGCAACAATCAAACAATAAAATATACACCACCGAATTCCGCAGATTACCAAAATAGCAAACTCCAAATATTTCCGATAAATTCAGCATCAGTCAACATAAAAGCAACCCCAAGGCGAAACTTATACAACTCTAATCTCTAGTTTGATCGAATGAGGACATCGATATTTAAGGGGGGAGGAGTTAACAACAGCCAAAATTATAAATTAAATTTCCAACGCATCATATTACGATTTCACAATTTTTATTTAAATATTTTTAATAATAACATTTAACTGTCAAATCATCAAAATTAACCTGGGAAATTGGTTCAACACTATTTCTCAACATCAAAGTCACGCGTAATCAACATATGTTTGAGTCAGCATAATGCAGGTAGAACAATGCAATCAATGTAAAATTCTGATTATAGAAAATTAATTAGAAAAGTAACTTCAAACAATAAAGTTGTGTTTTAAAAAAATAAATCAAATTGTGTTAATTTATTTTTGTTTAAATAATTTTATCAAATCTTTTTATTAAATTTTTAAAATAATTTTTTTTGGTTACTTGGAATAGAATTTTATAACTTATATAAGTCAAATTAAAATTACATAAATTAGCAAAAAAAAAAAGTTAATGCTATGTTAATTAAATGTTAATAATAATTGAAATTAAACTGTTTTGTAAACTTTTTTTTTTAGGTTAAGCTTGTATCAACATATATACACAATAAAATAAAAGTTTAAAATAAAAAAAAAAGTTACTGAAAAATTTTGTGATTTTTTTTCGCTTCGAAAATTTCGCTTTCTAAATAAAATAATCAAAATAAGAGCTAATATTAAAATGTTGCTGTATTGTGTAAAATGTTGCTAATAATAAAATGTTGCAAAGTACAATAAAGAAATAAGAAAAAAGAAATATTTTCAAAGAAAAGCGCATAATTTTTAAAGATAAATGTAAATTTGAATTAAAATTATATATTATTATACATATATAGATAAATATTATTTTTGAATTTGTAAGAAAATGTACATATGTTATTAATTGATGTATTAATTAAAAAATTATTATTTTTCAACATATTATCACAATAATTTACAAAATAATAGTAGTTAAAGCCCTGCGTACTTTTAATTTTATTGATATGGCAATTTGAATTTTTATATAAGTATACGATAGTTTTGAGTATATTTAAATTTCTCCCCCGTATGGTTTGGTTCGGATCAAAATCGAAGTATTATTTTGATTTTTTTCTAATCATCTTCAAAAATCTCAATCGCACGTAAAATGTGCGCCTTGAAAAACCGTCGATTTAATTCTGCTTTATTTTATTTTTTATTTATAGAAAAATTGAAGGAAAACTTTTACTTTAGTTGAAAATTTAATTTTTCTTTTCTCTCATATGATAAGTATAGATTATAAAACTATTACAAAATAGAAAATGAATACGTTGAGACCAATAGCATTTTTCAAAAGAAAAATATATTTCATCTATATATAGAAAAACTAAAAAAGTTAAATCAAAAACTACTGGGAACTAAATTATCTTTTGGATGGTAAACTTTAAAGGCGAGAAGATACAAATATATAAAAAAAAAAAAAATAAAAATTGAAAACCCAACCAAAAACAATTTTTTTTTTTTTACCACCAAAGTATCGTAATTTAAATCCATTAATTTAATCCAGTCTTGAAAATTTCCTTTTTTTAGTAATTTTCTTTTTTTCTCTTTTCTGAAAATTAATCGTATGAAGGAATTTTAAAGTTGTTATAAAAAAAAGAAAAATTGCAAAACAAAAGAAGATTAAAGATGGAAAGTTATGGAATTAAAGTAATAAAGTTTTATTCAACTTTAGTTCTCATTTAATGTTTCTTTAGTTTCTTAAGAAATTTTTTTTTTAAAATAGTTAAGTATAAATGATAGATAGAGAGATAGAGAGAGAGAATAGAAGGAATAAAATGAAACATAAAAGAAATTCATATAAAGTGGATTGAATTATATATTATAAGCTTGAAAAGGAAGGAAGTTGTATTTGAAATTTTCTTTTAATTTTATTAAAAGTATAGTAAATTTTCTTCAAAAAATCCAAAAATAAAAAAAAAAAACGAGAAAAAAAAAAACTTTTCAAATTTGTTGGTTAACAACGAATTAAAATATAATTTTTGTTTTTGCCACACATATTATAAAAAATATGCCATATACCACTACATACTTACTTCAAAATTACTATTATTATATGCAATTTGTGGATTGGTAACTTTTTATTTTGGGTTTTTAATATAATTAAAGTTTAAATTATTCAAAAAAAAAAAAAAAAGTTATTTAAAAAAGATTTGATAACAGTATTAATGCTGTACATATTATTATACTTATAATAAAATAAAGGCTTGAGGATTAAAATAAAATATCATGTCTGATTTTTAATGATACAGATTAAAAAAAAAAGGAAAACTTAATAATAATATTAATTTTTAACTATAACATATACTTTAAAGTATTTGTAAGAAATTTATTTTTAACTTAAATTTTAAATTTTTTCTCTAATCTAAAGAAGTCAAAAAACCTGTTGAAAATATTAATAAAAATATTAAATTCCGAATTTTGAAATTTAGGAAATTAGTTTGGAAATGATCTGTTAATAAAAAAAAGTAATTTTTATACAATTTTGTAAATACGTTATTTAGTTTTAAGTTCAATATTATCAAAACATGATCTTAAAGAGATATATATGTTATTTATTTATTTATTTGCAGGTTTCTGAAACATAAATGTTACAGATAGCGAGTTTCTCTACTTGGTAGGTGGAATGTGAGGTGTTCAAAAAAAAGTTCAATCTTTTAAATACTACAGTTAATTCAATTCTTGAAATATAAAAGTATTTTTTTGTTACCACCTAAACAAATACTTCATGTTTTCACACTATTTAAAAAATTTAACTACATAAAACTAAATTATTAGGTTATTTTTGATATCTGGGTAATTAGTTAAAAAGTCCTCATATATCACAGAAAGTATAAGTAGCTTCTTTATATGAGCTCTTTTAATATTGATATTCAATGCCAGCTCTAAGATAGTTATGTTTCTTTTTTGTGTTTATTGTTGATACTGTGAATGTGTTGACTTTCCTTTATTACATTTTTTATCTTTAAAGACTCGAAACATTTTAAGCATTGAACGTGATTTTAAACTGACGAACAGGTGTTTATGCATAACTAGGGTATAAAAAATAAAACTTGTTTTGTAATGTCACAATCGAAGCAGACATCCTAGACTAGGTAGAAAAAACTTTTAAATTAAAATCAAGATAAAAAAAAAAAGTCAATCTGACAAAAAAATTTACTCCCAAACATCTTTATTGTAGCACCATAGTTCCTTTGGTTTTATTGATACAAGTCTGGTTTTTGGAAAATATTGTTGACACCAATTTTGTTCAGCTTTTAGCTTTTTGACGAAGTTAATTGTATATAGCACCTGCTCCAGTGATAAGAACATTTCTGCAATAAATGACCTATCTATTATATTTTTTGCTGTGCTTTATTCAACATTTTGTTACCTTGAATGCCTTCGTGCCCTGAAAAAGTTCCACAATCGAATATAAACATTTTTATTACCAATATATTAAATTTTTAAATTTTACAATATTTTCAAATTTAACTTAAAGATTTTCAAGAGGTTTTAAAGAATTAAACAAAATATTATAAATTTTTCATATTGGTTTTAATTAAAAAAAAAAAATAATGAAAAAACTATAACTAAATAAATTGATTGGAAAAAAATCAATTAACTTGGAGAAAAAGAAAATAAACCATTGATTGAATCAAATTCAATAAAAATTGATTTTTTGTTAAAAAAATAATTAAGTTAAAATAATATCATCAATTAAATTCAGTAATTACCTTTAAAATATTATTCAAGAATTGAAATAACTTCAGACAGTACTTTTTTTTACTAAATAGATAGGTACTTGTTCAAATGGTACGTGCATTGATTGGTACATTTGAGAAAATGAAAAATTGAACTTCATTATCATTGAAATGATAATTTTTTTTTTTAAGAATTCAAAGATATTTATTTTCCCCATAATGAAAAAGAGTTATTTTCCCTTTTATATTATTTCTAAAGAAGTGACCTATCTTAATATCATGGAAATTGGTAAAGCATTCTTCGTTTTCAATTTTCTTTTAATTTTTTTTTTAGTTCTTTTTTTTTTTGTATTACTTAATTCAAAAGGTTTTTTCTTTTGAAGAAAAAATTTTCTTTTTTAAATGCAATTTTCATAAAAGTAAGACATAAAAAAAGGGAAATAGTTTAATTTATCTTCACTGTACAAACGGAAGAAAAAAATTTTGTCTTGTATTTATTCATGAAGTATATTCGAATTACCCTTTAAGTATTAAAAATCTATTTTTAAAAATTGAAAATTATTCGCAGCAGAGTTTTATTGTTCATAATACCTCAAGAAAAATTTTATATTATATTGCTTTCAATAAAAAATTCATTGGGTAAAAAAAATATGAATAGCAGTAGTAGTAGTAAATATTTTTTTTTTATTTGGCCTTAGAACACAGATTGGTTTTTAAAGGATATCAAAACCATAAAAGGAACAAAGTGTACAATATGTCAGAATAAAATAAATAAGTGATACCCACGGAATAAGTGTTTGTATTAATTATAAGTAGAAGATCTAAAAAAAAAGAAAAAATGTGATAATGAGAAAAATTTTCGATGAGATTTAATATGGAACATATGACAATTAAAAGGACAACGGAATCATATCGAAGAAGATTTAAAAATACTGATGTTTGCTAATTATTTAAAGAAATGTTCCGAAAAATGTTTAATAAAGTATAATTAAAGAAATTTTGTATAAATCTTCAGATTGTTATTTTAAAATACAATTAAAAATTTAATATGAAAAAGATACGTAATATAAGATAAAAAATAAGTATTTGTTTTCATAAATTAAATTAATTTTTTAATATTCATATTAAAATTTTACGAATGATAGATCTAATGATATAATAAAATTATATATGCATACATAAATACATAAATGATAAAGTAATACGAACATATAAACGTAAGACTAGGTCTAAATAAGTTTATCATTCTATGTGAAGCGAATACCTAATTTATTCTAATCCTTTAAGTTTTTACTTAATATACACTATAAAATTGATTTCATAAATTTTGAATTTTTTTAACTCAATTAAATAACTAAATTCATTCTTAAAATAATTTTTGTATTTATAATATGAATAAAAATAATCAAATATATAAAATTCTATATTCTTATAATTCAATTATCTTAGTATTATCCAAAACAACCGATATTTTCATTTAATATTTTCTTTGCTTTTCATATTTTAAATTACTTGCAAATTTTCTTTTTTTTGGTTCAATTTTACCATTCATATTTTTCTATTCATTATATTTTCTTTCAATTGAAAATTGGCATATATAAAATAGGTTTTCATAGGTTTCACTCAATTCGATACAAATACAATAGAAAAAAAAACCATTTTCATTTTTCTTTTATTCAAATAAAAACTGATAAAAGACTAACCCGATATACAACAGATTTTAATATTATTTGAAAAAGAAAAGTGCAGGTAACTAGAAATAATATCTAAATATCTTTTAGTGTTAAAAATAGATAGAAAAAATAACAGATGCAAAAGAAAGAGTAAAAAGTTACGAAAACAAATAGAAAAATCCAAAGTGAAGTTTTCTTGCAACAGCAGCAGTTCCTTGTAAGAAACTTCCAATAGAAATAATAATGTCATTTCTATCTGTCTTGATCTTATCATCATCTACTTTTATTCATCCAATTTTTTTTTTTTTTATTGTATGCAGATTTTTTTTTTTATCTTTTTATTTTTCTGGTTGCACTAAAAAAGGACATTTATAGAAAAGAAAGAGACGGAGAGATAGAGAGCAGTCAGTATGCAAAAAGATCTTAGAAAGGGAATCCTAAATTGATAAAAATAAAATAAATGCAAAAGGTAAAATTAAAAAATAAAAAAAATAAAAAATTTTTCTCAAATCGAATTTCCATTCATTCACCCAAGTGAACTGTTAAGAAAAGAAAACATTTTTTTTTTTTGTAAGAACGAAAATTCAATTGACTATAGGGAAGCTTGGAAAATAGAAAAGGTAAAAAAAAAACATAAAAGTGGGAAAAAATAAACAAAAAAAAAAATAAATAAAAGAATAGTAAAAAATCGTCGCAAAGGAAATAAAGAAAATGTAAAAAATTTGCAAGCGTCAGTTTTTGCTTGGCTTTTTGTTCTTTTTTGCTTTTTCTATAAATAGGACAAAATGATTATGGTTAATAAAATAAAAAGTTATATGTCATGGATACTTTAAGATATGAATTATATTGGTTAGATATACTAAATTTTTAAATATATTTTTGGAATTTTTTTGAGTACACCCATTCTATAGTGAAGAAAAATTGTGACCGTACAAACTTTGAAATGATTTAAGATCTTATTCAGTCGAGTAATCAAAATCTTAGTGGAATCAATGATTACAGAAACTAAAATTTTGTCAAATATGAGTAATAAATGAATTAGTGGATGCTGTATGCTACCACTCGACATTGGGAAATAAACAAAGAAAAAGGTGTTATTCACTGAAACGTTAATTTATTTGTTGCTATAACTTTAGTTAACTTCTATTACTAATATTAATGCCTGTCTCTTTAAACTTTGAAGCTTAAATAAATATTTGTAAAAAAGTTAGGATAGATGACAGATAAGAAAAGTAAGTTCTATAGGTACAACACAAAATTTAGAAACGCAGAAATATCATGATTCTTATTATCGTTAAACAAAATTGGATATCAAAATTGGATTTTTTGATTTTCAATACTAGTCTCCGGTTTGGTGAAGGAAAGTCAAGTTTAAGGAATTGATTACAAATTGACATAAATATTCTCAACAAAGTCATTAATGTTTAGTAGTAGTAGAAATGACACCCAATGGTCACAAAAAAATTCACGGAAAGTGATTAAATAAAAAACTTTTATAATTTCCTCATGTAAAGATGACCGGCTCTTAATGCCATGAAATGGATGATTATCATCATTTGCATTATACCTAATTAACGTTTTTGTGATAATCTAATTTACAAAACTTCGTCTACTAAAGATAATTGCTAAAAATAATATAAGCAGGAATTAAATATTAAATATTAAATTAATTATAATTAGACCAGCTTAAACCAAATTTTTATTTTTTATTTTTGTTGGAAACTAATTTTGCTCTACCCTATCGAAATAATTTGCACATTATAGAATTAGTATTACAAACTTTAATAAAATTTATGATTAAAGTTATTTATTTCATAAATTTTTTATTTTAAAAATTCACAAATAGTGGGTATGAATTGAAATTTTTAAAAATGATTTCAACAGAAATCAAGTAAGCTAGTTTTTCGTATATATATGTATATATGTATGTACAAACAAATATAATATAAGTATCCTGGTAAATAAAAATAATTTTTTAAGGAATTTTTTTTTTTTCCTATGGTTAATATTATTTTTACCTTTCAAAATATTCTTAATAAAAAAACAAAAAAAAAAAAATTTTAAAAAGTACATCATATCCACAAAGATAAAGGCGATTTTTTGCAAAATTTTTTTTGTTCGCGCCCACCCATTTACTTTTTTTTACCTCTGATTATTATGTTTAAAAACAAAAATAAAAAACGAACATTTTTTTTTTTATTTTACTTCAATTTTAATAACTTTGACGTGATAAGTAAAAAAAAAAATTTTTTTTTTCTGCAAATTCATTTTTAAATAAAATAAAGTTTTTTTTTGTGCTTTTTTTTTTTTTGTTACAAAGTAAACGTATAAAAAAAGTGAAAAAAATAAAGAAAAAAAAAATTTAAAACGTTAAATTTTGAAAAGTATTTAGAAAATATTTTGAGTAGTGTTTAAAGTTCTGTAAATAGCTGTTGTGTTTTCTTTCTAAAAATAAAAAAAAATGATGATAATGAAAAGCATTTAAGATAATATTTTGAATAGTTTTTAAATAAAGAAATTTTAATAAAAGTAATGTTTAGAAATGTTTTTTTTTTTTTAATGCAGAAGAAGGTTATTACATCAAAATAAATTTTTATTTTTTTTTGGGATAAAATTGTTAATATATATCTAGCTATATTTTATTAGGGCATAAAAATTTAAAAAAAAAAAATAAAGAAATTTATGCTCTAATTAATTAATTAGGTCTTATCTACACTTTACTTTTCAGTACAGCTGATTACATTATAAAATTCATTTTGTAATTAATTTAGTTTATATAATACAAATATTACTTTTAATGCCGTATTGTATAATACTCAGTGTTAGCTTGTGTTTTCTTTTATCTTATATATCTAATATTTATAAAGGTTACTAAAATAAATTATCTTAAGCATAGTTTTAATAAATTTTGTAAATAACAAATTTCTCCACTTATCAAAGTTTTAATTAAACCAAGGATTTCAATTAGTTTTTTCTTTCTTTATAATTTAATTATATAAAACATTTAGTAATTATAAAACATTTAAAACATTTATTGAAAATCTTGAGTTTAAAAAGTTTGGATACTTAAAATTTTGCTCAAAAAAATGAAGAAAATTTGTAAATATTTTACTTTTTATATATAGCATTTTCTGGTCAAATTCAGGTGTTTACTAAATATTCTCAGGTATTTACTAAATATATTCAGGTTTTTGCTAAATATATTCAGTTATTTACTAAATAAATTCAGATTTTTACTAAATAATTTCAGATTTTTTTTTTGGAATTCCGATTTTTATTACTAAATAAATTCAGATAATTTTAAAAATTAAAAAATTTCTATTGATAAACATGCAAACATTCTGAAAAATATTTACCGTCGACTTGTCTAACTTTGACCACTTTTTAACATTAAAAATGTAATAAAAATTAAAGTACCTATTTTAGTTAGAAAATAGAAATTTTTGCAAAATTAAGGGTTCCATGAGTTCTTATATCCTAAAATAAAAATAAAAGTTAAAATATGTGTTAACTTTGACCAGCATAAAAATGTTAAGAAAAAGCGTGAATGATTTTAATCAACTATGAGAAAACAGATGGTCAAAGTTTGAATAACCCCAGTGAAAGTTTATGGTTTTAATAAATTTTTTTGATTAATGTCAATGTTACTCTACCTGGTACCTACCAAAATTAGACAAATCGATTATAAATATTTTAAAGAATTTTTGCATGTTTATATTAAATAGAAAAGTTTTAATTTTTACAATTTTTGAGTTAAAAAAATTATCTGAATTTATTTAGTAAAAATCGGATTTCCAAAAAAAAAAAACCTGATATTATTTAGTAAAAATCTGAATTAATTTAGTAAAATTCTGAATTCCAAAAACAAAAATCTAAATTTATTTAGTAAATAGCTGAATATATTTAGCAAAAACCTGAATATATTTAGTAAATACATGAGAATATTTAGTAAATACCTGAATTTGACCAGAAAATGCTATATAATATCACATATATTATTAGGCATTAGTTTCATATAGTCTTCAAAATAATAAACACATAATTTCAATATAGATACACATATATAGAAAAATTCAGAAAAAAAAAAAACAATTAATAGGTATGAATTATTGAAGCTTTTTATGAAAATGACAATATCGAAAATAAGTATTAAAATGAAATAATCGAAGTACAAGTAAAATAAAAAAAATATTTTAAATTACACACTTATATTAATGTTATTTTTGTGTAACTTTACTTATAAGTATTTAGTAAAGGCATCTTTGAGTCTAAAATATTTTACAAAACTTAAAATACAAATTAATAATAAAAAAATAATTCATTTCATTCTTATTTCGCATTTTCGAACTTTAATTATTTCTTAAAAATTTCTCTTTAAATTAACGAAGAAATTTCGTCTTCAATACTCGTATTACTGACCGTATTTTTCTCAAAAATTAATTCTTTCTCAAACATTCCCTTTTGTTTTCAGTAGAAATTTCCTCTTCAGCGTCACTGTCCGTAAAATATAAATTTAATGTTATTAAGCACTTTTTATAAAATTGTTTTAACTTGAGTGTCAAAGTTAAATATTTTTAAAACTCTGCCTTGATAATAATTATATAATGGTAAACGTCAAATATATTTTGCCTTATTATGTGACAAGTTTATTTTATCAAAAACATAAAATTTAACCAGTTTCTATTTTAAATGAGATGACTATATTTAGTAATTTATTTAACATTTGGATTAAATTTATAATACCAAAATAAACTACAAACGGGTGACTGAAAAAAGTGACAGTTAAAACTGAACTACTCTTTTAATAAACCATTTAGTTTTCCAATTAAAAGTAAACTTTTTATATAAATATTTTCCAATTATTTTTTTTAGTTTCCTTATCTACTTTTAATATTTTTAAAAATAAAAATTAATTATATAATGATAAAAATAATATTTTCATTGAATATTTTCTTTGTAATTTTATTATTATATAATAATATTATGTTCAATATCTTTTCTATTCCGTTCTATTTCGTTCTTATTTAAAAGTATTAATTATAACATAAAATGCTGTCAATTAAATATTTTCTTTTTATATTTCTTTATAAAAAACTAAAAAAATTGTTTTTTTTTTTAAACACTTCTGATTGACACCATTTTTTAAAGCTTTATGTCAAAAGGTATTTTTATCACATTTTAGTTTGATTTTAAAAGAAGAAGGAATAAAAAAAAATATATTAAAAATTTTCTATTAAAAATGATGTCAATAATTAAAAAAAAAAAGATAATTTTTTTGTCTCTTTCATTTCTTATTTCTTTCTTTTTCATTTAGAATAATATATTTCATTGCATAGATACTACAAAAAACAACAAAACAACTTATAAGAAAATTTTTAATTTTAAATGCCATTAAAAAGTATAAAATAAAAATCACAAGACAATGTCAATATTAATTATAATTATAAAAATAACTGTAAAGAACAAAATAAAAACAACTATGTCGTTTAACTGTTATTAAAAATATATATATCTATATAGATATATAAAAAAAAAACAATTCTTAAAGTTTTATCACAAATTGAAATTTCTCTAAATGTGTCTTAATATTGTGCTCTGTCAAATTTTCTATTTTATTTTTTTTCTTTTTTTTGTTCTTGTCATTAAAAAAAAACTTTTCTTTATTTTATCCGGTAATTTAAGAAGATTTCGCCATTTTTAATTTATTTTAGTGTTATATTTGTTTTTATATATTTGATTTTTACTCTAACCAAAATGTTTTACTTTTTTTTATAATGATTGCGCTATTATTAAACATTATCTGCTTTTGCTTTTGCTTTGCCTTTGAAGTTTTAATATTTCATTTTTTTTTTTTTTTTGTTTTTTACAAGTCATGAAAAGTCACGATATGGCAGGTACTGGTAGTAAAAATAGTTACGAATTAGTTAAAATATTACCAAGTCATTACAGGAAAATTAAGGAAGAGGAAAAAAAAAATGGAAAAACTAGTGAAAATGAATAATATAACATAAAATAAAATAAAAATAGTATAAAAGATAAAAAAGTAATAGAAAAGGTGAGGTAAAAAAAAAATAAGGAAATTTACCATTAAAGATATTAAAAATGATATAAAATTTAGAGATTTTTGTGAGTTTTACCGATATTAACGAATGCTGAAATAAAAATTAGAAAACAAAATGTTTAAAAATATTTTAACTGACTTTATAACATTTAAAAGTTAATTTTTTCAGACATTGTATATTAAGTTTACTATATTCGACTGACAAGCTACAAGTATTTCCTCTTTTGCTGTTTTCATTAAATTTGAATCAAAAATATCAATTGTAAGATGTTGCGTGAAAATTAAAAATTGTGTATTTAAGATCAACCTAAGATCAACCTGAGAGGAGAACTAGAAAAGAGTTAGAATCAAGAAGGCTGAACTATAAAACATACAGTAGAAGTACAATTAAAAGTGTAAAACAAATTAAAATCCCTTGACCAAACAGTACAATAGTATTAAAAGTCCTTAAACCTATTATTTGGTTAAATAGGTGGTGTTCAGTGGGTTAAAGTCCCCCACGTTAATAGAGAAATCATTTCACCTATCACCTTAAAATTTCTGTGATCTAATATGATTGTACAAGGTTTAAATATTGAGTAACTAACTTAAACATTTAAAGTTAAAAACAAGTAATCTAAGAAAGTTCAAATTAGATCTATGAAAGCCAAAATTCTTAATTTATTTATTTAGTGTCCATTCTATATAGATAAAAATTCTTTAGTGTTCATTCTATACATATACAAATTGTTTTTTTTTTTTTTTTGCTGTAGACTGTAACGCTTATTTATGTTAGAAGATGTTCTTATGACTTTTGATCATTGGTATAAACAAAGCTTAGCCAACCAAAAATCTTTTGAAGTAAGTAGAAGTTCTTATGACAATATAATAACTAAATGTTGTATTTAGAGAAATTTTTTAACCGATTATATATCAACACCAAATTATTGAGGCAGGTATTTTCTCTTACCCCCTATTTACATGAGATAGTAACTAGCATGCTAGTTTATCATAGAATTTGAGCTTTATCAGTATTTATAGCTGATAATTAAGCTGATGGCTTTTTTACTATTTTACCTACTATTGTGATTTTTCATCATTTTTCTATTAATAAAAATAGTGTTTTGAATAAATTTCACAAATGATCAATCATTTTTTTTATTGTACAGTCAAGCTAAAAAGAATTGCTACATTATTATTACCTAATTTATATTGAAATATACGTATTTTAATTTATTTGACAGGAGAAAAGGGAAAACCTTTATCGTTTTCAATGTAACAAACATTTTTCCAAATTCAAACTGTACTGATTGTAAGGTATCTATTGCACAAAAGTAGATTATAAAAACAATGAAAATTGTTTTTTTTTTTTTTGTTTTTATTATATATACAAAAAAAATAAAGAAATCGATATGGATTTATTCTATAGAATATAGATAATATTATTTGATTATTACTAGGTCATGCATTATGCAATGAATTCGCGTTTTTATTTTATATCTGTAATTTTATTTATTTATCGCGATAATGTTATACTTAAAGAGAACATTTCATATATATTTTTATGTTAAACATTGTATTTAAGTTCCTTAAAAATTAAAAGGATGGGTCAATCGTTTTCAAATTGTTAGCCAAGTTGAATTAATTTCAATGATGATGATTTTTTTTTTTTTTAAATAATTGAAGTTTATATCAAAAAGTCATTATTTGAATGGGAATTTTTTATAATATAGATAGATATACATAGTCTTTTTTTTTTTTTTGTTTTTTAAATTTAACGTATTAAATTCTGGTTTATTTAAGAGTTTATAACAACTTTAAAATAAATTACAATAAATTTTTTTGTTTTTTTATATAAAAGCAAGAAAAATTACTACAAATATGGCTGTTGTTGATATTATCTAAAAAACAAAAACAAAATCAAAATATTATTAAATTTTAAACTGAATTCAATTAAATATGTCAAAATATATATACTTACACTTGTCAAAAATTTATGATTAATTTTGAATAAATAACCAGCAGAAATTTCAAGTTTTGCTGAAGTAATTTGTAAATTAAAACGTTTAATTAGTTCCGAACGTTTTTTATTAAATTTAATTTTTGATAATTCATTTAATTGTGATGATAAATGTAAAACCTTAAAAGAAATATTTTTTTTTTGTCAAAAACAGAGCTTGAGTATAATTTTTTTTTTTAAGTATGATAATATAAATAAAAAGCTAATGGAATTTTACCTGTTTTTTATAGGCTTCACAAGCCGTACCAAGAGTAAATAAAATGATTACATTTGGAAAAAAACAAAAAATTGATCCTATAGATAAGCAAATATAAAATTTTAAAAAATTACTTTAGAAAAAATTTTGAATTGCTATTTATCATCTAAAATTAGAGTCAAATTGTAAAAATTGAGCACAGGAAAATTAAGAATTCTATTAAAAATCACTGATTAAATTATTTCTTTAAACAAATTTTAGTTCGTTCGATTCTAGTGTAAAGGGGTTCTAATATGTTGACTTTTACCACACAAGAAAAAGTTGAACAGTATTTTTAAATAAAGTTTTAACATTAAGATTAAATTAAGATAAAACAATGTTAAGTTGTACGAAATAAAAAAAAATCTTTTATTGAATTTTAAATAAAATTGAAGAACAATAATGTTTTTAAATAATGTTGCAGCCAGTTTTAAAAAAGTTTTAATTTTTAAAATACATATAAAAAATATTTTACGAATTCATTCGTAAATTTCTTTTAATTTTTCATAATTTTCAAGGATAAAAGGATTTTTAATAAATTAAACATTTAAGTTTGTAAAAAATTTAGGCCAAAGTTTTGAAAAAATTCGTAAATAATTAGAACGATTCAACTATTTATTCATTTTTTTTTTATTTTAATGAGTTTATTATATTTTTATTATATGAGTAGACATTAAATACATTTTACTGAACTTAAAATTATTCACGGTGATATCAACTCCTCTTCTATTCGCGAACAAATAAAATATAGAGAAAATGCGAATAATTTGAGATTGGCTGATGTGTCATATACCACTACGGTAAATTTCAGACTACGGTAAATTTCTACGGTTCAGACTATATACAGACTACGGTAAATTTCAGGCTATTTCGCGTATGTTGAGAGAAACTAACTCAAGATCTTAGCTCTTCGATATTAACGTTAACAAATTAACACTGAGAGCCAGATTTTACGCGAGCATGATAAGTTCACGTAGTCTGCATGATTAGTCTGTCATCACAGTTTAACTTGCATGTTAGATTCTTTTTTTTTTCAATGCTAGTTTTTTTATTTTTTATTACCATTAACAACATCATTAACATTAATAAGTAGTTACGAACAGTGGTTAAAACCAATAAGTAATCAAGTTTTTCTAATATCTAACATCATTTACTAACATACTAAAAATAAATCTTGTAAATTATGACGTTTTCAGTTTAAAACCCTTTGTAAATTATGATTTTTTCAGTTCAGCTTTAGTGGTAATTCACTAGATGTACAACATAACAGATGCTTCGTTTAAATAAATATCTGATATAATTTAGAAAAATTTAATAACTTTTATTTAAATATAATACTTACCAACTATTGAATCAGTATTAAAATATACAAATTTCATAACAACAAAATATAAATTAATAATAAATTGATATACTTGAACAGCTAATTGTGTTAAAATTGAAAATTTATATCTTTTTATAATTAACATTTCTATATACCAAATAATCAAATGAATTTTTTTACCCAATATAATTTGTTTTATTAAATTACGACGATAATTTAATTTATTTTTATTAATATACTGTTCTATTATTAATTTTAAATTAATTTCAATTAATTCTAATATATAAGTTAAATAATTAATAAATAATATAAAAAGTAAAAAATAAAAACGTGAATACATATGAGCCCAATAACGTAACATCCATTGTGATGCCCAATTATTATCTAAATAAAAAACAATACCAATTATTGATATATCAAACCAACCAGATAATAATGTAACACTTGAAAATATTATCGTATATAAATTTAAACGTTTTTTATTATTTAAATTTTTAAAATTTTCAATTATCATTTCATTAGATAATTCATCAATTTCATCAATTTTTAATAGAATTTTTATATCTAATTGATATTTTAATAATGTATCAAAAATTAATAATAAATGTGGACATAATGTTGATGCAAGTTGTATTATATCCATAATTATTGTTGATAATGATAATGCTGTTGAATAACCATTTTCATTTAATTTATAATTATTCCAAAATGACATTTTAAATCCATATAAACCATAACCAAAATTTAATATAAAAAAAAATGATTTTAAACGTACTGAATTTTCTAAATGTAAAAGTGATAAAAAATTATTAAATTTAATAAAAACACTCATATCTTCACGAAAAGTCATTTTTGACAAAAAAAATAAATAAAATACTTAGATAATAAAAAAATCCAAAATAAAAATTAAAAATTATTCGATTATTAAAAATAATTTGATTAATAATAAAAGAATGGTAATGGTAATTACTGATAATTAAAAATCCTAACATTATGATCTAATTACAATTAAATTATGATTAAAAGAAAATATGTTAGTTAATTATCATGACAAAATACATTAATCTATGCATTTTTCATTTAAAATAAAGTATTATTCAAAATATGATTAATTATATTTGTTATATAAGGTGTCTCCGTAGACGAGTAGTTAAGTACATTACTTATTATCTACAGTATACTTAATAACCAAAAGAGGGTTGGTATAACATTGCATTGTCCTATAATATGATTTGTAATACATAAATAGAAAAATATAAATTTTTACCCTCCTTTTTAGGCAAAACAACAGGGCCAATTTTTATAAAGGTTTCTAGGGTCATTAGAAAGGTATTGTGAAGGAGAAATGCATAAACTTAATTAATATTTTCAAATTGGGGTAGTATACATATAGTTTAGCAAATATAGCCCCTTAAAATTGAAAAACACAGACCCATTCACACAATTTTTCTATGTATTGTATTTCTTTCTTCCTTTTTATTAGGTCGTAAATCGTATAAAGGTATTTATTTATGCATACATGTTTATGGTAATGAATATTGTGTGTAGACTGTAGATAGGGTTGATACTTTGACTCTCTTAAGAATTATATATGTATAGCTATGCATAATATAGTATAGTAATATATAATATAGTATAGTTAATTCAATTTTAAAAATTTGTTTTTAATGACTTAAGCGTTGCTATTTCATAGTTTTTTTCATTATTTTATTTTTAATTATCTATAAACGTTTTTTTAATAATAATTTGCATTGCGTAAAGTTGGTACTCTGATCGTAAAACGAAATCTACCCATCAAACAAAAAAAAAATCTCGAGTATACACAACAGAAACTAAGGCAATAAATTTTAATCCTCGGAAACAAACAAGATTGTATACTATGTATGTAGCTGTACCTTAATTTCAATTCACTCGGATTTTGAGTCGTGGGAAAAAAAATTAGTTAATATAAATAAATAATTGGTGTAGATATATATATGTATGTATTGTGAAAATTGCCATATCTTTTTTTTTTAATTTCATTTATTGATTCATATCTCTAAGAGAGCTTTGGGCTCGTACCGAGTGTGTAAACAGGTATATTTAAAATCAAGTGCTAATAGTATTATTAATTATTTTAAGTAATTTAAGAAAGCAAAAGTTTAAATTCAAGATGAAAAAGTAAAAACGAACAAAATTGTAGTGAGATTAAACTAATAGATAAGTGATATTCAAAAATAATAAATTAGATATGTAAATATTCAAAAAAAAAATAAGAAAACAAAGATATTAATAATTCTTTAGAGTAGCTCTAAATCTGTAATTAGGTACTTCTTTTATTTCTCTCGGAATAACATAAGCATATAATTATTGATAGCTGTGAAGAAGACATTATAGCTAAATCTTTCTTATTAAATTCTGCATTTCTACTATGTACTAAATTTTCATTTCTTGTATTATATGTGTGTACATTTCACATTATTATTAAATTTGATTATTTTCCATATTGTTGCATTTTCAGTACTTGTTGCATTTTTTTGTATAACTCTAATGGTAAGATATTTAACTGTAAATGCTTTGAATGTGTTGAAGTTTTTTTATCCAGTCCATATAAATTTTTGATTGCATAATTTTGTATTCTCTACATTGTATTTATATACTTTTGATACGTATTTCCCAAAACATAAACACCATAAGTAATTGTTGTATGAATCAAACTATAATATATTGAAGTTGTTAGTTCTGATAGAACTCGTTTTTGCGTAATTTTTAAAATGTCGACTATTTTTCTACCTTTTTTAGCTTGTGTTGTGATCTGATAATCCCAGCAGAATTGACAAAAAAAAAATAAATTTCGATTAATCCATTTGTTGGAAATAAAACTTTAATTTATCATTTGTTCCAATTAATACTGTTAAATAAACTGCAATCAATAATATTAACTGTAAAATACATTTTAAAAAATTGGAAATTAAAAAATAAGTATAGATATACTTACTACATTATAAATTTGATCAGAAATAGAAAAATTACATACCTTTACAAATATGGTGTTGTTTATAGTAAACTGAGAACTTAAATTTGATTTACAATTTAAAATTTGTATTGAAAATAATTTAATATTATTTTGATTTCCAATTGAACTAACAGATAAATGATTTATTACCAAACGTTTCAACTAAAATATTTTTTTGTTTTAGAAGTAAACATAAATTTCAACAATAACAAAACAAAAACGATATCTAATTATAAGTTTAAGTTTTATATATAGAAAATTTAAAAACTGAAAATTATTACCTGTATTTGATAATCAATAGACAATTTTCCAATTATAATTAAATTTACTGTATCAGGAATTAATTTTATAACTTTTTCTATAGAAAATTTTAAAATATTCTATTTTAAGTGATAATTCTAAAGCTAAATACACATGGAAAACTAAAATTGGTAGAGTTCTCCAAAAAAAAAAAAGGTTCCTTTATTTACAGGGGATCGTAACTCTATAAAAAATTAGCTAGATTATCTTGATTTTTCTCTAGCAACTGTTTATATTGCCTATACAATTTTTCTCTATGATAGATCTATGATAGAGCAATAATTTGAATTGGATTAAAAATAGATCAGTTTGTTGCAAACAGTTGTTTTTTTTGTTTGCTGCAGTGGCTTCTGTTTGTTATTTGTTGTAATTCTTCTTATGTAATTACAGTATTCATTATCTTTTAGAGTTGGTATAAACATATTTATTAGGAAAATTTTTTTTTGATTTTCAAATTATAAAGAGGATGTTAATCTAGTGTTGAATAATACTTAAAACCAAGTCTGTAAAGGAAGAATTCTTATTGTTGTTACTTTTTATTTTTTTTAGTTTTAAGAAAGAATTGATTTTATAAGAATATCTTTAATACCTTATTTTTTTCCTTTTTGTGTTCTCAATAATACCTTATTAAAATGTAAAAGAACAAAAATAAAATTTACTCCATTAAACAATGCGAAAAAGTCATTGTTAGTCGATTATAAACTAATATTTAGTGTTAACGTCTGAAAAATCAGAGTTGTATTCTAGTGTTAAATAACAATAACGATATAATATGTAAAAAAGAATGAATTACATGAAAATCTACAGAAGAGTTTCTAACACGTTTATAGTTCTGTAAAGTCATTGTAGACACAAAAATTTCTCTACTTCAAAGTATGTACACGATTAGAGAAATGTCTAACAAAAACTTACAGTCTACAGTCAAGTGTAAAAATTGCAGATATACAATTGATGTAAAACTCTACAGTAGATTACAGCCATGTAGATAGATCACGCTATTTAAATTTTTCTCTCAATTTTATCAAATTTTTTGCACTCTCATGTGTACTTATAGCTTTAGCTTTAGTATATGTATAGATTTTATATATCATAATAATGTTTAAAAAAATTTTTATTTTTACCTATTATTGAATCATTTTCAATTGAGAATAATCTATTTACAAGCCTATTCATATTTATGGTTATATTAAATCCAAATAGAAAAATAATACAAAATGTTGAATATTGAAATCTATATTTATATAATATTTTTAAATACCATATAAGTAAATGTAATTCTTTTAACATTTTTATTCTTATGTATATTGTATTAGAACAATAATTGTTTTTCTTTGCTAGAATAATTTTTCCTATTGAATAATTTTCATAATTATTATCTTCAAAAGATTCAATTTCTTGTCATATAACATCAATACAATTTATCATATATATAATATATAATATATAATATAATATATATCCTAATGTATATAATTCACTTACAAATGATATCAATAAATTTCGGGTAAATATATTTAAATAATATTTTTCGTAATATATTGAAAATATTTTTGATGATAATGTTATAAAAATAATTATATGTATTATTCGAAAATGAATTTCGAAAAATTTTTTATTCATTTTGAATTTTATCATTGTAAAATTATTTAATTTTATTTCAATATTTTTAAAACATTTTATTATTTTTAAATCAATATTACGTTTAAAATATGATTCATGTATTAAAATAATATGAAAAATATTTGATCCTTGATAATAAATATAATTAAATAATTGTTCATTATAATTTTCTATAATGTTATTAATTTTAATTTGAACATATATTCCAAAAATTAATAATATATAAGCGATTATTAAATTTATATAAATTAAATGTGAATTTATTTGATATCGAAATCCAACAAAGGTAAAAAATTTAAAATATTTATTAAGAGTTTTTTCTAAATCCATTTTTATATAATCAAATTAATAGTTAAATATTTTTTACATTACTAAACTAAATTATTGTGAATTACGGCACTTTATAATATATTTTTTTAACATTATAATAAAAATTGAAGTTTCATTTATCACTGTTTCATTAATTATTCATTATTTTTTTAATTAATCAATAATTAACATCATATTCGCAGTAATAATTCACTTCTAATTTTAATTATATTACTTTTAAAACTAAAATCATTTATTTTAATAATATATTGTCAATCATTTAAAAAATAATAAAATTATTATTATAGATCACAAAAAAAAAAAAAAAATAAAATCATTTTATTAAAAATAATTTTACATGTTAAATTCTTCTGAATGTTCTGTTCTGAAATGATCATTAAAAGAATTCCTGTCATGTTCATATTTTTTTCCCCATAAAATATTTAAAATTTGATCGGTTTTTTTATGATTATGATGCTGATTAAAATTATGATCAAATTGATCATGTTCATGCCAATGATTATGATGTTGTGGAGATGGTGGTGGCGGTGGTGGTCTATAAAACATAGTTTGAAAATATTCTTCTTGTATATTTAATTTTGGTAATAGTTGTATGAAAAATATCATCATTGTTAAAAATGATACAAAAATCTGAAAAAATTTTTAAAAAATTAAGTTATAAACATTATATTTTAAAATTAAATATAACTAATATATAAAGTAAAGTTATTAAAATAATTACCTCTTTTATTACTTTGTTATCTAAGTTAAATAAACCGAAAACATGAACAGAAATTTCTTCATGGTACAACTGTAGTGCAAAATTTTCAATCTTAAATATTATATAAAAAAAAGTATATATGTATTTTGTAAATTCGCGGTTCAAATATAATAATTATTTCTTAATACCTGATAAGAAAAATTAATTTTTCCAGAATATCTTCTTAAAGAATAAATACAACTGAGAATTGATTTTCCCTATATGTTAATTAAAAATTTCATAATAAGCAAAAATCCAAATTAAAAAGAAAAACTTAAAATTTACCTTAAGTATACAATTTCTTGATGCTGACATTAAAAAAAATAATAAAAAAAATGGTAAAAAAAGTAAAATTAAACAATATTTTGAATTACCACTATTTATATTAAATATACACCAATAAAATAAAACAATTAAATCAATATATGTACGTATTATATTAAAAATTATTGACCATTTTCTATTCTCTAATATATTTTGTAACATTTCATAACATAAATCATATTCATGTTGTAATTCAATTAATTTTCGACATATAAATTTTTCAAAATTTGGAAAAATTTGACGATTTTTAGCAAATTTTGTATATTCAATTATTAATTGTAAACGTTTTTCAATTTTATATAATTCTACTGATAAAATTTCAAAATAATATATTATTGTGATATGATGTAAATTTAAAATTTTTTTAAATGGTTCCACCATCATTGCTAATTTTAACCATATTGATTCAAAACCATAATAAAAACGCATATAATAATAGTCAGTTAAAATAAAAATTAAAAATAAAATATTAATTTTTTTTATAAATTGTGAATATGTTTTCAACGATTTTAAAAAATTAATTTTTTCAGTATTGTATTTTAAATGAAGTATTGTATAAATTTCCCAAAATTTTAATTCATTTTTTCTTTTTATAAATGATTCAATTGATGTTATTTCAAATGTTAGAAATAATAATACAAATTTTATATGTTCATAAAAAATTCCAGTTGCATCAATTATTTCTTGTGAAATTTTATATAATGTACAATGGGAGAATAAAAATACTGATGTTCCAAATATAATTCTTATAAAGTTCCAAAAATTTAATAATACAATTGTACTAAAAATTTTCAAAATTTTTTTATTTGATTTTTGACAAAAAATTGTTGTAAATCCAAAAATATGAAAAATAATTAAACAAACTTTATGAAAATTTTGTAAATTTAATTTAAATGCCATTATCTATAAATTCAATATTAAAATATTATTTATTATTAAGTTTTTTTTTTTGTTATATTTAACCTTTAATAATTTTTAATATTAATGGTTCTTAATAACTAGATACTAATAATTTTTACTAAAAGTATATGTTGAATCAATAGTGCCCCTAAAATTATGCAATATTTCTAACTGAAAAAAAAACAAAAATTTTAAAAAAATAAATTAATTACATTTATATATGTAATATTAATATAAATAAATAAATAAATAAATTAATTATATATTAACTATTAATAAGAATTTATAATAATAATAACAACAATAAGATATAATATAATAGTGCAATGTAAAATTAATAAAGTCAGCCCAAAATATGACATTAGTAGCCGAAGGTATTATACTGCAATCTTACCATAATTTATTATGTATTATTTTTTTATAAATAATTTATACATATATTATAAAAAAAATTAAAATATTAATGAAATTTAACAAACAAAATATTATATTTTACATGTTAAAAAAAGAAAGAAAAAAATAAAAGATAAAAAATGTAAGAATTTTTAAATTGCAAATAAAAGTTAAAAAAAAAATTAAATTAATTAATTAATTAAGTGTAAACATTACTTATTTTCAGTTATAAAATAATATAAAGTTTTTCGTGTAAGATTATTAGATATATTATAATTTTTTTGAATACTCTATATGTATAAAATTACAAGGAAAACTCTGAGCTTTAATTTAGATATTTCAATATATTTTAATAAAAAATAAAGTTTTACTAAATATAATGTACCTTTATTATAAGAATGTAATGATGATGTTATAAATATATAAATAAATAATTTAATTAATTTAATTTAATTTTCAATCAGTCAATATCATTATATTAATAATACAAATTTAATTCAAGTAAATGGAATTAAAAATAATTAAGCAGAATGTAAAACCAAAGATTTTGAAAAAGCTCAAATATTTCAAAAGACTATAAAAAAGTTTAAAATATTCTAACTTGCACCAAGATCTATCTAAATATTGTTGTGAGGTAACTAGAATAATATACTAGTTCTGAAAGATGTTTCTTCTCTTAAAATTTTACGGTTCTAAATAATAGTGGGTCGGAGTTATGAAAAAAGCTAAAACTTATAAAATTTTGTTATCCATTTTATTGTAAACTTAAATAATAAATTGCATAAAATTGTACAGTTTTGATATTTTGATTTGTAAAGCTAAAAAACTGAAATAAAAAATAATGAAATAATCATAAAATAAATAAAATATAATAATGAAAGGAAATTTAATAAAACTTCCGGTCATTTGTCGCTTTTATATTAAAAAAAATGTTAAGTATATCTTGAAGACTTTTTCAAACTTTGAGAGACTGTAATTCTATAATGGGCCCAGCTACATAAAAAAGTTATTTCAACAATATTAAGTTTTTCAAGTGACCTATTCACAGTTAAAACTGCATTATTTTGTCTTAAAGATGTATAAATAGATGGACGAACGAATGGACAATGTAAAACTCACATTTATATTTGAAAAATCTTCTAACAAATAATAATATGCTTAATTGAATGTTATGAATAAACTTTTAATAACATTATATTTATTAATATCTATACGTGTACTTTAGTTGCATTTATAAATTTGTTGATTTTGTTACATTTAAAAAAATGCATAATTTTAAATTTTGTACATTTCATAAAATTATTATATATTTTTTTCGTTTATTTGCATTTAGTACATTTACATTTAATAAAAGAAAATATTTAAAATTATTTTTAATAATTTGGACTATTTTTAATATAATAATTAATTTATTATTATTTATATTAACAATATATCAATATGAATTTTTATTAAGAATACAAAGTTATACAATAGAAAAATATGGTGAAATAATTAAAATTTCAACATTATTAATAACATCACAAATTTCATCAATAGAATCAATTTTAAAATCAAAATATGAATTTAAATTTTGGTATTTATATACAAAATTAAAAGAAAATTGTTGTAAAAATAAAAATTTATTTAATATTATATTAATATATCGTCGTATTATAATAAAATTTTTAATAATAATAATAATTATTTTATTAAATGAAATTTGGTTTTTAAATATATTATTGAATACAAATGAAAAATATTGGGAAAAATTTTATTTATTTTTTATACCATATAAAATTATAACAAGATTTAAACATTTACAATTTATTATTTATATTGATATATTAACTATTGAATTAATTGGTATAAAAAAACGTTTACATTTAATTAATAATGAATATATAATAATGAATTATGAAAATAATAATAATAATAATAATAATAATTTAAATTATAAAATGAATTTAGAAAAAATAATGTGTCGTAATTTAATTGAAATACAAATTGATTATGATTTATGTTATGATATGTTACAAAATTTTATGAAAAATTGTAAATTTTCAATGTTAATTAATATTTTTAAATCATATGTTTATTTGGTTATTCATTTTTATTGGTATACACTTGATGTTTATGCTACAAATGATATTATGGGTAAATATTATGAATATTTTATTTTATTCTTCATATTTTTGAGAGTATAGAGTCTCCACTAGGTCATGCACTCCATTTTTTATGTATCTATGACAAGATGGTACCCTATTTACCATACTTTCTATCTATTTTCTGTGTGTCCTATTCAACTCCATTCTATTATTTGTTTCATGACTGGTTTCTCATTTGTTATATACCTATTCAACAGAAAATCATTCAAATAAATCAAATCAAATCAAATATTTCTTAGACACTTACTGATAAATAATCTACAATATGTTGTCCATTAAATTTGATGTTTCTCAAGTTTCGTTACCACATAGTATAGAGTAGATTTTACACAGGACTGAAATATTTTAAATTTGATGTTTCTTAATCATTCTTGAATGATATCAGCACGTTGCTCAATACGGGTAGCAATATTTCACATGCTATTCTAGATTGCTTTAGTCTGTTTTCCAAATTCTGAACTCTTCCGCTATAATTGATATTATACTTTCTATAGGTAACAGAAATTTTTGACAAATTCAATTTGCTGACCATTTATTTGAAGACGTTTTCGTTTCACTTATGATGAATTTCAAGTTCAATGAAGAATACGAGGCTTTGGTATTATTATTATAATATTTTTAGAGACAATTTTTATTAAAATTGTATTTTTTGTATTATGTCCTTAAAAAAAGATTCTAAATATTTACTGGAATAATATTGGAATATTTTCAATATTTAAAGATTTAAATTTTTTATATTGCATTAGTTATTTAAAATCTTACAAGTGGAGAATCAGATAAATACAAAAGCATTTAGATAATTAATATAATTAAAATATATTGGTTTTTTTTTTTTTTTTGTTATTTCTATTATAGTTTCAGATATGATATATGTTATACCACCATTAATATGCTTATATTTATTAATATTATCTGCTAGAGATTGTATGGAAGAGGTAAGAGTCAATATAATATAATATATATGATTTAAAAATTAATAATTAATAGTATATATTTTATTTTTCAAGGGAAAAGATCTTTTAAATTTCGTACATAAAATAAAAATAAATCTTGATGATGTTCAATATATCAGACAAATTGAAAATTTTGCACTCCAATTATATCATGAGAGAATTTCAATTGAAGTATTTGGTTTATTTTCATTGGATTTTATAATAATAAAATGCGTAAAAGTTTTTTTTTAAATATATGTAGGATAAATTTTTTATTTATGTTTTTTTTTGTTTAAATTTCCAGATATTTTCAAGACTATTCTCATGGGTAATATTTTTAACACAATTGCTACCCAAATTTGATTTTTTAATGAGATCATGAATAACAAAAAAAAAAAAGATATTGTTTATCTTTATAATATTTAAAATTTATTTTAATTAAATTTAATTATTAATATAATTTTTATATTTGATGTGTTTTAGAGAGAAAGTGATTCTATTAATATAATTTTAAAACTAATTTTAACTATAATAGTTTGAGTAGACTCGCGTTTATATGAACATCTATTACATATATACACTTCTATGAAGGTTCTATATGAACAACAATTATTTTATTTTACGTTAAAGTAATGTTTTTTTACTTCGACTTATATGTATGAAAAGCTATTTTATATGAACAGAGTGTGCTTTAATTTGTTCATATAATCGCGAATCTATTGGTTTGAAAACTATTTAGCCTATTTCTAATCCTTATATGCATATTAAAAAAATAATGTTAATCCATAATCAATTACATATACAAAGAAAATTTTTAGATAAATTACTTGTTAAACTTTTGAAATAAAACTTATCACAAATTAAATAAATTTCATTTGAAAAGCAAGAATATTTTATTTGAGTTTAAATATAAATTATGGAAATAATTGTACAAAACAAAATCACACACAAAAATATAAATGCCAACATCTAAAAAAAAATTAAATAGTTAAAGAGAATTTACTAAAAACTGTGTCAAAATCAAATTGCTATAAGAATTATTTGAGAACGGAAGAAGGAAGTCTTCAAGATTGTTTATAAAAAGTGGAACCTTAAATACAAAAGCACTTTAATGCGGAATGCGATTTCTATAGAAGTTAAACTTATTGTAAAACTTTTTTTTAATTCTTGTCTACAACCAATTATAATATTTGTAGTTTTCTTTTTTAATTTGTCAATTGTGGCAACCTTTCCAATTACTTGATAGAATGATAGCAAACTTATCTACGCTTCATCTCGTAATCGTTTATTTTTATGTAAATTTGAATAAGTTTTCTCTAATTAAGGTACTTTACGAAATTCTTCACAAAAATTTAACCAGTCTAAATTAGGTTTTAAGGTTATTGGTCTTTAAAAAAAAGTTTAAATGTGATCAATACAAGAATTTACTGCCTTTACTGAACAGATTTTATTTATGTTTTGGTTTATAAACTTTACCATACACAATTTTGATTTTATTAAACAATTTAACAAACTGTTTCCAAATTACTTCACACACGATTAAAGCAAGTTTTGCATGTAAGTTTTGAAAAATATATTTTTAAACAAATTTTTTGGTGTATGACCCACATAAGAGCACAAAAGACAATGACAAATATAACAAAAGGGGGAAAATATTGTTTGTATTCTTAGTTGAGAGTAGTTGGGAATAATTGGTAAATGGAACGATCATTTAACATAACCGTATATTTACTCCTATCTTCTCTTTTTTAAAGGCTGGTGTAGTTCGAAGTAGAAAAAGTAGCTTATTCTGTAAAAAGAAAGCAAAAATTTTGTAATTTTTAATAGTAAAGTATTGCATATTAATGTATAAATACACACTATTCTATATGTAAAAAGTTTGCCACATATCATTGAAAAAACAAATATGTTAGAAGTTTGTTCTATAATCGATAATCATCTTTATTTTCTTAATATCAAATACTAATGCATGTAATAAACATATGTAATACTATTATTTTTATTTATTACACTGCTATATGCCGTTGCATAGGTGTTTAATCTAAATAAATATAATAAATAATCTAAAATATATCGAAATTCAAGAAGAACACTAACATTTTTCTTCAAAATAACTATCCAAATTTTTCCCTTCATCCTCCATAATCCTAATTTTCCTATATTCAAACACCCCAGTAATCCTTCACCCATTGGTTTTAAAGGGGGTGGTTTTGGTTGGTTAGAGTTAAACACTATTCAGAGGAACCTCGTGCAAAACTTTTGATGTTTTCCACCGTCCCTCGTAAAAAAAAAAATAAAAAATAAAAAGTTATATAGCTCTGAGCTTTGCAACACCTTTTAAATAATTTGTTTTTCTTATCTACAAGCAAAGTTACCTTCAAAATTGTAAAAATAAAAAATAAAATTTAATATTGTTTTTGAGCAGACACACATATTTCGGAAAATGTTGAGTTCTAAATATGGGCTCCATACGAACATTTTATCTAGTCATTACGATTCTATTCTATGAACATATTATTGATATGAAATACCTTTTGAACATTATTTTAAAATGTTAGTTAAATGTTATTACAATGTTTAAATATTAATTGCGAAAATTTTCACTTATTTTACATAATACAATTCATTTTACTTGAAGAGTCTACCTTTTCTGATCTTTGCAATATTATTTACATATGGATGACGTACCGTCCGCAGTCTTCCGTTATCACCTTCTTAATTTCTTTCATTAATCAATTTATCAAAGTTCCCGATAAATTTTTATCTATTAAAATATCACGACTAAAATTTTTTACTTTTAAAAACATCTGTTCTATTGGATTGAGCATTAGAGAATAAGATGAGAGGTAATGAAGTTTATAAGAACAATATAAGTCTTGTTCTTATATATGGTCACCATATTGGAAATTAACTACACTCCCTGCATGTTGCCGCATTCATCAACAAAAATCCTTTTTCTCCTTGCATCAGAGGCATTTGTGAAAATATTTGTTGAATCCCGCTACATTTACAGTGACTCTCAGGTTGCTATTTAAAATTTTATCAATTTCTGCAATGCTGCAGGAAATATTTTTGATTTAACACATATTATTAATATTTTAATCATGAAAAAAAAAAATTAAATACCTTGTTTTTGTAACTCAGCTTTGATTTAGTTTAATGATACAAAAGAATTTTCCATAATTGAAATATAATGTCCAAAATAATGTTGAATATATATATATAGATTTATTGATTATATATATGAGATTATTTATACATATATATATTATCTATATTAAATAGATTTATATTAAATATATTATATAAATTATCTAAACTAATGAAGAAGAGAGTTTTTTTATTTAATTAAAATGTCTTTACTTAAAAATCTTCAATTAAAGTAAAAAAGTATTCAATTAAAAAACAAAAAATTTCAGTTAAAATAAAAAAGTTTTCTCTTAAAGAAAAAAATTTTCAATTAAAGTAAAATAGTTATATTAAAAATATTAATATAATTATTTCAATAATTGAGTGGATTGAAAATTTTAAAAAACATAAAAAAAAATATTTAAAATATTGCATTTTTATATCAAATTTATCAAAATGCATTATTTTAATTTAAAATAAATTAAATTAAATTACTTACAAAATTAATTTATATCTAATTCAACTAATTTTAATTAATTAAATAAATTAATTCATATAATTTTATATTAATTAATATTATCTATATCTGTACTATAAATTTATAAATTAAAATACATTACGTATATAAATAATATGTTATATGTCCATAATTTAAAATTTATAGTTTTTATTAAAAAGTAAAAGTACATTTATTATAAAACATTTTTTTTTTTTTGTCTTATGCAATTCATTTAAAATTTTATATTTGGTAAAAGTTGAATAAAAATCACCATAGATGAGACTATATATGACACCGTCTAAAAAAAAGAAAAATCCTTAATACATATTTAAAAAATAATAATAAATTTTATGTTAAAGCTATTTTTATAGAATATTCATATTAAACTTTAAGTTTTTAATTTGCACTAGCAAAAAATATAAATAATAACAAAAATCTATATTTATTTGTAAAGAATAATAAATATACAATATCGATTTGTAACATTTATTTTAAGCTAGAGCATTTTTAACAATATGTTCATCATATTAAAATTTCAACTTTGTATTAAAAGGGTTAGTAAAATGCATAATCTTAAATCTAAAGCTTTTTCTTCCAATTTAATTTGTGAGGGCCTCGGTGGCCTAATGGTTAACAGCGTATAAAATACGCTGTAAACATTGATAGAGTGTGGGTTCTAATCTCACACAAGTCGTAAGAGTTATTCCCCCTTACGACATTTACAGCCACGCCTGAACAGAAAAGGCTATGTAATTTCCTGCCCACATTTATTTGGCAGAGTAATGAATTAAAAAAAAAAAATTTTTATTTTTGTTGATGAGATCCCTATTATTCAATTAAATATCGAGGCATCAATAATTTAATACTAATACGAAAATTTCTAAAAATTAAATCAAATTATAAATCAGTGCTTTTCTAAACAATTTATTGATTCGATATGAAAATAATAAGCTTAGCTATACTATAAAAATAGCTTTATCAATAGATATTTAAAATATTAACCTGTTTAAAGGTACACAAATTAAGTTTAAATAAACCTAAAACTTCAATAGAAATTCGTTGATGATATAATTGTAGTGCAAAATTTTGCATCTGTAATAAATGAAAATTTTTCTATTAAATTGAAAAAAAAAATTTAATATTACCTGATAGGATATTCGAATATTTTCTACAATTTTTTCGAATTTACTTATACGATTTGATATAACATTAACCTTTAAGTTTCAAATAAAACAAAAAAAAAAAAACAAATTAAAGTTTAAATTTATAATTAAGTAGAAAAATTAGATAATTTGTTACTATATAGTCAACAATAGTTTAAAAACGCTAAGTAGTTAGAAAATAAATGAACTATACATAATGTATTCTGTTTTGAAAGTCTCTATTAAAAGTGGATTATTTGACAACAAACTATACGATCCCTTTGATATTGTGAATCTAATTAAAATAATTAGATTTATATAGATAAATATAATTTTAAATGATTCAGTTGTAATTAACTTTTCAGTTTAAATTTATTTCAAACAATAATTAATCTTCTCCTACATTATTTTAATCAAAAATAGAAAAAAATATGTAAACATAGATAAATGTAAACTAAAAATTTTAACTTATACCTTATAACTCACATATAACTCAAATACAAAGAAATAGCATTGTATTTTAAGGAATTATAATTAAGTAATTTTATATATATACAAAGCCTTTAGTAATTTAGTAAAAGAATGTAGTAATTCATTAATTGAGATTAAATTAAATTTTATTATAATTCAATTACCTCTATTCAACCTTATATTTTCCTAGCATACCTTATCTTCTCCTTTTGTTCCAACATGTACTAATTGTGCAGAAAAGTTTATAAACAAAACAAAAAAAAAAATAAGAATATTTTCGGTATCGAGATAAAAAAAAAAAATCAAAATCAGTTTATTTATTAAAATGTGAACTTCCTGTAGAGCTGAATTTAAAACAGCAAATTAATTAATTACAAACCTTTTCCATGCATCTTTATGATGTTGATAGCAAAATTAGAATTGAAAATAATGGTGAAATTAATCCTAATATTACTATATATAAAAAAAAAAAATAAAAAATTACTAAATTCTAATATAATGTAAATTAAATTAAATATACAAAAAATTTATATAATTAATATTTACCAATTTTAACATGATCATAATAAAAATTTATTATTATCCAATAGCAAAATTCAAATAATCGTAGATTTTGTTGCACAACAATTAAACAACTTGAAATTTTATAATTTTCTAAAAAAATGTTCTGTCATAAAATAACAATTTTCATAATATTTTTGTAATTTAATTATTTTTTTACAAGTTTTATATTCATAATTAAAAAAACGTTGGGTTTTTTGATATTTTGATTGTTCAATAAGAGTATCTAAAGAATTGTATAATTCTTCTAAATTTTTTGTAATACATTCAATATAAAATGTTAATTCAAGAAATCGAAATCGTATTAATGTATAAATTGGTTGAAAATTAATTAATTGACTAATCCATTGTTTATCATTTGGAAAATTAATTAATACCATTTGGAAAATATCATTTGGAAAATTAATTTAATTAAAATCGGATTTATAATTAAAGTTAATGCTAAAATTGCACTTTTTATACAAAATGTTTTATATTTATATCTAGATCTAAGATCTAAAATCTATAATATATATATCTTATATTTTATTTAGTTTTTGATGATTCCAATTAAAATAAAGATTTTGTAAATTATTTTTTAAAAATAAATTCCAAAATTTATATTGATAATTTAATTTAAAAATCGATTCGATTATTGTTATTGCAATTATTATAAAAAACATTATATGTCAAGATTTCAATAATAGATTGCCTATAACAACACCACTGTTAAGTATTTTTAGATTTAATAAGCCGTTTAAAAGTAATGCCAAACTTTTAAAAGTTTTATAATTGATATAAAATAAAATTTAACTTTTTGATTTCAATTTTCTTTAAAAAATATAATTGTGGAACATCCAAAAAATTGAAAAAAAATTATTAAATATTTATGAAAAATTGATATATTAGACATTATTCGATTGAACTAAGGCAACACATTTAAAAACTAAGAAATACTACGCTATTTAAAATTATTTTAGCTTAATTGTGAAATTCAAATATGAAATACAATAAAATTAATTTTTTTTAATGGTTCTACAATTGAATAAAACTAGTAGGTAATCAATTTAAAAAAATTAATAATAATTGTTTAAAATTGATAAGTTATTAGTCGGGAATATAAGTATGTATATAAAAGAAAATTCAATTTAAAAAAGGATTTTAATCATTGTTATATAAAAAATATATTATTGTCTGTGTTATTTTATAAAAAAAAATATATAATGATATATATAATTATATAAAAATAATTCAATTATGATAATGAAAACAATTTTTTTTTTTTTCTTCAAATTATTGAGTAAAATTGAATGATTGAAATAATCATCTGCATCGAAATATATCTAAGGTATTTAAGATGTAATAAGTGAAATAAGAAAATATGTAATCAAAGAACAAGAACAGAAGAACATGTCAATAAAGAGTCTGCTCTTCTAAATAAAATATATAAAATATAACCCTCAATAAATAAAATATATGGGTTTTTAATTGAAGATGATGTTATTGAAAAAAATTAACACAAACATTTTCAAAGCTGTTGTGTCGCAATAGGTTAAAGGGACTGCGTAAAAAAAATATTGAGACTTCCTTTTGAGTTAAAGCAGTACTTCGCAAAATAGGACATAAATAGGACAATAGCTTCCAAACATTTTTTTTGACCAGTCGCCGTGCTGATATGGGTTAACAAATTCCAAATCTGCTCATATAGTTAACTTTCTTGTCAAAGATCAACACGTATACAAAATTTAAAGCCAATCGGTCAAACCATTTTTATTTTAAGTTTAAATATTTGCACCACAACCCCAACGGGCTAAATCAGAGAGTTTATAAATAATATATATAGATAGATAGATAGATTTTAAGAAAATTTACAATTTTTGGTGCAAGTGCCAATTTAGTTTTGTGGATGATTTTAAAATTGTTTTTATTGCCTTCCGGAAAATATGCGTCTTTGATAACCTTTGATTTTATATTCTGCCTTGTTACACTTGTATGAACATACATTCAAGGGTATACTAAATTTGCCATTACGTTTGTAACACCTTAAAGGAGTCGAGCTAGATATACGTTCAAAGGTATGGATCTGCTGTGGATTAAGCCATGTACGTCTGTCCATCCACACTCAAAAAATAAACAAATTTTTACGTCACTTTTCGCTATTTAAACCTAGCATGGGTTAGAGTAGCTGCCCTACAATTTTTTTCTTTACATTGAAATAATTCAGTGCCTATTGAAGCTAGTTCTCTGAAATTTTGCAAAAAGTGTCGAGTTACAGACCAACAAGATCTGTAAAATTTGGTTGGTCTAGAGCAATCGGTTCAGAGAACTGTCACATAACTCCTTTATATCCACATAATCATAATCCCCATAACTTTGCGCTTAATAGACATCTGCAATTTTCTAAAAAATTATCAAGTTTAATGGCAGTAACTTTGTTCAAGTTTGGTTGTGCTAGAGCAAGGTAGCTTGCACATATTGGAAGTTAATGAAGCTAGGCATCTGAAATCTTACAAAAGATTAAATAACTTCTGTAAAATTATGTTTTGCTGATACAACAGGTCCGGTTAGCTGTCATACAACTCCAAAATTTACATAAATATTTCGGTACTTAACGTCGGTATTAAAACATCTGAAATTTTGTAAAAGATCTCTCCTCTACTGCACTCTTCCTCGTTAAGTTTAAATTAAAAGTTTAGCAAACCACAGAGCAAACTTAAATTTGTATAAAAAATCTAGTTATAAGATAAGTTATTACAAGAAAAACATTAATGTTTTTAATAAATAAAAAACATTGTTCCTGCATTTAGGTATTTCTTATGGTCCCGTCAAAAATTAAGTGCAGGGAAAGAGGTTGACAAAAAAAGTCCACGAAATCGATCTTTCAACTTAGCTAAATGAATCTAGTTATAATTTAGTACACTAGACCTCTTCAAATTCTTCGCACTGGACTAAAATTAATAAAATAAGCTACAAAAGTCATCTAAAGTCAACAAAGTCTTTTCTAGAATAGTATAAGTATTGAAGAAGAACATAAAATAACAAAAATTACCAACCTGTTCCATACAATTTTGAGCTGTTCACATCAAAATTAAAAGCGAAAAACATGGTGAAACTAAAATTACAGATACTAAATATGAAAATAAAAAACATTTTAATTAATTTGAAAAAAATAAATTAATGAATAATTATATTTAATATTTAATATTTACCAATGTTAAGTCGAAAACTATAAATATTCATTATTATCCAATAGCATAATAATGAACTTTCATTTAATATCAATTAAATGAACATTATAATGTAAAACAATTAAACAACTTGAAATTTACAATTTTCTAAATAATTTTCTGTCATAAAATAACAATTGTCATAATATTTTTGTAATTTAATTATTTTTTTACAAGTTTTATATTCATAATTAACAAAACGTTGAGTTTTTTGATATTTTGATTGTTCAATAAGAGTATCTAAAGAATTGCATAATTCTTCTAAATTTTTTGTGATACATTCAATATAAAATGTTAATTCAAGAAATCGAAATTGTATTAATATATAAATTGGTTGAAAATTAATTAATTGACTAACCCATTGTTTATCATTTGGAAAATTAATTAATACCATAATTGGATTTATCATTAAAGTTAATGCTGAAATTGCACTTTTTATACAAAATGTTTTATATTTATATAATACGCTTAAAAAACTTTTAACATTTTTTCGATAATTCCAATTAAAATAAAGATTTTGTAAATTATTTTTTAAAAATAAATTCCAAAATTTATATTGATAATTTAATTTAAAAATCGATTCGATTATTGTTATTGCGATTATTATAAAAAACATTATATGTCAAGATTTCAATAATAGATTGCCTATAACAACACCACTGTTAGGTATTTTTAGATTTAATAAGCCGTTTAAAAGTAATGCCAAACTTATTAAAAGTTTTATAATTGATATAAAATAAAATTTTATTTTTTGATTTGAATTTTCTTTAAAAAACATAATTGTGGAACATCCAAAAAATTGAAAAAAAATTATTAAATATTTATGAAAAATTGATATATTAGACATTATTCACTTGAACTAAGGCAATTAATTTAAAAACTAAAAAATATTACGTTAATAATTTTTTTAATAAATTAATTTTTTTTATTGGTTCTACATTGAATGAAACTAATAATCAATTTAAAAAAAGTTAATAATATTTAATTAAAAGTGGTATTAGTCTGTATACGAGTATACGTATAAAAAGGAAAAACCAATTTAAAAAGGATTTTAATAGTTGTCATAGATGCTTTTGTTCTTTTTATACTTTATATAAAATAATTCAATTATAACTAATTTGACTAATTTCACAAAAAGATTAAATAAGTCGCCAATGATTAACAACAAAAATAACGATTTTAACGTAACTGACCCATTTAAATAAGTCGGGTTGCCTAGGTCACCACCAATCATTCAAAATCAATGCAGTGGCATAAAGAAAAACATAAAACTAAGAATTCTGATGAATTGTTGAGAACCTGTGAGAGTAATGCAAATGCAAGTAATTTATAAGAAAATAATTAAAAATTTCACTTAAGAATAAGTCAACTAGAAAAATTATATAGAGATTTAAAAAGTGAGGTCTTTATTCTTCGAGAAAAAAACAAAAAACTAAAAATTAGTAAAATTACAAAGAATACAGTCGAATATTGTACAGATAAAGAAGAACTAAATCGGGAAAGTCGACTATTGATTGTAAGAAGAAAATGTAAAAAACGAAAAGCAAAGACAATTCCAGAAATAAGCATGTAAAACAAAAGAAAACAACAGAATATGAAATAATAAAAAGCCAATTTTACAAGAAAAATTAACCTCTTCTCGTTAAATTAAAAAATGAGCTGTCTCCACCACAGGACCGACCGCCACTATATGAAAATATATGTGCATTCATTCATATATACATTTACATTATATGATTTTTTTTTCAGGTATATGATTTTTTTTTCATTTAAAAATATTAGAAGTAAAAATTAATAAAAACTGTTAACAAATACAAAACAAACATAAGATTAATATTGAATCTGCTAACAAAAATTTTACCGTTTTAATTTTATGTCATCAACAAAAGAATAATATGCATAGATATAAGTACATACATATGCATATAAATTTTTAGAGAAAAAAAATAAAAAAAAATTGATCATATAAATTCATATGGAGTGTTATGCATGAAATTTGGACTTAGAAAAAAAATTAAATAAAAGTTAAAGTTGGTCGGATCAAAAAATGTTCTATGGCAAAGTTGTTCCTCTTTACTTGGGTAACAACTTTTTCTTAATAATTTTTCTCATAAAATTTTTCTGTTACGAAATATTCGTAAAAAACTTAAAAAGTACGCTAGTAAACTACCACTTGCGGTTGTCCGATTTGCTCCAAAAGCTTATCAATCCGAGATATTTACGTCAAAACCTTAAATTTCAAAAAATTCCGCTCAGTCGTTTAAGCTGTACACGTGCCCACAGACATACCCACACACGCACAGACGGACATCATGCTAAAAAAATTTTTACAGCCTTCTCCACAACGGAGTAGTACATTTTTGCCAAAATCTGGGGTACAAATTTTTAGTATGAAAACAATACCTACCTTATACATTAATGTATGCGGTCGGTAAAAATGTTGTAAAATACCCTAAAAATAATAAAAAAAAATATAAACCCATCATTCATCTTGATCAAACAAGAGAGTGCGATGAAATATACAAAGATTTTATAAACAAATTAACAAAAAAATTGTGATAAAGCAAAAATTTGTTATTTTTGGACACCTTAGGATTTAGGCATTTACACAAATTTATTAAAGTAAAACCTAGCTTAAGTTTTTTAAATTAAAGGTTCAACATTAAAATTTTACATTTGTTAACAACTTTCTTAAACAGTTTCCAAAAAAGTTGAAGATAGTTTTCCTTAATTTTTCACAATTTTTTCTTTTATGTTAAATTTCAAGAAAATTTACAAATTTTGGTGCAAGCCTTTTTTTAATTGTCTATTGGAAAAAATTGGTCTTTCAAAAAACCTTTGGATTTATATTCTGCTTTGTTTTTAATCAATTTTCATCATTATTTTGTTTAAATTTTTTTTTAATTTAAGCTTAAATTAAAAGTTAAAAGTAAACCACAAAATGAACTTTAATTTATATAAAAAATTTAGTTATATATATAAGCTATTACACAAAACAAAATGTAATGTATATGATCCAAAGCCCATTTTTAATAAAAAAAAATTATATTCAATTTGTGTCTACATATTTAGGTGTTTCTAAAAGAAAGTCCTGACAAAAACATTAAACTGAATTTAGGACAAAAGGATGACAAAACAGTCCCAAGAAATCTAAGTTTAAACTTAGCTTAAAGCTTAATGAATCCAAGGATGATTTAGAAAACTCGATCTTTTAAAAATAGCCGCACTGGTCTTTATCTAAATAAAATAAGCAACTAAAAAACTGTGTTAGAAAGTGTTAACTTTCTAGAATTGTAATTGAAAAAAAAAAATAAATAAAAAACCAAATTACCTGTTCCATACAATTTTGAGCTGTTGACATTAAAATTAAAAGCGATAAGCATGGTGCAATTAAAGATAGACATACTAGATATGAAAAAAAATTTAATTAATATAAAAAAATAAATAATTAATGAATAATCATATTTGATATTTACCAATGTTAAGTCGAAAACTATAAATATTTATTATTATCCAATAGCATATTTCAATTAAATTAATATTATGATGTAAAACAATTAAACAACTTGAAATTTTACAATTTTCTAAATAATTTTCTGTCATAAAATAACAATTTTCATAATATTTTTGTAATTTAATTATTTTTTTACAAGTTTTATATTCATAATTAAAAAAACGTTGAGTTTTTTGATATTTTGATTGTTCAATAAGAGTATCTAAAGAATTGCATAATTCTTCTAAATTTTTTGTAATACATTCAATATAAAATGTTAATTCAAGAAATCGAAATCGTATTAATATATAAATTGGTTGAAAATTAATTAATTGACTAACCCATTGTTTATCATTTGGAAAATTAATTAATACCATAATTGGATTTATCATTAAAGTTAATGCTGAAATTGCAATTTTTATACAAAATGTTTTATATTTATATAATATGCTTAAAAAACTTTTATCTATTTTTCGATTATTCCAATTAAAATAAACATTTTGTAAATTATTTTTTAAAAATAAATTCCAAAATTTATATTGATAATTTAATTTAAAAATCGATTCGATTATTGTTATTGCAATTATTATAAAAAACATTACATGTGAAGATTTTAATAGAATATTGCCTATAGCAAGATCACTGTTAAGTATTTTTAGATTTAATAAACCGTTTAAAAGTAACGCCAAATTAATTAACATTTTTATAATAGATATAAAATAAAATTTAATTTTTTGATTTGAATTTTCTTTAAAAAATATAATTGTGGAACATCCAAAAAATTGAAAAAAAATTATTAAATATTTATGCAAAATTGATATACAAGTGTTATTCATTTTGACTTGAACGAAAAGAAATGAACCTTAGATTACCATTCAAAAAAAAACAAAATAAAAAACCATCGATTTTATTTCGAAAACATAAAATTTAAAAAATAAAATGAATGCAAAATATTTATTAAAATTACTATTATTGAATTAAATTAAAAATGAAACACCAAGGTAGTGTGGGTTTGAATCTCACACACGTCGTAAGAGTTATTCCCCCTTACGACATTTACAGCCACGCCTGAACAGGAAAGGCTGTGTAAAAAGGTTGATTTATAATATTGAATAAATAAAATACATAAGTAATATTAAAAGTGGTATGATAATTTATAAAATACAATTGGTTAATTTATTTTCTTATTATTTCAGAACTAAATTTAAAAAAACAAAACACTTTGTAATTTTGTTTTTGAGCCACAATGTAATGATATCCTTGGAAATAATAGTCAGCCACATTATATACTCTTTGATATAATAACCAATGAAGTGACCACCATTGTTAAATTGATTTGAAAAATCAACATAAAAAAAAACAATGAAAGTCATAAATAAATGTTGATAGTTGCAAAAAAAAATCAGCTTTCTCCACGACAGGACCGACCGCCACTACACAAAAAGTACAATGCCAAAATTTATAGATTTTTTACATAATAATTTATATCTAAGCAAAATAACTTCAATAATTTAACAACATTTTGTTTTATTCAATAAAAATAATAAGCAAATCGTAAAAATAAAATCGTAAAAATATGTGCACATACATATGTGCATGCATTCTTACATCCATTTAAGTACATTATTATGTAATGTACATGATTGTTTTTTCATTCAAAAATATTAGAAGTAAAAAATAATAAAAACTGTTAACAAATACAAAACATATATAAGATTAATATTGAATCTGCTAACAAAAATTTTACCGTTTTAATTTTATGTCATCAACAAAAGAATAATATGCATAGATATAAGTACATACATATGCATATAAATTTTTAGAGAAAAAAAATCAAAAAAAATTGATCATATAAATTCATATGTTAAAGTTAGTCGGATCAAAAAATGTTCTATGGCTATCTCTTTACTTGTGTAACAACTTTTTCTTAATAATTTTTCTCATAAAATTTTTCTGTTACGAAATATTCGTAAAAAACTTAAAAAGTACACTAGTAAACTACCACTTGCGGTTGTCCGATTTGCTCCAAAATCTTATCAATCCGAGATATTTACGTCAAAACCTTAAATATGAAATTGCAAAAAAAATCCGCTCAGTCGTTTAAGCTGTACACATGCTCACAGACACACCCACACACGCACCCACACACACACACATCCAGACAGACATCCTGCTAAATAATATTTTACAGCCTTCTCCACACCGGAGTAGTGCATATTTGCCAAAATCTCGGGTACAAATTTTTAGTATGAAAACAATACCTACCTTATACATAAATGTATGCGGTCGGTAATTAATTAAAAAGGGCTGGTTGGGGTTTATAAACTTACCTTAAAAAAACCTTACATTATCAAATCTATCAAAATCATATAATCTATAATACAAAGTAGATATTATGTTTCTTTCTACTTCATTCGTTGCTACAATGTACATCCGATTAAAACTAAAGTTTAGTGGAATATACGTACCTTAGTCTTGAAAAGGTCAAGTATACTATTTTGTTTTTCGGTTCGTTGATTCGGTTAAGTTCAAAGAGTTTATATAAAAAGAAAACGGTAACTTTACTTTAAGTATATGAATAAAGTTGTCCGATCAATCAAAATGTTGGAACACAAGAGTTTTTGTCGCTTTAAAACTTACTCCTCTTCTCCTCTTATGCAATCTTCTTTAAATTCTTCTTGTCAAACAAAATATTTAATACAAGTTTGTATAAAATAAATGAAATCGTGACAAATAAAATACAAATTATTACAATGTTATAAAAGTGGAGTATGATTTAAGTTTTGAAGATAACTTTTACACTTCTTCAAAACATCAAAGAAATCATCAATATTTGCTTAAAAATTAAGTTTAAGAGATAATATGTATTTAGGAAAGACAAATAATTTTTTTAATTTTGTGTTGCAAATAACATAATATTATTAATTAAACTTTATGTTAATGTTATTTTAACCATACTTTCAAATTCCAGTAACTTTTTTCATAAAAGATATATTTTAGATTTAAATATTGTAAAGAAATTAAAAATGAAACGAATTTTTTTTAAGAAAACTATGATTGAATAACAACATAATTTTTCTAGGCCTTAGGCCTCCCACTAAGCCGATAAGAGCGTATAAAATAAATTGTAAACAACAAAGGAGTATGGATTAGAATCCTACAAACGTTGTAACAATAGCGTCATTTACAGCCAGCCAGCATATGGAAAGGAAATTGTGGGGAATAAACTGAAAAAAAAAAACAAGTATATGAATTAAAATTTCATATAAAAACGAGGAAGAGTGCAGTAGAGTAGACTGTGTCAACTCTGGGATACCCGTATGAACGTAATATATCCTGTTTCTATAAAACTTGATCATCTTTTAAAAACATTCAGATGTTTTAGTACCGAACTACAGAGATATATTTATGTAAATTGTGGAGTTGTATGACAGCTACCCGAATCTATTGCGCCTAGCTTCATTAAGTTCCAAGAAATGCAAGAAACCTGAACCGGCTGCTTTAGACCAATCAAATTTTACAAAAGTTTTTGGCATGCAACTCGACACTTTTTCACTAAATTTAAGATAGCTAGCTTCAATAGACACTGAGTTCATTTAATTTTAATGAATTCATTTAAAAAGACAAATTGTATGGCAACTTTCCGAACCTGCCATATCATCATAACCAAATTTTACAGAAGTTGTTGCCATAAAACTGGATCATCATTTGCAAAATTTTAGATTCCTAGCTTTAACAGACACTGAGTTATTCTCATTTAATCGGAGAAGTTGTAGGGTAGCTACCCGAATCCGTTACACCATCACAACCAAATTTTACAAAAGTTGTTGCCATAAAACTTGATCATCATTTGCAAAATTTCAGAAACGTAGCTTGAATAGATACTGAGTTATTTCTATATAAAGATAGAAGTTGTATGGCAGCTACTCGATCCCGGCGACCGAAAATGTTGGATTTAAATAGCAAAACTAACAATTTTGCAAAAGTGACGTAAAAAAAATTTCAGCCTCCTAGCTCCTTTATTTTTTGAGTTATCTTGCGGACGGACGGACGGACGCACATGGCTTAATCGACTCAGAATTTGATTCTGAGCCGATCCATACCTTTGACACTATATCTAGCTCGACTCCTTTAAGGTGTCACAAACGTAATGGCAAATTTATTATACCCTTGAACATAGTTCATACGGGTATAATAAAATTTAATGAATGGCGAAATATTATTATTATTGGTATAGGTCAGTGAGAACCTGTCATAAATGGCTTGCTTTCATTAGATTTAAATTCAAAAAAAAAATCCATAAAAAGAAAAAATTACTTTATTTTATAAAATTAGAACTTATTTCGAAGAGACCATAATATCATTCTTCATAATAATTTCAATGCATATTGATAAATGATGAATGATATTTTTTAAATTGGATTCCGTAATTTTGTATTATATTCCCATATATGTATGTAATTTTAATCTTTTCTGTAAAAATGTCTGTAATATTATAACAGAAATTATTAATTTTGTTAATTTCATTAACTTCACCTATGTTTTGAAGTATAATAATATTAAAATCATTTCTTGTCGCAGCTGAAATCAAACACATGTGTTTATAAAATTTAACAAATCTTTAACTCAATAGGTTAACTCAAAGTGTAGTTAAAATATTTTTCTAGATTCTAACATTCAATCCATTTTATTATTGGATTTATTAAAAAGCTGCTAAACAAAGTACTAAAAAAACATATTGATTTTTCTTAGTTTTTAGTCAATTTTTTAAAATAAATTACATACTATATACCTTTTAACACATTTTTCAAAAAAATTTTGAAAAATTTGCTTATAAGTTTCACTCTATCCGTCCGTCTTTCTGTTTACAAAACTTCTACACTGTTAACGATATGGCAATGAAATTATAACCATGAGTAGGTCTTATAAAAAATTCAATGTTATAGAACAAATTTTTAGGGCATTATAGGGCTACAGCCCCTCAAACATTTAAAAATCCTTATTTTGTGTATATATTAAGTTCAGCTAAACATTTTTTTTAATCTAAGAACACCATACGACAGGAATTTTTTTAAACTTTTATTAATCAATATCAAAATTATAATTTTTTTTAATTTAGAATTTAAATTTACCGTTATTCGAAGATTTTATCTCCGCAATACTTCTAAATATCTCTCCAGTACTTCTAAATAGAGTCTTCAACTTTTGAGGAAAGAAAGACTTTACATATTAGTACAAGTAGCTTCAAAAAAGTTTTTTCTATCACTCCCCTGTTGAAGAGCTATTAGGGGTCAAAATTTGAAAATAAAAATTAAAGTTTAAATACAATATTTTGCAAGAGATATGTATATAGGATTACGGAGCTGCAGCCTCTCAAATTTTGTTTTTTAATGCATTCTCATATATACATAAATGTGGACAGGAAATTACACAGCCTTTCCTGTTCAGGCGCGGCTGTAATGTCGTAAGGGGGAATAACTCTTACGACGTGTGTGGGATTTGAACCCACACACTCCCTCGGTGTTTACAGCTCTTGCAGCTTTTATACGCTCTTACCCACTAGGCCAACGAGCCGCCCAGCCTCTCAAATTTGGAAAAAAGACCTATTTTCTAATGTTTATATTTCAAGATTAGTTTAATATTTTTTTAATATATAAACGCCAATTAATATAAATTAATATAAATTAATATAATAAACGCCAAACATGACAGAACATATTATTAACTTTGTATTTCGCTGTAAAAATAATACAATTTCTTCAAATTTAATATTTAAATTTATTGTTATGTGAAAAGAAGATTTTGCTTCCTTCATATCTCCGAAACACTTTTACGTAGAATTTTGAAATTTTGAAAAAAAAAAAAATATTTTGAAATTAGTACAAGTTATCTCAAAAATTTTATTTTGACAACCTCCCCGCCCCCCCCCCCCCCTTCTTTCAGAGCTATTAGAAGTAAAAAAATTTTAAATTTACTATTTTTAGACACCTCTAACTTAGACACCTCTGTTTTTATGTTTGACAAATTTTTTCAAAGTAAAACAATCAAAATATTAAAACTCGAACATTATGGCTTTACATGTGTTAACAACTTTCTCTTAACACTAATTATAAAGGATTTCCTTAAAACTGCCGAAAATATCACTCCACAAATTTTTCATACATAAAAAATTCTAAATAAAATTTATAAATTTGAATGTAAAACACAATTCTATAAATTCTTTTTTTATTGTCTTTTGGAAAATGTGCTTCATTAAAAACCTTTGGTTAACATTTTGCCTTGTTTATATATATACATTTTAATTTAATTACTTTAATAATTACAACTTTCATATATATAATTTGAAGACGTTAATCTTGTACAAAGGAAAGGATATATTATAAATTATTATAAAAGGATATAAAAAATTCTAAATATATATATATGTATAAATAAATATACATATACACATCATATATATTTTATTATTCGGTATTAAGTATTTATATTAAAAAAAAAAAAAAAATTTATTTAAAAATGTCGGAAATTATTTTAAAATATATTAAAAATCATTTTATTTTATATAAAATTTTTGGATTTTCTTTAATTTCATTTAATAATAATAAAAAATTAAAAATATTTTTAAAATTTTTTTCAATTTTACAAATTATTATTTTTATATTATATTATATTAAAATTTATTTATATCGTAATAAAATTTTTTCAAATATAAATCATTTTGGTGAATTTTGTGATTCATTAAAATTTAGTACATTTATTTTAACACATTTTATATCATTATTTGAATCATATTATAAAATAAATATTGAAAATTTATTTTGGAAATTATATATAAATATACAAAAATTAAATAATATTATAAAATTAAATAAAAATTTAAGATATTATTATTTAATATATATAATATTTATATTATTAATTGAAATTTATTGTTTTTATCAATCGTATACAACAAAACGTACAATAATATTTTGGTCTTGTTTTTTATTAACAACATTAATTCTTCATATACGTTTAATACAAATTTTATTTTATATTGATTTAATAACAAATGAATTAAAAGAATTTAATATAAATATAATTAAATTAAAAGAATTTTTTATAATAAATAGACAATCTGAATTAAAAATAATAAATGAAATAAAAATTCTACAAGAAAAATATATTTATTTATATTATTTATTTGAAACATTTCAATTACTATTTCAATGGTCATTACCAAGTATTTATATTAAAAATTATATTATATCAATAAATATAATATTTTTTTGTTATTATAATATTATATTTTTTAATGATGGTGTAGAAGGTAAGTTTATATATTTAATTAAAAAGTTAATAATCAAAAAAAAAAATTTTTTTTTAAATCATAATATTTAATCTATAAATGATAAATATTTAAAATGTTTTTATTCAATGATTTACCAACCGATTTTTATTTTGTTTTTTTTTTTTTAAATGATAAATATTCAGTACAGTCATCTTACAATATCAATATTTTTCCAAAATTTTCTGATTTTCATTATTAATTTTTGCATTTTTAAAAAAAAAAAAAACCCATGTAAAGAATATATACATACATATGTATGATATAGTATAATCTATATCTATAATATATTCAAATAAGACGCTCTTTTTTTTTGTTCTTTTATTTCCGTTAAATTTTAACTTTTTCTCTTTATTTTCTTTGATTTTTTTTGCTAGATACATAAACAAAATTTTAAAATGATAGTCTGTTATTTTAGGATTTTTTATTTGAATAAACATGAAATGTAACATGTAAAATTTAATAAAATTTTCAATATTACATAAATCAGGGGCATCTTATAAAATGCATCTTATAATATAAATAATAGGTATATATATTAAATTTCCAATACTCAATAAATCAGGGGTATTTTATAAAAGATAATAATAACCGTGTTTTTACAAAACATATCGTTTACAAAGAAATTTTTAATTCATAAAAGGATTAATTATTGAAAATTGTATTTTTACGTTTTAAATAAAATCATAAAGAAACTATATAATATACTATATACATATATATTACTATATATAGTTTCTTTATGATGAAATCAAAAAAAAATTTTTAATTCATTTTTTAACTCAAAATGGACATATGAATTAAAATCAAATATAAACAAAACCCTTTTGAGGTCTGCCAAATACTTATTAGTTAGAGTAAATTAAAAAAAAATTATAAATATTGGCTACGGATAATTGTGCGGTTATTTATAAAACAACCTCAAATTTTGAGTTCAACGTATAAATAAACAAAAAAACATACAAATATCGTTTTCAGGACTATGATATACATTTAATAGAGTAAATTTAAAAAATCCTGAATATTTGTTATTGATAGCGTGAATTGCAATTTTTACTTATTAAAACACCTCGAATTTCGAGGGACGGGCGTTTACTAGTTTATCTTTAATCGAAGAAAAGAAATTCCTTATCGAATCCTAATTCAAACAGTGCAGGGGTAAAATTTTCCAACGTTGTAAATTTTTTTGGTACAAAGGCAAAATTTTTACATTCATCATAATTTTTCATTTGTTCCATAACTTGAAGAGTGAGTCCCAAAGTCCATAATGATTTTTGACACAAACAAAAACTCCACAATTATTTTAAATACTTCGTTGTTGAAATATGTATGTATATAAAAATAATAAGAAAGGACTTTAGAGTTGGTAACAAAATCAGGGTTCAATAATTTCTTTAGTGGAGTTTTGGGAGCGGTAGCCTCCACTATTTTAAATTATTTGTTGCGTAAATATATCTGTAAAAATAATAATTAGGAAAGACTTTTGAAATGGTTAAAAAATCATGGTCTAATAATTTGTTTAGCGGTCGCTTTACAGTGGAAGCCCCTACTGTTATAGATTTTTTGATATTGACATATTATGTATGTAATAAAAATAATTAGGGAAAACTTTAAAATTTGTTACAAAATCAGAGTTTTATGCTTTCTCCAGAATATTTTTTGCACATTTTTAAATTTTTATTTTGTGGATTTGGGCTTTTAGATGTTCATTTATAGATTTCGGTTTGTGGATTTGGTCACCAACGCTAATTTCAATTTCTCAAGCATGAATGAAAACTGAAATGTTGAATGAGTTTGAACAATGCTAACTGTCATTTTAAAAATAAATCCATATTATATTCCATATAATTTATTAAATATTCCAATTACTCAATACATACTTGCTTTTTTTTCCATTTTTTTTACTATTTTGGTTTTTATTTTAAAGAACAACGAAAAAATGTCTTTTTAATTTTAAAATGTCTGATAAAATATCTTTTTAAAACCAATGTTAGTCAAAGCTTCAACTCAATATACAAATTTTTTTTTTTCATTTGCGCAGGTAAATGTTTGGTGAATAAATGCTTGGTGATTTTTTCTCATTTGCACTGTTGCCGCTTGCAGAATTAAAAACCAGTGCAAAATGAAAATTTGCACGCGAACTGTCAAATTTTCTCATTTGCACTCTTCTATATTATATATTTTTTTTTCTTCAAATTTCTATACGAAATGTATAAAACTTATTTTCGATTACCGCTTGAATATCAAAACTTGTCTTCAGTATCGAAATAAGATAGAAAATCAAGCTATTCAAATCATAGATGATTTGAAATTACAAAAAAGAAAACGTTATCTTATTCAAACAAAAACGCTTAAATAAAAAAGCGAACATAATATATAACAAGAAACTTTAAATTCTGAAACGCATTACCATTTTTTACGAACTGCAGATATTAAGGAAAGAGCCGTAATTTTCCTATTCCTACTCTTCACATAATCTTACTTCTCAATTTTAAGTACAGTAACATTTTGTCATTTATATTCTATCCTATTCCATTCTCGCGACACTCTCTCGGCACTGCTGAGCCATACTATACTACTAGCAATTAGCATATCATCTTATTATACTGACTATAGGAAGAGATGAATTGAATGTCACACTATCTATCAAATCCAACGTATAAATTTTCTATGTATCTTTTGAAGATACACACCTTCCTTGTAAAAAAATGCTAGATAATATATATAATTCTTCAAGTTAGATTTTTTTTATATATATTTTTTTTAAAATTATTGAAATTTTCTTATTTTTTTTTTAAGTTTAACTTTTTAAATAATATTTTTATTTTATTTTAGTGTTGTACTATGTGTTACCATATATTGTTGGATGGTTGTTATTATTATCATCTGCTACTGATTGCACTAATGAGGTTTGATTTTATATACTTGTATATCTATAAATATATCAATTTAATATTACTTATATAGAGTTTTGTTTCCATTTAAGGCCAACAAAACATTCTATAATATTATTGAAGTTCGAAATTATTTTAATAATTTTAATTTAACAATTCAGGTATAAAAGTAACAAAAAAATTTTTTTAAATTATAAAAAATAATTTTTTAATTGTATTTAAGTTTGAAAATTTTTTATTACAATTGAATCATCAAAAAATCGAAATTGTTGCAACCGGATTATTTAAAGTGAATTTTAATCAAATTAGACAGGTTTTGTATTAATTTTAAAAGAATTATAATGAAAATAATGAAAAAATTTAATTTTTAGACATTATTGACAGTTTCAACAATTCTTGTATTTTTTAATCAACTTATGCCAAGATTCAAAGAAAATGATCGAAAATTTTAAAAAATTCTTAAAAAAAAATGTATTATATATAAATGTAAATGTATTAAATTTATTTAAATTAAAACATAAAAAAAAAATTATTTCATTTCAATAATATCATTATATTTTTTCTGTTTAAGAAACATTATATTTATGCATATCCTTTTGGTAAAATTGGCTGTTAAGTTTCATTAGATTTATGGCACGATGATACCATTCCGATAGAAGAAGCTTTGAAAGCTTCTTAAATCAATGTTAGTGAGTTCACATAAATTTTGAAAAAAGAAACTATACCAAAATATTTTCGCCTTTTCTTACTGTAGAGAAAATGCTGTACACTTACTAAAACGTTAGTATTTTTACAAAATCTGCAATTAATGCATACCTAATTTTTAAACATGTTCCGATAAGGCAATGATTTATAATAACCCCAACAAATTTTATTATTCCAGTTCTAAAAGGATGAAGTATATACATTTGGATTTTTTTAAACTTAAATCCGACCAAGTGGCTTTGACTTTACTGCAAGCTGTATCTGTAATTCACCGCTCTCTGACTAACTTAAAAAAATTCTTCTTAATATTAAATTTGAGAGTTTGTACAAGTACGTGGACAGATTAGGCTCAACGCTTAGCTCAAGTTCTAATCCTTGCTGTGTTAGCTCATTTGCCGTATCGTGTCCTGTAATGCTCTCATACCTAGGGACCAAATCAAATTCTGTCCTGAGAGTATTTTCAATACTTCTCGACAGCTCTTTTACCATCTTAGATTTGGTAACTCTTGCTGCTAAGAATTTGATTGCCGCTTGACTATCATATATTATAATGTAAAATCTGTTATCTGAAATGCAAAATTAGCAGTTATATGGATTGCTTGAACTTCTTCTTCGAAAATAATACAAAAGTCAGACAATTTCATCGAAACACAACAGTTTAATTTTTCAGAAAAGACTGCAAGAATTCGATTTTACAATCTAATTTTACACCTGTCTGTGAAAATAGTTATGTCACTTTCGTTTGCACACCAGAATAAAAAAAAATTAAATAGGTAATTAAATAAAATCCTGAAATTTAATATTTTTTATTAATTTGATTTAATATATGTCATGATATATTTTCCAACGACATAAACTTAAAATTAATTAAACTCTAAATATAATTTAGATATATAAAGTGTTATACAATTTTAATAATTAATTAAAAGAAAATTTTTTAATGTAGCTAAAGAATAACAATATATGTTTATTAATGATTGTTTAACTATTAAATATTAGGTAGTTAATTATTTCCTTATTTGAAGAAAATATTGAAAAAATATTAGGCTTGATATGAATTTTTAAATATATCTATAATTAAATTGAATGAAGAAAGCCTGAAATGAAAATTTATTTAAACGTGTATTTCAAATTATTAAAATAGTCTTTCAACAAAGTAAATTTATAAAAGAATTCTAATTGTGTTAATAAAAAATCTTAAATATATTTACTCCATTAATTTTATTGAACACTAAAATTCAAAAATAAAAAATAAAACAGGTTAAAATTTCTAAATTTATTTATTTATTTATATTCAGGTACCGTGGTACATAAATGTGCCAGGTAGTTATAACCCCTGTTTCCTGGTAGGAATGTGGGGTGCACGTGATATAATGATATATAAAGTATTTACATATTGCGATATATGACTATTTTTTTTTTTTTTTATATTATAATTATTGTACCCAGCCGGGAATCGAACCCGAGACCTCTCATTCCCTTATGAATGAGAAGCGGTGCGTCAACCACTGCACCAATGGCTGGATGATTTCTAAATATCCAAAACAAAACATTAAAAATTCTAAAAGAAAATAAAAAAAAAATTGGGATATTTTTTTTTTTTTTATAATGTATATTCAATATTTTCCAATTTTTTTCGAAATTGAATAAAAAATACAGCATATGTTGCTAATGCTCCCAACATCTGAAATATAAAGAATTTAATTAAAAATTCAATAATACAATTAAAATATGTTTAAATATGTTTACGGAACGTATAAATTTGCAATCGGTTATTAACAATCCAAATACATTAAAAATAATTGGTTCATGTTTTAATTGAAGAGAAAAGTTCTGGATCTGAAATTCAACAATATAAAATTCTTATTTTTTTACTCAATCATATATTTACACCTTAAGTCTATTCGCTTTCATATGCTCATATGCAATTTAATTGAAGCATTAAAAAAAATTTTTTTAAACATAAATGTGACAAGGAAATTATACCACAACCTTTCCTTTTCAGGTGTGGCCGTAAATGTCGAAAGGGGGAATTATTCTTAAGATGTGTGTGGGATTCAAACCCACCTACCTACTAGGGCATTAACGCCATTATTTTTTTTTTAAATCCTAATTTAAGAAAATCAAAACATAAAATTGAAAAAATTATGTACCTATTTTACTTTAACGGAAGCCATTTTTGCTTTAAGTGACGACATTTTTACTTTAAGCGAAAATTTTATACTTAGTGATGAAGGGAAGAAGTTTTTTACTTTACATGAAGATTTTTCATTTTAAGTGAAGACATTTGTAATAAAAGTTAAAGTATAAAAATACATGCATACAATAAATAGTATATATATACATATGTTTATACATAAATAACAGATAAAAATACATATTATATGCATATTAAATATTTATTTAAAATAAATTACTGAAGTAAAGATTCTTCACTTAAAGTAAAAATGTATTCACTTAAAGTAAAAAAATGTTCACTTAAAGTAAAAATCTCTTTACTTAAAATAAAAATATTCACTTAATGTAAAAAAATCCTCAGTTACGTTACAAAAGTTATAAAATACAAAATAAAACAGACTTAAGTATGTATTATACCAATTCAGATACTAACCTGTCTTAAAATATCAATTGAATCAGATTTTACTGGTATTTTATGTAAATTTAATTGTACTTTCTTAGCCTTTAAAAAACAAAAAATAAATAATTTATATAATGTACATTTTATTTATTTCGGATAGTTTCTAAATAAAATTTAATTATTGTTATTTACCTCATATGTACAATTAGTAGCTGCAAATAAAACAATCGTAATATTTACACAAGTGGGTAATAAAATTATTTGACCTGTTTAAAAATTAAATATTATAAATAATTAAAAAATTAAAACAAAAAATAATCTAACCCATTCTTTCTATAGCCCATTGAGTTACTTTATACGTCCAATATAAATTTGCAATGATTTTTATATAACTTTTAAGTAAATTTGTTAATAAGGATATTTCATTTCCGTTTATAAAATAATATGACATTTCATATATATTATGATAATATAATTGTAATTTTTTTATTTCTTTCAATATAAATTCATCATTATATAATTTTTCAATTATTAATTTATTTGAATTTATATTAATATTTATTAAATTTTGTAAATTTTTATTTAAATCAAATAATTCAATACGCATAATTTCATAATATAAAAAAAATTGCATATGCCGTAGGCGCATTATTGTATATGGTAATACAAATGCATACCAATTATCAATCCATTGTTGATCTTCTATTTTCCAAATCCATATAAATTCAAAAAATAATAAAAATATCCAATAACTATGAAATTGTATTAAAAATTTTTTATATTTAATAATTGATTTAATTATATTTAATTCATTTTTATTTTTATGTTTTTGTAATGTAATAAAAATATTCCAAAATTCTTTAATAGATTTTTTTTTAATTAATGATTCTATAAGTGATGAATAATGTGATATTGTAACAGCAATAAATTTTAAAATATCATTAAAATTACTAAATACATCAATAATATTTAAAATTTTTTGACGATTTATGAAAACATATATAGAAATAAAAATATTAATATTTATTTGAAATATTGACCAAAATATCAGTAATCGTTCTTTTAATTGTTGATAAGATTTTGAAAATGTTATTGGACAAAATCCAAAAAATTGAAAAATTAATAAATGCCATCTTATTAAAATTAACATTTTCTTTTATTTTTTCGTATATAAAAAACGTATGTATTAATTTTCTCAAATATAAATTTAGTACTGGAAAATTTCCTTTTTTTTTTTTTTTATTATTAAAATAGTTACTTATATACAGATGTAACCTACTTTTTTAATAATTTTGCAAATGATAATAAAAAAAATAATAAAGTTCTCATTAAATTAAGTACTGAACGTGAATGCATTTAGTTAATTACTTAAAATATGTCAAGGTGTAAATATTATAATAAGATTTTATAAAGTCTTATGTATGTCAAAATGAAAAAAAAAATTATAATAATTTAATTATGACATATAAAAATTTTATAAAATTTTCATTGCCATTTAAAAAAAAACAGTGTTGGATTTTGATGTAGCAGCAACAATAATTTTATAAATTTATAAACATTTGTTGTAATTAAAAAGATTATTATAAAGAGCACTTTTTTTTGAAAACATTCTGCTTAATATATTAAGCAACTAGTCCAATATTACTGTAGGATTAGTATTTAAAATCTATCAAAAAATAACTTTAACGAGAAAAACATTTAAAATGATTGAATATAGTTTATGGACTTTTTTTTTGCAAAAGTAAAAAATTATTTTTTGCAGAAATATTTTATTATCCAAACAATTTGCCATCAAACAATAGTACTAAAACTCTCATAACTTATTATTTGGACAAAAATAGTGGTGATGTTTAGTGGATAACAGTCTTACAGATTGATATGTGGATCGTACTCGTACCGTTCTTCTTTAGCATCTTTTAATGATTTCAATAATGATAATGATAAAAATAAAATTTAATGACTGGCGAAATATTATGACTATAGGCCTGTAATCAATCATAAATCAGGTTCTTCCATTAGCTTTTCTAACTCCAAAAAAAATTTTTTTTGATTCGAAAGGTGGAGTCTTCAAAAAACGGATGCCTCCTTGGTGTTGTGGAAGTTTTACTCACTAGACCATTTCCCAAATAGGCAGATTAGCAGGATAACTAACCTAATTAACCAACCAACCAAGCAGTAGAATGATTTAAAAATATGGAAATGAAAGGATTTAAACCTCTTATGTTTTTTTTTTTTTTTTAATTTCTCAAATCTTTATTGCTTTGGTGTTTGTTTGATTGTTGTAAATTAACGAAAAATAGATAAAACTAAATGAACATATAATATATATATTATTTTTTTGGCATTTGTTTGGTTGTTGATACAAAAATGTCGTATCAACATAACATACCACATACAAAAATCTGTAGAAAATTTCATACTAAATTAAAGGAATTTAAAAAGAAGAAAAGAATAGGCTCATATTGCGCCAAAAAAATCTGAAATAATGATAACTGTTGGATATCAATAGGCTTATATTTCGCCAAAAACATCTGTAAAATGATGTCTCTTGGATATCATTCAATGGGCTCATATTTCGAAAAAAAATTTGAAAAATGGTGCCTGTAGACTGTATTGTATATTTTTAGTCAGCATTTGAAATTTTTAAAAATTTACAGCCTTTATGAATATTTAATACTTTTAGTACAAACCTTTTTAATCTAAAACATTTTATTTTTCAAATACCTAATAACAAAAAAGTTATATGATCATTATAGTATTAATTTATTTAAAAACTTTTTTTTTGCATTACATTTATAATAAAGGTGACAAATTCTAATAGATATACGTACGTATTATTAGTACGTATATTAAAAAATACACGATCAAACTTTTAAAGTTCAAAAACAACTTGAATAAAAAAATTTTTTTTTTTTTTTTATTTGTTTGGCCAAAAAGGCATTTTGTGTTTGGTGGATTAAATTCTCACACATTAATAAAAGAATCGTGCTCGTATCATTCCTTTTTATCGTCTTTCGATGATACGCACCTTACTTCGTAAAAATGAATTTAAAAAAAGAAGTAAATTAAAGAACATCTAAAGTATATTGAAATTGTATGAAAAAGATGGTATATGTTGCTAAAGCTCCCAACATCTAAAATATTAATAAAATATTAACAAAATAATTTTCCACTCTTTTTATTTTTTATTTTAAATTAAATTTTTATACCGAACGAATAATTTTACAATCAATGATCGGGAATCCAAATGCTTCAAAAATTATTTTTTCATGTTTTAATTGTAATGAAAAATTCTGTAACTATTAACGTTTTTATAAATATTTTTAAATATTTTTTTTGGGTTGGCCACAAAATCCTAAATACAAAATCCAAAAATTCAAAATCCCAAATTCCAAAATACCAAAATTTTAAAACAGTTTTCATATAATAATTCTTTTTGAATTTTTTCGATTTATGGAGAACAAAAATGTAGAATACAAAAATTGTAAAAAGTTGAATACGAAAAATGTTGAAAAAAAAAAAAAAAATAAAAAAAGAATATATGTCTATATATTTATATTCTGAAAAAAGCGTATAACCATGATTTATTCATAACCAACTAAAAATTACTCTAAATTCAGAATATCGACATATATATTTGTATGTATAAATATACATATATAAGCGACTTAAAACAACGTACGAAATTATTTTTTTTTTCTTAATAATCCTGATGGACTTCAGTCCGAAACTCCTACTAAACAATTCCTTCATTTTAAAAATTTCTGAAATCTGTAAATTTGGTCTACTTTTTGAAGTTTTGGAATTTTGAGATTTTGTAATTTGGGATTTTGTAATTTGAGATTTTGGAATTTATGATTTTGAAATTTGGGATTTTGTAGTTAATTTAGTATGTTATCGTTTGGGATTTTTTTAGGATTTTGTGGCGTCTCCACTTTTTTTTATACACAAGGAAAATATGAATGTTAAAACTACATATTAAGATATTAAAAATACCTGATTTGAAATCCTTATATTACCTGGTTTAACCTGTATATTATGTAAATTCCATTGAACTTTATTTGCCTTAAATTAAAATTTTTTATTTTTATAAACTGTACTTTTAAACTTGAATATTAAATTCATATTTACCTCATCTGTACAATTTTCCGATGCAAATAAAACAATAATGATATTAAGAAAAGTTGGTAAAAGAATGAAATATTCTAAAATATTATTTAAAAAAAAAAAAATTAAAATAAATATATATGATTAGAGATTATTAATTAATATATAAAATACCAATTCCAAAATCTTTTTGTTTTAATAACCAATATGTCCAATAAATATTTGCAGTAATTTTTATATAAGTTTTTATAAAATTCGTTAAAAGTGATAAACTATTACCATACAAAAAAAATTCAGTCATTTTATAAATTTCATGATAACGTAATTGTAATTTTTTTATTTCTTTTAATAAAATTATATCATAGATATTATTTTGTTTAATATTGATTTCCCATTGTAATAAAATTATTTTTTTTAAATTTTTTAAATCAATATTTAAATCGTATAATTCAATTCGTATTATTTCAAAATACATAAAAAAATGCATATGTCTTAGGCGCATTATTATAAAACATGATGTAAATGCATTAAAAAATTGTATCCATTGTGGATCTGTTATTAAAGAAATCCATGTTTTTTCAAATATTACCAAAAATATCCAATAAAAATGAAATTGTATTAAAAATTTACGATATTTGAAAATTTGTTGAATAAAATGAATTTTATTATGATTTTTCTCTTTTTGTAATAATATAAAAATATTCCAAAATTCTTTTATAGATTTTCTTTTTAATAAAGTTTCAATAAGTGATGTATAATGTGCCAAAGTGAGCCAAAAAAATTTTATTAAATCATTAAAATTACTAAAAAAATCAACAATATATAAAATTCGTTCACGATTAATAAAAACATAAACTGTTGTAAAATTATAAAAATTTAATTGAAAAATTGTCCACAAAATTAAGAGTTTTCCTTTACAAGCACGATAATGATATGAAAATGTTACTGGACAGAATCCAAGTATTTGAAAAATTAATAAATGTAAACGTATCAATGGAAACATATTATTATTGATTATTATTTCTTATTCTGGTGGATCTTCTAAATGGTGGATTCTTCTAGCGGTTCGTTCTACTTTAAGAATATTTTAAATCGAATTAGAAAATTAATTTCTAAAGTCGACAGCAATTTGCTAAAGTAAATAAAATACTAAAAAATAAAATTAAATGTAAATCCATTTTATTTTAATCGTAATGAAATTTATTCAAAGGACATTTCATTTAAATTTAGGGTTAAAAGATCATAAATAAACTCATCAATCACAATTCACAATACATTTGTTTCAATTCGAATTAATTTCAATTTCAATTCAATTTTAAAATTTATAAACACAAGAAAAACAAAAAAAGGATAAAAATATTATTATCCTTGAGAAAATATTGTTTGCCGTGATATAAACCACAATTAATATGTTATCTAAGACACAGCCACTTTATATAGTCTATATTTTTTTATATTTGAAAAAAAAAATATGATTGTGTCTTTGATAAAAGTATGTGATAAATATAATTACCGTCTAATAGATGGGACTAGTTTATATTCGTACTTGTTTCTAGTGCCATCTTTTGTTGACTGTTCTAATTATATTTAGCAATTTATATCATTTTATTTTGCGATGTTAAGGACATTTTTTTCCATTGTAATGAAAAAATGATTTTAGTCCTTTTTTATTTATTGGAAGTGGATTCTGGAATGATTGGAATAAAAAAAAAAAAATGTTTAACAGAAATTAACCATACATTTTGTTTGATAGCAGCGCCAGCGGTTATAATTTGAAATAATGTTTGAATTTTAAAAGAAAAATTAAAATTATGTAATGCAATTCAGAGTGGTTTTTATATTTGATACAAAATCTTTAAAAATGAATATAAGTATGTAATTTCTAAAAGAAAAAAAAAATCATTAATTTTAACTGATTTGGTCAGTTTTGATTATATAGACAGAAAAGTATTAAGCATGTAATTTCTTGCAAAACATTCTTTGGTATACAATTCAAAGGATATACATAGATAAGTTGAAGGAATTTACAATCTGATATTGATATGGAATTCAAAAGATCATGTAAACTTTAGTATTAACTAATTACTTTTTAAAATAATCCATAAGGCATTCAATTTTAAAACCTTAGATTTTTGACATTTATATCTCTTATTCTTCATTGTTTCAACTTATAACAGCTCTTTGAATTTATTTTCTCCTTAATTCTTAGTTTTGCTAATGATACAAAATTTAAAACTATTAGGTACCTTAATTCGAGATTGTGATCTAAGTCAGTATGGGAACATGTATGGCAACATAATCTAAATCAGTCTGAGACTTAATGTAACAACAATCTCAAATTAAATACTAATAAATTTAATTAAAAGCTTCTCTAGGGCGTAACTTTACCGTTAATTATAAATATCTATTAAATGAGTAAAACTTAAAACAGGCTATATGTGTGATCGGGTTTGATTCTTTTATGGATCTTTTCGGGTTTTACAACCAGTTGGATTTTAAATTTTATTATAATTTTATTTTTAACTAGAATAACTTAACTTTAGTCTCTCAACCCTTTACATTATGTACGTATTCAACCCTTTACATTATGTACGTACGTACGCATGACAAAACATATTAAGCAATTCTGGGACATATAATTCAAGTTTAGTCACCTTATCGTGAAACATATTGAATCAGTCCAAAAAAAATATTCCAATATTTTACTTGACGCAATTTACGCAAGATTACCTTTAATTAGTTTGAATTCTGTTCAATCACGACCATTATTAGTTATTATATGATATTTGTTTAATGCTTCGTCTGAATATCAATGTCCCATCCTAAATCTTATCTATGAAGAATCCGAACAATTTAAGATCAGTTGAGCTTTTTAGTATTCCATTTCAAATATATTACGAAAATTTTCATTTAATTTCGAGAATGCTGCCAGAGATAATCTCACAGTTTAAAATTTTCGATAATAATTGTATTAACAAACTTAACACTTAAACACTTAAAGCGCATAAACAATAACAATGATCCAATAACTGTATGATGTACTTTAACAAAACGAGATGTTTACAAGTACACACATATTATGCTTCTCGTGATACCTAAAGAAATAACATAACTTAACTAATTTATTATTTAACACCTTTTTCTTACCGGCTAATACTTGTAAATGATCGCTTAATTAGTCAATTCTAATGCTGCTCATACATGGCGGACTAGGTTGTAAACTTGGTACGCAAATAGCTTTTAGAACCATACCACAACCTATCATCCAACCATTGTAATTATGTACTTTATATTTTTATTATTTTCTCAAATCAAAAAATCTCAATTTTAAAATGACATTTAAGTTATAAAACTTGTCCATACACAATACAACTCAACTGCAAACCAAAGACTCCGCCCACAAAAATCAAAATTTTTTTGATATTCATCCAACCAACTTTCCAAACATCAAAATGATTTTACAACTTGCCCATACACGATACAACATTTCAAATCCGTGGACCTGTTCTAAAACCTGGTCCGCCGTGTATGGGCAGCATAATACTTCTGTAAATTAACAATATACTTGTAATGTGTATTAAGAAAGATAGAAATGTAAGATTCTATAGAAATGTCTGATAGAAAACTTCTTAACAAAAAAACATGGCTTTAACTTAAAAGAATGTCATATGATCATCGTAAATAGAAATAAGTTGTTTCCGTCTTATACCACTTTTAGGTATTAAAACATAAATAAATAAGATTTAATTTAATTCAAAAACCAAAATTTTCTAAGGTAAATTATAAAAACTTCAAATCAAATAAATGTATTTTAACAAATTTTGCAAAGATAAAGAGAATTTCCTTTTTATTTGAATTTTTGATATTTTTCAAATTTAATACGGAAATCGGAATCAATTTTAGGTGAATTTCTTCAAAACCTATAAAAATTATAAGTTTTGATTTTAATATTTTCTAAAGGTTTCTAAAAAAGTTTAAAAAAGATCTAAAAAGGTTTAGGTACCTAAATAGAACTATATACTTGGCAGGCAATAAAAATATATCCTATGAGAACAATATGCATTTTAGATGCAAGTAACCTAAGATTCAGAGATCCAACCTAAGTTTTTCTAGAGATCCAACCTAAGAGATTTAGATCCAACCTAAGTTTTTTTTTTTTTGAAAAGTTAAATTCAGATTTAAATAAAACCATTTTTGTTTTCAAATAAATTCATTTAAAAATTTTTTATTTTACTACATATTTTATAATATAATAAGTCCATAATGCTTTAAAAAAAAAAAAAACAAATTTTATATTGTTTTATTTTATCTTTTTTATTCGTTTTTTTTTTTTATATATATATCTTATTTATTTTTGTATATATTATTAATGTAAATTCAATAATACTTATAACACTTTATTCAAATAATTTTTAACTTTCTATTTTTCTTTAATTTTTTTTTTTTTTTCTTCATTATAATAATATAATATTGCCTTAAATTTATAATATAAATTAATTATAATAATATTTATGTATTATTAATTTATTATATTAGATGTTTGGTAAATTTTATTGTGGTTTATTAAATAATTTTTCTAACTATGTATATATGTATATTTATTAATATTTTCTATTGATTTTGATTAAAAAATTTGATTTTTAACTATAGATAAGTATACGTATTATAATGTTTATAATATTGAATTCGGCTTTAATCTTTATAATATTTAACAATCTTTATACTGGAAAAAATCATAAAATTCCATATCAAAAAATAAAATAAAAAATTTTAGTTTATTTTGAATAGGACAAAATAAAACTTATCCAATCTAATATTTTTATTAATTTTATTTTATATTTTTATAATTTGTACCAAGGAAACCTTTTATGTATGTGCCATAATTTCATACAGTGGGGTCGACAGCATAAAACCAAACTTTAACTAAAATCTCACTTTTTCAAACAAAATCTACGCTGGAACTTGTGATTTTATTTGAATAAGTAAGATTTGAGTTCTAGCCCAGTTTTATGCATTCGACCGAGTATGCTATGGAATCGATGCTGTCTTTCTCTTTAATTTCTCTTTGTAGTTTCTCTTTGTTGAAATCATTTATTTTCAAGAATATGAATAAATTTTAAATTAATTGTTTATTAAAAACGATTAATTTTTTTTTTTAAAAAGAGAAAATTAATTAGTAATTGAAACAAAATTGCAGATACATTTAATTTTGTGGAAGAAATAAAGTTCTCTAAAAAAATAAAATTACCTTATTACAATATTGCAGAATAGATACGAACTTTGCCAACTATTAAATTCAAGCATTATTTTTTTTTTTTAAATTGTAACTATTTACTCTACAAAATTATTTTTTTTACAATTTACAAAATAAAATTTGTTTTATTTATGAAAAAATATTACGATATTACTATAATAAATATTAGAAGAATGAGAATGGATCAAAGAAATTATCCATAAAATTGGATAAGTACAGTTTTTATAAGGTAATGTAGTGCTTTCTGTTTAAACATTTACGTTTTGTTTTTCAAAATGAAGTTTATAATATAAACTTATACATACAAAATCTAAAAATTCATAAACTCCTATTAACGATTATTGCGTGCACCATTATTTCCATCTAACTAAAGAATGAAGAAGAAAGCGTACAAAATATATTGTTTAAAAAGAATAGTAAAATTTCTAGCCAGTGTTATAGTGTTCTAATGATGGATCTAAATCATGAAAAGATGTTAAAAATTTTGTATTTTGTTGATAGAACTACGAACAATACACTAATGTATTAGAAAAAAATTTAGTTTCACCGATACGTAAGAGATCATACTTCATCAAAAAAACGAAGCTTCATCACATACTGCTAAAACTACAAACTAAAATCTGGTTGGTTAAGAGAGAATTTTTTTTATTCAATAATCTCAATCTAGGAATTTGTTCCCTTGTACTAAAAAGTTGAGCTTAAATAAATTGGATAGGATACTAACGGGAAAAATGCTGATAAAGGGGAATGAGACGATAATTGTGTCATAAATCTGTTAAGATTCGTCTTGAATTTGTGCAAATTGTAAATCAAAAAATCGCAAACACAGAGGATGGTAATAGGTTCCACATTTTTGCAGTTCTGACAACAAACGAATTCCTATAATAATCATCTAGATTGATAATCATCTAGTTCTGATCTGATTCAAGAGACAACAAATCTTTTTGAGATATTATGAGTTCTCCAAGAGAACGGTTGATGAATTAAAATAAAAAATACAGCAAATTTGGTCTTGATGACACCAAAAGATTGAAATCAATACATCAGAACAATGCCTAAAAGAATTAAAGCTAATAAATAAGAGCTAAGAATAAGAGTGAGCAGGGGTCGTACTTGTTTTTGTAAAAAAAATATATTTTGTTATTATAATAACAATAATTAATATAATTTATTTATGAAAGAATATAATAAAAAAAATACTTAGAACTTGTATTTCTTTTTCTTTTGTAAAAATATAATAATTATCAACTTTTCTATAATGGTAAAAATTAAATCAAAAACTCTGTTGATCAAAGGCATCAACTGAATCTCAAAAAATCATTGCTTGCCAATATATTGATTGTTAATTATAATATTGTTGTAATTAAAAAAGATATATTTTCAAGATAAAATTATTTAAAATGTAAATGTTATTTTATTTTTTCTATTATAAAATGAGTTTTAAAAAATTTTTTTATAATTTTTTCATTATAAATATTTTTTATACAGAATATTCGTGTTTTTTTTTTATTTTAAATTTATTTATTAATATTAACTTTAATATTTATATTTATATTCGATTTCGATTATTTGTTTTTTTTTTTTTATTTTAAGTTTTTTTGTTTTATAAAATATTGTTTAAAAATAAATAATAACATCTTAATATCTAAAAGGAAACAAATATTATACCTATATTTATTTTTTTTGTTTTTAAATATTATTATTATATTACTATTAATAATATTAATATTGAATTATTTATTATTAATAAAGAATTTTTATTATATAATTTGTACATAATGTGTTCTATTTAAATGTATATAAATGTATGTAAATATATAAAATAAAAAAAAGGATGAAATTTGTACAAAAAAAATTACTAAAAATTAATATTTACAAACAAAATAAAAAGAAGCACTAAATAAAAAAAAATATATCAAAAAACAATGAGAAACAATAATTAATATAATATAAAATATGAATAAATAGTTAAAGACTGATGATTTTAATTTAATATACGAAAAACTTATTTTTAGGTTATTTATAAAAAAGAAAAAATAAGAAATAAAAATATTAATGATTTATTTAACATTTTAAAATTTATAAGTCACATTTTTTTTTACTAATTATTAGTAAAGATTTTAGAAGAACAAAAAATAAGTACATACGAAATTAAAAAACGAAAAAAGTTTTATAAAACCGAAAGAATTTCTTTGAACTTAGACACATAAATAATAAAATAATAAAAATTAATTTAACAAGATCAAAATATCTATGATAATGACTTATAACAGGGTCTATGACAGTTTAGCATAAAACAATTTCTCAAAAAGACAATTAATATAAAGTCAATTAACCAAAAAAATATTTTTAAGCGAAATATTATTTCAGAAAAATACACTTGACACAAAATTTATTCTGTCAAAAAAACTCTTTTTAGTAAATTGAAAATTTAACATAAATATTTTGGGAGCAAAATTTCGTTTATTAAAACCTTATTTTTTTTAAAAATCTCGATAAATCTCTCTTTTGTCAGAAAATATAGAAAAAATAAGAAATTTTAATTTTTAATTTTTATTGAATAATAATAGAAGAGATTTAAGAACAGGAGAATAATAATAGGAGAGAGCTGGATTCAAAATCAGGGTTTTACGCTTTGTCCAGAATATTTTTATATTATACTTATAAGTATATGTGAGATTTTGAATTTGAAGGGATTTTAGAGTTGGATTTAAAATCAGGGTTTCAATTATTTGTCTAGCGAGGGTTTCTTTTTAAAGATTTTGATGTTGAAATATGCATGAAAAAATATATATAGGAAAGAATTTAGAGTTGGTTACAAAATCAGACTTTCAATAATTTGTTTAACGGCGGTTTTAAAAGCAATATATATAAAAAAACAAAAAACATTAGGAAATATTTTAGGGTTTAAATATCCGACCTATCATGATATCGATATTTTTAATTTTAAAAATGTGCTAAAAATAAAAAATAAAATAAAACAATAAGCAAAAAAAGAACGAGATTTTAAGAAACAATATTTTAAAAAAATGAGATTTTGATAAAACGAAATTTTGAGAAACGAGCATTCGTACCCAATACAATTTTTTATAGATTACGTTGATGTTGCTGGTAGTATAATAATCTTCGAAAGGTTGGTTATGATGATGATGTTATTAAAGTATTGAAACTCTGATTTTGTAACCAATTTTAAAAAACCTCCTAATTTTAATTTTTATATACATATTTCATTATTAGCAATAAAGCACTTAAAATAGTGCACGTAAAATAATTTATTGAAAGCGCCAGATGTTGTATCCAAACTTTATATTACAAGTCTTTTACTTAATGTTTTGTTTTTTTTTGCTTTTTATGTTTTTATGTTAAATGTCCCATTAGTATAGACAAAATTTTATTAAATGTTAAATATATTTTTGTTAAATAGAATATTTTGTTAAATGGCGTTAAATGCGAAAATGTTTTATGTCAAATATCTTTTTGTGAAATAATTTTAGGCCAACTGGTGTGCTCCTCAAAAATAATATGAAAAACTACTAATAATTTTAAAAGTGTGATATGTTGTAAGTATAATTTAAATAAATGAAGTGAAATAATTTTTAAAATTTAATTTTCTTTCGTTAAAATCTTTTATTTTCAAATTAATTGAAAATTTTTAATTGAACAAAAAAGAAAAAATCTCTGGATTCATTTTAAATATTATTGGCACTACTTAAATTATTATAATTTTTTAAATACTTTTTTTGTTAATTTAAATATTAATATAAATGCGCATATATGCATATAAAATTGCATAAAATTGAAATTTTTATTTGTTTTTCTACTTTTAAAAATGAAATTTCGTTTATTAATTATTATTCTGAAATTGTAAATTTTCAATATAATTTACTTATATATATATTTTCAATCTTATTACTCGTTATAAATATGTATATGTATATAAATGTTCATATAAAATGGCAGTTAAAGAAAACTATTATTTCATAAGTAATTTTTTTAACAATTTTTTTTTTTTTTATACTTTTCTTAAATATTATTTAAATATTGCGTATTTTCGGTTTTTTCTTATTTGTGTTCTTCACATAATTTCTCTTATCATAAAACATTTATTTAATTAAATTTTATTTTTAAGATTTTTTTTCAATATTGTTTTAAAATTTAATTTAAAAAAAAAAAAAACATTAAGAAATAAAAAAAAAACTATTCGTAAATTTACACATATCTTGTTATTTGAGTATAAAAATCTGATAGACATGCTTGTAATTGTGTAGATGTTGGTCTTTCTAATGGTGACATCGCCCAACAGTATGCCATAATATGAAATCTAAAAAAAAAAAGAAAGAAAATTAAAAGTTATATTTTATTAATATTTTATATTAAGGATTTATTTTGATAATATTTACAGCTCATCTGGACAATTATATGGTTGTGCTAAACGATATCCATCATTTAAATAATGTTCCATTTCGAATGGATCTACTTCAGCATATGGTTGTTTTGAAAATGTTAAAAGTTCCCACATTAAAACACCAAATGCCCAAACATCACTCGCTTCTGTAAATACTTTCTTTTGAAGTGCTTCCAAAGCTAACCATTTAATTGGACGATTTTCGCTATCACCCAAACAATTATAGTCACCGGGGAATAGATCTCTTGATAATGAACTATCAGCTAATTTAACTCGTAATTGATCATCAACACTAAAAAGAAAAATAAAAAATTTTTGAATATATTATTACATACATATAAAAATTTATATATATAAGTATAGTTGAGTTGCTTCAGTATAATAAAAAAAAATACTTACACACAATTTCTTGTTGCAATATCTTTATGAACCACACCATGACTATGTAAATGTACTAAAGCATTTGCTAATTGATTGGACATCATAACAATTTGAATTGAAGTTACAGATCGTGAACATGCTGGTTCTTGTAGAAATAATTTTAAATTTCTTGTATTACTTGGTGCCGGATATAAAACAAATGGTGTTGTATGATCTTCAATTGAAACACCTAACACAGATAATATACCATCATGACTTGCACCATATAAACTCATACCTTCTTGTAATAATAATGAAACTTGTATTTGACTAGCATGTTGTGCAACAGTTTTAACTAAAACTTCTTGTTTATCATTATATGTACCCTTATAGACACGACCATATGTACCTTCTTGTAATAAACTTGATAAACGTACACGACATCTTTGTACTGTTAATTCAGCAATTCGACGTTGTAATTCTTCTGGTTCTTGAAATTCCATTTTTTGACGTTGTAATGTTGAATGTGTTTGATGTATAATTGTTGATGATGTTATATAAACTGATGGTGGTGCTGATGGTGGTTGAGTTTGTAAACGTTGAAAACTTGATGTTCTTAATGGTTGTCCATGATTATTACGTTTTGTTGGACCACGAGCACAATATGCAATTAATAATAATGAAGCAACTAAAACAATTGCCAAAATTCCACCAATAATTAATGTTATTAAACCACTTTGTGGTGGTGCTGCAGTTTCCATTAATAAAGGATCATCAATATTATTATCATCTTGATCTTTAATTAAACATATTTTCTTTCGACGAAATTGTAATTGAGTTACATTATTATTGGATCGATTTAAGGTGATTTCAATAAGTAATGTAACTTCAACTTCTGCTGGCCGAATACCAGTACATTTCATTGAAATTGAAAATGTTTGTATTTCAGTTGGTATTTCACCAGCTCTTGATATATTCAATACAGGTCTAGGTAATACAGTTGGATCAGATGTTTGAACATTAATTGTATATGGTAATGGTCGTCCTGCTAAACTCTGCCATGTAAATGCTATTTCTTTTACATTTGCCGGTACCGGTACAACAAAATTCAATGCATAATCATTTATTTGACCATCTCGTACATAATACAATTCTGCAGATACTCCTAATAAAAAAAAATAATAAAAATAAAATGTTAATAACAATATGTATTACTTTTAATTATATATAATATTTACTTTATCATTTTTACATTTAAGATTTATGTTATATATATAGTGATAAATCATACATCATTAAAATTTAAATTGTGCAATGCCCTAGTTTAATTACGTTTACTGATCAGATTAGCATTTAATAAAGGAAAGATAAAAAAAATTACGTAAAGATAAGAACGCGCGACATATACTGTTTTAAAAAATTTTAAATAATGTAAAAAGGATGTCAATATTAGGTCCTTAGACATAAATTTAATTCTTATTGTTTGAGGTTTCTCTGTAATTTTTTTTTATAAAAATTGAGGTCGATTGGCCATAACTCATAACACATCAAAGAAATGATGATTTTTTTCTTTGAAAAAAAAAATGTAATTCATAAATCAGAACTAAATTATGAGAACAAGGATGTAAAATACTTGAAAACTGATAGAGAAGGAAGTAATTATCCTTACAAATAATTAAATTTTTCATTGTACAAACAAATAAAGAAATTGAGTTCACTACATTGTATTAACATCAGGAATCGTGCGAAAATTTTTTGAAAATGCGTTTTACTACTTATATTCTTTATAAAATTTGAATTCATTGAAAAATAAATGATGTTTTTAACTTAAATAATTGAAACTTTTACAAAGAGTTGTGCTTATTATATTTTATTTATATATTATATGAATATTATATTTCATTTGGATCTATGACAATTAGCATAAATATATTTTTCAGAAATCCACTTAACATAAAGACAGCATAAAAACTTACTTCTCAGTTAATATAAAAGATATTGAGCCAATTCCATTTACGCTAACTGGGACACTTCGCATAAAATCTTGTTGGGAAATGGAAGATTTGCCATAAAAATTTTGTAGATAATATTTATGTTGTTACACTTAAACAGTCTCATTAGTATAAATGGAATTTTGCTAAATGTCTTTTTATGTAAACTGGCTTTATGCTAAAAGTTTTTTTTATGCAAATTGGGTTTTTGCGAAATGTCTTTTTGAGAAATGGATTTAGACCTATTGGGGTGATCCCATTTTCTTTTTTATAGGATTTAGAAAAGTGATTTGGCTAGCTACTATTATTTTGTTTTATAATTTCATATGGTTCATATTTATTCTTTAATTTCTATGAAATAACTGAAAAAGTGGTTATCAGACACAAATTTTTCAAAAGATGTCATTTTTTTGTGAATTTTAAGCATATTTTATTTATTATTAACTTTTTCATTTAAATATTAGCATTGGTTTAGTATACGAAAATAGCACAGCTCTTCTCATACACAAAACGGCCAACATGGAGCTGATAGTAAAAAAAACTCTCAGAAAAAAGACACAAAAACTTCGCCACCGTATCAACACAAGAAAAACAAAATAATGAAAATTTTATAAAAGTGCAAAATAAACGCCGAATATTCATCGGGAATACCCAAATACCCGAAGAGGTATAAACAAATTTTTCATATTTAAATGGATATCCCTATATTTAGATGAATTCATACAGATTATTTTGGGAATTAAATAATCTAACACTTAATTGGATTGCGAAAAGACCAAAAAACCATATTTTTCTTCAAACAGATGATTTTTCTGTTTTAAAGAACAGAACTATTGGAGAATAAAAATAGTCTATTCAATAGTCTATTCAATTTCTTTTTTCTTTTTTTTTTTTGAGAGGGGCAGGTGGAATCATCAAAAAACGAGTGGTACGAACACGATTTCTTTATCAACGTGCGTGTTACTTTAACTCACCATACAACACCTTCCCTGCCTTTTTGATCAACAAAACAAAAATTAATCTTAAGTACTATTTTATGTAAGTTCCAATTAATCAAAAATTTTAATTTAATACCTAAGTAAATTTGGGACAATGAACCGACCAACTTTTTTTTTTTTTTTATTAATTATCATATTGAAGTTAAAATTAAAAATGTCCTTCATTTAACTATAAACTGCATTTGTTTTTGTATAAGTTTTAATATGCTCTACTATAAATGTACATAAAATGTATACAGTACTCGTATATGTATTCCTTTTCAAAAAAGAAGGTTTACACAGAAGAAAAAGCGGCAAAGAGAATATTATATACTACGAGTATCTATGCTATGAACCAGACAAACGGAATATATATATTAGGCGACAAAACACAACAAAGGCATACAATCTTTTGTTTTAATTGATCGACACAATGATTCTCTCGTTTTATTTTAAATTGTTTTTTTTTTTTTTACCAAACTCATTCTATTTGCATTCCTTTGAGTCAAGCAAATCTATAGAAAAAAACAAGGAAACATTAAAAAAACCAAAAGAAATATATTCTCTTTATCCTGATAATTAAAATAAAAAAAATCCTACTTATCCAAAAAAAAAAAAAAACAAATAAAAAACAAATATAAAAAAAAGGATTATTGAAAATTGTCCCACTTGGTCAAATTGAACATAAAATAAAGAAAGAGAAAAAAATCATTTGTATACAAAGCAAAAAGTACATACTACTGAAATAAATTATTTTATAATAACCTCATTTCAAAATCAACAAAAAGAAAAAAGAAAAAAAGTGTTTTTCAACTGAGTGGAAAAAGGACTTCAAAGAAATCGCGTACTCCTTTTTTTTTCTCTTATTTCAAAATATATAAAAAAGGAAACAAAGAAAACTCTTGGTTTTGTAAATTCAATTGCAGCATAGAGAATTGCGATGCAATTACTTTTTTTTTTTTATAAATAAATTTTTAATTTTCACTTTGATGTCACTTATTTCACTTCATTTTTGTGATGTACTTTGGTGTAGTGGTATGTGTAAGTATTAAGCCCCAAAGCAAAAAGACAAAATTTGCTAGTATAGTTGTGTTTTTTGTTTTTTTTTTTTCTTGTATAGAGTTTAAAAATCTTATAGTAATTGAGCAATCTTTAGACAAAGCATTGATATTCAAATTATCTGGATTTTTTTTTATAGAAATTGTAGAAAAGATCTATGTAGACATATAAATGAGAGTCTAACAAAAATAATTTCCCCTACATATTATAAAAAAATAATAATAATAAGATAAAAACTCGACTAAAAATCATATACAATAATTTTGTAGTCGTGGCACTTGTTTTTATTACTTCAGCCCGATTTATTATAAAAAAAAAAGAAAAAACAAATCATAAAAAACGAGGAAGAGTGCAGTAGAGTAGACTGTGTCAACTCTGGGATACCCGTATGAACGTAATATATCCTGTTTCTATAAAACTTGATCATCTTTTAAAAACATTCAGAGTTTTAGTACCGAACTACAGAGATATATTTATGTAAATTGTGGAGTTGTATGATAGCTACCCGAATCTATTGCGCCTAGCTTCATTAAGTTCTAAGAAATGCAAAAAGCCTGAACCGGCTGCTTTAGACCATTCAAATTTTACAAAAGTTTTTGGCATGCAACTCGACACTTTTTCACTAAATTTCAGATAGCTAGCTTCAATAGACACTGAGTTATTTTCATTTAAAAAGAGAAGTTGTATGGCAACTATCCGAACCTGTCATATCATCACAACAAAATTTTACAGAAGTTGTTGCCATAAAACTCAATCATCATTTGCAAAATTTCAGATACCTAGATTGAATAGACACTGGGTTATTTCCATTTAAAGAAAGAAGTTGTATGGCAGCTACTCGAACCCGGCGGCCGAAAATGCTGGAGTTAAATAGCAAAACTAACAATTTTGTAAAAGTGACGTAAAAAAAATTGCAGCCTCCTAACTCCTTTATTTTTTGAGTTATCGTGCGGACGGACACTGAGTTCTTTCATTTAAAAAGAGATTTTGTATGGCAGCTACCCGAACCCGTCACACCACCACAACCAAATTTTGCAGAAGTTGTTGCCATAAAACTTGATCATCATTCGCAAAATTTCAGATACCTAGATTGAACAGCCACTGGGTTATTTCTATTTAAAGAAAGAAGTTGTATGGCAGCTACTCGAACCCGGCGGCCGAAAATGCTGGAGTTAAATAGCAAAACTAACAATTTTGCAAGAGTGACGTAAAAAGAATTTCAGCCTCCTAGCTCCTTTATTTTTTGAGTTATCGTGCGGACGGACACTGAGTTCTTTTCATTTAAAAAGAGATTTTGTATGGCAGCTACCCGAACCCGTTGCACCAGCACAACCAAATTTTGTAGAAGTTGTTGCCATAAAACTTGATCATCATTTGCAAAATTTCAGATACCTAGATTGAACAGACACTGGGTTATTTCTATTTAAAGAAAGAAGTTGTATGGCAGCTACTCGAACCCGGCGGCCGAAAATGCTGGAGTTAAATAGCAAAACTAACAATTTTACAAGAGTGACGTAAAAAGAATTTCAGCCTCCTAGCTCCTTTATTTTTTGAGTTATCGTGCGGACGGACACTGAGTTCTTTTCATTTAAAAAGAGATTTTGTATGGCAGCTACCTGAACCCGTCGCACCACCACAACCAAATTTTGTAGAAGTTGTTGCCATAAAACTTGATCATCATTCGCAAAATTTCAGATACCTAGATTGAACAGACACTGGGTTATTTCTATTTAAAGAAAGAAGTTGTATGGCAGCTACCCGAACCCGGGAACAAAAAATGCTGGAGTTAAATAGCAAAACTAACAATTTTGCAAGAGTGACGTAAAAAGAATTTCAGCCTCCTAGCTCCTTTATTTTTTGAGTTATCGTGCGGACGGACACTGAGTTCTTTTCATTTAAAAAGAGATTTTGTATGGCAGCTACCTGAACCCGTCGCACCACCACAACCAAATTTTGTAGAAGTTGTTGCCATAAAACTTGATCATCATTCGCAAAATTTCAGATACCTAGATTGAACAGACACTGGGTTATTTCTATTTAAAGAAAGAAGTTGTATGGCAGCTACCCGAACCCGGGAACAAAAAATGCTGGAGTTAAATAGCAAAACTAACAATTTTACAAAAGTGACGTAAAAAAATTTTCAGCCTCCTAGCTCCTTTATTTTTTGAGTTATCGTGCGGACGGACACTGAGTTCTTTTCATTTAAAAAGAGATTTTGTATGGCAGCTAGCCGAACCCGTCGCACCACCACAACCAAATTTTGTAGAAGTTGTTGCCATAAAACTTGATCATCCTTTGCAAAATTTCAGACGCCTAGCTTCATTAGGTTCCAAGAGGTGCAAGAAGTCTGAACCGGCTGCTCTAGACCAAACAAATTTTACAAAAGTTGTTAGCATATAACTCGACACTTCTTTACTAAATTTCAGATTCCTAGCTTCAATAAACACTGAGTTATTCTCATTTAACCGGATAAGTTGTATGGCAGCTACCCGAACCCGCCGCACCACCACAACCAAATTTTACAAAAGTTGTTGCCATAAAACTTGATCATCATTTGCAAAATTTCAGACGCCTAGCTTCATTAGGTTCCAAGAGGTGCAAGAAGTCTGAACCGGCTGCTCTAGACCAACCAAATTTTACAAAAGTTGTTGGCATGTAACTCGACACCTCTTTACTAAATTTCAGATTCCTAGCTTCAATAAACACTGAGTTATTCTCATTTAAACGGAGAAGTTGTATGGCAGCTACCCGAACCCGCTGCACCAGCACAACCAAATTTTACAGAAGTTGTTGCCATAAAACTTGATCATCATTTGCAAAATTTCAGAAACCTAGCTTGAATAGATACTGAGTTATTTCTATATAAAGATAGAAGTTGTATGGCAGCTACTCGAACGCGCCGACCGAAAATGTTGGATTTAAATAGCAAAACTAACAATTTTGCAAAAGTGACGTAAAAAAAATTTCAGCCCCCTAGCTCCTTTATTTTTTGAGTTATCGTGCGGACGGACGGACGGACGGACGTACATGGCTTAATCGACTCAGAATTCGATTCTGAGCCGATCCATACCTTTGACACTATATCTAGCTCGACTCCTTTAAGGTGTCACAAACGTAATGGCAAATTTATTATACCCTTGAACATAGTTCATACGGGTATAAAAATAAAATTTTAAAATTAGGAAGCCACTTGTAAAGTTTTCTTTTTTACACAAGGGTGAAAAATTCGGTATATAAACTAAACAAACAATATTAGAAGTGCTTTAAGGTGTGAATTCTTTTAGTGAATTGTTTATTTTATTGCACTTGAACTTATGTCAGAAAATTTAAAGAGAATAAAATGAGGGTTGAATTAAATGTTTAAATTTTTTATTTGGAAAATTTATTGAACGTGACAAAATACAGTTCTTTTTTCGTACAGCTCTCTGTTCTTTGTGTATTTGGTTTTAAAATTTTGATTTGTGTTTTAATAATTTTTTTGGTGTTACTAATGATATTATAGTTATTATTTTATAGTTTTTTTTCAATCAATACGATATACTTGGCAACATTCATTTAACAACTGAACATTTGATCAGTGAATATTTTGCAAAAGACAATTTAAGAAAATAGACTTAAAAAAAGGCATTTAGCAAAATGGACACTTAACAAAAAGATATTTGGCAAAATGGGACACTGAACATTTGGACATTTGACAACTTTTATTTACGTAGGCTCTCAATTTCCAAATTAAAAATGATAACAATTATTACAAATTAAATATTCTGCAAATTTTTTTTACATTATTTTCACAAATGTTTTTTCAAGCAAATTTTTGTTTTCATTCGCCAAGTGTCCTGTTGTTAAAGTTGTTAAATGTTCTTTTGCTAAATGTCCAATTTCCTAAATGCTTTTTTGTTAAGTGTCTTTTTTGCTAAATAACTCTTTCCTTATGTGTCTGTTTAACTAAATGTAGTTTTGTTAAGTAACTTTTTGGTGGAATGTTGCCTGATAAAATGTCCAGTTTTCAAGTGAAAGTTTCCAACTGTCCGGTTCACATTTTTACCAAACAATATTTTATACTTTGTGAGTAATGAAATCAGCTTCAAACTGAATTAATAGATTGAGTTGGAAGCCCAACGACACGATTGGAGAATTTAACAATCAATTTTGAATTTTCAATTTGATCTTGTAGATCTTGAGTATAGGTACATGTAAAAATTCTGAAAAGTAAAACAAATCAATTAATTAGATTATTTTAAAAATTTCACTTTATGATCATTTTACATATTGATTCAAAATATTTTTAAAAATTGAACAGATGATGACAGACGTCAAATTTCATTGATGAAATACTTCAAAAAAACTGTTTAAACCCAAAATTTACCAAAGAAAACCTATTAGTATAAGTAAAAATTTATATCAAATCAATAAATCAATTTTAAATAATTTAAAATTCGGTTATTTAAATTGTTTTTTTTTTTATCTAACCTAAACCTAAACATTTAAACCTAAAGGTAAACATTTAATTTTTAGCAATAAATTATTGAAACTACCAATCAAATTGACAAATAACCTAAAGATGTTAATAGTTTACTTTTGGAATTTTAACTTTTTTTTTTTTTCTTTTTTACAAATAAAGAAAATACCTTCTAGGTTCGTTTAACATTTATATCAGCTTTGTATTAGAAAAAATAACAAGATTTTGATTAATTTCAATAAAAAAAAAAAAACACAAAATTGAGGAACAAGTCAATTTCCCGTCTTCTTGTTAAAATCTAATCTTTATATATATAACCATTTCATGTATTTCCATTTGCAATTTTACTTTAATGTCTTTTTTTCTGATTTTTTTTTTTTGGCTGAGAGCAATTCTATCAATTGAAAGCTTGTTTGATATATTAATGTAAAGTACTTGTTGCGCATTCAATATATATAGTGCAAAAAAAATTTTTTCTTCCGTGTTAGGTTTTATTGATTTTCAAGAGGAAAAACTCAGTTTTTTTTTTTAATAATATCAAACGATACACTGGAATTTTCACTTACAACTTAACTCTTTCCTAAATTCAAAACCACGCAAATTTCTAAATTGTTGAAATTAGTTGATTTTTTGCACGAATTACTAGTTTTTTTTTTTTTTTTTTTGCAAACAACAACTTGATATTAAAGCCAAAGGGTTCAATAAAAAAGTAGAAATAAAAAACATAAATCAAAATAGAATAATATACAAAATCTATGTAAAGTGTTTTTCAATTTGAGTGATATAATTTCTTTTAAAAAAAAAAACACACACTAATTGTTAAGGAAATTCTAATGTTTTCTATTTAATGTGAAGTACAATCGATACAATTAAGTTCTGAATAAAACGTCATTCAAATGGCCTCCACGACTTCTTTTGCAGCAACGAATTCGATTAACCCAATTTTTGAGCACTTTTTCCACTACATCAAGTCGTATGTCATGAATACCACGTTCAATATTGACTTCTAAAGTTTTAAGAGAATCTGGTTAATTGCTAAAGACCAATGACTTCAAATAACCCTACAAGAAATAGTCTAACGGTGTGAAATCACAACTTCTTGGAGGCCATTCAATGTCGCATGTTCAATGTGTGTTTCTTGAAATAATGGCATCTCCAAACTTTTCTGCCAATAATTCGGTTGTTGCACGTGCTGTGGGGCACGTAGCCCCGTCTTGTTGGATAGCCCCGTCTTCCAGATGTTGTCAAGATCAACTTCTTCCAATTTCGGCCATAAAAAGTTGGTTATCATCGATCTATACCGCTCTCCATTGACAGTAACGGTGTTACCAGCTTCATTTCGAAAAAAGTACGGACCGATGATTCCACCAGAAAAAAAACCACACCAAACTGTCAATTTAGGTGAATGTAATGGTTGTTCATGAATAATTTGTTGATTTTTTTCGCACCAGAATCGACAGTTTTGTTTATTTACCACTCAGATGAAAGTGAGCCTCATCGGAGAAGATGATTTTCTTAAAAAGTTGCAATTGGAGAACGATTATTTTGATAATAAAATTGAATAATTTGTAAACGTTGTTCTTGCTTATATCTCTCCATGATGAAATTGTAAACATTACTGAATACAATGAAAAAAAATTACAGATCATGAGATACTACAAATGGCCGAAATGTCACTTAGAAATCACATCACTCAAATTGGAAAACCCTTTATAACAATAAAATTTTGTTGGTTTTTTTTTGTTTTTTTTATGGATACCTTCTACTCTATTCTCCAATAGGCGCGCACGTTCTAAAATAAAACAATCAACATTTCATAAAATTAAATTGAAAATGTGAAAATGTGAAAAAAGAAAATGATACTAAAACAAAAATTCAATTTGTTAACAAATAAAATAACAAGACATTTCAACATAAAGAAAATTGGTATTATAATATAATTTTGTGGCCTCAAGTACACCTTAAAGGTTAGCCTTTTTTTTTTTGTGTTTTTTTTTTGTTGTGTATTTATGTATTTTTTTTTTATAGTTGCTAATTCCAAAATTATAAATAACAATCTAAAATAAATTAGTTGATACAGTCAACTATAAGTGAATCGTCATAAAAATATATATAAACAGTTTAAAGCATTATAAAATAATAGAATAGATTTTAATTATGTATAGAATTTTTGAAGAATCAAAGAAACTACCGTTATTTGTAAAATTATTGGGAAAAGAACCTTTAGATTTTCTACTATAGCCCGAAATGATCCAGTAGATGGCAAATTCAATGAAAAATGAACCAAAAACGAAAAATTTGAAAAAGATCTGTATAATACCTTCATGGTTTTTTAAGGTTCTAATATTAGATAACGTAAATATTGGTTCTTCCTTCCCTTTTTAAATAGTGTTTTTAAAATTGACTTAAATCCATTCTTAAGACCACAATAAAATTTTTATTGAATTGCCCGATTGTCTCGATGACTAATATATTCTACTTTCTCGTAAGTTTGACAAGTTGTATTTAAAAAAGCCTGTAAAAAAAGTTAGTCCATGTTTCATCAAATGGCATTAAATGCCAAAATGTAATGTAAAATTTGTTTTTTTTTTCGCATAAAATTGCATAATATTGGAATTTATATAACTAACAAAAGTGTACGAACCCGATGATTAACATCACTAACCGATGATTAACATCATTTTGTGAAACTACAAGTTATATTTTCCGTTTAAGTATTTGTTGTTGGTTGTTGTAACATTATTTATTAAATGTTCCAATGATTAATATGGAGTTCCCCATATATATGTAGAAATATTTTATTAATTAATTAATAGAAAATGGAAGATACATTATTACATAGCTGCACCAAAGGTAAAAATGGATTAGATGAAGAGATCGTAAATATATGAAATATTTATCACCTAATAGGTATTTTTCTACGCAATTAAAAATAATTTTAAGAGTTAAAATAAAGAAATAATTGTACATTTCAATGAGCTAATATAAATAATTCGTTGGTATTCTAAAATCAATTCTAAATTTTAAAATTAAACTAAAACAAAAAATTTTTTTTAACACATTGCACGCCAAGCAATTTTTGCAAAAAATTTCCGTGTCAAAACATAAAATTTCATATTTTGGTTTTTTTTTTAAAGTTAATATGTATAGCACTTACACAGCCTTTCCTGTTCAGGCGTGACTGTAAATTTCGTAAGTGTAATAACTCTTACAACGTGTGTGGGTTTCGAACCTACACTTCCTCGGTGTTTACAGCGTATTTTCTACGCTCTTAACCACTAAGCCACCGATACCCCCTAAATGTCATTTATATTTGAATATTCCGTTTGATCATAAATGACGATGTTATAAATTTTATTGTAACTGACGTTAAGGTTAAGGTTAAATTTATTATGCCTTTTTTTTTACATTGTTTACTTAACTCTAAATATAATGCATATTACATTGTTTTTTTTTTTATTTTTTTTTATGTTTACTAAATAATTATAATGTTTAATTTAGTGATGTTGAAGATTTGTTGTTCCTGACAATCTGGAATTACATTGAGATTTTTTTATCCTTTATTTTTTTTTTTTTTTAGAAGACTTGCACCCGGTCAACTGAAACAAATATAATTATGCTAAGCACGCTATACTAAAACACACCACCACAAATTCCGACGACATTGAAAAACTTTCTGGTTTGATGATGTTTGATGAAAATTTGTAAAACTGTATATTGCAAATTATTGGTAAGTCGAATATATCTACAAGGAAATTTTATTTTACATAATACATTTCCATAATAATGCAGTATCTAAATGAAGGAAGAGCATGTATAGGTTGATAATTTTTACATCAGTTATGATTTGGCGAAAGATTTCTTAGAAAAGAAAAATTCATGCCGTCGGCAACCTTAAATTACGAATGATCTATAATATAATACACAAGATGTTGGCGAGACCTTGCCAACATGTAAAAAAAAATATTTTATATCTATAATAAAACACTCACACTGAATGTAAACTAAACTGGCAATGATGATATTTCTGTATATCTAAATATAATAAAAGACAAGTTGCTGCTGCTGAGTAGCGTGCCCTCCTGTTATGTTAAATGTTAATTTCACAAATGTTATACTATGAAAAGAAAGAAACGTACATCTGATATTTACCCATATAAAAGATAGAAAACAATAAATATTATAATGTTATGCTATGAAATGAAAGAAAAAACAAGGCAGTGTATAAATCAAAGTTTTTAGAGGGTCGTATTTTTAAGTAGAACATTATAAAATTGCAATAATATTTTTATTTAAATTTTGCTAAGTAACATTTTCTTAATTTTTTAAAATTTTTGCCATAATATAGTACAATTTTAGAATCAGAAGTTTAGCCCATAATATAGATATATGAATAAAAATATGGGTATACATATATTAGATTTATTATAGATTTATTATTTTTTATATAGGCAACAGTTATTTATATGAATGAATGGACGGTAAACATAAACGAACAAAAAAAAATTCAGAATGTTCTATAGGTTATAATTTATATTTTTTAAATAGACTGATGTATAAATTTAATACTTAAAAAAAATAACAGAAAACAAAAAAGAAAAAGTAAAATGTAATACTGCGAAGAAAAATAAAAACGAATAGAAAAAAAAGAGAACAAAAATGTTACTTTGATTGTTTTTAAATATTTTTAAAGAAAAAAAGAACTATTAAAATGTTATGATTTTAAAAGAAAAAAAACATACGTCTGATATTTACGTACCTACATAACAGATAGAAAAAGGAAAAAAAAAATGTTATGCTATGAAAAGAACGAAAAGTCCATCTGATATTGAGGTACATAACAGATAGAAAAAAAGAAATATCAAAATGTTATGCTATGAAAAGAAAGAAAAAACAAGGCAGTGTATAAATCAAAGTTTTTAAAGGTTCGGATTTTTAAGTAGAACATTATAAAATTGCAATAATATTTTTATTTAAATTTTGCTAAGTAACATTTTCTTAATTTTTTAAAAATTTTGCCATAATATAGTACATACAATTTAAGAATCAGAAGTTTAGCCCATAATATAGAGATATATGAATAAAAATATGGGTATACATATATTAGATTTATTATAGATTTATTATTTTTTGTATAGGCAACAATTATTAATATGAATGAATGGACGGTAAACATAAACGAACAAAAAAAAATTCAAAATGTTCTATAGGTTATAATTTATATTTTTTAAATAGACTGTATGTATAAATTTAATATTTAAAAAAAATAAAAGAAATACTTAGCGTACGTAAATAACAGAAAACAAAAAAAAATAAATGTAATACTGCGAAGAAAAATAAAAACGAATAGAAAAAAAAGAGAACAAAAAATGTTACTTTGACTGTTTTTAAATATTTTTAAAGAAAAAAAGAACTATTAAAATGTTATGATTTTAAATGAAAAAACATACCTCTGATATTTACGTACATAACAGATAGAAAAAGAAATATTAAATGCTATGCTATGAAAAGAAAGAAACGTACATCTGATATTTAGGTACATAACAGATAGAAAAAAAGAATTAAAATGTTATGCTATAAAAAGAATGAAAAAACAAGACAGTGCATAAATCAAAGTTTTTAAAGAGTTGCATTTTTAAGTAGAAATTATAAAAAAATAAAGCGGTGCGTAAAACCAAAGCTTTTAAAGGAGCGCAATTTAAATTATAAAATCACAATTTTCAATTAAATTTTGAATGTGTAACATTTTCTTAATTTTATGCTTCTTTTATGATTTTTATTTTCTAAAACTTCAACATTATATGCACAGCCAATTTTTATTGTTTTACATAAAAGGTGCGTAAAACTTATAAAACTTACGGTGTGAAGATTTTGTAGAGAAAGCGATAGATAAAGGACAGAATATTATTACGGATAGAGTAAAAATTTGTTTGAAAAATATAACAAAGAAAGTTTTGAAGCATTTGCTATGGCAACCATAGAAAAATATAACAAGTGTACTATATATTATAATTAGGCAAATGCATCAGATCAGTGTAGTTTAGTTTCAAAATTATAAAGTTTGATACTGTATTTTTTCGAAGCGAAAATTTTTGATACTATTGGCAAAAATTTATTTACCATTGGTTTTTAATCCAACCTTTGGTTTTTTAATCCAAAGCTTGACAAAGAAATTTACAAGAGATGAGATTTATTAAATAATCATTTTTATTACATTTTTGAAAGAAACTACTTCACAGCATCATTGAGGTTTTTCATTATTTAAAACACTTTAGCAATAAATTTTACATTTATCAATATCTAAATATAATACATATAAGTATTTGAATAAATTTACTAAAATTAAATTGTTCATAAAACTGAGGAAACTTTCACAAAAGCTTTATTTTTCTACTTATACCCGTCGTATGACGGGCTTTTTTACTATTTATTTAATAATTTAAAGTTTTATTACCAGAGATACGAATCTTTAACTCAAAGTATTATCAAGAGACGCAAACCGTTAATTAAAAATATAAATAAATTTAGTAAATATTATTACCAGAGACTAAATTTTCCACTAGAATTATTGTCAGAGACACAAACCGTTCATTAAAAGTGAGTACAGTCAAAAAAGGAAAAGTACATACATACTTAAAAAACACATTTTCAATCAAAATAAATTCAGCAAATTTTTAATTTTTAAATTTGACCGCTACGTCCATTATGAACTGGTCGCAGCGGTAAATTAAAAATAAATTATTAATCTTCTGTTGGCGTTTTCAATCTTTGTTTTGGAAAAAAAAAATAAAAATAGGTACTCTTAATAAAATTAAAGCGCCTGAAAGTGAAAAAGTGAGAGTGAGCAAAGTTTATAGTAAACCTCATATTTATTAGAAAAAAATAATAGGCCGATTTTATTCTTGATTTTGTTTTCATTAGTATAAAAGCTGGTGCTTCGTAACAGACTTTAAAATAGTTTTGTTTATTTAGGTTGAAATTTAGATTTTTAAGCTAAATTTTCGGTAGAACTGGTATAACATAAAATATTCGAAATTTTTTTATTAATATAAAATTAGGCAGACTTAAATAATTATATTTCATAACAGAAGTCAGAAACTTACTAAATATTATAGAAACGGATATTTTTCTTAAAAAAAAAAAGAAAAAAATTACATAGAAAATGTCATTTTAGACGCCTTCTCTCACAAAAGATTGTACTAATTCATAATTTTGTACTAATTTATTATTAGACCATTAATAATATTGTTAGCCATGGAAAAAAATAAGATTTGTTAATCAGATCAGATAATATAATACCTGAAATTAATGATTGAATTTCTGATAATATACACAATATAATGATTATGGTTTAATTCACAAAGATAAAAAAATTTTGTAAATGCATAAAATATATGAATGATAATTTTTACATTTTACACCAGATTTTACAGAAGATTCTGGTTTTCACTAAATTCTTTTAGCTATGACACAAATCAAATATTTCTGTGCTTTAAAATTTTTAAAACTAGCCAGTTTTAGCTGGCCCGTTTGAAAAAAAATTAGTACAAATTTTTGTATGAATTTGTACATCTCTATGTAGTCTCTGATAATACCAATTCACACAAGATATTAAATATCATATAGATATTAATACCAGACACACAAGATGTAAAAAAAAAATATTTTATTTCTATAATAAACCACTCACACTGAATGTAAACTAAACTGGCAAAGATGATATTTCTGTATATTTATTTAATAATTTAAAATTTTATTATCAGAGACACAAATCTTGGACTAAAAGTCTTATCAGAGACACAAATGTTTACTTTTTAAAAAGTACTTTCGACACAAAATTTAAAGCAAATTTTTAATTTTTAAATTTGACCGCCACATCCATTATGAACTGGTCGCAGCGGTAAATTAAAAATAAATTATTAATCTTCTGCTGGCAGTTTTCAAATGACTCTTTGTTTTGAAAAAAATAAAAATACTCTTAATAAAATTAAAAGACCTGAAAGTGAAAAGAGCAAAGTTTATAGTAAGCCTTATATTTATAAGAAAAAAAATAATAGGCCGATTTTATTCTTGATTTTGTTTTCACTATTATAAAAGCTGGTAAAAGTTTCGCAACAGACTTTAAAGTAGTTTTGTTTATTTAGGTTGGAATTTTGATTTTTTAAGCTGCATTTTTGATATAACATAAAATATTCGAATTTTTTTTATTAATATAAAATTCGGCAGACTTAGCTAATTATATTTCATAACAGAAATCAGAAACTTACTAAATATTTTAGAAATGGATATTTTTCTTAAAAAAAAGAGAAAAAATAACATAGGAAATATCATTTTAGATGCCTTCTCTCAAAATAGATTCATAATTTTGTACTAATTTATTATTAGACCATTAAATTAAAAAGCTGTCGAAAACGACCCACACAAAAAAAAGGCCCCGAAAATTTATGAAATTACATTATCAGAGACATGAATCTTTTATTAAATATACTAAAGACCTCTTCCAAAGTACATTTAAATAAAATAAATTCAGCAAATTTTTTTCAAGCAAAAAAAAAAATAAACGCAAAAGACTTGAAAGTAGTTTTGGTAATTAAAGTAATTCGCGGCGAACACAACTGTTTTTATCGACATAAAAATTTTTTTTTTAAACTAAAGAAAAATAGAGAGTCTGGTAAAATTTTAACAAATATTAAAATTATTTCGATTATTGGGATTATTTTAAATGTAACAAAAATAAAAATGTCGTAGCGGTTGGTGTTGATTCGCTTTTCGCCGGTTTTTATTGTGCACTTTATACATGTGTTTCAAACAATTTTTGAGATATCGGCACGAACTTTTACCCTGAATGTGTTTTTAGCTTGGACCATTTTTTCTCAATGATTAAAAAACTGTCAAAAATTACCGCCACGAAAAAACGGCGTGAAAAAATTAATAAACTGTTCCTAACATTTTTAATTTTATGTGTTCAGATTTGTTTTATGTTTTTTTCTATTACATCAAGTAAGTAAGTGATACCAAAGTTTTTTTAATGGTGCTGATGTAAAAATGAAATTTTTAGGTAGTTTATTAAGGGAGTCAGTATGATACCGCAAATGTTTTTGAATCTATAGAAATTGTGCAATTGCACAGGGGATTTTCTAGTATATATCTAAAACAATAGCAAAATCAAATGTCATTCAAATATTAATAACGTGGTATGCAATGTGTTAAATAAATTCAAAGCACAGACACTAAAATAAAAACTAATTAAAGAAATAGATGATACTCAAAAAAGGCTCCCCTTTATTTTTTAAACTTTTTAGAACAAAATTTTTTATCCGTTTAATGACTGAAAAATTCATTATAAGTAATATATGTATATATGTATATACAGATGCTGCATTTCAAATTAATTATCGTATTATTATTAAAAATAACAAATAATGAAACATGTTTCTATATATAGTGCAATTCTAAATGAAAATGTTTAAATAAATTGATTTAGTCATTTGGGATGTTCCAAAAACCATTCAAATGACTGATTACATTTGTTTTGTACTAAATAAAAAAAAAAAATTCTTAATATAGAGGAGAAGTATTGGATAGGATACAAAAATGTTAAAGGTTAGAAAAAAGAAAGAAAGGGACAAAACAAAAAAAGAAAAACTACTTATTTGAGTTTTATTCTATTTTTAATGCTACTTTTGGAATATGGAATGTTTTTTTTTTGAAAAATTTTATAATAAAAGAAAGGAACAAATGTTGCACGTTTTTGGTATCTATTTTTATTATTGTTTTTTGGTTTTTTTTTTTTCAATTTTCATATCAAATTCAATTCGTTGATGTTTTAATTAGTTGAAAAATATTTACTTTTTAATAATTTGAAAATTTTTTAAATTTTTTATTTATTTTTTCTGTTTTTATTTATTTTATAGGTGTCATGTACAATATTTGACTTATAGTTTATAATTATTCTAATTTTTTTTTTTTTTTTTTTAAATAATTCGCTTTGACATTTGGATTTTGTTGGGATTATAAAAACATTGATGTTGTGGAATTTAAAATTTTAGTTCTTCATTTATTATATTATATTTTTGTTAGTTAATTAAAACTGATGACAAGTGAATTAATTAGAAACAGAAAAAAAAATATATATGCTATGTTTAATGAGAAATGATTTTATGGAATTTAAAATTGTATTAAAGATGATTAATTTTTTTTTTTTAATAAAATTTAATATACCTATCAATATATTTGATTTTTCATATATTTTCTTTTAACCCTTCAGTACTCGTGCTCGGTCATATTGTCCAAACTTAGGAATACATTATGTAAATGTGCGTTAATAATGTAAGATATCATCTGTTTTTTTTTTTTTTTTTCAGATAATATAAGTTTTTTTTTTACAAATAAAAAAAACATTTAGGTACTTATTAATTATATTTAATTAAATTTATTTAACAAAAAAAGAAAATTCAAAAAAATGTGTGAAAATAAAATATTCATAAAATATTTTTATATTTTTGATATTTTTTGTGGCAATCAAAATTCATAAAACTTAACAGTCTTATATGATATTGGAAATTTACTGACCCAGACGGTTTTTCACATTGCAAATATGAATAAAGTTTTGAAAAAAACAAACGGGAAAATTACAGTTATTGTTTCAGAAAATATTAAAACTCAGCTATTGGGAGAATGAAGCGCATTATGCTTAAGTAAAAAAAAAAGTTATTGCGACTTCGAATATAAATTTGGATCGAAAAAACCGGTACGTGAGTACTGGACGGTTAATATTAAAATTTGATATTAAAATTTTACTTAAAGTAGGTCGGTCGGTAATATGAATATAGTTCTTCTCATTTATTTAAAAATAAGATTAATTATAACACTTTTCAATTATTTTAATAAATTGAATAAGAATAAGAATAAGAAACTTGAGCTAAATTTTCTGTTTTTTTTTTAGATTTCTTTTCATTTCATTTAAATTCTAATTATAATAAATTGCTGGTTCTTAATCTAGATGCAATTTAATGTTAAATCGATTTATCTTTTAATTTGTTTTATTTTTGCTTTTAATTCTTTAAAAATAAAATTTTAAAACTTCAAGAGAAAAGGATGAATTGAAGTCAAATCTTACTATTCAACCACAAATATAAATCAAAATGATAGTTAAAAGTTTAAAAATTAAAGTTTTGCTATAGTATTAAAGTAAAAAAAAGGATGAATTCAAAACAGAAAAATTCAAAAGAGATTCAAACCAAAAAATTAAACCACAAAAAAAATGTTTTTGGTTAACAATTATTTATTTATTTTTTTTTTTTTTTTTGAATTTTGTCTTATTTTAAAACTTGAAAAGTTAAAATACATAATATAAAATTAGAAAAATTTTATTGAGTGGAAAAAAAAAACTTGCTTCACTGGTTTCTTTCTTAGCCTGCTCCTGTCTTTTCCATTTCTTCTACTTGGTTTTTTTTTTTGTCTACTTGGTTTTTTCAATATATTCTGAAATCTGTTTAATTTTTAAGATTATTTATAAAATTTGTGCATTTAAATAATTAGAAATTTAAGTTTTCTGTTATATATAATATTTTAGTAGAATATAAGACAAAAGGCTAACGCTATTTTTAAAAATTGTTTTATTCGAAAAGCTTTTGAGAAACAATAAATTTTATGAATTAATTTTTTCTCTTCTAAGGGCGGTGGGAATCTCCCTTAGACATTTAGAATATCTGGTAATATCAGATTCGTACTGAGTAAATGTGCCAATATAGATCTGTATAAATAACTCACCTTCCCCCTTAGAAAATATAATGGTTAGAGAGCAAAAATCTGAAAGTATAGAACAGGGGATGTAGAAACTTTAAATTAGAAAGTGGGGCTCTAAGGCGAAAATGTATTCGCCTATTATTATTACTAATCTACTATCAGTGACGAACCCATCAAATGGTAGTTCCACTGTAGCAAGTATTATTATTAGTGCTTATACGTTTGCATCTCAATTATAGATTTTGATGTAGAGCAATTGATGCTTTAGAGAATGTAAAGCACTTTATTTGCACCAGTCGCGGTTTATCTAGAAAAAGGCATAAGTAGATTTTTTTTCTAAAATTTAAATGCATAAACTGCAAATATAAGCTGTTGTGTAACTCATTTAACTGACTCATTGACTGTAACTCATTGTACTGAGTCTTCAAAACTTATTGCGTCTCACCAGTATCATTATGGCATAAATCCAAAGAAAAACTCAACTCTCTCTTTTATATAAACTCTCCTACATAGGAAAATACATTACAATCCAAGTGACTAATGACTAATGATGGATTAACTCAGACTTCAACAATAAAAAACAACAAAAATATCTAAACGAACTTAATTATATTTAACATTCACTACTTTTCAATTAATATTTTACTTTAGCCAAATAAAAAAAAAAATTTCCGAAATATTATTATAATATTGGGAGAAAACAATAAATTGCTTAGTCGAAAAAACATTAAATAACTCCACTTGACTAACTATTATTAAATTCAGTATTAAATTTTTACAATCAATTTAATATAAAAACAATAAAATTCAAATTAAAATTCACAACAAATTTTTAAAACTAATCATTAAATATCATTTTTACTTTAAGGATATTTCAATGATACTGATTATTATTGGATGATACTGATTATGATACTTATGTGATATTTTCATTTTTCATTTGAATTCCAATTCAATATTTTCTTTTTTATTATTTAACTACACTTGTATCTGATATTAAATTTATACAAATTTTTATTAATACCGATTATAGAATAATAAAAAAAAAAACCATATAATAATAATAAATTTAACCAGCTCTTAAAATATACATTTATATATCTTTATTCTGAATTATTTTATTATAATATTATAACACTGTTGATCTTTCATAACAAAAATTACTATTATTTTTATTCTATTTATTATTATTATCATTTTTTCTTGGAATACTTACAATTTAAAATTTTCATGATATATATTTTAAAATCAAAATATTATTAATACAAGTATATATAAGAATAATAAGAATAAAATTGAAAAGAAAAATATTTATCCTTAATTTAAAACGAATTTATCCTTGTCTTGCCAAAAATATTAAAGAAATTGGCATTGCCAAGGCATTGAAGCAATAAAGAAATCACCAGACTGTATTTTTCTCAACTAAATCCTTATAAAACCTTAAAAATTTTATCATTCCCTTTTTTTTTTTAGTTTCTTCCTACAACATTTGCAAATATTCCTTATTTAAAATCACTTTAAAATCAAATGAATTGTATCAACATACATATATACAGTGCTCATCATAACTATAGTTAAAATATAATTTTTGTAATAAAGTTCAAATAAAAGTTGAATAATTATATATGTATTACGCATAAATATTTTTATTTTTTCTGTTTGTAATACAAAAAATAAATATTCAAGAGCATTTTACTGGAAAAACAAATAAAAAACAAGTAAATGTAACAGTAAGTCGATGCAACCAACTTATTAATACCCTACACCTGAATAATTCGAATTAAATTAAAAATCCATAAGTGTTTTTGGCAGGTGCTTGAACTTCTTCCCTTTTCTGTCTTATTCAACTCGAATTTCAAGAACGTAAAAGAGGCATCCGCTTGGGATATGCTTGACACCCTTGTATAAAATTTTAAGTTTCTTAATTATTTTCGAAGATTGGTAGTCCTTGTGAGGTTTGTGTCAGCTACCCGAATTGCCACTCCAATTCATCGAATCCATCTCAGGAACATAAAGAAAACTTGCCAGAACACCATTCTATTAAATTTAAAGGTTCTACTTTTGTTGGTTTTGGAGATATGCTCGTTGCTCTTTTGCTGGTCCGGAAGTTTCCAAAATACGAACCCATGGTTCAAATTCTTTCAAATGTCAGTTTCCAATTTTACAGAAAAGGAAACATAACAGAACATCTTTGTACTAAAAATAAAAGTTCTATCTTTGTTGGTTGTGGAGATATACTCGTTTGCTATGGGGCTCGTCCGGAAGCTTCCAAGATTTGAACCCATGGACCAAATCCTCATAAATTTCAGAAACATAAATCAAACATGAAGGAACACCATTCTGCCTACTTTAGAGGTTATATCTTTGTTGCATTTGGAGATAATATCATTTGCTCTGAGGCTCGTTCGGAAGCTTTCAAAATCCGAACCCAAGGACCAAATCCTCTCAAATTTCAGAGACTTAAATAAAACATGAAAGAACACCACTCTGCCTAATTTAGAGGTTATATCTTTGTTGCATTTGGAGATATCATTTGCTCTGAGGCTCGTTCGGAAGCTTTCAAAATCCGAACCCAAGGACCAAATCCTCTCAAATTTCAGAGACCTAAATCAAACATGAAAGAACACCATTCTGCCAAAAGTAAAGGTTATATCTTTGTTGGTTTTGGAGATAATCTCATTTGCTCTGGTGCTCGTTCGGAAGCTTCCAAATCCAAACCCATGGACTAAATCCTCTTAAATTTCAGAGACATAAATCGAACGAGAAGGAACATCATTGTACAAAATTTAAAGGTTATATCTTTGTTGGTTTTGGAGATAATCTCATTTGCTCTGGTGCTCGTTCGGAAGCTTCCAAAACCCAAACCCATGGACCAAATCCTCTTAAATTTCAGAGACATAAATCGAACGGGAAGAAACATCATTGTACAAAATTTAAAGGTTCTATCTTTGTTGGTTTTGGAGATAATCTCGTTTGCTCCGGAATCATTCGGAAGCTGCCAGAATCCGAACCCATTGACGGATTTTGTCCAGATTCGAACTTAGCCTTCCTTTCGTAATTAGTAACCAACTATATAAATTTCATCAAGATAATTTCATTAGTTTTTGAGTTATCGTGTAAACGGACGGACGGACGGACGGACATCGCTAAATCGACTCAGGAGGTGATCCTGATTCAGAATATATATAGATGTCCATATCAAACTCGCTTTCTTTTGGTGGTTAAAAACACCATACCAAAGTTAATATACCCTATACTTTAGGTGTAGGGTATAAAAAACAAAAACAATTAAGCAAAATTTCAAAATTCAAAATTATTTGTGCATGTTTGTTTAAGTGCTAAACATTCAAAAAAAATAACGGTTCCTCATTTCATGTTATGTTATGAAATAACATAATTGTTTTAGTAATGTATTTACAAAAATTATATTGCACAAATAATTATGATGAGCACTGTATATAAAGTATCTGTTGGTTTATATAGATTTACAAACTTATATTTGTATATACTACATATAAACGTATAAAATATATAAACATATACAGATACTTTTAAGAATAAATAATTCAATATGATTTTTATTTTTTAAAGGATATCCGATGATTGTTTTAAAAGATTATGACAATATCTATTATATAGTTACTTAAAATTTATTTTAAAAAATTATAATTTTCTTAAGTTTACCGTAATCATTTTAAATGGTTACTTGTTAATTTTAAGATAAATGTTTGTTCAATTTGCTTTTTAACCAAGTGTATAGGTCACACTTATTTTTTTGTTTTTTAAGTTAAAATTTCGACTTAATCAGTCAACGTATTTTATCTGTTTAGAAATCATTAGAAAAATAAGTCATTTTAGGCTTTAAGCTTTGTTACAGGAAATATTTAGTCCCAATTGGTATCAAACAGTGTATTAGTAATAAAAAAACATAAAACCTATTGTTTGATCATATAAAAGGAAAGTGTGTTTAGTGATACCACACACTCATAAGACTTAGGACTTGCGCTCGTTCCACTTTTCTATACTTAGTGTTTTTCAATAATACCAACCTGTCCAACCAATAATATCAACAACCTACCTATCAAACACAACTAAAAGATAATTCTGCAAGAAATATACTTTTTAAAATTTTAACTAACAATATGAGCGAAATTCTTATAAAAAATGATTGACGGTAGATTCCTTTTTAGTTGGTATAAAATACTATAACAGTTTAACCACAGTACCACACATATTGGCTGTAGAACGGTTAAGAGGCTTAATAATATTATTATATATTTATAACAAGAGATTTTTTTTTTTAAGTTAAAAATGAGAAACTCCGACAACTCTACACTCTATTTAACTTTTAAAGTAGAATTAATAAAAGAAAAAGGATTTTTATATTTTGAGGTTCTTAAAAATTGAACACTCTTGAAAAATTAAATTATGTTTACAAGGATATGTAGTTATACAAAAAAAAATAAAAATAAATTTTTATATATGTATAAGAATACATATGTATGAAATGAATGCATAAAAAATGTTGTTAAATTAGATTAATTTATTTCATATTTTTGTTTAATATTATTGAATCCTTCAATAAAAAAAAAAAAAATAAGTAAAGAGAATATAAAAAATTATATTTAGTTCTTTTAAGAATTCAAAAGGATGTTATTTGAAAAACAAAATGAGGTTAAATGGTTTAAATCAAAAATAAGTAGAAGTTAAAAGGTAAAAATACTTTTAATATTTTTAATGTAATACGATTAAAGTATATTTTTCTTTTTTACTATCCTTGTAAGGTAAAACAATCAATTATTAGCCCCATTTTAATAAACGATATAAATGGAACATTTTTAATAAAAAAATTATTTAAAAGTAACAATAAGAATATACCCTATTTTAATTTAATAATCATAAATTGATTGTCGCATAAATGGTTTCTTTGTCAAAAAATTGCATACTATAAAATATTGGAATAAAGAAAATTAAAAGAAAATTAAAATAAAAAGAAAAAAAGATTCCAATAAATTTTTATTACAATTTTCTTTTTTTTTACTCAATTAATTCTATTGCTGCTTTTTTTTTTGTTTTGGATATTTTTTAGGCATGGGGCTTTTTTTAACCCTTTGGACTATTTTTAAATTTCAATAGAAGTTCAATTTCCTGAGAATATTGAATTAAATATTTTTTTTTTTTTTGGAGAAAAGGACAAACTAGTAGAAAATCTAATAAAGTAATAAAGTCCATACAATTATTATTATTTTTTTTCTTGCATTGTACCTTAATTTTTTTTTTTTCAATATAAAGAAAAAACAAAAAAAGGAAGAATTTTCTTAATTGACTTTTAAAAGGGTTAAAGTAATTTTTCATAAATCAATTTCTTTTTAAATATTGTGACATTTTCTTCCTAAAATACTGTTGTTGATGATAAATTTTAGTTTTTGTTAGAAGCTGGCAATTTGGTTTTAATTAAATTGATACAAAAGAAAAGAAAATGGGCAGTCGTACCTTTCATTGAAAGAAAAAAATGTTTTCTTTTAAGTGGCAATATTTTTTTTTTGTAGTTAGGAAGCTGAGAAATTCAAAATACGATCTAGAAAACTTGGTAAAAATTCTAGGTAGAGTAGGATAAGCTTATTGTTAAATTTTTCTCATTGTTCATGAATTTGTGAACGAATTCATTATAATTTTGACTGCTATAATATTATATAATATTAATAAGTGCTGTGAATATTAAGTAAAAGTCGTGAAATATTTTCATTAAATTTTATGAAATAATAATTATTAGTTTAAAACAAATCACGATAAAAAATAAAAAAAAACTTCACACTAAGTAATTTGACATTTATTAGATTTGGAAAAATTCGATTTTTATTTAAAAATTTTCCATTTGCCTTTGTTTATGTTTAATAATTTTTCTGCTCTATAATTCCTAGACACTTTGAATTAAATATAATTAAACAAAACTATCATATCGTAACAAAACTATTTTAAAATATAATTTTTTCCTTTAAATAAATAAAGTAATGCTTAGGGAAAAAAAAACATTAACATTTTAACTCTAATTATTTACATTCGTGCCAGAAAAACAAAACAAAGATAATGACATTTCTTCCTGTCACATTAATAAAAATGACATTTATGAACACAATTCTAATTATAAATAAACTGTTTTTTTTTTTTTTTTAAAAAAAACACTTTATGAAATTATGTAGGTATATTGAATTTAAAATATATACATATAAGAATATTATTATCAACACTTTTCATTTATTCATTTAACAAAAAGTAGATATTATAAAGAAAAACGCAACAATAACAACAAAAAAAAACACTGATATTCAAGTCATCATTATGGTGCAGCATTCAGTGAACAAAAATGAACCCAATAAATCTTATTGCAAAAGGCAGTTTCATATTTATTTAATTTTTTTTTTGTTTTTTTGAATATAAAATTTATATGAAATTTGAAAAAAAAAAAAAAAAAAATGGAAAGAAAGAGACAAAAAATTCTTATTTTTTCGAAAAAAATAAAAAAACAAAACATATTAAACAAAATAAAATACCAAAATTTTATTTATTGAAACATGCTATGAATTTTCGAATATGTAGAACAAAAAAAAAAAAAAAACTCCAACATCGAACAATCGGATCAATTTAGTTTCAATTTTTTTTTTTTTTCTCTAAATTTTCAAACATTTCTGTATTTTTGTTTTCTATATTTTAGTTTTTTATATTCCATCTTTTCAATTCCGTTAATAGTTGAAGTTCCGTTATATTTTTTTTTTCAATTAAAGCGAAGATAAAATAGGAAAATTCTATTGAATAAATTTCTTAAAAATTTTTTTTTTTTGGAATGTTGCAAGTTGCTATACAATGCAACATTTATAACTGTAAAATTATTTTTATATTTCCTAAATAGTGTTTGACTAGTTCTAGTATTTTACACAAACAATGCAGCATTGGTTGAAATCATTTCAAAATAAAAAAAAAAAACGGAAATACAAGACAATGTCAAAATAATGTTATCTTTTACGGTACTTTGGTTCCTTATTTGGGTTTTTTTTTTTGGTTTTGTATATAATAGTATTGTAAGGGTTGTGTTGATTCCAAATCAATTTTATTTAGAAAATGTTTGTAGTGATTTTCATTTGTTTTTTTGGGTTTTTTTTTTTTAGTATATTTTTTTTATTTGTTTTATTTATTTGTGTGTTGAAATAATCAGGAAATTCTTGAAATTCTGTCACGGATATAAAATAAAACAGTTCAAATTTAATTTTTTTTTTTTTTTGGAAAAAATATGTATGAATATAAAGAAAAATTCATGTTAGAAAAAAATTTAGTAAAAATTTAATAAATAGAAAATGTATTTGAATGTATTTTATTTATTTTCTTGTGAATGAAAAAAAATAAAAAATTTATTTCAGTCACAAAACAAATAGGTAAATGGTTTTTTTGATACTAAGAGCTGACTGTAAGATCATTATCTTTAGCTGAACTACCTTTAACTTTGATAGAGTTGTCGCATATTAAAATTTTATTCTATATACGAACAGACAAATATTAGTAAATATATAAAGAAATACTCATAAAGAAAACTCTAGTTGAAATTCGGCAGTTTATTTCCCCCATTATGCATGAGTTCAGATTTAAAGAGTTTTGAACAAAATTGTTAAAAAAAAATGTGGGTGAAATAAATTCAAATAGATACGTATTAGAATTTTAATTAAAGAAACACTTAAAAAACGAAATATGAATTTCAGGTGAAATAAGAGTAGAATACTCAGCTAGCTATATCATACAACTTACCTTTTAAATATAACCATATAAGCATATAAGCCTATGCCTAAATAAGCTGAGTATTTAAAATTTTGACAAAAGTTTTTAAATAAGTTTCATTCTAACAACTATAACAAAATTTGATTAGTCTAATGCAACAGGTTCGGTATAGTCTAATCAATGCAACAGATTAATAAGTTTATTCACAAGAATTTCTGTAAAATTTGGTTGGTTTGGCGCAACAACGTCAAGTAATTGTCAATTTATACATCTCAGTTCTTAATTTTCAGTAACAATTTATAAGTTATTAAATATTAGGACATTATTTTTTGAACTCTTTCGAAGTAGGAAATTTTTTACAATCAGTTGTATTAATTAATAATTTTCTAATACACCAGTTGGACTGTAATTGAAGAGATTTTTACTTTAATTGAAGACATTTTTACTTTCAAGACATCACTAATATATGTTAAAATACATTAATGTCAGATACATAAAAATGTTTTAATTTAACCATAGTATTCAGGTTATATCTCAGCTCAAAAAAATGTAATTTTATATGGGATTTTATTTCAAAATTTTTCTCGGCAAAAACTTTTTAATAAATTTTTTCAATTTTTTCTCAAGTATTACGCAGCTTAGTACGCCAAGAAAAATATATAGTCCAAGACACAAACCGAGAATATTGTTTACAAATTGTTTACAAAATTTAATATTTTTGGTTATGACAATTATAACAAAAAAAAAAATTTCTATCTGTAAAGTTTTTCTTCAAACTGTCAAAATTTTATATACCCGAAAAATTTTCATATTTTTCACCTTTTTGTCTTTGAGCTGAGATATATATAACCTGAATACTATGCTTTAAAGTAAAATTCACTTTATGTAAATCAAAAAGTCTTCAGTTAAAGTAAAAAAGTTTATATACATGTATACCTTTTTACTTTTAGTTTTTATTAATTTCATATAATGCGTTTATTTAACAAATTATATTTAAAATCATAATAAATATTGGATTAGTTGAATATAAAAATGTAAATAACTTAACATAATTAAAACTGAATTAAAATTGTATTAACAATAAATTTTTAAATATAAAAATGTAAATAATGTAAATAATACAAATAATTTAATATACAAAAATTAAAACTTTAATAGCCAGGTCCAAAATGGGCTGTGCAGTCGATGGCTTTACTTATACTAGCACAATTTATTGTATAATATTAAATTAAAATAAAATTATTATTAACTCTGCTTAGTAAAAAAAAATATTTTAAAATGCATATACCTAGGTATTAAAATTTAGAAAATAAATTGATCTGAAAACTATAAATAATTATACTTTCAAATAAATCGACTCGAGCTTTTAAAATGACGTTATCACATAACGGTACTTTATGATATCACGGTTCTGAATATAATAGCCATTAGTGGCGGGTTTGCCATCTAGCGGCGGAAAACTGCTTTGCAACATTTTTTTTAACATTTTGTACTATTTTAATTAAACCTTTATATTTTTCTCATAAGACTTAGGTATATTTTTCTCAAACTGGAACTATTTTCTTCAATATTGTAGAGCATATGCAATACTATCGTTAATATACATCTTGTTTCATCTTAATTGGTACTACCTGAGATGGGAATTTAAAAAAAAAAAAAATTCCAACTTTCAAAAAAAAAATCACTTTTTCATTCCGTTATGTGATGATGTCATTTTAAAAGCTCGAGCGACCTTATATGGAAGGAATCCCTTCGTTTTTTTTTCAACATAATACATTATTATAATTTAAGTGTTAACTTACTGTAAATATATATATATATGTACATATGTACAATATATTAATATATTCTCATATAAATTAAATTATTAAAAAAAAAAAAAATATTTATTTAAAAATTTTCAAAAACTCTTTAAAAACCCTCGAAAAAACTCTCTGAAAACTATTTTAATTTTTTTTTTAGTACGTTTTTAATGAAAAAAAAAGTAAATTTCGAGACCACTTGAAATTTTTTGATAATTAAATAGAAAAGAAAAAAAAAAACATTAGCCACAAAATTATCAAGTGAAAAAAAAAAACGAAAAATGAATAAACAAAACCAAATCCTTTCTAATTAGATGGTATCGAAGAGTAAAGATTTATTCACCATAAATTTTTAACATTTTCTGTTGTTATGTTGTTGTTGTTTTTTTTTGTTTTTTGCGCTCCGGAATAACCACATAAAATTTTTATTTATTTATTTTTTTTGATTTATTTTTAGAATGAATTTATGATATATTTTCATAATTTCCTGCATAAAATTTTAATTTGCAAGAATGAATCCTACATACATATTGTAATAGAATAGATTCTATATATACATATATATACATATTATGTACGTATGTACATATTATATACAATAGAATGTATTTATTTTATTATTTATAATGGTTAACTTTATATTACATATATTAATTAGAAGTTGATGAAATTTTTTTTTATATTTATATAAAATGATAATAATAATCATATAATCATAATCATTTTCATGTTGATTATATATACACATACATATTAATATATTAAGCGTGTTGATGGAATGAAATGCTTCACTTTAACACTTTATTAAATGAAAATAAATAAATTAATATTCAACAAATATTAACAACAAGTTGAAAATTATATTTTTAAAGGATATGCCATATACTTTTTGAGTAATAATAAATTATTGTTATAATATGGATTTGAATATCAAAAATATGATAATTAAATTTAATAAAGTTCATATTATTATTTAAGTTTCTATTTTCAAATGGTTGTTTTTTATTTTTTTTTTTGTTTTTGTTTTTATAAATAGACTGATTTTTAAGTTGGTTTAGGGTATATATAGGATAAATATAGTGTATAAAAAAGGAAGGTTTCATCACATGAGTTAATATTATAATTAGATTATAGTTATATATTTTTATATTTATTTTGAGTAATTTTCATATTAAGGATAATTATCTTTTAAAATAAATTAATAGTAATAAACGATTGATAGTAATTAATTTTATTAATTACATAATTATCTCATTATATGTTTTATAGTTTTGTTATGTCTTGTATTAAAAGTAAATTTTAAATAAGTATTAAATTAAGCAATTAATCAAAAGACAAAATATTATACAAATTAAAATCAATTTATATAAATTGATTCAATATATATATATATATATATATATATATAGCATAAATTGAATAAATTAATTGTTAAGTATATGTATATAAAATATATAATATATACTTATATATTGAGTTTTGGGTAATGAAAAACAAACATTATATAAAGCATGTAGAAAAGACTTGATGTATATAGTATTATTCAATGTTATTATAATGTATTTAAGGGAGTATAAAAGTTTGTCTAAATTCTTTTCTCAAAAAGATTTTTTACCTATACTTAATGCTATTTAGCAAAAACAAAACTTATAGCAAATGCTACTTCACAAAAAGACTCAACAAAGGGAACACTTTCCAAAACGAATTTTAACAAAAATAGTTATTTAAAAATTATAACATGCTTTATTGTTGAATTATATACGTATATACTCGTATGTAAATAAAAAAAAAGAATATTTAGAAGATAGGTATTTTAGAGTTGGTTGCAAAATCAGGGTTATATATGCTTTTTTCAAAATATATTGCTAGGGTAAAATCTTTGTCAAATATCTTTTTGCGAAGTATCTCATTATATGAAAAGCTACAAAATGTTCCTTCTGTGAAATGATATTAGAAAAAATTGCATCTAGCAATTTAGGATTAGGCTAACTGTACATAAATGGGTTTTTTAAATACCTGTGTAAATCATTTAATAAATAAAAAAAATTTGCTGCTTTTAAGAGACTGGTGCTAAAAATGACTTTTGACTTTGTGGCTTTTGGCTTTGAATGACTTTGTGGCTTTGTGGACTAAATCACTAATTGTTTTGATATCGGTTCAGTTTTTAATGTTTTTATCAAGGATAATGCTTTCTACTAACAGCCAACCGTTGATTTTAATTTAAGTATAGATGATATTAGAATGAATGATATTGATATTATAGATTAGAGGATGCATTTTGAAAATTTATTTTATTTATATTGTATATACTTTTAATGTCCAAGCTATTTCGATATTAAGATATAAAATTAGATAAAAATCACTAACAAAATTTCTTTTCTATAACTAAGTATAATTTATATATTTTCTTTTGTACATTTTATAAATCATTTTTGCTGAAAAAAAAGGATTAAATTAGTGAATTTCCCTCTATTTATCTTGATTTTACTCCCAAAAACTTTATATAATAAATAAAAACCAAATCTTACGTAATAAATTGTGAGCAGTTCCTGTTTTAGTTTAATCTAAAATTATATAGACATAATATTTTAATTATTTATCAGATTTTTTTTTATATCTAAGTATATTGTTAAGATTATTACTACAGCTAATCTAACTTTTTTCCGCTTCAAATCAAAAATACTAGTACATACTTTTTTTTTAATTAAAACAATAGAATCAAATTTTTTCAAATATTCAACGTAAGGTTTTTTTTCATTCTATATACATGTATCCATTATAAAGAAGAAATTTGTTTTTCAACCCTTAATTAAAAATTAAACCTCTGCAACTCCATCCATCATATTTACTTTCAACAAAAAAAAACAAACTGAAATTCAAATTTTTAAATAATTTTTCCTTAAAAAACAATAAAAAAAAAAGTAAATAAAATCTCTGTGAAATTTCTTTTTATCATCATATCTCAACTTTCTAGCAATATTTGATTTGAAATCAACTGCTAGCATCCCTCTCTTCAGAAAAATGAAAAAAACAACAAAAAAAAAAACTGATTAATAAAACAAAGAACTCATTCTGATTTTTTTTTTGTATAAGAAATTTATTTTCTAATTCCAAAATTCCTGATTTTATTTATTTTTTTTTTAATCCTGGAAATCCTCCTTCTATTTATTTAAGTACTAAATAATTTTTCTATTTGCTTAACTTCCTGCTATTGTCTTTCACCAACACCGCCACCACCGCCACCACCGCCACCATAAAACAAAATTTTAAAAAATCTAAAATTTGTATTAAAATTAAAGTTTCTTAAAAATAGAGAATTTTCAAAAGGTATACCCTACGTCATAAAGCGGAAGAATACAAAAAGAAATTTATAAAAAAAAATATATATAGTATACAACTTATCTAACATCAGGTGTAAAAAGATGCCATAATACAACTTTATATCATTTTTAAGTTATTAGTAATATTTATAACATTTCTGGTCCATTTTTTTTTTGTTTTTTGTTCAATTTAATGTGAGCCCAAGATATTTATTCATCTTGTTTAAAACACATTGGATATTTATTAAATAGTGGAAAAAAAAATTAAACAAAATAAAGAGAAGGATAATATAATAACAACCTTAGAATTTAAGAGTTCCGGTATACTAAGATATTTAAAACTAAATTTTTATAAAAAAATGATCTAACACGTGACAGTAAAGACAAAAAAAACAAGATCAAACATGTTAAACTTTTACAATACACTTTCATCATCAAATTCTTTTATGTTAAGGCTTTAAGACTTTCTAATAGAATTCATTATATGCCCCAACTATTTCGTTTTTTTTTGCTTTTCTTTTCAACTTTCAATTTCTGTCTCAAGTTCAGACTAATTTCCTCTACAACAAATACTGTTACTACTACCAGTATTCAGCTGTGTGACACACAGTATATTTAAAAATTTCCTGAACAAAGCCATCCATTTCAATTCTTTGAAGTTTGTATGTATACTGTAAAATATTTTTTTTTTTTTTTATTTACTTCATTTTTTAATTTTTTTTAGTTCAGTTTCATATATAGAAAGAAAACAAATAACTTTTCAGATCTATAGCTATAACATTGTTAAGTGCACCTATGTTAACAAAAGGACTCTTCCGCCTTTTTTTTTTTAATTTTTTGTTTACTAAAACAACAAAGTAAGAGGAGCGAAAATTTCATAACATCATTTTTTTTTTTTGCACATCCTGCATATTGCAACATTTCTGCCTGTTTAGTGCCTGTTACAATAACGCAATAAAGACAACTCATGTTCTCTTATTTTATCATAACTTGCATAAAATATAACAACAATTTCCTTAAAAAAAAATAAGAAACTTCGAGAATACATACCGTCTGTACATACATATACACTTTAGAATAGGTTTTTATTTTAACAGGAGTTTTCTTATTTTTTAATCAAGCTACTGATGATATACACCCCAGGAGACTTCTAAAAGATATAGAATGAGAAAAAAATTGCTGAGGAAAAAGTAAAGAATAATTTCTTTGATGTTAGTTTTTTTTGTTGTTTTAATATTTCTTGAACCATTTTGTATGGCTCGTTTTTTTTTGTAATTTATCATTATTTCATAAAAACAAAGAAAAAAAAAGAAAATGCGGCAATGTATCATAAAAAAAGTTGAGATAATAAAGGTATACCATGCACTATTTAATTTGATAAGAAACGTCTTCGTCTTTATTTTTTTTTTTTTTCAATTGAATTCTTGCTTTTTTTAGAATCCTTTGATGGTAATTTTAAATTAAATTTTTTTTTTGTTTTAAATCTTCTACAAATGATAAATGTTATAATTTTATTGTATCATTTCGTAAATTTTCTTAAAAACTATAAATTTCAAACTATTCAAAGCCGAAAAGTTTGAATATTACTATATTGCATATAATATGTACTCATCATTTAAATCATATTCTTGCTATAGATCCAAGGGCATTTTTTACAACAATGTATGCCGAATTTTTACGGACTAAAATTTTCCCGTTCTCTATAAAACTGACTAACCTATTTCTTATGTAGGCAATTCAAGATTATACATGACGGTTGAAGAGTTCAATATTCTTTAAGAATGATAGAACTCCTAACTTTATAAATAAGATTTATCAGGAATTTTGATTAGGATACATTGTTGGTATGTTACCATACGTTGGTGTCCATTCATTTAATAGTTAACAATGATAACAATTCTACTAATTTATTTAAAAAGGTAAAACCATAATTGATGTAAGAATTTAATTTTTTAAATTATTTTTTTGTTAAAACTATCTTATGTACTTTCTCTAAACCTAAATTTGTATTTTACGCTATATCTAAAGGTAACATTCTTTTAAAAGGCAGACAAAGATAAGAATTAGCCATTTTAAACAAAATGGAAAAAGATAAGAAATATTTTTCTTTTCAATCAAAATAATACACAAGTTAAACTATGTGTCTTTAGATCCTGTCATATACTATTGCACTTCATAAAAACTGGCTATAATTAGAGTGATAGTAAAGTAAACCATATTGTAGACGGGTAATATGCAAGGAAACTTCAGATTAAATTATTTTTTAAAACAAAACATTTACAAATCTATAAAAAATTTGATATTCATCCATTGGAACAGGAGTACAGGACCAAGAACATAATGAAACAAAGAATTAATAAAAAAAAACTAAAACAATAATTTGAATAGGGCAAGGACTGCTTGAATTACAAAAAAAAAAAAACAAAAAAGATCCTTGCACAACAGTAGATAATGTTACGGCAATGTTCTCCTTGGGTTGCATATAATGTAAAAAAAAAAAAAACTTATGAATGAATATAATTATAATTTATAAACAACAAAAATAATGTACCGCCATTTATTTTTAATTGAACGCATAAGACAGAATTAAATATACCGTTATTTTTTATATAACAGACTTTTGTAGCAGAAAAAAAAAAAAAGTTATAAGTATTTATTTTGTTTGCGTAATTATATGAAAAATGTAAAATATACAGTTCTTTTTTAAAGAGCACAAGAGAGTTTACTTTTTTCTTTTTTTGTTCAACTGATTTATACATTTTTTATCCTATCAAAGGAATTAGAGCGAAAATTATTAGTATAAAATTAATTGATTCCTGGTTTTCCTTTTTCGTTTTATTCTCAGTTATGTTGTTTGTAATGTCAACTTGGATTGTTTTTTACTGTATAACAAACTACTTGTGTTTATTAAAATGAAAACGAATTTCTGAAGAAGAAGAAGAAGAAGATACTTCTTTTAGAAACGTATTTAAAAAGATTTTAATATTTTTTTTGTAATAAGTTTTGTTTTATTATGCAAAAAAAATAAAAAAAGGATTCAATATAATTTTCATCGTTTTCTGAAAATCATGATAAATTATAATGTATAAGATTTGATTTAAGATGTCGTATTATTGATAATTAATTCTTTTTTTTTTTTTTTTTTTTAAATATTAATATACGCAAATCAAAAGAAGAAATAAAGCAAAGAGTTAAATTTATAATAGATATCAGAAACACAAAAGAAAAAAAAAGGAGTAAAAGATATAGTAAACAAAACAAAATTAATATAAATAACAAATAAGTAATCTCCAGCGAAGGTAAAATATGTATACTATATATATAGAAATCAAAGAAAATGAAGTTTATTGAACCTGATCGCATCATATTCACAAAGTAAATTATAAAGGATATATTTAAATTTTGAGTACCTACTTATTTTTAATTAAAAAAAAAATAAATAAATAAAATTGTCCTTAATAATTATTAATTAATACACAATTAATAATAAAAATATGCCATTGACATAATTCTATATATATATATATATATATATACATATTTTAATTAGTTAATTTATTCTAATAAAGTATTCTATTGTGAAAAGGATATTTATATACATACTTATATAAAGAAAATATTATATGTATAATTAAAAGTATAAAAAGAAATACAATAGATGGCATAAAAATAAAGATATATTTACACCTCCCTCATAGGGTCGAATGCATAAAACTGAGCTCGAATTCAAATCTAACATTTTCAAACAAAAAATATGCTTGAACTTGTGATTTTGTTTGAAAAAATAATTTTTGAGTTCAAGCTAACTTATATGCAATTGACCCATTGCTGGTTTTGTACAATAGCATTGATAGATTAGTCGATCAACGGCTTAGTGAAATTAATCATTTCAAAAACCTAAACTTAATCAAATATGAATAATAAATGACTAATGGATTATACTTATACTCTTTTTAGAGGTGGAAAGAAAAAAACAACAAAATTAAAAGGATAAAATTTAAAAAATAAAATTTTTAAAAGTGAATTGAATTTAAACTTAATGGAAAAAATGTAATTTTGTTTTCGATCGCCAATATTTTGAAATTTTGAAACAAAAGGACAAATATAATGTAGTATAAACTATAAAAGAATATAAATCATATTTTTTTTTTTAATGCATTTGTTGCACAAATGTGAACAGGAAATTACAAAGCCTTTCCTGTTATTCCGGGAATAACTCTTACGACGAGTGTAGGAATCGAACCCACACTCCCTCTCTGTATTTAGAGCGTATTCTATACACTCATAACCACTAGATCACCGAGGGAATAATATTTTTTAAATTATATATACACTTATAACTAACTTATCAACGGTGTAATACAATACAATATTTGGATTAAATGAGAAAAAGTTACTATTAAATCAAACGCTACATGATTCCTTCCCATAATGTTCCTTTACTTATCTGATTTTATTGTATCCATATTTTTTTTTTTTGTTAAAAAACTTTAATTTAATTTTAATTTTAAATTTATATACATATAGAAATTTATTTCATCAGAAATACTTCACCTTTATTAAAATAATTTTTGAATTTAAAGTAATTTTTTAACCTAAAACATTTTATTAACCTAAGACCAAATTTTATTCATTAAAAGTTGAATTAAATTAAATATTAAAATTTTTTTTTTTTTTTTTTTTTAAATAAAACAAAAACCCAAATATTTCGTGATATTTTTCAATTTTGTGGATAAATTTTATTTTTTTTTTATAATTTTAGTAAAGTACTAATAAAACTTTTTTAAACTAATAAATTTTTACCACAAAACTAATGGAAAACTAGCAAAAAATTGCAAAATTACACAAAAAAAAAAATGAAAAATGCAAAAATAAAATTTAACCAGACAATTTTTTGCGGTTGTATTATTCTGCAGGGTGCAATTTTTATGAAGATTTATATTTCAATTTTAAATTCTTATACTTAGATTGTCATTTTTCTTATACAGAAATTACTTCTACGCATATGAATGCTATGTGGTTGCTTTAATTTTTATTTTTATATAATTTAAACGTTTTTCAACATTTAAAGGATTCAAAAAATAAAATATTAACCATTGTCATTTTTGTTTAATAGTAGAATCATAAGTCATAATTCAAAAATTCTCTAGCAAAATTCTAAAACTAAAAATATCAAAACGACTATTTTGATTATGATATCGAGTCGAATGTCGAAAAACTGAGTTTGAACTTAAATCTATCTTTTTCAAACAAAAATTAGTCTTTAACTCGTATGGGCCTCGGTGGCCTAGTGGGTAAGAGCGTATAAAATATGCTCTAAACACCGAGGAGGTGTGGGTTCGAATGCTCTATGTTATAAAAGTAATTATTTAAATATCTAATAGTTAGTAAATGACAACGAAAAAATAATTGACGATAATAAATTAAACTTAACATTGTTACTATTAAAGAATTACATTGTTACTATTTGAAGAATTTTCATAGAATTAGGCAATATTATCTATCTAGATAGTAAGAAATTCAATAGATAGTTCATTCTCAGAACATTTTATGAATTATGTTCTATAATACTTATTTACTTTCTCGAATTTAAATAGTATATTTTAAAAATAATCTAAATTCATATATATAATTAATGCTTATAGTCCGAATTTATTACTCAAGTAAAGGAAATTAAAATTAAAAATACGCTTAACCCTAGCCTAAACGAATCGATAAAATAAAAATAACACAACTGTTATGAAAATGCTCAAATGAAGTCTCGACGTCTAATAAACAATAATACCTAAACTTTTGATACCTGTATATATATATATATATTAAAGTTATTAAATATATTTGCATATACTCTTTAAAATCTTTAATTTATTATTATTTTTCATTAATAATGTGATTTAATTTTTTTATTTATAATTCATTATGGTTTTCTTTAACCACTCTGTATTTTGAAAAAAATAAAACAAAGTACGAATCGTTCATCTAAAATTCATCCACAAAATTGTCACCAATCATAATCACAATTATTCTAATAATTTATATTAATAAATTGGCTAAAGTTAATTTAATTTGTCATCACGTCTAACAATAAATAATAAAACATTAAAAAAAAAAAAAAAAAGAAAAAGGACATTTTTAAATAAATACAACTAAACCGATTATCATCATCACATAATTCATTTTTAATCATAATAATTATCCATTAAAATCCTATTATTATTTAATTTATCTTTGTCAAAATTATAAAATATAAAATGATTTTTTATAATAAGTCTATAATATTAAAAATTTATTATTTTGAAAAATCAAATACAAACAAAATTAGATCAGAAGGACGAAAACAAAAATTCTATATTAAAAAAACCACAACCACAACCCATTACCACAATATAAAAAATAATTATGATGATTTCTAAAAATCCAATTAAAGTCATTAACAGATATATATAAAAAAAATATATATATAACTATATACATATATATATGTGTATACTGTATAGTATATAGATAAATATTATAAAAATTAAAAGAAAATAAATATAAAATAAATGCATTTCCAGACCATTTTCAGAATTCAAACAGACTAAAAATTAATCCATCACATTTAATTTTTATTTATTTCTCATATTATAAAATATCCTGTAACCAAAGTATCCTTCCAATGTATTGGTATGTTTGTATTAGTATTAAAATGATACAGACATCGAATAAAAAAGAGCAAGGGAATGATTGGAAGACAAAAAAAAGAAAAAAAAAAACAAACAAAAGACAATATTGGTATAAAAGAAATGAAATATACCCTAATTATTGTTGCCAGTATATCAGAATATCTACCCCAATTTTCTATATTAGACCGATATGATTATATGAAGGGAAAAAAAGGATAGAACTAACTTCCAGGTAATTTTTTTTTTTTTTTTTTGTTAAATTAGGTTCAAATTGTTTATTATTTTTCGATTTAACGTCTTCAAACTCCGTAAGTTTTCCTAATTTAATTAAAGATATTTTTAAAGGTTTTAATATAAACGTACAAATTACATTTCTTTATGTTAACCGTTATATTGATTATAATAAGAAAAAAAAACTGACTTAATATATTTATGTTGTTAATAAAATGCAGTGTTTAACAGAATCTTACGGTTGTAAGCAGTTAAAAAATACCTTAGGATCATAAGTTTAAAAATAATAAAAAAAAAATGTCAAATAAACTAAAAAACCAAATAGAACTACAGAATTCTGGAATTTTTAGCGTTTCATTTTTATGTAAATGCTAGTTTCTATACAGCAGTGTTTCGCTAAAACTAAACAAATTCGAGTAGTCGTCATGCAACATTCTTTTTTATTTTCAGCATAATTCAATATCTGTATCAGCAAAATAGCTCAAATAATGTTTTATAGCAACAATTACTTTCAAATTTGCTTGCAAGGTGTTCGAATAGCTGTCATACAACTCCGAAATTTACATAAATTTATTTGACTGGTTAATTAAGTCCGATATTTTAAATTTTCTGAAAGAATAAATTAATTAAACCAGCATATTATATTATGTTCGTTCGGATATCCTAGAGTTATCATTCAAATATCCTAGTTAAGACAGCCACCTCTACACTTTTATTTCTTTTTTAAAATTATTTAAAGCTTCATAAAAATCTCCCTAGAAACTAGCTTAGTAATGTGATATTGGTGATATGAAATAAGTTTCGTAAATTCGTATAATTATTATAATCTGGCAACTCTAAATATTTATTTTGTTTTAAGTCATAAAAAATTATATTTCGTGGAGTACCAGACAACAGAGAAATTTAATATCCACAAAACATTAAGGATGATGTTTTGAAATAAAAGTGTGTTTTTTTTCACAGAAATATTTCAGAATAGTACCATATATAATTTATTTTGGCTTTTTTTTTTAGCTTTTATGACTGTACATTGCATGAAATTAATATAAAAATTAATTAACATTAAAAAATATGATACATTTATTGTTGTAATTTGTGCTATATATTTAATTTAATGATTTTTCATTTAAAGACTTTGCATTGGTCGAAAAAAATCCTTTTTTTAACACATTTTTTTTTTTTTTTTGTTATTTCCGTAAAAACTGAAATTTTTTTAATTTTTGAGACTTATTGTTATTAAAAAATATTCAAGACAAAAAAAAGCCTGCTTTTAAAATTAAAAATATTTAATGAAAAGTCATTATTAAAATCAGTATATTAGGAATCCATTATAATGAATTTTAAAATATTTGAATCTGTCTACTGGACTAAATATGACAATTCATAATTTTATTCATATATATATAAGTGTATATATATATATTATATTGTACATATTAGGGAATAATGACTATTACATCCTTAATTATTCTAAAAAAATTCATTTGTATATTTTATAATAAAAAAAAAAACCATTACGTGGAAACAAGATCAGTTTTTGTTTTAAATGAATCGTACTTTTTCCTATAGTTAATTATACGATTTTTTATTAACTATATAAAAACAAAAAATGTTTTTAATGTTTTAAAATAACCGTTCTCATTTTAAAAACAAACAATTAAAAAAAAAAAAAAAATATATAATTTTTTAGATTTTTATATTTAATTTTTCAGATTCAGGATATAACCATTTTACAAAAAATAGAAATTAAAATATATTAAAATGTTTAAAAATTATACTTATTAACTGCAAATAATAATGATTATGATAATGATGAAAATAATCATTTTCTGATTTGTGAAATTAAAATACATGAAATTAAGATAGAATGTATGTATGATATGGAAAGAGTTATCAACTTTCTCTTACAAACAATGGAAACAAAGAAAAACAATGTTTTTTTTATATAAAATTTTAATATCATCCTTGATATAAAATAAATTGAAAAGCTAAAAACAAAATTGTAATTATACATAAAGTAAATACTCCTTAATCGACATCATTGCCTACATTATATTATAAATACTTCTACCCTTTTCAAGAAACTGAAAAAACCTTATTACCAAGTTTTTTTGCCTTTCACTCCTACATGGATTACTACGTTGATTATTCAAGTGTATACGAATATTGAACAAGATTATGAAATTCAAATATTTTTACTTATGCGACATCTATTATCTTACACAGGAATTATTAATTTTTTATTTTATATTACGGAATTCATTATTATGATATAAACTTTTAAGACATAATTTACTAATGTTGGATATGACGTGGCCAAGGTTTGAACTCTAGACCTTCTGATTAAAAAGGGACGACTTAACGCCATTAGTCAAATAATTATGAATAAATTACATAAATATAAAGATTTTCGGTATTTAAACCTAAATCTAGCTCTTAAGCTAAGTACACACGAGAGGGCAAAAATGTGTAGAGTTGACATAAAAATCTTGGTAGAGCGATCTACATCAGTGTGAACACTTGCTCATACGCTCTACCGTAGAGCTCTAACACAGCTTTACAGAGCTCTAACTTCATCGATTCTATACGAGATTTTTTGTTAAAGATTTCTTTCCCATGTAAACACTTTCTTACACCTATTTTGTATACAAAAATAAAATCTAAAGTAGTTGTAGATTTAGAGTTTCTTAGAAATGAACTAAAAATTTAAATTTAATCTTAACATTTTTAAGAGATTCTTGAAATAAGTTGAAATATTCTTAATAAATTTATACAAATTTTATTTAAATTTACAAATACAATTAAATATATATATATATATATCGTTTTTTAACTTAAAAGGACACAACTATACGCCGATGATGATCTTTTAAAATATTGCCAAAAAATAAGGAAGAGGTGAGAGTTTGTATCCTAAATAATTTGAAAATTATAGTAAAATGGGAATATGAACAAATGGCAAAAATGATAATAAATTAAATTGGGTTCACCTTATTGAACTCCTAAAAAAAAAATACTTTACTTCGATGACTACGAAATTAACTATCAAGGAAAGTATTAAATATCATAATCAACGCTTACATCTTATCGAATATTTCTTATCTGATTCACATTTGGAGTAAGGTTGACCGGTCGGTAATGAATAAATTAAACATAATACCCACCCACTTATCCCAGTGCATCACTATATACTCGCAATACTACACTTAAGTTTAGAAAATGTTTGTAGAAAAGAGATGTAGTTATATGATAGCATTTAAAATAACGAATAACCTAACAAAACATAATTTTATTCTAAATAGAATATTATATCTATTCTATTCTAAATAGAAACTTATAATATAAAAGAATTACCAAGTACTTATATCTCACTTTAAGAAATAAATGAATCAGTGTATTCTAACAAATTAATAAAAATTCAATAAAAATCTATAGAAAAAATTAAAATACCTTATTATTGTATGTGTATTCCTAAAAGAAAAAGAAAGAAATTGAAGAAAAAAGAAAAAGTCCATTATTATACTTAGATTTCTTATTTTAAATATTTCCTTAATATTATAAAAGTTAAAATATTGAATTAATTGTAATCTGTATAATAAGCCTTAAATAAAATTAAAATATTAGATTACAATACAAGTAAATTATAAGATCAGACAGCTTTTGACTAACCTCATACATTAATGATATTGCATACTTATTTTAGGTATTTGTGTAATTATACTTATGTATGGTTATGCATACACATTTTACAATTTCTTTTTATATGATTTTTTAAATTTAATAAAGAAAAAAATATATATCTTGGAATAAAAATTTAAGGATAACAAAAATAAGAACGAGCAAAAAAATTAAGAGTAATTATAAAATACTGCACAACAAATATAAATGCTGGTCAAATAATCTACTTTAAAATACTTAAATCAAAGAAAGGGCATACCCCAAACTCTTTTAAAAATAATCAAAAGTAAATTGACGCAAGAATCATAATTGAATAGAAAATTAGCAAATCCACTGATGGTCCTGACTCTGTATAATAAATAATATTAATAATTAATACTAGTTGCTTTCATGGTTGCCTTCAATTATTACCTCATCAAGGTAGCTTTTATATACTATATGTAATAATAATTTGCGGATTCATTGTTTCCTTACAGTCTCTCTCCCAATTCAATATTTCTGCATCCTTGTCTTATCTTCTCCTATCCCTACTCTCCAGCCAATATACAGCGTTAGCAGTTACAAGTTTCATCACATTAAATTAGCTAAAGGGAAACGTGGCCTTTTAATCAGTAAAAATCTGACAGAACCAAGGGGGAATTCTTGGTGTTCAATTATTTTGACTATTTTCATCGAAATAAGGGGAACCTTAAAATCACTGAATTGTTTTTTGGTATCAAAAGGTTTTAAAGTTCAAATTACAATTAATATTAATATAAATTTATATTAATTACATTTAAAAACGAGGAAGAATACAGTTGACTTTGTCAACTCTTAGACACCCGTACGAACCGTTAGTATGTTCACAGCCTGTCACTCTGCTTACAATATTATTTTTTTAATATTTTAGTATTTTAAAATAATTTGGGTGAATTTTATAATTTCTAGAACTATGGGTTGTACATATATTCAAACTATATGTTTATATGTACATTCTTCAAAAGCAAATTCTAACCTTCCACATAACGATTATAAATCCAAAACTTTTTCAAATATTCTATAGTACCATTTAATACTAAACGGTAAATGTATATTAAATTTACTAAGTACAAAACAGTAAATATAATTTTAAATATTATATTATATTATATTATATTTAAATATTCCATTGACAGAATAATTTCTTATAAGTACAATAAAATACATATATGTATGTAAATACGGTGCTATATAATATACATATCATTCACTCACTAGTGGCATATACGATATGTAAATAAACATGATATTATAAGTATGTATATCAATATCATATAAATAAAAATTCTTCAAGCAACCGTTATGTTGTTTATTTATTTACATTTTTTTGTACTACGCATTATATCCTCAACAATTTCAAATTATCGAGTAAAAAAAATGCAAAAAATTTATTGAAGAAATGTTAGAAAATTTGAAAAAATCAAGTAACACTTTCGTCAATTATAAAGTAACCCTATATTATTAAAAGAAGTTGTTAACAGAAATAAGAGTATAATGTTGAAGCTTTAATTTTTGTGTATTACTTCAAAAAAATTTTAACAGGTGTTCAAGTTACAGATGTTTAAAAATAGGAAATTTTCAGTTTTTGACCCCTTACAGCTCTTAAACGGGGGGTAATACAAAAAAAATTTCTGAAATGACTCATACTTATTTTCAAAGATCTAACTTCTGTCAAAATTTCAAATTTCCAATTTAAACCATTTAGAAGATAAAAGGGTAGAAGGATTTTGCAAAATTTGAGTTTCACATAACGGTAAATTAAGACACCGTATGCCACAAATATATATATATTGTATATATAATTTTAAAGCTAATAAAAGTAGTAATCGTTTGACGTTTTCAAAATGAAGATATACCTTATACAACTTGTGCTATAACAATTTAAATATAGAGCTTTTTTGAACCTTTGGGGAGCTGTAGCTCCGTAACGGGTAGAGCTACAAAAAAAAGTTATTAAAATTAAAATTAATGTTTTTGTGAGATCTATCAGCAGTTAAAATTTCATAGCTCTATTTCAAAAAAAATGTGGGGATCTAAAAGTTAGGTGTTCGAGAGCTACCCTAAGGCTTGGTCCAAACTCAACAAAAAAAATAGGGAACCTACAAATTACTCCCAGAATATTTTGTGTAAATTTCAAGATTCTAGCTTTCTTAGTTTTTGAGTTAGCGTGCTGACGGACGGACGGACGGACGGACGGACATGGCTCAAAAGTCTTAGAATTTTTTTCTGATCCGATCCATACCTTTGAAGGTATATCTAGCTCGCTTATTTCGAGGTGTTACAAACGGAGGAGTAATTTTATTATACCCGATCCTATCGTACAGGTATAACAACATAATAAAATTTCAATTAAAATACGTATTGCTTAATTTTATTTTAAATTACGCATTAAAAAAATAACTTAATCACATTTTAATTCTTTTCTAACCCTAACTTAATTTTATACCAAGTAATTAAGCCATAAGTATAAAAGAAATGATTATAATTTTATGCGGCTCATTTCTAAATAATTAATACAATCAAAATGGAAGAACTTTATTAAAAAAAAAAAAAATTTGACACTTTTTTTTATTTCATAAAAAGCATTTAACGATAAAAAAAAAAAAGCAAAACTCATTCCGCTCAATTAAAATATCTTAACAATACGTAACACACACAACAGTAAAATAAAAATAATATCCCATATCAGACTTTAAACCCAAAATTAATTTTTTTTTTTTTTTTGGGATAGGGAATAACGCATGAGTTGTTAAAAACTTCATCATATAAAATTAAAATAAAGAAAAAAAAGAAGGGTTAACATATTGAAAGACTAAGGGACATTTGAAGGACTACCTTAAAACAGCACTTACATAAAGTATTTTATAAAAATTTAAATTAAGTCAAATTAATTTTTAAACAAAAATATTTCTTCCTTTTTTATATCCCTTTTTTGTAACTCTGTGAAATATCCAATATTTTTTTTTTATCTATTTCTATGTAATTTAAGCAATTAGAACGCATTAAAGTTTAATAATTTTGAATTATTGTATAAGTGTTCCTTTAAAAATTTTAAAAACAATATTGTGACGCTCAATTTAAAACGTGTTAAAAACATCTTTATATAACATCCTTTTACCAACTTGATTTTTTTTTTCTTTTTGTTATAGGCTAATCTTTATTTTTGAATATATATTTGTGTAAATTAGATAATTAGAACAGAATGCAGAACCAATTTATCCTGATTGAGGTATTTTGAACAAGACTCATTTCTTTTTTGAAAAGAAGAGTCCAAATCCCAATAACTAATTTTTAAATTTTTTTTTTTTAACTATTTAGTCACTGTAAACATTTTAAATATTCATAGACGCGTCTAGGGGTTTTTATACCCGTACGATAGGATCGGGTATAATAAAATTACTCCTCCGTTTGTAACACCTCGAAATAAGCGAGCTAGATATACCTTCAAAGGTATGGATCGGATCAGAAAAAAATTCTAAGACTTTTGAGCCATGTCCATCCGTCCGTCCGTCCGTCCGTCCGTCCGTCAGCACGCTAACTCAAAAACTAAGAAAGCTAGAATCTTGAAATTTACACAAAATATTTTGAGAGTAATTTGTAGGTTCCCTATTTTTTTTGGTTGAGTTTGGACCAAGCCTTAGGGTAGCTCTCGAACACCTAACTTTTAGACCCCCACATTTTTTTTGCAATAGAGCTATGAAATTTTAACTGCTGATAGATCTCACAAAAATATTAATTTTATTTTTAATAACTTTTTTTTGTAGCCCCACCCGTTACGGAGCTACAGCTCCACAAAGGTTCAAAAAAGCTCTATATTTAAATTTTTATAGCACAAGTTGTATAAAGTAAATCTTCATTTTGAAAACGCCAAACGATTACTACTTTCATTAGCTTTAAAAGTATATATACAATAAATATATATTTGTGGCATACGGTGTCTTAATTTACCGTTATGCGAAACTCAAATTTTGCAAAATTCTTTAACCCTTCCATCTTCTAAACGGTTAAAGTTGAAAACTTGAAATTTTGACAGAAGTTAGATCTTGGAAAATTAGTATGAGTCATTTCAGAAATTTTTTTTGTATCACCCCCCGTTTAGGAGCTGTAAGGGGTCAAAAACTGAAAATTTCCTATTTTTAAACACCTGTAACTTGAACACCTGTTAAAATTTTTTTGAAGTAATACACAAAAATTAAAGCTCCAACATTATATTTTTATTTCTGTTAACAACTTTTTTTAATAATATAGGGTTACTTTATAATTGACGAAAGAGTTACTTGATTTTTTCAAATTTTCTAACAAATTTCTTTAACTAATTTTTTGCATTTTGTTTTACTCGATAATTTGAAATTGTTGAGGATATAATGCGTAGTACAAAAAAATGTAATTAAATAAACAACATAACGGTTGCTTGAAGAATTTTTATTTATATGGTATTGATATATATACATACTTATATAATATCATGTTTATTTACATATCGTATATGTCACTAGTGAATGAATGATAAGAGTATAGATGTATATTATATAGCGCCGTATTTACATACATATATGTATTTTATTCTACTTATAAGAAATTATTCTGTCAATGGAATATTTAAATATAATATAATATAATATTTAAAATTATATTTACTATTTTGTACTAAGTAAATTTAATATACATTTACCGCTTAGTATTAAATGGTACTATAGAATATTTGAAAAAGTTTTGGATTCATAATCGTTATGTGAAAGGTTAGAATCTGCTTTTGAAGAATGTACATATAAACATATAGTTTGAATATATGTACAACCCATAGTTCTAGAAATTATAAAATTCACCCAAATTATTTTAAAATACTAAAATATTAAAAAAATAATATTGTAAGCAGAGTGACAGGCTGTGAACATACTAACGGTTCGTACGGGTATCTAAGAGTTGACAAAGTCAACTGTATTCTTCCTCGTATTATATTAAAAGTACTTGAAGGGTTTTAAAATTTTCTCTCAGAACGAAAATGTTAATTTCTCATATTGCTTTAACAAGTTTATTCAAATCTCTCAAACTAACAACAATATGGTTTATCCTCTTTAATAAGTTTTTGCATTTACTTTTAGAAGTGTTAATGAAACGAAAACAATTATCATCTTCCATATCTTTAGAAATAAATAATTTAAAGATCTATTGGAGCAATATAAGTATACTCTTTTTACAATTTTTATACTGTGTTAGATTTATCTACGTTGTTTTTCGATTTGATTGTAACGTTTTTGGAAAAAATAATTTGCATTTGAAGAGATATCCTTCAAGATATTATTATTGTTCTTAGAAAAAAATTTAAATTAAATATCAGTAAATGATTCTTACCTTGATTAGCTTTTAAACCGAAAGAAAAAACTCAGAGACTAAACAACATTTAAAGTTAGAAGGAAACTAGTAAAACATGCATTACGAATTTGGCTTTTCTTATAGTTCTTTAGCAAAAGTAATTTTAATAAGGAAACAAAAATTCTGCCTAAAAAGTCCATATCTAAGGCTTTCAAAAATAAAACGAATTATATTTAAAGTTTTTTAGTTTTACAAGCGAAGAAAATAGTTTTTGATAAAGCCTATGTCTATTCTCAAAGATCTTGATCTACTTCACTCAATTTCCGAAGATACATAGGAAAGGTTCCAGAGGTACATTGGAAATAAAATTTAGCATAATTCTGATTTTAAATAACGGTAAATTTAAATATTAAATTTTATCAATCAAAAAATTTCCTGAGTTTTTTTTTAGATTAAATAAAATATTAGCAGGACTTAAATAGAAAAAAGGGAATTTAAATTAGCGCGTTTTGAAACTTTAAGGGAATTGTGGCCTCATGCCGCAACATGCTACACATAAAAAAGTTCTTCTATAAAAAAACATTTCTTAATGATGATCTATACTTCAAAAAAAAAATGTTTCTTAATGACATCTATACATGGTAAAAATTTCTTTGTATCTTTTAAGATTAGATAGGCAGTGTAGAAGTTTTGTAAACAGATGAACCATCGAACATACTGAAACTAATAAGTAAATTTTTCAAAAATTTTTTTAAAACTGCTAAAAATATTGTTTTGTACCCCCTTTAAATTATTTATTGATCCTTTTTTTTTCTAGAATTTGTATTACTGTTCACTTTACCATTCAGTATTAAATTTAGAACGTTTAATTTGAATTTTTTTTTTTCTATACGTTAAAAAAAAAGGATAATAAATATTGAAAAATAATTTATTTTCTTTTATTAAGGATTACATACAAAGGCACACCAAAAACTCGCAAACAAAAAAAAAAAAAAACATAAAAGGATATTTGTTTTGTTTATATTTAAAATCGTGTCTAGTAACTAAACTTTTTAATATTGAACACTGAATAAGGTTTTTTTTAATAAATTATGATTTTGCTTTTCGTTTGTATGAGACGTGGTTTTAAAAAATCTATTGTGGAAAATTTTAAAATTAAATTAAGTTAATATAATAAAGAAAGAAAAGAATCTAAAAGAAAAAAAAAACGTTAAATCCAATTATTCTTTCATTGATTAAGTCTAGAAAGTAACAAAAAAGAATCCAAAAAAAAAATAACATTCAGAAAAAAAAGGGGTGTTAATAAGTATAATGTCTTCTATTGACAGGGGATTTGAAGAAAAACAAAAATTTTCTGTTTTATATTGATTAATGTGTCGTTTTTTATATATCTACATTAAAAAATAAATATTTTTTTCTATTTTTCTATAGAAATTCATAATTTTATTTTTTCAAATCCTTCGAATCCTTAGAATTATAGAAATAATATTATTACAAAGGAATAATTTTTGAAACTAATGAAATTATATTTTATATATATACAATTTTAAAATATAACTTGATTATACATTTATTTATTATGATATTTATTTACATTAACATTTTGCAGATTTAAAGAATTGCTATTTTTTTAAATATATTAAATTCAAAATTTAATTTATATTGAAAAAAAATACTCATATATTAATAAAATTTACAACATTAAAATTTTATAGCTAAAAGAACAACATTTAAACAACATTTTGATAGCTGGTTTCAATAAATACAACCATTTTGTCACTTAAATTATTTCGTTTAAATTTATATTACAAAAAAAAAAAATAAAAATAAATTAATAGAAAAAGAATATACAGTAAAAACCATTTATAACGATACCTTAAACTAACCACAAAAATTTGTTCGTCTTAAGCGGACGATTTTTTCAAAAGGTTTCCTATGTTTTCATTTTAATAAAAAAAACAAGTTACAAATAATTATACCCGCATAGGATACCCGCGAAAGAATACCCGCATAACACATCCTGTTTATATAAAACGTGATCTCTTTATATATATTTATGTAAATTTTGGAATTGTATGAGAGTTACAAGAACCTGTTGCCTCGAATGAACTAAATTTAACAGAAGTTATGGCCATAAAATTGGATCAACTTCACTTTTACCACTTTAAAATTTCAACCAATTTTTCAAAGAAATTTGATGGTAGCTGCTCTAACGCGCCTGTATAACTTGCTGAATTTAAGCAGGGAAACTATCAATTTTACAAAGGTGAAGTGATCAAATTATCAAAATCTTAGCTGCTTTATTTTATGATTTACCATGCGAACAAGCGGAAGTAAATAGCTAAATGGATTGAAAATTTATCGATAATAAAGAAGAATATATAATAAATATACTTTGTTCTAGCTCGGCTCATTTAAGGTGTAAGAAATCATATAATAGCAATTTTATTATATCCTTGACCTATCTTCATACGGCTATTAAAAAACTAAATTTGCTTTTTATTAAAGAATGTTGTAATTTTGCTCTATTTCTGTTGTTTGAATATGCAAATTGAATTTGAACTTTGAGAAATTGTTATGTTCCGAAAATCTTCTTCTTTGTTGCTTTTAATTTTTCTTAATAATCTTATTACTTAAAATTTGATCAATTGTTAAATGTTGAGAAGTATGATATTTTTGTCAATTGAAACAATCTCATTCCTGCAATTGTTTTCGATATTTACGATTCGAAACAATATTCAAACAGAAAATAAGTATCAATATACGACTTATCAATGCAATTTGCCGTACTTCACGTTGCCGTGTTAAACGGATCATAGTTATATAGAAATACTAGTAAAACTTAAGAAGGGAATATGAATTTTTCTTAGTTTTAACTGATATGGCATCCTAAGTGGTGGCATATAAAATGTTTCGACTATACAACGCATATAACAAAACTATTAACATTTATTACAAATATCTGTAAGTTTATATTTCGTTATATTTTGTATTAACAATTTTTTGACCTACTTTTACTATTAAATTTATTTATCATTTTTCAATTTATACTCTGGAACCTTTTAGAGGTAACGCATTTTCTTATATACTTATATTATATAATATATACAATTTATATGAAACACATGACAACATTAATGTATAATCTCTCTTAAGTGAATTTTCTTTTAATTCCCTCATACTTTCTACATTTTTTATGTCTATGATATTAATATCTTCCAAGATAAGTTTACTAATAATGATGTGTCATTGAAATTATTGGCAGAATTCAAATAACATAAAAATTAAAAGTGAGAAAAACCAAAAAACTAAAAAACCAGAACAAAAAATAGGCTTCACACATATGTGAACACATCCGATATAATGATGTCAAATTGATAATAAAACAAAGTCAGAGGGACAAAAGAAAAGAAAAAGAAAGCAAAATCATTTAATGGATTTCATTTTTAGAAAAATAACATATTTTAGGGATCAAAGAAAGGTTTATCTAAGTACATTTTTCATTTTTCATCTTTCACTATATTGAATAGAATATAGAAACCAAATGTGACTGGACTAAATTCATTGTTTTTGTTAAAGAATCTGAAAATGGATTCTTTCATTCTTTCTTTTTTGTATTAAGTAATCTATAGAAAAAGTAGAGATACATTTTAATATTATATGTAATAAAAATGTCTTACTTTCACTTTTATACTTAATAATAATTACTATTATACATAAATCTACTTCTAATGTATTCTAAATGTATATAAACATATATATTGAATTACTTAATTCAATTGTCCGATACGGATCCTTAAAATATACAAAGCCATGTGGGTTTATATAATATTCAAGATATTTAATACGCACACAGAATTGAATTTGAATTGAATTGAAAATCCCCGAAATTTTTTTTTGGATATAGGCATTAAGAATGTGAATGTAACAAAAACAACAACTAATAAAAAAAAAAAAACACAAAACTTTTAATATCCTTTCGGAGAATATATTTTGATACTTTTTAAATGAATTTGCTTTTCCTTAAACAGATTTTCTTTTTATATTATCTTAAAATTATTTGTTTCAATGTTTTAATAACATGTGAATCTGGATTTGGATCTGGATTTGATAAATAAATTTATTTTTTATTTTCATCGTAATATTTTCCATTTTCTAGTTTTTATACAATCAAACTGGAACCTTATTGAAATCAATCGTCCAAAGAATCATGAGTCTATTAGTAATAAGAAAAACAAACAAAAATAAAAAGATCCTAAAGAAATAAAATTAAATTTGTTAAAAGAATTCATTCGTTGGTTAATTTCCTACAATGTTAAACATACAAAAATATCATACACATACAAACAATTTAAATTAAAGATAAAAAAAAATAAAAAAAAATTCAATTGCTTTTGGAGTATATTAAAAAATTTCCCAAAAGGATTCTTACATAAGCTAATGATGATACAAAATAAATTCGAAAGGAAGGATCCAAATACAACAAAATTTCGAGAATGAATAATCTTAAAGAACCCAAAAACAACCAAAAAAGTAGTCAGATTTATTTCACATATTATTAAGTAAAAAAAAAAAAAAATTATCCTTTTATCTTACATATGGACTGTAGAATAAATAGCCCAGAAAAAACAAAAAACAAGAAAAATGATAAAAATAATAAATATATTTACTTGGTAGATATACAAAAGAATGGCTTCTTTTTCTTTTTTATATTTTATAGAATAAAAACCAACACTTTATTTTGTCATTTAGAGTTAAAGATAAACAGGATAACAGGATAACCAATACAAGGCAAAAGAACTATGAAACTGAACCGAAATAACCGTAACATGAAATGTCATTATTTTCTGGACCGAAAATAATTTTCCTAATATTAAAATAGTTTAACAGAAGCCTTCGAATTGCCTTCATATTAGAGGAAAAAAAAAAAATATCGTTAACATTTAAAATAATAAATTCCATTCAGATTATGGTGGGGAATCAAATGGAGAAAGAGGAAAGGAAAAAAATTAAAATGGTTTGATGATACAGCACATGAAAATTTTTTAATGGACTTATGAAATGATGACAACAAAAATTATTGGCCACAAATCTTGATCTAAAAAAAAAATAATTATAGTAGGTGAAGCATGCAGAGGCTGAATTGAAGATTAGTTATAAAAAAGAACATCCCTTAAATGAATGTAAAAATATCTGATTTTTTTGTTTTTTTTTTGTGGAGGTGATATTATATACTGTTATAGATTCACAAAGTAAAAACATTAAACAGATAAAAAGAAAATAGAAATCAATGGTACATGTACATGTTTCGTTATTTTTTTTATGGTTTATTCCTTTTGTTATTTTTGTGTTGTGTTAAGGTATCTATATAGAGTATATTGGGGATGTTAAAATTATGTGGATCTATAAAATAAATATATAAAAAAGATATTGTTCTTTGATATATATATAATATTAGATGAGGGTTAGTTGAATTTCATGTTATTGTCAAAAGACAAATAAAAAAAAAAAAAGAGAAATTTATATTTATATAATATGAAAAGACATACAAAGCTACAGATAAATATTTAATTAAAGTAAAAATTATATTATGTTCTTTTTTTTTTTTGTAACTGTAGATTTTACTAGTATTGTCACAGCATTATATGCACTCCTTTTTATAAGTCATATATAATAAGGATATTTATATACTGTTGCTCTAGTAATGGCTTTATATGGAATTAATTATAATTGTTTCATAATTATTTGTTTTAGATAATAAAAAATTAATTTTTAAGATTATGTTATTAAAATTTATAATAATTATTAGTGTACATATAGTGTGATTTATTAGGCCATTTATAATAATATTTCAAATTTTATTTTAATAAAAAGAAAGACTGAGATATTTATCTATAATGTAATGTAAAGTGCTGGATTGGCAAAACTGAAAGGGATGTCTGCGAAAGGAATTAAATGACAATGGATGAAATAATGAAAATACGGTTGTATGTTTGTATAAGTATCTGTATCCTTCTTTTGAGAATAAAGTTGAATTTACATTAGTAATTAAAGCTGAGTTTTTTTTAATTTAAGTTTTACTAGTCATGTAAGATGTAAAATACTCGTTGTTTTATGTACAATTTAAATATTAATTGTTTTTACCACAAGGCAAAATGATAAAAACACATACATTACTAACTAAGTAACTAACTAATGATACTAACAAATACATTTAAAAATTAAATATTATTCATTATTATATAAGCCTAGAAATAAAATTGTGCTATATTTTATGCTTTTATTCGGTTTCAGTTAAAAGAAAAAACTTTTATTATACAAACAAAAAATAACACCCTAAGGAAGATATGTTTTATTAAAATTTTCTAAAGTATTTTAGAAACTTTTCTCATTTACAACAGTTAAATTAAAACTCACACCCAGAATTACAATTACTTACATAAATATTGTCATGTAAAATTTTACAAAATAATTTTCAATTTTATTTTTTCTTTTGTTTTCGTCACATTCTCATCAAATCCCAATATATAAAAAGAACAATGAAAAAACAAAAGAAATTCTTTTTCGTTAACTTTAATCATCAAATAATAATCAATTTAGCGTATAAAAACAAAAACTCTAAACATTTCATTTTATTTTTCTAATAAAAAACTTCTAATTTAAAGCAATTGAAAAAAAAAGAGGAAGAGTATAAAGTTGACTATACTAACTCTAGGATACTTACTCTGGACGAAGACTATATATTTTGTTTCCGTAAAATTTAATCAGCTTTTCCAAAATTTCTGATATGTGACTTAATTAAATATCGAGATATATTTATAGATATATAGAGATATATAGTTTTGGAGTTGTATGATAACTACTGAACCCTCATGATACTCTAAACTCAAAAGTCTACACCAACAAAATTTTAGAGAAGTTTAAAATAAAAATTTGATTATCTTTTACAAAATTTCTAATGTTTGGTTTATTGGAAGGGGTCATAATGTCAATTGATGAAATGTCTTCTGAGAAAATACTGAAAAAGGGGGAAAACCCAGTTATATCCTTTTGTAATTCTATACCTTGTTGTTTGTCAATTTTTTTGTTTGTCAATTTTTCCAATTGTCGGTAAATTATCAGTCGAGATTATCTAAGTCGGCATCTTTTTTACAATCGACATTTTCACTCTTTCTACTTTTTCTCAATAAATATTTACAACTTTATTGATAGTTTAATTAAATACCAAGATATAAGGATATAAATTACGCAGTTATAACTACCTGTTGCATTAAACTAACTTAATTTTGCAAAAATTGTTGACATAAAACTTAACTTCTTTTGACAAAATTTCAGATACATATAGTTGTATACACAGCGTTATATTCGTTTAAAAAAAGAAGTTGTTTAGCAGCTACTCCAATTTCAAAATTCAGTCCCATTTTTTGACTTATTGTGTAGACGGGCAGACGAATATAGTTAAATTGACTAAGAATTTAATCCTGAACAAGAATATATATAGAAATTTTATAAATATATACCTGGTTTGGTTAACAGTACAGTCACAAACGTAGCAGCAAATTTATTATACCCTTAGAACTATAACCGTACAGATATAAAAAGAAAAAAAATTAATTTTTTAAACAGATCCAAAAAAAAAAAAAACTTAAAAACTTCCGTAGTTCCCTCTGTTCCTTCTTTACTTATCTTATCCTATCATTTAAAATCAAATAACTTTCATATTCTTTTTATTATTTTTTTTTCTTCATATTTCAATTACATTTTATAATATTAACAATTTCTCCTTCTACTAAGTTGAGCAAAAATGGGGCTAAATATATATTTGTTCTTAAGCTTTCATAGACTTGCACATGGAGAATATCAAAAACAAATCTTTTGTACCAATATTTTTATTTATTTTCATTTTTCTTATTATTACTTTCAAATAATATTTATTCCGACATTGAAGTGAAATAGATTGACACCCCTAAGGGTTTCTATCAACAATCCTCAAACTAATATTTTCTTAGGAATGATTTTATTTTTTACCGGATTTTCTGCTTTAAAAATTTAAAATAAGAAAAAAATTATTAAGGATTTAAGGAATTTTTTCAAATTTCAAAAAAAAAAAAAACATTTATACGATTTGCAAGGGTATAGATAGGAAGAGACGACGCGCCAATAACATGAATATTGCAGTACATCAGAAAAATCACATGTTCTTTTATTAGATATTCTTTTTTAATATCTAAAAAAAATGTTTAAGATTTTTTGTTTAAAATCTTTAACAGAAAATTCATCTATCGATATTCAAATTTTGTTTTAAAAATTAAAGAGATGTTTGGAGAAATTTCCGGAAGCTACAACATTCAGGATACAAATTAAGATCTTTAAAATTGGATTGGATATTTGTTTTTATGATAGAGAAAAAAAAACACGAAAAATCCAATTTCTTTTATATGAAAAGTATTCAACAATTTTTTTTAAAGAATTTTAAAAAGTTTTAAAGAAAAGTTATATTGAATTCCATGTATGGTCTTTTAATCCTTATAAAATTTAAAACCCTTTTTTTGTTGTCTGTTACTTTTAAATTCTATTCAAGTTTCAAGAATATTACAATTTTATAAGAATAATGTGTGTTATGTGAACAGATTATTAAAAGAATGAATCTTAAGGAGATTTTAAATATTTTACGAATTAATTTTAAAATTCTGAACTCGTCTTTTAAAGGTTTCGATTTGGTTTTTTGAGAGTATTTTTTATTGGATTTTTTTAGTAAAATTACCTTTTAAAATTTTATAAAGTTTATTATGGTCATGCGTTAATTAAAATGTTTATTAAAAATAATTTTATGAGATATATAGATTGCATACATTTTTTTCCAATTGAGAGTGTAAGGATCTTTATATTCTTGACCAACTTAAAAAAGTTTTAAAAGAATAAAAATTTAATTTTGTATTAAAACAAGTAGTTGTAGTTTTTATTAAAGAAAAGCTACCAAAAAATGCTCTAAGTTTGTCACATTATAAAAACAAATGATCACCATTATACTGTGCTATTCAATAAAACCTAACAAAAAATGTTTGAAGTTTGTCACGTGATAAGTACATATATATAATCACAATAGCCCTTAATATTAGAAAAAAACTTCAAATGAATAGTTATTAAAACACAATATCTTTACTAATCTCTATTATAAATATTAAGTCTAGACAAATTATTATTTTAAAACTTCAAAAATCACTAAAAACATCCTAGCTTTTTACCTTAATCTCTTTACTTTCAAAACAAAAAAACAAAATATATCAAGGACATTTTAAAGAAATCAAAAAAAAAAAAAACTAAAGTGTATATTATTCTAATTAAGTTTTATTGTAGTATGTCCACTTTTCTTAATGAAATTAAATCATCAACAAATCTAATTATATACAGTTTCAAAAGTCTTATGTTGAACCAAAATTTAAAATTAATATAAAAAAAAAAAAATTGAGGTCGAATATTATACAATTTCTTCAAACCCAAAAGGTATGCAAATAAAATGTTCTCTTCTAACATCAAATTTCGAGGATATGTACTTGTACACTTAAATTTAAGAGGTTCTTTGAAAAGGGGAATTTTAAAGTTAATGTTTTTTAAATGCAAAATACAAAATTAACATATTATATTGTATATTATGTTAACATATGTTAAAATTTTATATTTTTTTAATTGTTTTAAATAAAAAAAATAAATAAATAAGTACAGAATGTCTTTATAAAACAATAAAGTGTCGCCTGAATATACAGATTACAAAAACTTATAAAAAAAAAAAAATCCCCTAAACCTACCTTTTTAAAAATTTTAGTAAACCTTATGATTACAAATTTCATTATTATTACCTTTGTGGTAAAAGTTTTTTTTTTCTTGCTTTAAACGTTAAAAGAATAAACTGTATAAGTATATGTTATTACATAAACGATTCATATTTAAATATTAAAATATCGTATTATATTTGATGATGATATCAAAGAATTGCCCACAATGTCATTTTCTTTAATAAAATATATTCTACATATTAATTTTTCTCTAGAATCTATTTATAAAAATGATAACAGTGGAACCTAACCATGGAAGGAAAAAATTACATTTACTTATTAAACTACAAAAATTGATTACTTTAAATATTCTCAACATTCTGTATAAAAAAGTCAAGTGTTGTTAAAAGTGTAAACCAGTACAAAAAAAAAAACGTACCATTATTTAATTTAAAATCATCATTAAATAAACGAAAGCTAGATACAGCTGAGAGTTGCGACACTGAAATATTTTCTTTGAAATAAATAACTGAAAAACGGGACTCAAGACATATATGACAGAATCGACAAGAAAAAATTTTTCTAAATAAGTGCTAAATGCTAACGAAAGCTAATGAATATTTTAAAGAAAATGCAAGACTTAATTCAGAGATTTTTGCTTGCCTTTTTATTTTGCGAGGATAGGTGAGATTAATTCTATGACACTGTAGAGGAATAGAGAGAGCACAAGTTCTCTATGAATGTATGGCATTTTAACTCCCTAAACACCATCTCCATTTTATAACGGAACAAGAGATTATATGATTTTTAGAGATAATGCATCCGTTTAGAGCTTGAACAAACAAAATTTGGGTCAGGAAATTAAAATTATTTTAAAATAACTGATACGAATATTGTTAAAAAAGTTGTTAATGTCCACCTTGAATCTTTGGATAATATATAAACACATTATCCTTGTTAATTTTAGATCATATATCAAATGAAAAATGGTTTCACATTCTCCTTAAATTCGTATCACAAAAAAATGTTCGTTTAAGTTTAGATATAGAAGTACTTCCATTCCATACAATATAACATAAAACATAATATGTATATATGGAGTAGTTTAAATAATAAGGATAATGAATTCAAGTTTATAAAACAAAAAAAAAAAAAACAATTTTTTTTTTCAACAGGACTTTTTATAATAATAGTCGGTAAAAATTATCATAATATAACTAAAATTTTTATTTCCTCCCTGTAGGAATTGTTTTATGAGAATTTTTTGAAGCTTGTTAAAAATCTATAAAAAAAATGCTAAGTTATTTTTTATGAGTTCTATTTATGTTTTTCTTATCCTGACAATAAATTAAAATAATAAAAACGAACAGATAAGGAAAAAAAAGTATGAATGAATGTGATTTGTTTTAATTATATTGTTAGAGAAAAGGATAACTTTTCCAGTAGAGAACTATAACAAAGTACTGATAATGTTTGGCATCATTTAAAATAAAACGATTTCAAAATGTAGGTATAATAAAACTAAAATGTACTCAACAAATGAAAAAATTATATACTTAAGTAAATGAATTTTAAATCTGACTTTGTAGTAAGAAAAAAACTTTTTTTTTAAATGCATTCAACAGAAATTAGTTAAAATTTATCATTATTCGTTCTGAATATCATTTTAAGAGGAATTGATTATAAAATATGTGATTTTTTAATTTATTTATATATTGGTCGCATTTTGTAAATTTCTGAATTATCTAATGTTTTTTTTTGTATAATATAACTAAAATTTTAGTAAAACCTACTTAACGGTTCAGGTCATCCATTAAACGATTGAGGTTATATGTAGTAAATTATTAGTCCTTAACTTAAATTAAATTTAAAATTTTGTATTTCTTTTATCGTAAGTAAGATATTATTTTTAAATTCATAAATTTTTATTTAATCCTTTTTTATTTTTTTTTAACAATAAAATCTTAAAAATATTTTTTTTTGCTAGTTGCATTCATTTTGTAACACTCCTGTAAACTTACGCTTTGTTTTTTTTTTTTTTTGTTCTTTAATTTTTATAATTAAATTGCATAGCAAATAAGACTTACCATACTATAAATTTATGCATTTTTGAATTAAGTATATTAAACCATTGAATTTTATGGTTTCCAATTTTATTTTGTCAGTAAACATTATGAAAATCACATAATTTCTTTAACGAATTTAATTGCTTATATATAACTATATATATATACTTTTTTTTTTTGAGAAGTCTTACAAAAGATATTTAATTTTAAATTACTATGCAAGTATTATGAATAAGATAAGAATTTTAAATGATTTTAATATCCTTGTCATAAAATCAAATAACAACTTTATTTAAATAGTTACGTTACAAACAAAATTTCAATTATTATCGAAAAGAAAAGAAAAATAAAAAAGATTGTTTTTACCATGGGATAATGAACTTGATTTCATTGAAAGGAAATCTATGACCTTCTCCAGATTTACTTCAAATATATTAAAGATATATTTAGTCAAAACTTGAATATAATTCTCTAATTTTTGAATATTATCTAAATATACATCTACGACCACTCTTCACTAGCTGTATAATATGCAATACAGATCTACTTGATGCCGTAATGATAATGATCTGGTCAAAGACTTGACGTTGTTAAATGATCACTGTAATATCACCGAAATGTAAAAGCTGCCAATTTTTTGCAAGTAGAAAATTAAAAGTATTATGACAAAAAGCCAAATCTTATCGCAGTAATACTCGGTCACAACAAATGGGTTTAGTAAGTAAAAAATCCACACTATAAAAGGATTTGAGATTTCTTGGTGTTTGTTTAAAAATTTCCAATACTCTTAGGTGGTGAAAACCAAAAGATGGCTATCAATCTCTATTAATCCTGTTTTATACAAACACAATATATGGTTAAAATGAATATTTCTTTTTGTAGTAAGTCTTAGTTCAATTCGAGATCCCATTTTTTGAAACTTATTGATTGATTAGTCTAGACTCTAGAATAATACCATTAGTCGCAAATGTATTTAACTAAATTAATATTAACCATTTTATTGGAATGAAATGCAATTTTTTTTTTGTTTATTTTCTGCCAAATAAATTACACAGCTTTTCCTTTTCAAGTGTGACAGTACGTAAATGTTTAAGAGGAAATTTTTCGTACGAAGTGTTCGAATCCACACTCACTCGATATTTACTAAACTAATTTAGTGTATTTCCCGCATTCGGTTTATAGACCTCTCATTTCCCACGGATATATTAAAATTCAATAGTAACATTAATCCAAAATAGTAACATTAATCCAAAAACTTTTCTAAAATTAACTTTAAATTTAACTTATCATCACCCCTATTATATTTGTAACACCTCCATAACACTCTTCACCATATTTTCAGTAATTTCCATAACACTCTTCACCATTTTTAGTAATTTTCACTCAAAATTAATTTATAATGATGTACGGAAAAAAAGCACCTTGTTTAAAAAGTTATAAAAATAACTATGCGAAAAAAAATGGTTTTTTATTACACAAATATGTGGTTAAAGACACTTTATAGCGACATTTTATAGCAAAAAAGAAAACAAAAAAATAAAATAAATAAAAAAACAAATTATTTTCTTTTAATTTTTCTAATCGTTAATTTTTAAACCACCTCTTTTCTTCCTGTAGGTACATAAAAAAAAAAAAAAAAAAATTCTTTAACCAAATCTAATAAACTGTCATAAAAATAACACTTTATTTTATATCTTTTACGCTTTTATATACTTTATTTAGTTATATTTTAGAATAGATTTTTGCTCAAATCAAAAGATCTAAACTACAGATACTGTGATCATAGTTAAACCACAATATTTACAATGCAATTTATAATGATATTATCTATATATTATGCACAATACTTTTACCACATTATATATATGCAAGTTTAGTCTTTTTGATTTTCGCAATTGAGCTGTCATTTTAAATGTCAATAAAATTTTATGACTTCTTTTTGTTATTTTGGTTTTTGTAGTTTTAACATTTTAAAATACTTGCAAAAATATAAAATAAGAAAAACAAAAAAAAAAAAGAAAGAAAATTTCACTAAATACTCAACTGTCGATGAAAGTGTTGGGCGTTAACGAAATATGTCATCATATAAATTTTTTACTAATAAATATTTATAGATATGGGCATGAATCGTTTTAAATACACGTATATGTAATAAATGTAGATATATATAAATTTGTACATTGAACTTTATCCAGTAATTAGTTATCCCCTAAGAGATATATTTAACAACTAAGATAGGAATTTTAAAAAAAATATTTTTATTTTTTTTTTTTTTTATATATTATTATTGTTGCTTTTTATGTATCTAGAGATATTTTTAATATTATTTATAACCATTCAGTGGTTTTTTTTCTATAGTACTAAAGAGCACTTAATTTAAAAACACATAATAAACCACATCTCTGATAATATTAACTTAAAACATTTAATATTAAATGAAATTCATAATTAGATTTTAGAAATAACCACAAGATTTTTATTAAAAACAAAAATAACAAACCAAAAAACAAAAAAAAAAGGAATTATATTTGTGTTTATGGATCAATAAATATAGATGTACATATACTGGATATTAGAGAAGAGTTTCTGAATATAGATTTATATATTGTTTCAGTATCAGTTAAATGAAGAAATATTATAAGAGTGAATCAGAGGTGAATCATTTATTAATTTATTTTAATAGAATTCCAGAAAAACGCTTATTAGCAAAAGCTTATTAAAAACCTATATCTCTGTAATAACATGACCTCGGTGGCCTAGTGAGTAAGAGCGTATAAAATACGCTGTAAACATCGAGGGAGTGTTGGTTCGAATCCCACACACGTCGTAAGAGTTATTCGCCCTTACGACAATTACAGCCACTCCTGAATGACGTAATATTTAAATGTAACTCCACCATAGCAGCTATTATTATTAGTATTAATTAGTATTATTTTTATTATTTGCTACAGAATAAAGGCCATCGGATGCTTATATTAAAGAAAGTATTAAGTATTATATTTAACTAAAGTTACTATCAATACACATCATTGAATTTAGAGTAAAATACATTTGGTAAGTATAAATTACTACAATCTAAGCTCTGCAATGTTCAATCCTATTAAAATCTTAAATTATTAAAATGAATCGGCATATTCTGATTGAAAATACAAAAAAAAAAATTAAAGCAACTTTAGAATACCTATACCTAATATAACGATGTTCTGTACCTTCGAATATATATTTAGGCATATTTTTTAAAGCAGGCATCATTAAGGGAAAATCAAAAATTAAATATTCTTAATATACTTTATATTTTAATGAAAACTAATTTCAATGTAAAAATTAAATAAAAATTTAATCAGTGTAAGAAGTGTGCCAAAGTCCATATCAAACCAATATTAATTATACCATTTGTATAGCGTTGATTTAAGTATATTAAATATATTTACTATACTTAAAACATTAAAAATTATTTGTAATCACTAATCACTACACGTCTTGTAGTTTCCTTTCATATTTACTTGAATCAAAATAAAAATCTGTGTTTTATAAAAACATCACTCACAATTAAATTGTTAAAGTATAGAAGAAAAAAAAAATCCAGTTTCACCACATATTATAATTGACATATCCTTTATTAAACTTTCTCTACACACATATATACACTTATATATATATTGACACAAAGTAATTACATAAACAACTTTATTATAATCAGTGAATTAATGTGTTAGATATTATAATTATAAGTTGAATGGATAATACGTAAAGAGTAAATATTTCAAATGAAAAATATTTACAACATATGAATCAAATATAAAAATGATAATTAAACGCTTCATAAATAACATTTCCTTAATTAATGCGTTTTAAACATTTTCATACATTTTCCTTTTTTTCTAAATTTTTTTTCATATACAAGGTGTCCGGAAGTCGAAGGTCACAAAGAAAAGGGGGATGATAGGGCAAGTTGAAAACATTGAAGTCTAAAAGAGTCTTCAAGAGTTTTCAAGATAACGGCCTTTAAAGTATTTTCGTATTCTTATTGTAATTTATTCGTTTTATATGGATAAAATGTTTTTTAAGAAAATTCCAATGAAAGGAAAGGTAAATAAGGTTAAGGGTAAAGGTTGAACAGTAAACAAAGTAATATTTATTTTTTTCGAAAAAGATTTTCTTTTTTTTTAGGGCATTTTCCTGCCACATAAATGTGACAATGAAAAAACACAGCCTTTACTTTTCACGCGTGTGGGTTTCGAAACCGCACTCTTTCGGTGTTTAGAGCTTCGAAAAAGATAAAAGATACAATAAAAATTATGATAACATAAATTTAATGCTTTGATTTTGATAAGTTGGAAAATTAAATTTAAAAAAAACCATATGTTAATAACGGTTTTTTATACAAAAATTACAGTTATTTAAAAAAAAAACATTCGACATTAAATGCTTATAAGTACTCAACTATAAAAGTTAGGAAAAAGTTAAGATATTTATACAAAATCTGATTAGTTTCAACTAGATATCGATACGTAAACGAATCTTTTGTGTTATACAGGGGCCTATATATTACTATGTTTTTGAAAATTTTATGGAAATACTTTGAAGATTGTTATCTCAGAAACCATTAAGAAGACTCCCCCTCCAGAACAATTTTTTTGCTTTTCTCGACCTCCCCTATCACTTCCATTCTTTGTGACTACCGAACACACTGTATAAAGTGCTTCCCTTGTTAATTTTCTTTGATTAATAAAAATTTTATATCAAAATACAATGATGGTAGACGATTTTAAATCCAATAATTTTAACTTTTGAAAATTTTCACAAAATTTTAAAATGAGTTCTTACTGGATTGTTATCAATTAAATGTCATTAAGATATTATATAGTTATATGAATATACTTGTACATATCTAGTAGTTTGTATAACATAAAGGCACTATATACAAATTTTATAGAGTATTGACATTGGTTGATGACACTTTTAAATTCAAAAATGAATAAATTAAATGTTATTCACTATATGACTTCCTTTCAACTTTCAAATTTTAAATACTGTATTGATATTTAAATTTTAATACATATTTATTTATATAATATACAGTTATGCACATATACATATTTATATGTGTATAATAAAATCCTTATAAAGGATAAAATGTTTTTAGTGGTTTAAAATGTAATTAAAAGAGAAAATTTAATTATAGATAAATGAATGAAATGTTGATAAAGATTATCTATATTAATTTTACAATGTAATTAAAATTGTGAGGTTTTTTGAAAAATTTCTTATACTTAATATACAGATAAAAATTACATATATATGTATAAGTATACTTCTATAAGAATTCTTGCATCTTAATATGTAAAAACTTTACAAAAAAAATTTTACATTCTTTATGTAATCGATTATATTTTAAAAAGTAGATATTGATTAGAATTTAATTTAATTATGGCAGGAAATATATATTGAATATATTGAAATATGTTAAGATTAAAAATAATATGTATATTGACATATTATATTAAAGAAATCAATAGAAAATTAAAGAGTATTTATAAATGTTTAAAAAGGATTTAAATATCCTTCGTATTTTCTGTACATCAATGATTACATCAATGATTACGGATAAAAGTTATGGAAAAAAAAATTAATATACGAATCCAATCAGTGAATAAAGAAGAGATTAGTATACATATATCGGAATTTATTGTAAAACATCTATAACTTAACAATCTAAATTTAAACTATATAGCTAGTTACTACAGTTTCAGAAAAATATATTTTACCAAAATGGATAACAATCAGCAAACTTACTATCAGGTGATGTTGCATATAACCTGATATATGTTATGAGTTATGACGAAGGAGTAAAATATTAATTCCCTCTAGAAATATTATTATGTTTTATTAAAACAAGAAATAATTAATTTAATTACTACCCAATATATTTTTAAATTCTCGAAATGAAATTTAAACACTGAAAAACCAAGCGGCCAGGAATAATTTATTTTAATTAAAAATGGTGCAAAAATATCCATAACTATCCATTTTTGTGGAACTTAAAAATAAAGACTTTAAGTGTTTCTTCTACAAAGTTCGTTAATTTTATTTATAATTTCATATTTTATGAACAGAAAATATTAACTTCGAACGAGGAAGAGTGCAGTAGAGTAGACTGTGTCAACTCTGGGATACCCGTATGAACGTAATATATCCTGTTTCTATAAAACTTGATCATCTTTTAAAAACATTCAGATGTTTTAGTACCGAACTACAGAGATATATTTATGTAAATTGTGAAGTTGTATGACAGCTACCTAAATCTATTGCGCCCAGCTTCATTAAGTTCCAAGAGGTGCAAGAAGCCTGAACCGGCTGCTCTAGACCAACCAAGTTTTACAAAAGTTGTTGGCCTATAACTCGACACCTCTTTACCTAGCTTCAACCTCAAGTTCCTAGCTTCAATAGACACTGAGTTATTCCCATTTAAACGGATAAGTTGTATGGCAGCTACCCGAACCCGCCGCACCACCACAACCAAATTTTGCAAAAGTGGTTGCCATAAAACTTGATCATCATTTTCAAGATTTCAGACGCCTAGCTTCATTAAGTTCGAAGAGGTGCAAGAAGCCTGAACCGGCTGCTCTAGACCAACCAAATTTTACAAAAGTTATTGGCCTGTAACTCGACACCTTGTTACTAAATATCAGGTTGCTAGCTTCAATAGAGACTGAGTTATTCTCATTTAAACGGAGAAGTTGTATGGCAGCTACCCGAACCCGCCGCACTACCACAACCAAATTTTACAGAAGTTGTTGTCATAAAACTTGATCATCATTTGCAAAATTTCAGAAACCTAGCTTGAATAGATACTGAGTTATTTCTATATAAAGATAGAAGTTGTATGGCAGCTACTCGAACCCGCCGACCGAAAATGTTGGATTTAAATAGCAAAACTAACAATTTTGCAAAAGTGCCGTAAAAAAAATTTCAGCCTCCTAGCTCCTTTATTTTTTGAGTTATCGTGCGGACGGACGGACGGACGTACGTGGCTTAATCGACTCAGAATTCGATTCTGAGCCGATTCATACCTTTGAGACTATATCTAGCTCGACTCCTTTAAGGTGTCACAAACGTAATGGCAAATTTATTATACCCTTGAACATAGTTCATACGGGTATAAAAATTGTAGAAAATTTTGAAAATATGATGAATAGAAAGAAGGATTTTTAAAAATTTTTTTATATAAATTTAGACTATGTGATAGTTTGTTAAAGAAAAACTGGAAAACTAATTTTCTTTAGCATATATTGTTCTTTGTAATATTTGGCATAAAACAAGAAAGTACCATTTCCCTTTTGAACCAAAAATTAGGGTATAGTTAGTAAATATGGGGTATAGTTAGTAAAAATCTGACACTACTAAGAGGAAACTTCAGTTGTCTTTGAAAGATTCCCACCTCCCTTAGGAAAAAAAAAAATTAACAAAATATTGATCAATGTGAATCATTTCAATAATGTTCACGCATTTTTAAGAATTTCTAAAAAAAAAAAAAAAATTTTTATATCATATCATTTTATTAACCTATCACTATTTCTATATTATATATTTTTCTTTTATTGTTAACACTTTAAATAAAAATTTTGCATATATAAATATATATATTTTCTTCCATCGTATTGCATATCTTCAATTTTAATTTATTATATGTTTAGCAATGCATATTAAAATATAAACATAAAATAAGCTAAATAAAAAATATTTTATATCTTGACATTACAAAAAAAAAAAAAAAAGCAAAGTATTTTCCGGCGACCTTATCAAATTGCAACAACTATTTATAGCATGACATAAAAAAACAAAAAACAAAATGTACATTTATAAATGTTGCAACCCACATGATATTTTTTTAATACATTTAAATTGCATGACAAAAAATTAAAAAAAATTCCTTCTCCATTTCATCACCATTTTTTTTTTTAATCTTTTTAACAAATCAAGATTAATATTTATCTATTTTTAAGTTAAACTAGAATATTTGTTAGGATATGCTAAATAGATACATATACACATACCAAAAGATAAAACATCTTTTAACATCAGATTAAATTTATAGATTAGATTTTAAAACTTGTATTTTCTATTTTTTTTTTTTTTCCGTTTATTTCAAGTTTATTTGATTGAAAATTTTCTTTTTCAATTATTTCAACCACTCAAAAATTATATGATCTTTTTTTTATTTCTTTTTCTTTTCATTTCATTTCCTTAATATCAAATTATGTCCGGTTGAGTTTCAATTGTATTTGGTATTTAGAATATAAATTTATAGATAAATATATATCTTTAGATTTATAGTACCTAATAAATATTTTTGTAGAATTGTTATTATTGTTCTTTTTAAAAATCATGAATCACTAACATGAATTTAGATTATTGGAATACACATAAATATAAGTCTGGTATACTATAAATAGTTTCCAGTTTTAAAAACATGAAAATTTATGACAACAAACATTTTAATGGAAATAATTGTATAAAATAATAAGTGAGAACCAATATACTAAAAGTATTTGTTAAAAAAAATTTAAAAAAATCTATAAATACTTGTAGGTAGAAAATATTACATATATTTCTTTATTATTTTTATTCTTTTTCTTATTTTTTTTTTTTCGACGCATTAAACGCAATCTTTTTTACATGGGAAATGTAATTTACCATGTAGGAACGTTTATATGCTTTAAATTGAACTGATTGCAAATATTGAAATATATATAATCGAAGATATCATTTTTAAAGGAAGCAATGATATGTACTTAAGAGTTAAATAAAACTTTTTGCGTTTTTAGTAATTAAACTAAATTTAATCAAAGCGTTTTTAAATTAAGTATGTAATTCTATAATTTAATGAAACATTACTAATTTATCATTATTTTTGTTAAACAATTAATCTTATATTGAGGTTTGCAAGTTTGAAAATTAAATAAAATGATTTGATTTATTTAGCAAATTCATTGCGATAGCGCAGCAGCGTCCGCATCATCGATTGTTTCAACGCGTTGGTATAAATTAATTACAAAAGGGGTATATGTACTTTTTCCAGATGTTTTAACAAAAATGCAAGATTTTGAAAACGACAGATTCTAAAATACGAGATATTATAATCAACCCGGTTATTTTGTTCTTGTTTTATTTTAAATTACAATAAAGTTCTTGTGAATTAAATAAATTGTTGTTTCTAATTGCATTATAATGAATCGCATATATTTATAAATTATAATCTGATTGATTCTCAAATAATTCGGTTATTAATAAGTGATATAATAATTAAATTAAAAATATGTTCGGAATTTGTGAAGATTAATGGAAAAAGAAATAATAGTGAACTAATTTATGCTTTTGACCAAAAGCAGCCATTTATGAAAAATATACATTTCAACAATGGAACAACTTATTATAAATAAATTGTTGTAAATTCCTTTCAAGTATTAACTTAAATTAAATTAAATATTCTCTAAATAAAATTACATTATTAAAAACTGGTCAACTTCATATTGTTATTTATTTTTAATTTTCTAATTTTCTTACATACTTCATTAAGAATTAAGTTAGAAAAGTAAAAGAAAAAAAAACATCGCACTTAATTCCATTTTCTTTTCAAAGGTAGTTCCATTTTAAATTTTCTGACTTAATTAATGGCGCCAAAATGGGTGCCGACAAGTAGATATCATGAACAACGAATATAACACATCAAGATTATAACAACTTCCAAATATAATCGCTTGTCATAAAAGAAATATTACAAAACGATGAAAAAATGAAATAATTATAATTAAATAACTAAAGTTATTAATTCCTACACTCGAAATTTTCCAATGAAAAATCAGTAGTAAGACATACTATAGATCTATCTGTTAAGTTGACGTAATAAAGTTTATAAAAGTTCGTCTCTGATATGCACGTCTCCTTTATATAACCTTATGCGATTGAATGTAAAATCAATAAATTTCGTAATTCATATGTGTACAATTTAGTAATATTTAAAAAGAACATTAATATCTATTTTCAAAATATCTCACACCAGTTTTCCAAACATCCTTCCTATATGATTTTTTGTTTTTTGTTTTTTTTTTTTTTGCTAGGGTTGGGTAGTGTTAGACTTTAACCAACCAAAACCTCCACTTTTGCCAAATTAAGTTGATTATTGCCAAAACTAAGTTGCGCATTTTTATTATCAATTATTCATATTACTTAGTATATATTCTATAAAGTTTAGTTTTAAAGTGGTGATTTGGTTAAAGATCAACACTATTCAAAAGAACCTCATACACTCCCACCAATAACTTGAGCGATGTTAGTGCGATGTTTTCCACTAATCCTTATAAAAGAAAAAAAAAATTATCTACACCTTTTAGTGTGAAAAAATTTAAGAATCACAACAAACTTGAAGAATTTGGAATTAATTTCAATGAACAAATCAAGGATAATATTATATCTGAATACAAAAGGTAAATACTTAACAAAAACTCAATGAATGTTACAAAAAAACAGATTTTTAAAATCATGTAAAGTGCATAGAATTTAATTAATTTTTTTTTTTCAAATTTAATTATCCTATTAAATTTTCCTTAAAAATTTTTTAAAAAACAAATAAAAGAACGTGTCTAAATTGAATTTAACATACAAAATAATATACGCACTGTTAATATGTTTATTTGCTTTTTTCAAATTTCATTTTATTTTAAATTAAACTCATAAAATTAATGTATATTGTATATATAAATACATTAGCAAAATATTAGATGCTTAACACTTTCCCCCATTTTACATTCCAGTTCAAGTTAAAATAAATCTTTGGTTTTATTTTTTGTTCTTTTTTCAGTCATATTTAAGGATAACAACAAACAACTGAAACTAAAACAGTTCTAACACATTGATTGCAATTTAAATAAATATTACTAATTGTTCTGGAAATTACTGAACAAAAAACAACAATGTATAACAGAGTAAAAACAGCAGTTTCAAATCCAATTTCTACAAAATTTCACTATAACTCATAATAGGTTTTAGGTGCATACTATGTAAGTATAAAATACATAAAAGGAAAGTGGGATACAAATATTGATTTTGATTTTAATTAGAAAAATAGGCTTCAAAAACTCAAATTGGAAAAAACTTAATTCTCTATAATGTTTTTAAAAATATGTATATTGTTCCTAATATCCTAGATATATATATATATATATATACTCTTTATTCATTTTGTATTATCAGTTTTTTACCACATGTTTTCTATCTATTTTTCAATAATGTCAACATAACTTTTACTCTTACCAATAATGTCTATACGATGCGAATATGCGACTATCACCTCCAATTCACAAAACAAAAAAGAAAGAAACAAAAAAACTAAAAAATGAAAATTTAAAATTATAAAAACCTCAATTTACCTGCGGCATTTTACTCTATTACCTTATCTTTCATACATTGGTTAGTTTTTCACTTTGTATATGTCCTTTCTATAAGTATACATATATATGGGCTAAGTTCTGGCACACAGTTTATGAATACTTTGGTTATAAACTGAAATCTGCATTAATATATAATGGAATGTCATAAAAAATAAAAAATTAATTTTTTTTTTTTTGTTTATACATGTGTCCTATTAAAATTCATACAAAACCCCACAACCCAAAAACAACAATAATAAAAATTCTTTGGATATTTTACAAATATCTGATAAATGTTCAATATGTGGTCCATTTGGTACGACGCTTTTATAATGAACATTCACAATTATTGTGTTGTTTCAATTGTGCTGTTTTCTTTTTTCTATTTTTATTTTTTGGTTTTGTTTTTAATTTTCATTTTTTATGACTCTTTGTACCAATAATCGTAAAATAAAAAAACAAGCTGAATTTATCTAAAGTTATTATATAGAATCCTACAGAGCTAATAAAAATCTCATTTGTAAAAAAAAAAAATGGAAAAAAATAGGAACATATTGTTTTTTATTGATATTATTACGTAAAACAAAGCTAAAAAAAAAAAAAATGAAAAAAAAAAATTGTAAAATAGCAATAGAAATGAAAAATAATGACATAGTACTAATATAGAGGGAGCTAACATTCATAAATAACATAAGGAAAATTATTTTGGAAATAGCAGACGGTGGCGATATGAATACAAAAAAAAAAAAACAGAAAGCCTTTATAAATTGAATGGAAATTTTTGTTCTAGTTATTAATGAGCTGTTTACAGGGAAAAAGATTATTTATTTTTTAGTAATCGAATTTTAGAATCCAAATAATAGAATTTTTTATTTTCCTTTTATTGTATGGTTAATCTAAGTACCATTTTAAAATTATTATCGGTTTAGTTTAAGGATTTATTAGAAATGAAAAGATTTCATAATATAAGTAATAATAGAAATTTTTAAATAGAAATATGGAAAGTAAAAAACAATAAAAATTTTCCTGCTTTCTATTTTGTATTGTTGCAATGCAATAAAATTAGAAATAAAAAAAATTTTGTTCTTCAATATTTCTGTAAAGCATTGTTTAATCACTTTAGTACTAAATGTATAGAACCTTTTGATCAATTACAAAACTATATTTAATTTTATAGGCGCCTTTTAATTTCAAAAGAATTTAATAGCAAAAAACAATTATTTGATCACCGCAGAGGAAAAATGTGTTGAAAATGGTAATATACATAACCTCAATTTTCATTCATATCAATAAAAAATGTGTAGCTTCCCGAAGAAAAATGTGTGTGTACGAAGAAAAATGCATTGGGTATGAAATTCCAAAAACAAAAGTTCCATTTCCAAAATTCCAAGTTTCAAAATTCCAAAAAACAAAACTCCAAAAAAAAAAATGTCATGCTTCAAAATTACACTTAAAATAAATTCCAAAATTCAAAATTTAATGAGAAGCACTTTAAATAGTGACCGTAATTTTGATTTTAAATAAATTATTGAGACCCTGATTTTGTAATCAACTAAAAAATCTCAACCTTTTATTATTTTTACATCATTTCAAAAATGTATTTAAAATAGAGCGGACTGCCGCTTCCAAATCCCCGCTAATTATTTTTTACCAATATATTTTAATAGAAAACTATTACAATATTGGTCTATCGCTAACTAATTGGGGGTATCGCCCAAAAAACCCCGTTTTATTTTCGCACAGTAGAAACTCCCTCTTCCACTAATCAAATTTTTAAAGTTTGGAGTTTGAAAGCTTGCTAAAAAAAATTTTCTCATCAATCCCAAAGAAGATATTTCATTTTGTGGCTTTTTTTTTCAATATTTTGGAATTTATTTTTTTGATTACACGTTCTTAAATTTCATTTTAAGTTAATATGACATTTCCATAACAGTTTTGATACTCTGTAGATTTTTTTTTCAATTTTGACTCACCTGAAAATAAAAGAAAGTAAAATAAAAAATTAATAATTTTAAGGTTATGGTTAAATCTAATAAAAATGACATTTGATATCAATATTCAGTTAATATTTTAATCTTTTAATTTTTTTTTTTTTGATTAATTATCCTTTAAAAATTTCTTAATTAATAATCTGACATTTCTTTTTATGTATGTATTTCGAAATAAATTCTCACACACAGTTTTTCTTCTCAAAAAAAACAAAACTAATCTTAAATTGAAGAGTAATCTTTTATTATATTCTTTTTATTGATACGATTTGGAAAATAATTACCTCCTTCACAAAAAAAAAAAAAAAAAATATACACAAATTAATTTTGTTTCTTTTATTATCTTAATTTTTGAATCAAAAACAAATTAAAAGAATAAAAAAAAATCTATACAAAATAAATCCTTGAAATCGGATCTTCTATTATTGCACATTATTTCATCAAAGTAAAAAACAAAACAAAAAAAAAACAACCATAAGATAGATTTTTCATTAACTTTATGATAAACGAAAAACAAAAATCAAGACAAAAAAAATCTGATTACAAAACGACATAAAAATGACAAACATTGATAAATCTCTTGAAAAATGAAAAAACAAAAGTTTTTGAACAAAAAAAAAAAAAAAAAGTTTTTTAATTTTCATTAAAATGCAAATATATGCATCATGAACTTTATAACAACAACTGACAAACAAAAAACAAAAATGCTAAGAATAAAATTAAACCACGATAACCAAACAATGGTCTTAATAATACCATATTAAAGCCCACAGCTACATCACAAAAGATTAAAAAAAAAAAAAAATCAAAATAAATAAAATAAAAAGTTAATAAAATCCTTTTCTCTTGCACACACTCTCTGTACTAATTTCAGAATTAAAAAAGAAAAAGACAAAAAAAAAAAACTTTCACTTTACTTCTGTATACTTAAAATCAATTCCAGTATCCAGTAAAATTTAAATATCAATTGCATTTTTTATTTTCCCCAACCTAACAAAATGAAATTGAAAAAAAAAAAAACACAATTTGCATCTCATCACAATATGAGTAAGTACCAACCAATGTAAAAATAAAGTATCTACAAGAAATATAAAGATATGAATAAAGGATTTACAAAAGCTATGCAATTGTTCTCATATGTAATCTGAATTGAAATTTTTTTTGAAAATGCGATTATCCGCTTAAATAAATTTTTAGATGATAGTTTTCTAATATATATAGATTATGTTTCTGAATATATTGAGTCTCAAGATCAGAACTTAAATTTGCAATCATCTAAGACCTTTAGATCTCTAAAAGATAACATACGAAAATTATTTAAGATATAATATATGAATGTGATTAACTCTAGTTAAGATGAACTCAATTGAATGAGAAAAGTCCTTCTATATATTAAAAAATCAGTTTTAAAGATTAATTTAATATATCCTTTAATTATAATCATAGATTATTTTATAGCCAAACAAATTCCTTTAGACATTTTTATTTATTAATTTTTAAAGTTTTTTTTCTCGCTATTTTTTTTAATTATTCGGAAAGCTCTTCAAAACTTAGAAACTTGAATCCTATAAGCTTAGTTTTTTATTTTCCTTTTCAAGAGTTTTAAATCGAACTTCCGTTAGAAATAAGAAGATATACCAGTTTTTTATATTCATCCTGAATTTTATTAATTTTTAAAAATGCCTTCTTAAACTTACATTTATTTATTGACGAACATTGCAACAAGAATAAAATTGTAATGCTTCCCATTGCAATTTTTCATTGCTTATTAAAAGAAACGAAAAGAAAATTAAATTTCTGATGAGAAAATTTAAATATTTCCAAAAAAAAAAAAAAAACCAAGTAAAAAGAAAGACAAATTTTGATAAACAAAAAAAAATACTAAAAGGCAAAAGATTCAACAACAAAAAACAAGATATTTAACAACATCAAATCAACCTTTTCAACTTTGTTTTGATTGACTATCTTTTATTTCTTTCTTTTCTATTTCGATCATACCTCTTCTTTTTTTTTTTTATTCACTTTCAAGCATTTTCAAAATTCAAGCTACTCTTTGTCATGGGATTATTGCGTTTTACAAAATGCAGTGTTTTTGTTTTTCTTTTAGTGGCTTTGGTTGTCGTTTTGTATACTACCACTAGCCACTTACAGACAGTCTTGTCTTTTCAAAAAATTTGTAATGTCCCTGATGAACTTAACATCTAAATAACAGCAATATAAGGATGTGATAATAACGATACAAAACGAATGTTTGAATGATTATGTTTTGAAAATTACCATAATTCTTTTTTTGTTCTTCAAAATTTTTCTTGTTAATCTCTTAACAACTTGTAATGTTGGTACAAAACAATTTCCAAAAAAAAATCAACACATATAGGTATTATTATTATTTTAGTGAATAACAGAAAACATAAAAGTAAAAATAAAAAAAAACGAGTAAAAGTGTATATAGTTGAGAGTGACAACTTTAGGATACTGTCACGAGCATAATAGATATATATATATGCACTGTTTTCATAAAATTTAATCAGCCTTTAAAAAATTTCAGATTTTTTATTTAATTAAATACATAGACAATATATTTATATTAGTTTCGAAGCTTTATGACAGCTACTCGAGGTCGTTGCGCCAAACAAGCGAACGTTGTTATCATAAAACTTAATTATCTTTTAGAAAATTTGAAATTTCAAGTTTACTTAAGTACTAAGGTATTAGGATATAAATTTCACAGTTGTACCCGTTGCGATAGACCAACTAAATTCTATGGCGGTGGCATAAAATAAATTTTATTTTGACAAAAACTCAGATGCCTAGCTTTTAGAGGCATTGAGTCATCTATAATTATAATTTAGTAGTTTTCAGCCACACTCTAGGTATTATGACATTCCGTTAAGTTTTGAATATAAGTTCATATTTGAATTCGATTTTTCTATTACAAAATCTACATTAACATATAACATACATAGGTAATCATGATTCTCTTTGTTTTCATTTGGAATCAAGAAATTTTGTATCCCATACGAATTTTTTATAATTTAGATGTCACAACTCACAGTATAATATAACTTATACACCAGCTACAGGGCCCCTAGTTTTCATATAAAAAGTAAGGTTTAATAACATCTACTCGAATCCGTTGTAGTCGAACTTGTTCAATTTTAATAACAAAACTGAAGTGATAACCAAAATAAACGAAACGATAACTATTTAACAATAAGCGTTACGTAAAATTGACAATATGGTCATAATAAATTTAAGCAAACGTAGAAATGTTTGGTCAATTGTTTAAAAATACAAAACATTCAAAATAATATTTTTTTTTGAAAATTTTAAATAAAAAAAAAAATGGATTTGTTATAATTTTAAAGAACTTGAAAATTTAATGCATCTAAGTATATCTCTATAAAATTCGATCTTTACTCATCTTAGCGTTACGTAAAAATAACAACTAAATTTTAACGAACTTAACGAACAGAATAAGCGTCTATCATATATTCATTAAATATGTTTGCATATACTGACCAACTTTTGCGTCTCATTTCGTTTCGTTTCGTTTTTTTTTGGTTCTGACTTAATTTAAATAGAAAAATTTTTATAAAAAAGAAAACCGTATTTCAAAAATCTCAGCTCCATTTATTTTTAAGTTATCATGTTAACGGACAGACAGATACATATAACTAAATCTAATCAGAATTCTATCCTGAGCAACATAAATATATGTATAGTTTTCCATATATGTATATCGCGTCTACTTTATATTGTCATAAATGTAATTGCAAATTTATTATACCTTTATCATACCTTCCTACAGGAATAAAAATATAATTAAAATTTAAGAATGTGTGCAAGAGGGGTGCATTAACAACAAAGTACAAAAAACACTAAAAACCTTTATAATTTTTTTTTTTGAAGAAATTGAAATACCATGATGTATAATTATTTCGTGCAACAGCTTTATTAAAAGATTTATTTCAAGTTTTTTTTTTTCATTTTTTTTTTTTATGTTTTCCTGTCATTCATATGATGATTAAAAATTATATTAAAAAATTCTACCTAAAAAATCAAAACCAGGATACACAGATAAAATATTTGTAAACTATAACTGTATAGATGATATAATTAAAAGAATTATTTGAACAAAAGATACAATCTATTTAGTAAAAAAAATATAAATTAAAGTGGATTGTAATTATAAAATTTGCAAATTTAAAATGTTCTCTGGGTAAGAAGTAGAGAGAAAATTTCAATTATTTCTCCATATCATCACTTTAATTATATGAGACGCATGCTATTGTTTGAGTTTATGCAAATAAAACTGTCCATATTATTTCATCATATATAATCATCAAGATTTGTATTTTATAATCATGGATCTTTTAAGTTAAACAAAAAAAAAAAAAAAAAAAAAAAAAAAAAACAACAGAAAATTTCGGTCGACATGAACTTAACCATAACATCCTAAGACTGAAATCATTTATTTCTGTACTATATTTAAATTTTCAACAAATGTTTTCAGGTGAAAAATTATTTTTGTTTTTCTTTTGTATATATACTTACTTGTTTCGTTTATTTAAGGATTAAAAGCAAACAAATCGAATAGATAATAGAGTTCAGATTAAACCAACTAAAAAACTCATCACGAACATAGTAATTTTTCTTTACTTTACTTATAGCAAAAAAAAAACAAAAAAAAAAAAAAAATTTCACAGGAAAAATGACGAATACTTATTTTTCTCTATAAAGATTCAAGATAATTTTTGAAATTTATTTTCATGATCATTTAAATATCGAACAGCAGCAACAAGAGCATCCAGCTTTTGTTTTTCTCAAATTGCATTAATAACACGAATATTGAATTTTTAGTACCTATTTTCAGTATACCTATGTAGATATAGCAACAGGAATCATTATTTAAAATTACCATGTTAATCTTAGCCATAAGGTTATATTAGAATTGGTTATTTAATATAAGTGGTTCATTGATTGTATCATTGATTGATTCTTGGTTATTTGGAATTTTTGTATATATATATATATACTTAAAAAAAATTGTTCAACAAAGAAATTTATGATGTTTTGCACATACATAGAATAAATAGTTTATGGTTTTTTTTTTTTTTTTTTTTTTTTGAATTGTTGAATGGTTGGAATATTTTTTTAATGTTAACATTATAATTTCATAGTAAACAAGATTTAATAATGATAATGACACATATAATAGCATGGCAGCCAATAAAATATATGATTTGATAGAAAATTTTGTGGTTTCTATTTCATCAAAAAAGTAAAAAGAAATTCAAATGAGTCTTTTGAAAGCTGTATGTATTATAAATTCAAAAGAGAATTAAAAAATCTAAAAAAAAAACTGGAAATATTGCCCTAAAAAAAAAAAAAAATTGAATTAAATCTTTCTGATTTCCTGAATATTGAGAAAATAATAAATGAGTTTTCAAATAAGTTTTTCAACTTTTTATTATTTTTATCTATTATACTTGTACTAAATTTAATTCATTTTATAAATGCATAAGTACTTGTATTTGAATTAATTTAAAAAAATCTTGGAATTTAAATTGAAGAATTTATGAAGGAATTTAATTAAAAACAAGAATTTGATTAGAAAAAAGTTAACGAATTTTTGAAATTAAATTAATATTCAATTGTTAACATGAAATTAAAATGAATATGTAAATAGAAAAATGTATAGTTTCAAAATTCAAATAATTTTTCAATTTTTATATCTGTACGAATATGACTATAATAAATTTGCAATTATGTTTGAAACATCACAAATGAAACGCGATAAATGTAGAAAAGTCACGTACGTCCGACCGTTCCTCACAAGATAACTTCTAAAAAATTGAGCCATTACATGCGGAAATTTATACAATTTCATCTTTATGTAAATTTCAGTTTTGCTATTGAACTTGAACAATTTTGACAGATAGACTGTCATATAACTCATATAACTATCATCGAGAAGCTGTCATTTACCATAATAAGTTACGTTTTATGCACACAATCTCTGCAAAATTATTTTCGTCTTAATACTATAGGATCTGACAATTTCATTTTTTATAAAGACCATAAACTCAATATCGAACATAAGTTGGATATTTTAAAATTTTCTCAAAAGAAAATAAGTTTTATACCAACGACTTCTACAGAATTTGTTTGTTTTTTTTTTTTTGACGTAATTAAGTAGTTTTGAACATAGAAATTTACTTTAATATGTACATCTATCTCTATACTTATTCAAATTAGATATATTTTAGCATGGCCTAGTTGTAAGGGTAACCACACACCCCCCCCTTCGTAACAACAAGTTAGTTATCTTAAATTTTCTAAAATATGATAACATTTTATAGAAACTGCATTTATTATTTTCGAACGCGGATATCCTAAAGTTTACACTTTTTCTTGTTTCAAATAAAAATTTAAAATGTTTTTTTAAATGATAATTGACACTTTTTAATAATTTTGCACATATACAGTATAAGTATATAATACATAAGTATATTATTATATGATAGATCACTAGTTTATAGCGATATTTCTATAAAACCTTCAGAGTATTGAAAATTTCTATTAAAAATAAGATTATCCCAAATATTTTGACATAATAACAGAACATTTTGTTTTTTTTTTTATTTCTACTTTTATTTACAATAATGTTTCAATTTTTCTCTAATTGACATTTTCCATAATATTATACACATTTCCTTTCATTAAAATTTGAAAAATAAAAATAATTTCATTTAATTTGATTTTAATAGGGTTGTAAACGTAAATAAACCATAACCAATCCCAACAAATAAAAAACCATATTTCTTATATTATTATTTAATATTTATATTGAATTATTATTTCATAACTCATCTGTAATATTAAATTTTTATTTAAAAAAAAAAAAAAAATATTTATTTTTTCACAATAAAAATGAAATAAATAGAGAGCATAGCAGATTTTAAGGCGTTAAACGTTCCATATTTCCACTTTTGGTATAGCTTCCCATTAATCCCCTACTCTCTTAAAAAAAAAAACAAATGTACGTGTACATAAAAAAAAAATCTGCAAATATTTATCATAAATTTCAAATGTAAATAATAAATTTTTATTTTGCAACAATATTTTTATTTTTTTTTATATTTTTGGATTTTTATATCCAATAATAATTTTTATACAGATTTCAATTTTAATAATTTTGAAATTTTCATTATATTGAATGGATAGAAATTATGTATGTACGTAAAAAAAAAAAATATAACAATAAAAAACAAAAGTAAATATAAAAAAATACATTTAAAGAAAAAAATAAAAAAAAACTTTTAATGGAATATTGTAATAAATATGTCAACATTTTTGACCGCCTCTCCATTAAATCCTTTTGAATTGATATATAAAGAAAAAACATATTCGTTATGATATAGTTTCCATTAAAATTGTTTTGGAGGAATACTTTAAAACTTAAGTTTGTTTTAAATTGAATACAGTTTTTAATATGTGGTTTGTCAAACTTGCAATAACTTTTGATTAAGCCAATTTTCGATACTATATACTTTATGTACTTTATATAGTATAGTATAGTATACTTTGTATAGTATAGTATACTTATATACTTATAACATGTAAATTTAAAAACTTGTAAAATCTTTGCCAACTTTGCACATGAAGAATTCTTTCATTTATCATAAGTCATGCCAAATGTTCACCTCTTAAATATTTTTTTTGTACGTAAGCATCATGAAATGGACTAATACTGATGCAAACGTTGTTTTTTTCCAGACATGAAACCCTTTTCAAAATCAAGAAGATTAAAAAAAGCTAATTGTCTGTAAAATTCTAGGACCAATTAATATATTTCGAACTTTATAGATATGAACAAAGAAAATGTAAAATTGTAAAGAAATGCATATAAGGCAGTGAAAGTCAAATGTGCACCGAAAAAAAAAAAAAAAAACAAATTTAGTTATAGGGATTTTAGTTTGCGTTTTGAAGGAAAATGAAAAAAACAATTACCCTTTTAGCACATTTTCAAAAAAATTTAAAAAAATATGATTATTAGTTTCACTCTGTCCATGTGTCCGTCAGTCCGTCCGTCTGGGTGTTTACAAACTTTCTACACCGTTTGAAATAAGGAAATGAAGTTTCAACTACAGTTAGGCATCGCCAAAAAACTAATTTTGGAGAACAACTACTTTCTGTAGCCCCACCCGTTTCGGAGCTACAATCTTACAAAGTTCGAAAAAGCCCTACCTTTAAATTGTTATAACACAAGTTCAATTAATCTGAAAACGCAAATAAGCTTTATAAATATAAATAAAATAAATATTATGTGGATTTGACATGCGGTATTTTAATATACCGTTATATGAAAATCAATTTTTGCAAAAATTCGAACCGCTATATACTATCTTTCAAACGGTTTAACTTAGGAGTTTAAAATTTTTATTGTAAGGGGTCAAAAACTGAAAACTGAAATTAGGAGTTTTAAGGGGTCAAAAACTGAAAATTCTCTATTTTTAAACATCTGCAACTTGAGCACCTTCCAAAATTTTTTTGAAGTAATATACAGAAATTAAAGCTCCAACATTATATTTTTGTTTGTGTTAATAATTTTTCTTAATAACCTTTCTTAGTTACCTTAAAATTGACAAAAGTGTGAGATGATTTTTCCCGAATATTTTTCCTAATTTCTCTAACAAATTATTCTAACGATTTCATTCAAATTTTGTATTATTCTAAATTTATTTTATTCAATATAACTACTGAAAATTTATGTATTCTTGGCGAAAAATTAATTTTGGAAATGTGCATTTTTGGAAACCCATGCGGTTTTTTCATTACTTGTTTTTAACTAATTTAAATAATAACATAAATCCTTACAAGGCTAAGTTGAATATTTTAATTTAGATTTTAAATCGAAAAAATGCCAAAAGAATTCCTCAAATAATCGCGAATATTACAAAATTCTGAAAATTAAAAATAACGAATTTAAATTTAGTCGAAAAAATCCCGAATTCTTTGATATTAAAATTTATATGTGAAAAAAATTAATTAGGAGTGATTTATAGTTGCTTATAAAATTAAAGTTTCAATAATTTGTTAAGCTGCGGTAACTATTTAAATCTGAACTATACGAAAAATAAAAATCTGAATTTTTGTATGAATTTTAAAAATCTGAATTTTAGATTGTCTGAATTTTCAAATGATCAAATTTAGATATGTCTGAATTTTAATTTGTCAATATCATAATAAATCCATAAAAAACGAACTTTAACTTTAAATAAGAATTGAATTTGATATGAAATTTTTAATTAATTCTAAAATTTGATAGTAAAAAATATAAAACATTGACTATACAGTAATTTTACAAATAAAATTTACTTATTTATTAAAAATACTTGTAATAACTATTGGATAAAACTGATTTACAAAATAAAAATTTTTCATTTAATATTGAATTGTTATGAATAAAATTGAAAATTGTAAACAGAAAATATTTCATTTTTAATCAAATAAATTTTTTTAAATTAAAATTGCAAATTTTGAATCAAATTTTAACTCCCTCCCTCTGTACAAAAAAAAAGTCAACTATAGTAAAATTTTTTTATAACTAAATTAAAATTTCAATAACACACAAAAAAACTCATTCGTATTCAAATATGATATTATATTAAATATATATATATATATATATATTTGAAGTCAATATAAATATTTTGATTTTGGAAAAGCAAAAAATCCCAACACATTCAATTGGAACTCTTTTAAATGCAAATTTTAATCATTTTCTTTATCATTCCCAAACGTTCACTTAAAATCGAATAAATTTTATGTACTTTTTTTTATTTTTAAATTTAGAATACAATAAATATTATAAAATCAATTCAAAATAAATATTAAAATAAATAGAAGTTATTTATAAAATGTGTTTTTTTTTTTTTTTTGTTATTTATATTTGTAATTGAATGTAAGGACACTGTTCATTTTAACACAAAAAAAAAAAACAAAATATTGATTTTATTTTGAATAATCCAACTTTGAAATTTAAATTACGAATATTTATTTATCAAAATAATCAAAACAATTTAAATTATTATAATATTAGTGGAAGTTATGATAATGATTAAAATTAGTCCATAATTATTGATTTGAATAGATTTCTAAAAAACGCATAAGTGTTCAATATGTGATTCACAAATTTGTTAATTCAAATAAAATTTTTGTGAATCAATTGATTTTTTGAGTAAAATAACGGTACGCATATCAATAATATAACAGTCTGTGAGAAAAATATTTTTCTTTTGCATTTATCAGCATTTGACACACGAACTGTAGTAAACACTGCATGACAGTTTCCGTTAATAAATTGAGACTAGACTTATCAAAATTAATTTTCAACATAGTTTTTAATTCCTCAATATATGCATATTAAATTATTTTTCTAATAAGTTGCAAATAAGAATAGTTTATAAAATTTTCGAGAATCTGACGTACAAAAAACAAACCTACAACTATAAATAAATTAAGTGTAATGTTCCTTAAATATAAATTTATATTAAGAAAAGCAAAAAAAGAAAAATACATATACATATAACCCACATAAGTATGAATGAGCTAAGATATTTAATTACGAGACATTTTCATTTATAGTATATGTAAATGCACAAACAGTTAAAAAAAAATTTTTTTGAAAAATATTTTCTGTCTAATTTATGGTTTATTTTGATTACCCAAGAGAGATTAAGCGTTAGTCTTCACTCTTCAGATTTATTTTAAACTTTATAACAGTAAAAGTAAACAGTGCTGGGAGAACAAGATTAGAAATCGAAAGAAATAATTTAATGTTGTGGAAATTTCATACCAATGTACCTTCAAATTATTACTATTTTGTTTTTTTTTTTTTTAATAAAAACTTGTTTTAAGGACATTGTCTAAAAAAGTTTTTAAAAAATTTGCTTATTAGTTTCATTCTGTCCATTTGTTCGTCTGTTTACAACACGTTTAAGAAGGAGTAAAGAAATTTTAACTCTACTTAATTTTTTTAAAAAAATTAATATTTTTCTGTAACACCAACCTATTGTGAAATTACAGTTAATTATATAATTTTGATAACTATTTAAATTTGCCATTTTGTAAAACCATCTTTTCACATCACATCATTTCACAATCAGAAAATTTGGTTCCTTTGTATGTTTGACAATACTTTAAATCAGAACCTTGAAATTTTGAAAGGAGGAAATTCTTTTAGAATTAGCATAACTTATCTAGAAAAATTTTTATTATATTTGTATTTAACAAAACTTTTTGTATTTACCCCCTTAAAAAGCTATTAGGGATCAAATTTTAAAATTTCGCTATTTTTAGACACCTGTAATTGACACCTAAGCAAATTTGTCGTAAATAGAACATAAAAAGTAAATATTCAATATTGTATTTTTACATGTAATAACAACTTTTCTTAATTATAATAAAGTTTCCTTAACACTGAAGAAAATATGTCTCTCAAGTTTTTCTTTCATAAATTATTCTGAAAGATATTGTAGTGCAAAAGTAATTCAATACTGAACTGTTCTTATTATCATTTTGAAAATGTGCGCTTTTATAATTCTTTAATATTACTATCTTGTTTTATATTAGTTTTATGAAACAATAAAGATAATATTTGCTTATTTTTAGCAAATTTCCAAAAAATTTTTGAAAAAATGTGCTTATTAGTTTCACTCTGTCCGTCCGTCCGTCCGTCCGTCTGTTTACAAAACTTCTACACCGTTAAAGATAGAGAAAAAAAATTTTAACCATAGGTAGGTCTTATAAAAAAAATAATTTTGTGGAACAACTTTTTCATGTAGCCCCCCCATTACGGAGCTACAGCCCCTCAAACTTTGAAAAAGCCCTATTTTTAAATGCATATATCTTATATTCTGCTTAAGATTTTTTCAATCTGAAAACGTCATTCGACAGGTATTTTTTTTTATCTTTGTAAATTAATATCAAAATTATACAATTTTTTTAAATTTAGTATTTAAATTTACCGTTATGTGAAAACCAAATTTTGCATGATTTTTCTACTTTCATAACTCCGGCACGCTTCTAGATAGAGAAGCTTGAAATTTTGAGGCAAGAAAGAACTTTTAGAATTAGTATAAGTTTGCTCAGAAAATTTTTTCAGACTACCCCCTGATTATGAGCTATTAGGGCTTAAAAATTGAAAATTTGCTATTTTTAAACACCTGTAACTTAGGAACCTGTACATATTTTACTTCTGCAAGATATAAAAATTAAAGCTACAATAATATATTTTTACGTGTGTTAAAGGTTTATTTTAATTGTAAAGGGTTCCAAAGTTGCAGCTCTTCAAAATTGCGAAAAAGCCCCATTTTCAGATGTATATATCTCGGGCTCTGCGTAATAATTTTGCAATCTAAAACCGCCAGAAGATCGAAAATTTTATTATCTATATAAAACAATATCAAAATTATGTAATATTTTGTAATTTACTATTTAAATTTACCGTTATGTGAAAACCACATTTTGCATGAAATTTCTTTTTTCATAACTCCGGCACCCCTTTAGATAGGAACCTGAAATTTTGAGACAAGAAAGAACTTTTAGAATTAGTATAAGTTTCCTCAGACAATTTTTTGGTAACACCCCCTTTTTAAGAGTTATTACGCCTCAAAAATTGAAAATTTGCTATTTTTAGACACCTGTAACTTAGGCACCTGTACAAATTTTTCTTCGGCAAAACATGAAAATTAAAGCTTCAATAATGTACTTTTATGTGTGTTAACGGCTTTTCTTGATTGTAAAAGATTCTGGACTTACGGCCCCTCAATATTTCAAAAATGTCCTATTTTCACATTTTTTCTTATTACATGAAATTTTCAAATTTTTGTGTAAGTCACACTTCTAAACAGTTTGTATTGAGTTTTGGAATTGTGCGCTTTTAAAAACCTTTGGTTTACATTCTACCTTGTTTATATATATTCTAACTATTTAAAAAAAAATCCTTCTAACCTAGTTTTTCTTCAAATTCTATATATAAAAACCAATAATAAAAACCTTAAACATGAACAAAAAAAAAAAATACTCTAACAATGTGAGTAAATTAACATATTATTTTACATGTTATCTGAAAATATATACATATATATATATATTTTTAATTTTAAAAATGTATAAAATTCTCGTTAGTAAAAAAAATTTATCTATTTATCATAAAAAATAAGTAAAAAAAAAAAAAAAAACAACTTAGACAGAAGATAACACTATAAACATTAAATATATAAGTATACAAACATATGGTATAATAAAGTCTTAATGGTTCTGTAATTTTTACAATTGAGAGAATTTTATTTTTTGTTTTTTGGTATAATTTTTCTACAATTTGTTTGTTTTTAAAACTATAGCATAGTATAGGTACTTATTAGACATATTATTTTTTATAACAAACTTTTTTTTTACATACTTACAACTAACATAACAATGTAAAAAGAAAATCTGTAAATGCATTCATATAACCAGCTATTTAGTAAAAAAATATAGGATCCAAACTCTAATAATGGAATAGAAATTATCATATATATACCCATCCATTAATGATTATATGTAAATTCACCATCCCTCTGGGTGAAAAACAATAATATTTTTATTATTTTTCATTTTTGAATTTCTTTCCAGCACATATAATTTATATATTATATAAGATTGTTTTTTTTTTTTTTTCTCATTTAATTTTATTTTTTATTTTTGGTTAGTAAAAAATATCCTAAAAATTTCCTTGTTATAAATTAGACTGAAATAAGGATTATAATTTTTTATGCATTTTATTCAAATAGTTAGTTCTGATTTTATAAGAGGTTTACGTAAAACATTTTTTTTTTTTTTGTGTTTTAGGTTTTTTTTGGGTTATTTAAAAATTTATTTTGGAATTCTAGTTATATGTTCTTTAGTAGACCATAAGTGAAGTGGAAGACAGCCAAGAAAAAATTAAAAAAAAAAAAAAAAAACAAATGAATAAAAAACAGATTTATTAGATTAATGAAATTTTATGTAGTGCCTTAAAATAGGCACTTGTAACTATTAATATTTTCTTTTTTTTTTTTTTTGTTTGACTAATCTTTAACTGAAGATTTATTTAGGTTCATGCTCTCGGTTTTCTTAGGATTTCATATGTATGAAAAATTGTGAAAAATCAAGAGAGAATTTCTTCAGTTTTAAGTAAACCCTTTATAATTAAGAAAAACTTTAAACGCATAAAAACATAATTTCGAGATTTTAACATTTACGTTTTATTTCGAAAAAATTTGTACAGGTACCAAAAGTGTCTGAAAATAGAAAATTTTAAAAGTTTGACATCTGTTAGCTCTTAAAGAGGAAGATATACAAAAAATTTCGGAGGCAGTTTCTTCTCTCAAAATTTAAAGATTCTATCTGAAAGGGTCACAAAGATATGAAAAAAGAAAAATCTGATTTTCTCATAATGGTAAATTTAAATATTTAAAATATTCTGTCGAAGGAATTTATTATTACACTTCTCCAAAAATCATTTTTGTTAATTCATCTAAATTATCTTCCAACCTAATATCGAACCCACCTAGCTAGTGATCATTTTTTTTCTAGGTTTGTATAAGCAGGGATAATAAGTTTTTGCTTAATCTTCTTTTTCACTTTAGGATAAATTGGAATATCTTCTTATAATGTTAAGATAAATATTGTTGTCTCTTCATATATTTTAAAATCCATTATTTGCATTCCAAATTTGTATTATGAATGATCCGTCATTTTTTTTTTTTTTTTTTGAATTAACCCTTAGGTTAGGTTAAGGTTACTCTATACTAAAATTCGTCTAAATATTGGGTCTCAATATATTTTAACTTTAATTTGTTTGAAAAATTAAAGTATGTTTTACTCAACTTATAAAAAAGTCATCATTTGCTTTCAATTTATTGGTCATTCACCTTACGATATGTCGCAGATCCAGGATAAAGATCTAAATTTTACCTTTAATTGCAATTGAATAAAAAATAAATAAATAAAAATAAATTATCATACGTTCGAATGTTATTTAAACAACAATTTTTTATTTATAATATTACTTGATCTGATGTTAACTGTAAATCTTTGATCCTTTTCAAACTATAGTTTATATATGCATTCTTTCCTGATTGCTAATCATATATAATATTACACATATCATGTAAACTGTCATTTCCTACACATGTTTGGAATTTAAAATTAAATAATGTTTTTAAAATAATTTATGTATATTATATTCTGTAGACATTTTAACAATCTTTACAAAACCCTCACTAAAACAAAGTATAAATTAAAAAAGAAAATTTACATACATAACATTTAATTTAAATTGACTAAAAATACATATTTCCTATATAAAAAATATTTTATTTTAAAATTTCAATTGAAGTGTTGATCGTTATTGAAAATATAACCAATAATTTTACATTACAAACAAGACCGATTATCATCTAAAAGTAACTTTTACCATATCAAAGTTAAAAAGATATTCTCTTATATAAGTACTTACTTTATTTAATTATTTATTTATTTATAGATATTCAGTTTTATTTTTTTCTTTTCTTTTTTTATTTTTTAATAATTATACTCGTGTAATAAAATAAATTGATATGCATAGTTAAATATTTCTATATATATTCATTTTAATTTGATTCGTTCTAATAAAACATACATAAAATAAAAAAGAAAGACAAGAAATAATTATAATAGAACCAATGCAATATAAGTACTGACTGTTTAATGTACAAACTATAGAATAATAATTTATATATTCATATAAATACATATACTTACATAGTTATTTATTTATTTTTTTATATAAAAATCATTACCACCGCCTACATCATAATTTTAACTTCCATCAAAATTTTAATCCTTTTTTGGAATTTAAGAGTTCATAAAATCTTACAATGGAATTTCCTTACCACCTACCACACCAAAACAAAAAAAAAAATCAAAAAAAAAATTAAAGAATCCAAGAACCCAATTAAAGTGGATTAGAATTACGTTAAATAAAACGTAAATCTTAAAAGGCTAAAAAATGTTGAGACATACAACATCAACAAATCTCGTAGAACAGAAACAGAAATTAAGAATAGAAAAACAAAAATATTAATGGTTCCAATGTGTCGCCAATGTTTCTTTAAGCTTAAGATTTTTATAAATTGATGATGAATTTCATTGGCCTCATACCAAAATAATTTGATAGAAGAACAGCTCGAACTTTTATAAAAGAGAGAAAATATGAAATAATAAGACGACAACATTTTAGATGTCGCCTTATTATAATAGTTTTTTTTTTTTTTTTTTTTGTTGTTTAATTTAATTTGACAATCGCAACTACAACTATTAAAAAAAAAAAGAAAACCAAGGGGAATTTTTGCATGAGTTGACTTAAAAAAATATGCACAACTTAATGACATATATATAAGATTTTTTGTTTCTGTCTCATTGTAATTCATTCGCCTTTGCATAAATTCAAATAAAAAAAATTTTTTTTTTTGCCAGTACGCCTCTTTCGAATCCGGAAAAAATTTTATATACGAGATATACATTCAGAACATTACTTACATATTTTATTTTTTTATTTTGAAATAATTTTTTACTGCTTCATATAAAAATATAATGACTATCAAATAGAAAGAAAAAAAAAAAAAATGCCCGATAAATTTTGCAGATTTCAAGACTGAAATAAATGAAAAACAAAAAAACAAAAAAACAAAAAAAAAAAATTAATATATTCGTATACATACGATTATTTACAAAAATAAAAGCATAAATATAATAAACAAAACAAAAGACACACAATTTTCTTTCTAAACTTACATCACATCCATTCCAATTCAATTTATGAAAACATACCATCCATCTTCAGTTGATTTTAAGCTATATACCATCAAAGTTACAACAACCAATTGTTTAGAAGAAAGGAAGAAGATTGAAGTTTAAGAACATATTATACAGATCTAAAAACTAACAGTTTTTTGTTTAATGTAAGTACATATACAGTATGTTCCGCATAAGAGTGTAAATATTTCAGGAGGTGATTCCTGAGACTAAATCTTAAAAAAAAATTGTATAGCATGGGAGAGGACGAGGGGTATATTATTTAGTTGTTTTCCACCTATTAGGGAAAAAAAAAATACAAAATGTTCGTATATTTTATAATTCTAATTTAAAAAGTAATTAACCCAAAATAATAAATCTTTCAGCAGCTGAAAGCTTCACGATAAAAGTTTTCTAACAAAACTAAGTTAGCTTCTGTAAAGCATGTGGATCAATTGTTGTTTGGCAATTAATAATATAAAACAAAATAACATGCAAGTCTCTATATCTCGAAAATTACTAGTAATAGACCACACCCCCGCCCACAATCCTTCCCATACAATTTTTTTTTAGTTTTAAACTCAAGAATCTGCTCCTGAAATATCTGCCCTATTATGCGAACATCCTGTACTTCCATCTATAGATTAATCTCCCACCATATAGTTACACCATTATCATATTATAAAAAGTAACAAAAGAAAACTTCCTTCTGATATTCAATCCAATCATTTTTTTTTTTTTTTTATTTCCTTATGTCAAAGGTTTCCAATTTAAGTAAAACAAAAATTCAAAATAAAGAACAAAAATTATTTCCATATATGCAAAATAAATTTAAATTTAATAAATTTTTTTTCCATACATTTTTTTTTATATTCAAGCTTCAAAGTTTATAGTAAGCGAAATACCTAATGAAATTTTTTTCCTTTCGATTGGAGCAGTTTTTTTTTATTTTTATTTTTTTTAGTTGAATAAATATGTTAGAAGGAGAATTAACAATGCTTTATTAATGGTAATAATTTTTCTTTTTTGGAGGATTCTACTATACCAATGAAATAAAATCCTAAGCATCCTAAAAGAGTTTAATATAAAAATTTCTGGTATTTATCTTGTAAATTGTATCGTTATAAAAATTTTATCCGCATAAGACGAATATATAAAATGGAAACTGGATAAGAAAAAAAAACAGCAACTCTTTGATTCAAATTTTATTTTTCTTGTGTTCTTATGTTATTGTTTTGTTTCTTGACATTTTGACAAGACGTTGACTGATTCCTTTTTTGGTGCACCTTTGACTTTGATTGCACATTTTCCATACACATGTTCTTTTAAAAGAAAACCAAAAAAAAAAAACAAGAATAAGAAAAATGTATATATGTATTTTCAGTTTTTTTTTTAACCGTTGTTTATATCACATTTTCCAAATGCAAAGTTTTATATAAAACAGTAAAAAATAAATGATATGTGTTATATTTTTTTTTTCTTTTTGATTTTTGTTATATTGTTGAAATAAAACAAAATAATATATACAAGGTAATTTACAGATTGAATAAACAAATAAAAGCAAAGTATCTTTAAAGTTATTTTTGATTAGAATTTGTATATTAAAACTCTAATGTTAGCCAAATATTAAAAGAATTTAATTAATTCATTTCAATATTTATTCTATCTTTTGCCTACCCTCGACTTTTCTTGATACTCTCTTAAATGAGTGCACACGTAAGTAGGTACTTAAAGTTTTCAACCTCAGAAATCAGTACATTTGAGAAAGTGTAGACAAGATTTTTGAAATTTTTTTTTATAATTTACTTGTTCAGTCTATATTTTTTTACCCGTCTGTCTGTCTGTTTACAAAATTTTTATAACGTTTCAGATAGAAGTTTTTGATATAGATAGATTTTATAAAAAAAAAAAAAAAAAGTGTTAGTTATAAAACAACAATTTTATATGTATAGGTATATCCGGTGTTGTGATACGGCCTCCCAAAGTTGAAAAAAGTCTATACTCATTCATGAAAATCTCAAAGTGAACTTCAGATTAATCTGGAAATTTTTTTTGATGAAAAAGTAGTCACAATGTTAAAAAGTGTTTTATAGTCTTTTTCAAAATGTGCACTTTAAAAAACCTTGATTTTTGATAACTTATTAAAAATTATTTTATATTTAACTACATATATTTATTTATTAAAGATTTATGTTTTTTTTTCTTCTTTCTCGTTCGCTGAGGGAACATAGGGCTTTCACAAAACCTCTCCAATTATTCCTATCTTGCGCCAATCTTTTCAGTTCCGCCCAAGATTTTCCACTATTCTCTATCACTTTTTCATCCTTTTGGACACTTCTTTTCCAAGGCGCTCTAGTTCTTCCCACGTTCCTCATGCCCTGAGGATTCCAGTCGAATGCATGACGTGCCACTAATGTTGTTGAACGTCTGAGGATGTGGCCGATACATCTCCATACATCTTTTTACTACTTATTTGGATTTCGATCGGGTCTTGACTAGATAATACCCATAACCCTTCGTTGTGTATTCTTTTTGACCAGAAGATTCTACATATTATTCTTAGCCACTTATTGGTGAAGACTTATAAGTTTTGAATGTTGATACCAGTTACCAACCATGTTTCACTTACACATAGTAGTACAGATTTCACACAAGATTTGAATATTCTGATCTTAATCGAGCTGGCTACTATTTTTGCGTTCGATATTTTGTGCTCTATGTCACTCGCAATTTCTCCATCTATTGATAATACGCTTACAAGGTAATCGTATTCTGCTACCTTCTCAATATGGGTATTTCCAATGAATATCGCAGTTTAAAGATTTATGTTAACTTTTCCAAATACAATAATCTGAAGAAGAAAATTTAATTTGCATAAATAAAATTATTTAGAATATACTTTGTTTATTATAAAATACTCCATGTTTGATAATAATCCTTCTGCTGATAGTAAAGTTTCATTAATCATCAAATATATACTAAAATTTCCTTAAGTTTAAATGTAATAAATATTTTCTATTAAAATCCATAAAATTTAATTTTTTTTATTAATATATTAACTGAATCAAATTAAATGTGATTTTAATTGCTTTTAGAGCAGAGTATAAAAAAAAAATTGAAGCATAAAAATGGAGCAAATTAATTTTTAATAGGTTTAATCGATTGCACTGAAAATATTTTACCATAGTGAACATAAAATTTTATATAATTTTCATTTCATTCATAATATGTAAATAGGTGTTAATTATGCAGATATTAGTTTTAATTTTCATAGTTAAAAAATATGATTTATGATTCTTTGGAATGTTAGAAGAATTGGTTCCAATCGAAGGACAAATTGGAGCATATCTAAATTAAAATATGTTTTCAAATAAGTAAAGATTTTATTAGGTTTTATTAAATATTAAAAAAATTTCCAAGAATTCAATGTTATTTTATAATTTTTAGAATATGATAAAACTAAAAACTATTCTACTATATCCTAAACTAAAATTTCTAATTTAATAATTTCCTAATTTCCTATCCACCAATAAATAATGTGTGGACTTTTAAAGAAATATGTGTACATGCTTATGTTATTGTATAGTTCTTGTAAACTACTGTTTGCTTTGCATAAATAATATACTATTATCAGATACTCTACTGCAATATATGAAATTGGGACTTTCTGATAAGTACTTAATTTTGTAAATTTTTTAAGTTTCTTTTTTCTAAATATACATTAATGTTTCTTACGGAATTATTTTCACTCTTTGACTTATATTTTTGGTTAAATGTTCTTCGGCACAATTTATTTTTAGTTGTTATGTTCTTCTGTTATGATATCTTTAGGTTTTTCTTTAATCTTATTATATCCTTTTCCTTTTTTCTTATATTTTAAGTTCCTCCTCCACTCAAAATACATCACAAAATTTAATAAAAGTATTCTTATATATAGGCATTTTATATGAACTGATATTAAATGGAAAAATAGGTACTAAGTGTATGGAAACTATTATTTCTTATTATATGATATTATAAACTATTATTATTATATCAAAACAATAATCTAATGCAAAAGGAATATTTTTTTTTCAAAACAATAAACAATTTTTAATCCTTTTATTTTTAATTATCGCATCTTTAATATTTTTTTTTTTTTTTATTGCATTTTAATATAAATTTTCTTATATCTCATTTTAATAAATTTATTTAACGTATCTAAGACAACAACCAATTTTATAATCAGAGTTAATTTTTTGTTTTTTTTTGTTTGTTTTTAAATCTTAAAAACAATTGAGTTAAGCACTAATTAAAATAAAATATTTTTCTTAATTTTTTTATTACTTTTTATCCTTAACTTTACATTAAGTTTTTATAGTATTTCGTTCCAGACAACTTAATCAAATTAACCAGGAAAATGAAATGAAATAACGAAAGGCAGCAAAAAAAAAAAAAAGAAATCAGCTATCTCCACCACAGGACCGAGCGCTATTATACGAAAAGTATAAAGCCAAAATTCATAAATTTTTTAAATAATAATTTATATCAAAACAAAATATTCTGCTAATAATTTAACATCATTTTTTTTTAATCAATAACAATAATGAGCAATGAAATCATAAAAAAATGCATATGTACATTCATTCATTACATCCATACATATATATGTACAATGTACATGATTTTTTTTTTCATTCAAAAATATTAGAAATAAAAAATAATAAAAGCTGTAAACTAAACTGTAGTGAAAAACTGTAGTGCATATTTGCCAAAATCTCGAGTACAAATTTTTTGTATGAAAACAATACCTACCTTATACATTAATCTATGAGGGCGGTAAAAAGGATTATAAAATTTCTTTTATTTTTATAGCATAGGTATAATAAGATAATAAAATAATTTTATTATTGAAAACTAATTTTTCAAGTCTACTTAAAACGTTTTAAGATTTTATTATGGTTATAAACCTTTAAAAAAAAATAAAAAATAAAAATTATTAAATTAGCAGAGTTTTTACAAAATTATTGAGAAAAAAAATATAAAATTGAAATTAAATATTGTAAATTGTTGTAAAATTATTAATAAAAATTAATCAGTTTAGTAAACGATGATAAAAAGTTGAGTTTTTCTTTAAATTACAAAAAAAGAATTTACAAAAAAAAATTTTTTTTTCTATTCTACATTATTATTAAATTCTGTTAAGAAGAAAAAGAATCTTCACGACAAATATTCAAAAAATGCAAAACTCCGAGCAAGATATGAGGACCTATAGGAGCATATTCCGATAACGAAGATGAACTACAAGCAATAAACTCTCTATACAAATCTTTAGTTTCTTAGAGGCAATTACACTAACATAAGTACTCGTATTGCAAGTGAAAACAAAATCCACGCCATGTAAAGTAAAGAGAGAGCACAATAGATCTAAATTAAAAGGTCGAAGTGTTATTTAAAACTTATACGCATTAAATAAAATAAAATAATTTAATCTAGGTTATATTACTCTGAGCAGGCTTTATATTGAAGAAATATGACAACAAATAGGAAGCATCCATCTATTTAAGCAAATAACAAGCATCCATTCAAATAAACTTAATAAGTCATCAATGATTTGAAATTTCTTGAAAAGCCTAAAGCAATAAGGCGATCTATATAGTTATCGTCAGTTTCCAAATCAGGTAAGAAATCATTTAAAAAACTACATTTGCGATATGATAATGAATTTGAGCTAAAGTTAATTTTCAAAAATGAAAATGCAATTAGATTAAGAAAAATATAATGAGTCAATAATTTCACCGAAAACTTGAAAAAACGGTAAAATTTGATAGGGGGCCTAGTGGGTAAGCGCGTATAAAATACACTGTAAACACTGAGAGAGTGTGGGTTCGAATCCCATAGTTCGAAGCATATGATTGTACTTTTTTTTTTTTCTTACCAGAATATTTAAGAATCAAATACTTTTACTTAAAAAAAAAAAATAATTAGGACCTGCACTTAAAATCTAAAAAAAAAAAATCTGTTTAAAATTCTATTCTATATACTGATTTCATTAACTTAATTTTTTTTAGGTTTCTATATAAGTATGTTCTGTAAAAAGTCATATATGAAGTACAGTCTTCAATAGATTTCTATATATTCTTTTAATGAAATTTTTTAACTTTTTTTTTCTGTACTCTTATCATATTTAAACTTATTTTCTTCTTATCCTGATAAGACTTTTATTAGTTTTTTATCATCATTTATCTTTTTTACTTAAACTATAACTTATAACTTTATATATACCACGTACACCTAAAAAGTATAAAATAATATTTAAGTTTTTATTACCATTGTAAAAAGTACAACAACAAAACAAAAATGTTTCTTTTGTTGTACGTAAATTGTTGTTTTTCACTTATTTTTGAAAAATACATCATCATTCATCTTAATTGAAATAAAGGTGGATATTTGGAGGATGGATTAGTAAATAAGACGAAGCAAAAATAAAAAAATAAATAAAAAACAATAACAGTTTTTTTTTTTACTTTGTATTTTCTAGTGCATTTCTTTTTTAATTCACTAAGTTTTCTTACGATGCAATTACCTTAATGTTTATGCTTCCTTTAAATCAAAAAATAAAAAACCAAACACTATCAAAAATAAGAAAAACAAAGAAAAAAGTTCAGACAGGTAAGTTGAATGCAAGGAATGAGAAAAAAAATAACAAAAGCATAACAAATTTTGTTACTATTATCGTGAAATACAAATATATATATATATATATATATATAACTTAGTTTAAATGCGGGAGAAAAACAAATATCGAAGGAGTTGCTCTATGATACGCTGATTATAATGATGATGATAAAGTTTTTTGTTTTTTTTTATGTTATTATACGTGAACAGAGTGTACAAAAATTGTAGCTTTAAAATTTAAATAATTTGAAGTTGTGGTAGCATCATGTAGCATCTTCTGGGATATGAAGAAAATTTCAACCTCATAAATTAAGATTTATCTGACCAATTAAATATCTGACTAATGGCGTAGTGTTTAACTTATCTGCATTTCAAGGTTTTCAATTCAAATTCGAATTAAGTCATATCACACACCTTAATATAAAATAAATAAATAAATAATAATAGATGTCGCGTGAAAAGAATATTTGTATGTGCTTACATAATCTTATACAATATAGCTACAGTACAGCCGAGTTATAAACGACTTAATTTTTTTTTTGTAGTTTATTTCCCTGACACATATATATGTATGTGACAACGAAATTACACAGCCTTTCCCTTCCAAATGTGGCTGTAAATTTCGTAAGGTGAAATTATTTTTACAACGTGTGTGCGATTTGAATTCACACTCCCTCGGTGTTTCCAAATATTTTATGCGATTTTATTCACTAAGCCACCTAGACTCTTCAGCGGCTTAATGAAAATCATGATTCAAAAAACTGAAGCCTTGTCTTTTACGAATTATAATCAATCCACTAATAGCGGTATATTCTTCTATGTGAAAAACGAGTGGTAATAGAACAAACAAAAAACAACAATAACTTTGATACTTTAAAACTTCACTAATGAACCACTTGTTATTTTTATTTAGCTATATTATATATAGAAGCACGTAGAATATTGAATATATTGTAATAGAATAAATGATTTTGTTAATGTTGATGTTGTTGCAAATGAAAAAAGAAAAAAAAAACAAAAAAAAAACAAAAAAACAACTTTGTTTGTTACTCTTATATTTTGTTGTTTTTTTTTTTTTATTATTTTCTAAGTTTTTCTTTAATTCCTTTAAGAAGATTCATTAATGCGGGTTCCATCTTATAATGATTGAAGTTTTTGATGGATTTCTTTTCTCTTGTTTGCGCTTCATCAGTTTGTTCTGATGTAACGTGGTTTTTTTTTTGTTGTTGTTTTTTTTATGCAACATTTCTTTTATTCATATTAAAATTTTTCTGCCTTTTTTTAATTTTTTTTTTTTTCTGTTGTTTTTTTTTTTTTGTTTACATTAAGATGCAAAATGAAAAACCACTTGTTTATAAAGAGCAGTTAACGAGCATCAGGTTATTTGCATTTAATGGTGGTTAAAAAAAAAATTTTTTTTTTTCTTGTATATTTTCTTAGTATAGTAAAAAAAAAACAAGCAAATTGCAGTTTATTTTGCTGTTTCGCGAAAATTTAATTTTTTTTTTTTTAAAGAAATTTGATACGAGCAATTTGAGATGGGTCTTTATTTATACTTGGTTTACTTTTTTTTTTATTTTATTTTATTTTTAAAACAAACTTTTTAAAAAAGATGTTTAAATAATTGAAAAATTTGAGGAAAAAAAAAAAAAAAAGAAATAAGTATTTTGATCCATCTGCTTTTTTAAGCTTTACTAAAAGGTTTCTGATTATTTTTGTTTGCAAATTATTATTGGGAATACAAAACACAAGAAAAAAGCATTCTAGAGTTTCACTTAAATTACCCGGTTAATTGATTTTTTTTTTTCTTTTTATTTTTTTTTGGAGAGAAAGTATAAGTACAAGTATTTGAACAACTGTTAAAATTATATTATTTGAAGAAGTTTCAAATTCTTGTCTGTATATTTAGGTGGTCTGGTGGAAAATTGAACCATAGAATTCGAATTTGTAAATAATTACTGCCGTTTATAAGTGTACTGTATAGTTATAAAAACACAAAAAAAAAGAGTAGTTTTCGATAAAAAAATAATTCGTTTTAAATTAAAATAAAAATAAAAAATCATTAATTTACAACAAAATTTCCTTGAAGCATTAAACAAACAAGAGGCTATTATGTCTTTGCATTTTTTTTTCCAGAACTTAAAAAAAATATATAATTAACTATATATGTATATACATACATACACACATAGAAATTTACGCAGGTCCCTGAGGTTCTTGATCTGATATGATCTTGTTATATTATAATGCTCTTCATATAAAGACAACCTTTATTATTTAATATGTACTGGCAATCTTAACGATTACAGTGTTAAAGGATGATTGAAGAATAACTAACTGCATTAAAGTTATGATGTTAACATTAAATTAAATCAAAAAAAAAAAGGAATTGAATTTTCCTGAAACAATTTTATGATTTATATGTTATGGATGTTGTTTTTTTTTTTTTTTTCATGATTACATATTTGCTTTTTTTTTACTTTACTATAAAATGATAATCGGATAATAAATAACTAAGAAATATAAATATAAAAAGATAATATCAGTTAATTGGATTTATCTAAAGAAATAAAATTCATTTTAGATATTTATTTATTTTTTTTTTGTTTTCAAGAATCCAATAAGTTGATTGCAAGTGGAAATGAATATATTTCTGTTTTTTTGTTTATTATTCAATAGATTTATTTATCTATAGATTTATGATCTATATTCTATCTACTTATATACTTATTATATTATTTTAATGATTTATATATTGTTATTCTTAAAATTTAATTTGTATATATGTATATATAATAAATGTATATATATATAGGCTAAAATCGGAAACGTCATTTGCGAATTGGTTTCTCATGCAGTATAATTTAAAACGCAAAAGATAACTTATAATAAAGTAAAGGCTTATAATGCACATATGCATGGTTACTTTTACATTCGATGTGTAAATGATGTTTCCGATTTCAGCTAGCTTTATATAATTTTTTTTTTTTTTAATTTAATTTAAATCTAAAATTTAAAATATACGAAGGTCATTTTCTTAATAGATATGAAAGTTACCTTATTCTTTCTATAGATATGAAAGATATTTAATCAAAATAATTTTATTTTAATTGTACTTATATTTTTTAATTTCCATTAATCATCTATGTAGTACACCAATGAAATCATCAGGAGCACGGGGCGTAAGTCGCCAATATTTCAGTACATTTATTTAATCATATTTAAAGTGGTGGAATTTGTCTATTGAAAGTTATTCTCTGATCACCAAGATATTTAATGGTATCAGCACAGTTATAATTGTCGAGTTTTTAATTTTTAGTGTAGTTGTAAGTAAAATACAGGATTTTCTTTTACTGCTAAAAATTATAGAGTTGCTTTTAGGAACACTGACTTGTAATTTATGTGCTTAGTAAATTATTCAACAAGAATATCAAGGATATTTATGTATATTTGTAATAATTTGTGAATCCACAGAGTTAATTAAAGTATGGTTTGCAAAAATTGATGTTAATGTGTTTTGCAAGGGGCGAATATCTACTGCATATATATTATACAGATTAAACCGAGCCCTGAGCAACATCAGCTTCCATTTTGTCACACTTATTGCCATACACATAAACTTGTGCCATACACAAAAACTTTAAAACTTCTGTCATTTAAAAACTTTGAATTGTGTTAATACTAATGGAAATTTAAGCCTTTTTAGTATGCAGGATCTCATGTGTAGATAATGAATAAATAAATAGAGATTTCTAACAATTTTCCTCTTTGGTTAGGCCTCATCTGAAATATGATTTGCTTATTTGGATGTCTTTTTATGCTAGACTAGATATCGAATGCGTTCAGAAGAATATTATTATAGGTATTTTTTACGTAAATTCAACTAGAATCTCAAGTTATAGAATACTTAGCAAAATGCAATCTTATTAAAATTGATTATTTAGAAACTTAGATAAAATGCTGCAGTTGTAATGTTTTGTTATAATATTTTGTCAATAGTTAGCTTTCTTTTAAATCAATTTAATATTTTTGCAACAACAGGCGACTTTAGAAACAAAGATTTTATTATTTGAAAATGAATTGAACAAATTATGGGTTCTCTAAATCCCTTGCTAATGCTCAACACCCTTTTAACAATTGTTAAAATTTAAGAGAAGAATCATCAATTTATTTTTATACTTAGTTAGTATCTAAGTTAATTTTAAAATTTTGATTCTTTGTTTTTAAATTAAGTTATTAATACGTTACTTTAAGAGCTTGATTATGGTAGATTTTGAATAAATAAATTCAAATATATATTTTAATTTTACATCAATTAAAAAAAAAAATATAAAGATTTTTAAATATTAATTTTATTTCATAGATCTTCTCTATTCTTATGAAATTTTATTATTACAATTTAAATCTCGTCATTTTTTTTTACAAAATTTGTTTTGAATATCCAGGTTGGGTGCACAATTCTGAATTACCAAATTCTAAGTTATAATATTCTGAGTAAGAAAATTCTGATTAATTCTAAGTAACACAATATTAAATTCTTATAGTTACAACTCTGAAATCTCTTTTAATTATTTTTTTCCATCCTTATTTTAAAAATCAAATAATTTTTAAAAAATTCAGATTTTTGTTACTCAAAATCTTTTAAACCCAGAAATAAATCACAGAATATTATTTAATAGGTGATAATAAACGAAAAATATCGATACTTTAAATTACTTAATATGAAAATTATTCAAAAAGGTTTTAAGGAGTTCTCTGTTATTCTTACTAATAAATCCTAAAGTTTCTTTACAATTTTGTTATTCCCAAAAATTTAAACTTCTTGATTTTTATTATTAGCATATAGAAAACATTGACTACTTATATAAGTAAAAGAAAATAAAATAAATTATTTTATTGATGTAATAATTAAAGAAAAATATATAATAATGTATACCCCTAAAAGAAAAATATACCATTTTTCCTTAACGAAATATAAAGATACTTAAAAGAGTCATTAACAGTAGTTTTTTTTTTTTTTTTTTAAATATAACAAAAGTTTTTTTTTTGGTAATAAAATGACAAAATATTTTCTTTTAAATCGAATAACAAGCAATTTCTATCCATTTTCCAACAATAGGGTATATCACAACAAAAAAAAAATAGTATTAAATAAAATATTCACAATACGAAAAACAAAACAAAAAACAAAACAAAAAACAAACATATTGTGAATTAAATTTAATATTCAGTGCGCGTTTTTATTTACAATTACAAAAAAAAAACATAAAAAATTACAAACCTAAGTTTTCATTCTATTATCAAATTTATTGATTATATATATAATCTTATAAATCAAATCTATTGTCAAAAAATAACTCCTACAGACATACATATACATATACAATTTAATTTAAAATACATATAATTTAAAATAATATTATGTCCTTTTATACATCTATGAATATTTATTTATTTTTTTTATTGTTTTTCGCAAATTGACAACAATGACAAACGACAAAAAAAAAAAAAAAGAAAAACTCTAGTAATAAGTTTTTATCCTTTTTGTAATGTTTCCTTTAATATGAAAATTTAAAGTGACCATAAGCACTTTCTATATTTTAATTTTATACAATTTGCTCTGTTTTTTTTTTTCTTTGTAATGTTTTTCAAAAACCATTTTATAAACTAAATGGTTTTTGATAGAAGTTGCCTAAGTTCAACTAATTTATTTTATTTTAATTTTTATCTTTTTAAAGGATCAGGATAAAATTTGAAACCATGAAATCAATATTTGTAAGCCAAATACATTTAGTTAAGTTTCCAAGTTTTAAGTTGCCAAATACATTTAGTTTCCACTTATATAATGTGGAAAACTATAAAAATTTTGCAACAAATTCTCATAATCCAAAAATTGTGACATTTTTTTAATAATAACTTATAAGATCTCAATGCGGAGGACAAAATCGACTTTATTCTTTGCAATAACTTTAACAAGAAAAAATATAAATATATAGAATAAAATTTTTTAACATATAAACAAAAGTTCGGAGCTAAGCCAAGTAGGAGTTAAATAGAATCAGTAGAAAATAAAATAGTTTTAATAGCAGTAACATTTTATTTTCTTGGATTTCACATGTCCTTTTTTTTTTTTTTTAATCCTGTTGTAATACATATATCAGTTTTCTCATGAAACATAAAAAAATAACGATAATAAAAACTATAGTTTCCTTCCTTTTCATTTTTTTAATATTTAAAAAAGAAAACATGTTTTACGATTTATTCAATAAAACAAGAAACTTTATAAAATTTCAAGAATTTTTTTTTATTGTTTTTTTTAATATTTTTCATATAAATATATTCAATAGAACAAAATTTAATTTTAAGTCTCAGTTATGAATATATAAGTTATATTATATCCAATTTTCTTTTATTTTTAAAGATTTTTCTTTCTCTTTCTGTTCCTACATTGGAACCTCCTCTTGTTTATATGTTTCCGATTTTCATAAAAAAAAAAACAAAAAAAAAATCTATTATTAAACAAACTTATATATCATATCCCTATATATAAAAAGGATATCTCAATTTTATGGTATCACAGAAATAGAAAATAAAATAAAAAAGTTTCGCAATCATCCATAAAATTTCCGGAAATACGTCAAATTGACATATAAAAGAAATTCTAAAGTAACCGGATATCATTACAGTTCTGTCCAAACAAACCATGGATGACTCTATTAATTTTGAAATTGAATAAAAAAAAAAAAGGAAAGGATCAATAAATTGTAATAATTGTAAAACAAAAAAAAAAAAATTGATTTAAGAATAAAAAAAACTAAAGCTGAACTTTATATGAAAAACTTTTTAAATTTAAGTTATTTTTATTTTTATTTTCATCAATAAAAAAATGATAAAGATAAAAGTTTTAAGTACTTATATACAAGAAATATTTTACAGTCAAAATAAATTTTAAAAGTTCAATTTTTTACAATATTTTACATTTTTTGGGATTACTGCTAGCATTTTTCATTTTTAAATGAAATGGATTAAATCTTACAAGTTTTTGGTAGACTTTAAATGTATACTATAAGTTTTTGATGGATACAAGACAAGATGTAGTTATTTAAAAGTTTGACAAAGTGTTATGTCTGACAGAGATAATTTCAATTTAGAAAAAATCTTATACAAAAAACCACCATTTGTTGGAAATTATCTTCAAATTTTGACTAACTACTATCTGCGGTCTGAATACTTGAACAACTTTTTTATATACGTCTACTGAAGGAAAAAGAACAAATTGTGTCAATATCTATAGGACATTTTTGAAAGAAAAACCGTTATTTTATTTCAAAAAATATAAAATGTTCGTATATTTTTTAGGTCTTATTTAAAAAATTATTATTCTAGGATAACAAATCCTTCAGCAAATATACAACATTTGAATAAAACATGAAAAGATATTCTGAAAAAAAAGGCAATCCTGATTTTGAATCCACCTCTAAAATCCCTTCCAATTGCTTTTTCCCATGTATATTTCATAATAATGTAAAACCAAATAAGATAAAATCGCGAAAATAATTGTGAATGCGCATCTCTCTTATGCGATTTTTTCTAGTATTAGTCTTAAGAATCACTCTTATATTTGCAATGCAATATTTGCATTCTAATGCAAAATACTATGTACAAAGTAAAATTTAATAAAATTTATTAAAAATATATAAACTAAGAAAATTGTTAAAAGTTTGGATCTTTTCATTTGATAATTCTCTATGAAACTTATTTCGACTGAAGGTAAAGAGAGCTTCTGAAGAAAATTAAGAGATTTTAGTTTTTAAAATTTAATTATAAATAACATACACCATTACATAAACAATTGAAAAATTAAAATAGCAATGTCACTAGCATGAAATAATATTCAACGATACTAAAAGAATTGAAAATTATTTTACTATACCCAAAGCGTTGTATCATCTCTTCCGGCTTTTTATTTTTGGCCTGCCTAAACGTTCAAAACAACCTCAGACTTCGTTAAGTCCTCATTTTAAAAGAATAATTGAAATTTAAAATCAAAAGTAAATAACTTTAAAAAAAAAACATTCAATTCATATTATTAAAAAAAATTACTTAAACATTTGTCTAGCTAGTTCTAACAGTTCTGAGTTACTTTTTCATTTTTGAACGAACCGGTTGAAGCTTTATTTTTCTAAATAACTTTAAATAATACCGCCAAACACAATAAATACAGCTTTAAATTAGAAACTACATTATTGCAACATTGTATTAAATTGTTGAACATTTTTAATTTTGCAAATTAATTTTTCTCTGTCTTCTTACGTTTTATTTTTTTTTTATCTGATATTTTGATGAGTTCTAAAGTAATAAAATCACCTAATTAGGTAAAAACGAATATTCAATTATAATATTATTCAAGTGACCCAAAAATCGTCATAAAATTCTCATAAATATAATTTAAAAAATTTCAAAGGGTTTGTTTTTATCGTCGGCATTTGAAATTTAACCTTTTTAGCAAATAAAATATGTAAAAAAAATTTGGTTTTCCATTTTTAAAACGTTTCAGACATTTTTAGCAAAAAACAATTTTTTAAGCCATAAAACTTCAATCAAAACATTTTTATGAGTCCATTTTTATGCGACTTAAATACAAAAGGAGAGTACAAAACTTTTGTATATAAATAAATGTTTTTAAGTCGCCACTGGATTCGCGCCAATATAAATGTTACCCTTCTGTTTTGTATTTATAAAATCTTCTTTTTTTTTTTTTTGACAGTTTTATTGGGAATCACTCCAGACTCTTAAATTAACTTTGAAAAAATAAAAAACAACAAGCTACAATAATTCTTACAAAAAAAAAAAAACAAAATAAAATAAAATAAAAAACAAAAATAAACAAATTAATGATCCATCAGGCAAATTGTTTTAAAATTATGACTGCTGATCCTTAAAAAAAAAAAAAAAAAGAACAAAAACAAATTTAAATGCTTTAAAAATAATTTTACTAAAAACAACAAAAGCAACAAACTACAACTACAGTATATAAAATCACACACATGATTCAAAAAAAACAAAAATAAAACTTTACGCGCAGCAGTCAGCCGAGGCGGCTTCAGTGTATGTTTTTAAATTTTTTTTTTTTTATTATAAAGGGGAACAAAACCAGCATTAAATATCCTGCTGAGATTAGTAAATTGGATATTCACTGAAATTTTCGTTTTGTTTTTCTTTTTTTTTTTTTTGTTTGCAATTTTATTAATTTTTAACCTTTTTTTTCTGTTTTATTTTTTTTTTCATTGTAATATTTGTTTTTCGAAGATTGCGTTTTTTTTTTTCTTTTTGTAACGCTTTGAATGCAAAACATAATAGGTACGTGTTCGTGAACGCTATTAAAAAATTTTATAAAATAAAAAAAAAAAATTCAATAAGAAAATAAAAAAATAAAATTATAAAAAAAAAAAAATTAAATGATCGGGTATAGGTTATGGAATACGAACAGAAAAGATCACCTGCCGGGAACGAAATGAAAATCAAATTTTAGTTAATTTTAAAAAGAATTTATGATGTAATGTTCAAAAATTTTGTCGAAGCTTTATTGTAATTTATAACCAAACAGAAACAATATTTTATACGAATTTTAATTGATTTAAAAAAAGAATAATAAATTATTATAAGTGATTATTTTTAAGGAAGTGCTAGTAAATAATGACTAAAGTACTGAAAAAACGATTGTCAAAATATTCCACATTTAAAACTTTATTTACAATACTGATGAATTTTCATGACAGTTGATATTATCCAATTGGTAAAGATTATCTGTTTGGCTGTTTTTCAGCCAGTTGGCTGAGTATATAATTTAAATTTATATTTTATGTCACGCACCGACACATACATTAAGGAAATTTATATAAAAACATAACAGGTCAGTTTGTGTTTTGCTTAAAATTTTAATTTTTAAATTAGTTAGTCATGTAAATCATTGTCCAGAAAATTCTACCTGTGACTGTCAACGGTGACGGTAAATTTTCATTAATAACTAATGAATTTTGAATTTTTTGAATTGGTGAAATTTTTCTATTCTAACATTAACTTTTTTGTTCGAATTGATAAATTTAAAATTGAGGTTTAGTTTCCAAAAATATTCCAAATCAGATAAGATTTTTGTATACATATAGTTAAATTAGTATTAAGTTTCATTTAAGTTAAGTTTGAAGGTAAGTAAATGGCAAATGTAAATTTCGGAAATTTAAAATAACGATTTTTTTAAGTTTAAGCACTATTATAGAAGTACTTAACAATTCGACGTTTCTTTAAAAAAATTCACAAATTCTGATTTACATACATGATTAAAATTGCAGATTTCAAACCATCATAATATACTTATGGTCATCCCTTCGTATATATACATATATGTATATAATAATTCTTTTAAAACAATCAAATCCAAACTATAAATTCTAATAAAATTTTTTTCTTTATTATAATATTGTACTTTTTTTTTCAATTTCAAATGAATTCAAATGTTAATGCCATAATTTTTAAAAGTGCAATGAATTATCCTTGGAATAAGTTTTTATTTTTATGTTCTTTTTTATTCAGTTTTTAGAAGTGGCGTGTCCACAATACGAAATGTTGTAATCAATTAAAATCAAGAATTTATTTTTGAACATGCAGTTAAAAACGAAAAAATGAAAAATAAAAAAATAAATTGAAACATATACAAATACAAAATTTAAAATGTCAAAAATAAAAAAAAAGTTCAAAAAGTTGTTTGAAAAATGCAACCCATTGGACACTCATATATAAATACATTATTTATTTAATACTGTTCATATTCAATACTTTTTTAAATTTACAAGAGGAAATTCTCTCCTGCTGGTCCCTACAAAAAGTGAATACAATATATTGGATTATCAATGATAATTTTTTTTTATATGAACAAAAAAAAAACAAAAAAAAAAATAAAGTAAAATTTTAATATTTTAAAAACTGGCGTTGCATAAGTCAAAGTGTCAAAATTTTGACAGTTTGGTTCTTTTTAAATAGATTGGATTAAGAAAAATATTTTCAATCATTGTACAGTAAACTAAAATAATCTAAAGGAAATTTTGAAAAACATGTAAATTAAATTAATTGGGTATTTCAATAAAATGTTTAATCTTTTTGGCAACTTTGTGATATTTTGTAGTAGTTTCCAGTTTCAAATAAAATTAAAATATTTGCCAACACCATTACTTATTTCCTGTTTTAATTTAGTATGTCAACGACATTAAAGTGACATTTATTTATTTATTTAGTTTATATACTTATAAACTAATATTGAACAATTTCAAAACAACATTAGAACTTAAAAAAAAATTAGGTGTGTTCACCACAGAACCGATCGCAGAAGCAGGAAAATTTAATATTATTTTTTTAATAAGAAGGGTTATTTACGTTATATGAGAACTATATGTATATAAAAATATATACACGTTCATATGAAGCATGTAAGTATATAGCTATATTATCTTTATATTTAAACTGATTATATAGTTAATATATCTTATTATTATGTTCACTTCATGCACAAACTTATCAAATTGAAAAAAATTTTCAAACAGAATAAATTTCATATTAGTACAAATGAAAAAGGGGACGAATATAAAAATTTGTCAAATCAAAAAATTTTCTATGAAAAAGTTACTGCTCTTTACTTCTCTAACAACTTTACCTTAATTACTTTTTTCCTCAACAATTTTTCTGTTTCAAAATATTCGTAAAAAATGTAAAAATGGTCCTAGTAAAATGATGTTTGGGGCTGACGAATTTGTACCAAAAATTTTCCATTCGAGGCATTAACGGCAAAATCTTAAATATAAAATTTTATCAAATTCTATTCAGCCATTTGGGCTGTACACTTGCCCACTGACAGACAGGCAAACACCACTCTGTACTTCTTCTGTATAAAATGGTGTTATACTTCTATGTACCGGACAAATGTATATATACAACAATCTGAGGTTTGAAATTTTGGTGCCATTACAATACCTTAATTATGCATTACATGTATACGATCGTTAAAAAATGAAAATTATTACTAAAAAAAAATGTGGTCAATATTATGCGGTTAATCATACTTATAATAATCTTCAGAAATTCTAAAATTTTATGATTATTTTTAACTCTATAAATTTATAGCCGTCCATTTTAATTTAAAAAATTTTAAAAGAAATTACGACTTCACAAAAAAAAAACTTAATTACATGATGCACCATTAAAATCTGTCATAACTTTGACTCTGTCTCTGTCTCTGTTTAGCATCAAAATCAAAAAAAAAAAAAAAAAAACTTAAATTAAATTTAAGATTTTTATAACAAATTATTGTTATTATTATTGTTTGCCCCCTTTTTTTTTAAATTTCTACACATTTAAATTTGTTGTCATTATTTTATACCGTAGCTTATTTTATACCGTACCGTAAATTTGTTGTCATTATTTTATACCGTGGTCCCAAAAACCATTCAAAAAGAAAATAAAAATTTTGAAAATGTTGACAATAATTTTGTGATATGTTGCAATGGTTCATTAAATAAATCAATGTTGATTGAAATTATTATTTGCTTTAATGTTGTCAAAAATTGAAAGCGCCCCTCATAATAAAATTAAACTAAATTATTAAAGGGTGGAGTGAATGAAAGCATATAACATTAATCAAAATAATTTTTGTCAAAAAATATGAATATGTTAAAAAACCATATTTTACTCTTTCATCCTCTTCTGTTACATCTGTCTTTTATTATGTGTTTGTTTTTTGTTATTTAACTCTTGCGTTTTTGTTTTTTTGAAATTAATGCATGATGGCTCTTTTCATAAATTTAAATAAAAATTAAAAAAAAAAAAAAAAAACAAAAAAATAATTTAATTTTTCAATAAATTACAAGGTGTTAAAAAGAGATGGCAATGTAAAGAGATATTAAACAAAAGGGGTTAACTGCTAATGGCATCATGCCAAAAAACAAAAAAATATTGTCATAATTCTTAATGAGTTATGAAGAGTTCTGTAGATTTGATTTATACTTTTTTTCGTATTTGTTACAATCGTTCTATTATTATTTATGTGGACTCATAAAAAAATGACTATAAGAAATCTAGGTTATAATTAAAAATAAGAAAAAAAAGAAAGAAAATAAATTAAAATGATAAAATTAATAGTCAAGAAATTTTTTTTGTTATTAAAATACTATTTTGTTGGTTTTTTTTCTATATAGAATATATTTTATATTCGAAATTCGTAATTCGAAATTCTGATTAATGATTATATTAAACCAATAAAATTTAATTTAATTTTATGCATTTAATTGCAATTGATTGATTTATAGGAACTTCTAATATAGTTTTTATATTTTCTTTTTGTTTTTTTATTAAATAGAAGTTGTCACAAGCAATTAATTTTATAAATACTAAATAGATGAACCGTTTCTAACTGTTATGTGAGAGTTTATAAAATAAATCTGTAGATTATTTATTATAAATATTTTTCAATTTTAAAAATAAGAAAAGAGTATATAAACCAAAGATTACATGCATCTGGTGCAAAAAATCATATAATATCAATATTGATTTATAAAACTTAAAATGTTTCCGGTTTCTATGAGACCTATTGAGGATTAAAAATGGCATTACAACATGTTAAACGATTGCAGCAGTTTTTGGAAACAAACGAACAGATGAATGGACCAGCGGAATGAAATTAATATAAGCACATTATTTAGAAATTTTTAAAAATTATGCTAACAATCAAATTTAACAAAATGTAATAAAAAAAGTTTTATTAGAATTTATAAATTTTGAAAGTTTATAAAAAATTATTAATAAAATGTGCAATGCCTAAAGATATGCAATAAATTCAAATTTATTATTATGTTACAACCATATTTCACACCGGAAGGAAGGCCGTATGGTTAAGCACATGTCTTATTAATTGAGGGAATGCGGATTTAAAACCGGACGATTAACTTATATGATTCTTAATTAAAATAAATAAATAAATAAAATTATGCACATTTAAAAATATGCCCATTATAATAATAAAGAACATAATTATTATGAAATGGTAGCAACGACATGATATTTAATAAATTTTCTAATTTCAAACAATTAAATCTCGCTAACATTAGTATAGTACCATCATAAGTCATTTTGATAAAAACAATAAAGTAAAATATAAAACAATTTACAAATACCATATCTTATAATAAATACAAACTTGAATTAATACTATTAATTAACCTGGAGAATTAACCTTTTTTTTTGTTGTTTTGAATACCTTTTTTATGTATATAATAAAAACTCACCTGAAAGATAAAAACAAAAATATTAATTAGTAATAATTAGAAAAAGAAATGTTTAAAATTCAAATATGCATTTCAAATGTATACATATACTGTATACATTAATATATTTTATTAAGTATTTATTTAAAATTAAAACTAATTACCAGTATTTCATTTTGAGACAGACACACCACAAAAATCGCTTTACAAGAAGACGTTTTATCAAAAGACTTTTTTCATAAAAATACATTTTACGAAATGACAATTTGCAAATCCTGCATTTAACAATATGGACATTATATAGACAATATGGACAAACAAAAAATCATTAGTTTTAAGTGGAAAAATCAAAAATCAAACATTTATACTTCATCGAAAAAAAAAATTGGCTTGTTCAAAAGGCGAATTCTTGTTCAATATATTTTTGTCAAATATGGTTTTCGTATTTTGTTTACTTCTCTTAAAAGAAAAATTTTCATAGTCACTTTTTATAAATGATATTTTTAATATCTATCTTTAATATCTATATTTAATTTATAATATGTATATTTTTCAATAAATTGTACTCAATCCACTTAATTAGCAGTGAAATTTATCAACGTCATTTTAAAATTTTATTAACATTGATTCTTTTGTGGAAATTTTAATCTCAGAAAATAATCAATAATCAGAAAACGAATTTTTAATAGGTAAAAAACAAAATGATGTGAAAGGTTGAAACAAGAGAAGAATCATACAACTAACAAAACTACAGAATATTTAACCCATTCATATTAATGTTTGCTACAGTCTTTATTTATCAAGATTAAAAACTATTAACTATTGTTATTTATCTGGTTAAAGTTAAAACTTTTGAAAGACTGCAATATAAGATACTTTGTATCAATAAAGTAAGATACAATAAAGAAATTTGTTAGATATACGGTTTCAGAAATAAAAGAAAATTGATATAATGGCTACTATTTGGAGTTCCATCTTAGTGAACACAAATAGAACAGTTCTTGGTTTGTAATCTTGGTTATCAACACTGTTCTATAAACAGACGGTAGAGTTAAATAAATTTAGTTCTTCAATTTTATTTTTCGATAACGGGTATATTATGTTTGATAAAGTATAGGAGATCTAGATTCTCAGTGAAATTTACTTTATTAGCTTTTGCAATGTGTGTTGTAACAAATATCCATCCTGGCTATATAGATTCCCACCGATCAAAGACGTTTAAGTAATTTCGTTACGGCTTTATATGTAGTAATATTTACACGAATGGAAGTTAAGAGTTCTTGCATTCTTCTTTTTTCTTTTATAGTTTTTCTTCATAATTTGCAGTTCCTTGCACCACCCTATTAACTGTTACTTTTATTTTAAGTTATATTTTACACTTAACATGTTATAATATTTTAATTTAAAGTCTTTTACAAAAAATTCATTTCACTAATAATTTATTATTTTACAATAATCATTTTTTTTTAATTTATTATCCAACACAACCATCATATTTATATTAAATTTAAAAAAATTAGTATTCTTAAACTTTTAATAATAAATAAAAATTAATTTTAAAGTGTATATAAAAAATTGCATTAAATGGATAAAAAAAAATTTTTTTTTTTTTTTCTGTACTTAAAGAAACAACTTTGAAAGTTATCATTTTAGTGTCACAACTACAGGAATTAAATGTCCTGCTGAGTATTAGACCCTTGTTAATTCTATTTTTTTTTTTTTTTGCATTTTTTCATTTTAATTTTTTATCATTTTTTTATTGATTGTGTTGTTTTTGCATCATGTCGTTTGCCCACTCTTTCGTACTGTACATTATACATCATAAAAAATTGTTCATCAACAATCATATTTATTGTGTGATTTAAAGATGTTACTGAAAAACAGCGCCGGCATCATGTTAAAATATTTGCTATCGAAAATTTCATGATATAAAAAAAATTTAAATATACAACACAAGAAAATAAACAACTTGTATAAAATACAATACTAGGATTATGTTTTTTTTTTTTTTTTTTAAATGTCAGTTAAAAATAGTAGTTACAAAAATTAAAAACCGTAGATGAGCAGTTTTTGTTTTTTTTTCTTTTTTTTTCTTTTTTTTTGTTTTGTAGATTTCGCTTTAACGCATTCAATTAAAAAAATAATTGCGACAAGGATTAAACTTTGGTTGTTGTTGATTTTTTCTTTTTTCATGGTAGTTTTATTTTAATTTTCAATCTTTTTTTTTTTTAATTTTTTGCAATTTATTGTTGTTTTTGTAATTGTTGTCACGAAAATATTCCCTTAAGGCTGTATTACTTGTGATTTCTCCTGTTAAAAAAAAAAAAAAATTGTTTCCAGATAGTACTACCGAAACGATTCAGAAGAAGGTGATTAAAATCTACGTACAGTAATAACTACTACCTAGTTAACATGTCTAGTTTATAGCTACTCTGTAAAAATAGTTGGTAAATAAATTGACAATGTAAATTGTGTTGGAATTAATTACAAAGTAATACCTTTATATTATTAAAATGATTGCTAAAGTTAGTATTTTTATTGCCAGAGTGATTTTTAATTTTGAAATAAATTAATATTGAACACAGAAGTAAAAATAAGAAGAAAAATTTTAAATTCAATGAATGGATTGTAGAAGTGATTAAATTTATGAGAATATCCAATAAGGAATTTATAAAAAAAAAGGTCCCTAAGCCAAAAGCCTATAGCATTCATTATTCATTTTACAAAAAATAAATTTAATTATTTTAAAGCCTTAAAGTATGCAAATTTTCTTATTAAAATTTCAAAATTAAATAGTTTGAGGGGGCCTAGTGGTTAAGCACGTAATAGTTTGAGCATATAAGAACTCAAATCGTCTAAAAAACTTTTTATGGAGCAACACAAACTTTTCATTCAAAAAATAGATTTAAAGGATAATCTCTTGTCTCTCAGAAATACTGTTAAGTGAAAGCAAATGGTATTAAATGAAATTTTAATAGTAGGTACATATTTTATTTTATTTAGTAAAATTAATAAGATAATATTTCAACTGCTAAACACAGATTTACTACGTTGGCCAATAAAATTTTTTAACGCCTCTCAAAAGAAACATAGTATTATTAATTTTTACTTAAAGAAAAAAAATTGATGGCTGTATATAATTCCCTAAAAAATTTGAGAAATTTTTTATCATGTCAATATTTGTTTTAATGTCACTTAAATCAATTAAATAAAAAGTTTATAGTGTAGTGAAAATTATTTTAAATTACAACATCAAAACAAATTTTTTATTACTTTTGGATGATGTTATTCGGATAAACGTGAAAAAAGTGTTGCCGGGTTAGAAAAAATATCCACGATATTCCTAAATTATACTTCATTAAAGTTTATAGTGTAGTGAAAATTATTTTAAATTACAACATCAAAACAAATTTTTATTACTCTTGGATGATGTTATTCGGATAAAACACCGTCGGATAAACGTGAAAAAAGTGCTGCCGAGTTAGAAAAAATATCCACGATATTCCTAAATTATACTTCATTAAAGTATGATAAAATAAAAATAACGTCAATTTTTAGTAAATACCCCTATAATATTTTCCAATGTCAGAGATAGGTAGCCCTAATTCACTAAAATTAAATTAATTTCACGATATCTCCCCTTTAAAGCCGATAAAAAATTTTTATTAATCTTAATTTTCGTAAATCAACCCTAATTATTTCACTTAGATATTCCTCCAAAACAATTAAATGTTAAGAATTTTTAAAAAATTAAAAATTCTTATCTAACTTAATTTTTCTTATACTAAAAAGATCTATTACGAGTTAGATATTACACTATGGTCTATAAAACTTTAAATTAAACTTAAGAAATTCTATATAGGCTTTAAATTTTAGATGATTATCTATAATATAAATGAATTAATGAATTCAAATATTCCCAAAAATAAATAATCGCTTCAAGAATGTAAAAACAGTATGTCCTGAAAGTGAAATCATAAAATTGTGACCGTTTTTGGAGTTTAATAATTTTGAAAGTCAGTATCATCAAAACCACCTGGTTTAAAATATGTGTAATGCAATGAAAGGTTTTTCAGAATTTTAAAATTTTATTTTATTTCTTAATTTTTATGTACCAAAGATTTTTTTTTAATCTCGCAAAGTTTTAAACGTATAATGAGGTTATAACATTAAATAATTTTAAGCTTTCATAATAAAAATGTGGGAAACGGTAGCTAATAAAAATAAAAAATAAAAAAAAAATAAATATTTTTTAAAGATATAAACACAATCTGGGTACAAACCATTTAAAAAAAAATTTCTATTTATGAAACATTGTATTTAATGATTGTTATTAAATTAACACTTAATTATTTTTTTTTAATGATATTTAAAAAGTCATAATCAGTTGATTGCATTCTTTTAGAATATCTTCGTTTTTTTTTTTTTTTTTTTTTGTAAACTTTAACAATAAATTTGACACAAATTCTTTTTCTCATCTGCTCATTTTCAACAAATTTGTTAGTATTTAACGGCACTTAAGTTTAAAATAAAAAGAAAACAGTTATTTACTTGGCTATTAAGAAAAAAACAAAAAACTAATAATCTCTGTTAAAATTTTAATACGTGATTTTTTTTTTTTTTATTTTTCTTTTACTTAACTAACTACTAACTCGTTGTCATAAATGAGTTGTAAATGAGTAGTTAATATTTTTTCTTTAATCATAATTTCTTTTTTCTTTTATTACTTACTGTTATTCAGACCTTTTTACAACAACAACAACAATTATTTAAAAATATATAAAACAAAGAACAAAGGTATGGTCTTTCGTTACTGTATTTAAAAAAAAAAAGAATAAAATGAGTACATATATACTTAAAAAATATGAAACTATACAATAACAACAACACTATTAACAGAAGCTATTAAAATAAAATAGATGGGATCATTTATAAATTTTATTTGATATAATTAACGGCTACCAACACACACCATCATTAAAATAATGAAGAAACAAAAAACGAAAAAAAAAAAAAAACATAATTTTCAACTTTTCAAGCCTATAAAAAATTTATACAGATACTGTTGGTCAGGTGTAAATCGGGTGCGATTTATCACACTTTAATTATTTTTATTCTTTCTTTTTCTCGTTTTTTTTTTTTTTTTTGTTTGGAATTTCAGTGAAAATAATTTTATTAAGTGTTTGGTTACTTAAATGACATACTTGACACTATCACGTAATATCCAAATAACACTATCAAAATATATTATGCCAAATGACGTGAAAATAATGTTTTTCCGGGTTTTAAAAGGTAATATAAAAATTTTTAATACTTAATATCTTCTAATTTGTAAAAACAAAAAAAAAAAAATTAAAGAAATTATTATAATAAAAATCGTTATAATTATTGCAAATAAAAAAAAAAATTAAAATGCAAGATAATGTAATAAAATTAAAATACAAGAATAATAAAAGACAGTTGGATTGAAGTTATCTTCAAATCTGTTATAAATTTAACTTTATAGCTAAAACTATTATGTTTAATTTGAAAAGAAATAACTTTGGTAATTAAAGATATGAATAATAAATGTAATAAATTTAAAGAACCGTTAAATTTCATAATTATTTAATATTATCTACCTCTTTTACCTTAATTATAAAAATAATTTTATTTAATATTTAATAAAAAAAAAAAAAAAACTTAAGATAAATTTAATTAAAAGACTGCTCGAAAAGGAGAGCAACTGAAAATATGTTGGAGTTTAACTAAGAAGTTTAGTAAATTTGAAATAATTAGAAAAATTATAGTAGAAACGGTTCAGAATTATTATTAAATTATTTCAAATTATAATTCATTTCAAGATTTAAAAAAAACAAGGCAGAATGTAAAACAACCAATTTCAAAGGCGCACATTTCCAAAAGACATTAAAAACTGTTTAGAATTGCCTCTACGACCATAATTTGAAAATTAAAATTTCATACAATTAAAAAAAATGTTAAAAATAAAGAGACACTTTCTTCAATTTGAAGGTAAAATAGGGATTTTTCAAAGTTTGCGATGCTATAACTCCGTAATTGATGACGGAACTGCATAAAAAATTTATTCTACAACATTAATTTTCTTGTGAGACCTATACCCATGTTTAAAATGGATAGGTGGACTGACATAGGACCGGACAGAGTGATACTATGTAATAGCCACATTTTTTTTTTTTTTTTAGAAATGTGCTAAAAATTCTTAGACACCTTAAGGGTAGATTTGACTAAGTAAATAAAAAAAAATTAAATAAAAATTAAGGAGAATAGTGTAGCGTCGAAAAATACAATTTATTGTTGTATCATTCAACTTAACTGTGGAAGGAAAAAAAATCCATTACAAGAGGAAAATGAATTGAATATTCACACATCCACTTTAATTAAAGGTCTGCCGTCAAAATTATTTCTAAATTTCATAAATTTTAAATCTTTAATCGTAAATTAGAATCTAGTTTTAAAGTCAGTGTGATATTAAGTCTTATGTTATCAAGTTATATTACACAATTCTATATTTAAAGACAAAAATAACTTTGCGAAAAATAGCTAACGTTCAGAAGATAAAATTAAAAATAAAATGACAATCTAAAATTAACAATTTCTTCTTCTTGACAATTTTTTTTGAGTAAAGGCTTTTATAAATTTTCTATACTTAACTATATCAAATTTAAAATTACACACAATTATATTTTTTTAAGCTGAAATAAAGTTTAATAGCATAATACTATAGTATAAATAGTATAACACAATATAATACTAACTTTCAAATAATTTCAATGTTCAGTTTTTAAAATTAAGTTGGTTTTGAAACAAATTCATAGTTAAATAATAGATACTTCCGATTCAGCTATAGGAATGATTACTCAGATCTACAAGCAATAATTGCAGATGTTACGCATAGAAGCATTTTCGGTCCTGTCCTCTATTTTTTGTTCGCAAGAGTTATTCCACAATATGATAACTACTGAAATTCTGTCAGTTGACAACTCTATTTCACCACAAATAAATAAAATAATATCGTGGTCTCAAACATGCCGAATTAACTTAAACGAAACGAAAGAAACGAAATCATATTATTTTTAATCTTAAAAAGATAAGCCAAATATTCCGACCTTTATAAATAACCAAATTATAGCCTATGCCAACACTACTTAATATTATGGTATGAACTTGAATGCTAATTTCAAATGGGATAAGCACGTAAAGTAAAAAAAAACGGAAACTAAATATAAAATACAAAAATTTGAACCGGTGGTGGTTAGGATGTAAATCTGAATTATTAATCGAAAATAAAATTATGTTACCGGATTCACCTTTAAAAAATGCTTTTCAAATCAAAGAACTACGCCAAGTTTTAAAAGCTTCTTGGTATATATATGCAACTATGATTCACATCGGAACCTGCAGATTAACTTTCTTGATGAGATCAGAAAATTTAGGGTAAACCCCAACTAGCGATTGAGCACACATTAGAATACCAAAATCAAATTTGTACTGGATGTTAACGACAACAACATTCGTCGTTTTAAAAGAAGTTGATATACAAAGAACAGTAAAAAAATATAACTATTATTAAAAAAAATTATTTTTATTCATTGAATTGAAAATAGATTAGTGAACGTTAACTACACATGTAGCGACTGTTTAAATTCAAATATATATATATATACCATATTATTCAAATGAATAAATTTTTATTTTTTCTTTAATAAATACTTATGAAAGTAATAAAAAAAATTTGCCCAACTGCAGATTTAATAATTCTGTTTGATTAAAATTAATGTTATAGATATATTAATATAATTAAAAATATTTAAATTCATACCAGTTTTTATAAAATAAATTTCCTCTACCACTAATTATTAATTAAATGTTTCAACAGTATAAAATTTTAATGAATAATTTACATAAATTAGCTATGGCATAAAATTTATTTTTGTATTTTCAAAAGATTATAAAAGCTAATTTTAATTTATTATTGATTTATAAATATACAATTATTCATTCAAATAAAATTAATTAGTTATATATAATTGATTTACAATTAAAAGATATTTTTTGAAAACTTTTATTTAAGGTAACAGATATATGAATACATGTAATCAATAGTATCTGTACCAGTAAAACAGATATTCTTTTGTTTATAAGATCCCTACTCCCTACGAAAATTGTTTAAATAAAACATTCTTTATAGAAAACTATCTTCTTATATTGAATAAAACAACTGGAATGGTATTGCATATCATAGATTTAAATAATTTTTATTTTTCTAATGACGTTAAGGGCAAAAAAAAATATATGAAATATTACTTAAGATAATATTATTTAAGAATTTTTAATATAAAACTCGTCTTCTTAGCAAAAAATTAAAAAAATACGCTGTTAATATCGTGGGAGTGTGGGTTCGAATCCCATACACGTCGTAAGAGTTATTCCTCCTTATGACATTTAGAGCCACACCTGAACAGAATAGGCTGTGTAATTTCTTGCCCATATTTATGTGGCAAAGAAATGCAATAAAAAAAGAAAAAAACAAAACTTTAATTAAACCAAAACCCAAAAATTTTACCAAAATATTTAAAATAAATTCAAAAACCATTAAATAACTTTTTGTCCCACAAAAAAAAAGGAACAAAACAAAAAAAAAACTTTTGTACGAAATATAAAACTCTTTTAATCTACGACACTATATTTAAAATATTCAGTATTTATTCTTATATATATATATATATATTTACCATATAATATTCTCAACATTTAATTGTAATTTAAGGCAAAAACAAAAACATAATCAAAAATAGAAAAGAAAACAAGAAGGAAAATCTCATTTACAACAACTTTGTTAATTTAAAAAGAACCGAAAGAAAAACAATCAAATAAAAGTGCCAGAATCTAAAAACCAAAAAAAAAAAAAAAGAGAATTTTTAAATACAAAACTTCCGTATCCTAGATATCCAACATGTAAATATACTTCAAGAAAAAAAAGTCCTTGTCCTTTAAAATACATTTGTATGTAAATATGTATAAGAGAGAGGAATTATTCATAATATGTAAGTATTATGTTCAAAATTGTAAAAACAAAAAAGATCTGAAAGATAACAATAAACTACTACAATACTAAGTATATATTCAAATAATAGTCTAATATGAATGGGTACCTCTCAAATACTTCCCAGAAATACAAATATAAAAACTGTATTTAAAATAAATGAATAACAGATAAACGATAAGTAATCTCGAAAAGTCCATTTTGCTTTATTTTCTTTTGTTGGATTTATTTTTAAATAACAGAAAACACAAATAAAATAAAAATAAAACAAACAAACAAATAAAAGGATTCCGGAGCCTAGATTTTAATTTTTTTCTTTTTTTTTCTTCTTATATAAAAATAAGAGTACTGAACTAAACTTCCTTACTTTAAAATCCAATATTAATGAAAAAGTATATTTTGCTTTGGTAATTTTATTGTTTTACATTTTTAAAATAAATGTTAAATGGGGTAACGAATGAAAACTTTGTATGTGTTCAACCATATGATAGGGACTATTAAAGATTGAATGGGTTTTTTTTTTTTCTTTTTATCCATATTGCAATTTTATCTTTGTTTTAAATAATTTTGTATTTTTCAATTTCCTTAAACAATTACAAACTTTTTTATTTATTTTTTTTTTTTTTTCTACAAATCTACCTTTTTTGATCTTTCACTTTTATTTTTTAATACATACTTATATATGTGAAATGTGAATCTTATATGATGTACCGAGACTTGCAGAAGGAGTAAGCTTTTAATTTTTCAAGAATAAATTTAATTTTTATTTGTGTTTTTTTTTTTTTAAATACTAAAATTGTCTATGTTCTGAAACATTTAATCTCTTCTGTTCTTTTTTTTTTTGGTTTTGTATTAATTACAAAGCTAGTATATCCTTTTTATATATCCTGAAAAATTATCTTTTATTTTTCACTCTTGTATTACACCACCAACTTTTGGTTTTTTTTTTTTTTTGTTTGCTTTTGTTGTTTGTTTTTGTTATGGTTTTTTTTTTTTTTCTCTCTCCTCATTTTGCATCACACGATAATGATCTAAAAAAACCGATGTCAAATGTTTTGTAAATCCTAGAAGAGACCTTAAATGCAATGGTATACCATTTACAAAATACTTAATTTTAAAGAGTAGAAAACACAAATCTGTTCAACTTAATGATATTGCTTGCAATCTGTTTTAATTCACTTCAGTTATTTTTCTATAGTTTAGTAGACCATGGATTTATGTATTTAGTTTTATTGGTTTTATGTATCTAATAGTTTTTAAATAACTTTTGGTTTCTAAAAATAATTTTGCAGTCAATTTTTCTTTAATATTAAATTGGAGTTCATAAAATTTATAAAAAAATTTAAAGTTTTTTAAACCGAAAAAAAAAAAAAAAACAAAAAGAACAATAGATGAAAAATATAATTTTGAAGTACATTCAATGAACGGACATATACGAAAGTAACAAAAAAAGAATAAATGGTAAACCACAATTATCCGGAAGCAAAAAAAAAAAAAAAAAGAAAATGTAAAAGATATGGTTTACAACACAATGGAGGTTTGTTTTTTTTTTTTTTTTTAAGTAAAAAACGACAGAAATAAAAAAGAAACACTATGAAATGAAAATATTGCATTAACTTACAGAAAGAATTAACAGGAATAATACATTTCAAATTGCATATGTATTTTCAGATAAAATATAACTATATTTTAAAAGTTTTTGGGGACAAATTGTTATGGACCAAAAACACAAGTAATTTACAACAAAAACAAAAAAAAATAAATAAAAAAATAAATCATGACAGTATATTTTTTATTTTTTTACGTTCATAAATTCCATTTAGTGCCATAAATCTCAACAACGATAAACTATTATCACATGTTTTATATATATGTATAAAGTCGATTACACATATTATTATCCTCATTATTACTGATCTTAGTATAGGATAATGGTAGATAAGTAGATTAAATACAGGGGAAAATTAAATTATCATTAAATATTTGGTTTTGAGATTTTTGGTAAGAATTATTTAAATCTGATGATAAAATTTAAATTTTATTTTTGAATTAAATAATTATTTGAATGAATTCTAAAGAAATCTGGGTACTAATTGAAATTTTTTAAAAAATAAAACCGGAAAAGGTAAATTGCATCGTTTAAAATTATGCCTATGCAGTTCTCTGATAAATGAAAAGATAAATATTAATGCTGAAAGTTTCAACATTTGGAATTGATTATTTCTTACAAAAAGACAGATACTTACCTTTAAATGAATTTGTTTTTCATAAGTTTGTTTTACTCAAATATACTAAGGACATATAGTTATATAGTGTATAACGATAGGTGTATAAAACGTAATTTATATCAAAGTGTTAAGAAAAAATTGAAATAAAATAATCGATTTATTTTTCATTTATTTACCATTTAAAGATTGCTTTAGCCACTTTTGTAATGGTTAAGACACCGGTTTTTCATTCAAAAGGTCTCGAGCCCAAACTTTGGCTGAATCATATAAATTAATAAAAATAGTAATATAGAATTTTCTTATAAAATACGGGGTCTTTGGCTATCGATGGTCCTTCCTTGAAATAGATGATCGGAAATACCGAGACGAACAAAAAATTTAATTAATTTCATAAGATTTGTTAAGCATTAAAATATTGTTAAGCACTTTATGAAATGAATTTTTTTTTTTTTCAGAACGTGCAAAGTTTTGGATCTAGAAAATAATAGGATACTCAAATTGCAGAGAAAAGGAAATATTTTGCGCTAAAAAACTGTTACATTAATATTTGATTTTAAGCCCTTAAAATTCGAAACTGGGAAGCTCTAGAGTAATATTTGACAATGCCTCAATACCAGAGACCAACTCTGAAGAAGGTGACGGATTATTATTTGTTCACTAAATCTCGTATATGTTTATATGTTAACATAATATGTATGTTTATTAGTTTATATAAATAAATAAAAAAAAATGCTTTACAAAGCTGTTTTATACATTTTTTTTTATTTCGTTTTATTTGATTTCAATTTTATCAAAATAAAACTAAATGATGGTTGAAGAATAGTTAAAACTCCATAAGTTCTAAGGCAGTGAAAATAGACCCCGTCATGCCATACAATTTTTTGTTCGTCTCGATGATCGTCTGATTGATCGGACATACCAATTTCAAAGAGAGAGCCAAATACCCTATATATATAATTAGTATAATATAATTAAATAAAAAATAAATATTCTAAAATTAATATTATATCGTAATATATAAGTAATTCTTGTATAAGATAATAGATGTCGCACAAATAAAAATACTTGTATTTCATAATCTTTTACAATAGCTATAGCCGAATAATTAACTGCTTAGTGAAACTATAATTAATCCATAAATTGAAACTTAATCAAATATAAATATTAAATGACTTAATGGTTACCCCAATACACCTTATTGGAGTGAAAAGGAAGAAAGAAAAAAGATTGAAAGCATTTATACCACAAATTTTGTCTTAAATAAATATTAATTATAAATTATCACATCTAAATTTTTTCTTCTTTCATTAGCATAAAACTTTCTTATAAACAAAATTAATTAATTGAATTAAAATTAATTCTTGAACAAAATTAATTAATGTTTCCTGTACAAATTTTTATCTTGAATTTAAAATTTACAAATTTATTTATTGAAACTTATCTTACCTTTCTTCTAATAGAAGGAAATTTAAAAAATTTTTCCACATTAGATTAGATTAGTTTTTTTTTTTTTTTTTTTGCAATTTCGACAATTTTATTCACATTAACACAAGATTGTTATATCCTTAAGCTGACATTAATTCTATAATAGTATAATAGTCTATATAGTCTATATTCTATCTATATATATACAATATACAAGATTAATACCATGTTCTAACACAAATTTTTTATTTTTTATCAATCATTCATTATCATTAACTTTTTAAAGTTTTATAACATAGTCTGAATGTCTGAACATAATGCAAATCAACTATGTATCCATAATACCTTTAAACGGATTTAGGAAATATTCTTAAACCAATTCAACTATTCAAGTATGTAAAATAAGAAGAAGATAATCTAGAAAAATTAGAGAATTAATAATAAAAAATAAAATAATAAAAAATAAGTCATGTCAATTTATTTAATTTTAATTTAGTTATAGAATAAGCAGTACAGTAGCAGTAACAAGAGCTTATATTATGTATAAACCATAAAAATATTATGATTTTATATATAATAAGTATATATATGTATACATAGTCATTATCATATATAATGAAAAATGTAAATAAAATTGTACCATATTTTTTTATTCAATAAATGACTTTGGTTTTTCCTTTTTCTTTCTTTTTTTGCTCAGTTTTGAAATTCTTCACTTTAATTTTATGCTCGGTCATTCAAATAACTCACCTGGTTTAATCCATTTCAAAAGCACACTTTTTTTTTTTTTGTTTTTTTTATGTAGGTATATCTGAAGTTTTTTGTTCCTACTAAAGGTGCGTTAATAGATCTGTTTCTACTCTTCATTTCTTTTTTCTTTTTTTCTTAACAAAATATGAATTACATACTGTACAAGAAATAAATTTTTCAACAAAAAATAACATTTCTAAGAGGAAAAACTTTTCTTTGTTTTGTTTTTTTTTTGTTCATTTATATCAGAATGAATTGGAAAATTTTTATTAAAAAACATGTAACATATATATATATATGTATATGTACACATCCATATTTTATTTTGTATCTTTTTTTGTACGGTATCTACAGATGCGATCTGCCTAATAAATTTACATATATACATATGTTGAATAATATTAGTAACTATTTAAAATGGACATAAAAACAATTTTAAAACATCCGTAGTTTTTTTTTGTAACTCTAATATAAAAAAAGAAAAAAAAAAAAGGTTATTTCATTTCAATTAAGCAAAAATAATCAAATAAATTTCTACGCAGAATGAATGTTTATATGCAAAATACTTAGTTAAGAAATTTTTAATGTTAAATCAAGTCATTTACATGAGTCACATTCAATCTTTAAATATAAAAAGAATATAAAAAGAAAATTAATTTTATAATTTTTATAGAATTACAATAATGGCAGATGATAGATCATGACTTTATAATAATTTATAGATCAATCTTTAAGAATCTTAATATAAAAATGTATTATAAATTAGAATTTGGTATAAATATACGGATATATTTTACATACATAACTAAGTATTATATTCAATTAACAGGTCATTGGCATAACAAATTTCATTGAATTCATTGAATATTCAATATGATTGTACTGAACAGTGAACAGTAAGATTTTTGATTTTAAAAATTACTTTTTTTAAGTTTTATGAAGAGAAAAAAATGGTCAATAGATTTAGAACAATTTAAAAAGATTAAATCCCAATTGTAATTTTTCTGACAGGACAAGTGATGGATGAAATTTATACACCGGTTTCAAATCGTAGAAACCTTGAGTATATATGACTGTATGTAAAATTAAAGGGTTTTAAAGGTGTATAGAAACATTTTCAAAAAGATAATAAAATGCAAATGCATGCATAGAATATTGTGACTATAATTTGTATCAAAATTTGTATAAAAAAATATTATGGAAAATCACATCCTTCAATTTTAAAGAAACTCAATATATATATATACATAATGTTGAAATTTTAATTTTTGTATATTTCTTTTACAAAAGCATATACAGGTGTCAAAGTTACAGATCTCTAAAAACAGCCAATTTTCAATTTTTCGTCGGCCATTGTGGCCAGGTTTTAAACAGACAGAAGTAAAAACATTTTTAGTTCAAACATTGGTAGTTTATGCTTAAGAATTTTCTTTTTTGTCAAAATTTCAATGTTCTGGCAAATAAATTTTCGAAGATACGAAGAACCAAAACTGAGGAAAATTTTCCGTTTGATATAACGGTAAATTTAAATACTAAATTTTTATAATTTATATAAAATTAAAAATTTTCCTATGGAACTTGATCTTTTTAGAATTCTTATTACAAAAAAAATTTCAGCAGCATCTGCATGATACAATGAGTCTCTGTAATGAGTAATGCTTCCTAAAAAAGGTATTTGATAAAAGTATTACTTTCATGATCCTCTTCTTGGTTAACATTTAATTACCCTATTTTAAATAAACGCTGTAGAAGTTTTGGAAACAAACGGACAGAGAGAGTGAAACTAGTTAATAAGAATATTTTTTTCATTAATTTTGTTTACTAAATTTACTAAAAATTAATTATGTTAGATATTAGAATATTTAAATATACCTACCATTTAATTTATAATAATAAATTTTTTTTAAACAAGATTTTAGAAGAACATGATGAAAAAAAAATTCTAATTAAAAAGAAAGAAATTATGAAAAAAATCTACTTCATAACAAGACACTTAAAATCTATCATCGTTGGGGTCATTATATATTAATCAGAATCGAGGTTAAATGAAACTATTTAATTTTTATTAATCCATAAACAGTTAACAAGAAGAATTTACATATTTAACAAATTGTTCTAAATGAAAATACACACTAACAAATAAAAATGATGTCTTTTGCAAATAAATTGCAGACAAAATTCCTATTTGACAGTTGAAATGGATCATTTTTTATGTTAAATAGCAGACCACCATGACAGCTTTTTTTTTTTTTCCTTAGTGTTAAGTATATGTTTTTTTTTAAAACAGGAAAAAAATTATAATATTACATATACAAATATACATATTATATACATACTCCAATAATGATAAAATATGTTACAACAATCTACAAATCCTTTTAATTTAACATGTATGTAGGTAAATACATTTTAAATAAAAATATAATTTTCATGATTTAAATTTTCATAATTTAACAAAATAATAAAAAAACAAGGCAGAATGTAAACCAACGGTTTTTAAAGGCGTATATTTTCCAAAAATAATACAAACTGTTTAGAATTGTCACTTGCATCAAAATTTTCTTAGAATTTCATATACTTAATTAGCAAAACTGTGTAAAATAAAGAGACACGTTCTTCAATTTTAAGGTAGTTCTCCATAATTAAACCATTAACACATGTAAAATTATAAAGCTGAAGGTTTAATTTTTACCTTTTCTTTTGAAAATATTTGTACAGGTGTTTAAAAATAGTAAAATTTCAATTTTTGAGGCCTAATAGTCCATATCCTTTGGCGTTCTGTCACTGCACCATCTTTTCTATATTATACACATGTAGTTTATCATATATTTAAACAGGGGGTGACAAAAAAAAAATTTCTGACACAACTTACATTAATTCTAAAATAGCTTTTATATCTCAAAGTTTCAAGTCCCTATCCAAAAAAAAAAAAAATGTATAATTTTGATATTAATTTACAACGGCAAAACGTTCTGTCGAATGCCATTTTTAAATTGAAAAAATATTAAGCAGAACTTGAGATACCTATACACCTTTAAAAATAAGGCTTCTTCAAAGTTTGAGGACCTGAATCTGGACCTGTAGGTAGGGATATATAAAAAAAAGTTGTTCTACAACATTAATTTTTTTATAAGACCTATCCATGATTAACATTTCATTGCTCTATCTTTAACGGTGTAGAAATTTTGCAAACAAACGGACGGACGAACGGACGGACGGACGGACGGACAGAGTGAAACTAATAAGCACATTTTTTCAAAATTTTTTTTGGAAATGTGCTAAAAATCAAATGCAAATAAATTAAATATGTATTTAATAGCGGTAAAGTGTTTACATTTAAATTTTTTAAATGAAAAATTTTAAACATTACATAAAAATTACTCCATTTTTTTTTTTTTTTTTTTTTGTATTTGATGATAAAATTAATGGATTATAAATTATTAGTTACAAGTAAACAAATTTAAAAATATATGTATATATTTAATTATTTTAGACTTTAAATTGCAAAAAAAAAAATGGTTTTTTTTGCTTAATATGTAATACATACGATGATTGCTGTGGTTATAAATTATATTATCATTAATATTTAATTTGTAAGTATGTATCTAGTTTTTAACATATTTAAAATAACAGTAGTCATAAATAATTTTTATGTCATAATTTGTTGGTAAATCTAAAATAAATTGTTGTCATAATAACCAGAAGTTAAAAAAAATTTTTTTTTTTTTATTGTAATGATTTATTTGGCCAATAAAAAAACAATTAAATGAACAAAATAACGTGAGAAAAATTTTTAAACAAAATATTTTGATATAATTATCATTTATCATTATATAATTATCATTTATAATTATCATTTATATTTATCATTTTTTATACATTTTTAAAAATATCTATATCTAAAGTATGATTTAATTTATAAGTCTTATATTTGCAAGTTTATATTTATAAATTTTAATTTAAGCTTATAAGTCACATTCACGAAGTTACAACTCAATAAGTCAACACAATCAAAAAAAAAATAAATTAAATTAATAAACTTGGTGACGTTCATAATGTTAAAGGAGTCAAGGAGTTAAAATTTACAGCATCTTAAACGAAAGAAAAAATAAAATATTTCGGAATATCAACAACTTTGTACATTATGTTATGTTATATGTACAACCAAATAATATATCCAGTTTAAATCACCAAATACATTAAAAATACAATTGAAAAATTAACTAAATTAAGTATACTTATAACAGATTATTAACAGAAAGAGAAAAATTTTTCTTTACAAAAAATTTAATTAAAATTACACCATTCATTATATTTGCCTTACTTCTTTACAAATAAGATTACTTATTTGAATTTCTATTAATATTCTATTAAAACAGGTCTTACGGTAAAAATTTTTAATTTATCCAAATAAATCACAGATGATTTTCATAAAAATTTATTTAAGTATTAGAATAAATCAGAAGTTTAAACACGTGTTGTTTAGGCAATTTTAACATTACAATGTTTACTGATGAGTCTAATAATGTTGAAAGAACGACAAACTCGTAACATATTATAAAATATTCAAATAATATTTAATATTTTTCCTGGGACCGGTGCTAACTTTCGACGCCCCCTGCAAACAATTAAAATACAATAAATTTTAATTAAATTTACTAAACCATCACTTAACGTCTATATTTATCGTATATTTGTATTGAAATTTCTTAAATAAAAAAAAAACATAGGAAACATTTATATATATACATTTAAATTAAACAAATCTCCTAAATCGTTTTGTTCTTTTAAAATGTATATAAAGAATCAGTAATTTGTCATTTACAATTTTTCATTTTTAACTTTTTACTTTTTCCAAAAAGAAACAACAAAGAACAACTAACTAAAACCACCCTTAAAGAATAAATATTTATCAAAAATAACAAAAAGCATGAAAAAAAAACTGTATATGGAACAGAAACAGGATATACAGGACTACAAAAGAAAACAACCGGAAGATTAAAGACACCTTTTAAGCATAAAAACAAGTAAAAACATCAAACAAACAAACAAGTAAACAAACCATTCATTATAATTCACTGTTGCAAGCTATAAATATCATTTTAAGTCATATATTATATTTTAGCCACCCGCCATATACATCCGGCTCCATATTTTCTTTTTTTTTTTTGTATTCGTTAGTTTTTTTTTTCAGGACGAAACTTGAATAAAAAATTAAACACCTAAAAAATGAGCTAAAAAGATAATACTACAAATCCAACAACAATAAACTATAAACATATAAGTATGTATGTATACTATAGGAAGGAAATATATTCATATATATTAGAATTTAGTTTAGAATTAAAGACTTTAGGACATATTATCATTTTGTATTCAGGCTATTATCCTTAAATTTGTAATAAGAACAAAAACATAAAAAAGGAAAAAGAATTTAAAAAAATAGAAAACGAACACAATATTAAATTTCCAGTTTGCAAATTCTATTAAAAACCAATATTAAAGATTTTACGAAGAACCGATAAAAAAAATAAATTTAAAGACATATTCGCAGTAAAAGAAAAAGCATATATAAGCAGTTTTTTTTGTTTGGTGCTTTTCAATTTTGGAAGAAAAAAGAAGAGAAGAAAAATTCTACAAAAATTACAAAAATTAGATTTTCAAATTAAGTACGAAATTCAAATGAAATTCAAACAATACATTTAGAAAATTCATTGCCACAAGCTAAAACAATAGCATCTGAAGATGAGGGCAATATTAAAGAGGTGGAAAACTTTTAATACTTTTGTTAATTTAAAAGATTTGGTTAAAAGTTTTCCAATTACAATTATATTTATGATTAAATGTATCAGAATAATTGTAATATGATTATAGTAACTAGCCGTCCTCTTAATCAAAAGGTCTTAGGTTTACGCCAATAACTTAAACTCCAATAAATGAATAATGTATAAATATAATATTTAGGTTTTATAATCTTGTGCAACATATAGCTACAGCCCAGTAATCAACGATTAACTAAAACTAAGGAAATTAAAGTTTAATCTAATAAGCGACATACTTAGAGGCTATGTTCTTGAGGGAGTGGGAATTTTGCCTCCAGCTATAATATTTCTGTCAGCCCTACTACTTCTAAGAAAATTAAAATCTGTATAGGGATTATTGCTGGGAGTTCATCTTCGCCAAAACAATATGCTCCTAGAACCATATATCTTGCTCGTAGCAAAGCTCGGCAGTTTTTGAGGATGTAACTTGAGTTACATCCTCAAAAACTGCCGAGCTGAGTTTTTGAGGATTTTCCGGTTATAGTTTCCCAAAACCATCTACGATTCTCTGAGCCCAGATTTTTCACTCTATAGTTTGCTCTTTCAGTTTTCCTCTTCGAGTGTTTCTCATATTTTGTGTTTACTTATTCAGTTGATTATCACAGTCTCTGTCTGCCCTTTAGTTCTCTATAAATTAGCTACTAGATTGGGAAACAGAAACATTTTTCTTGCCACTTGCTGTAGGACTAAAAAACATTGAGCAACTTTTCGTATTCATTTGGAAAGAGTCTATACCAAAGTAAACTAAAAGAAACAAAAGTAAATATTATTGGCCATAGCACAAGTAAAATCCGCATATATGCTCCAAATTCTATTACTAAAGCTATGCTGAATATGTTCCCTGAATAAAAAAGATGTCTGTTGGTGCTACAAATCAAAAATGAAATAATTATATCCTTATCATATGCTTCCTATAGCTCAGTAAAGAAATCCATAATTGTTTATTTGGTTAAATTAATAAATATTTGATGCGAATGTGTTCAGCCCGTCAGTTTTGTTACAATCATTTCGTAAATATTATTTTTTTATTTTGATTGTTCAATTCACTAATTAATACATAAAGTTAAAGATATCGGAACTACAAAATATTCCTATCACTAAGCTTTCAAACTTATTTATTTTTAAAAATTTGAAAAAACCAAAAAAAAATTAAGTTCAAAAGGGACATTCGATGTTCTTCCTAAACATTTTTGCAAATAAATATTCAATAAATATATATCTCTATATCAAACAGACTATTTACCTATCTAACCTAACAAAGGTTTCCATATAAAATATCTAGCTATAATTTAAAATAATTTTATTTCCCATATTGTTTTAAATACTGTTCATACCTAATATGTATGTTTCCACTCTAACTTTTAAAAAAGTGCAAAGAGTAGCAAATCATTATGACCCCAAAAGGTCGATCTTTTGCAACAGAGATAAAAATTGTTAAATTCTTTTTTCATACCTTTACCAAAACAAACGATTTTATCTAAAAGTCTTGGATTAAACAAAAATAAAAATAAAAAATTATTTTCCTTTGTGGTTTATTATTTTTATAATATCCAAATGAATAAACCTGCGGTCTTTGCATTTATATCTTCTATTCATCGTTTTCAACTTTTCTTTTTAGATATTTTTTGTGTGTGTGTTTTTTTAGATATTGCGTGCCATCATCTTATTATCAACTTATACCGAATAGGTCATTCCTGCTCTTTTACAAAAAAAATAAAAAAAAAAAATAAGAATAACAAAATTAAAATAGGAAAAAGAAAAGCCGAAGAATAGGTAACGAGCCGATAATTTATCTTTTGTTAATTTAAAAGATGCGTTTCTTGTTTTTTTTTTATTTTTAACTAGAAGCGTTCTCAGACCATCTTTTGGAAGCTGTACTAAATATATTATGTTGGTTGAATTCAAGAACAAAAATATGAATTATGATTTTCAAATAGGTGGAGATGGGGCACCAAAAAAAAAATGTAAAATTTAAAAGAACAATTTGAATGTTTCAGTTATTGCATCATTTACTGCGGGTACAATACTTATAGAAAGTACAAAAAACTTCAATAAAATAAAAAATAAAAGTCAAGTTATAGATATAGACAGGTAAAAAATATTTATCAGAATTGTTAAATAATAAAATAGTTATGATCCATAGAAAAAATTTAACAAAATTTTTTTAATATTTTTCTTTTATGTACTAAAAATGTTTTTTTTTTTTATTTCTTTAAATGTTCACTTCTATACATGTACTTAGGGCTATGTTTTGAATTGATGATATAATATTACTTCCAATTACTACAAGGTGAAAAGGTACGGGATAACAAATATGTATTCAAAGAGTACTCAAAAACAAATCTTATACAATATATTATACTCACAGAAGATTGAGTAATTGTTTTATATTCTGTGATTTATTACACCCTTCTGATGTATGTACATGTACTACTGATGCACTCAGATTGGTACAAAATAAAAGTGTATACAGTAAGCAAAACAAATCGATTTACTAGAAAAGAAATTAAGTAAGAAATACAAATCAGAGAGAAGAATTTGGAAAAGTGAATGGAATGCCAATATTTTGTCTTGAATGATATTTTAAAAGATTCAAGGGAAAAAAATTGGAATTAACTGACGCATTGGTTTTTTTTTTGAAGATTTGCAATTGCGACAGGATAAATAGTTTAGTCTTATAACAAATGGAGTGCAGTATTTTTTTCTTTTTCTGCTTCCAATCCATGACTGGATGTACCGCAGCTACATCAAAATGTTTTTTTCACGTTTTTATAGATAGTTTGGTATATTTTTGCCGTTGTCCGGTTTTATGAACTAGCTTACAAACTGTTCAAATTCCGGTACAATTTATGATGATAGTCCAATGTTTGTAGTTGCGGAGTACAGTATATGAAAATCTAATTCGGATAATCTTAAGTTTCAACAAATAAAAAAAAAACGGATCATGAAATATGAATCAAAAAATATTTTAAAAACTGAAAAATATACGTTTACTTTAAAATACTTTATACATTTTGAAGAATAATTGAAAAGCAAATTGTTAATTGAACTGTCAATAAGAGAAGTAAAACCGAAATGCTAAGAAATATTTGAAGGAGTGAAAATTTGTGTGTAAAAAACTGAGAAGGAAACATTTACAAAAAGAAATGGCAAAAATAATGAGATTTCATCAAAATTCAGCCTTATTAAAATTCACAATTCAGGTAATTTAAAATTCAGACAATTCAAAATTCAGATATTTAAAATTCATACAAATATTCAGAAAAAATTCAGATTTTCATTTTTCGTGTGTTTCAGATTTAAATAGTGGAGACTTTCCGCCCACAAATCCCCGCTAAACTATTTATTGAAATCTTGATTTTCTAACCAACTTTAAAATCCCTCCTAATTATGTTTTTATATACATAAGTATTTACTTGCATATATATTTAGTTACATATACATATTTTAACAATGTTCATATGCCCTGAATTTTTTTTTGTTTTGCAGAATTTAGAAATTTTTGAATTATAAATTGTCTGAATTTTGATTTTTCCAAATAAATTGAATTTGACTGAATTTTAAACCATCTATATACATAAAACATTTTAAACATTTCACATTTGGTGATTCAATCAGCTTTAAAATCAAATACATAATCTAAAGCATCCTATATACATATTATATTATACATATTATATTCTATTAAAAGTACAAAAAATTCAAGAACGTTCTAAAAAACGTTTTATTTAATAAATTTAAATTATTCATTATTAATATATGTTAAAAAATATAATATACAAAATACATTTTATACAAAAAAAAGAATTTTTATAAAATTTTTTTCATTGTATAATAGAAAAGCTAACTTATAATCTCGCATATATATATATATATATATATATACATTTTTATACACACCCTTTTATTTGTGTTTAATTTTAATAGTATTTCATCTTAATAAATTCCATAGATCCCAAAAATTTAAAAAATTTTTAAAATGCAATCCCGTCTGATTCTATTTTACCATATAAAATATAATTATTTCATTCTTTTTTTCTTCATTTTATTTTTATATCCTTTACACATCCTCACCATCATATATACATTTTTAAATCATTTTGTTACTTATTTTTTATAACATCACATTTACATCACAACAAGAAAAAATATAGGACATCAAAAATACTTTAACCATTAAAATCTACCTATCTAAGAATGTCAATTCAGAGAATTGTATACATGACGGAAATTAATTGGTACAGAATTTTACCCATAAAATAAAAAAAAAGGTTATAAACTAAAAATTTTATTAAAAACTAACATGGTGTAAAAATTTAATTAAGTGGATCTTTTTTTTCGTTTTAATAGTATGCAATGGTATTATAAAAATTATTTTGTTAAAATTCAAATTTTATATTTATGAACTTTTATGACAAGTTTATAGACAAAGTTTTATATGATGAAGAATTTTATAAATAATGATGAATTCATTAAATTTTTATATAAATATTTTAATATTTAATTTAAAACAAAAAAAAAACTTATTTTTACGTTGTTATATGTATTTAAAAATTTTTGTAATAAATATTCCCCAGATTATTAGAAAACTTGTACTTTTCAAAATAAAATTTAATAAAAATCACTTTAAAACCTCATGCACAAAATAACGGTAATATTAGCACTTTCCTACAGTTCGAATTTTAAATAAAAATGTTCTACAATTGTGATTTTGAAAAAAAAATGTATTGAAATTCGGCGGAATTCCCAAAAAATATTGGTCAAACTTAAAATTTATAAATAAGTACCTACATATAGATTATGTTTTTCATAGTTTAAGAAATATTACATAAAACTTTTCCTGTTAGCAGATAGTGAAAAATTCGACACAAATTAAAATTTTCTGGAAAAAAACAACGATCGAGCAAAACTATTTTTATATACATTTGTATAAATATATGTAAAACTATTCTACTTTTATTTACAACCACAATTTTGGCTTCTCTTCAATTGTCAAATAATTTACAATCAATTATCAAAACTCTCTGGTAACACTTAATCCAATAAATAACTTTATTTCTATATACAATATGTACATCCTATATTAATTGCAAAAACATAAAATTACCTTATAATTTTTTTCCATTCTTAATTTTTTACTTGTACCGGTAACATTTTATTACTGTCAAATTGATTTTTAAACAATCTAAAAGCTTTAGAAAATTCCAACAGAAAAAGCCACATATTAACAAAAAAAAAAAAACAAACAAACAAAACATAATAATAATAATAATAATAATAAATTTACGTACGTACGTACCTGGCACAAAATATTTAAGTAATTGAAAAAAAGGAACCGGATCATCTCATACCATTCCATTAAGAAGCCATAACATCAAATTAAATTTTACATATTATGATACTTGATATATTAAATATATCTTAAATTTCAATATTATGTAAAACCTCTATCCATATGCAATACGTGCATAAGTATATATTATATTATAGTTAAGAAACTTAAAAAAGGAAATTTAAAATAAAATAGAAAGAATTTAAAAGTTGAAAATTATGGGTAAAGGTATATAAATTAAATTGAAAAATTCAAATAATTTTCATCAAACATCAACCATCATTAACTTTAAAAATTTTATAACTTGTAAATTTCATATAAGTACCTACCTATGTATATATATTTTAAAATGGAGATAATAAATATTCAGTAGTCTCTCATTGACACCTACATCCATACCATGTCAATTCTAATAAATTTTCGATATATAAGTAGTTATGTATACTTAGTTACATAGTATAGGTATAAATTTTCATTCATTCATTTATTTATTTACATTCATTTTTGTCTTTTCCGTTTATTTGTTTTTTTTTTTTTTTTTTTCACCTCCTTCCAAGCAAATTAATGTCTAAAATGAATGCCTAGACTTATGTTAAAAATGGTGAACATTGACACTGTATCATGTAAAAAGCATTCCAATGCTAATGTGAATTTATTTCAAAAGGTTACAATTTTGTAAATTTTTATTATGTAACCCAATAGATAAATTTTTTAAATTCCATTCCCTTTATTGAAACGATGCGTAACGTGTTATTTATTACAAAAAAAAAAAAAAAAAAAAACAATCTCTCCCCTCTTCTCATCCTAAATCTCTAGTGTCCTCAAAATGGAAATAAAATAATATGACCATATGATTAAAATTACAATAAAATAAGGGTATACTTAGATAAAAACCGGGAGTAAAAAAAGAAGTTATAAAATAAAAATGAGGTGATGATGATAATGACTAAATGCAGATATAAATTTCAAAAACAAAAAACAAAAACAAAAAAAAAGTAAAAAATTAAAGTCTTTAAATACAAGGTAACTCGAAATGATGATCCCTTCATCAGGTACACATTATACAAAAAAAAAAATTAAAAAGTATCGTATTGCAGTATTTGACATGGGACTAAGAAAATATTTCAATAAAAAATTGTTATTTTTTTTTTTCCGTTTTTTTTTTTTGAGGTTGAGGTTTTACATAATTCTAGTCTGATTCCATTAAAAGAAGAAACATTGAAAAAAAATTAAGTTAAGCCATTTTTTTTTGTTTTTTTTTTTTTTTTTTTTAATTCACATTCAATTTCTTTTTACGTATCAAGTTTGTGGTTTTAGAATAAAAACAATAATTCAAAGTACACCTGGTAATTATGTGGGAAAATTCTTTTGGCTATATAATCAAATTATTTTATTTTTCATTTCAAGGCTGATTGATTAGTATATATATATATTATTAATCTTATTATTGCAATTGATAACAAATTCAAAGAAATAGAAATACGCAATTTTATATTTTATACTATATTAGATTGGCTCCTTCTTTTTGATTAATGGTTCTAAAGAATAGCAAATTGTATTATTTAACACTGATTACATGGAAGACAGTTTTTTATACATAATTAGCATTTATAGGTTCGAAATATTTCGTGTCTTCTTTTCTTTCCCTTTCCATTGATCACATCATGAAAAATTCGGTAGATATACACAATACAACTGATCCCTGCCCTTTGACACCACTCTAGCCTCTCCATATATACGCTCATATTGAAACATCACTATACCGAACAGATGATTCACTTTTATATGGTTCCCTCTGTTAAGTTAAGTAATCCATATGAATGAAACTGGTACCCAAATTACTCTTACTCTGTTTAAAAAAAAGAAACTAATACTTAGTACGTTAGTGAAAGCTTTCTAAATGAAAACTATCTAAATTCCGAACTTCAATTTATCATCAATTACAAGAAGAAATTCCTTTTAAAAACAGGTGATTAAACAATATAACAATTCAACTAACATTCATCATCACTGTCCTCAAATAATGGCAAGATATTTTAATACAAGAAAGAAAAAATAAAATAATAAGTAAGTATATTTGCTTCCTTTTCAACGATACCCACCTTACATCATTTTTTCATTTGGTTTTCTTTATTCCTTTAACCATTATTTTTTTTTGTTTAACAACTATGTTTATTATCAAACAAAATTAAAAAAATCCCCTTTAGCTTCATCCAATTCATATGCATTTGAATTATAAATTCCCCTTAGTCCTAATTTTTAAATATCTGTATACGTATTAATAATACAGATATATATATATACATATATGTAAAAATGTATGTACAAAAATTGTCTGCAAAATTGTAAATTTATCCAAGTGAAGTGTTAATTACACTTCGCGGCGCGTTAACTACGTGCTTCTACTACTGCCTTTTAATGTTGTTTTTGTTGTTACAGTTGTTGTTGCCATTGTTGCTAATGATATTGTTTCCTTATTTTGTTTTGGTTTTTAGTGAAATTATGTTGCTACGAAAATGAGAATTTTCAAAAAAAAAAGAGAAAAAATGCATTCACAAAAACTTTGTTTTGTAGACAACATCGACAACATCCATATAGAATGCAGGCAGGCAGGCAGGCAAACAGGTAGGCAGCTTTCCCGCTTATTGGAAACACTAAAAACAACAATAATATATAAAACGAGGAAGAGTGCAGTAGAGTAGACTGTGTCAACTCTGGGATACCCGTATGAACGTAATATATCCTGTTTCTATAAAACTTGATGATCATTCGCAAAATTGCAGATACCTACATTGAACAGACACTGGGTTATTTCCATTTAAAGAAAGACGTTGTATGGCAGCTACTCGAACCCGGCGGCCGAAAATGCTGGAGTTAAATAGCAAAACTAACAATTTTACAAAAGTAACGTAAAAAAATGTTCAGCCTCCTAGCTCCTCTATTTTTTGAGTTATAGTGCGGACGGACACTGAGTTCTTTCATTTAAAAAGAGATTTTGTATGGCAGCTACCCGAACCCGTCACACCACCACAACCAAATTTTGCAGAAGTTGTTGCCATAAAACTTGATCATCATTTGCAAAATTTCAGATACCTAGATTGAACAGACACTGGGTTATTTCTATTTAAAGAAAGAAGTTGTATGGCAGCTACTCGAACCCGGCGGCCGAAAATGCTGGAGTTAAATAGCAAAACTAACAATTTTGCAAGAGTGACGTAAAAAAAATTTCAGCCTCCTAGCTCCTTTATTTTTTGAGTTATCGTGCGGACGGACACTGAGTTCTTTTCATTTAAAAAGAGATTTTGTATGGCAGCTACCCGAACCCGTCGCACCAGCACAACCAAATTTTGTAGAAGTTGTTGGCATAAAACTTGATTATCATTTGCAAAATTTCAGATACCTAGATTGAACAGACACTGGGTTATTTCTATTTAAAGAAAGAAGTTGTATGGCAGCTACTTGAACCCGGCGGCCGAAAATGCTGGAGTTAAATAGCAAAACTAACAATTTTGCAAAAGTGACGTAAAAAAAATTTCAGTCTCCTAGCTCCTTTATTTTTTGAGTTATCGTGCGGATGGACACTGAGTTCTTTTCATTTAAAAAGAGATTTTGTATGGCAGCTACCCGAACCCGTCGCACCACCACAACCAAATTTTGTAGAAGTTGTTGCCATAAAACTGGATCATCATTCGCAAAATTTCAGATACCTAGATTGAACAGACACTGGCTTATTTCTATTTAAAGAAAGAAGTTGTATGGCAGCTACCCGAACCCGGGGACAGAAAATGCTGGAGTTAAATAGCAAAACTAACAATTTTACAAAAGTGACGTAAAAAAATTTTCAGCCTCCTAGCTTCTCTATTTTTTGAGTTATCGTGCGGACGGACACTGAGTTCTTTTCATTTAAAAAGAGATTTTGTATGGCAGCTACCCGAACCCGTCGCACCAGCACAACCAAATTTTGTAGAAGTTGTTGCCATAAAACTTGATCATCATTTGCAAGATTTCAGACGCCTAGCTTTATTAACTTCCAAGAGGTGCAAGAAGCCTGAACCGGCTGTTCTAGGCCAAACAAATTTTACAAAAGTTGTTGGCATATAACTCGACACTTCTTTACTAAATTTCAGATTCCTAGCTTCGATAAACACTGAGTTATTCTCATTTAACCGGATAAGTTGTATGGCAGCTACCCGAACCCGCCGCACCTCCACAACCAAATTTTACAAAAGTTGTTGCCATAAAACTTGATCATCATTTGCAAAATTTCAGACGCCTAGCTTCATTAGGTTCCAAGAGGTGCAAGAAGTCTGAACCGGCTGCTCTAGACCAACCAAATTTTACAAAAGTTGTTGGCATGTAACTCGACACCTCTTTACTAAATTTCAGATTCCTAGCTTCAATAAACACTGAGTTATTCTCATTTAAACGGAGAAGTTGTATGGCAGCTACCCGAACCCGGTGCACCAGCACAACCAAATTTTACAGAAGTTGTTGCCATAAAACTTGATCATCATTTGCAAAATTTCAGATACCTAGCTTGAATAGATACTGAGTTATTTCTATATAACGATAGAAGTTGTATGGCAGCTACTCGAACCCGCCGACCGAAAATGTTCGATTTAAATAGCAAAACTAACAATTTTGCAAAAGTGACGTAAAAAAAATTTCAGCCCCCTAGCTCCTTTATTTTTTGAGTTATCGTGCGGACGGACGGACGGACGGACGGACGGACGTACATGGCTTAATCGACTCAGAATTCGATTCTGAGCCGATCCATACCTTTGACACTATATCTAGCTCGACTCCTTTAAGGTGTCACAAACGTAATGGCAAATTTATTATACCCTTGAACATAGTTCATACGGGTATAATGATGGCGGCAAAGAAAAAAGATACTTTCAAAATGTGCAGTAGTTATATGATAAAAACCGTAAAAAGCATATCTTATATAGAAATTATATTTGAGCTTAAGGAGCTGCGAAAAAAAAAACAACAACAACAACAACAACAATTGGGAATTAAAAAAGAAACAAAGAATTCGAATAAAAAACAAAAAATAATGTAAAAAGCAGCCAAACTCTAATAAAGTACAAAGATGATGCTAATGGGTTGCAAACATTTTTTTTCGGTACCTTTTGTTCTAAGTTAATCTTAAAAAAAAAAAAAAAAAATAGAACCATAACAGAATCCATATCATATAACTACTCATAATAATTATAATTCTTTTCTTGTTTTTTTTTGTTGTCTCAACTACTGACTGAGATAACTTCACTTATAAGAGTGTTTGAACAATGATTTTTTTAACAGTTTTCAAAATAAAAACAATTTCTAACACGAATATGGTATACAAAATGTTAACAAAAAAGAAATATGTAACTATAAGAAAGTAACACTGTTATATTATATAAGAATGAGACTTTAGAAGCGAATATAATGAATAATAATTAGTTAAAGAACAAAAATTTATAAAAAGAAAAAAATTTGAAAATAAACCAAAAAAACGAAACTATACATCAGAATAGCGGAAGCTTTAATATTATAAAATGTTGCTAATTAACCAACATGAAACTTTAATAACTATGCTTATATGAATGTATAACACAACAATAATTTTAGAATATATCATTAATCATAAAACACTCAACAAATTATATTATGTAGTTAATAAAAAAAAAAATAAATAAATAAATATATGTAGTTTATAATTACATAATTATAGAGTAAATAAATAAATGGAAAAAGTTGCAGTTGCAAGTGAAAAGTTGTTTCTCTAGTTTGTGTGAATTTTTTTTTTTTTTTCTTTTAATTCAAAACAAGCAAATAATTATCTGTGAATTTAAAATAACTTTAAAACTTTTATAATATGGTTGTAAATTAACTATGTAGATTAAAAGAAAATATTACGGTATAACCGTTACACATAAAGATAAAAAATATTAATATAGAGTTAGTTAAAATTAGAGTTATTTAAAATTTTAAAATCACATGCCATTAATTTATTAAGAGTTTGAAAAATTCCTATAATTATCCGAATAATTGAAATTATCTTTTTACACGTCTATATATACTTATATCAGATATTTATTTAAAATATGTTGGACTTTCACAAACCAAAAGCACCCCCCTTTTAAACCAAACTTTAAGTTGAGACCTTTAATATAAATGTACAGTTCGGTTTACAGAATAGAAATGTGGGAAGGATTCTTGGGAAAAAGCGATATAAAAAAAATTTAGAATTATGTAGGATGCATAGAAAAATTTGGTGGGAGGAATTTTTTTTATATAGAAAAGATATTCTTCTTAAACTTTAGAAAATCGTAAACATATATGAGTTACCAACTTTGTGAACACACGCGATAGCATGTGATTCGAAAAACGCGACGTGCGTATGTTAAACGAATTTTCATAAGCCGCGTTACGACATCTTAAAAGTTTTACAGTGCAGAATTAGGCATGTGCTGTTCTACTTGTTTCTCGTAGAAAAATTTTTAGTAAAGGCATTAACTGTTTAATTCCCTTAGAATAGATTTTTATTCCTACAAGATATCTATAAAACAAGGTCAATGATGACCCAACTGTATGCCGATGGCTTAGTAGAGTGAGCTTTGAAGTAACACTGGATCATTAATAAGATTATTTTGCTTAATTTTGAGCCATTGGCAAAAATTTAAATTTAAACTTTCTTAGGAAACCTGAAATCGTTTAAAATTTAGAAAATTTCCAGATTTACTTTTTAGCTAACCGTTTAATCTATTTCGAATAATACCACTTTCGTCACTTTAAGTAACTTTTCATTTTTCGTCATTTTTGTCACCTATAATACTTAATTATTGAAAGTTTGAGTGATAACTCTTAGACAGTTAATTTAAATCCTTTTTTTATCTATTGGCATTTTCCATTCTCCATAATTATTAAATTATTTAAAATGCGAAAGTTAGCTCAAGACAAAATTGTAAAAAAAAAAAAATTATGTGACATACAATTACTTAAGGTCATATTTAAATTACCATAAAAACATTTCCTTGAAAATATTGAAAGATTTTAAAAAATCAGTTGTAAACATTATTTTTTATTATTATGAATTTTTATATATTATGTACTTAGTTATTTAATCTTAACTTCAAATAAAATTTCAAGCTTTACAGAACGGAACCCAGTATACCCAGTACAAAAAGAAAAAAGAATAATGAATTTTTATTTTGGCTCAGCAAATAATAAAAAAATCCATATCATAAAAAGTGTACAACCTTTTAGTCCTATATAATAATTAAATATGTCACGATTTAACTTTCCCATAATAAATTTATTTTCAAAAAAAAAAAATTATAATTATCAAATCGAATTAAATTTCAAAATATATATATATATATAAATTTCAACAATCACGACAGCCATTAATTGAAATCTTTTCATTTTCATATAGGGAGTCTCTAAAACTCTTTTGAGAGACTTTAATAGGAAGTCTCATCAATTTAAAACTCTTTTAAGCTTTACAAATAAAATCAAAAAAAGTTGAAAATGTCAAAGATATAATTTTCAGATAATTTAAAATCATCAAAATGAAATTTAAAATTATTTTTTTGAAACGATTAAATATACAATATATATACATGCAATGAATCAAAACAGAATCACTAATCGAATCAGAAAAAAAAAAAAAAAAAAACGTGAATATTCCAACCTCTTGATTTGCAATTTCTTTCTTAACAAAAGAAAAAATAACGTAGGTATACAGATTTTAATCATCACTTAACATTATAATATGAGAGGTCTATTAAATCTTGCATAAAATACTCTGTAGTTTGAGGCAGTTTATGGTATCGTAATTAAGGTGAAATGACATTTGTACAATCAAAATATAAAAAAAATCCAATGAATTTATCCAAAGATAAAAAAAAAAAACAATTACTGCTGCTCTGTTAAAAACATTAAATTGTAATTGGATGCAAAAATAGAATGTAAAGATATTTTTACAAAATTCTTTTAAAACAAAGAAAATCTGAACCTTAGATTGCATTTAGATTTCAATTTTAATTATTCAAACCAAAAAAAAATTACCATTGAAATCATGAAACCATTAAATGATTGACAAATGGAATTGATTTTCTACTTATAAAAGTACCAAAGGTAAAACAAAAAAAAAAACATATAAACCTTTTGATTATAAAAAATAAAATTAAATTCTAGAAATAAAACTTTGAATACAGTTTTTTTTCTCGTTTTTCTTTTTTTTTTTTTTTTTTCTTCACTTTAATCACTTTTTTCAACAAATTAATCACCAATTCATTGTTAATGATCGATCCCATTTCATTTCAGTGAAATTAACATGCACCTATATAACAAGATTTAGATTTTAAACTTTCAAGTTTTATTTTTCTGTCTGTTTTTTTTTTTTTTTTTTTGTTTTACCCTCATCTCATCATATTAAAGAAATTTTTTCTTCACTTGATCTTGTAATCACTTGTCTGAATATTAAATAGTGAATTGAATATATAACAAGACATATACACTACACAACTTAATCAAAAATAATCATCAGAAGTACATCCATAATAAGTAAAACTACAATAACAAAAAAAAAAAAATAATAAATGATTATTATTATTATGACCTCCCTAATAGATCCGACCACCCAATAATTATTAAAATTAAACCAAAAAGTAAAACAAAGAGAACAAACGAAATAAAAAAAATTTAAAAGAAAGAAAGAATTATCAGATATTTTAATATCAAATTCATTACAAGTATAGAAAAACAAAAAAACTATATAGTATGAATGAATGTATACCTTTCTAAAAAGGCGTTTTTTAATGATGATGGCAAATTGTTCGTCTCTTCTTTCCACTATTTCAAAAAAAAAAAAAAAAAACTTATCAATATTATTCAATCAAAAATTAATTTGAAAAAAAAATAAAAATAGTTATTAAGCCGTCAGCTATCATTAGTTTATATATACAAGTAAGTATGTATACATATATATATACTTTAATAAATAATGGTAAGCATGTTGAAGCATAACAAATACATACTTATTTGCTTGCTGTGCCATTTTCTTAACAGACTTGTGAATAACAGCATGTTTTTCTTTTTCAGCTACCAACACTATTTTTCCATTTAACATTAATCAATCTGCTTACATATATACCATTGTGTGGTAGCAGAACTTAGCTACTAGCACTAAACATTTTTGGAGATATTTAAAAATTTGGAAAGTTAAGCAAAAAAAAATAAATAAAACCAAAATGCAGGCAGTTAATTGTATATATATTATACATTTGACCATCTAAATTAACTGGTTTCTCAATTATTAAAATAAATACCATAATAAAAAAAAAATCATTTGGAGAGAAATTTGTATTTTGTGAGCTTGATATAACTTTTGTTGCATTTTACTGTTATCTTTCAATTTAAAAAAAAAAAAAATTAAGGATACACATGTAAATTTTAAATTTATAAAAAATAAAATATACATCAAAACTAGCTAATCAATCAATCAAACAAATTTTGAAAAATTTGACAATTATTTAAAAAAAATTCAATCATCTGTCAGAAATATCGTACAATTTTGAAATTTACTGTTAGTACTTAATTGTGACCGCAAAATATCATTCTGATTCAAAAAAACAAAAAACTTTTACATTAAAAAGTTGAAATTCTATTAAATGACGTATGTTTGATCCGTTAACATTATGTTAACTGTTGTAACTGATGAAAAGAGTATGATCATGTGAGTAGGCATATATATATGTTCAATGGCAAACAAACTGTCGGTATAAGAAACTAGATAAAAACAAGGTAGAATGTAAACCAACGGTTTTTAAAAGCGCACATTTCCAAAACTCAATACAAATTGTTTAGAAGTGTGACTTACACAAAAATTTGAAAATTTCATGTAATAAGAAAAAACTTGAAAATAAGACATTTTTGAGATTTTGAGGGGCCGTAAGTCCGGAATCCTATATAACTAAGAAAAGCTGTTAACACACGTAAAAATATATTATTGAAGCTTTAATTTTTATGTCTTGCCGAAGAAAAGTTTTTACAGGTGCCTAAGTTACAGGTGTCTAAAAATAGCAAATTTTCAATTTTTGAGGCGTAATAACTCTTAAAGAGGGGGCGTTACCAAAAAATTTTCTGAGGAAACTTATACTAATTCTAAACGTCCTTTCTTGTCTCAAAATTTCAGGTTCCTATCTAAAGGGGTGCCGGAGTTATGAAAAAAGAAATTTCATGCAAAATGTGGTTTTCACATAACGGTAAATTTAAATCGTAAATTACAAAATATTACATAATTTTGATATTGTTTTATATAGATAATAAAATTTTCGATCTTCTGACGGTTTTAGATTGCAAAACTATTACGCAAAGCCCGAGATATATACATCTGAAAATGGAGCTTTTTTACAATTTTGAAGAGCTGCAGCTTTGGAACCCTTTACAACTAAAATAAACCTTTCACACACGTAAAAATATATTATTGTAGCTTTAATTTTTATGTCTTGCCGAAGAAAAGTTTTTACAGGTGCCTAAGTTACAGGTGTCTAAAAATAGCAAATTTTCAATTTTTGAGGCGTAATAACTCTTAAAGAGGGGGCGTTACCAAAAAATTTTCCGAGCAAACTTATACTAATTCTAAAAGTTCTTTCTTGCCTCAAAATTTCAAGCTTGTATCTAGAAGCGTGCCGGAGTTATGAAAGTAGAAAAATCATGCAAAATTTGGTTTTCACATAACGGTAAATTTAAATACTAAATTTAAAAAAATTGTATAATTTTGATATTAATTTACAAAGATAAAAGAAATACCTGTCGAATGACGTTTTCAGATTGAAAAAATCTTAAGCAGAACATAAGATATATGCATTTAAAAATAGGGCTTTTTCAAAGTTTGAGGGGGTGTAGCTCCGTAATGGGGGGGGCTACATGAAAAAGTTGTTCCACAAAATTATTTTTTTTATAAGACCTATCTATGGTTAAAATTTTTTTTCTCTATCTTTAACGGTGTAGAAGTTTTGTAAACAGACGGACGGACGGACGGACGGACAGAGTGAAACTAATAAGCACATTTTTTCAAAATTTTTTTGGAAATGTGCTAAAAACAGTAGAACCTTAAAACGTGTAGTTTTGTTTTAAATATTGAACAACATTAACAATCGTAACTTAATGTAATCTTATAAAATTTTGGAAAATTAACTTAGATATCAGTTTTACTCCCGTTCATCATCCTTCCGACTATTTACAAAACTTTTATATCGTTTAAGACGGAGCAATAAAATTTCTACCATGGCTTGACTTCATAATATAAATATGTAATGTTGTTGAACAATCTTTTTCCGGAGCGGCTATCTATTACGGAGCTACAGCCCCCTCAAAGTTGAAAAACTCGAACATTCTTCTTTCTCAAATGCTGCTTAATATTAGTTTAATCTAAAAAGGTCAAACAATGGAAAATTTCTTCAGTTTTATAAATCAAAACCTTAAACCATACAGAGAGATCTAAAATTTTAAGAATATGGTAACATGATCGTAGAATAATTTTTTTTGTACTTCCGCCTTAAGAGTTATTTTAACAGTAAAACATTAAATATTTGTTATTTTAAGACGTTATAAATTTTTCCTAAGTATAAAATAAAAATCAAAGCTCCAACTTTATTTTTTACTTATTGTGTTACTGGATTCTCTTAATTACACAGCGTTTCCTTAAAATTGAAAAAAATGTCCTTTAATTTGTTACAATTTTCTCTTACATAAAAAATTCTAAAAAAAGAAAAAAAATTTTAATGCAATAGCATTCCAAAGGCTACCCTTTATATTACCCTTTATATTATCCTAAATATTACACTTTTTAAAATGTTCACCTTTAAAAATCTCTTAGTGCACACTGTTTTGTTTCTTTTCAGATTATATATACATAATTATCATAAATGATTAGTAGAACAGAACAGAATACATAATCAACTTTTAAAAAATAATCTTTAGTTTACTTTTCACTTTGTTACTTAAAAATGGTACAAACGCAAAAAAAAAATTAAAACATAACGTTTAATAACTATATACTAAAGTAATAATTAAAGAAAAGATTCTTGAGACAAAGTAGATATCTACTCATTTAAAAAAAAAACCAAAAAATAAAAAATTGTTCAATATTATTATCAGGTATTTTGACAACTAACCATAACTTTTATTACATTGATTTTGTCGCATTCCATACACTAAAAAGAAAACACAATCATCGGACAACCAAACCCTTTATTAATATTCATTCATCATATTATTATCATATCAACAATAATTCATCAAATTATAAACCGATGACTTAACTATACACACGTTCACATCATCATTCATCACAATATCAAAATTAATATTGTTACAACAAACCATGTATAAACCATAACTGATCAATTATTTCTTTCTTATCACTTTTTATATTTTGCTGTGTTATGTTATACTGATACTTTGTTATTCAATGTCATCATGATACAACCGTGATTATTATACCAATTTCAAAATACAAGTGTAGGTACATATTTATGATAATTAAATAATAACTAGAAAGAATATATAATTAACTATGTCAATTCTAGGATACTCGCAAACATGTTATGTTGTTATTTTGTATTGTATGAGAGCTACTCGAACCTGCTGCTCAAGGCCAATATAATTTTGCAGAACTTGTTGGCATACAATTTAACTTTATTTCATAAAAGTTCCGATATATATTTAGCTTCAATAGACATTGTGTTATTTTTATATAAAAATGGAAGTTCTACAGCACCTATCCGAACCTGTTGCGCTAGACCAAATAAATTCTACAAAACTCGTTGGCATAAGACTTAACATTATTTCAGAAAATGTCAGATACCTAGCTTTAATAGACTGTGAATAAATTTCATACAAAAAAATAAAGAAGTTAATGTATGTAAATTATTCGATTTGCTTGCCGAACTTCTCAATTTTAATGGCGAAACTAACAATTTTACCAAGGCGAAATGGTAAAAATTTCAGAATACCAGATTCATTATTTCCAGAGTTTTTGTGCGGACAGATAGACGATAGGGATTTAAAATACGATTTCGCGAGAGAATATATATTCTTTACCATATATATCTATTTCCTGTCCTTTAAGCTGTCACAAACTTAATGACAAATTTATTATACCCTGACAACTATGTTTATAGGTGTATAAAAGGTATTGAATTCATTTAAAATGTATTATAGCCATTAAATAATTCTGTCGTTCAAAAATCACAATTGAAAAAAATTGTTTAGAAACACCCATGGTATCATATAAATAATGCATTATTTATCACTTCATTGGATTGAATATGACTAAAATTATTCTATTCAAGTATGAGAATATAACTACCAAATATTAATATGATCAGAAGCAAAGAAAATGAAGGAGTTTTTTTTTTTTTTTTTAATTTTTTGACTGTTATGATACTGGAACCACCTAAGATTTTAATTTAGTAAAAAAGATTATTGAAAATTTACAAAAACGCTGAATTAATTAAATCGATTCCATTCAAAAAAAAAAAAAATCACAATACACATCAAAATCAAAAATTTTATCAATTATTTTTTTAAAATCCTTTCTGTATTACCGTAAAATTCAGTAAAAACGTCTACCTTTCCTTCGTCAAATCTTCGTTAAATTACGAACAAAAAATTTTAACAGCAATTATTTTCGAAAGTTGAAAACGATACAAAAACTGGAAATATGTATTTCAAAAATTTCTATAATATTTTTGTTACTGTGTTAATTGAATTGCTATTTACTTAAATCTTTAAAAATTTAAAATCTATTAAAATTATTAATCAAAATTTTTGCTCTAATTTTTGTTTTAAAAGTTGTTAAATGTTTTAGTTTTAATCCAGGATGTTTTGGAACATTTATTAACAATTTTATATGAATGCAAATGGCAACAAGTTTTTTTACCATCAATAATCAAAAGACTTGAAATTTAATTATCAATAAAATAATACCTTGAAATAATACCAAAAGAAATAACGCCGAATTGACCTTATTTTCTGTTTAAAGCTGTAATAAAGACGAAATCGCAATTTTTTTAAATTCGGTTTAATTATCGCTTCGAAGGAAGAAAAATCTCGAATCTCGAGTCTTATTTTCGTTTTCCTAATATGATGTTTTAAATTAAGTATTTTTTTTTTGTTTTGTATACAGAACATTTTGTTTGTGGCACTTATTCCAGAACGTTTCTTTGTTCCTTTCCGGAACGGCTGTTAAAATTGGGATTTTCTATCAGTGTTTATATATAACAATATATTCCTTTTTTGCAGAAAGTTTAAGTAAAAGAAATTGTAATAAACCCTAAACATGTGATAGTAAATTTTTTGGAGAAAAGAATTTATCTCCTTTTCAAGAAAAGTTTAAAATAATTAAGAGGGACATTTAACAAACGATGTAATATCTAAAATTCGTATGTAAGAAAAATAATTAGGAGGGATTTTATGATGGGTTTAAAAAACGCGTTTTCAAAAATATCTATATATGTTTATGAAAGATTCCGATTTAGAATAGATTTTATAGTTGTTACAAAATTACCGTTATAATAATTTATTTAGTAAAGATTTTGAGGTGTCAGACCCCCCTTTTTTTATAGTATAAATAAAATTCGACTATATGCATTTTTTCTTTTCGATTTTGACATTATTTCCATTTAAAAATGGTAATATTGCCGAATTCAAAAAAACACTCGCGATTTTAACTTTATTTCTGGTGAAAATTTTTCTGATCACTTAAAATTACACCAATTAAATAATATTCATAAAGATAAATTATTTTTAAAGGATGTTTTAACCGTATTTAAAGGAAACCAATTTTTAACTTTTATTTCCTTCATTTAAAAATGGTTTCTTATCAATATAAATAACTGATTTGGGGGCGAAAAAAATAAAGTTAAATGTTTTAATGACTTGACCAATTTAGAAATCAATTCACTTTTAATACACCATGCTATCAACTAATTTTCGATATTTACTCTCTTTATATAACGGTAAAAAGAAGGTTAAAATGTTTTTTTTTTTTTTGTTGTTGTTTTTCAATTCCATTTAGATTTAATCAATTTTTATTTGAAAAATTCAGTTAGTTATAGTCAATTCATTATAATGGTATAGTAGTTATTTTCCACATTTTTCATGACTTGATGATTTTTTTTTTAGATAAGTTAGGGAATGATTTTGGTAAATTTTAACTGAACACGCTAACATGCTAAAAGTAAAAGAAATTTGAAATTATAAATAACCCAATCAAAAGTAAATTTTTTCACCTGATATCTCATAGATTTGACCTATAGGTTTTCATCTAATAGATTTTGGGTTGGAAAATTTTAGAAGGTATATAAATTTAACGATAAATTATGAATTGTTAAAAAAAAATATAAGCGCCCAGCATGTTATATTTAGGTAAAAAGGAAAATGAAAATAGAAAATTAATTTTTTACCTATATATTTTTTTGGTTTTTTAATTGATAATTTCACCTGAATGAATATTTTCCATATATCACAATGTTACTTTATGTAAAAGTTTGCAGGAAACTTACCTGGAATTAAAAGAAAATTATTATATAATTTTTATATCAAGATAATTTTTTTGTTTATTAGGTATTTTTTTTTTAACTTTTTATAAAATTTTACTAACTTAGTCAATTAATTTAATGATACATATTATGAATTATTATGATGAAAATAAAAAGGATGGTCTTCTGTAGCGTTATACTGAAATTTCAATAATAAAAATAATCAAATATGCATTACGTATGTTAAGCTGAATGTATGGCTATGATGAATTACTGGGGTGTAGCGTTTAGCGCCGCATAATTGTAAATCACTACAAAATAAAGCATAGATTTCCTCGAGTGCTACAATCATTTTGCAGCACTATAAATTCAGATGAACGCACCTCTTGATTAATATTCATTAAATGATTCAATGAATCTTAAAAATTTGGAAAATTGCTCAATATATAACTCATATTTCCTAAAATAACCACTTTGGTAGAACTGTGTATTTTTAAGGGTGAATTTTTGAAGATAAAAAAATCTGACAGACTATTTGATAGACAATCTTTTCGTACCACACAATGAACTTTCTTCTATACGTATATTATTTTTTAATAAACGTTGGAAATACGCATTGTCTTTGGTGGCAAGGTTTTCAAGTTTGCTTTACCGATATAGTTAACATATTATCCTAAAGAAAACAGAGCAAATAACTTAAAGAATACAATGGAGTTTGTTTTATCTTTAACAGACAGAACACTAATCTAGAGTGGAGTAAAAATTAGTTATTGGTTCAAATGAATAAAATTAAGCTTGAACTCAAATCACACTTTTCCAAACAAAAATGACGAGTTCATGTATAAATTTTATTTAAAAAAGTGGGATTTAAGTTTAAGTTCAGGTTTATCCATTAGAGCCAATGATAATTTGCTCTATAGTTAATAAAAAAAAAACAGACATCATAATTATTCATTTTAAACAAAGAATATTTTTGAATACTTTTTTAATTAACAACCAAAATTCAAACAAGAAAATAATTTCTTTTTCCTAACCACATATTTTTATTTAGGCTTTTGAAATAAAGACCTTAATATCCTTTATAAATCCCCTCTATTTATTGTTATAAAAATGTAAAATAAGAAATGCACATTCCATTTTTTTTTTTTGTCATCCTTGAAAACATTCACTTTTTCATCCTATAAGTATATCATTTATTTATATTATATTTTGTTTATATTTTCTTTAACACCTTCTTGTAAATTTACTTTTTTTTGTTTTTTTTTCATTTTTCATATATTAAATATTCGTATTCATAAAAAATAAATTTTTAAAAATGTATATGAACACCCTTCTATTCAATTTCTTTAAATCAAATAATTTTCTCCCTTGATTTCTTTTCAATGAAAAAGCAAAAACTCATCAGACATATCTAAACTCCAATTTGTTAGAAGGATAAGAGTTATTCAACCTTGAACTCCTTTAAAAGCAAACAAATAATAAAACAAACAAAAAAAAAAAATTACAAAATTGAAAATGAAATAGAAAAGAAATCAGGGTGGAAAATGCACATTCATTGTTATGCAATTTTCTAATTTGCAATACTTATGAAATAATTCCCCTTTTTTCGTTAGGAATACATTATGGGGATATGAAGGTGTGAAAATAAATAAAAATTGAAAGGAAAACTTTTATGCTTGTATAAATCATTTTGTTTTTCTTTTTTTTTTTTCTGTCTGAACATTCAAATTTTAGAATTCATTTATGCGTATAAAATAATTTCACTAGAAAGGATTCAATAAAACAAAAATAAACCATAAAGGATTATATAACAGGAACAATAACAGTAAATAACGATTTGTCCCTGCGATGAAGAAGTAAAGCCATTTTGTAGAAAATTAAGATGGAAACAATATACAGAATATATATTTGTGAAATTCTTATTTTCTTTTGTGCTAATAGAAAATGTTAAGAGGATACGATAAGGAATGAGTGTTTCACTTTCAAATAAATTTGTATATGTATGTGTAATTCTTGTACATTTTCGTATAAAAATAATCAACCAAATGAAGTGTTACAGCATTCATTTTTATTTATTACTAGTCGCACTAATTAACGCACAAAAATAATTTTGAAAAATGAAAAAAAAAACTTGAGATTAAGAGAAAAAAAATTAAATAAAAGAGAATGGTAAAGGCAATGTTAATCGAAAATGTAAAAAGAAAATTTTCAATATGAAAAAAATATTAAAACAGTCTTTCAATTATTTTAGTGATATTAATGATTTCAGAAATTGAATCTTAGTTAAATACGAATAATAAATAACTTAGTGGATGTCATATGCTCCTTATAGGAGTGACAAGGAAAACAAAATCAAACTAAGCTAATAGAGCTGAAGAATCAACGAGAAGTTTGCTCTCAAGCAAACATATTGCAGCTTAGAAACTTTTATTTTAAATAGAAAATAGAAAATATAAAGATTCTATCCGAAGAGGATAAAATTGTATTTTTTTATAACAAAACGGTATAACCACAACCGACTTTATGAGAATTTATGCCTAAAAAATTATTGCCCCAAAATGAAATCAAAAAAGGTCTCAAAACTTTGGTGCAATAATTCATTATAAATTATGACCACAAAATGAAAATGAAAGAACATCCCCAAAAAATTATCACGCAATTTTGAGCATAATTATTATGAAACAAAAATCAATTCCCCAAAAAAAAAACCAAAAGAAAAATTTTTTTTAATAAAGTTGTTTCATATAAAATTTTGTTAATTTTTTTTGGGGCGATAATTTGTGGATATGGGTCTTGATAACCTAGTGGGTACCGCAGCGTATAAAATATGCACACTCAGAAGATGGGGGTTCGAATCCCACACATTTCATAAAAATACTTTCACCTTAAGAAATTGACAGCACATTTGAAAAGGAAAGGCTGTATAAAATTCTTTGTTAAATTTATGTGGCAGAGAAATAAACTAAAAAAAAAGAAACAGTATATTCGTGGAGAGTATATTTGCGGGGGGCAGCGCAACCTAATGGAAATATAGAAATGTATATTAATATTGAAGGGAAAATAAGTTTAGCTTTTGTTTTAAGATTTCTTAATGATCTTCCATAAAATCATTTCTACAAAACTAGAGATTATAAAGTATAGTTTATATCATATAGAAGTTGAATAGGAGACTAAATAGTAAATCAATTCAATTAGCCGCAAACATAGAATTGAATCAATGAATTTAAGAGCAATATTGAAATTTAAGGAGAACAATTTGCCAAAACCATTTGTCAGACGTAAAATATAATAAAATTTGAAAAACAGTTTAGCTAAAGATTACTTAGTTCTTGATATAGAAATTCTGAACTACTGTTTAAGCTAAGATTTCAAAAGTTAAGACTGCATAAGCTTAGATGCTTGAATATAAAAAAAAAAAATAATTATACACATAATATTATTACTTTAAATAATCAAATCAACTTTAATATTTTCTGGTTTTTCTTTTATATTTTATCGGAAAATTCGAACATTTTCGAACATTTTTTTAAAATTTAAATTCAATTAAAAGAAAAAAAAATAACGTAAGTGTATAGGTATTTGTATAATATATATTATATATGTGTACATGTATATTTAATATATACCCACAATATTTATTACTTTTAAAATTATCACAACTTTTTAATTAATTAATTCTTTTCCACGATAATTATCCCGTTATACATAAAATACAATAAATGTGGAAAATGTGAAAATATTTATTACTAACAATTCTTATCATTAATTTTTACTACTGTTACCAATCAACTAGTGTTAAAATTTATTATATTTAACTTTTATAATTATTTAATTTTTTTTTTTTTTGTGTTGTTTTTTTTCGATTATGTATTTTAAAAATGTGCGATAATTTTACTACTACAGTACATTTTTTCTTTACTTTTTTTTTTTTTTGTTTATTTAAAATTCTTTCGAACCCAATTAAAAATTCCATAAATGAGCAATAAATCGCCTACCATCAACACTATAATTGACAGTTTATAAAAAACAAAAAACATAAAAGAGATAAAGAGTCATCACTTCACTTGAGTAATTCATCATTCTATCGGTTTTAAATGATCTTTCTGCAAACAAAAAAAAAAATTAAAATTCATTTTGAATAATTTACGCACGCCTCAATATAAGATAAAATGGAAGTTTCAATTATTGCAATTTATTGATAGATTTTTGTAATCTGTCTGGATAAAAAAAAAAAAAAAAAAGCAGAGAAAAATCATTGTCATATGATAAAATTTTATGGATATTTGATTAGTATATAAGCTGAATTTATATTTCCTTTAAAAAAAATAAATTGTGTGTATTATTTAAAAAAAAAATATTTAAAAACGTTTCAATCTTCTTCTCAGAAGACTATATATAAAGGTTTACAATTGCAACTATAGCCATTCTTTAATTTCTATAAGGTAGTAATGACCACATTATGCAACAAATTTACATCGATAATTTTAGAATTAGAATTATTACAATTAGTATTCAGTACCAACTTCCTTGTGTTATTTGGATATAAAATTTAATTTATAAGGCAGTATGTTATGACAAGACCCCATTTGCATAAAAGAAAAAATTTAAAAAAGAAACTATTAGATTCTTCAAGAAAAACGTCATTTATATTTTATAAACTTTTTCAACTATATTTTTAGTTACTTTAAAATTTCATATACAAGCTGTATGAGAAGCAGACAGTATAACTTCAAGAAGTGATAAAGTAACAGATCAGAACAAAACAGCAAAATATATCTTAGTATTAAAGAGTCTATTTTTCAAAGTTACTGAGATAATGGGATAAAGATTTTGTCTTTTCAAAAATTCATTGCTTAGATTTTTTTTTTTTTGTTTATAGTTTTGAAACAATTATACATAGAAGTTTTAGTACCATTTTTTAAGATTTAAAGTATTCTTTGTAATTTACAATATTAATATAAATAAAAAAAAAAACAAAAAATAAATACATAAATAACTTTTTATTTCTAAAATGTTTAAAATATCCAAATTTTTAATCTTTATATATAAGATTTAATCATAATTTAAAATTTAACCTTAATAATCTGACCAAATGTGTACTGTGTAAATCACCAATCTGTCAGACGAAATGTTTAAATCCCGATTATACAAAAATATAATAATATAATGTAAAAAACATAAAATAATAAAATTTAATACTTGTACCTCAACTACACCTGAAAAGAAAAAGTTGATTTATTTCCATATCAAATTGTGTGGAAAACCAAAAACAAAAAAAAAAAAAATCATAATATTAACAATTAATATTTATTTATATGTAAGTAAATATTAAATCAAAAATTTTTTTTGCTTATATAATATATTTCCTATCAATGCTTTTAAACCAACTGAATACCCCTGCACTAAAAAAATCTGATTACCCCTGCACTCTGAATATCTTAAATATTTACAGGGTATAAATCTGGGGTATTCAGCTGAGTATGCATCAAATGCATAAAACTTAGCAGGAACTCAAATCTCGCTTTTCAAATAAAAGCTATACACTTGAACACATAACTAAGTTTTATGCATTCAACACAAAGATGAAATTATTAATTTAAAAATAATATTTAGCTAATAATTATGAAAAGTATAATAACAAAAAAATATTTAAATAAATAAACTTAATGAAAGCACCGAAACACTGTTCAGAATGTTTTCTTCAAATGGGGCTTTATATCAAGAAAGATAGATTGCCTGTGCTTCGACATATATGTAAATTTAAAACACATTATTTCATTCAGGCTCAAAATTCAAAATAAAAATTTAGAAATATACACAACAAAAAAAAAAAAAAAAACTTGAAACAAAAGAAAAAGCCGCAGTCTATTAAAAGAAAAACTTGTTTCCGCGGTTAGGCTTCAATGTTTTCAATCCATTTGTTCCAAATTTCCTCCATATTTTGTTAGTTTTTTAAAAAATAAGCGTTAGACATCACTATTTCGTATTTTTAAAAAATGAATGAAATAGTTTCGTAGTTCCACTTTTTTTGATTTTTGAATTAAAAACTTTATTGTTTATTTTTAATTTTCTTTTGCAGTCTTTTTATAATAATATGCTTATTTATTTTTATATCCTTTAGAATAAATATAAAAAAATATGTTTTCATATAATATAGAAATTTTAAATAGTTTAAAACTTCAGACACTTCAGTTTAAGAAACGTCAAAAATAGGTTCGAAATGTCAGAAAACAGTAAAGAAATATGAAATATAAAAAAATAAAAAAATTTCTATTTCATTTTTTCAAAAATAATGAGAGAATATGGAAGTAATCTTGAAGGAATATTGAAGAAATAAGTAGTGATGTCTAACGGTTAAGTAAAGTTCTCATTGTTTTATCATGTAGAATTAATATATGAACTATCGAATCCACTATGGGAACTGAACAGTTTCTATAAAATACAGAAAAAAAACATTTCAATATTTGTTTAAAAATTACCTCATCTATTCTAGTCATACATCAACAATTTTGCAGTACAACTAAATCAAAACATAAAAATTTTAAATTTCATCATAATTCAATCACAATAGAATCAATAAATTCTAACAAAATAAAATATTCGAATTAGTGATTTCCAATACCATAATTGATTTTTAATTTTTCACACATTTTCTTTTTTTTTTTTTTGTTTTTTTTTTTAATTTTTCTTTACCACATTTTTAATTTAAAAAAAAAAACGTAAAACACCCTCCTACTGAGTTCACCACATCACCTAGAACGATATTACAAGTAACCAACCAAGAAGAATCAAAAGCTAATAAAGTATAAACTATGAGACCGTATAAGAAACAGAAAAAAAAAAACAAAAAAGAAGAAAGCAGAAAGCAGAATTAAAAATGTTAGAATAAATATCGTAAAAAAATGCACACAATAAATTTGATGTTAATTAAAAATTAAATGAACTAAAGATATAAAAATAATAAAAGAAAATGCATGATAAAAAAACAAAATAACGCCTTACAAAAACGCTTTATAATACGTTTCCGTTATTATCGTTTATAGAACAAAAAAATCACGAACAAAAAAAAAAAAAATTAAATAACATTTTTTTTAACATGCGTTAAACGAATGAATGAACAAATGATTTATTTGCAAGTCAAATGTACCACAACCACTATAATTTTTCATAATAAAAACAATCAGTATTACACCAAAGGAAGAATAACATTATAGTGATGATGATGATGATGATGATGACGATACAATCATTCAAAATTTATTTTCAAATTTCAAAACAAAAAAAAAAATAGGGTAAATGCAATCAAGACGTAATCAAGTGCAATTGAAATGAATTAATGAAATTATAAGTGATGTTGCCTTCATATTAAGAATCAAAAATTAAAAAAAAAAACCCAATTACCAAATAAAATCAAAAAAAAAAAAAAAAAAATGTCCTATTGGAAAAAATATTTAAGAAAAAAAAATAAAACATAATAATTGTGAATATTCCCAAGTGAAAATGTTTTTAATTACTTAAAAATGCAATTTATTACGAGCCCTTTTTCATATGTGACAAATTAAGATGAATATTTTAGAAATAAAAAAAAAAAAAAAGGAAAAATAAAATTTTCCTTTTGCCTCATTGAAAATTATGATTATTAGTCATGAAAATTATTATTATTATGCTATAGTGGTGAAAAGGAAACGGGAAGATCCCACTGCAATTCTTTTTTACTTTTAAGCACATTGTTTAAAAAAAAAAATTTTTTAAAGTTTCACCCTGTTCATTGGTTCGTCCGTTCTGTTTATAAAATTTCAAAAACGTTTAAGATGGAACAATGAAATTTTAATCATGAATAGATTTCTCATTTTTGTTTCAATGTAGAAACGCTAAACGATAGGACATTCTTTTATTTTTATAAATCAAAATTTTTCAAAAATTTACTTCCTTTATATCTCCATAACACTTTTTTACATACAATCATGGAACTTTAAGAGATGAATGGTTTTTCAGAAAAAATCTTTGCAAAGATCTCTAATCTCTCTTTTTCAAAAAGATCTCATGTTTCAGAAGTATTATAGGTATTAGGGTTAAAAATTTAAAATTTTGTTATTTTTAGATGCCTGTGATGTATGTATACATTTATTTTAAACTAAAATGTAACTTAATTTTTGTAAAATGAAGTTTAACATTGAAATTTTATATCTGATTTTAAAAGATTCTCTTAATTATATATATATATAGAGTTTCCTAAAAATTGTAGAAAGTGGATCTTGATTTTTCAGAATTTTTACTTTTTTTTTTTTAATTCTAAGAAAATTTACAATGGTGCAAGTCACAAAATTCTAAATTTTTAAAACGTCTTTGCAAAATATGCGCCTTTTGGTTTTACTTCTGCCTTATTTTTTATCTTTAAACAATCTGTTAAAAATTTTTTAATAAGATTTATTAAGAATTGCAATACAAAATTAGAAATTTTTTGAATCATTTATTTATTACTTTACTTTATGAAAACATAATAACTTTATCTTTCTGTTTTTGGCTTTAGTTAATTTTTATTCGATTATATAAGACGGTTTTCATTTGGATAGAATAAATAAAAATCGTTAAGTTTTTCCGTTTGCAGATCTTTATCATTCAACTTAAGATTTTAATTCGTATCGTATCACTTAATAGTGTTTTACTTGTCCATTTAATCAAAAAATTGTTATTATTATTATGGTTTATAATAAAAGCATTGACTGAGTATATGACCTGCTGCGATAAACTATAGCACAACGTGTCACATAACGTTGATGTAAGGATAAGATAGTTGTCCGTTCTCTTACTCTAACAATGTTGTTTGTTCAATAAAATTTAAATTTCCAATTCATCAGAAATAAAAATGTTTATTTTATGGACAATCTGCAGAATATAAAAAAACCTCCATCAATTTTTCAATTGAATTTTTTAGTTAGATTTAGGCTGTCTTGATTCAAACTCCCCTATTGACATTTATGTTCGATAATTTTTCTATTTCTACCTTAAACAAAACGAAACCATCTCGTCCTTCAATAACTTTTAGAAAAATTATCATAATCAAATATGACAAAGATGATTTCAATATATTTTTGTTCGTCACTATGAATTTTCAAGAGCATTATAATTTTAAAAAGAAACATTTCAAACATTTCATCTAGAGTGTTCTTAAGATTACATCTTCAAATGGTTGTTAATAAAATTAGATGCAGTTTTTTTTTTATTTTTATTATTATTATTTTATATTTAAATCGACTGTGAATTGTTTTTGTTGTTTTTTTTTTTTTTGTTTTAACTTCCTAATAATAAAAAAAAATATAAAACTTGTAATGAATTTTATGGTTTTTTAATTTTTTTTTTTTTTCCTGAATTAAAAAATCATAAATTCAGGAATGTTGTGCTGTTAAAAAAATAAAATGGTGATAAAATGATGATTACTTAATTTTCTGAGTGATTAAAAGACCGTAGTTTAAAATTTCAGTTAAGCTTCAATAATTTTTATGGAAAACAAAAAATAAAATCAAAAATTTGAATATTAAAAAAAAAAAAAAACAAAACACAGCTCATTATCGTTTCTAACTAAAAGAAATGTCATAAAAAGAAAAATTAATAAAGTAAATGATCTGTCTGCGGGTTCATAATTTTATAATAATCTCATATTAATATATATACATTATGTGCTATATTAAAATTAAAATTATATACTTAATGATGCAATGGCAAAAGTTCAATTACTTACGCAGTTTCTTTTTTTTTTTTTGTTTTTGTAAAGTATCACTAAAATGACAAAATTTAATAAAGATTAGGCACTTAGAAGATTCTTAATTAAATATATTAATATAATCCGTTAATTTCGGTAAAATTTTATAAACTAAATAAGAGAAACGATCAATGAACTCCACTACAGATTCTTGTATATTTATACTATCTTGTGCCCACTACATTTTGTACAACAGTCCCCTACACAAGAAAATTATTGTAAAGTGATATATAGATTTATTTATATTTTAAAAATTTTAAAGAAAAAAGGGATTCAATTTGCCCTTTAGCAATCAAATTAAAATTCGAAGAAATTGCAATGCATTTAAATACATACATATACTTATAAAAACTTTTCTAGCAAACTTAAAATAAAATTTCAAATTTCTTTTTTTTTTTTACATTTCCCTGCCACAAAAAACTAAAAAACTAAATGTCGCAAGGGAGAATTGTTCTTATGCAACGTCTGTGAGATACCCACAATCACTCGGTGTTTACAGCATATTTCATACGCTCTTGTCCAATAGACCACCGAGGCCCCCAAACTTTTATTTAATAATTTAAAATTTAATTACAACAAAACTAAAAGTCTTAAATTTTATTTCCAATTAAAAAAAGAAAAGAATTTTTTTTTTTTGCGTAAAATATTTTTATACCTATATAAGGTACATAAAAGTGGTTTTGATATAGAATATATCTTTAGGCCAATATTATACAATTAAAAATATATATACGTATTGCAAATTAAATTGATAATAATTACCACAACCCACCTATTATCTAAATAAAACTAAAATAATGTTATAAAAAAAAAAAACAATTCCAATAAACAAAATATTATTGACAAGTAAATTATCACCTATAAAAGCCAAAACCAAACTAAAAACAAAAAAGCCAATAAATTTTTTTTTTTTAATTACGTCCGTTTTATAGTAGCCAATATAATTTTCCAACCATTTTATTGATAATGATTTAGTTTCATTTTAATTTAAATAAATTAAAATAATATGTATATATATATATATATATATATAAACCTTAGAGCTATAATTAATTTTAAAAATTTCAATAAAAAAAAAAAATGCCAATGGAAGTGTTAAAATGAACTTTTATATTTTTTTTTTTTTGTTCTTTTTTGGTTTCTTTTATTTTTGCAATATAAATTATTTTATTTATTTATGTAAAAATTTATTTTTAATGTACTTTAATAGAATGTACACTTAAAATATCAATTTAGAATAATAAAAGTAAAAGTCATACCGTTTCAAAATAATAAAAAATTTTCTATTTAAAGGGAAATATTAAATGTTGATCCTAAAAGTATGCAATTTATTAATATTTTATATTTAATGGAAATTATCCGGTTTTTTTTTTGTAGTAGCCTAGTGGGTGGGCGTGTGGTGTATACCGAAGAAGTGTGGGTTCGATCTCTGCACATTTCGTAAGTGTTTTTTTCTTTACATACCCCCTTACGACCAAATATAATGTAAATATATAGTATATAATATAGTACAAAATATATAATATTAGAATATAATTTAATAATAGTATAAAAATCCTATAATGGCCTTGGTAGCCGATGGTTCAATAATATTGCATTACATTTATGTATGTAATATTAATATAAATAAATAAATAAATAAATAAATATTCTGTTTTTGGTTACATTTGTGTCTAACCTCCTCTTAATTTAGTTGGAAACATATAAGAATCAAATATTCTGATATATTTTATACATTTGATAGTGTTTGCAGAGGAAAAATATGGTTCGTATAAATAAAACAATTCACAAAATACCTTACAGGATTACAACAAAACAAAAGCAACTTTTATTTTACTTTTGCGAGAGTTTATTTCAAACAGCTTTTGTTCCAAAAAAAAATATTCAGATTTCAAATGTTTTATAGTCACGTTCATTTAAAATATTTAAAGCAATGAATATATAGTGCAAAGGATCCATTATAGAAAAAGTAATTTTTCATTTAAACAATTTCATTTTTTACCACATCCTTCATTAGACTACTCAACTTTTACAATATATGAACAATTATATAGGTTGCATTCTTTAAAATATTTTCTTAATTAATTTTTTTAATAATATAATTTATATAGATTAATAAACGAACAGTCATTATACTACATAATATTATTTTACATTTCAATCTGAAAACTACTTTCCAGAACTAGAATACACATTTAAAAAAAAGCCGTCCTATGAGAAAAATAATTAAATTTTAAAAGTGTTTTTCTTTTTTGTTTTTTGTGTTTTTATTCATATTATAACTCATATATGTTGTATAAAATATATTTGTAATTTATTTATTGCTGCACAATTTTACACTATAGATCAGTAATAGATTTAGTATCGGTAACACGACAAATAGAAAAAAAACAAAAAACTAAATTCCAACATACAAAAAAAAAAAAAATATATAAATATAAATAACACAATTTTGAACGTTATAAATATTTAACTATGATATCTGAATATTTTGATTTGCATATATTTCAATATTCAAGATAAAAATATAACTAAAATTAAATTGGAAAAAAAAAAAAAATTGTAGGACATAATATGCAATACATTTTTTACTATTAAATAAAATCATTATAAAATAAATAACACTTTCGAAAGGAATTTAAAATATTACATTACATACCGTATTATTAATACATATGGTACATATAATACCTATATACTATACACATTTATGTCATTAAAAATTAATGTTGTACCATGTTTTAATAAAAAAAAATAAAAAAATATATTAAACATGACGAATTTTAATAATATATACTTACATTAGAGTATATAGAAATCAAAAAGTAAAAAAAAATCTATAGATTTTTTGAACAGGTAAAATTTATTCCCAATTGCATATTTACTGTTATACATTTTAACTATATCCAAAATGAATTTTTTATTGCACAAACACTTTTTTTTTTTTGCATAATAGTAGAAATTTTTTTTTTTTTTTTTATATACAAATATTCATTACATACGTATATATAAATATTTAATTTGAACTAAACTCTCTTTTTTTCTGTTGCACCATTATGCACCATATACATAAGATAAAAAATTTGTTTTTAAATCAAATCGACAATATACATATTATACATTACATGATTTAATACTATACTAAACATTTTATATACATTTGACATCACTAAAAACTAGTTTAGTATGCAAATGATAGATTTGATTCGATCAATTTTAACTGATTTTTCATTTCTTTCTAACAGTTTTTTTGTTTGTTTGTTAGTTTTTCAATAAAAAAAAGATTTTAAAAAAATACATATTTTCCCAGACTTTTTCTGAAATTTTCTAAAAACTTGAGACTTTTTCTTCTTTTCTTTCTGTTTTTTTTTTCTATATATATATTATATGAAACTGGAATTAAAATACAAAATTATATTTAAGTATCACAGAAGATTATCAGATATGATACCAGGAGTAAAAATAAAAAATTATCTTTCCAAGTTTTAATTTTCTAAAGTATACCACTTGTAAAATGGTATCTTCTATAATGGTATTTTCTTTCTAACAAATATTCTATATATAGAATGACTTTTTTTTTTTCAACTAACTAAAGTTTTTACACTTAAATACATATTTAAGTTAAATTGAGAAAAATCAATTTAATAAAAAATAGGTATATGTATATATATATGTACTTAATAACTTCAAAAGTTTATACAAGAAATAATATTTAAATCAGAAAGAAGTGGAATAATAAAACTTGTACACTATAAAGTTTTTATATTATTTGTTGTTGTTTGGTAGAGAAGATAGGCAACTATTCTTACATCTATGCCCTACGACACGTTCTGCAGAATGTAAGGATAGTTACTTATAAGTTTATATTTTTAATGGTGTGACCTGGAAAAAAAAATATCTCAATTGGGAGCGCCCCAAAGTCTTGCATTACAAAATCTTGCATTTTTTTGAAAATCCTGCATCACAAAATCTTTTATTACAAAATCTTTTATTACAAAATCTTGCATTATAAAATCTTAAATTTCAAAATCTCGAAAAAAAATTTTTTTTTAATTGACGAAAATCGCGACTATTTTCCATAGATAAGAGAAATAAATTTCAAAATTTAATACTTTTGTAACCTACAATGATAAAAGTCTAAGCATTGACATACTATTAGTGTATTAATTTTAGAGTTGAATTCAATATCAGGGTTCCAAAAGTTTCACTAGCTTTAAGAGCGGCAACCCCCATTCATTCAAAACTAATCTTTTTCATATAAAAATATCGAAATTTTTACAAAATTCAATATTTTTTATAGAGATGAAAAATGAAATATCAAATTGGTTGGATTGGTTTAAAAGTTAGATTCAAAATCAAAATTGCCGCTTGTTTCAAAATATTTATACATATGTATATGTATACTAGATTCTGAATTAGAAGGGTCCACCTACAGAATAAAAGGTTTTAATATCTAAATTTATAATAATGCAAGATTATAGGGCTAAAACCCTCTCAATTTTTTATATTATTCTGAATTTAATAAATTGTCTTCTACTTCTAGTTCCAATTTTTTAAATATGTTTAGGAGAAATTAAGTATAACTTTTTGATTCTAAAAAAGATTAATTTGTACCCTAAAAATATAAAGCAAATAAATAAAAAAATATTTTGTATTCCATCTAAGTATTAAAAATTTTATGGCAAAGAAAATCAAAAACAAGACCATATTTAGATTTGGAATAGTTTAATTTTGACCAGATAGTAAGAAAAAATTCTAAGCTTTATGTCTCTAAATAGGTCAACCTAAGAGCATTTTCAAAGATGGTTAAGGATGTTAAGTGCTAAGTAAAGATATAAGTAAATTAATTTATTTTTAACCATCTAACATCTAAATTAATATCATACAATGCAATAAAGGAGTGAAGACGGCTTTTGCCTTTCAGATGTAGCGCGATGGATAAATAAAAAAAATTCTGTAAGTAATAAAAAAAAAAAATTTAAAACATTTAATGAATATTTTATGAAAATAAAATTTTCTGATTTCTATAACGAAACCGAATCTATAAATTCTTTAATCTTTAAATTAATTTATTTAACTAAAAATCACCAAAATGTTAAAGCAAAATACAAAATTTTAGAATATCAAAACCAAAAAAATAAATACTTAAGTTCGAAAAATCTTTAATTCATCATTCATATTTAAGTTTATTGACCGGATTTTTTTTTTTTTTTTTTTTTAAGAAAAGAATTAGATTTATAAAAGGACTCTCAGTCAAAATATTTTTTTTTTTTTTTCAAATCAAAACTTTTTATAAAATTTTATTTTATAATTTCATTCTAGCAAAAAAAAAAAAAAAAAAAAAGAAAAAAACACTTTAAATAAATGATCACTTAACAAACATTAAAATCCATTCATCATTTAGGCTTGTACTGTTGCATAGAAAAATTGAAACATCAAAGCATAGAAAGAAAATTAAAAAAAAAAAAAAAAATAATAATAATATAACTACCAGTCTTAACTATCTTGTAATTTATAAAAGTTACTAATGAACTGTAATTAAAAAGTTTTCTTTTTATTTATTTTTTTATATCCTTTCTCTTCCTTTGCCTTTACTAATTTTTTTACCAAGTTTTATTTAAAAATAAAAAAAAAAAATTAATAGTAAAAGTAAAGAAAAAATAAAAAAAAATTTTTTTTTTTTTCTGCCTTCCAGTTGATAAATTTTAATAGTAAATTGGATGGGTTTTATTTGTAACAATTTGTTTAATTTTTGATATTTTTCTTCTTTTTTCTTTTTTTAGAAAAAATGCAAATTGTTTTATTATTTGTTTCAACCTCTACTTTTGTTAATTTTTGCAACTTTTATTACATTTTTTCTTTTATGTTTTTTTATGATTGTATGCAAAATTTCATTTTTTCATTCAATTATGATTTTGATCAAGAAAATTTTAAATTTAGGTACAACATAAAGTCGACAAAGTAGGTAATGTAATTTTTCAAATGAAAATTTAAAGTAATTTAAAAAGATTTTCTAAATTAAATTAATCAATTGAAAATATTTTACGGTTATTTAAAATAACTTTTAAGCTATTTTTAAACATTTACTTAGAGTTGGAACGAAAAAATTTGTTATAGTTCTTGCGAGACTATAATACACGCATGTGATTGTAGTAGTTACTGTCGCAGTGACTATAATAAGCCTTGAGGTCATCTTTAAACCTCTTTTGAGGTATAAGCAATATCTTTATGATATCTCAGATAAAGTTAAATAACTCTTTAAAGTTATAGATGGAAGACCCTGATTATGAATTAAAACTGATAAATGAGTCCTCGTTTTACCTTCTATAACTCGATTATAAGAGTCATTAGGTAAATATGCGAGGAAAAGTCATACATAATTAAAAATGATTGAACTTTTTTTTAGGTATATTTTCATAATATGAAAAGGGATAAAGTATAGTAAACGGTGAAAAAGTTGAGATAATGTCATTTAACGTGGATAGGCTTCAGTAATTTGAAAAAGATGTATTTAAAAAATGTTAACAATTTATGTATGCAAGTTCTCAAATTTTGTATTTGCCAAATCTTGCAAACGATTAAACGAAATAATTTGAAATTTGACTGAAGGATTCTCTTCGATGGTTAACAGGTTTGAAAGAAATATGTGTCAGGTTTGAGAACCCCAAGTGGAGCTTCTATATAAAATGAAGATTAAAAACGCGATAATTTAAAAACTTTAATTTTAATTTTTTTAAGGCAATTTGATGAAATTTAGATTTTCAAATGTTTCCAAAGTCAAATTAGAGAACGCGAGAAATTAAAAATTATTTATCAATTCTTTTCTATTAATTTTTGAACCAGGTCCGATAATTCTATACTATATAGGTGGTTTATTGAGCTCTAAAACTTATTTCTGTATATTTTTACTCCTTCGAAACTCCACTTACTTTCCACGAACTTTCGGTTCCTTTCGTTATTTCCTTCATCTTCTTTTTTAAAATACAATAAAACAGATTTTGATAAATAATTCTTTGGCAGAAAGTATTATAGGATACTGGAAAAATAATTTTATCTTACTTTGGATTCTGAAATCAACATATTTTTACTGTATTCTATTTTAACTTTTTGAAGTTCTTTACCATTGTACTCCATTTGTATCATTTGTACTCAATAATTTCTAAACAAAAAAATAAAAGAACAAATTAATATTTTTACATAGGACAGTATATTAAAAAATACAATATTAAATCAATAATTAATCATAGTTAATATTCAATTCAAAACATTTGTAACTTAGATACTTATATGTGTTAAAATTTCAAAGACGTTTGAAAAAAAAAAAGTAATATAACAATTTCCGTTCAACCGCCGACAAAAAAGTATGAAATTAATACTAAGTATTTACTTCTTCTTAAAAGACAATTCTTTCGCAATCATGTTTATTAATATCATTTTTGACAGATCATAAATCTCAAATGAACAATAAAAGTTCACTGATCGTTGACTATTCATTTTCTTTTCTTACATTTCTATTCTGAGCTATGTATTTAAAAAATCGCGCTATAATAAATATTATATGTACACAAATATGTATATCTGTCTGTATCTATAAGATACTATGAATAGCAAATTTTCAACTTAATTGCTTTTAATATGAACTTAAACAGAACAAATTTTTAATAAAGTGTGAAATATTCTTTAATAATATTATGATGACTAAATGATTTATTTATTAAATTTAATTGTCAAAAGATATTTTTTGCACATACAACAAAACAAAAAAAATATGAAAATCATTGTAGAATGATTAATTATGTGCTTTGTAGTACTTAAGTCAAATTAGAGAAAAAAAACTTTAAACAGAAATAGAAAAACTTTTCATTTTTTAAATGTCTTGTGTATTATTCAATAAAAAAAATTAATTTTTTTTTTATTGAATGCTAAAAGTAAAATAGAAAAGAGTATTAATTACACACAAAGGATAATTTTAGTATAGTAGAGTGTAAAAACAACTTAAGAAAGATGTATAAAATTCATAAAAAAACAATGCGCCAGAAATTTTAGTAAAACACATATAAAGACAAAGCGAGAAATTTGAAAGTAATACATATTACTGCATGGTACATGGTAATGCATATATCTAGTAGAATATCAACCTTTTATTTAGGAGGCCCAGGTTCTAAACCAGATAAAAATGAAAGTATTTTTTATCTAACTTTCGACCGACTTGATTCAGCTACTATTTATTATTGCAGATTAAATAATACTACATGTGATAAGGCCCAAATCAGTACAAGTTATTCGGTAGTAATTGAAAACCAATTAATTAAAATCAATTCTAAAAATAAAAATAAATCTCTATCCCTATTTTCCTACTATACCTTTCCTCTTGTTCCAAACATATCTCACAGTTGAACCTAACACAGAACTACAACATAGAAAGGTAAAAACGATGAAGGTAAACGATTACGATAAACTCATTTTAACACATTGCGCGCCAAGCTATTTTTACAGAAATGTCCGTGGAGATCAAGGCTTAAAATTTCATATATTGGTGTTTTTTTTTTTAAAGTTAATTATGTACAACTCCTATATGATTTTTAAGTAATTTTAGTATATCTTATTAATTTTTTTAATGTGTTTTTTAATGTATTCATATATAAATATTCAGAATTCTGATAGATAACGATGTTATCTTCATCTTATTATAACTCAAACCAATAAATATATCTGACCAAACTATACTAAAAAAAACAACCCACAATCGAGGCATGCAAGGTCTTCTAAATGAATTCTCATCAATTTTGATGAAATTGGAAAACTTTTTGGTTTGATGTTGTTAATAGATCTTAAAAAACTGAGGGCGATTGAAAATTATCCGCAAATCAAATTTATCTACACACTCCCCCTTGTGAAATATTTCACATATTGTAATGTCTAAAAATCTATTTCAAATTTTACTTTGATTTATTTCAATAATAATGCAAACGGTTTTCTCAATGAAAGAAGAACTTTGTCGATCATTTTTATACCATACCAGTTACGCTTTGATAAAAGAGTTCTTATATATAAAACAAAATTCATGTCATCGGTACCCTTGGAATACGAATGCCATATATCTAAATTTAAACAATATCATCATTCTTTATCAAATATATGAATGGCATGACATGCAAAATGTTAAAGATCTTTGACTAGATCACAATAACAGTTCTAAAAATCTGAAATGTTATATTGATTTTAATAAATTTTCACTCAAAAAAAAACTAAATGAATTTAAAAAAAAAATCTTTTCATTATACTTTCAAAAATTGCTGAAATATGCTATAATTAAGTGAAATATTAATTAGATTATAATTTAGATTCTATATTATTATGTCCATATACTTGTCTACAAAATGAAAATTTTTAATTAAAAAATACATACTTATCTAAAATTTTCTAAAATTTACAAAATAAGGTTAACAAAATTCAATTTCCTTAAATCTCAAAAAAGAGGTCTAAAAATAAAAAAAACTGTATGCATACATAATTTATTTTCATAAAATTATTAAAAAATTATCCCACATTGTACCTAGAATATATTATATAAGTATATATAAGTATATATTCAAGAAAACATTTTGTAAAATATTCATATTTTTCCTTTAAATTTAAATATATGTACATATATATATATGTCTCCTATACTCTTTATAATGACCTCATTAAAATTCAATTTAAAATTCAATTAGATAAAATATAAAAATTTTTTTATACAACTTTTCTGCTTTATTTTCTTTTTTCATACAGTTTCTCTTATTTTAAATTGAAATTAATAATTTAATATTTTTCTTAATTTTATGCAACACTTTAACCTTTTTGCCTTAATTTTCTCTAGGCTCAGCATTTTTTTTTTTTTATTTTTGTTTTCTAAAACTGTATCGAAGAAAACTTTTTAGTTTCTTTTTTTTTCTTTTTTTTTAAAAAAGTTTTTTTTCTTAATTTTTCTCTGAGGAAAATAAACAAACTAAAGAAAAAATGAAAACAATACTCTATTCACTTACGGCTATTTAACTTTAATGTTCAATTAATGACCATATTTTGCAAAATGGAAAAAAAAAAAAAAAAATTCTATACCAAATTGGTAAAATTTCACTTAAGAAAACAAAAAACCAAAACAAAAGAAAATTTTTTTTCTTTTGTTGTTCATTTCTTTTCTACCACCACCACAGATATAAATTTTTCTTTTCTACATTTTCCATTTCTAGAAAAAAAAAAACCGAATTTTTTAATAGCTTTTCATATTAAGTTATGGGTAGCTCAAAAATCGTGACCCTTAGCTATTATTTCCATTTAAATGGCGAATTAAATTTTTTTTTGTTTTGTTTTTTCCTAAGGAATACAAAAAATATTAAAACAAATAAAAAAAAAACATAAAATTTCTTTATCCATTAATAATCCCTATGGAAAATTGAATAAGAAACGTTAGAAAGCTGAATCTTTGGTCTCTATGTAAAAGTTTACAGAAAGGTTATACTGTACACAAACCTATTAGCAATTAAATATAAAAATGTTTTTTTTTATTTTTGTTGTGGCGAATTCCTATTTATTGTTAAATTACCGTTATCTTAATGCCTTAATTTTATAAACGGAATTTTTTTTTTTTTGTTTTTTTGTTCGCCTAAAATATTATAACAGTATTTCAGGATATTAAATTAGATTAACGTCTTTATCATATCTATCACATCTACGAGTATATAATTTAAAGCGAAAAATGTTTATTCACAGTTTATACATTGTATCATTTTCTTTTTTATTGTTATTATTAAACGTTAGTTTTTGAATTTTTTATATTTTTTTTTTTTTGTGGGGTTCCACAATTGTCATAATTTACAAAGGAAATATTTTGCCCAGTAGGTTCTTTATAATGATATTTAAAATATTTCCACACGATATTATAATTTTTCTATTTTTTTCCAATTTTTTTTTTTTTACAGAATAAGAGTGAGATAGAAGATAATTTTTTTTTGGTTTTAATAAATATAATATAAAAAAGATACATAAGAAAATCGTGATTTAAAAAAAAAAAAAAGACAAAATTTTTCGTTTTTCTTGTTAAAATCTACAGCCTAAAACTTTTCCTCTATTCTGCCAAATGTTATTATTCTTTGTCTTTTCAGTGTTTCCTTAGAGTGCTCTAACATTAAGATAACAGAAGAAGACACTTACGAAAAAATAAAAAATAAAAAAACAAATATTTAAGAATAAATGGAGTAAAAGTTTATTATGTTGAGCCTCTCATGGATTTGGATCATGAAGCATGCCACAACAATAAAGAAAATGATAAAAAAAAAAATCAATTTTTATGGAAGAAAGTTCTTTTTATTTTTAGTATTAGATAAAATTGTTCTGTTTCTACTGTATTTTTGTATTTTTGCCTAAAAGTTTTATTGTTAATTCCCACAAGTTTTATGAGAAAAATTATTAGAAAAAACTTTTCCAGATTTTTATTTATTTATTTTTTTTTTGTTTTAAATTCAAAAAAAATTCAAGGTGAAGGAAATTTAAAGAGATTTTTAAAAGAAAGTTTCTTAAAATATAAAAATATTTTTAAAAATTTTAAATTTAATCAAAAAGTTATATAAATCGAAATAAGAACAAGGATTTTAAATTTCTTACATTCTCTTTATGAATAGTTTTTCGATTTAGTCTACTTTATGAACCAAAGACTTGATTTGAATTTTTTAAGTTATAAGATCTAAATTAAACATTGTGGTTCCAATAAAAATTGTTAATTTGAATCCATTTTATTTACTTATAGTTTCCATTAAATTGAAAATTTTTATTTACTTATAGTTTCCATGAAAATTTCATAATTTTGGATTATTTGAAAACAGTTTTGTATATGAAAATAAAATAAGGAAAAAAAATATAAACACAAGCGTTTATACATGACTATTTAAAAAGTCCCGATCCCGACTATTTAAAAAATCCCGAAAAAAACGTAATAAAAAAAGGTTTCCAGTTGTAAGTATATTATTATAAGTACTCTAACTTTACTTATTCATTCGGTGTTCATAGTAAAGATTTGAAAAATAAAAAGATATACCTAACACTATATCTCCATATATCTTCATTTTACTACTAAAAAAGATCATTGAAAAGCACTATTGAATGCCTTTTAAATACTACCTAAAAAAAGGACAATTTTTTTTTATTAATGAAGGCTGAACCAATGCGTCAGTATTCACTAGACTCTAGATTCATAGTGCACCTTTAAAACATAAGAGAACCTATTCGGCCACTCTGACGGAAGAAACTTTGAAAACATCTCAGATCTATGTCAGGAGAGTTGACCTAAATTTTGGAAAACGAAATTTCCGATATGTTTCCACCTTTTCCTTGACAGACTACGACAGTTGCAGAGAAAGCGTTCCCGCTCTTTAATGCATCAATTCCTCCGCAAAACTTGTAGTTAAGATCCACATTTCTAATCTTCTAGCATGTAAGTATGTAATCTTCTACGGATAAGACAATTATGACCCGTTATAACACCAACCAATCGTCTTATTTGCGGTCAAGAGATAGAAAATAATATATATGAAAACTGCACTTATAGGGTTACCATATTTAGTCAAATGATTCGATTATCAAAATTTAGAATCAACTATTCTCTGTTTCCTCCCAAAATATTCCCGAAAATCAACAAAATATATAGACAATTTTTTGCTTTCTTCGTCCTGCTTTCATAATAAATTAAATTCACTGATTATCAAGTTTTTCTCTATTTGCAACAAGAAAAGGAAAAAAAACTACAACGAGACCATCTATTGTTTCATGCGACAAAATTTAAAAATTTTCTTATTGTTTTAAAACACGAAACACAACAACCACGCATGCGCAATGAATTTAACAAAAATTATTTTTTCTTCTTATTAAAGGCATCAAAACAACAAGAAATGGTGTTTTTTTTTTTTTTTTTTTAGATGCTGGTGCTAATTGGGGAAATAATATTGCTAACAATACAATGAACAAGATCTATTTAAAAATATTACGACTATTTTTACAAGAACTAAAAATTTAATCGGTTACAACATGAAAATGATGATAGAAAAATTCTCTTTTTTTGTTTTTCGAAATGATTCTTTTTCTTTTTTTTTTTGGATTCATGCAATTGCCACTGTTTTTCTTTTCAATTTACATTCAGTTGATTAATAAATCGTGCATTTATATACAAAAAAAAAAAAAAAGTAACACATGGAAGAACAATTTAACACGAGACGTGATATATGACAATTGAAATTAATTCAATTTTTTTTTGTTTTCTCAATAATAGAAGGAAATGTAATAAAAATTTAATACAAAAGTCGGCCTAAAAAAAACACAAAGCATATGTGGGATGTTATTAGTACACCAATCAACCAACCAACCATAATATTCAGTTAAGAATTAATATCGATATATATTAAATGAAATTTATGGTTACAAGATTTCAAATCGATTTAAAGTGATTTCATGATTTCATTTATATATAGTTAAAATGTTCTTTATGTTTTTATTCTTTTTTTTGGTAAATTTTTTATTAAATTTTTTTTTTTTTTAACATATGAATAGTGGGTGAAAAGATCTTCCAGATTATTTAAAATTAAAGATACAATAATACTGAATATTGATTCAGAGAGGCAACATTTTACAATTAAACATTTAAGATTATAAGTTTTAAATTTTTGTATATGATGTAATTTTATTGTAATTGAAAATTTTAAAAGTGTTTAAATTAAAAAAAAAAAATTTAAAATTAAAAAAAAAAAATGTTTGTAAATGTCGCATAAATCTCTAATGCTAAATAAGCTGACTTATAATTTTTTACTTGCGTTTCACTTAGGCTTTTCCAATTTTAATTTCTTATGGATCTTTCACAGATCTTTTATCAATTCAATAATTTATCTTTCATCATTGATGGAATTTAAAGATTTGGTGTTCTTTAAATCTACAGAAAAAAAAAACAATTTTAATTTCTTCTCTCCAAAAATCATAATTATTTTTAGCTTTAAAAGTAATTTTTCGTAAAAAATATTACAACTAATTTAGCCTCCTGTTTTTAGCCTTATAAGATTAATATTTTTTTTTTATCCGAAAAAAAAAAACCCAATTTTCTATGTTTCATTCGTAAATATTAATCATTTAAATATCATAATTTAAATAAGGAAAATTAAAAATAATTTAACATAACAGAATAACATAGAACTGAATGAATCCACAAATGAATCCCTATGGAATATTATGATGTTTTTTTTTCTTTTTGTATTGCTTTTTATGTATTTCTTAAGATACAAATCAGAACAATATTTACTTAAGTATACAATATCTCAACCTACACACTATGCCATCACATAAAATAATACAAATTACATCAATTTCACCTTTATTGCCCTCACTAATAGACCGCTATTCAGATACTCTATTTTTGGTTTTTTTTTTTTTTTGTATCTTATTTTAAAATATTGTACGTATTACCTTAAAAAAAAAAAACAACAAACAAAAAAGTGGTACAACTTACAGCAACACTAAATAAAAAATTAAAATATTTCGTCCAGAGAAGAGAACAAAATATATAAAATATATACTCGATATATATTCTAGTAAAAACTCTTCTATCCCGGCGTGGTATCATCAATTTTAGGTTTTTTTCTTTTTTAAACAAAAAAAAAATTATTTATACTTGCAAATAAATAACAAAACTGGAAAAAAAAACAAAAAACGATATACAACGATATGCAACGATACTAAAATAGCGCGTTGAACAATCATCAATCCATCTAATTTATTATGCAAAGTATCACTCCTTCACCATTCATTCACCTAACGGTCGTATATACACTATCTATACAATACATACTTATTATGTATTATGTGTGCCAACATACTTTTACTATACATATTTTTATTAAAATGAATGGAAAGCATCTATTTTTAATCGAAAAAAAGCAACAAATATGCGTTTAAAAGTCTCAAGAATAATATAAAATGACTCATATCATACTTTATAAATCATAAAGGATTTCCATCATAAGGTATAAATACACATACAGTTAAAAAATATAACACAACAGTAATGATGTTTTTTTCGTTATGTTATACCTGCAAATTTTACTTTTTTTTTGTTAGATTGAAGCTTTCCATTTTCACTTTCCTTTAAAAACTTCATATTAATATCATACCTCTTTTAAGATAAAATCAATATTTGAGAGGATTTTATGATTTTATCAAATAAGAAAATACAAATCGATTTAGTGCCTGCTTCAGTGAACTGATGTCATCAAAAGAATTGAAAAAAAAATTAGATGAAACTTCTTCAACAACCCACTTACAAGTAAAACCTTCTCGGTAAAAATTCAAAATTATACTCTTCTAAAAAGAGCGTACAAAAATTTCATGTCAAACAAATCAAATTTCGAGGGGCAAAAATGAATGACATGTGTTTGTAAAAGGAAGTATTTATCTAAAGACACTTTTAAATATATTCAAGGACTCGAAGGCTTGAAAAGTAAATTTAAAATTTAATGTAATAAAAAATATACTTTTTTTTTTATTTTTTGATTTTTTTGCAAAAACTCATTTCAGTTTTTAAATTGAAAAATAAATAAAAATAAAAAAAAAGAAATAACAAGATAAGAAAATAAAATATGCGTGATAAATAATAGCCTGTCACTCAAAAAAGGTGAACTTTTTATGATTAGATAAAAAAAAATTTTTTGAATTTTGCAAATTTTTTGTTTTTTGCTGGTGTGGGAGGATGTTGCTCCTCATGTTTTCTAAAAACAATTTTTATTTAATATTAAAGAAAATAACTGCGTTTTCTTTCATTTCTAAAAATGAGGAAGAAACACTTTTAAAAAATCTTTAAGGAATATAAAATTAAAAAAAAAAAGAATAATATCGATGACAGTTCAATTTATAGGTTAGGAAGGATTAGTGATAGAATTCCTTAAAGATAATTTATTATAATTATTAAAGAATTTTTAATCAAAACAATTTTAAGTTTTCAAATTAGGTAAATTACAAACTTTAAGTATAATATAAATTGTTTAAAACTTTTTTACCAATCTGTATCACATTTTTGTAAATAGGTAGGTACTCTAAATTAGAATATGTATATATTATAGAGGTATTCCCCCATTATATCTCTTCAAAAACAAACTGTTTTTAGGAGTTACTAGTGGAACTACAGTAGCTGCTAAGTAATGGGAATAAAGAGGATTGAATATTGTGATTAAACAAATTTTTAAAAACTTTTATTACTACTTACTCCCTTTGTATTTTAAATTCAAGACCTTTAACAACTTGTATCGCATTTATATATATATATAAATATTTAAATATACATTACAGAATTATTTTGTCCTTGATAAACTATAACAAAATCTCTTTTTGTTTTTATTACTACCTTTTCACTAACATCAGATAAAGTCTACAAAAAAATAAATTTTCTTTTCAATTAAAATGTCATTTCAAATACAATTCAAAAGTCAACCTTTAATATAGATTTCTAATCACGTTCTTTATATACGTATACTTTTTCATTTAATCCATAATTTATACAAATTAATAAATCTTTTTATAATTAAATTCACTATAATTTTATTTTAACCTAAAAAAAAAATTTAAAATCATTTTTAAAAAAGAAAATATTTAATCTAATAATAATCATCATCATCTGAATTCAACGTAAACACCTTTCTAGAAAAAAAATAATCTAAAAAATAAAACAATAATATTAAAAACGTGGTGTAATTCATTTAAACACCACCAGGGTATCTGATATCATACTGTTATATCCAACTGTGAAATAATCTCAAACAAAAAATTATAGCATCCGCTACTATTACCGGTGTCATATTTACCACCATTCAAAATCCAATGCCACCATCATCACAATAATTATACTTATACATTATTTTTGCTATTTTTTATACATGTCATTTTTATATACACACATATACTTATACACTAAATAACTACCAAATTTACAAAAATCATTTTATAACAAATTATGATAACAAAATCCAACTCACACACAAAAAAAAAAAAAATTTGAACCAAAATAAAAGCTTAGAGCAATTAAAATCCGCTTTGTCATGAATCAAAATATTTTAACGGTATAAAAATTACTTTTGGGTTAAACACTTTTTTTTTCTCTTTCCGTTTTATTTTCTTTTTCATTTAATCTCCAAAGACCTTTTAATAAATTACAATAAAAGATTATCCAAAGTAATTTATTTACAAAAGGAAACATAACAATAATAATAACAATAATAACAAAACAAAATGTAAAATCTCTCCAAAAAGATCCATAAATAATTTTCTGTTTAATTTTTATTTTGTATTTTCATATAATTGCGGTCTCGTTTACTCTCTTTCTTTCTTTTTCTATAATTCTTTTTTTTTTTTAATTTTTGTTTTTGTTTTGATTTTAAAAATTCCTGAACAGAATCAAAACAAAAAATAAAAATCTTTGCAAGTCACGACCTCTACAGCGGGTGTAAAACAAATATTTTTCTTTTAAAAAAAAAAATAATAATGAGGAAAAACTCGAGTTGTTCCATAAGCAAATACTTAAATTATGAAGAGGTTCGACAAAAAAAATTAATAAGTATTATGAGGAATTTTACTTTATTATAGTCGAGCGTTCAATCGTTTATAGTGACACTTAATATAATGAAATAGATTTGGACTGCTAGTTCCTCAATAGGATGCTTTGCAATTAAAGTAGAAGTGTTATTTATTTTTTTAGGTTTTTACGTCCGTTACGTCTATTTTTTAGGTTTTTACGTTTAGCTTAGGTTAAAAAAAAAATGAAGCCAATTTTTTATTGAAATGAAAATCGAAGAGAAATATTTAAAACAACTAAATCAACAAGATCGAAATTAGAAAAAAATGTTCACATTAGATGACAACTAATAAATTTTATTTGAAACTTTTCCCTCTATTTTACAGTTTATGCAACACTTTTAAGAATTGAACTTAAAAATAGTATTCAATCATGTCGATAGCAACATATTTCTTTTTTTTTAACAACAACCAAAACATACATAGACAAAAACCGCAACGACAAATAGACGAAATTAGGAAAAATCATTGCATTCAGTCATCCAATTTAATTTTAAATCAATACTACTATGTAGTTAGAAATAATTTTCTCCTTATAGATAAAACCTTTATAACCAAAATAATTTTTTTGAACAAAGGTGATGACCCAATGCTCGCATCGCTTCTAGAGTCACTTTGACGTTTAAGTAGAATACATATATTTAAATGGAATTTGACCAAATAGAAAAGCGAGGCTAGAGTAGAGCAACTTTATACTTTTACTCGGGTTGACAATAAATTTTTTTTTTTTATATTTTATATTGGTAGTTGGTCATAAAGCGACACTAGCATTTGGTCTTTATTTTATTTAGAGCGCGATGCTAGAAGCGACGCGAGCATTGGGTCATCACCTTAATTCTAACACTTTGCGTTAATATTCCATCCTTCTCAGCAACAGCAATACGAACAACATCAAATAAATTAAAATTTTACTTTATTGTTTGTATTGTTAAAACAGTTGAATTTATGCTGTTGGTTATTGTTGCTGCTGATGATAGATAAAGTGAACCCGCCTTAAGCATACATTTTGAGTTTTATTATCAGACACATTGTATTAAATTTTAAAATTACCATTAGTACTTACTGTAGTGTTTTGTTACTTTCATTACATATTTCATTTGATTACTCTTATATTATGATCATTTTCAAACATAGAAGAAAAATTTATTAATTAACAAGGCTTTTTTTTCCAATATTATGAATATTGTTATTGATCATATGGAAGTCATTATGTCAATAATGACACCATGAATTGAAAATTTTAAAAGAGACAAAAAAAAAAAAGGTAATATTTAAAACTAAAGGTTTTTAAAAGCGCATATTTTCATCGAAATTTGTAATATTTCAAAAGAATTTGTGTAAAGAAAATTATGAAAAATTACAATAGATTTTCTTTTTAATTTTAAGCAAACCGTTTATAATTAAGAAAAAACCATTAACATGGGGAGTCAAAACTTTTATAAAAATGTTCATTTCACATAATTTTAAATTTAAATGTCATATTGGAAAATGTTATGCTATTTTCTTATAGCATTTTAATTTAGGCTCTTTTTCAACTTCTTACAAGCTACATCTTTGTTACAAGCTACATTTTTTATGAGACCTATAATATATCTAAACTATGTTCATTTCTTTATCACAAATGCAATAACAGATTTTTAAACAGTGAGGCGGACAAAAATCCAAAGCATAATAAACTAATTTTAAAAAAAATTTTTTTTGAAAAATCTGCTAAAAATATAAAATGAAAATTAATAAAAAAAAAAAAAAAAACGATCTTAAATTTACATTTGTGAACAAAACATAATATTTCGAAAATGAAAATGTTTTATAGGTGTTGCAGTTAAAAGTCGTAAAAGTTAAAAGCTTTTCGATGTTTCAAACGGATTTTTAAAGTTAAAAACGTAACTAACAAATTATACATAAAATATTTCTGTATATTCTTTTTTTTATTATCTATTTAACTTTTAATTTAACATAATTGTCTTTTACTTTTCTTTTAAATTATTTTAAATATAGGGTAAAGGTTATAAAGTGTATAAATTTATCGAGTTTCAGTGAAAGTTGAATGCAAAAAATCAAGAAAGAAAAGCCAAAGTTTTTTGAATAAAAATAGTTACATTTTTTTTTTGCTTTTTCTTTCGCAATTTCCATGTCTTTTAAAAGTACTTTTAAAAAATTTTATTAGTTCTGCATTCTTATAGGTCAATACTATTATTTTTCTTTTAAAAGTATTTTAATTGTTACAGTATCTTCAAATTTTTAACTTATTACAACGTTTGATGTTTGAGTAAATATTTTTCGTGAAATTCTTGAATTTGTTTATTGCCACGAATTTTTTGAAGAACTAAGAACTGATCAGTTAAATTTTTTTTTTTTTTTTTTAATGCAGAGAAGTTTTTAAGGCAGAGAAATGCCACATAAATGTGGACAGGAAATTACACAGCCTTTCCTGTTCAGGCGTGGCTGTAAATGCCGTAAAGGGAAATAACCCAAACTCCTTCGGTGTTTACAGCGTTTTTTATACGGTCTTACCAACTATAGGCCACCGAGGCCCCGTTTTAAATTTTAACTGAGTAATTTCTTTTTTTATGTACTAACAAATATGACAAATTAACTGTTAATAATATAAGAAAAAAGAAGGAAATGTCAAAATAAATAAAATAATGGTAAGTGTATAACTTGTTACATGTCAAAATATCTTTATTTTATGTTTAATTATTACAAATGTTCTAAAATTTAATAGAACATCTTCAATGGATTTTAACCTAATACGATGTTTTGCTCGTGATCTCTCTTATATCCATTTTGTTTATTATTTTTTTTATATCCACACTATAATTTTCTTTAACAATTTTAAGCTACAAAAGCTACAAATAAATATAAAACATATATCAAATAAAAGGACAAAAATATCCTTAACCCAATTTTCTATATATATCTAATATTATTTATTTATTTAATTTTCTTTTCTTGAGATCCTGTTAAACATTAATTGAAAATGACATTACACATAATCTTTACAAATTCTTTGTTTTTTTTTGTTTTTCATACTTTTTTCATCATACATCCATAACATAATTATATTCTCCCCTTCTGAATCAAAATACAAAACAGTGAATAAACTAAAAACCAAATACAATCACTTTTATACCTTGTGGTACAAAAACACCAAATTGTTTTTTTTTTTTTTTTTTTTCTGAATTGCAATTTAAATTCCCCATGAATGAATGAAACAAAATTGTCAATTTTTTTTCTTTTCTTTTCGTTTATTAATTGTTATGTCAGTATTGAGGAAAATCATTTTGAAAAGAGACATTAAATGGTGTTAGAATTAATATCACCTTTATTGCATCAATATCAATCAGTATTGTCCGTACCCATATATCATTATCATTGATATATCTGATACAAAGTAAGTAAAATCTGAACAGATTTCTCATGGGAAAATGATTTAATATTGTCAACAAAATTTATTTATATACATGTATGTATATATTTATAACAACATAGTCATAAAGTGGTGGTTAGTTCTTTGCAACACTATCAGAAAACCTAGAATATCACTCATTGTAAATGGGTGCGTATGGGATTTTTTTTGTTTTTTTTTATATAGTCAATTGCATTATTTATGCATATGTAATGTTTATTTAGTGTCAAGGATTGAACACATTTTTATATTATTTTCGGGAGCCGGCTTTTTTGGCGAAAAAAAAAATGTCGAATACTTCAAAATGTTGAAAAAGAAAAAAATCGAAAAAAAAATGTCAAATTTCAATGTTGAACAAAAATTTTTCAGACATTTTTTTAAAAAGTAGTATACTTAGATATAGATAGATCACCTCAAAATATCATTCTCAAAATATTGTATGTAAAAAATATGATGGGGGATTTTAGAATTGGGTATAAAAAATTTATAGTTTCAATAATTTGTGTAGCGGGGATTTAGGCGAGGCAGTTTCCACTATTTCAAATACTGTGTTGTTGAAATATGTACGTAAAAAAAATAATAAGGAGGGATTTTAGAGTTGTTTTCAAAATCAGTATTTCAATAGATGGTTTAGGAGTTTGGGGCCATCGCCCCTACTATTAAATGTTTTGTTGTTAAAATATATACAATCATATGTATACAAAATTAATCAGGAGGAGTTTTTAGAGTAAATTTCAAAATCAGACGTTTACACTTTCTCCAGAATATTTAAATATTTTGTGAGATTCTGAATTCGCAAAGATTTTAATGTAAAATAAAATAAAAATTATTTTAAATATATTTTTCTTTTCAACATTTTTTTTTCGATATTCCTTTTTTTAAGATTTTCTGCATTTAACATTTTTTTTTTCTCAACAAATCGATCTACCTCCATTATTTTCATCTAGAAAATTGTAACGAATCTTAGATTTATATGAGTATAAAATCCACCAAGCAGCGAATAGACGAATATTTTTGTTTTTGTGTTTTGTTAATAAAGAACTTAACGTATATAAGTTTATATACCATAAAGTGGTTTCCCAAGTGGTTTATTTTAAAAGTTTTTCTTTTGGTTGTCATATTTAAGTAAATAAATAAATAAACAAAAAAAAAATAAAATAAAATGATGGAAAAAAAGAAAAATTGAAAAATAACATAAAAATTAAAATCTTATGAATAAATCAAAAATAATTTTTTTTTTTCTTTCTTTCCATATCTGCTACTGTTTATTTTACCATCTATGGATAAAATAAAAAGAATTATAATCAGTTCTTCTGGTATTAAATGCAACATTGTTGTGATTCTTGAAAGCATTTGTTCGCTTGTAGATGGCATTAGTTCACAGTAGTTGTGTTCTTTTTTAACTGTTGTATCATTAAAAAATACTTATAGAATTATTAAGGTTAAACCTGGTTAAACCATTTACCTGTAAAGATTAAGAAAAAAAATATTTATAAATAAATTTGAATTTAATTAAATGTAATATAATAATAAGTTGTATAAAAATTTAATTGAATTTTAATTTTAAATTTTTTTTTTTTTTTTGTGTTTTAAGTATTTGAAGAAATTTCAAACAAAATCTTATTGGACATTTTTTATAAAATTTTCTTTTCTTATGGGATTAAAAAATTAAAAAAAAAATTTATACTCAAGGTGGTATATTTAATTTTGTATTTATAATATACTTAATACAAACATTAAATTAAAATTCTAAAAAAAAAAACAAAAATAACAGATTTTAAGTATATGATAATAAAGACTTTAAAAAATTCTGAGTTTTAAATAAAGATGAAGAAATGAATTGAGTTCGTAAAAAAGTTTTTCAGAATTTGTATATACATAATTACTTACGTATACATATTCATTAACTTTCATACATATCTACACTTAGACCTGATAATAAGAAACTACAATTAACTTTTAGATTTATTTTCAGATTTATTTTTTATCTTATTATTAAAAACATAAAGAAGCACACATGAAGCACAACATAGTTTTTCTTGAAAGATTTAGGCTTGCCGTTAGTGTTAGTCAAACAAATATTAGTTATATTTGATATATCGAAATTCAAGAAGAACACTAACATCTTTCTTCAAAATAACTATCCAAATTTTTCCCTTCATCCTCCATAATCCCAATTTTCCTATATTCAAACACCCAAGTATTCCTTCCCCCATCCTTTTCCCCAAAACCAAGCTGTACATTATATTATTATGTATTAAAGGACCAATCCTATAGTTTGGTTTTAAAGGGGGTGATTTTGGTTGGTTAAAGTCCAACACTACTCAGAGGAACCTCGTGCAGTTCCTTTGGGTGACTTTTGATGTTTTCCACCGTCCCTCGTAAAAAAAAAAAAAAAATTATAGTGCAAAGATTTAAAACTTGTAAACTATAGATATTTTGGGCTAAAAAGAACTAATATAAATCAAAATAAATCAACTTCATGATCGACTTAATAGTGAATGTATACATAACTTAGGAAAAAAGAAAATTACACCGTCTTTCCTTTCCAGATGTGGCTGTAAATATCGTAAAGGAGAATTAATCTTACGATGTGTGCGGGATTCGAACCCACACTCTCTCTATGTTTACAGCGTCTTTCATACACTCTTACCCATTAGATTAGACCACCGACGCCCCCTTTAAGCAATTAAGTTGTAAAGAAATATATGTTATGAGTGTAAAAATATTATTAACTTTATAAATCTAAAAACAATTTATAGTTTTCTTTGCATCCTTTATTTTCTGCTAAAGTAATACAAAATTCATAAACACAAAATCCGGGTAAGTACCACAATAATAAATTTTTGAAATTTTCGTTTACTTTTAATTTTAATATTTAACCACTGTTTGGTTTGATAAAAAATTCTACATTCATTTGAACATTTAGTTGTATGGTTATATTGAACATTTAACAGTTCTATGGTTATTATAGGTAAATAAATTTCTATAGACTTAAATTTTGATGTGAAATCAGAAATAATATTATGCTTAACGATGGCGATGGAAAACCCATTACAAAAAAATAGAGTTACAAATAATAAAAGATTGATTAAAGTAATGATTTTTTAAAATGGCAATTACAGGTTTTTAAACATGTCTTTTATAGAATTATAAATTTTTTTTGCAAAATCTATTGATTTATTTATCAGAGTATGGCCATCTTAAAAAAAAAATTATTGAAATCATTAAAAAATGATTAAAGTAATTGATTACGCTTAATATTTTCATTTTTGACTAATTTCTTTTGGAATTCTATAATAAATTTCAGATTTCGTACTTACGTCAATTCTTTTATTAACCTAAAATTTACTTATCTACAAAAAAAAAAAAATAACTGATTAAGTAAAATAGAAAACAAAAGAAAAAGTATCTAATAAGAACTTAATTACAAGGCAGACAATTAAATAAGTAATAAACTGAATTTAATGTAATGAAAATTAAAACATTTCTAAACTATATTTTATTTCTATCAAATTAACATACCTTTGTTTTGGTTTTTTTTTTCTTTTTTTTATCTAAAATCCATTACAGTACATTACATATTTCAATAAAGTTATATTTTCACTTTTATATCTTACAAAATTACCCTCAAATCACTTTATTACACTATTTTCTGATAATAAATGAATAATAAAAGAAAATAATAAAAATCAAAAGTTATTTTTTTTTTTTTTTTCTTTTTTGTCACCTCGTTAAATCTAACAAATAATAAAACACAACAGGAAACAACTAAGAACAAAAATTGAATTTTATTCTTGGTAAAATAAACAATAAAATCAAATTACATTTTAGGAATAAAATATAAAGTATTAAAAAAAAAAAAAAAAACAAACAGTCAACATATTTATCTAAATTCAATACCATAATTTTAAAAGTTGAATTAAAATATTAAAACAGTTTTTTTTACATCATCCAAATTATTTTGTCCATCCATATTTCATTTTATTTTCATATACTTACAGCTTTCACATACAATCAACATGTTATAGCTTTGTTAAAGTTATGATTCCTCATGAAAAATAAAAATCTAAAGATATCGAATAAACGAATAATAAAACAAATCTAATACAATTTCTCTTTCACAATTCTAATGAAATTCTTATACAAACGACAAGATTTAATCAGAAGTTATATGTACTGAAAAGGTACAGATATATATACTTATATCTTCTTCTGTTTTCGTCAATTTTCCCTTTTTTTTTTTTTCCTTATTTTTTGATTATCATCCATAATTCAATTGATACAAACAACTACATCATCTTCTCGTTTTTCGTGCATAAATATTATTTATGTGGAAAAATCATAAAATTTAAGGAAAAAACAAATCATAAAAAAAAGTGATAAAAAAAAAAAAAAAAAAAAAATTGAAAAGAAAAACAAAAACTCAACCAGATCAGCCACAACCATAAAGCTACATACTTTTCTAATTTTGGTGTTTTTTTTTTTTCTATTCTTCTGATATTCGAACACATCGTTTCCTTAAATGTTCCGGAATACAAAAAATTCTTAAAAAGAATAACAGAGATTTTTAATAGTTTCTTTAGAATTTACTTGATTTTATCATTGCTTCATAATCATTACAAAAAGTAACTATAGAGATGATGAAAGAGCAAAAGGAAAAAAAGAAAATAAAAGATTAAATGAAGATGATAGTAAAGTAATGAAGAAACAACACACCATTGAATACATTGACAGAAATTAATAAAAAGTCATTTCATTTGTTTTTTTTTTTTTTTTTGTTTTCTGTTTTTAAAAGTTCGTAATTTTTTGACAATCGGAAATCGCAATCGAGTAACACAACTTAGAATTTTAACGCGAACATTTCAAATCACTTCAACATATAGTTTTTTAATATTAATTGTATATATGTATGTTAAAGCAATAAATATATAACAAGCATTAAATTCAGCAACACAATTTAAAATAAAACTAAATTTACTTTATTTTAAACAATTTTTTAAGCTAATTTTAAGCTAAGATAATTATTCTCTAAAATTTTAATTTTACACAAAAAACAAAAAAATCTATTGACAGATTGAATCTTAACTGTAAACTAAAAATTACGAATTTGATTAAATATTGATTTCACATAACAGTAAATTCAAATGTCAAATTTGAAAAATTCTTCATTTTGTTTGGTGTTTTTAAACTCTGAGCGTTATAATCATTTGAATATAAGGCTCTTTTTCCAAAAGTTCCTGATCCTTGAAGTGATCCTTCTTTGCTAGTGAACATAAAACATAAGAACAGTGGAACATAAAAATTTTGCTCTATAACTTAAACTGTACAAAAGTTTTTATCTCTGAGACAGATGTGTGCATGCACATGACACCATTATTTTTTCAAAATTTAAAATAAAATTCAACATGTTAAAGACAATATCTCAAACTATACAATTGGGATGTTTGCTAAATTAATTCTAGAAATGAAATTTGTACATTTAACTATTTCTTTTTTCTTTTGAAAAATTAAGAGAAATCACTTTGTTATTAGTAATTAAATTTTTTTTTTTGTTATTTTCTTGTTATCTGTTGTAAAACATACTTTTCTCTAAGAGATCTGTCAAATATCTATAAAGTTGTCTATATATATTCAGCCTAAGAATACTATATATAAGCTGACGCTCCTCAAATTTTTTTAAGTTACCTCAAGCCCAAAAACGCGCCTTACGCCTAATTGCCCAAATTCTCGAAATAAACACAAACTCCTTTCAACATTCGTCGAAATATTGGAACAATTTCACTCTTTTATCAATATTTTGTAGATTTGACAATTTATTGCTATATTGAACTAAAATCAGTTTTGTCCCCTTAAACTATTCGAACATAAGAGAGGCACCTAGTGCTAATTTCAGCACTGTGAAAATTCATAGGGTGTTTAAAACTGGTTATGGAATTTCTTTGTTGTGAGAACTGCTAAAATGTGAAAAATGCTTCCATCCTGTGCGTTCGTGTCTGTCAAAAATGTTTCATTCTACAATTTGCAACTAATCATTTATCATTTATCATATACATTCATGTTCATTTTTGGTTTAATTTCTAATTTACGCTCCAACTCCAACTATTTGCACCACCTCTCGTTTTTCCTTTTCCAATTACATTAGTACAACGGAATCTGTTTCTAGTGGTTAGTTGCGCTTGTTTTACGATTTTTTACGGAAGGTGTCGATTAAAATTAACTATTTAGTTATAATAAAATCTCAATTTTATTAAAAACTTTTGACAATTAATGAATTTTGACAAATATAAGCTAACTTCGAACACCTCTATATGTGTATATACACGTAGGTAAATTGAAAAGCCTCCTGATGGTTTCATTAAAAAACAATATCTGTATTTTTAATGAAAAATGAATTAAAATGATTAAAATTAAAAATGAAATTATAAATAATAGATAGTAAGTAATAAATGAAAATTTAAACTCTCTTACAAAAAAAAAATTTTTTGATTACATTTTAAATACATTGACAGTAAATAAATTTTTCTTACTGTATTAAAACTTTTATTAGAATTTTATTTTCTTTTTTTGTTTTTTTTTTTGTCATTTTTTTTGTTTTTTTTAACTTGCACGATATTTAAAAAAGTTTTTATTGGTAAAAAAAAAAATATCACATTCTTTTAAACCAAATTGGAATTGATAGAAATTGCTAATTTCTTTCACCGTTTTTTTTCCGTTCGTTATTTATTTTTGATGCAGGGATGCAGCTGCATGATTTCATTATACCATATAAAATACTGTGTTTTGTTCTTCTTTTTATTGTTTCTTTTCTTTTTTGCAAGTTTTTTCTAAAAGATAAAATCAACTTCATCAATAATGGTAATTTTTCAAGATATTCTTGAGTTTATTACTATAATATTTATAACATATTTACAAATATTCTTATACTCGTACCCAACTATAGATAAAAAGAAATTTTTAGATTCAATATCATTTTTTCTTTTAGTTCTTTTCTGTTTTAGAGTTGAGCTGCTAATACGGGGACACCTTTTTAATTCAATTGAAATTAATGTACAGAATAAAGATATTATGAATCCAAAAGGATTGGTATATATGACTATTTATATACGTATACATATAATATATATATATACAATAAATGATTTTATAATCTATAATTTTTATATGGTGTTAGTATGATGTTGTTTAACTATTATTTTGTTAGCTTATATTATAGATACAAACTAGTTAACAAATAATCATTATGGTATATTTATTATTTTTTTTATTTTATTACCATTTTCGTTTTTTCTTTGTCTTTTTTTTAGTTTTTTTGTAATTTTAAGTTTTGAAATCTTAATCAGTTAATAAGAAATTGTTAACATGTTCTAAGAAGAAGGTGTACCATTATGATGCCATTTAGATTTGAAAATGATCTTAAGTTCAATTTAACATTATTAAGACAACCATAAAAATATAAATTTTTAAAGATATTGGTCATAAAAGATCTATATACACATAACTTAGAAATGTAATAGGAAAATATAATAGTATATATATATATATATATAAGTATATAGGAAAGGTGTTCAATTTCAAGATTAATATATAAAGATATAATTAAGATAAAAAAACTATTTGGTTTTTGAATATTTTTCATTAATTAAAAAAAAAAAATATTGCTTATCTTAGAAATCTTAGAAAACAACTTAATTAAGAATTTAAATAGAAAAAATAAAGTAATAATTGAGTATATAAGTAAAGATATTAATGGTGCATTACGAGCAATTTAATTTATTAACAAATACTTAATATTTACTACTTAATTCAAAAAAAAAAAAAAACATATATCTATATATTATGTTTCATCTTATATAAATATTATTGGGAAACAACCAATTAGCAACTTTCACTTTACAACTGGACATTTGATCAGTGGATATTTCGCAAAAAAGAGATTTAAAAAAAAAAGGACTTGTAGGTATAGCAAAAAAAAACATTCATACAATTATCTCCCTTTCATTGGCTGTATGAATCTGTAACGAAATAATTAATATTGGAAATGTATAAATCAAGTAAAGTCAAAAAATTAACAGAATTTTAACATTTAACATTTCGTCTTTAGTTCTGCTTTGTTTTCCAGATGTATATTTCAGTTTTAAAAAAAGATTCAGTTAATTTAAAATATTTTCATTTTTGAAAAAAAATTGTAGAAATAATTGTTAGTATTTATAATTCCCTTAACATTTGGACATTAAGCAATCTTTAGTTAATCCATTTGCAGTTAAGGGTCCATTTTGTCGAATATCCAAGTCATAAGTTTCCGTTTTACCAAATGTCGAAATGTTAAGTATTTATTTTACCAAATATCCAATATCCATTAACAGAATGAATTTATTAATAAAATGTCATTTTTTTTTCGAAATGTTCATTGATCGAATGTTCTAAGTGAAAGTTGTCAAGTGAATATCGTATCCATATTATCCCTATAATCATATATCCTACAATCTTATCAAAGCACAAATTTGAATATTATTTAATATGTTTGTTTGTCAATAGGTTTTCCATGCGCAATTTAATTTGAAAAATTTATTCGCCCTTTCTATAGTCTAGTTTTCTCCAATTGTTATGAAGCCTTCTAACCTGTCATTCTATTTCATTATAAATGATTTGATGATTCGAATTTGAAATTATGACTCACTTTCGCTTAATCATCATTGAAATTTTGTTGTAAGATGAAGCCGTATTATTACAAACTTTTGTAGTTCTCTGGATAAACCTCTTGATTTAGATCTTTCTGAATCTTTAATACTTTCTACATTCTCTACTTACGATGCTTCATTTTTTTATTTTATTTTAAATTTCAATTCTTTGCCTAAGAGATCACAGAGATCACTTCTCTAAGAGATCACACTAAAAAGTAGCCTTTTATTAACTCTTAAACACAGTCATCATAAACTTAATTTTTATTTTTTAGTAACTTGTATTAAGTATTTTTCTTGTATTATTTTAAAGTACATAATACATTTACTCAAATTTTCTTTAATGATAAAAGAAAAAAGTTATTGTTACCAATTTATATAAATCTAAAGTAGTTTTACTTGAACTTCACAAACAACAGCATTAAATTACAATATAAAAACAACATTTGATTAAAAAAAAATACTTTTGATTATTATACTTATAAACACTTATATTTTATTATACTCGTATGATGAAAACCAATCTTAACGTTTATATTGCAAAAACTAAAAAAAATAACAAGAAAAACACCAAAGGTTTTAAAAAGTGCACAATTTCAAAAAGAATTCTTCCAATAATATTGAAGCTTTAATTTTTTTCGTTTTACTTATAACAAATTTGTACAGGTATCTATGTTACAACTTTCTAGAAACAGCGAACTTACAATTTTTTACCCGTAATAGCTCACAGGGGGAAGTACAAAATATTTTTTCTGAAGTAACTTATTTTAATTTTCAAATATTTTCCTTCAAAATTCTTGTCGTTTTTAGACTCAAAAAAAAAATCGCAGAACTTGAGATATAAACCTTTGAAATTTCGTACTAGTTGGGACTACATAAAAAAAATTTGTTCCAAAGCATTAAATCTTTTATAAGATTTTATCTATATGGTTAAAATTTTTGTAAACAAACGGACAGAGTGAAACTAATAAACAAATTTTACAAAAAAAAATTTTTAGAAATTGTGTTAAAAAAAGAAAGATAAGGAACTTGTTTCCTTAATAGAATTCCAATAATTCGGTACCCTAAAATTTACAAATTAACACTTTGCGTAGCCAATACGTCGCCTAAAGTTTTAGTTCCTGAATTTTTTTTCTTTTTTTGTTTTTTTTAAATTTAATCAGAATTATCAAACTAAATATCATTTAACATAAAAAAACAAAAATATTTTAAATAATAAAAATAAAAGGCTCATAAAATAATACAAGAGACAGAGAGAGAAGGAAACATTGAAAAATTCTTGACACCTTAACACCATTTTTTTTTTTCACCTTTTGTACCATCTAATTAGCGATAATTTTTTTTTGTTTTTTTTTTATTCGGTTTGGTTTCATTTGATTTTGGCTTGGTGTTTGTTGTGGTTCTTTTTTTACTTCTTTTCATCTTCTTCCAACAATTTTAAATGTTGAATATGATATTAAACGATAAAATAACAACATTTCTTTTTATTATTGTTATTTTTTTTTTCACGCTACTTTTACAAGATCATTATCTTGGATAGGGTCCAAAACACAATAAAAGAAAACCGGCAAAGAAATAATTTAAAAAAAAAAATGCTAACTTTTATATTATGTATTTCATAGGTTTGGTTGGATATAAGGTGTGAATTTATGGTTATATTTTGTATATTTCAAATGTTTATAAGTCATCTTTAAGATTTCTATTGCAAAATAGGATGCCCAAATGTTTAATGGGAATTTTTTTTTTACATTAATGCAAGATTTTTTCCTTCTTTTTTTTTTTGGAATTAAATATACAATTTCAAGCTTCCTTTCAAAAAAAAAAATAAAATTTACTTGAACGTGATTTTATCGCATGTTCTTTGACCGTTCCCGATTATACTTTGAAAATCTATAGATATTTTCAAAAAATGTTCACCATCTATTATATACATACATATATAAATGATTTCATTAATAATTGAAAACGATGTGTTAAAAGATAACTCAAGTAAACTTTATGTTAATATAATAAAACTAGAAGCTATTATCACTTTTAATGGCTTCTGGCAAAGTTATTGTACAGTCCCAAAACATTTTCAATGAAGACAAAAAGAAATTAATCAAGAGATGATACATAAAAAAAAAAGGAAAAATAATTTAATTTTTAATTTTTGTTTTTGGTTTGTGTTTTTTTCTTTTTCAATTTTCTTGGTGTACCACCGACGATAATTGAAAAGTAACGACCGCCGACAAAAAAAAACAGGCATTAAATTATATATTTTCTGTACGTATTGCACAGGAATTGGACACTCATAAATTTATGAAATAAAAATTTTTATTAATGCTATTTTTTAACTGAAATAAAAAAGAGATGTTGTTGTTAAAAAAAATTTCATTTTTATTTTTATTTTGTATTGTAAGAAGATTTGTGTACGCATATAAAAAAAAAAATAAGTAACATTAAAATAAAATGCTCTCAGTGGGTGAAAAATAAAAATAATGTATATTTTTTAATAGGGACAAAAAAAAATTCTTTCATTCGCAATAAAATATATTTATATAATACCTACTATACCTTAGGATATTTTCCAAGGTGCTAATTACAATTGAAAGAGAAAATGGTCTGTTAAAAGGAGTTTTTTGAATAATTTTTTATGAAAAGTTTTTAAATTACTAAAAATGCCTTGACTATAAGACTTTTCGGAAACAAAAATTTTCTAATATTAATTAAAAACAAACACTGAATATCTTAACATTAATAAAAATAATATTAACGTGTATTTTTGAATAAAACAAACGATACGTAACCAAATGTTACGTAACCAAAGATTGCTTAAGTAACAAAAATATACTTTTAAATAATTTAGATTTTTTTAATAATTAGTTAAAGCTGTTACAGTTCCGAAATAAATATAATAAGTTCGACCAGCTGTAATAAATTGAAAGATGATATAGAATACAGAATAAGACATAAACAGATTATTAAATCAATATTTACAAAATTGTTGATTCAATAACTATAGTTAAGGCAAATTTTTAATAAAAACTAGGACTTAATGTCGAATATCTACCGTCAACCATATATTTTTAATATTTCCAACCTCGTCTATTTCCTAGAATAAAATTGGTGATTAATACTTGTACAACGTGCAAAGATTGAATGTGAACATTAACCATTTTGTTTACAATATGACCGCCAATTTGAAATCAATTTTCATTCCCTAATTTAATTTTCTTTGATCAGATGTACTAAAATGACATATAACTACTTGCTTGGTGAAAAAGGAAGGTGCTGTTTAGTAGGTTAAAGTTCCAACCACTCATAGAGAACTCATGGTTGTTTCACTTTTGTATAGACTCTGTCAATGATACCCACCTACCTTCACAAAAATAACACATTCCACAAGAGAATAGAAATAGCTTTCATCAAGTCTTATAATATCATAGAATTACTTTTTTTATTTTTAAGAGATTTGAACCCTTTTTAACTGAAAATTACCTTTTTCCTTTCGAATAGCAATATTGAGGTATAAATCTAAGGAAAGTTAACACCTTAGATTCTTGTAATACGTTCTCCTACTACGTAATTCTTGTCGAATACGTTCTCCTACGTTTTAAAAGTGCACTAAGGACATCAAGTCTAGTGATAACTGACGCATTAGTTCAGCCTTACCAATAAAAAAAAAAATAAAAATAAAATCTAGTAATTTGATGGAAAATGTATCAAATCACATTTTAACAACAGAAATTACCATAATGTAAAGCATTAATTGACATAAAACAATCCCTAAGCTTAATTAAAAACTATTTTTATTATAGGTATAGGTATATATTACTTATATATACATTATTATACTTAATATATACGTATATATTAAGTATATTATATTTTGAACATTAATATCTGCTCTCAATATTGTATTGTAAAATATCATTTCTCTACAACATCCAACAAAAAAACTACATATTATATATATCTAATTTTATAACTAATATATAATCACAAAATATTTTCTTTTCAAAAATAATAAATGTTTAATAAAAAAAATCTTTATTAATATAATTTCAAAAAAAAAAAAAAAAAGACAAGCATATAATATGTATGTACTCTTAGCCCTTGTAAAATGAAAGAAAAACATTTTTTTTTTGTGAAGCATTTCCCTCATGTAAACTTTTCATGTACTAAGATACCACACAATTAACTCCTACAAATGAACATGTCATTTTCATGTCATTTTAACAAAAACAAAAAAAAAAAACACATATATATATACATCTGTCAAAAAATTTAAGAAAAAACAAATATTTTTTTTTTTGTATGTTGAGAAAAAAAAAATCAAATTTTTTAAATACTAAAAAAAAAATTAAATATGTAATTATTCTTACAACAAACATACAACTAAAAATTAGGTGCAAGAAAACAACAAACAAAAAAAAAATAAAAAAAAATAAAAAAAGGAAACCTGCGACCAAAAATGTACAAAACTATTATTTTAATCACATTAAATTCATCCCACCCTCATCATAAAAAAGTGATCTGCACAACAACAAAAAAAAAAAACTAATAAAATGCATATTATACATATGTACATATATACATAATATATATATATATGTATTTCTAATAATAACACTACATTTTCTTTTTTTTTTTTTATTATGCACATTTTCAATAGTAATAATAATAATAATTTTCAACACTATAATCATCATCACCCATCCATCCATCCAAAACATTTTTTATAGCTTAAATTAAAATCTCAGAAAAATCTGACAAATTTATTACAATATAAAATGTTCAAATTCTATTGACATGAAACATGACATTTATTTAGAAATGTCCGCATAAATTTGTAACATTTTTAGTTATATACATACACATATATATATATATATTTATTTTGTTTTGTTTTTTTTTTTTTTTTTGCGTTGAAATATCCTCTTTAAATTTTTTTTATTCAAAAAGATGACGATACATTGGACTCTGGCCAGAATTAAAAAAAAAAACAAAAAAAACAAAAAAACTTTAACACAATAAAAGAAACTAAAAATATCTAAAATTTTTCCACATGAAAAATAAATGCATCCTATTCTCCATGCTTATTATATTATGGTTTAAGAGCATAAAAAAAAAACCAAAAAAAAAATACTATTTATAGCGTTACCATACACAATATTGAATCACCTCTGATCCAAAAATACACAATGCAACAGCAAAAGTAGATTATATGTAAAAAAAAAAAAAAAATATTTGATTCTTATTTTTTGTTGGGGAATGCATACCGAACATACATATGTATATAAATATAGAAGGCAATAAAAGAAAATATTAAAAAAATTAAATAAATTTTACCTTCAAAATAAAAACATGATCAATTCACTTAAGATTTTAACCATATAGTTTATCGTATATAAAGGATTCAATATTTGTTCGTTTTATTATGAATTCATTCATTTACAAAATACAAATTATGGATAAAAAGAAAAACCCACAATATTATACTTTTCTTAAGAAGATCTAATCCTATCTTTTCCAATAATCAATAAAACATTTTACTTACCACCAAAACTAAAACAACGTAATAATCCTTTCGTTAACATTTTAATACGAATACAATATCAATATAATAATCATGAAATAAACCACAATGTTGACGGAAACAATGGTGACAACAATGATGGCGACCACAATTTACAAAAAAAAAAAATTTTTTTAGTTGTTTAATGTCTTTTTTTCGTTTGAGTGCGTTGATTTTTGCGCAGGATATTTTTAATTTATCATTACTTCTAATGGGTTGCAGCCACCTTCATGATTTGTACTCTTTTTTTTTTTTTTTTTTATACACATAAATTAAATGCTTACATTATAAAACAAATGTTATATATGTGCTTATATAATATACGTATAAAATGCACCTCTGCAATTTTATAAATTTAATTTATTTCTCTTTCTATACGTCTGCCTTTTCAATTAAGAAGACAAGGCGAGACGGCGCGCAACTTTATTAATGATATTTTGAGCAAATTGTAAAAAAAGGAAATTCAAAAAATTATTGATCAGATTAAAATTATTTGGCTGATGTGATGACCTGACAGTCGTAACTAATTTAAATGATAAATATTTAAGTTCAATTTCTTTAGTTTTTTGCTTGTTCATCTTTAAATCAGATCAGTTGAAGAGGACAGAGATTTGTTTTTTATATTCTACAGAAAATATCTTCTAAATTAAAAAAAAATATATAAAAGTTTTGCAATTGCAGAATAAAAAAATAAACCATCACATTTTTTTTTTTATTTAAGCAAAAAAATTTACTGGACAATTATGATGACAGATTGAAATAAATTTTATTTTAAATTAAGTTAATGGATATATCTTATATTACATGGACCATATAAATAGATGGCAATTTATAGACAAGTGATTATTAGAATGACTAAAAAGCTAAAAAAAAAAAAAAGAATGAGAATGAGGAAGAAACAAATTAACCCAGAATTTTTTCAATAAAAAAAAAAAAATTCTGACATTTCTTTGCAATGATTGTTTCCAACAATTTTATATTATGGTGTTTGAATAAAACTTTTTTTTTTTTTGTATAAATTACATTAAAATAAAAATATTTAGTTGGTTTTTCATTTAAAGAAAAGAAAAAATTTGGAGCACCAGCTAAAAACATTTATAAGCAAAAATTCTTTTATTTTATATTAATTCTAAACTTTAAAATCATATAAACAGGTGGAAGTCAATAAAATTTATATATAAACTAAGTATATAACAAATTTAATGTCAACTTTTTTATATGTCGAATTTATTTAAGAATAACTTGGACAAAAATGTAAGAACCTAATGGATTTTAAAGAAAAAAAAAATTATTAAAAGAATTTTAGTTAATGGTATATTAAGTCAACATATTAAATTTTTGTGCACGCCTTTTTATTTGACACTTAATTACACCTTTTTATTCTAGATGAGATTAAATTATTTTAAAGAGATGTCATTAACATTGCTAACTTTTGATGTAAATTTATTGTGGTCACTCTATTACTTCGTATTGGGGATTTTGCTTTCACTTGTAATACATCTATATTTAATGTTAGCAGTTAATTTTCGATAAAGCAGTATGCACCTACTAACATACATTTACATCTTTTACTTTAGGTAAATTTGTTATTCTAAAAAATTTCTGTTGTAAATCAGTGCACTTTGTTCTATTAATAAAACATCTCAGTTTAGAAAATTAATAAAAGAGATTTTAATCAAGATTTCATATAGCCCGATAACAGGTACATTTGTGATACAACTATAACAGAGACAACATTATGGCATGATCTTATGACAAGCAAAATAATATAATATGAGAAGGATATGTTCTAAATTAAGACTCCAAAAGCCCTATTGCTAAAAAAAGCACTAACACCTACTCTGTTTAAACCGCAGCTATATTAACTTCAACCACATTATAAAATTATTTAAAAAAACATCTTTTTTTGATTTTTTATTTACTATAATAGCACAACCATCTAAATAAATGCAAATGACATCGGTAGCAAAAATTCTGACATTTAAAGTAATAATATGATGTTTAAACCGTTGCTAATTATAACTCTGCCTATATTTAGTTTGAGTTAAAAACATGCAGCTAATTTAAGGTTGTATTTATGTGTTCCTGCTATAAATGTCAAACCATTTAGTTCCAATTCAAATGCAGCAACTGTCTTTTAAATTATATTTATATGAAATTTTCTATTAAAAAATACGTTTGTTATTTTAAAAATCGGTTACAGATATAAACTGTTTAAAAAACTAACCAAAATTTAATATTACCATTTAAAATAAAATTACAACTTATTATAGATACTATATATTATATAAGGTCTTATGGCTGTTTCTCTTTTCAATCTATTGCCTCCCATATTAATATTTCTAAACTATATCAAATCGTAATTACCTCCCAATGATAATTTAACTGCCATTTAAAAAATCATTAAATATTTAAAAGAAGAATTATAACATTTTTCACTCAAAAGATACAAAGCAAAAAAAAAAAAAACAAATATAAAAGTCATTAGAAAACATTCATCATATTTTTCTTATAATACTTTTATTGTTATTATTTCACTATTTATATAATCGCTAAATACTCTCATATACTTTTTTTACAGTACTTTAAGGTTCAATAACCATTACAAATCCCATTTCTCTATATACAGAAAAAAAAAAATGAATAACAACATATGAATCATAAATACAAATAATCATTCAAAAAGAAATGAATTTCTAATTTTCTTTTGATTTTAATTGTTGTTGTTGCTCTTCTTGCAGTAATTGCTTTTGTTGCTTATATGTATTAAATCTTCAGACGAATTTTCACTAAGTAGTTGTACAATCTACCTTTTTCTAAAAAAAAAAAAAAAAAAAAAAACGCGTATCATCTAAATTTAAATATAAGATATTTAAAACCCGCATATAGCAGCAAAAATAAATATATAGATGACGCGTGCATCTATAGAGAAAGAAGAAGAATCATCAAAGAATCATTAGCATTTGTAATTTTTTTTAAAACAAATCCATCTTCTTTTTTTTTTTTTCATTATTAGGCTCTTTTAAGTAAAATTGAACAGTAGTTGAAAGGGCTGTCTAGTTTATATTTAAAATACAAATACAAGAGGAGAGTATTGAACGAATCATTTTTTTTTTAACGAATCATCATCATTATTTGTTTTTCATTATTTATTTTTCTTTTTAGTTTTTTTTTTTTCTTTCGTATATTTAGGAAAATTATCGTCTGAAATGTGAGGGTATTTCCAAAATATTTACTCAGTTTTTTATTTATTTAAAAAAAATAAAAATAAAAAAATCCGATCAAAGATGAAAATTTTTTTGTTTTCGTTTTTTTTTTTTTTTTTGAAAAATTAATTTATTCAATAGAAATTTTGTATAAAAACTCTAATGTGTAATGAAAATATAAAAATAAAAAAATAAAAACAAACAAACAATCATTTAAATTAAATTATTTATGATTAAAAGGAGAAGAAAATTTACTAAACACAGGTACACTTTACTTATAAACAAAAGATTAAAATTTAAGAAAATCGTATCCTGCTAAGCTAGACAACTTTATTTAATACAAGTTTAGCCTAGAATTTCAATGAAATTTAAATGAAAATATTGAAATGAAATTTTATATTGAACAGAGAGACATCTTATTATCGATACTTGGCATTTATACAAATATAATTATCTTTTAAAATAAAAAAAAACCAGACTTAACCTTTCACTTTGCAGAACAATTTTAACAAATTAATTTTATTTATACCAATAAATCTTTTGGCACTTAAAGTTAAATTATAATCTGGTTAAATTTTGCTTCTTTATTCAATGCATTAATTTCTCGCGTATAATAAAATAAAAACCGTAACATGGTGATCACTATATATAGGAAACATATGTACATAAGTGATTTAATCCTGGATTTAATAAAATCATTACACTTCTCTGGTTGACTCAAGACTTAAGTTTATATTTCCAATTAAAATTACAATGAACCAGTTTAAAATTTTCTCGTTTCTTCAATTAATTGATGCAAAAAAAAAAAAAAAAAAATATCTGAAATTTACATGCAACAATTCATCACAACACAACCAAAAAATTATGCAATCTTTTTTCTTTTTTTTTAATTTTATTTTTTTTTTTTTTTTTGCACTTAAATGTCATGATGAAATCATGTGTGACTATAAATCTTTTTGTCATGTTTCTTGTAAGATTGGAGCCATTGATAAAGAAAAATAATCAAATGTACAACATGCAACTATAAATTATTAAAAATAATCTGGTTATCGTTGACAATATTTTCAGGTGAAATGAATGTTAATTAAGAAGCTGGTATATAATAATTTTTATTTTTGATAAGTGATTTCAATATTGAAAATGAAAAAAAAAGTGTTAAAAAATTTTATTTTTCCAATAAATAGATTCAATTATAATATTTTACAGGAATATTTTACTTTGATGAAAGATGAATAATGTATAAGTCATGTACAAAAGATACGAGTTAGAATAAAAGTAAAAAATCTTCAACAACAATCTACTTGAAAAAAAAATTTTATTCTAAATAAAACAAATCGAACCCTAAACTCCTTTTACATTCTAATTATCCCTTAATATTAAAATAAATCTCTGGCGGTGAGTTTTCAACTTTTAAAACGTAAACAAATTGAACGAGACTGTAGACAAGGAAATTTTTAATAAAATTTAAATAACAAGGAAATTTTTAATAATTCTATCAAATTACGTATTAATATGATTATAAAAACTGAAAAGAACCAACCAAAAACAAATCGTTATAGTACTGAATACCTGCAAAGCAGAGCAATGGGTCGAATGCATAAAACTGAGCTTGAACTCAAACCTTACTTTCTCAAAGAAAATCATGAGTTCCAGTGTAGAACAGCGTTCCAGCGTTTGTTTGAAAAAGTGAAACTTGAGTTAAAGCTGCGTTTTATGCATTCGACCCAATATTGTAAGATCGTATAACATTTTAAAGGAAAGAGTTAGGTCGGAGTTCGGTCTCATTTAAAAATGGAGAATAATAACGGAAATATAAAATCAAGTTCGAAAAAAAAAAAAACTTTTTATAGGACTTCTAAACTCCAATGTGAGTGAAGTAAAAAAGGAACCTGGTGATGAATGAATAAATTTCAAAAAACTTAAAATCTTTTTTCGTTAAACACAAGTTTAAAAGTGTATCACTATAATACAAATTAAAAAAAAAAAAAAAATTCCATAAATTAAGATTTTATCTTTTCTCGAATAAATGTTTGTTTTTAATCTTTTCTATTTAAATTTAAACAAATAACAATTAACAGTAACATAACAGAATGATGATAAATTAATAAATTCTTAACATTATTTTTCATTTTGTTTTCTTTTTCTGCAAAATGAAAATTTTTGCTGACATCAATTACGTTTCTTCTCTCAAAAATTCATTGGAAAAAAACAAAAAGAAACCATCATAAATTTATTCAAATTCAGAATAGAGTCTGTATTTGTTTAAATATAGCACTTTTTTTTTTTTTTTTGTAGCATTCCAAAAATGATTGACAATTTAAATTGATATTGTTATTATCTGTTCTTATATAATAATTCTTAAGAATCATTTTGAAAAATTATTTGCTTTAGGACGCATACAATAATGTAAAGAGAATCAACTAAACAACAAATCAACTAAAATTTCATCAATTCATAAATAATCATTAAAATATTAATAGGTATTCGAATTTCGAATAGTTAAATATAATATGCTCTGCATCAAAACAATATCAACTATTTATTTTAAGTATAGGAAACTTAAAGAACGCGATAAAAAAATCGTATCGCAGGTATTGTGCATACACGTATAAAATAATATTATGTATATTCTATATAATCGTAACAAGTTATGTAAATACAAAAAATCTAACGATTTTAAAATTCTTTTGTTAACCGTTTCATTACAATACAATGCTACTGCCTCGATTCAATGTTCAAGTATATTATATATATGTATATGTATATATATATACATATATGAAAGTTTTTATAAATATTTACTAATTTAGAATTCCATTTTTGGTTATTATCTACAGATATGGTCTAATAAACACCATAGAATAGAAAATATAGCGAAAAAAAAATGAGACATTTTATTTTAATAAAAAACAGCTTCCGTATAAAGTTACTATTGATAGGAGCTAGTCAGTCGCGTGAATACTTATTTTTTTTTCATTTTTTTTTTTTTTTTGTTTTGTTGCATTCAAGTTGTTTATTAAAAATGGTAATTTTATAAATGGTTTGGGTATGGTTTTAATGATAAAAACAATGAAATGAAAATTTTTTTTTCTGAATAGTTTAAGTTTTTTCTTTGGTTTATAATATATTGCCAAATTGGTGATACATTGTTGCAGTAATATTATATTTAAATATGTATAAGATTAAAAGGATTAACTGAGATTTAAAAAATTTGTTTTATTTTCTTTTGTAATTTGACTAATGCAAAATAACTATAATACATAGTTTTATTAAGAGATTAAAAACTTATAGTATACTTTAGTTAGATAATATTATTATTAATATTTAATGTCAGATTTAATATTAAAGTTACCTATTAATTATGAAGACTTAGTTTATAATGACTTCAAGTCATTTGACTTTAACGTTAACTTTTATATTGGATTTAATTGAGTTATTTAAAAATAAAACTTTAAAATTTAGAGTATAAGTTAAGTATAAGTAATTCTATTTATTATTAATTTTTATTAGTATCTTTTAATATTCTTTTTATATTCTTCTCCTATAAGGAGCATAGGGCATCCACTAAGTCATTTATTTTTCATATTTGACTAAGCTTCAGTTTCTGAAATCATTATTTCACTAAGCCGTTGATTATTCAGCTGTAGCTCAGCTCAGCTGATTCAGTTGTACAAGAATAAGCGTTTCTTTAGTTCCACGCCATCTATTATCTTATACAAGTATTATATTTTATTATTTTTTTATTATATACCTACTTATTACAATATGATATTAATTATAATTTATAAGACATATATATATATTTTTAATTTAATTATATTATACTAATTATATATTATAAAAAAAATCTATATTATTATATTAATTAATCTATATGATACAACCGCGGTTTGAACCCGAGACCTTTCGTATGTCCTTTCGTATTAAACAAAAATTTGCCGAAAAAGTAGTTTTTGTGCTTCTTATAAAAATTTATGAAAAAATGTGCTTGAAATCTTATAGCTGTGATGTCCTTTTCCGAACTTAAATTTAAAAATTGTAATAAATAATTGTATAGGTAAATAATCTTTTCTCAATTTTCTAAACCTAATTTTAAAAATCTAAACAATAATAAAATACTTTTATTTATTTTAAGTGATTTAAAAAAAAAAACAACAAAAAAGGAAAAAAAGAGCATCAGAAACTTTAATTTTAATCGATTTGACTCATAATTAAATTACATTTTAGCACCTTCACTGTAACCGTTCTATTTAAAATTCGTCACATACACATTAATTATTTGTAATATATATGTATGTATGTATATGTACATTAAAAATTGGTAATATGAAACCACCAACAGTTTAAGTATTTTTATTGAATATCGCATATTGTTTAAATACTATTGAATTTTGTTGACAACAGAAGGCGCACTTCTAATGAAGTCCAAGTGTTTACAAATCATTAAATTAAAAAACACACCTTACAAACTTTTTTTTATAAACGCCTAACAATATTGTTTTAAAACTTGTGTTTTTTTCTTTTTTTTTTTGTTATTCTTTTAATTTTGCATACACATGAGCTCCATTTTATTTGAAACTTAAATTATAACAAAATATGTACATAAGTATATACTTAGGGATTTTTCTATATGGATGTATAGGATTTTTATTTTAAAGAAATTTCATTTTATTTTTACTTTTTATTCATTTCCTTTTAAACATTAAAATGAAATAAAAAATGAATCATTAAAATGATTGCTTAGACAATAATTTTAAAATATTGGTGGCCATTTTTTTTTTTTTTGTTTTTTTTTTTTAATGATTCTAAAGGTGTTGATTTTCTATTTAACATAAATATAAATAAATGGCTTTAAAAAGCCAAACATTAAAAAAAAAAAACTAAATAAATTTTCATTTTTTAGTATAGCAGCTGCCAACAGTGCCAACTAAAACAGCAAAAATTGTATGCAATTGTTGAATGCAATAAAAATTTCATATTTTATTGCGTTCATGGTCTACTGATAAACAATAAAAATATATTCTGTTTTTTTTGTGTATTTTTTATTAGGAAAAAATATTGTATTTTATCAGATTCAAAATTTTTGTTTTGTTTTGTCACAAGATTTTAAATGGTTTTCAACAAAATCATATTTTTTGCATATTGTTTTCAAATAAATTTAAAATTTGTTGCATAGCAAATTGCAAATGATTTAAACGTTAAAAAAAAGCCTGTTCTTTATTAATACAATAAATAATTAAAAAAAAATTTCAATACTTTCTCGAATGATTGAATTAAAGATTTTTTTTTTTCTTTTAAAATTTATATATAAGTACCTACATACATGTACATTTGTAACAATTAAAGTTTTAATTTATAACAAACCATCTTTAATTTGTTAACAATCAGTTTTTAATTTGTTGCAATTTTTATGGACATCAATTCATAAAATTGCAAATATTAAGTTTGAACTATTAAAAAAAAAAAAACCTCCCATTATATAAGACAAATGAAGTTCTGAATTGAAGAAACAATTAAATGATAAATTCATTTTTATTTTACATAATTACAGTTAATTGTATCAAACAAACCACACACTTACACACTCCTTAATTAATTTGTTATGAATGCAACAGAAATAAAATTGTTCCTTAATTTTTCTCTTCGCTCCAATTCTTTAAAATGGAAAGAGAAAAAATTTAATACAACATCCGTCATCCTACACTTTTCTATACAATGAAAAATCATTTTTAAAGTTTTCAATTTAAATTTAACTTAATTTTCATACAACCAAACGTATTAATGTCCTGTCTATATAGTAGGAGTAAAACAAATGAATAATAGAAGCATAACAAAAAAAAAAAAAAAATTATTTACTTATTACTAAAAAATTAACTTGAAAAATAAAATATGAGAATAATTTATAAAATCATAAGCTCATAAAAAATTGAAGGACATTTCATATTTTTTAACTTAATGTAATAAAAAAAAAAAAAAAAAATTTTTAAACCTTATAAAAGTATTAAATCCAACTAATAACAAATAATTACATCAACATTCTAAAATCATGTCAAATCAGAAAGCATTTTTTTTTTCTTTTATTAGTTAGGACTAAAACTAATAAAAGAAAAAAAAAAATCATTTCTAATTTAATAATAACTACAAAAAAAAAAAAATTTTTGTTTTTTATTATTAAAAAACAAAAAAAAAGAATGTCCTTGTACGAATTTTCATCACATTTAACAAACAAATCTGTCACAGATAATATTTTTTTTTTTTTTTTGTTAATAGAAAAAAATTTTTTTCTTAAATCAGAGTTTGTTTTTCTTTTTTTTTAATTTTCAAAGAGGATTGTTTACAGGTCAACTGATTCATAAGACCTAACATTATTGCTGATGAATGTTTATGTATATATATACATAAGTATATAATATTTTTGGTTATGTAATATATATATCAGAATTCAGACTCTGTATTAATGGTTGAATTTTTTTTTTCGAAAATTGGATAAAGTCTTTCATTATTGGATAAAATTGGATAATATTAATAGTAATGGATAATTTTCTATCACAAACAACTTTTTTCCTTAGCAACCTTATTAAAATTTAGCAACATGAGGATAGAATTTTAATTATTATGAAAACGATGTTGTAATATTGTTTCAATTATAATATTATCTTCATATTTCTTCAAATATGAAAACGAATAAAAATGCCAAACTAAGGGCCTTTTCGAACCATCGCACTAGCCCTTGACACTAGCACTTCGCACTTGCACTTTCCAAAAATACTTGATTATCGCACTGAATATCGCACTAACTTTCTGTCCGGATTACAAATTTATGACATTTAAAAAATTTTTAGGAGTAGAATCAGCCTTACCTTAATACATATTTTTATAGCATTTTTATGTCAAATTTATTTTGACAAGTGCTAAAAATCATTTTATTCTAGCATTATTTAACTATATTTAGAATTATTTATGATCACTATGGCAATATTGAGTAAATTTTAAATGCACATAACATTAAGTGTCAAAAAAGTAAGTTATTATTTTAGTTTTCAAATTTTAAAATTGTGAAAAAAGAGAAATATGATTTAATTTAATAATTTTTAAAAATATTGTGTCTAATAAATAGTTTTTACTTATTCACTTTTAACGAAAACAAAAAAGAATATTTTTAGTGCAAGTGCGATCATCTAGTGTAGTTTTCAAAACACTAATTTTTGACAGGTAATCAAGTGTTAAGTGCGATGAATACATGAGAACACTTGATACTATTCGGAGTTTTCGGACGAAAAAATAGTGCGATAAAATAGTATTTAGTGCGAAGTGCGATGTTTAGTGTGATGGTTCGGAAAGGCCCTAATTATTGAAAATACTTTCATTTTACATATATGGAACTTGCTTCATATATTTTGACATGTTAGAAGTTATATATGTATAAATAATGAAAGTATCATAAATAGTTTGGCATTTTTATTCATTTTGATGTGTTGTAAAATGAATCAAAATGTATTCGCGTTATATTGATGTCGAATTAATGATTCATCGTCTCGGGCGTAAGAATTTCACTTGGCTTTTTCCCATTATTATTATAATGTAAGTTTCAAATTATATTTAGAATATAAACAATTTTGATTTTGATGAATAAATTAAATTAAATTTAAAAAAAATAAAATAAAATTAATTTAAACAACGGTGGACAAATTACTAATAATAATTAGTACAAATACTTATATAAAAACATTATAAACTTGATGCATAAGTCATTTATTATACGTTTATATCAAATTTTCTCATAAGTAATTTAAACTCACATATATCTACTTAATTATAGTTGAATTCATTTAATTTAATGGGATCGATGAAATCAGGACGAAGTGTATAATAAAATATTGATTTTTATGCTATATTTTTGATAACTTAGTTCCAATTATCGCATGGTTATCCTAAAAAATTAACTTTTTAAGTGTAAATTGAACAGTTATTATCGTAGCATTTAAATTTTGCAAAAAGTCCAAAGTTTCACTCTTTCTGAATATTGGTGTTATTATGCGTGAATGCCTACACTATGCAGATCTAGAGTGTAATGATTACTGATACATTCAATTTCTATATGTTATTCCACGTTTGAAGATGAATTACTGACCTAAAGATTAAAAAAATTATTGATTCATTAAATCCATCATCATCAATAAAAAAAATAAACCTTCTAATTCTAAATTCATTTTATAAGTGAAGATTTAAAGTGTTTTACAATATAAATGATTCTTTTTATCAATAATAATACTTTTTGTCTATCCTCATTGGTACTTTTCATAAAGTTTTTATTAAAATTAAAAATATTAAAAAGAATATTATTGAAAATAAAACAAAATCGCTTTCAAAGTGATAACTACACAAATGGTTTGTATTTTTTTGTTCTGAGAAAATCAAAAAAAAACAATTAAATAGGAATTGTTTTTAAGGAAATTTTTTCAGTATTTATTAATTTTTTTTTTTTTCAAATGTTAATATAAGTAAGTGCATTTCTAAAATAAAACTGTTTTATCTTTTGATCTTTTTTTATAATAACTTTGACAACCTTTTAAATAAAATATGCTAAGTATTGCAATTGTTTAATACTTTTCAGAGAAATTAATGAATCAAAGATATTATTCAGGGATTTTTAAAAAAAATTTATATAGAATTTAAAGATGGAATAGAAATATTAACAAATTTATAAAAAATATTTCCGTATCCTGTAGATTTTTTTAATATTCTTTAATTATTTATTTATTCTTTATCACCTTATCTTGTATATTGAAAATTTGAGATTTTATTTACAATCGCTACAATTTTTTTTATATTATAAAAAACTGATCATAATTTTACATTTTATAATTTTTAGCCTTAATGTTTAACGCAAGCTAGACATCGTATGTTCGGCGTTTATTCTGTGAATTACAAGTTAAATAATATGAAAATAATATAAGTGGAGCACTTGAGACACAATTCTACATTCTACGCATTTCTTCGGTGAAAAAAAAACAAAGCTGAACCAAGTATAACTTTTTTGGCTTTAAATGACATTTGTGGTTGTCAAATTCCAAATGTAATTGAAAGTGTTTGGAAAATTGGTAGGAAAATATTTAAAGTAGTTTGAATTTTTTTATTGTTAAAATATTTATTGTTAAAAAAAATTACAAGTGAAATAATCGATACTGATGAGGAATTGATTTAAGCATTGAGAACTCATAATATTTTCTATATGAAAAATCATCAAAAACATAAAAACATTTATCAATTTATTAAAAAATGAAATGCTGAAGTAAAACATTGAGAACCTAGATGAAAAAGTTTGCGAGATTAATTTATTACGTTAGCATAATACATTCTGTCTGAAAAGGAGCGAACAAATTTTAAAAAATAATTTAACAATTTTTTTAGTTAGCCTTCAAAAAATGTTTAAAATAAACTAATAAACTAAAAAATTTAAGATTTACATAATAAAAAATAGAATTATGACGTTTACAAATTTCATTTAACGGGATTCAATTTGTCTACCTAAATTAATTTTCGCCGTTTGAATGTCGTAAAATTTTCTACGGCGTCGAGTTTGCCCTTGTGAGTTGAGACTTAAATATTTACTTCAATTTCGGAACAAATTTGAAATATATATGGGAAATCATTAAAAAATATGATTCGCAACAAGAAAAATCAATACATCCCTGTTATATACACAGTATAAATCAAAATACCCTTTATTAATTTTTTATACTTTTAATATAAATTTTGTCAAACAATATTTTACAATTTTCTCTCCATTATTATTGCACTAAAACACATAAATAACAAAATACATATTAATATTTGTCCTAGTTTGTACATATACATAACGCAAAAAAATAAATTTACCCCTTTTATTTACCCCTAAAGAATACAAAACTATTCTTTTGTATTAAATCAATTTAAATGATGACATTATTGATATTATAACACGAAAAAAAAAAGTTCTATCCTTTTTATTAACTTTATATACATATATAATATGTACACAATATGTATGTATTTTTTCCTGAATTAGTCGACCTGAATTGTTAGTGTGTCTAGAAATGTTTTAAATCGAATAAAATCTAGCGTACGTTAATATGTACGGTAAATATTTAAAATAAACCTTAAATTTAAACGGTAAAAGTTAAAACAAAAAATGAAAAGTTGTTATTTCACTTGTTTTTATATCCGACCTCAATTTAAGTTTTTTTTTGATAACATAACATCCGTTTTTTTTTTCGTCATCTCATATTTGTAGAATTCACCATTACATATCATGTAAAGATGAAAACGTTAATGCATAAAAGTCACGGATTTAGGATAACAAAAAAAAGAAAGAAACAGAAAAAGAAAGAGACAGATCAAATATGATGGCAAAGTCATGACTTTTAACCTGAATAAAAACATTTACAATACAAATTTTTTAATAAAAATAGGCAAAAAAAAAAAAAACTAAAAACAAAAACAAAATATGATCTAAAACTATCATATCACTTTCATACAGAAAGAAAATAAACACTATATAAAATTTAAAAGAGATAAAAAATAATCCACCACCTTGGTGGTGAATAAAAACAAAAAATATTAAAAAAAAAAAAAAATTGAAAAAAGGATATAAAATATAAAAGCAATGATTATTATGATGATTGTAACTGTGTTTCGTTTGAAGCTTATAAATGAAATGTTGATTATATATATGTATGTTTGTTATTAGACCATCGCATCATTTGTAATAAGATCCTAACTATAGATATATGATGAAAATATATTTAAATCAAATATGGTGTCATAAAATAACGAGATTATAATATTCATTGACAAAACGCATTTAGAAAAAGGATTCAATTTTTTTTTTTTTTTTTTTGTTAAGTTTTTCCTTAATAAGTTTGATAGTGGTTCATGATTGCACGGATCTAGGAAATTAATTAAATTGTGAATTTATATTATGAAAAGAGTCCAAGAGAAATGAGACAAATTGAAAAAAAATAAAATTTTCTCTTTCTTTTACTTTTTTTGTTTTTATTTTTATTATTATTCCTATGTAACAATAAAAAAAAAAAAAAAGAAAAAACATTGCATTTTAATTTACTAATGCAATTTCTAATATAACTTTTTTTTTTCTGTTTCACATACATATGTATATATATCGTGTTTAATCTAGATCTCATTCTCACTGCTATTATCATTTTCTATCTCTTTCATTTTCTTATTTTTATTTTATTATATTATAAAAAGTATTAAAGTTAGTGTTTCATAATATAGATGGCAATACATAATAGTTACATTACACATTATAGGAACAACTTAAATCTAAATAAAAAATATTTTAGTGTTAGATGATGTCGTTAGATTTTAACTAGGGAATTGGAAATTGTTGAAGACAAGATGGGGGATTTTTATTATATATGTATGTATGTATTTGATAAATGCATTTTTTTTTTGTGTATAATTAATAGTGTTGAGGTTTTATTTCCCTCCATTTTTTTTTTTATTTTTTAATTGAAATTTATGTTTATTTTCTCATTTTTCATTCTCAATGGTTTTATAATTGAATTAAATGATTCTTCGATGTAAAATATAAAAAATGGAAAAAATTACAATGCAAATTTTAAAATTGTTGATGTTAATGATTTATAGGTCAAATTATTTTATAAAAAAAAAGAGTTTTCTATAGTTTTTAAGTGATTTAAAAAAAAAAAAATTAATTAAATTAAATACATTCAGTGCAAATTAAATATAAAATCAAAAAATGAAAGAAAAAACAAAAAAAATAAAATTACCAGCTTGTTAATTTAATTTTTTATAATCAAAACCAAAAAAAAAAAAATTTAAAATAAATATTGAGGTTAGGTGCATTTATTTTTTTTTTAGCTAGATTATTTTTAATTATGGCTAGTTAATCGTAAATATTTTGAATAGAATTATTCATAATATATATACATACTAATTATATTTCATATTAAAAAAAAAAAAAAATTAAAACTTAAATTAATATAAAAGGGATTGCATATATAATATAATAGAATATTCAAGGATTAAAAATATTATGATTACCAAGGATAATATGAAATGATTTACATTAAACTTGATTTAAATTGTAGAAATATAAAAAACAAAAAAATTGGTTTAAAAGTTACTAGACTTGAAAAATAAGTTATACAAAACAATAAGACAACATGTTTATTTTCGTATTATATATAAACTTCCTTTCTTCGTTACGATTTTAAATAATCATATTCTTAAAACAAAAATTCTAAAATTTACTTATTAGTTTCACTCCTCTATATCCGTTCTTCAATCTGTCTGTTTACAAAACTTGTATACCGTTAAAGGTAGAGCAATGAAATTTCAACAATGGATAAATTTCGTAAAAACAAATCATTTATAGTAACCTTTACAGAACTACAGCCAGATGTGTATATCTATGATAAAAATTTCTTAAAATTTTCTTAAAAAGGGGCAGGTACAACCCCGTTTAAAAGCTATTACGGAGTATAAAATTGGAAATTAATTTAGGCACATGTACAATTTTTTAAATTTTTTAACAAGTAAAAACTCCAACATTATATTTTTTTACATGTGGTAACAACTTTTTCTATAATTGTATTTTGTAAGGGTTTCCACAGTTTTGTATTACATTTGGAATATGTGTACGTCTTTTGAGAACCTTTGGTTTTACATTACATGCCTTCCCATTGTGTTTCTTTAAATAAGGTATATGATTAACTTCTGCAATATTTTAAATGATTTGGTTTAGATCATTATAGATGAGTATAAAACTAAAAGATATTTTTAACGAATTAGAGTATTAAAGCTAAGATCTCCAGGATGAAAATTACATAATATAATACAATGTAATAATAATGTAAAGCATAATAATGGCATAAAAATATTTTTGTTATCTATCGAAAAATTTGTAGAAAATTAGTATAATAATGATCTTCTATGCACTATAATTACTTATTTAAGACAAAAAAAAACGTTTTAATGCAAATTAAACATAACTTCCACATTTTAATTTAATTTAATTATTATTTATATTACTTTGCTTGAATAATTTTGACATAAATTACACTTAAAAATTTTAACAAAAAAAAAAAAAGACCATTTATAAAATGGCAATTATGTAATAAATTATTGTTCCTATACATCAAATTGTCATTTTTATTGATTGTAATATTATTTTAATGATCATTGGCACGAGTTAAAATGTACTTAACGTGCAACAAAAATTAAATCAAAACATAAAAATCATAATATTCAATTGGCTTAAATTACACCGCTAGCATTAAAATTTTAGTTGTTGATCACTTTAAAAAAAAAAATAACAAAACAAAAAAAATAAAAAAAATTAATTTAAATAAAAACACTATAGCAACAACATGAAATACTTATGAATCTTCAATTTATATTACAGTTTACTTTTAAAATAAAAGTAAAGCAACACAAAACAACATTGAATCATTTATGTTGCTAAAATGTGATGTATCTTTTTATGATAATTTTCAACATAATATACTCCGACACATAAAATGAAAATATTTTTTTTTAATATTCGCCACTCATATATATATACTTGTATGTACACTGTGCGGTCGGTAACGATTATGAAAATTATAAAACAAAAAGTGTAAGACATAAACACTAATAAAATGTCAAAATGCATATACCATAGCTACTGAATTTTAGATTTAATGTTTTTTTTTTGTTTTTCTTTAATTTTAAGAATCATAAATCAAAGTAAATAATTGGCAAAAAAAAAAAAAAAAGAAAATAATTTTTTCCTTAAGAAACAAAACAACAACTAACACTTCCTTCCTTTTGATTATTTTCAGTCAAATTTTAGAATAATCAAGTGATCACCTGTATCTTTAGATATTTTCATGTCTCATACATAATGTATTCAATTTTGGTGTCTTCTTATAACAGAAACATATTTAAGTAAATATAAATCATATTAAAATTTCTTACATTTCTTAGTACTTCATTACACACTCACTCGTCTTCATTCATTTCAAACACTTGAGATAAGATACATATATAAAAATTATCGAGATAAATGTTAAATTATTATGATTTGTTGTGGTTGTCATTATATTTACTAGATTCCATATAGATACCACTAAATTTTACAAAAAAAAAAAAAAAAAAAAAAACAAGTGAAACTTTCAAGCGGATTATTTTATGCCACTTAAAGTGTAATTTAAAAATTTCACGCAAATTTATTTTTTTTTTTTTGTACTAATTCAATTTAGTGGCTGTGATGAATAATGTAGTAATAATAATGTAGATGCTTGGATGAAATTGAAAAGCATCTATTTACTATAAATAGCAATTTGTTTTAAGTATAATATATTGATATGCGAATACGTAACTTTTAAAATAAAAAAATTTCTCGATAATTTTTATACTTTTTTCTTTAATGGGAAAATTAAGAGGAAAATTTTAAAGGAACAAGCACGGAACATCCTATTTGAAAGTTCAGAATTACAATACATACATTAAAAAATATAAACATATAAATTTGCTTTCTTCACCAAACAAAATTTACCATTATACAAATGCACTTTTCAATTTAAGGCAAAAATATATATTTAAAAAAGAATTGAAAAATATGTAACGCCTATTAATTTATTCTACTCGCAAGTGTATGTAAATATATATATATTAACATTTTTCCATCTGTATATGAAAATTAAATCATTTGAAAATCTACTCTTAATTAAATTAAATTTTTTATTTTTTTAATAAAATTTAACTTTTCTTAGAAATAAAAACAAAAAAAAACAATAATTATAAAGCACTGCACTTTCTAAGAACGTGCCTTCGCAAACAAAAAAAAGGAAACCAAAAATATCGAATTTTACCTTGTGCCATTCTTTAAAATCAATAATCAAATTACTTTTAAAAAGGTCTAGACCCAAAAAAATATTTGGCGTTTTACTTGTTATATAGGTATGGTATGAGTAAAAGAATTAATAGTGTAATCTCCAGACAAAATCTCATAAAGTTCAACCAACCAAACCAAACATTTGTGGCATTTGTAATGCACAAAAAACAACACACTAAAATTCACAAACTCTTTTTTTTTTCCTCTTTTATTTCACATGCGATTTTTAATTTAAAAGTATACACGGGATATGGAATATGAGATTGTAACATGTAAAAAAAAACAAAAAAAAAATTCAACGAAACTGTATGATGTTTACATTTTTTTTTTTTTTTTCGTATTTTAATGGTTTTATCTGTTTTAAAATATCATTTTTAATTTTCGAATGCAAGGTAAAACAAATGGCGAAAAAAAACAGGACATTTCTTAACTGTTTACATATAGGAAAATTACAAAAAAAAAAAAAAGGAAATAAAAGAATAAAAAAAATTGTGTAATATTTAATCGCTTTTAAACGATCTCACTTTATATTATACTCTATTCGCTTACAGCGACAGGAACTTAATGTAAACGAAAAATAAAAACCTAAAAAAAAAAAAAAATATCAGAGGTTTTTACTGTATAACCTGGTATAAGCATATTCTGTTTAAATGATGAAAAAAAAAACAGTTACAAACAAAAAAATTGATAAAATATATTAATATTGCCATCAAGGTAAGTTGAAATTGTCCCAAATATTTGAAAAATGGAAATTAAAATAAATAATCCAATTCCTATAAAAAATATATTTTCCTGATACCCCTTGTTAAACTTCTGCAATGAAAAGGAATTACCAATCTGAAGTTTTTTTTTTTACATTTTCTTTCAATTTTAATAGAATTTTTCAGCCTACAATATAATATATATTGGCCATCAGAAGATACTAATCAAGCAATAACTATATAGACTATAAGTCTATAGCTAATTGATATTTTAAGTTTCCATTAATAAAATTATATTAGATAAGTCCGAAATTTAAGAATAATTTAGATTATAAATTTCTCACTTTGAACATAATTAAACAAAACTTTGCTTCAAAGTTTACCTCTTTTTCTAGATTCCGTGACAATGGCAATAGCAATGATAATGATAGATTAAGTGTTTCAAAGTTTCATTATCTAGCTGACCAAGTTTACTTGTCTGGGATATTTGACTCTTTGAAGGAGTTTAATAAGATTCAGTTCAATAATACACTTTTAAGTCGTCAAAGTTTCTTTCAATACTTTTAATGATTGTTGTACATTGCAAGCTTCAGGAATCGCATTAAATAAGAAGAGAATTCAATTCCTTAACTATAAAAATATTTATTTAATTAACATCCAATAAATCAAAAATGGATAAAAAGATTTACTTGTATACTTAGTCTAGCAATTTCTAAAACTGAATATAAAAATTTAAATAAATAAAAATAAGAAAAATTTTACAAACCCATAAAAATTAAAAATCTTTTTTAGGAAAAATCTTATGAAAAACTTACCTGAAAATAAAAGAAAAATAATTTAAAATTAATTTCAACATTTCTACAAAAAAAAAAAAATAAAAGTAAGAAAAAGTATAATTTTATATTTAAACTGCCCCTATAGGAACATTTTTGTAAAACACTTCTTTTTTTTTACAGAAGTGTTGCTTTTAATGTTGCATTTTGTTTTTACTTTCTTTCCAAACCTTTGCTTTTATTATCTTTTCTCTCCTCTTTTTCTTTAAAGTCTTTGACAGAAAAAACCATAAGATTGTATTTGAAAATTTTTTTGATAGCGTTTCTGATAAGTCTTATGGTTTTTTTCTATTCTTGTTAACCAAAAAAAAAAATTAAAAAAAAAATTACAACTAAACAACAATACACAAAAATGAAAATTATTTTCATTTCTTTTTTCTTCTCTTACGAAAATTTTCTGTTCTATGGTGGTGTCATTGTATCCAACCACATAAAAAAAAAAACACAATAACAAAAACAGAAATAAAAAAAAAAAAAAAACCAAAATTATGGGTGTAAATTGTATACTTTAATTTCAGCAACCTTTCATATCTTATAAACAACTGTTAAAAGTCTATGTAACTGATGACATGATTCGCCAACACCATCATCCAACATCCAAAACATTAAATCCATAGTATTAAATGATATCCGAGTGCACGAATTTAATTTATTTATTTTTATTTTTCCATTTTATATGGTTTGTATTCTTGGGCAACAATCAACCAAAACAATTATAAATACATGAATATTGCAACAAGAAAAAAAAAAAAAAAGAAATAATACTCCAAAAGATTATCACGAAAGTAACGAAAGAACGTGCAACTTATAAAAACAAAATTCTTAAAAGTTGTTGTTGTTTTGTTCTTTTTTGTTTCTTTAAAGTTAACAATAACATTTAGTTCTTTTTTTTTTGTTTTTTTTTTTTTGTTTAAATACATGAATTCCATATTCAGTATCTCCCCCCTTTAAGAAAAAATGCAATACGAGATCGTTTGTAAAAGAAAGTGCGAATTGCATGCAACAGATAAGAGATTTCATGAATAGAAAATTAAGAAAAAAAAAGATAACAAAAAAAAAAAAACAGAACCAAGACCATCATGCTGCGATACAATATGAAAAATTTCAAAACGGTGGTTATAATTTCCTTTCAAAGATTTCCTTTCCGTTTTTATTTGTTACTAAAGTTAAAGTTATAACCTTTTCTAGTATTTTTCTAAGTTTCATATTGTTAACTGGATTTTGTTTAAAAACGTTTTAAATGTATGGTGATGTGATAATACTATACAACCGATGACTATAAATACATTTCTCTTTGACATTGGGAAAAATTTGAAAATGAAAAACAAAAAAAAAAAAAAGAGAACTAGATGATCTGTGCTTAAGCACGAAACATTTCAGTAGTTTTTTTTTTCACCGGTAAAATTTTTCTTCTCATGTGTTTTGTATTTATATAAGTTTTATCGTTGCGGATATTGTCAAGCAATTAAATTATTATGACCACTAAATTATGTCTGGACGTTGAAAACTTTTTTGCTACTTAATTTAGTACATGTGAAAAAAAAAACAAAAAAAAAAAATATTAAGACTTTTTGACGCCTTGTATTATGTAAACATTTATGTTATAATCTCTTATTTTATTTATAAAACTTCAATTAACAGTTTAACCCTTTAAATACCATTTAAATTATGTATTATATAAACTAAATGTTAAAAATAATTTTTATTATTTTATTTATAGCCTTAATTTGATGCTAAAATAAAGATTTCTAATACTAACATTCAAGGTAAAGAGAAACAGAAAAGAAAAAGTTTACAACGGATGACTAAGGTTATATGAGAGAGAATATTTTATAAAATGTATCCATTTGTAAAACTTATAATAAATAAAAATTTACCTAAACATACAAAAACATAATCATTTTACTTTATTTCAAAAAACCAGTTATTTAGAAGCTACAGTTTTCCAATGAAATCTTAACAGAAACAAATTTTAAACTCTTAAATTTTAGTAAACCGTTGACTACTAACCAGCTCTTAATAATTAAAGTTTCATATGAGTTGACGTAAGTTTCATATGAGTTTATATCTTAACCACCTCAACTTCTCAATCTCAACCATTTTGCAACCAAACCTAAAATATTCCGAAATTATTTTCCGTACATAGCATATTAAAACATCAAAGAATTTAAAATAGTAGAGGATGCCCAAACCCTTCCAAAACCCCCGTTAATCAAATTATTGACACCCTGATTTTGTAGCCAACTCTGAAATCTTTTCTAATTCTTTTTTTTTTACATACATTCAAAATAGTGGGTGGGGCTAAAGTATGTTACCAGCCATTTAGCCTTTATTATACAAAAAAACTTAATAGCAATAGCATACCACTAATAACAACTACTTAAAAAAGAAAAGAGTTAAATTAAATAAAATCATATGGCTTCATGCCTCAAAATTTTTACAAAATTATATGGCTCAAATGAAACATAAAGTCATTTAAATGAGACTTAAAAAGGCATAATCGAAAAAATCGCAAATAAGTATAGCTTTATATTAAATTTGAGTGAAACATAAAGCCATTATCGATTTATGTCGTATGGTCTTAAGTCACGCCACCTAATCTTTCATGTCCACAAAAGTTTATTTAGAATTAAAAAACAATGTGCCAGCAAACTAATGATTTTTAATATACATGTTAGGAAAACTATTCTCAAACACTGAACATATTTAACTCAATTTCAAAAAATTTAAAGGACATTTCAGAATTTTATTAGTTTATTTATTTATTTTTTTTTTTTTTATTAACTTTTCAAAAATAAATAAAGCAATTATTTTCATATTTCATTTTGATTAAAGTTTTTTTTTTTGTTAGTTTTTATATAAATATAAAACAACAATCACGTCAACAAAATAATTGCTGAGTACATCTACCATCATTATAGAATGTCATCGTGCAACTTATAAAATGTATGTTTTGTTGTTTTTTTTTTTTTTTAATTTTTTTTCCCAGTTTTACTATTCTTTTTAACTTCGAAAGTTAAAGATTTGAAGTACCGATAATAATACAAAAAAAAAAAAGCAAAAAAGAAAACAGGAAAAATCCTTCTCAATTATAAGGAATTTCGTGACGGAACTTATATATACATGTACAATATATGTATATGTTGTTATTTATATGTATATTGTTACAAGATGATGGTTATAATCAAAAAAAATATATAAAAACATAAGTCAAAATGGTTTCAAAATATTGTTTAAACAAAACCCGCGATAAAGATCAAATGACATTTTTGTCGTGTAAAAAAAAAAAAAAACAAAAAACAAACAAAAATAAAGGAGAAAATTTTCGAAAACAAGCTCAATGAAACCTGATATTTTTCGCGTGATTTATGGAGAAAATTACACATCATTAAAACACTATAAAAAATTTTTACTAAATTATATTATTAAAAAATATCATTTCAAAATAAAAGTCTTTAACAATTATTCTTAATTTATGCTATACTTTAAACATTTATGAAGTTTTAACAAGGAACATAATTAAGTTCATAATCCATAGCATTTTTCTATATATTTGGATTGCTGATAAAAAATTAATTGCAAAAAAAAAAAAATCTAACTCTAAGATATGTTCTAATTTTTGAAACAAGTAAATGCAATGTTAAATTAAGTTATTAAATTCAAATTAAAGTACTCGTTGGCTATTAATAATGTGTAATTATTGTAATATTAATCATATACAGGATGTCTGGATGTTGAAGACCACGAAGAGAAAAGGTGAAATTACAATATACGAAAAAACTTTGAAGGCTGTTATCTCGGAAACCATTAGGAATGGAACCCTCCCTCCGCCTACATCTAAACAACTTTTTGCTTTTCAACGTCCCCTATCACCTACTCTCTTCATAAACTATGACTTCCGGACACTCTATATAAACTGAATTACGATAACTAAAAAACTCGTTAAATCTTTCGTTAAAAAATTCTCTCGTTAAAAAAAACCACTTAATATTTGATAAGAAATTAAGTGATTAGAAACTATTTAGAGGAAAAGTGTTAAAGGGTAAATAATTACTTTGTATTATGCTTGTTTAAATTTCCTAATTTAAAATGTTTTTAATCTAGAACTTCTCAAAAACTTATATTCTCCTTAATTTTAAAATAGCATACGCATTTGTCAGCATACCAATAAGTATTTCAGTTATTCCCATATATACTCTAATAACGAAATTTCAAAATTGTTAATTATTTTGGGTCAGTATATTTTCAAAAATTTCCATATAGTTTTAAATTTATAAAAAAAATTAGATAAAAACCAAAATTAAGGAAACTTAATTTACATTTACGCATAAAACAAACTCAATTTAACTTAAAATATATATTTTTACAAACTAAACAAAGTTTATAATAAAAAACAAAAACTATTCTATTTGTCAACCATTATGATTATTAGAAAACTTTTTTAATTTAATTTTATGTAAAACTAAACTTTACTAAAAAGAAAAAAGGCCATTAAAAAAAAAAAACTGTCATTTATTAGTTAACCCGACGATACAAAGAAATAAAACTAAGTATATTTAAATAAAACCACAATTCACTGACATACATTAAAAAAGTTAATTTGTTCACCAAAGAACTTACAAAAATTAAAAATAAAGTGGAAAAAAATAAATTTTAAAATGGTGGAAAAGCATATACTTATGTACATATATACATCTAAAGCTAAAAAGATATCAGTTTTAATTCAACAATGACAATTATCTAAATATACCCGGAACTTTGTATAGTTTTGACTTTTATAATCTAGTTTAATGTTGAAATAGCGACCCTAACAAGAAAAAATTTTGTTTTGTAAAAATAAATAAAAGAATCCTGAATTATAATCCTTAAGGATTATCACGCACTACAAAAAATAAAAAAAAAAATTATTTTTTCTCATTTCAATTTTTATAAAAAAAAAAACAAAAATAAAATGAAAAATAAAACCTTATACTTTTCATCATTATATGTAATCATTAATATATATATATATATATATGTATATATATATATTTATTTATATTGTTTTTATTTTAAAAATTTCAAAAAACCCTAACCCAACCTAAAAGCGAATCAAATACCATACCATATAATTTTTTGCAACTCAGTTGTTGTAATTGTTGTCTTAGTTATTTATGATAATGGTGAGAATAATTTTCTGATTTCTCCTGTATCCTGTCTTGTTGACATCATTGAACTCTATTTTTTTTTTTTTGTTGTACTTATTTTCATTATTATTCCTACCTGCAGTCATCTTTTGTTTAATTTTGCTCTCAACGAAATTAAAAGAAAAATTGAAAAATTAATTTGAATCTTCAGATCCTGTCTAAACTCTGGCGCATAAAATAAGGAAAGGTACAACTTTTTTCTATTTGAGATCTTTACAAGTAAATCTTCAATAAACATACCAAAGGAAAGTGTATATAAACTATCTTTGGACCTATACTTATTACTTTAAATATTAAATAAACTAAAAGAAACATAAAGAGATCTCAAGCAGCTTTTGAATTTTCTGAAGAAATAAATTTATTTGTCCAGAGATTCAGTTACTAAAATTTGCCACATCTTTCATTAAGAGCATTATACTTTAAATTTTGGATTTACAATTTTACTCCAACAATTTTCCTATGTAACTTTTCAATGTACATAGGTTGAAAAGATCTGCTTTACCACATTTTGCACATAATCTTAATGAAAATGAAAAAAAAAAAACTAAGAAATAAAACGACGTCGGATAGGTTTTAAAAGGAAATTGCATATTTTGTTCATTAGATGTTTTGAGTCTTTCACTGCCTAAAAGAATAATATATACAAACAAAACTTCCATAACTAGAACTTAATAATTGTGAATAAATGGAAATGAAAGAAAATATTTTTCTTCGCAAATACAAAAAAAAAAAACTCATTTTCTTTCTGAACAGATTTTTATAAAGTTCATTGTTTTTCTTGTTATTGTCGGTTTAGGACTTTTTTTTTTTTTGCTTTATCCAAAGTTTTCTTCTAGTCAATAAAAAAAAAAAAAAAAGAGAAATATGTAAAGTTAAACCAAAAAAGAAAATATAAAAAAATAGCTTTTACCGGTATAGGTAAAATAATAATAATAAATACATTAACTACTGAAATTCTCTGTGTACATTTTCTGTGCTCGTAGATATTTTTTTTTTATCCTTTAAGAATCCTTTAAAAATATACTTTTCCTATGTTTATAAATTTTTTTCTTTTATTATTTGTTTTTGCTATGCTGTTGAAATCGTTTGAAGCAAAATAAAAGAAAAGAAATTCTATTTACGTTGTTTGACTTAGTTATGATTTTGTTTTACAATCTTGTTGTTGTATGGAGTTCTTTAAAACCGCGACGAAAAGAATTCTAAAAACGAGAAATATCAATAGAACAGGTATATATATAGGTAGTTTTGTAAAGCGTCAAAATCTTTTGAGGGCTCTTTTGATAAGAGAAAAAGGAGCAAACAAATTCAACAACAAAAAAATCGGCATCATAGTAAAAGAGATTTGAAAATTTTTTCTCTATTTATATGAAAAAAAAAAATAAACTGTACTCGTGTATATACAAAACGTACTTTACATAAAAAATATGCTTTTTCACTTTTTCTTTAATTTTCTATTTTTCTGTTTGATTTTTCGTTTTGTTTCACGTTTTCACGAATATTTGTTTTTGCTTGTAAAGATTTTACGTTTTTAGTTTTCCTTTTTAAAATTATTCTTTTGAACATTTAAAAGTAAAGCGATGTACACGCGATCACAGAAATTAATAAATGTTTAAAAAAATTTGTACTAATGGTAACTGGTAATTACCTTATCGAATTTATTTCTTAAGAATACTTATAACACCCCTAAAAGTATGCATTTTTTTTTGTGAACTCAAGTGCTTCTTAAATTATGAATGGAGGGGCTTCGGTAGCCTAGTGGGTAGGCATGTGGCGTGTTAACCGAAGGAGTGTGGGTTCGATCCCTGCACAGGTCGTAAGTGTTTTTTTCTTTACATACCCCCCTTACGACCAAATATAATGTAAATATATAGTATATAATATAAACAAAATAAATAATATTAGTATATAATTTAATAATAGTATAAAAACCTATAATGGCCTTAGTAGCCGATGGTTCAATAATATTGCATTACATTTATGGATGTAATATTAATATAAATAAATAAATAAATAAATTATGAATGGAACTTCATTATCGAAAAGTGATTATAAAATACAATTTATAATAAAGTAAAAATCACTTAGTTTCTGGCCGACAAAAGAAAGTCACTTAATCAAGCACAAAAAATAAAGTTCTAATAAAATTAAAATATCCTTCAAAAGGATACAAGTAAAAAAAAAAGCATGAAGTTTTACTACTTTTACTGGATTATCTTATTTTTAACGCTAACAAGTTTAACATTTCTTTAGGATATTCTTCTTAACATTTCTTTAGGATAATTCTTCATTAGGATTGCAACAACTATTACATAAATAGCAAGAAGCAGAAATGTGTTCCAACCTTTAAAAAACAATCAATAAAAATAATGCAAAAAAAAAAAACAGTTCAAAAGTTCAAACTACACAAGTTCAAATCAGTTTTTAAACAAGAACATAAAACAGAACAACAACAAAATTTTCACGATTACATATAATATTTTCTACTTTAAATTCAAGTCCCTAAATATTGTTTTTAATACCCAAGGTACAAAATCGTAACATAAATTTCATTTACTTTGATCTTACTTTAAATATTGTTTTTTCTTTTTCTGTTTGTAATTTTAGTCACTCATAACTTGTGTGTATAGGCTTTACTTTTAAAAAATTGCTCTTTTGACAAATTGTAAATTAAAGAAGAATTCTTTAAAGTACATATTTTCCTTTGTTTTTTGTTTTTTTTTTTTTTGTTTGACAAAAAGAAATGTGAATTACAGTAATCATTTTTATTTTACTTATTTTATTATTATTTTTTTTCATTTTTGTACTTAAATAATATATCATAGAAGATCAATCATATACTTAATGCAGATAAAAGATTACAAAAGAAGTTAAGTATTTTATTTTAATTATAAAATGTTTAAATAAAGAAATTATGTAAAATTTTTTTTTTAAATTGGAAAATGATAATAAAACTTAATTACAATTAAAAAAAGTTCTTTTTAAAAATTGAGGACAAATATAATACAAAAAAAAATACTTAACTATACTTATTTTTAATGTGACATCATTTAAAAAAATTTTTTTTTCATATATAAAAGAGAAATATAAATTAATTTAATCAAAGGTTTATTTTTCAAATAATACATACTTTAAAATTTCATTACATATGAAAAATCATAAAAATGTATAATAGAAAACTTTAAAATTTTGTAATGCAAAAAAAAAACTGAGGAGAGTACCTACATTGTAAAAAAAAAATTATTTCATTATTTTTAATGATTACTTTGAAAATTTCAAACAAAACCTTAAATAAATATATAATTAAAAATGTTTAAAAGTTAATGTTAAATGCACTCAGTATAAAATAATTTTCTTTTCCATTATGTATAGATAAAAATGCATCATACTTAGTACTGCACTAAAAAATAATTTAAAAATTATAATTTAACAGCGTTATGCAATATTGAAGTATAACCTTATACAGCCTGACGACTGCATGCGATGTTATGATTTTGGACAAAAAAAAAACAGAATAAAATCATTAACTAAAAAAATAACATTAATTAACATTTTTTGTGGCTATATTCTTTCTTTTTCAAGCAATAATTTTACATTTAAACACAATACGACCATCAACGAAAAATTCGCGACTAAAAAATTAAAACCCATGCATTCTTACGTATTTACTCACAATTGAGACTAACGGTGATCAATCAAATATTCGTCGTCATCCAGATTTCTGATTTACCGCCGATAATAGGTCGGGTTTGACATTTATCTCTAAGCAACAAAAATTAAAAATGTCATTTATATTAAATAATCAGTAGATATCAAATTGAAATTTCTTTTTATTAAATAGAGTTCTTTTTTTTTCTGATGAAAATTACATTTTGTCTATATTTTAATAATAAAAAGAAGTAAATAAAAATGCCGGGCCAAATTTAACTGTCCGTTTGCTTATTTAACAACATTTCTCAAATAGTAGGTTTCATGACGGTAACAGATGTTTCTACCTTATTTATAATTTTTAAAATCTATACAATTTTTGACAAAAGTCACTATTTAATATTTTTGAATTTGAAAACTTTGTTTCGCCAAAAACATATTTATTTGACAAAAATAGTTAAGCCAAAAGAATTTCGCAGGTGGTCAGTTTTATAAAAAATCATCATGTACTGTGATTAGACTTAAACTAAACCTTAAAAAATATCAATGCATTAGAACAATGGAAAGTCAAAGTTCTTTATAATGGCAGTTAAATAATTAATGACAGTTTAATAAAAATAGGACAGAAAATTTGATTTTAAAAACAGAAAAGGACAAATTGTTTAGAGAATTGAAATATTACCTTTAAGCTCCGAATCAACAAAATTTAAAATGTATTTCACATATTATTTATTTTCTCTAAAAAAATATAATCATAATATTTAATCTGTAAATGATAGACATTTAAAATCATTTTACTCAATAATCTACCACCCGATTTCCATTTTTTTTTTAAATGATAGGTAAATATTCATTACAGCATCTTACAATTCAATATTTTTCCAAAATTTTCCGATCTTCATTACTAATTTTCAATTTTAATAAAAAAGACCCATATAAAGAATATACATATACATACATATATATCATATAGTATAACCTATATCTATAATATATTCAAATAAAACGCTCTTTTTTTGTTCTTTTGTTTCCGTTAAATTTTAAATTTTTCTCTTCTTTTTCTTTGGTTTTTTTTCTAGATACATAAACAAAATTTTGAAATGATAGTTTGACATTTTAGGATTTTTTGTTTCAATAAACATGAAATGTAACATGTAAAATTTAATAAAATTTTCAATATTACATAAATTAGAGGCATTTTATAATATAAATAATAGTTTCCAATACTCAATAAATCAGGTGCATCTTCTAAAATATAATAATAACCGTGCTCTTACAAAAAGTATTGTTTACAAAGAAATTTTAAATTCATAAAGGAATTAATTATTGAAAATCGTATTTTTAAATTTTAAATAAAATCATAAATACTGCATACATATAACTGTATATAGTTTCTTTAAGATAAAATCAAAAAAAAATTCCTTATTTCGTTTTTTAACTCAAAATGAACATATGAATTAAAATCAAATATAAATAAAACCCTATTTTGAGGGCTGCCAAATACTAATTAGTTAGAGTAAATTAAAAAAAAAATTATAAATATTGGCTACGGATGATTGTGGTTAACTACAGTTATTTATCAAACAACCTCAAATTTCGAGTTCAACGTATAAATAAAAACAAAAAATCCTTTTGGGGACTATCATATACATTTGATAGAGTAAATTGAAAAATCCCGAATATTTGTTATTGATTGCGTGAATTGCAATTACTTATTAAAACACCTCGTATTTCGAGGGGCGGGCGAAAACTATTCATATTTAAAATACAATTCTTCAATTTCTTTCATTTCTTTTTTTGCCATTTAAAAGCCAACAAAAATTGTTTGAGTCAAAAAAAATCTTGAATCTTAAAAATCTGAATCAAATATATACAGCTTTATTCATTAATATTTCACACAAAAACTTTCAAGTAATAGGAAGAATAATTTAAAAAAAAAAACAAATTACTTTTTTTATATGGTTGGTTTACCATTAATTAAAAAGAAAAAGTAATTTTACCAGAAACCAAAGAAAATTTTCAAAAATATTTTCTTCTATTAGATTTTTTTTTTTTGTTTTTTCTTCTTAATTTCTTTTACTGTCTGTTGTTTTATACCCAAAATAAGTGTCTGATTCTTTGATTATCTGACTTTTAATTCAAATATATATTTAAACGTATATATAACGTTTGTAATGTATATATATAAATTAAATGCATATCAAAGGATCAGGATAATTTATATACATATACTTACATTTAGGTTAATCAAAGACTTAAATAAAAATAAACTTTGAAAGTTGAAGAATTTTTTGTTTTGTTTTTTTTTGTCTCATGGTACTGTTATTTATTTGTATCGTTTTTTTTTTTGCCTTAATTTTGCGCTTCTTTAACATTTTAAATAAAAAATAGCATTAAACATTAACTAATCCATGAAGCTCTTTCCAAAAATTCTATGTGAGTTGTCTTTAATCTCAAATTTGTTGGTTTTTTTTTTGTTTTGTTTATATTTTTGAAGTCTCAGTTATGTCTATAGATTAGTTATACACTGAGAAAACTTAATTTTATTTCAAATATGTAAAATGAGTTTGAAATATGATTTTTTTTTTTAATTAAATTAAAATATAATTCCTGTTAGATAATGAATCGATTAATGTTAATGTTGAGGAATGTGTTTACAAAACAATAATAAACAAATGCCACTATTAAAGATGTTTTCTTAAAATCACTATTTCGGATAATTCCTTAAATACTTACCTGAATAAATAACTAAATAATAAATAAATATTGCAGATCCTGAAAAATGATTCTGTAGGCTCAATACATGAAGTAAGATTTTAGAACAAGCTAACATCTTACTGAACTTTAAAGAGATTTGGCAGACTAATTTGATTGTAAGAAAATCAAAAAAAAAAAAACAGAAATACATAATTGCAAAAAGGTACCAAAGTTTAACTACAGAATTTTTTTTATCTATTTAGAACTCACAAAAGTATCAAATATACCTGCCCATTTCAGGTATTCTACTAATTTTGTTGCTAAGCCCCTCAAATATTGTACACTTTTCGAAATAAATTTCAGGATAGTAAAACAATTTTTTTTTTAATTTTGCATATATATATAAGGCATGAGAAAAAGCACAAGAAAGGGGCTTTTCTAAATGTATTCATTCAAATCTCTAACTCTTTTAATTTTTCCTCTAAAACGTTTCAAAAATGAAAATTTTAAATTTTTTAAATTTTTGTTAGAAGAATATGTCATTTTGCCTAGTAACTAAACATGAAAATTTATAAATGTGGTTCGTAACAGAAGCTATATTGTCATTTTAATCAAAAAAAAGAAAATTATAGCAATTGTACATTTAAGGCCGCACAGCTCCAAAACTATTAGGCCCACAATCTAATCCCCACACAAAACTTTTGTCTATACATTATCCCCTACACGATTGTTTACGTCAATGCACTTACTTACGAATCATCCTGTATATCAAATTTAAGAAATAAAATATAACTATCAGAATTAGAATACAAGATTACATTCGCGAAAGTAACACGATAGGGTATTTTTCTTAAGTGTTTCTCTATCAAAAATTTAAAACATATTGTTTCTACTCATTTTCATTTATATATTTAATTTTTTTTTTTTAATGTTATTTGTAAATAATTTCATTAAAATTTTTATTTTATATTATTTATCAATGTTTGATAAAAATATTAAAAATTCATAAAAGCTTTAAAATGTTATAGTATATATAGCTAACATTATCTGTAAATTTTAGAAAGAATGCAGAAGTTAAATATTATATTTGATGACTTTAATTACTGAAACATACATATACATTCACTTTTTTTTCTTAAGCATTCATATACTAAATATGTAATTTAAAGCTTTATAATTCTTTTTCAGAGCAGAAACGTAATTGGAAATAAAAGTGACAAAAAAAAAACATACTTATAAAATAAAATTAGGAAATTTAAGCATAAGATGGGGATTTATAATTAGATATAACATGTTACTTTGATCTCAGTTCAAGTGTACTCAAAGTTCAAACTGTTGATACATACTTATTCTAAATATTTAGAACAAAATATAATAATATGTACACACATATATATATATATAAACGAGCTAATGAGATTTAAGGTGTTTAATAAAACTGTATACATAACATTTGAAAAACATTTTTAATGTTTTTATTACCTTTTTCAAACATGTAATTGAAAGTTTTTCTGAGTGTCACTTTATTTAGAAAAAAAAAACAAAAGTTAACATAAATTTTAAAGAATCCAAATTATAGTTAATTCAAGGATGACGTGTCATAATTCCCAAAATCATAACGCCCATAGGTTTATGACTTATTGTTTTTACTATGAGCCATAACTCCCATAGAACTTTTGACTGATATTATCATGTCATAAATTCTAACCTGAGTTACAACTTTAACAGTTATGTCTCAGCAAAGAGGTTATTAGTACCAATTAAAAAACAAATATTCATTTTAATATATAATAAAAAATATTTTATAAAAAAGTAAAATTTTATAGAAAAAAAAATGACTTGAGACGGTTCCTCTACAAAATCGGTATATATAATTTCAGACCCATGAGTTATTGCAAATAATATTTTAGAGCAATCTTAGCAAATTTTAAAATTGGTACACGGTTTTAATAATATTTTTCGGAGTTATTGAAAGCACGAACAACAATTGAATATTTTTTTAGCTTTTAAAGGGTATATATTCCCTTTTTCCAGAAGATTTAAGTAAAACAAACATTCGAAATTGTAATACATTCGAAATGTTTTAAAGTTTATTTTCATAAAACAGAAATATAATGACAGTTATCACTTTTTTTCATTGGAATTTTTGTATCACTTTAAAATAATTACGTAAAGGGCTTTATTTCACGTCATCATTAAATCTCATTAATAAATCTATAAGAGATTACTTATTGTTTTATTATAAAAAGTTTTTACAGTTAGTTTACAGTTATTTAAATTGATATCCATCAAGTTTTAATGTTTTATACTTTTAATGGGAAGGTATGATTTATTTTATGTGCGCCATAACTATAAATGGAAGTTATGATTTTTTTTCCATTGAATAAATGTCTCACTTTAATATATTACTATGAGTCAAAAGACTCATGACAGTTATGACTACATAGGAGTTAAGATCAAACAAAAATTAAAGCCTACAATTTAATAATAAAATACACTACATTTTCAATTATTCGTTGATTAAAAAAACAACTGGGAATAAGATACCAATTGATAAAAAAAAAAATTCTATCTCCAGTTCTATCTCCATTTTAAAACCAATATAAATTGATTCGAATATACATTTTTTTAGTATGGTCATGTATAATAAAATATTAGGTATATGTATTTCAAATATAAATATCAAATATAATTAATAATTTTTATAGTTTCAACTTAACTATAGTCACCGATACAGCTACACTTCAAATTTTTTAACTTGAAATAATTAAATTACAAAACTTAATATGAAAAAAAGTTACAAAACTCTTCAATTAAATACTTTTAATAATAATAAGCATTTTATAAATTTCAATGATTTAAAATTTACACTAAAATCTAATCAAAACGCCTACTAACCAATTTATTCAATTCTTTAGATATAATACTTAATTGCAATATTTAAACATTTTGAATATTACTTCACCTTCTACCAATTTAATTAAGTATTTATTATTTTATTTTTTCTTATTTAATTAATCGCATTCAATTTAAATTTATTTTTCTATTATTAAAATAACTTTTTTTTTATTTTCGTTAACCCACAATAAAAACAAAAAATAAATTGAAAGTAAATTTTTGAATATAAAAATTACGAAATTATTCAATTACTTTATATTATGTACAAGTATGTATATATATACTATAAGTATATATAAATGTAAATTTAATATTTTCGTACCTAGTTCATAAAATTATAGGTTTTTTTTTCATATATATGTATATCCCATATATATATACATACTTTTCCAAATATTCCTCATATTCCACTGTTTCATCAGGCGTATAATTCGTCCAATTATGAAGAAAACAACAAAACATTATTACTTTCAAAATCCATTGTTATTGCTCCAGTTTTTCACTCATTTACACCGAATATATAAAGTTGAACAATAACAAATACACAAACTTAAGTATTGAGTTTTCCTATTCCTAATAAATTATAATAACAACTTTTTTTTTTTTTTTGATTTTTTGATACGATTTGTACCTCTCAAAGATTGGTTCGAAAGATTGGTTCGAAATTTTCAATAAAAAAATAAACAAAAAAAAAAGGAAAAAGAAAATTTTTAATATTGAAAATTTTCTTGATTAAAAACGAAATTTTCATTATTAAAAGTTAATCATGTGTCATATGCTCATAGCTTTTATTTTTGTTTTAAATTATTATTTATATATTTAATTATTGACTTTTTCAATGAAAGTTATAGAAGTTTGTTTTATGTACTACTTATATATACATATAGTTATATGTAGTTATATGTATGACATATAAGTTTAAATATATATTAAAATCCAAATGTTTTCATTTTAATAAATTCAACTTAAAATTTTTATTTTTGAAATAATTTTTAAAAATAAAATTTTCAAATAACGAATTTTTCAAATTAAAAGTATTTAACAAAAGAGGGTCCTGTTGCAATCAACCGCAACATTACAAAGCCATCAGCCAATCCAAATCCTGAAAATGTATTGAATTGTATGAAAGATGCTACAATTAACGTAGTCTCAGACGCTAAGGAAAAAAACTTATTAATTTTTAAATTTTATGTTTTCAATACGCTCTGAATTGCCAAATGCGTTATGAAGTCATATTTGTCAGAGAAAAATTGATTTTGCAGAGAAGTTAATTGAAAAAGTAAAAAAAAAAAAAATCCGTTCTTATATCAAATAAATTTCGGCTAAGTATGGGAACAAATATATGACACAAAAATATGACGTTACAAAAATACCGTCAACAAAATTTCGGATTGGGGTAGCAAAGAATATAATAAATTATATGCATTGGAAGCTTTGTGTCTATATTTAAAAAGTTTTCCTGATCATTTTCTTTTATATTTTCAAAGTAACTTTTAAAAAAATCCATCCTACTTAGGCTTTTGTTTTAAGTTTCATTTATTGATAAATACGTAGTCATAATTCCTCATAAAAGCAAAAACCTCATAAAAGCTTCTATCGTCTAGAAGACACAATAGCATAAACATATTATAGCATACTATCAAAAAAACTCGGTTGTCTAGTGGGTAAAAGCGTATAAAAAACACTGTAAAAACCGAGGGAGTGTTGGTTCGGATTCCACACATGTCGTAAGAATAATTCCCCCTTACGACATGTACAGCCACGCCTGAAAACGAAAGGCTGTGTGTAATTTCCTTGTTACATTTATGTGACAGGGAAATGCACTAAAAAAAGAAAAAAACATATATATTAATTTCATAAACAAGACAAATGTCAATTGTCAATGTCAATTGTCTACAATTGTCAACAAATGTCAATTGTCAACAATGACTTTTTTATGCTTCTAAAACGTTTTAATTGTGCAGCATTTTTTGTACACGGCGCAAATTCTCATATAAATCGGCGAAAAACTTTGTATAGTAAGTAAATAATGTAGCTGCATAATAAATCGACTTTTGATAAAATTGACAAAAAAAAATGAAAACAAATCGAAGAATAATCGGAAATCTGATTAAACTAAATGAATACACGAGCAAAAATTAACTTTTCATATAATAAAGCGAAGGAAAAATTTCGAATCAAAATAAGAAAATTTGTTATCAAAACATTAAGTACTGAATCATAAATCTGAAAAATTAAAAGTAATACATGAAATTTAATGGAAAAATCTAAAATTGAAAAATAGTTAATCTTTTTTTTCACTAAATTCATATAAGTAAGTAGGTACTATTTTTACCTTTATAAACATTTTTATAAGAATTTCTAACAATTTTAAAAGTATTTTTCAACAAAAATAATATAAATTTAGTTGTTATATATTTTTTCTTTCTTTTTTCATTCTTTTTTAGTAATAACTGAGGTAAGTATAGTGAACAAAAACAAAAAAAAAATTACAATCGAAATACCTGATATAGATAACACAACATTTTATGCATCTATTTATGCCAATAAAATCACATTTTAACAATAGTTAGATTCAAATACAAAATCCACATAGTTGAAAAATATACAAAAAATATTGAAACAATATCGAATTAATATCAATTTGTAAGTAAATAGAATTGGTAGCAATAATATATATGTAAATAGATAAATATAAATCTAATATAATAAGGAAAACATAAATAAATATAATATAAGAACACAAAAAAAATAAAAAATGCATTGATTTAACATAAAGAATCATAAAATATCGAACAAAAAAAAAAGAAATAAAACAACGAAAACAAAGAAAATAATATCTGAATAAATAATTTATTCCTTCCTTATAGTTACACTTTTTTTGTATTTTTTTTACGAAAATTTTGATTTTCTTTTGTCTTATTCCGAATTCAATTTAAAAAAAGAAAAAAACACATTTCAACATTTACCGAAATCAATATGTATAGGTATAGGATCAAAACTATATATAAAAAGCAGTTTAATATGGGAGTTAAAACAGGTGATATTTCATTCTTTTTAAGTGATGAACAAACACTTTTATTTCAAAGTATCACAAAGTTTTAAAGTAACAATTCACACAATCACATTTATGAGATTACGATACGACTGTTAACTTTTTCTGTTTCGATAAACAAATGCTTTAGTTAGATTGATACATATTTTAAATACATTAATTATAGTAGTAGTACATTTACTTTCAACTAAACTGTATACCTTTATACCTAAGTTCATTGACATACTACCAATTTTAATATTTTAAGCATTTTATAAATGGTTAACGGTCACAAAAATTTTTTAAACCTTAGAGTCAAAGTCAATTCAATGTAGGTATGAAGGAATCCATTACATTCAGATAACAATAGAAGGAAAAACTTCTTGGCACCCGATAGATTTTTCCTTCATTGATTTATAAAAAGAAGAAATCATTAAGAAACAGTATTCTTCTTTTACAATAATACTTGACAATGACCCTTGTTCTATTCATTAAAATCAAAGGGAGGCATACTTTAAAGAATCGAACTCTAAACTAAAGAGGTTTCAAGCGCACAATTCTACACCATATTAACTGCTCGGTAATTTATATCAGGGTCATGGAAACTAATTTATTGTGAGAACCGCTAAACTGTTGTTCATTATATAATTTGAAACTCTTCGAAAACGACCTGTACAGGTTCGCTTCGAATTTACCTTTCAACTCTCGCTAATTATCCTATTGCTTCAATTTTAATTAATTTGATTACTTATTATAATCCTATTGCTTCAATTCTTTTCGTTATTAACTAACTAAATCTATAATAACTTTGTATAAAGGAATCCTTTCCTAAAGTTTGGGTAGCGTGTATAAAAACATAAAGTGTTTAAAATATTTTGCAACTATAGAAATTAGTCTCTTCCGAAAGCATTTCGAACCTAAACAAATCAAATACTAAATTTCGTTGTATATGAATTTATGGTAAAACTATTAAAATCTACAAGCATATCAATAAAAGCGTAATACGAAAAATTTGGTTCTGACCAGTGCCTTTAAATTTTTAAATACAATATACAAAAATTCACAAATATTCTGTTCTTTCAAAAAAACAAACAACCCAAAAAAAATTGTACCATGTGAATTGTCGCTATTCGATAACATTATAATATGGATGATCAGAAGATAACATTTTAAATATATAAGTTAGTGATTGGGTTGACAAAGGTACAAAATAACAACATAATGATAAAACATAAACTTGCTCTTATTATAATACATTTAAATGTAGATTAGATTATATGTATGTTTCTTATTAACATTTTGTGATAATTTTTTGTGACATTTATGCGACCCCAAAAATTAAAACGAAAAAACATAACTTAATAAAATACTAAACATATGAATCAATTTACATTGATTCACAAATGAATTCAAATGTGATTCTTTATAATATAAAATATATATATAAGTATATATAGGGTGTTCAAAATTGAGGTATCATTTTAATTTTAATAAAAAAATGCATGCTCAGTTGGTTTTAATTCTTGCGTCAGCTGGATCTTATAAGCCTTTAAATGGAGATCACGATGCAAAATGTTGAATAATGTGGATGGTTTGATGTTTAATTGCTGCGAACGATGACGAATGGAAGTTTTTGGATATTCTTCAACACTTCTGCTCAAAGCTGCTACATTCTCGGTTGAACGGCCACTACGTTGATAAATGTTGCCTCTGTTATCAAGAACAGATCCAGTTTCTAGAAATTTATCAACCATCAGCTTGATGGCACGATTTGTTGAAGTATTTTCTCTACCAAATTTTGTTCGAAATTTCCTAATTACATCTTGAAAACTTTTACCATTTTCAAAAAATGTTGTAATAACAAAAACACGTTGTTCCTTCGTGTAACGTTCCATATTAACTAACCGGAATGTATTTAGAATAATCCTAAAGAAACCTCGTATAAAAATTCCAGGTAGAAAAAATAATGGCGGCAAAATCAAAATGATACCTCAATTTTGAACACCCTTTATATATATGTATATACTTAGTTATATTTATTTGTTTATTTTTATGCATATATGTATATTTATTTTAATTTATTTGTAAAGTAACACTATGTATATGGAATCAATACATACAATTCGAAGTACAAAAAAACAAAACAGTATCTGAAAATTATTTTGATATAAAATTTTTTGGTAACATATTCCATTTGATTTGATTATTATAGTGAGTGAAAAATATTTAGAGTGAATATAACTATAAAGATATATTATGCAATTGTAATCAATTTTGTTTTTTTTTTTTGATTAATCAAAGGCTTACAATTTACTTAATTATACCAACAAAAAAAAAAAAAAAAATAGTACAATTTGAATTAGATTGTATAAACTTTAGATATTTTTAGACATTCTTAAGATACAATTCATTAAGTATATTATGTATAGTATTGGTTGAGGATTATTTTGTATTTTAAATTAAATTAAATTTAGATTTAATTTTAATTTTAATTTAATGACTTTGAATTTGAATTTTAATAAAATATAAATTTGACTATAAAATCTTATTTAAAATTAATGATATGTTACCTATATATGATAAAATAAAAGAAAAAATGTTTATAGCTATTTTAGATGCTTAGAGAAAATAAACTTTAAAATGACAAAAACAAAAATGGATTAATTTTTATTTCCTTTTGTATAATAAAAAATCAAAGTGCAATACTCTCTCTAAAAGTTGGAAGGATTTGAAGAATTAAATTTTTATTTTTTAACATTATGTTGTTAATTTAAGTTTTAGTTAAATAAAACAAATCAATTAGTTATTTATTTTAAAAAGTCTATTATGGATTTGTTTCGACTTAATATATTTAAATAAAAAATTAAAAGAGCAGGATATTTATGATACATAAGTAATATTTATAATACATAAGTAATATTTATAATACATAAGTAATAATTAAACAAAAAATAAATATGCATATGTACATATACATATATCCTATAATTAATATCATATCGTAATCGTAATACATATATAATAAAATAAAAATAATTTTTGTATAAGATAATAAATGGCAGACAAATAGTCTTGTATAATAGCTACAGCTGAGTATTCAAGGGCTGAGTAAAACTAAAAGATTCCAGAAATTGAAAATTAAATATGGATAATAAATAATTTAATGAATGCCCTAAGCTCCTAATATAGGAGTGGAAACAAAAATATATCGAGAATTTGATGTTTTTTGTAAACTTTTACATTTTAAAACGTTATATTAAATAAAAACTTTTCAAAATATGTAAAAGTGAGTTTTCAAATTTTCCCTTCTAGATTATTTGTCATTTTTAGATGTTTTAAAACATTTTTAGATGGTATAAAAAGTGAGAAAATAATTAAATTTTTTAAGTCCGTAATCGAAAAATTCCGTTGATAATGATGTAATACAATTTGGAGTTGAATTGATTATTGTTTGATAGGGGGAATAGACAACTATATACTTATACGCTGAGTGCCTGAAATCCATTGTGCACTTCAACTCCATGAGACACTAATTTATTACAGCGAGTCAATCGCTAAAAAATTGGTCGATAATTCTCTGATCTAGCGCCCCAACTTCAGAGACATCTTCCTAGTACCTCTCTCATATGGTTCTTCTCTTTTGGAATTCTAGATTTATGCATTGCCAAATTACGTCTAATAACGTTTTTGCCTCCTACTCATAACCTCCACATATTACTATATCACTTCAGCCTATGTACTGAATTTAAATGATATTTTTATTCAAAAAACAAAACAGTTAAATAACTAGATATAACTGTACCAAAAAAAATTATGTATTTTATGTTATTTTTCATTGACCTAAACTCTAAACAATGGTTAGAGTCAGCATGGTTTTTCTAACTAATTTTCATTCAAATTATTTTTAATAAAAAATTTAAAAATATTTGAAATAAATGTCTAGAATTAGAAGTATACTTATTTAAATCCAACAAATCTGAAATATTTTGTATCCACAGAGAATTAGAAAAACTTTTTTAATTCAATACTAAATTATACCCTTTTCAGTTAAAAATTAAAAAATATCATCAATATAAATATTAAAATTACTCTATTAAGAAAAGAAAAACTAAAAAAAACTGACATGTTTTATTTTACAACTCAAAATCGTTGAATTCATCTCAGAATGCATAATCTTTCGAAACTTATGGGTAATAAAAATAAATATTAAAGGTGAACAGTTTTTTTTTTTAAATGTTCAATTCAATCGTTTTATATTCTGTTTTATTTAGAAAAAAAAAATGTTAAATAAAAATACAAGAAAAAATTTTTAAATTAAATTAAAAAAAAAAAAAAAAAAATGTTACATTTCAGTATATTATAAAATCTAAATAATTCTTTCTTCCTCTTCCTCTTCTTATTTTTCTTCTATTTTTATTTTTTTTTTTTTTTTACCACATTTAGAAGACCCTTTTTTTTTCTGTTTTGTTTTTTTTTTTTTTTGGAACATTGTTTACATATTTTATGAGTTTTTCATTTAAATATGAGAATTAAAAAAAAAAACAAACGACAAAACATGACATTTCTCAGGGATGATTAACGATTTATTTGAATTTTAAAATTAATTCAATTTTTTTTTTTTATTTTTTTTTTATTAGGAACATAACATATTAAACAAAAAACTAAAAAAAACTAAAAAAAAAATCTAAGAAATATTAAATTTCATTGAAAACATATAAAAAAATTACGTTACAATGGCAAAGATTAAGACTTTAATTGTTTGTTTTTTATATGATTATTAAAAGTAGGATAAAAAAAAAAATTTTTAATGGTCACTCTTAAAAAATAATGAAAAAAACAAAAAATTGTTTAGTTAAAATAATAAAAACTTTTTATTGCTTTAAGACAGGAAATCTTATTTAGTTATTTGATTTATAAGAAACAAATGTCAATTTTTAATAGTCGGCTTTCTTTTGTATATGTATGTATATACATACACTTACAATGCACATATATATATATAAAATAAACTTTAAATTTATATAAAATTAAATTGTTGATTTAAAGTTTTTCTTAATTGTCAATTTATTTTGAATTTAATGATTAAATTAGTTAAAAAAAAATATCAGATTACTAATGATGGTTTTTTATACCCTACACCTAAAGTATAGGGTATATTAACTTTGGTATGGTGTTTGTAACCACCAAAAGGAAGCGAGTTAGGTATAGACATGTATATATATTCTGAATCAGGATCACCGCCGGAGTCGATTTAGCGATGTCCGTCCGTCCGTCCGTCCGTCCGTCCGTCCGTCCGTCCGTCCGTCCGTCCGTCCGTACGCACGATAACTCAAAAAATAATGATGCTATCTTGATGAAATTTATATAGTAGGTTACTAATTACGAAAGAAAGGCTAAGTTCGAATCTGGACAAAATCCGTCCATGGGTTCGGATTCTGGAAGCTTCCGAATGATTCCGGGCTTTTGGAGATAATCTCCGCAAACGAGATTATCTCCAAAAGCAACAAAGATAGAACCTTAAAATTTTGTACAATGATGTTTCTTCCCGTTCGATTTATGTCTCTGAAATTTAAGAGGATTTGGTCCATGGGTTTGGGTTTTGGAAGCTTCCGAACGAGCACCAGAGCAAATGAGATTATCTCCAAAACCAACAAAGATAGAACCTTTAAATTTGGCAGGGCGGTGTTCTTTCATGTTTTATTTAAGTCTCTGAAATGTGAGAAGATTTGGTCCATGGGTTCGGCTTTTGGAAACTTCCGAACGAGCCCCAGAGCAAATGAGATTATCTCCAAAACCAATCAAGATAGAACCTTTACTTTTGGCAGAATGGTGTTCTTTCATGTATGATTCAGGCCTCTGAAATTTAAGAGGATTTGGTCCATGGGTTTGGATTTGGAAGCTTCCGAACGAGCACCAGAGCAAATGAGATTATCTCCAAAACCAACAAAGATATAACCTTTAAATTTGGCAGGGTGGTGTTCTTTCATGTATGATGTAGGCCTCTGAAATTTAAGAGGATTTGGTCCATGGGTTTGGATTTGGAAGCTTCCGAACGAGCACCAGAGCAAATGAGATTATCTCCAAAACCAACAAAGATATAACCTTTAAATTTGGCAGGGTGGTGTTCCTTCCCGTTCGATTTATGTCTCTGAAATTTAAGAGGATTTGGTCCATGGGTTTGGATTTGGAAGCTTCCGAACGAGCCCCAGAGCAAATGAGATTATCTCCAAAACCAATAAAGATATAACCTTTACTTTTGGCAGAATGGTGTTTTTTCATGTATGATTTAGGCCTCTGAAATTTAAGAGGATTTGGTCCATGGGTTTGGATTTGGAAGCTTCCGAACGAGCACCAGAGCAAATGAGATTATCTCCAAAACCAACAAAGATATAACCTTTAAATTTGGCAGGGTGGTGTTCTTTCATGTTTTATTTAAGTCTCTGAAATGTGAGAAGATTTGGTCCATGGGTTCGGCTTTTGAAAACTTCCGAACGAGCCCCAGAGCAAACGAGATTATCTCCAAAACCAATAAAGATAGAACCTTTAAATTTTTTATAATGATGTTTCTTCCAGTTTGATTTATGCCTCTAAAATTTAAGAGGATGTGGTCCATGGGTTTGGATTTTGGAAGCTTCCGAATGAGCCCCAGAGCAAATGAGATTATCTCCAAAAACAACAAATATATATAACCTTTAAATTTGGCCGAATGGTGTTTTTTCATGTTTGATTTAAGTCTCTAAAATTTGAGAGGATTTGGCCATGGGTTTAAATTTGAAAGAATTTGTGGATTCGAATTTTGCAAGCTTCCCAACGAGCCGCAGAGCAAATGAGATTATATCCAATACGAACAAAGGTAGAACCTTTGAATTTGGTACAATGGTGTTCTTTCGTGTTTGATTTATGTCTCTGAAATTTAAGAGGATTTGGTCCATGGGTTTGGTTTTGGAAGCTTCCGAACGAGCACCAGAGCAAATGAGATTATCTCCAAAACCAACAAAGATATAACCTTTACATTTGGCAGGGTGGTGTTCTTTCATGTTTTATTTAAGTCTCTGAAATGTAAGAAGATTTGGTTCATGGGTTCGGGTTTTGGAAACTTCCGAACGAGCCCCAGAGCAAACGAGATTATCTCCAAAACCAATAAAGATAGAACCTTTAAATTTTTTATAATGATGTTTCTTCCAGTTTGATTTATGTCTCTAAAATTTAAGAGGATGTGGTCCATGGGTTTGGATTTTGGAAGCTTCCGAACGAGCCCCAGAGCAAATGAGATTATCTCCAAAAACAACAAATATATAACCTTTACTTTTGGCATAATGGTGTTCTTTCATGTATGATTTAGGCCTCTGAAATTTGAGAGGATTTGGTCCTTGGGTTCGGATTTTGAAAGCTTCCGAACGAGCCTCAGAGCAAATGATATTATCTCCAAATGCAACAAAGATATAACCTTTAAATTAGGCAGAATGGTGTTCCTTCATGTTTGATTTATGTTTCTGAAATTTGTGAGGATTTGGTCCATGGGTTCAAATCTTGGAAGCTTCCGGACGAGCTCCAGAGCAAACGAGTATATTTCCACAACCAACAAAGATAGAACTTTTATTTTTAGTACAAAGGTGTTCTGTTATGTTTCCTTTTCTGTAAAATTGGAAACTGACATTTGAAAGAATTTGAACCATGGGTTCGTATTTTGGAAACTTCCGGACGAGCACAAGAGCAACGAGCATATCTCCAAAACCAACAAAAGTAGAACGTTTAAATTTAATAGAATGGTGTTCTGGCAAGTTTTCTTTATGTTCCTGAGATGGATTCGATGAATTGGAGTGGCAATTCGGGTAGCTGACACAAACATCCCAAGAACTACCAATCTTCGAAAATAATTAAGATAGAAACTTAAAATTTTATACAAGGGTGTCAAGAATATCCCAAGCGGATGCCTCTTTTACGTTCTTGAAATTCGAGTTGAATAAGACAGAAAAGGGAAGAAGTTCAAGCAGCTGCCAAAAACACTTATGGATTGTTAATTTAATTCGAATTATTCAGGTGTAGGGTATTAATAAGTCGGTTGCATCGACTTACTGTTACATTTACTTGTTTTTGATTGTTTTTTGTATAATTTTTTAATAAAGGATTGAATAACTTTAAATTAAAGGAAAATAGTATTTAAATTTTCTTTTGAATTTAAATTTAATTCATTTTTAAAAGTGAATTTTTCTAATAAAATTTTAGAAGTAAAATAAAAAAATGTAAGTAGATAGTTATGAGATCATACAAATTTTTTATAATAAATATTTTCTTGATTTTCATCTCATCCTAACAAAAAAAAAAGAAGAAATTTATCGATTTTTATATTCAAACTAGGTCTATAGTTATATTTATTATATACTTAATTACAAAAAAAAAAAAAAAAAAAAAAAGATGACACAGTAACAAAACAGTTGTAAATTGAGCTTAATTATATATGCATTCTAATAGGTCCACCCAAAACAATTTAATAGAGCATTCTTAAAAGTCATAAGGCACTTATTTAAAGTTACATAAATAATGTAAGTACATGTATGTATCTCAGCCTTAACTGGAACAAAATAAATTGCTCTGGAGTTTTCTTTAAGGCTGAACATAAATTAAAATAAAATTAAACTTATGTAATTATGTAAAATGTCAAAAACACAACAATAATTAAAAAACAAAAGTTGATAAACATTATTGTTCACGTTCAAGATTCAAAAGTTGATAAACATGTAATTGACGCATCTGTCACAAATTTTAAAATTTTTTGATTGTCAAAACATTTTAAAAAATCATAACAATTACTTATAGGGGTTTTTCTTTTTCTCATCAGATCAATGCTCAGAGCAGATGTCGAGCGCTCAGAGCAAATAATGCTCAGAGCAAACTTTTATCTAAACTCTGACCGCTCTGAGTTAAAAAAGAAAAGTTCACAGCACAAATTGTCAATTTTTATCCAAATTATTTTCTAACGTCAGTATTTTTTTTATTTTATTTCATTATTTTAAATGTAATATAGTTTTAAAAGGAATTTATTTAAGAAATATAATAAAACAAAGTTATTTTACGTAAAATTTCATTTAATAAAATTTAAAAAAAAAAAACTTAAAAAAAAATGTTTATCTATGCACGAAATTTTATTTTGATGACATTTTTATTATTTTATTCTTAATTTGACGTTATATTTATTGAAAACTCTGTGAAATCTGATAAATTTTTACGAGCTCACAGATCGCGCTCTGATCACACTCCGAGTTGAAAAAGAAACACAAAATGGATAATCTGAGCATAAAGAGAAACACAATTTTTTTGCTTGATAGCTCTGACTCTGCTCTGATGAGAAAAACGAAAATGCCCATAGATATGTACATAGATTTATGATTATGCTAAACATAATTTTAATTCATTTTTCTTTGCCTTTGCAAAGAGATAGCTGCAATTCAAAATATTGAGCGTTACTTAATTAATTCACTCATTTTAAATAATATTTCTTTTAAATATTAATGATGCTAAAACAACAATACAAACGTCATCAATACAAAGTTGATAAATAGTATTTTAGAAAAGTATCTTATTGTAAATGTGAAAACGTCCGGAATTTGGAGGGTATTGAAATTAGTAAAATCTTATTGCAAAATGATAATTTATCGAAACTCTATACCCTTTCTTCCTAAATAAACTAAATTGATGCATTAATTAATTACAATCTTATCTGCAATTAATTGGTATTCTACAAATTCCTGGTATCCTACAAATTAGAACATCTAACAAAAAAAAGTTTTTCTAACTCTTACTTTTTACATTCATTTTGTATATTAAATAAATCTTTTTTTTTTTTTTTTTGTAAATAAAAAGTTAGAAAAATTAAAAATATTCATTAAAAATCCTTAAAAAAAAAAAAAATCTGCCAACTTTAAGTAAACAATAAATCAAATTTCAAGTTTGTATATGCACAGAAGATAAATTATTTTGTTATTTTTTTTTACCCTAATTTAGAATACCTTTAAAATCCTTATTTTTAACAGGTAAATTACTTGTAACATATAAAAAAACAAAAATATACAACTTAATTCTATAACAATTTATTAAGTAGTACATATTACATAATCCTTTTTTTTTATAATCATAATAAACACATGAACAAACCGAACTTTAAAAACTTCATAAGTTTCACTATAAAATTACAGCTTAAATAATGGATATTACAGGATAAATTTCATAAATTTTCCATAAATGAGCATATCCTGTAAAAACTACATTTTTTTTTTTTTTTTTGGTTTTTGCTATTGTTCTAAAAAACTTTATCCTATTTGAATATTTAATTTTTTTTTTTGCATAATACTTTTTCTAAAATATAAATCCTTTATATCCTGACACATTTACTCATATTATCCTTATTTTTTTTCCCTATACGAATTATCCATTCATGGAATAAAAACAATAAAAAAAAAGAGAAAAAGGAGTAAAAAAATAAATATACATACATATATAAATTTTTTTTTCTATTATCCAACTTTCTTTTTTGTCAAAAATGATTTATGATCATTTTTAACCTCACTAAATATATAAACAAATAACTGTTCTTTCACTTTGCAAGCACTTTCAAGTAGATATGAGTATACACAACTGTATATACACAAAAAATAACAAAATAAATCTATTCTTGTTCTTTGGACGATAAATAAGAAATACACACAGTTTTTTGCTCGGAATTTTAAATAATTTTTTGAAAAGTATAAGTAAAACTTTACAAAAAAAATAATCAGAACCTTAGGAAAATTTTATACTGTAAAAAAGGAAAAATAACATGAAAAACTTAAATTTAAATTTTATTTTTTGTGATTAAAAGAAAAGAAAAAAAAATTGTATTGTACTTTAATTTAACTTTACCAAATATGTACAATAAACGACCTTTTGGGTAGGTGGTACCATCAAAATAAACAAAAACATAAATTAATTACAAAATCAAAAATTAAAAATATGAAGTTTTGAAGTAAAATCCTATTTTAAGAGAATATTACAATTTTCTTAAGATAAAAATGAATAAGTAAATAAAAAACGATGTAAAGTGAGCTAGACTGGATTCTCAAAAATAATTCGAAATATCATGATCAAACCAAATATGTATTTGAGCTTATAAGATAGTAGAATATATGAAAAATCAACAATGACCTATATAAGGAAGTAAACTTCAACTACGAACATTTGGAAATTAAAAGTACAGTAAGGAAATTTAGATACTACGATGAATATTACGGTCCGCTTAAACCAAAAAAATAAATTATGAAATTTACGGTCATAAAATAAAAATTTGAATTTCTAGATAATTTTACTTTATAATAAAAAATACTTATCACATAAGTACTCAGATAGTGAAAGATATAAATGAATGAATGATATAAACTTAGTCCATGCTCTATTTTGAATCATCAGAAAAACCTGCAAGAGATAATTTAAATGGCTAAAGCTATTGTAGAACGCTTGTTAAAGATTAAGTGACTATATAAATATACATCGAAAAAATATTTGTGATATATTCAAAAATTTGTTGATCTTAATTGTTAAATATAAAATAATAAATTAAAAATTCCTAATTATAATTTTTAACAATTTACTTAGTGTTTTTTTTTTTTTTTTGAAAAATAAAAATCAACATTTACTCGTATTATTAAAAGCCGTAAACGTTTGGAACAATAACATTTTTCATAGCAAAAACTACAACTGCAGATAACAAAAAAAAAATAACAAAAATTATAAATTTATAGGGTTGGGTACGATATCCCGAAAATCATACCGAAAATCGTTGTAATCGAAAATTTAAATCTCGAAATCATAAAATTCTGAAAATCAAAATCTCGAAATTTCAAAATCTCGCATAGACATGCATATATGGATATAAATATTCTAGAAAAGGGGAATAGTCAAATTTTGAATCCAACTATTAATATTTACAGTATGCGCCACACATATATGAACTTGGTATACTAGTAAAAACAAAATTATAATTTCATTAAAAAAAAAAAGTAAATTTTCAAATTTCCATATGGAAAATAATTAATTTTGAAAACCCTGCATAAAAAATAGTGAACTTTATACGAACTTAGACATTTTTATGAAAAAAATATTATTTTTGAAGGAACAGGGGCCCCCACAAACTCCCACTAGAAAATTTTTCTTTATAAAGGGAACATAGTTCTCAAAAAACGTTTTTAAGATACTTACGAAACGTTTTACTTATATTAGAACAGATAGATATTTTTCTTTATTTCACTAAAAACTTAAGTGACAAAAAACCAATATTATTTCTAGATAACCAGACTGGCGTATTCTACGTCGGGTTTATCTAGTTTTTTCATAAAGTCAGAAATTTTCAACATTTCAAAAATTAAAAAATATTTAAAGAGAATAAAAAACTATTACAATCTTTTTCTTAATTTTGAAATTCTTTTCATGTTAATATCGAAAATTGAAATAATAATAAAAATCATTACCAATAAAAATCAAAAGAACAATACAAAAGAACAAACAAGATCAAAAAATATCTTCTTATATATATTTCCTTAAGTACTTAATTTACTTTATATAAATTACCACATGAAAGACCATATAAACTCTGAAAAAAAAAACTGAAGAAAAAAAGGAAGATATTAAATATCTATAAAAGGAAGAAAAAAAAAATCAGCTGTCCCCACCACAGGACCGACCGCCACTACACAAAAAGTACAATGCCAAAATTTAAAGATTTTTTACATAATAATTTATATCAAAGCAAAATAACTTCTAATAATTTAATAACATTTTGTTTTATTCAATAACAATAATTATAAGCAAAGAAACCGTAAAAATATATGTATGTACATTCATTCATACATCCATTTATTATTATTATTATTGTAATGTAAATATATATGATTTTTTTTCATTCAAAAAATAATATTAGAAGTAAAAAATAAAAAAAACTGTAAACAAATACAAAACAAACAAGATTAATATTAAATCTGCTAACAAAAATTTTACCGTTTTAATTTTATGTCATCAACAAATGAATAATATGCATAGATATAAGTACATACATATGTATGTATGTATATAAATTTTTAGAGATATAAAAAAAGAAACGAAAAAAAAATTGTTCATATAAATTCATATGGAGTGTTATGTATGAAATTTGGACTTAGAAAAAAAATTAAATAAAAGTTAAAGTTAGTCGGATCAAAAAATGTTCTATGGCAAAGTTGTTCCTCTTTACTTGTGTAACAACTTTTTCTTAATAATTTTTCTCATAAAATTATTCTGTTACGAAATATTCGTAAAAAACTTAAAAAGTCCACTAGTAAACTACCACTTGTCGTTGTCCGATTTGCTCCAAAAGCTTATCAATCTGAGATATTTACGTCAAAACCTTAAATATGAAATTTCAAAAAATTCCGCTCAGTCGTTTAAGCTGTACACGTGCCCACAGACATACCCACACACACACACACACACACACACACACACACACACACACACAGACGGACATCATGCTAAAGAATTTTTTACAGCCTTCTCCACACCGGAGTAGTGCATTTTCGCCAAAATCTGGGGTACAAATTTTTGGTATGAAAACAATACCTACCTTATACATTAATGTATGCGGTCGGTAAAAATAGATCAGAAAAAAATTATAAATCAACGAACTTTACTATAATATAGTATAAAAATAAAAACTGAAAAAGGAAAAACAAGAAAATTAAAGATACTCAAAGTAAACAAAAAAAAAAAAAAAAAAATTCGAAAATGAAAATAACTTTTGGAATATAAAATTTTGATAGTACCACGTACCTACATATTAAATACTTTTCAGAATACACAAATAGTAGTAAGAAAAGAGATAAATTTTTTTTTTTTTCTCATTTTAAATTTAACAATAGCACGTGATTTGTTCGAATAATTTTTTTTTTTTTGCTTCTTTTTGTTTTTTTTTTTTTTGTTTTGGGAGTTATTGCACAAAACATACAAACTTCCGTATACACACATATATTATTTGCAAGGATTGAGTTTTAACCTTTTTTTTTTTTAATCGAATTCTGGCCAAAAAAAAAAACAAGGATTGACTACCTAAACTAAAATTTTTAGTTGTGAATTCATCTGATTCATTTGTTTGATGGATGCATTCTTGTCTGGAGATTCTTTTCTTTTTATTTACTTTTTCAGATTGTTTGCTTTTTTTTTATTTCAGTCTAGGTTACTTATTCGAATTGTCTGTTGGTTGGTTGCTTTTTTTTTTTTTTTTGTTTTTTTTTTGTTTGTGAACCAGTTTTCCATTTTAATGATTTTTATGGAAGTTTTTTTCTTGTTTTTTTTTGTTCTTTCAAAAACAATATATGGAGTAGTAAATACTTTTAAAAGTCTCAAAAAATAAAAAAAACGAAATAAAATTTTTATAGATGTGATTGATGAAAAATAAATAAATTGAATTATATTTAAACCTAAAATAAATTGAAAAAAAATTAAAATAAAATGTGAGATGTGAAACATTGAATTTGAATGCGTACCGAAAATCATATAATTTGATGCGTACAAAATAATTTTGTGGTTAAAATGAACTTTTAGTTCAATTGTTCAACAATTATTGAGCACTTGAATCATTTTGCTTTTTTTTATACTCAACTCCTTAAAAAGTATTAAGCATTCACAATTTTACTTCTCGAAAAACTTATCGAAAAAGGATTAAGTGTATCTGAGTTTCTGTTAAACTAAGTATTACTATTACTGAACAATTCTAAATTTTTTTTTTACTTCGCACTCTTATAAAAAGCATAAGGCATCCGCTAAGTCATTTATTATTTATATTTGATTAAGCTTCAGTTTCTAGAATCATTATTTCGTTATTTCTAGATCATCTACTATCTTATACACCATATATTTAAACGAAAGTTCTTTGAACCCGAGATCTTTCGAATGGAGGACCGGTGTCTTAACCACTACATCATTAGATGGATACAATTCTAAGCATTATACTAATATCCGTTAATAACTTCGCATCTCCTAAATTTTTTTTTATGTAAGCCCGCACTTAATTCACAATTTTTCAATTAAAATGAATATTAATTTAAAGCAAAACAAAAACAAAACAAAAAGGAGTAACGCATTTCTTTACCAAAAAAAAAAAACCTAAAAAATACAATGTAGTGAACAAAAACTCTGAACACCATATGAATATTAAATAGTTAGAATAATTTAGTGAAATACTTTAAATTTCTTCTGTCTAAAAATAACGAATTTTGAATTTAAAATATTTTGCAAATGTTTTACACATTACACATACTCGTACACAAAAACAATAGTAACTTTAGTATTATCGGGAATCAAGAGATCGAAGGCAAAAAGAAATAAGAAAAATCTTTTAAATTAAAAATTCACAATGTTTAAATATAAAAATCAACATTTAAAAGATTTTTTTTTCTTTTTATATATATTTTATTTTGGTGACAACCACATTTTTTTGTTTTTTTTTTTTTTAATAATTTAGGTAAGGATTCGTGATTTTTAAAAATACTTAATATAAAAATTTCAAGCATATTCAAAAAATTTATTTATAAATTTTAACGCTTTTTTTTTTTCTTAAAAATAATTGCAAATAAAACCATAAAAGGAAAATACAAAATTAAAAATTCCATTTTACAAAATAAGATGATGATAATGCTTTAATAAGAATATGGTGTACGAAAATGGGCTTTATGGAGTATTGAAAAAAAACTTTTTAATATTTAAAAATATTTAAATAATATAAGATTAAAATAATAAACTTTTAAATTTTTTCACTTTAACATCAAACCATCCAGTTGCCAGAGAACATTTGAGTAGAAAATAATGATAAATGAAACAAACCATTTATTACAACAACTATAACTATGATAAAGGATATATCTTATTACCAGCGCCCTATTGAACCAACCACTTATAACTAATCAAATAATCATTTTTTTTTTTTTGATAAGTGAGTCTTTTTTACTAATCAAAACCAAAAATGGTTTTGATGAAAAGCGTTAAAATTTATGGTACAAGGGTCCAGAATATTAATTTAAGTAAATTCTTTAAATTAGACGAAAATTAGTTCACCAAACACCGTCTATACTATCAAAGTATCTTTCAGTTATTAAATACATATATGTATTGGATATATCTTTGACAAACGAAACTATCACTATCGCAGGGATAAAATTAAACGTAGTACTAAATCTTTACATCGATTTTGCTACCATTTCCAGCCGTTTTTTAAAGATTTTAAGAATATTTTCATATCAATTTTGCTGTTTCAGTAAAAACTTAATATTTCCCTTAAAAATTGGAATTTTCAAATGGAAAAGGAGCTATTGTGTTATTGTGATTTTGAAATTATCAACTTACTTACTTGAAATCTTTCTTTGAAAATATATTATTATATAGCTAATCAACTCAGTATAAATTTTATATTTTATCGAAATTGAATGGTAAATGAAAATTATAATTACATAACCAAGTTTTTCTTTTAAAGAAAATTCAAATTAATTTCCATTATCAAATTTTCTTATTTCTGGTTTTACTTTATATTTTAAATATAACATACATAATAGGTATTAGAATTATTAATTAAAACTTTATGAGTGGTTTATGAGCCATGACATACTTAATTACCTTTCAAAAAAGAATAAATTTTTATAAGGAATCAATTAAATTGAAGCGTTTATTAACTATGTATTTGAAATCAAAAAACGAATTTCCCTTTTCCTTAATATTTTCTTTTGAAACAAAACAAGAAAAAAAATTTAAAGAGAAATGTTTTTATAAAATAACTTTTTTCCCCTTAGAACATTTTTCAAAATAAATTTTTTGAAAAAATTCGTTTATTAGTTTTACTTATTCCGCCCGCCCATTCGTCTCTTTTCAAAACTTCTATACATCGTTTAAAATAGGACAATAAATTTTTAATGATGGATAAGTCTCTTCAAAAAAATTTAGTTTGTGGAATTACTTTTTTCCAGTCATTATGAAACTGCAGCCCTACAACGTTTGGAAAAATCTTATTTTGAAATGTGTATATATCTTGTATGTGTATATCTGGTTTAAACATTCTAGTCTCAACAATTTTGCGATCTAAAAACTCTCCGAACGACAGTACAATTTTCAGCTCCACCTCAACACATTTTTTAAGCTTCAAATATCAACACTAAAATTTTTAAATTTTTTGCAATTTTACAATTTAGTATTTGAATTTAATGTCATTACGCTCTGAATAGGGTAGTTGAAGGTAAAAAAGATTTAAATGTATAACTAAGTAACTTAACTATGTGAAAACAATTTCGCAAGATTTTACTTCACTGATAATTCTGGCAACCTTTTAGTTAGAACCTTGAAAAAAAGATTTTCCTTTACTTATGCAGTAACTTCTTAAATGATACTCGCATAATTTACCTCAGAATTTATTTTTTGTAGAACTCCCCCAAAAGATATTGAAAGGGACTGGAAAATAAAAATTTTCTATTTTTAAACATAAGTAACTTATGCACTGTTGCACAAATTTTTTCAAAATAAAATACAAAAATTAAAGCATTAACATTGTGTTTTTACATATCTTAACAGGTTTTTTTTTTAAGTTATATTGAGTTTTCTTAAAATTGAAAAAAGTTTTTTTTCATTTTTCACAATTTTTCCTTATAAATATGTATATAAGTATGTAAGTTTCTAAGAAAAATTACAAATTTTGATGCACATGCAAGTAACAATTCGAAACAATTTTCATTATATTTTCGAAAATATGCACCTTCCAAATCTTTGGTTTTAAATACTGCCTTGTCTTTTTTATTTGCTATAACTTCAACGGTATGTTTTTAAATTGAATTAATTAAAATTCCATACAAATTTAATATATTTTTATTTAAAAATTTTAATTATTTGAATAAATTTAAGCAAAACTTTTAAAAAAAAACTTAACAAAAAAAAAATTCCCTGAAACTTTAAAGGTATAACAAAAAATGAAAACCAAAAAAAAAACATAAAATTTTTATTTTGAAATAATGAAAATCAAAAAACAATAAATTGAAATATTCTGAAAAAGATTAAATATTCATTTTGTGGTTTATGGAGACTGATACTACTTATGTCTATCAAAAAAAAAAAACACAAAAGCAAGTAATCAATTTCGGTCCTTTTTCATACTTACAAGAGGACTAGACCGTACCGTACCGAACAAAATTCAATTAAATATTCTGAATGTATATAATAATAATATTCGAATATTATTGTTTGGGTCAAGTTTTAAATTAATTTTACTACAAAAAATATCAAAAATTCATTTTTTTTTTTTATTATTAAAGACATTTTTCTTTATAAATTTAATAAACAAAATGTTTTTCTTTTTTTTTTTATTATTATAATATCAATTGTTTGTTTGAATTAATTGATATTGATTTAAATTAATTTTTTTTATTACCAATTTTTTTTTTTTTTTGATTCGTGATGGAATTATTAAGAAATACGGTCGGTATTTATACCAAAAAAAAATTCTTATCAATGCCAACCGGAATACTTAATTAAGTACTCAACAATAAAAAGTAATCCAAAACAAAATAAGAAAAGCAAAAAAAGAAAGAACACAATTTATTAATCGGTTATTGTACTAAGGCTTCTGAATTACAAAACAGTCCTTTACATCTTTTACATACAAAATAGATATATATACGTATATGCAATATGTAATTTGATTTGAATATTATATTGGACTCGATAAAAAATTATGATTTAATTAAAAAAAAAAAAATCCTTTCAACCTTGATTTAATAAAATTCAATTATCGATTGATTATTTTTTAATAATATCATATCGTTTTTATTTTTACCTTTTTATTTTAGCATTAATTTCCTCATATTAATTTCTTATAAATTACAACTTATCTAAACCAATATCATTTAGTAAAGTACTTAGAAAAGTACTTACATATTCTATGAGTTCTAATTTGGAAGGAACTTTGATTTGAGAATCAATTCGTATTTAATGTATTGTATTTAGAAAATAATATTAACGTATCAAAATTTAGTACAATTACAAAAATCAATTATTATATTTTCAAAAAAATAATCAAAAATATGTAATGATTTATTTAAAATTGTAATTGTAATTGTTGCAAAAGAATTCTCTCATCTTTACCTAACAAACCTTTACCTTTACAAAATTTAATATGATCTTTAAAATAATAGTTTTAACGAAACAAAAAAAAAAATTAATATATAATTCCGCATTTTAAGTATATACTCAAAAGTCATTATGTTACAAATTTTTAAAAAAATAAGTATTTAAAATTTAAATACTTGAAATAACTTTAAAATCTTTCGTGCCTATTTAAAAAATCAAATTTCTCAAATTTATTATAAAAATATTACCTAAAGATAAACATTAATATTTTTTCTTCAATTTTTCAAAATAATATTAAACAAAAAAAATTAAATATTCAAATTTTAAATTAATTTCTCAACAGCATGATTATAATCACTCCCAGAAAAAAAAATACTCAATGTAAAACAAAAAAAAAAGTACTTAATCAATTTGACAGATACAAGTATCATTAGCGATTTTTAACGTTTTTTTTTTTTGTTTTATTCCACTTCATTTTCAAAGTAAAACAATACTATTTTTTTATTTTTTGTTTACCTGTCGAGTTTATTTCAAAAAATCGCTTGTCTTCTCAATGGGATTTAATCAATATATACGTACAATCTTAAAAAAAAAAATAATGATACGATCTATCGGTAATTTAAAGTATTTATGATAAATTGGCACTTTATCAAAAACTCAAAATGAAACAAAATAAAAAAATTTTTCGTCACTTCTGATATCAAAATACCATTTTATCCAATAAATATATCCAATATAAAAAAAAAAAAGGTTGTATTGAGAGGTTCCACATAGCACCTTTACCAATTTAGCTGGCATTTGATTTGTGTGTGAGAAACAATATTGGTATAAAAATATTAAATAAATCACGAAATTTGTTTTGCTTGAAGAACTCTTTTAGGTCGTCAAAGTCAATTTTTTTAGTTTTTTTTTTCTCCCCTATTCTTAAGATTTATTACTATTTAAAATACTTGAAATTAATTGAATCAAATCGATTTCTACCTTTTTATGTGATTGAAATTTGTATATTAGACCCCCCTTTAACAATTCAAAAAAAAAAATAACAAAAATTTGAATCGGTAATTTATTTTAAAACAAAAACTACACCAAAAAATTTAATAAAGGGATTGGTTAAAGTAAAAGAGTTCAACCTAATCATGTTAAAAAACAATATAATGAGTGATTATGGTTTTTTTTTTTTTTGAAAACTCTTAAAATTATTCTTAAAAAATTCCACAAAATTTTTTTTGTTTTTTTTTTTAATAAGCAAAGCTAAACTTAAATAAAGTAAATACTTGAAAGAAAAAAAAAAAGATCTTGTATAAATATTTTGACTGTGTATCATCATTATCATCATTGATCAACCTCATAATTATTGAAATAAGATAAATTGAATCAAATTTAAGTACTTATACATATATAACTATAAAATCAATAAGTTTCCTGGAATGCATTTTTAAAACCTACAGTATTCAATTAATCTTATAACCACATCCCATCCCATTATTTTTCATTATATGCAATTTAAATTAAAATTTTGTCTGTACACTTTAATAATTTAAATTTAATTTTATAAGTGATATCATTTGTATCATTATGAATTTAAACACCCGCATATTTAAAAAAAAAAAAAAAAAAAAAAAAAATAGAAATTTTAATCCCCCTTGAATGTCTTTTAAAGTAATAATTTTGAGGTACTTAGTTCATAAAATTTATATTTGATTAAAAACCCTTAAATTACTTAATGTTAAAAGTTTGATTGAATGTACACTTTTTAACTACTTATACATAGAACATAAGGTCTAAAATACTTATATCATACTTTTATTCATACAAGAATAAGTACTTGGCTCTTTAAATTGATTACAAAACTGATTCATCTACTGATTCACAATTGAAGAGAATTCAGAAAATGACTGCTATACATCTATACTATAAATCTTCAAATCTAAATAACAAATTATACCAATTTAAAACCCTGTCTAAAATGTTGATAAAACTTAAACATAAAAGATTTTTTAACATTATACCTAAAAATTCTCTGAGAAGCATAAAATCGTCAACAATTATACCACAAATTTTTGGTTGACCCCTTTTTTGAAATGACCACAGAATTTGTTCAGAAAAAACTAAAAAAATAAAATAATAGGAAAAAGGAAATATGATTCTCTAGAAAAGATCTTACCTCATCCGGTCTGTACCACTATTATCTTCTTTATCATTATCATTATCAATATCATCAAAAAGAATTGTTGTGTCAACAAGAATTAAAAAAAAAATTTTTTTTTTTTAATTTTGCAGTAAAACGTAACGGATAAATCTGTCTAAAACAGTTTAATATAATGATGCACCATCTATATTTAGTGTAATATGAATACAGTAATTGAAGAGTTACACAACAGAAGAACATTTTCATTTTATTCAGTTATCATTACTGTATTCTGTGTAGAAAATATTTTATTTTTGTTTTTCTTTATGGTGTGCTGACCTCTCAACACTTTATATAAAACTTAACTAAAACATTTCCTAACCTATCGTACCTTCTTCTACTCCCTGATCTTTATATGATATTCCCATAGTAAATATCCTTGATTTCCTTTTATATCCTATAATAAAATATTTTTACATTTTTACTGAAAGCAAGTAGTCAAAACTTAGAAGGCTACAAATTGCACGAACGCCTTTCAACAAGTTCAGAAAGATAAAATAATTCTTTTTTTTTTGTTTGGGTTATTTTTGTATTTTATTTTCTACGTCATTTTTTTGCCTTCTGTTCTGGACTAGAAATTGAAGCCTTATTTGTTTTTAGTTTTTTTTTTGTTTTCTTTCTTTTGTTGTTATTCTAGAATTTTGTTCAGAAATTTTCCTTTTTTACTTTGAAAAGCTTTTGAATTTAATTCCTTTGGGGAAATTCATGATGTTGGCACAATAATGATGTTAATGTTGATGATACGGATGATAGTAATAATGTTGATTTTGATTATTACTTTGATTGTTGTTGTTGTTGTATATAATATAAGAATATATATATATATATATATATGTATTAAGTAATAATGCAATTTTATTTTTTGAATTGAATATTACTATTACCTTTCTTATTGAAGGACTTATAGCAGTCCTTCTTTAACTTTAAATATTTTAAGAATTATTTTATTAAATGGAAGGTACGAGTATTATTATAGTGAACTATGGTTAGTTGTTTGGTTATTTGGGTTGGTTACTTTTAGTTGAAAAATTTTATTGTTATGTAGACTCTATTTAACTTACGTTAGATAAAAAAAAGAAAAGGGATTCAAATAAATAAAGGGTTTTTCTACATAAAAAGTAGTAGACTGATAAAATAAAAAAAAATTAAAATAAAATAAGGAAAATTCGATTTTTCCTTAATTAAATTTTAATTAAAAGTTGAAATAGCAAAGTTGTAAAAGGAATAATGTTAGACTTTATTTAAATCTTAATCTATAGATAATAATCCATTAAGAGGAATAATTTCATCTACCACAACCACACATTAGCAAGTTCTAATAGTAACTGAAACTTAACTGTTAGAAATTAACTCCTAAAGATATTATTAACTCTTGTAGAAAATAAAAATTTCAAATTAATATTTGATTTGAAACTGAAATGGTTTAAAATAATTAGAGTCAACCAAATTTTAGAAAAAAAACTATAAGAAATTAAGAAAAACTTCAACTTCAGTAAACAATGCAAAATATAATAAAGTTTTCAGAAGTAATACAAGTGTATTTCCATATTAACTAATTTAAACGACCAATCAAAGGTGACATATAACCAACCAATTTTTTTAAATTAATTAAAAACTTGTCATCTGATCATATGGAAAAGAATTTAAATGCTGTTTAAAGGAGAAAAAGACAACTGAGTATGCTTAGCAAAACTGTGTCTTCGCTGTTTATGCAAAATACAAAAGTTTTTTTTTTAAATCTCTTTTAAATGTAATACCCGTTTTCCGGAAATATCAGTACAATCCAAGTATTTTATTTTATAACGATCTATTTCATCATTTCATCTATAATCAGTTGACAAAATGTTGCTTATGCTTAAAGATCTTTAAATTTAAAATTTGTACACCTTTAGAACCAATTAAAATATAATTCAAACCCTTAATTTTAAACTCCAACCTTATATTAATTTTTTGAACAAAATAAATATTGTTGTATTATTTAAAATTAATTTTAATATACATTTATTTTGCTCCCTAATTTCAAACAATATTCTTGAACTGTTCTATAATATAAATCAAATTGACATAAAAGTACTTACAATTAAAATCTTTGATCCGTTTTAAATATTCCATATTTTTCAAGAAATAATAAAATATATAAACTCAGTCAATTTCCTTCATTACCATATTCAATAATTCTTTTAACCTTAACAAAATTCTATATTCTTCTTCCGTTCTCAATCAGACACAAAGTATTAAAGTAACAGTGCAATCCAATCAACATATATACATATAACCAAACTAAACTAAAAACTAAACCAAAAAAAAACAAAAAAAAAAAACTATACCCATCCATTATTTCATTCTACTAACTAGATTCTGATTAACATATACACGAAAGTGATTACAAAAAATTCAAAAATTCAACATGCAACAAAAACATAAATTGCGTGCACATCTTATCCAATAAACACCACAATCAAGAGAAAATAAAAAAGAAGAAAAAAAGAAGCCTCAGAGAAGAATCATTGTAATGACTGAAACAAGGCAATGATCTTCATTTATATTGACTTTGACTTCCATCTTCATTTCTTGTAAACTGTTTCACAGGTAACAAACACAAATTTTTGGTGTTTTCTTTTTTATTTTTGTACCTGTTCTTTTCGGTTCTTGAAATCTCTTGACTTTGCGCAAAAGATTTCGTGATCATAATGACAATAATAATAAAACAAAAAAAAAACAAAAAAAAAAAGAAAATTACAACAATGTCAAAATCACAATACTTAAATAAGTATACTTTTTTTTTTGTTCTTCTTCTCTGTAAGTCCATAATTTTTCGTATATATTTTAACTTCATTCAGAGGCATCTTCTTGTTCTCGCTTTAAATATATTGCACCCTAACTTATTGTTCATTTTCTTTTTTCTTTTTTTAATTTTTTAATAAGAAAGCGTTTCATTATTTTTTTTACTTTAGTTTTTGCGTCATCATAACATTAACGATACAGTCATTGTCTTCAGAAGTGCCGCAACGAATTTTCAATAAATGGTAAGAGAAAAAAAAAAATAGGTATCTTTTGTTTGTTCCATATAACATTAAAAAAAAAAAAAATACAATGAATTTATATCTTATAGTACAACACAGGTATTTTTAGGTATTTTAATTATGTGTGTGTATATATAGCTTTAACTATATAGCATTTCTGTTAGTTTATTATTTAAAAATGCCTTAAGAATTTGAAAAATAGTTATTGCGCGGGCGAACATTGTTATAAATTTTGTTTTTGTTCACTTGCTTTTTATTTAATCAAAGATAATAAGAAAATATATGAATTTGTAAACAGTTTTGTTGTAAATTTAATGTTTATTCTATTGTTGTTCACGGTTTTGTTAATATATGTATATATATATATATATTTAAAAATGATTATAAGATCAGAGAAAATATGAAAAATACAGAAAACATAAGTATAAAACTTTATTAACCGAAATTTTTAAAAATAAAGAAGTAACAGTAGGAGAAGGTAGACCATGTGGATGCCTCTGGATGCGTCTCTGGAAATTAAAACAGCGTATTAATAAATAAATTAAGTTTACCAATCTACATATATACGAAAGTATACCTGATCTGTAGATAAACTTCTAGAGTAAATATATGTATACAATACTTCAATAACTAAATTCAATAGAATGAATGGAACTAAACAGATCTCCAAAAATTTATCTGCAAATTATTTTAACCCGAAATATTTATTTTTTTTTAAACATTTTTTTTTTTAAATGCAATAAATTTCGTGAAATATTTGTTTTAATTTGTATATTTGCAATTTTTTCAGACATAAACATTTCAATTTTAAAAATTTATAAATAAAAAATTTATATTTATACTTTATTGGCTTTGCTTTTCAATTTAGACACCGTAAATTATTTCATGAATTGTTTTGTTTTGTTTTATTCTTTGTATTATTCTCGAATCAATTGACACTAAATTGCTTTTTGTTTATGTCTAAAGGCTATTTCCTTCCTTTTTTTGCTTGAAGAATATACCACCATTGCAAATAATTTGGTGTATTAAAAAACTGCAAAAAAAAAAAAAAAAAATATTTTTTTGATGATTCGATTGAAAGAATTTTGTGTAAACAAATGTTTTCCTTTGTTAAACAAAAATAACAAACAGTAGAAATTGAATCAAATGTATAATAAGTTTTGATATTTTCAAATGACTTTGGTAAAGAGTTCGAACAAGTAACTGTCACAAGACTGTATTTCATTTGACTGTATGTCACTTTGCTTGTATTTTCATTTGCTTGTATTATCATTTGACTGTATTTAATTTAATTGAAAATAGTAGGGGTTGCCAAAGCCAAGCCTTCTCAGACTTTGTAATAAATTCGAAAATCCTTCCTAATTATATATTTGACAGCTACTTATATTTTAACAACAAACGAGGATATCCGCCTTAAAGCTTCTACTTCTACTAATTTAACTGAATTTTATTTGACTGGATTTATTAATAATAACAAAACATTGAAAATAGTAGGGGTTGCCAAAGCCAAACCTACTCAGACTTTGTAATCAATTCGAAAATACTTCCTAATTATATGTTTGACAGCTACTTATATTTTAACAACAAACGAGGATATCCGCCTTAAAGTTTCTACTTCTACTAATTTAACTGAATTTCATTTGACTGGATTTATAAATAATAACAAAACATTGAAAATAGTAGGGGTTGCCAAAGCCAAACCTTCTCAGACTTTGTAATCAATTCGAAAATCCTTCCTAATTATATATTTGACAGCTACTTATATTTTAACAACAAACGAGGATATCCGGCTTAAAACTTATACTAAAAACTTATACTAAACAACTAAAAAGGATATCCGGCTTAAAACTATTGAAACACTGATTTTGTAACCAACTCCAAAATCTCGTAAAATGAATTACAAACTACTTAACTAATAGTCAAATGAAATACCATCAAATAATAATACAGGCAAATGAAATACAATAAAATTATAATACTTACAGGCAACTTGCAAGAAATACAGTAAATTGACACTATTGAGTATTGAGTACCCATAAGACACGCTCCCAGTTCAAAGAACAATAAATTTATAATAGTTACGTTATAGAAGAACTGACAGTTTGAGAACGTTCGCGTTTAAATTTTTAATCAATAATAAATATTGATTTTATTAAGGTTAGTCGTCCTAAGGTTAGTCCACCAGTTAAATAAAACAAAATTTAACGTCTTAAAACTTAATAAAAGATGTTTTTGTTAAGGACGACTAATGACCAGTTAATTAGAATTTAACGTTTTAGAACTGAAGTACACTTTCTTTAATAATGAAATTCATGACGTGCGTAAAGACTCTGTGGTATGTCGAACCAAAAAAATAAAAAAAGCACAAGTCTAAATTTAATATCCCAACCGTTTTAACTAATATGGAGAAAATACTGATCCTAAGATACTTACCAGTGGCCTAAATTGATCTAAGTGTACATCTGTAGTGTGCATCTCTACCTATCTACCTACCTAAAATTTACTAAAAAAAAGCTATCCTAATCACGAATCTTGAAATTTTTAGTATAGTCATCCTTACTTTTAAATATAGGTAACGATATCTTATTTAAAACACAAAATAAGGGACATCTTTCTTTGTATTAACTAAACGATATCAATTATTTTTAAAAACTCTGGTTTCTCTTCAATAAATCTTTCGCCTTATATTTTTTAAAAGTTAAAAGTCAAGTTATGAGTCATATTCATAAATACTAAAATAAATACTACTTTTAAAATAAGTTTGTAAGTTTGTAAGTTGAAAAAATCAAAAAAAAAAAAATAATTGTTCCTTTTTTATTGTAACTCTTTAATTTAATCAAAAATTTTTGAAAATATTTAATTGAATTAAAACAAAAACATTTTTTTCTACCATATTTAAATTAGAAACTTACAACAAAAAAAAAAAATAGACACTAAAAGTACAAATTTGTTAATGATTGAACAATGAAATACTTTTAACATTTAACAAAAATAAAAAATATTTAAACATGAAGTTACAAAATATATGTATACATATGTATGTTCTTTCCAATTTCTAAAAAAATCAAAACACTAAAACAAAAAATTAATAAAAACTGTCAAAACATACTGTGTACATATCAATAACGCACCCAAATCACGCAAAATACAAAAAAAAAAATATATACAATACAACACTATACAAATTAGGCCTAAAGTCATAAATAAAAAACAACACATTTCAAAATAATTGTACAATTAAAAAATTGTCAGAAAGGCACATTGGAAGTAAACCAAAAAAAAAAAAAAAAACAATTTTAGTATCAGAATTTTTTACCACTAGCTGTAGCAGAAGAGTACCTCTCACTTTTGTTTCCACTATTCAACAATCTCGAAAAAATTAAAAAATCAAATGATTGTCACTCTAATTTATATAACTATATATGTATGTATGTATGTATATATAAGTATATATGCAATATGGTATGTTCTAAGGCTATTGTTATGGCCATTGTTAGATGGTATCAAAACATTTCAAAAATCTGTTTTTTAAGTTTTGTTTTTGGTTTTGTTCTGTTAATGCCATTTTGATTGTTAAGCGCCAGAATTCCACATTGATTTCGAAGTTATTCTGTTTTCGGTTTTATTGTTTTTGGTTTTTGTAAGTAGGTAATTTCACGGTTTATGGAGAATTTACAAAGAAACACCAAATAACAAAAAAAAAGAACATGTTATGATGGGATTAAAATGTAATTCCATTAATTTTTAATTTGAATATTATTTCATTTTAAATGTTTTTTGTTTTTTGTTGTTTTGTTCCTAGAAATTTTTTTTTTTTTTTTTAGAAAAAATTAACATAACGTTTTTTTTTTTAAATTTATAACTAATAAGTAATAACTACTTACTTAGTTATTAAAAAAAAATTTTTTTATCTAATAAAAAAGCTATTAAACTGTAATTTTTTAGCTCATTTTCACAAAATTTTGAAAAAATATGCTTATTAGTTTCACTCTGTCGATCTTTCCGTTCGTCCGTCTGGGTGTTTACAAAAACTGCTACACCGTTTCAAATAAAGCAATGAAATTTTACCTATGGATAGGCATCGCCAAAAAACTAATTTTATGGAGCAACTTTTTGATAGCCCCACCCATTACGGAGCTATACAGCTCTACAAAGTTTGAAAAAGCCCTATCATTAAATTGTTATAACAAAGGTTCTACTAGACACATTTTCAATGTGGAAACGTCAAACGATAACTGATTTTATAAACTTTATAAATATATATAAAATAAACATGTAGCTTTGCCATGATATCGTATTTTAATATACCGTTATGTGAAACTCAATTTTTGCAATGATAGAACTTTATAACTTCTTGCAATACCTTCTATTTTTCAAACGGTTTAACTAAGAAGTTTGAAATTTTGAGAGGAGTTAGATCTTTGGAAATAAGTATGAATCATTTCAGGAAATATTTAGGAGTTGTAAGGGATCAAAAAACTGAAAATTCACTATTTTTACACATTTTTTTGAAGTAATATACAAAAACTAAAGCTCCAACATTATATTTTTGTTTGTGTTAATAATTTTTCTTAATAATATGGGATTACCTTATAATTGACGAAAGTATAAATTTAGTTTTCAATATACATATATATCTACTCTTTACTCTAGGCTTATTATGGAATATTTTTTTAATTTTGGAAATGCGCTTTTTGGAAAACCATTGGTTTTTTCCATTATTTGTTTTTTGTTTGGAAATTATTATTATTAGATAATATATTTTCATAACAATTTAAAATTGATTTGGACGAAATCTGATGAAGAACAGATAAAAAAAATATTATTATTGTATTTTTAAAATTGCATGTTGAATTTATTTTTGATTTTTTGAATTCATTTTTCATTAATTGCGTAATATGAACTATTAAATAGATGATAGCATATAGTAGGACAGATATTTGAACTGCGGTCAATAAAATTTATTTAATGTACATAAGTAAGTATATATATATGTAAAATATATACATATTAAAAAAAATGGTTTCAACATCAAAATATTTGTACTTATCGTTAGATTCAAAATTTATATTAAAAATTTTATTTGATTTTTATTGAACCCATATCATAAATTTAATAATTTAAAAATGCGAGTACATAAAATTGTTAAGCAAAAAATAGTTTGGGTTGTAATTATTTTTAATTTTTTTTATTATTGGAAATTTCATTTTAAAAACTACATTTGAAAGAGATTTGAATTTTGATTAATATAAAAACTTGGTCAGATAAGAAATAAAGAGATAGAGAAAATTTTAATTTACTTAGGTACTTACTTACTTTTAAAACAAAAAAAAAAATGATTTAGGTAAGTACTTATTTAAATTTAGGTCAATTTTAGCGGTATCGATTTTTCTGCTATCAAAAAACAAAAAATAACTACTTACATGTATGTATTTTGGCTGAAAATTTAGCAGCGATCAGCAGAAAGTGGAAACAATACTCATAAAAAAATTAATCTATTTCTGTTTGACGTTGACAGTTACAGAATGACATATAAAATTAATTAATAAGCAGATGGAAATGAAATTACAAGTTTCTTTATGTTTTTGAACAATGGATTTAAAGATTATATAAATAAGTTAAAAAAAAAAGTAATACCTACTTAATTTGTAAAGTTAAAATATTGTCAATAGCAAACCCGTTAGTTGTTGGCCTTGCCGTCAGCCATCCTAATTGTGAGTAACAAGACGATTTTTATGTTTAATTGCTCTAGGTGTCACCGTCGGTCGTTCGAAATATATTTACGGTATTATATATTTCTATACTTAGTTACTTTAGATTGATTAAAACAAAAGTTAATTAAAAATTTCTTGTAATAACTACTCTCATAAGTAATCTAGGTTTTGCCGAATATTAAAAGGTTAATTATGACCAATAAAAATGGCGAGCGATAAAAGATATATGTGTATATTACCTTATTGCTTGAGAAAAGGGATTGTTATTTCACCTGAATAAATATCACTGATGTCAATTTTATTATTGTTGAATTTAATTAATAAAATTGATAAAAAGAATTTTTTTTTTTTATTACATTTCTCTGTCACATAAATTTGGACAGGATGTTACACAGCCTTTCCTGTTCAGGCGTGGCTGTAAATGTAGTAAGGGGGAATAACTCTTACTACGTGTGTGGGATTCGAACCCACACTCCTTCAGTGCTTACAGCGTATTTTATACGCTCTTACCCACTAGGCCGCCGAGGCCCCTGATAAGAAAAATATGTCGAAGAAATAACCTTATGTTTACTAAAAGTTATAATAAATAAAACTTCAGATCTTGTTATTATTTTTATAAAAAATACTTCTACCAGCATTTTAAATAATGAAGTTTCTGACTTATTAAAATAAAAAATAAAAAAATATTTATATTTATATACTTAGTATTAGAAAACCCTATTAAAATTTCTCACATACCTACATATTTTTAATCATATAAATTTAGTAATTTTAAATTTTCTTTTAAAACTATAAAACAGACAAATAAATATTAAAAAATTAATCACTTAATTAAATTCGATTCAGTTACCCCCTGATTTTTAAGTGATAAATTTTTCCGCCTATCAATAAACAATAATGCCTATGTTTATGCAATTAATTTTAATTTATGTACATATTTTGAATTTTAATTAATTTTGAAATAAGCCATTATTCATTTCTTTGTTTTTTTTTTAAATTTAAACCTTTTAACAAAAAAAAAAAGAAAATATTTGATTTGATTCTATTTAGTTATATTTTACTTCTTTAAAATTTCTCAATTTTATTTTTATTTTATTTTATTTTTTTTTTCTAAATTGATATTTTTTCGGTAATTTATATATATATATATATTCTCTAATTAAATTTATATTTAAAGAAGAAAGACCACTATGGATTTTTTTTAGTGGTGATGATCATAAATCGAAAAAATTTCATCAAAAAAACTAAGTATAGAAAGAAAAAAATTAATACCAAATTCGGTATTTAAATAAACCAAAAAAAAAAAAAACAAAGGAAAAAACAAAAAACAAGAAGCAAAAAAAGATCATAAATTAAAAGATCGTTTATAAAAAAAAAAACAAAAAAAAGGCTTTTTCTTTTAAATACACATAATATTATTCAAACCATTAGAGGAGCATTTAAAGAGTGAGTGAGAAAGAAAGAAAAGAAATCAAGAACAAAATAATTAAATGCACCCAATGAAATTTCAAAATTTTGTATATTTTTTTAAGTAAATTTTGTTTTTTTTTTTTTTTTTTGAAAATGTTTTTTTCATACTCTGCAGGAAGCCTTTAGAAAAACAACACATTCCAAAATCAGGTGGAATTTTCATTTTATTTCTTAATGAAAAAAAAAAAAATCAATTGGAACAACATTTAGCACATATAGAGAAAAAAAAAAAAAAACAACAAACAATATAAGCAACAACATAAGCAATAGAATAAGCAACAACAAGAACAACTTAATAATAATAAACAAAACAAAAGAAAAATGATTAAAATGTTTCACAAAAAAAAAAAAAAACCAAAATAAATAAAAAAAATTTTTAAATTAATTATAGGCCCCCTTTTGATAAATTTTCAAAATTCTTCTAAATAAAATTAATTATAAATTTTATATTTTTTTTCTCATGTCTAAAAATTTGAACTTTTTTTTTTTTTTTATTATTCAATAAAATTTAAAAATATTTAGAAATTACTTTGATCAGTTTTCTGTTTTATTTGTTTATTGATATAAGTACTTACTTATATATATATACTTTAAATTATATTTAAAATAAATTTTTATAAAATTAGGTTAATTAAATGATATAAAACAGATTCTTTTAAACAGTTTTAAATGAAGTGATTTAACAAGGCTTCATTTTGTATATATATATATATGTACTTATAGTTATAATAGTTTATAAGAAAAAATCTAAATATAAATAAATAAAAAAAAAATTTCTCAATACAAAATTAAGTATATATATATATATATATGTATTTTATTACTTATGTAATACTTCCGGGATAACAACAGCTAAAACAACAACAACAGTAAACAGAGTTTTTAATAAATATGAAAATAATTAAAATAGACTTTAAGTAGTAGTCATAGAATATATTTATTTATTTAAAAAATAAACAGAATAAGTAAATTTATTTTATTCATTGCACTGAAAAAATATTAAGTATACAATTATAATAGTCATTAAATAGTTACCTGGTCGTTTTGTTCAACTTTGCGTGAAATTATTCATTTTTATTTTTTGTTTTACTTTTTTATCAAACTGATATTAAGTACTTATTAACAAGGTGATTAAATATACATTAAACTTTAATGTCCAGATGTTAAACATAAATTCCAAACAATAGTTTCTATATATAAACGTTATATTAAATGGTCTTGTTACTTACTTAAACATTTTATAAGAAAATAAGCAAAAAATTCTTATCTGACATTCTAAATACTTAACTACATACTTACATATTTTTGTTTTTGCTTTTATTTTTCATTAAAAAATCATAAGATAACAATCAAGATACATGATTTTGTTAAATATTTTTCCCCTTCTCCTAGTTCTGCTAAAATTAATTTCTTTTACCACTTTATTTCAAAAACTAAATAGAAAAGTAAAATTCCTGATGTAAAAAACTTGTGCAACTATTATAAAAATTTTCTAACGATTTAAAAAAAAAAAATTTTTTTATCCATCTAATACTGATATACATATATATATAAATAAATGCATTAAAATGTGGGTCCCCCTTAAATAATTTTTAAAAAGTAATCAAAAAAATACGAGTTAAATACGAGAGTTCGCCACGAAATCCCAAAATGCAAAATCGCAAATACACAATTCCAAAATTCCAAGATTCAAAATCCCAAAAATTTCAAAATTTCGAAATTCAAAATCCCAAAATTTCAAAATTCGAAATTCCAAAAATACCAAAATTTCAAAATTCGAAATTCCAAAAATACAAAAATCCCACCCAAAAGCAGATTTCTTAGCATAAATCCTTTTGATTTTTGTTTATTTCAGATGTGGGCCGATTTACTTGTAAAAAAAATTTAAACAAAAAAGTCTGCTGAATACGAAAAATGTTGGAAAAAAAGTGTAAAAAAGAATGTACTTATATACAAAATGCCTACATATTTATTCATAACCATCCCAAATCATTGATTTCATAACCAACTAAAAATCCCTTTAAATTCAGAATCTCACATATACATTAATGTACATACATATATATACATATATAAGTGACATCAAACAACGCATCACATTAATTTTTTCTTAAATAATATACGTACCAAATTAATTTTTTTCTTAATAATCCTGATGGACTTTTTGGTATTTTGGGATATTGCAATTTGGGATTTTGTAATTTGGAATTTATAGTTAGTTTGACATTTTGTCATTTCGCATTTTGTTTTTTTGGGATTTTGTGGCGCTTCCAAAAATACAAAGTATCTACTGACTACAATCTTAAGTAAGTAATCATAATAATGATTCAGATAATTTTAGTAAGCGGCATCACAATCAAAAAATATGATACATATAATATTATGTTTGATGTTTGATATTAATGTAAAAATGTTTTGTATTTTCTTTTGTTTTACCTTCCATTTTTTTTTTTTTTTTTTTTTAATCTTTGAGGTATTCAAAATATAGCATGAATGAAGTGTTTACTACCTTTTTATAAATCTTAAAACATAAAAAACATAAAAAAACATAAGGGACATTTCACGGGTCTTGTCTGGTCTAGAGTGGAATATAATTCAAAAAAAAAAAACAAATATTGTAATGAGCCTTCATAATTTCTATATACTTATATACTTTTTATGTGTTTTTTTTCATTATTTAAAGTATGTGTATGCGTCCCTTTGTAAAGTGCACATAAAAATTTTCTTTTTTTTTTTGATAATTTTCTAGTGCGTGCGTAATTTTCTTTACATTTTAATTTCTCAAAGCAATCAAAAATGTTTTTTTTTTTATATTCATTGATTTACTTAGTATGCAAAAACGACGTGACCATATATTTACATATTTTACGAACAGATAGGTACTAATTTTTTTTTTTTTTAACTTTTATAAAAAGAAAGATGGTTGTTTTTTTGGATGAGAAAAATTTTTTGTGAAAGATGATACTTTCTTATTGCACTTTTCACTTTTTTAGGTAATTCTCTCAAAAGCCATTACATTGAGGAAATGCAATTTTACAGAATAATCTAATAAAGAAATGAAACCCATGTAGCAATACAAAAAAAAATACTTACACAAGAATTTTAAAACAGATCTATACTAAACCGATATTTTCAAAACAAAACAAGGAACAAAAATCTCAAGCTTTAAATTGTCCGTTTAAATTTTGTATTTAATTAATTAAAAAATAACTCCTAACTTCCTAAGTACTACACAAAACAAAGCTCTTCATATTTGTATGTGCATCCTCCGAACAAATAAACAGGTCACTCTAATATAAGGTGAATTATTTCTCAAAAGAATTCTCCAATTAAATAAATAATAACTACATACATAGTGGAAGAACGGGGGAAGAAATAAACCATTAAAGAAAAAGCAACATTTGAAGTGTTCAAACGATTATTCCAAACGAAATAAGTATATATATAAAGTATGAAAAGTTTATTTTAAAAAGTACTTACTTACTCCATTAAAAATTTCTATAAAGGAGGAAGCAAAAAAAAAAAGAAAACTTCATTTTTAGTACATTTTCATTTCTTTCCACTTGTTTTTTTTTTTTTTTTGTTTCTAATTTACACAAACTTTACTGCATACTTATTTCAAAAAAAAAAAAGTGATTGACTTCTAATATATGGGTCATACTTTGAAAAAATATGAATAAAAATGCATATATATCGGTACTTAAATAAATGTATCTTTATGTATTTAAAATAATTTTTTATTTATAACTAAGTACAACTTTATTATAACGAATAGAATAGAAACAAAAAGAAAAAAATTTCATGGAATGTGAGAAAACGCATATCGTGAATATTTTCTAAATGCAATGTTCAGCTTCTCTAATCATTTATTTATTTATTATGATGTGTAAAAAATTATAAAAATTTAAATAAGTAAGTAAGTAAGTACTTAAGTAAGTAAGTATGTAATTTTTTTTTTTTTTAAGAAGAAAAAATCAATGGCGCCTAACTTATATTCAAGTACTTACTTATAACAATTTTCTATTTCTAGAATATTAAGTATATATACTTAAGTATATATATGTTACGATAAATATAATAAATCCGGATATTATTAATAATAACCGGTCATTATTAATAATATCCTAGTATTTTGATAAATATGAATAATAAGTAAAAATTATTATATTTACCGGTAAGTATTAATAATTACCTGAATGGATTGGTAAATGTAATAAATACTATTTCTTTTCTTGGTATACTTTGTCTGTGCTATGCCTAAAGCGGGAATTTCCATTTATTTATATGAATTATTTTTTTAATTCTTCAATAATATGTTTAATTTAGGAAAGAAAAATATTTTCTTAATTAAATATTTTTATTTATATATATTAAAATATTACATTTACCTAAGATGTGTGGGAATTATTAATAATTACCGGCTTATGTGATAAATTTAATAAATTCTGTCCAAATTAATCACTTTGACCTTTCTATATTGGTTATTATTAATAATGTCCGGTTATTATTAATAATAACCAATTCATTACTTAAACCGTAACATATACATATATAATATTTATATAAAATCTGAATGAAATTTGAATAATTTAAAAATTTTAAAAGATTTTCTTTTTTATTTTTGATTTTTAAAAAGCATTAAAAATCATGAGTTAGCCATTAATAACTAATAAGTGTTTGATATTAATAAAGAAAATTAAAAATTATTTTAAGAATAAATTTGTTCTAATTCTTATAGGAAACATTAAATAAATGATTATAAGTAACTAATCATTAATAAGTATAAAATTCAAATTATTTTTTTATATACAATCAAAATTTTGTAAATATATATACCTTATAACTAAGTAAGTATTACTTAAGTATATAAAAAATATAAACACAAAGAATTATTATTAAGAAGGATTATCCTTACCCTAATTGGGTATAATCCTACTTAGATATTTTAATTCAATATTAGTTCTGTATATTTTGAAACCACTAAGTAAGTCTCTATTAGACGTTTTAATGCTTAAATTATCATTGGGTAAACATTTACACAATTTGAATCATTCGAATTTCATTCAATTTTTCAAACATTATTTACTTACTTTTAGATATTTACTTACTTTTAAATATACTATAAGTAGGTAAAATATACTCCGGGGAATTTTTTTGATAATAAAATGTAGGTTTTCCGGTTTTCTTTGAACTAGAAAGTTATTACTTAAGAATATACTTAGTTAGTTATTAAGTAAAATTAATTTTAAACCAAATTGTTAGTTTAGGAAAGTAGAGATTTCAATTCCATATGGTACCTATTTACTCTTCCTTCAATCTTTCTATGGTATTTATTTACTCTTCTTTCAACTTATTTTAATATTTAATCCTCAAATTATCATCAGGTGAAAATTTACCCAAATTTAACTTTTGTCATCCTCAATATTTTCTTTTATTTTTACTACAATTTTTATGCATAGTTAGCTATATAAATATTTTTAAATAGTACATAGGTATACATATACATTTTTGTCTTTTTGAGAGAAATTTTAACACAATGAAATAAGTAAGTATAGTTAGTTATACTTAAGTATATTATAACTATACTTATACATATAAGCCTTAGGTTTTTCATATATTTTTATAAAATTTTCCATAAAAAGCTCCATGAATACAAATATGCATAAGTACATTTTGTTATGTAAATGTACATAATATCCAATACTTAAGTACGTAAAAAAAATTCCGCTCATACTGCAGAGTAAAAATTCAACGGAGAAATTTTTTTTGTAACTAAAATGAGGATTTCGTGGTTTTTTTTTAGAGATTTTTAGTTCAGATCCATTATTATGTATACGTTATAGTAATTTTTATTCAAAACTTTTCTTGAATTCAAAAAAACAACTATGTATTTGACTCATTGATTATAAAAAAAAATTTTTATTTTCCAAAATTTAATTATAATCAAATGTAATAAAAAAATAAAATTTTACATTTAAAAAACAAAAAGAAATTTTATAGGCTTAACGGTATCACGCTATAAGTATCGAGATATTTAGTAAATAAATAATACAATAAACTTGAGAGATGATCTAATTTTGATTAATACAATTATTTATACAATTAATTAAATAATAAAATACAATACATTTTTACAAATTATTTTTATTAAAACCTAAACTATAGGTAATCATTAATTTTATGATCTAATTTCAATTCAAACTGAACTGCCGACCCACAAAATACATTTATATACTTAAGTATAAAAAAAAAAAAATTTAACTGATAATCGAAAATATCGAATCTATAAGTAACTGTATAATCAATTCAGATTAAATAAAAGTGTTAACAAACAATAGTAGCTAAGTATATATATTTTATTATCAAAAGAGAAGATAAAATTTAGTGTAGGTTTCGTTTCTTTTAATAATAATAGTTACCTTTTTTGGAATCAATAGATATATATAAGTAACTATATATAAATTTAAGTAAAAAAAACTGCCTGATAACAAAAACTTTTGTAGCTCATTTAAAAACAAGATAAATAAATAAAGTAGGTATTGTTTTTATCATCATTATTGTCTTCTTTAACACTTGGTGTTCTAATTTTAAAAGAAAATAATTATGATCGGCACTAATTGGGCAAATAAAGATTTTATTGTGTGATTTTTTTTTTAAGTAAGTATAAATATAAAAATATAAAAAATGTCTGGTAATGATTTGGTCAATCTTAGATTGAATTGAATTGAAATAATCAGTTTTTTTCTATTTTATTGTTATTTTTAACATTTTCAATATCATTAAGAAAATTTATAAAAGAAAGGGTTATTTCTTCTACAAAATGTTAGTTTTCTTTTTGATTTTCAATTCTTTCTCACTCTATAAAAATTCAAAATTTAGGGATCAATCAATTCAAAGAACAAGTTTAAAAAATCAACAAAAAAAAAAAAAAAAAAAACTAAATTTAAAGGTAAATAAATAAGAAGTTTCTACATAATTTTTTTTTTTTTTAATGTGTTAAAAATTTATATGTGTACATTGTGCGTATCAGATTACCATATTAGTTATTGGACCCTTTTCAAAATGTTTTTTTCTTTTTTTTTTTTTTTTTTTTTGAATATTTCTATAACTATAATATAAGTATACAAATATAACGTTCTTTTAATTTTCTTTATCAATAGATTTTGATTAAACAATTAGATAGTTAAATATTAAGTGTATAAAATTTGTAAAAGAAAGAAAACAATAAGTAGTCTTATACAATATAAATTTGTTTGTATAATTTTTTGGATCCTAAATGTCTAACAATTTACAAAAAAAAATAAAATAAATTATAAAAATTAGTAATTGGAATTGTATTTTAGTTTTTAGAATAATGAAAAATTTAATGAAAATAAAAAAAAAAAACTGAATTCAGAAAAAGAGAAGAACATAGTGTAGAGTTAATGAAAGGTTTTTCTTTTGTGATGAATAATTATATATTTAAAAGTTCCAATAGTATTTACTTATTTAATATTTAGTTAATAAGAAAAATAGAAAATTCTATTACTTAGTTAGTTACATAATGCAAAGCTTCAATGGTTTTTCTTTTGGATAAAAAAAAAACTAAGTATGTACTTAAGTATAGGATCTTATCCCCGACGGCTCTATTTTTTTTTGAAAATTTAAAGGAATTTCGAAGACTCAGCATTGGCAGTTTCCTTTAAATAGTACCTAAGTATTGCAATTCCTATTTTAATCTTATCATTATCATGAAATTGATATTAAGTAAGCATAAAATAAAGGATAAATGTAAGGTAAAGGATAAAACTGAATATAATTTTAATTTGGAAACAATTTGAACAAATATTTGTACAGGAAGCAAAACAAAAGAATCAATAATTTTATAATATTTATTTATTAATTTAATCAAAACCATTATGATACACAAAATACTGTAGAAAATGGTCTAATATCTCATATACTTATTCTACCATAATGAGAAGTAAGTACTTACATACATCAAAAAGACTCTGCTAATGGACTTTATAGCCCCTAAGAATTTCATTTTTTTTTTTAGATATAGAAATGATTACTTACGTTCATAGACCATAACCAAAATCATGTACCACTATTTTATCATTATAGTGATAGACATGGTTAATAGACATGGTTAATAGACATGGTTAATATGGATATGGATATGTAAAGTTATAGATTTTAAGCCGGGCAATATTAACAGAGTAGGTTTAAAGTACGTTATGATTATACCGAAAAAAGATAAATTAGGTATTAATAAAAAATAAAGGTTTTTTTTTAGTGCATTTCCACATAAATGTAACAAGGAAATTACATAGGCTTTCCTTTTCAGGTGTGACTGTACATGTCGTAAGGGGAAATTACTCTTACGACGTGTGTGAGATTCGAACCCACACTCTCTCGGTATTTACAGCGTATGTTATACGCTCTTATCCACTAGGCCACCGGGACCTCTAAATAAAGGTTATTACTTATTAGGTAACTATTTATTAATTATAAAGATTATTAAATATAAGTTTATTTGTTTTTAATTAGATTAAGTAAGTAGTTAGATTAAGGTAGTTAGATTTTTATCATTTAACTTCAAATACTTTTTTATACTTAGATAAGTACACATTTTTACTAATAATTAACACATAAATATTTATAAAAAAAATTACCTTGTCTAAAATAAAAATTTATAACTAACTACTTAAGTAAACAATTACTACAATTAACATAAAAACTTCATTAATAGTTTAATATTACTTAATAATAAAATATAATAAATAGGTGTTTTGTTAAACTTTTCCAAAGTAAAACTTAAAATAAAATTAAATATGATAAAAGGATAAATAAACTTTAAGAAAAAAAAAAATTAATTATACTTATGCGGCAAACATTTAAAAAATAATTTTAATTTTAATTAACAATATCAAAAATCAGTACAATTATATTTTGATAAATATTTTTCCAATCAATCAGTTATTTCCTACTACTTGATTGCTCTAATTGATTTTACAATTTTTCTGTATTCAATTATAGGTTTTCTATACTACAAAATATTTTTCATCAATTAAATTTAATCAACTACTTAATCCAATCGATTCTAAATTAATTTTTGTATTTTTGAAGCATTTTAATTAATTAAAAATAAAGCTTTTAAGTCTCTTAAAAGTGATCCGCCTATTCAATTTTTAATAACCTATTTTTTCTTGTTTTTTTTTTTAAACTTAATTATATATATTGAAATACATAATTATGTAGGTACCTTATTTCGCAATTATTTATTTTTGGTTATCTTTTAATAAAAAATATATTTATTTATGTAAGTACCTATATTATATAAGTACTTGATTAATTTTTGAGTTACATATATATCATTTAACACTTAAGTACTTACTTACTAGAGTTTTTTTTTAATTATTTACAGTTGGTTAAATGGAGTTAAGTACTTAATGTACTTAATAAGTCAGTAACAATCAATTTTTGTTTTATGATTTTAATTTGTGTGGTAACACTTTTTTGCTTTTATTTATTTTGTCCACAGTTTTTTTAAGAATTAATTTTTCGGTATATATATGGGACTCTAATCCAAGGATTATAAAAATAAGTTAGGAATAAATGTTAGTAAGTTCTTATATACTATAAATATTAAGTACCTACCTAGTTACTTAATACAAGTAAGCAATTACGGTAGTTTAATGAATAAAATTTGTGATGATTTCCGAAAATATAAAAATTATCAAATTTGAAATACAAATTTTGTATACATATACCTATCTAAAGGTTAATACATAGTTATATAATTTATAAAAAAATTAAAGAATTTTAATTTTAAAACCTTATCTTATCATTAACTTAATATTTATAGTACATACATATTGAAAAAGAAGATTTAAATTGTCGTATTTTTTATAAATAATTTCCGTTATAAGTAAACCGATTTATTAACTTATTTTTTTAATAATATTTTGTCAAAGTTTTTATCTTTTGATATAACCATTAAGTAAATATTATTGCCTTACTTTCTTTTTTGAAGTACTTATTTATCAGTTTTTATAACAAGTGTATCAATCAGAAATTTAAAATCACTTATCACTTTAAAATTCGTATTAAATTCTAAATACAACTTAACCCCTCTCTATACAGTTTTTAACCCCTCTCTATACAATAAGATTAAATTATACCTATAATACATTAAGTAAGCATATACGTACATACATAAGAAAACGTACTTCTCTAGTTAAGACAAGTAAATTTTAAGCGGATTTATCTACAATTAATTCAAAATATAAAAATGTTATCAAAGTTAATACATTTTTAGTAAGTACATATATGTACTCCACTAAGTACATAAATATTCATTTAAATTTCAATACAGATCAATGAACTTTAAAATAATTAAAATAAACAATACAATAGGTACCTATTTACTTACTTAAAATAAATTATATATGTATGTATGTAAATCGTAAAATAATGTTGAACTGATTCAGCAATATTGGTAATATTTTTTGCCGGTAAGATTTTTTTTTTTTCCACTTTATTTATTATTATTATATTACGCAATCATTAAATCGGAAAATTTCGTTTTTTTTTTTAAATAAAACGAACATACCGACAATCGACATAAACGACTAGACAAAGACCAGTACAAAATGTCTAGTCTAGTAAAAATTATAAATAAATATCTTGTTTATAAACAAATAAAACCTTCAACTTTACCCCTACAATATTAGCAAAACAAAACAATAATAACAACAAAAAGTAAAAAAAAAGCCGGATTTTCTTTTGATATCAACAAAACAACATTCAACAAATAAAACATATGAGAGAAAGAGAAAAGAATAAGCAAAACAAAACAATAAATTAAAAGGAAATATAAAGTATAAACCAGATATTTGTTTTTTTTTTTTGTTTTTTTTTGAGGTTATGTTAAAGAATTTTTGTTTTTTTTTTTTAAATAAGAATAATATAAATATATAATAAAATATTTAATTACCTAATAATCTCATAACTTCATGTAAATTTAAATAAACATTTAAATGACAATTAATTGCCGTAAAATATGCTAAAGTTAATCCTAATATTAAAATCCAATTAGATGTCATTTTTTTTTATTTTATATTTTATTCTCTTACACACTATTTATCTCTCTTTTTGTTTTCTGTTATTTTGCTTTTTTATTTGACAGTTCACGTAAACAACTCACACCAAAATACAATTTTCTTTTTTAAATTTATTATGAGTACAAAGTTTTATATTTAAATTTTATTAAAATATATAAAATTATTTAATTAAAATTTAATTTATTTTAATGATTTAAATATTAATATTAATTTTTTTCCAATTAAAAAGTTAAATTTATTAAAAATTCGTAATATTTTTTATATAAAAACCTTAAAATTCTAATTAAAATTCTAATAAAAAAAAAAACTTCACATGTTTAATTCAATTTCTTTTAAATTTTAATAAATAATTTTATTGAAATAATCATTTATTAATTAAATTTTATTGATAATAATTAAAACTTAATACATATTAATTGAATATTTTGTCGTAAATTTATAAAAATTTCGCAAACAAATTGTATTCTAATCAATTTAATTTTAAAAAACATTTAAGAACAAGACCGAAAAAAGCCTTATTTTAATACACAACTATACCGTCTCACGTTTGCAACAAGACTGTCAATTCAAAATTCTGACATTCTTCTTTTTACATTCATTCCTTTCAGAGGAGTAAAATTATACATTTGAATTTTTTTTTCTTATTAATTATTATAATTTATTGAATTAAAAAAAAAATAGTACCAAAATGTCAAATGAATATTTTAAATAGAAATGGATAAAAAAGTACTGCACAGCCACTGTTATTTACAAATAATAAAAAGTTTTAGTGAATACAGCACTAACTAGTGGTGAGTTTTTAAAATTAAGAAGAAATAAAATGAATGAATTATTGTATAACAGTTATATAAAGGAGAATTTTAAGGAGAATAAGGGGAAAAGTTCATCGTTGTTGATTTTTAGAAAATGACATTTAAAAATTTTTGATTTTGTAATACATTAAAATGACAGTTATTTTAAAATATATGATATATGATGTAAATATAATATTATTTTTATATTGTTTATATAGCCAGTTTATTGTAATTTAAAACCTAGAAAAAAATTATTAATTAAATGAAATTTATACACCTTATAAAATTGAACATTTTTGTTCTTTGTAATAAATTATACTGTGTATTTTAATGTTTAAGATGGAAATATTTCAGCTAAAATTTATATATAAATTTTTATTTTTCTTGATTGTTTTAGAAATTTTTTGTTAATTAATAAACAAAATTTTAATTTGACTAAAATTGTCGCCATACTTTATTATTTTTGAAATTCCATTCATATTTATTCAAAATCTGTTATTTTATATATCAATTTAAAATAATTTTCTACACCCTTATAATGGACTTTTAAAATATATCGCTTGAAAAATCTACATAAGTACATATACATATATACATACATATATGAAGATGTTATTAAATTTTGCATGGTTTTTACTTTTTAAGAACAATGGCTCCATATAAAAAAAAAGAGTTTCTACTTGTAGTTTTAACTTAGATAATCATCTTAAATTTTTGGCGAAAATATCTCAATAGTTACTTTTTTAAGGTGAACTCTCTGACATGAATTTGAAAAGCTTTCAAAGCTTCTACCATTAGAGTCGTAAAATCGTTGCATCTAGAAAAAATCAACTCTTATCGAGTAGATTCTCCTCGGTTTTGAAAATGCAATACCGACATAAAGTCTGGAAATTTCTGACGCATTATTGTAGTTTAGCCTTAATCAATAAAAAAAAAAAAAAATTTTTTTAACCTTAAATGATTTTATTTCCTTTTTTATATTTTCATTAAAAGAATTATTTTGTGAGCAATTAAAACCCTTCTTTGTATTGACTTATTTTTTTTTACTATATTTCAAATTTTACAATATATTTTTACTATATATATAGTTTTTATATCCATGGAAATTTGATATTTATAGAAATTCCTAACCTCCTTGATATTCGTATATGGTGTAACTTTGTTTTTATATTGTACCCGGCTGGTTAGAAAAAAAACAATACCCACAGCAAATCATGTTTTGTTATGAGCACTAAAAATCGACGCCTTCCTAAAAAAAATTAAAAGTCAAATAGTCACTAGTTCTTCTTCATCTAATACAGTATTCTACTGTTCAGATGAAGAAGAAGTAGTTTGAGAAAATGAAGGAATCGTAAATAAAAAAAAAAAAAAAAAGGAAAGCGGGAACGTCATCAGGTACAAGCTCAAAAAATCTCTCTAAAAAAAACTTAAAAAAAATTATTTTAATACCAACAAATGAAAAATCCAATATTGTAAGAAAAAACAAACCTTCTCCCGTTTATATTTTTATTAAGTAATGTGATAGAGTAGACCAAAGACTATAAAATACTACAAGAAGTATATATGTATATAAATTCCAAAATCAACATGATGAACAACAATTAATTATAAAAATTAATATTTTATATACTTAAAAAGAGTTATATACCTATAAAAATTTGAATGAATAATCAAAGTTATGACTAGGAACTTGTACCTAAAATGCCCACCAGAAAATATATTAAATCCTATCAAATAAAAACAAATATAAACAAATAGTAAAGAAACTGTAGTAAAATTACCTATAAGCCAACATCTAGTCCAATGTGTAAAATAAACTGTTTCACATTTATCAAGAAAACGTGACAAAGAAAAAACTATCATTATAAATGTGTTAAATGCCTTGCTGTGTACCCTTCAAATCTATAGCGGGTGCTTGGAATGAAGTATTTAAAAATTTATTCAAAACAAACTAAAGAAATTTAGAACACAAGATAGACGCTAGAATTTTTAAAATCCATATAGTGTAATAAAAATAAGCAAAATCCTAAGGGCTTAAAATTTTCTCAAAAAAAATTCCCGATTTTCCTGCAGTTTTTTATAACATAAAGAATCTTCTAATAATAAATAAATATTTAAACCTAGAAGATAATCAGGATTTAGATGCAGATCATTCTGACATCGCACTAAATCTGTATAAAAGGATTATTATCAAGAAATATCAAAAAGCAAATAAGCCCAAGTAGTGCAGGATCAAAAGTTTCACAGCCAAAAGCGCCTTTGGTACTATGTATGTATAGACCGAAATATGTAAAATATGTACATTACAAATATATTATCTATTGAGAGGGATTTTATAGTTGATTGCGAAATCAAATTTGCCACTTTTTCCAGAATATAAGTACATATATGTATTTCTGAGATTCTGAATTACGAGCGAATTTAGAATTAAAAATATATAAGATTCTGGAAAAAGTGTATAACCCAGATTTTGTAGCCAACTCTAAAATCTCTCCTAATTCAGAATCTCATATATACATTCGGAATCTCCTTTTTTCCAGAATATGTATATGTCAATGAATTAGAAGGGATTTTAGAGTTGGTTACAAAATAATGGTTGTACTGCTTTTCCAGAATATATATGTATATATATATGTACACCTATATATACCTATATATAGTTTGTCTATATGGCAAATTTTCATTTTTATTGGCAAAATTATTTTCTATTTCAATGAGAATTTTGACTCACTTTAGTTAGAGAAGAGTACCATTACAAAAAGGCCAGAAGTCCCATATAAAGGTCAGATACCCACAGGTCAGAAGTCCCACACTTCTGACTCATTGAAGTAAGTCAAAATAGTCCCAATGGGACTTCTGATCATGGGACTATTAACCCTGCACCGCCCAAGATTATCAATAAATCAATCGATTAAATTTCAATTTTAGCTTTAGTTAATCTAATCAAATATTTGTTTATCTATAAAACAAAAAAAAATCAAAATAAAATCCAAAAATAATCAGTTGTCCTAAAACTGTTTGTCTTTTAAAAAAAAAATTTAATTAGCATTACATAATATTCTTGAATATATTTTCTTACTAACAAACCTATCAACTAAGTATTTAAAAAAATCAACTCACGTCTAATGCAATTATCTACAAACAATAGCTACATGTTATAGGATTCACAAAAATGCACATTATAAATAAAAATATATAGAACAATTGTTAGCACGTAATCAGGAAACACGTTAAATAGAATAGATTGTTCACTAATTTTGTACATACATCCTTATATGTACTTATATACAATAATATAATTAAGGGTATACCATTCCTGCCACCTTTATATGTTAACTTGAAATTAAAGGACAGGTGATATGTTTACAATAACTATCGAATTCCATAAATTTTCAAATGTATATATATATTATATACATTATATATACATATGTATGTGTACATACCAAGTTGTACAAAGAACTATGCGTGACTAATTTCAATATAAATATATATATAGTTTTGATTGTATAAAAGTATATATATCGTATATTATGTAACAAGGATAATTACACAAACATACTTTTATTCTCATATATTAATTTGGAAAATTCTTCTGGGGGACTTAAAGGACAATATGACAATATTAAACGCGTTCCTTTTTTTTTCTTTTTCTTTTTTTTTTTTTTGTTTGTAAACAAATGACTTTAAAAAAAAATGTATCGTAAATAATAGAAAATAAAAAATCATTCAATTGTTTTAAAATATAATTAAAAACTTACTTATATAAAGTATAGATATCAGGACAAATTTAAATGTTTTTATATGAAGTCTACATAAGGATCATAAAAAAAACACACACAAAATTATAAAATAATACAAGTTTTGAATATGTTTAATAGGAAAAGTTTTATTGTTAATGTAATGTAACTTAGATGACTGTTTTATATTTTAAAATAAATTTTTTATTTTTTTTTTTAAAGGGATTTAAGTTAATCAATAAGGAAGTAATAAAAGGGTTAATTTAAAGACTTTTTTATATAAATGTAATAAATTTGTTTTTTTTTTTATAGATTTTATGCATATGCTATGGTTTTTACGACGTTTACGACAAAGTAATAGAAAGAGTAAAAAGTCAATTCAGTAATTAAGTATTACGTTACGGATAGAATGGAAGAAGGTGGTTATATATTAAAAAAAAATAAGCGCATTTAAATTAAAAAAAAAAGGATAATCAAAGTCTGAAATTATCAGCACAGCATTATAATATATATATAAAGACCCAGATAATATATTCCAAAAAAATTCTTGCCATGTATATGGTATCAATCTGAAAACGCCGTTCGACAGAAATTTTAAGTCAATTTTTTTTAAATTTAGTATTTAAATTTACCGTTATCTGAAAACCAAATTTTTCATGATATTTTTTTTTTTCATAACTCCAGCACGCTTTTAGATAAGAACTTGAAATTTTGAGACAAGAAAGAACTGAAAGAACTTTTAGAATTAGTGTATAAGTTTCCTCAGAAAATTTTTGTATACCTGTTAAGGCTTAAAAATTGAAGATTTGCTATTTTTAGACTTACTAGGCACTTGTACAACTTTCTCTTGCGGTAACTTAGGACAACTTTTAACCTGTGCAACTTTTTCTTCGGAAAGACATGTTCTTACGTGTTCAAGCTTCAATAACATGTTTCTACGTGTGTTAACGGTTTTTCTTAATTATATAGAGTTCCGAATTTACAGCCCCTCAAAATTGCAATTTTCACATTTTTTTTTTATTATATGAAATTTTCAAATTTTGGTGCAGAGTAACAATTCTAAACAGTTTGCAATATCTTTTGGAAAGGTGCGCTTTTAATAACCATTGGTTTACATTCTGCCTTGTTTCCTTTTTTTTCAAATGCGTTTTGCTTATTTTACTAATAATTAATTTAGAAACTACAATGGTGGTGTTATTTCTTTATGCTTTGAATTATCTATCTACTTTATTAGTCTTTACTGTTTGATCCATTTTATAAATCTGCCTCAACAATTATATTCCAAAATGCAATTCTTTCAGAGTTCAATGTAGTAGTAAGGCAACAGGGCTGAATTAATAAATTTATAGCAACATTAATAATGTGATGGCGAAAAGTACATGTATAAAATTCTGAAATAAATTCATCCTATATAAAATATTAGAAGTTTTTAGTGCTTTTGTTTTACAGCTCTAGTGCTCAATCTTTAGTTAAAGGATAATCATAAAGATAATCATTATCACCTAATCGAGTATTTGTAGCACTTCCCATGTTTTGTTTTATTTTGTTCAAAGTTGAACTTGTATCTTTTAAATCTGTATATATATGTATGTATAATCGTGGGATAAAATATTATTTTTAACAGATGTTTTGATAAATTAAAATATAGTTAAAAGTTATAAAAACTAATTAAAATTAAGGTGAGGTATACATAAAGAAAATAAAATTAAAGTTTTATCTTTAGTATGTTATATATAATTTTTCCCCTATATATGTGCTATAAAAAAAAGAGAAAATTTTTCTTAGAAATAATAATACATAAATCATATATTATTATTTTTGTTTTTATTGGATTGTGCATGTAAAACAATATTTAGAGGAATATAGAAAAAAATTGTTACCAAATGAACAGGTTGAGCTCAAAGAAGGACACAATTCTATTCATCCCCTTGTCAGAGTAAAAAACTTCGTCAAAAGAAGTTTCAAAGTCGGAAGTCTATAGGTTTATTAGTTTTAGATATCAACAAAGCTTTTGATCCCGTATGACATAATGGACTCATACAAAAATTAAAAAACTTTAGATTTCTACATTTGTGCAAAATTTTCTTCAGTAACGAAGATTTTTTGTAATATAAATAATATTGCTTCTAATAAATTTTTAATTGTATCTGGAGCACTGCAAAGCTCTGGGGTTAGAAGCAATATTATATAATATATAGTAAAGTATTAAAATTACTAAGTACAGTTTTAAATTTTAATTAGGTTTAACTTAGATGATATACAATGGGCAGAAAGTATCAGATATCTTGGAGTAATCTTTAATATATATACTTACATTCTTCAAGCATCTTTCGAATACCATAGACAAAGTCAATAGATATACACATGCGCTATATCCTTTCAATTTCAAACAGAAATTTTCAGCTTTTAACTGAAAACGAATTAATTTTGATGAAAATCGTATTTTAACCGGTACAACAAAACTCTTGAAAATGATTTTAAATCTTGCGAGAAATTAGGGCAACATGAATGTTATTATTATTGATACTAATGATAAATAAATCTATAAAAGTGTAGCATCAAAGAATACCTTAGTCAGTAATGTATATTAAACCACTATACATATATGTATAGTACAAACAAATATCTCAATTTTATTCATGGTATCAATCAAACTTTTCAGTATTCTGTTCAGTAAATAATATAACATCCTTTTTCATCGTAAATATAATATTGAGTATAACTAAATTTTAAGATTAGAAACGATAACATAATACTTTTCTGATACTTTTCTTGAAATTTTCATACGAAAATTTAAACCTACATACATACATATGTATGTACATACAACTTTAAAGTAAATGCGGGAAAACATTTCAAATATTGTCCTGAGTGGTGTATTCCTATAAATTAAATATTTAATATTAAGTCTTTCGATTGTATAAATAAAAATTTTAATAATACCTAATAAAAAAAAAAAAATTAAAAAATTAGAAAAAGTTTTAAAATTAATATTTTTTTTAAACATAAGAATATGAAATTCCTTTTCTTACCCAAAAATTTGAATTTTGTTCGCCTTTTGGTATTGTGGGGGATTCCCATAATTTCAAATTTTAAGAAATTTGATTTTTTATTTTATGAACCATTACTTAATATTACAGACAGAAGTGAAAAACAAGATTAATTTAATTTCCGTTTTTAGCAATCATATTCTAAAGAATAAAATAATTATTTAAATTTTTGTTTTTGTAAGGATCAAACAAAATATAAGTGATTATAAATTTTATATGTATATTTATTGCATTAAAATCAATTAGAAAATAAAAGAAAAATTTTTTTTTATGATAATCTTCCTTTTAAAAAGATTCAACGATTTTTTGAAAAATTATCATATCCGGTTTATTTCCGGTAAATTCCCTAATTTTAATTTAATTCATTTTATTGATTCATTTCGTGACCACAAAAAGTAATCAATTTTTTTTTAAACAATTTTCTTAGAATTTTTTTTTTTTTTTTTTTTGAAACCAAAACCAAAAACAAATTAATAAAATAAAGAAAAGTTTAAAATATCATTACTTAACTAAATCATACTACAGAGAAACATTATACAACTACAAACTAAATTGCGAATATGTATCTAAAATCAATCATCATTTTTTGTCTCTTTCTCACATCAATTTTATTATACATAATATAGTACACCATATTTTACTGCAACAAAATTCTAAAGAATTTATAATATTATGTAATATGTCACATTGTATGTGTATATTGTTAATTTAAGAAGTAATGAACCATTTAAACCAATTTATTTAAGACATTATTATTACCAATAATAAACAGGCCATCAATAATCTAAATCATGCATTCAATCGTACATAAAAACATAAAGTTTTTAAGTGGACCCACCACAATACACTGCAACTTGTCAATTTTTTTTTTTTTTTTTAACCTATAACAAATTATAATTTGTTAAAATGTCAGTAATAATGACAGCATTAAATGTCATTTAGAATATTAAAATCTAATAAATAAAAATTGTTAAAAGAAGTTGAAAGGGGGAGGAGGTGAAAAAGATAGTCAAAGGCGAAAACTGAATTCGTGGAATATTGTACACCATTGAGAATTTCGTGATAGCAGTCATCATACATAAAGGATTGGAATAAAAATTGAATGTATGTTTTTTTTTTTTTATTGTCATTTATTATTCCCGCATTTTATTTTTTAATAAATATATCTATCTCTTTCCTGTGTATTCACTTTTGTGTTTAAGAAGCACTTATAGAAATGAATGAAATTCGGTCGATTATAAATTTTGATTCGAGGAAATTGAAGACATTAAAACATTACAATTTCTTTCAATAGATAATAAATTACAGAGTATGAGTAAGTAAATAAAATCCTGTATATATTGAATGTATTCATAGAATAGCGTTAAGTTTTTTTTTTTTTTCACCCCTTTCTTTTTGATTTTGTAGAAGTTGAATTAATGTTACTTTCATGTGATGTAACTATAGTTAACTAACAAATACTTAAATGTTAAAATATTGTAAACACAAGATTTTTTTTTATGATAAAATTATAGTTTTAGTTCTCATAATATTTAGAGTATTCATTTTTTGTTTTTTTTTTCTGGCGTCTATTAATAATTTGGAAATAGTATTTTAAGGTTCAAGGATAATATGTAGGATATTTAACAGGAAAATATGTTTTTATTTTTAATATAATTATACAGTATTGAACAAAATATTATGAACAAACTTAAATTATATGTAGCAATGGTAATTTTTTTTTTTTATAATAACATTTTTTAATTGATCAAAATGAGCAATACTAATGTTGGATTCACTGCTTCAGTACATTTGTTCCGAACTCATGCGCGCATATTTTTTATATGGAAATTTGAATTCTCTCAATTTTCAAAAACCTTCAGAACCTGCTTTTCCTCTCTGCAACAAAAGTTGATTTAACTTTAACTTTTTAGTTCAGAACAATTTTTTTTTGCTGTCATCTTTAATTTTTTTGACATTTCTCATTTTAAAAAAAAAAAATTATTAGACGACAAAAAGAGCGGAGTAATATTTTTTCCTGTCTAAATTATTTTTTGTTCGGAACAAAATGTTGTAATGCAATGAATCATTAGGGTTAGAATTCTCTTTTAAAAAGATTGTTTGGAACAAATGTACTGAAGCAGTGAATCCAGCAGAAGTATATCAATTGATGACTCTTTGTTATCAAATTGAGAAAATTAGTGACGAAAAAACCACAACGAATTATTTAAATACTGCATTAAAAGACGTAAACTATACGAAATACTTTATTACAAATTGTTAATCTTATTTTTGAAAGCGAACCTAAATTTTTTTTTCTGTAATGCTTCTATTACAAAACATGAACGCGCATTTACATGCTATTACAATAAAGAACAACAAAAAATGCTGACAAACAAAGACCGAAATTGTATGCACATTTAATTACAATTTACTATTATAATTTACAATTTTTATACAACAGTAAAATTTCGCATTTAAATGCACTAAAAAGGTATCAAATCATATGCACTCAAATATGCACTGAAAACTACATTAAAGTATGCGATAATTATCTACTTAAAAAAAATATATAAAATCATTGTTTTATTTTTATTTAGTTATTTTTTTTTTGTTTTGCTTTATTTGAAGGTTTTATAATTAGTTTTATAATTAGAATAAAGGATTAATATTAAAAGGATCATAAGGACATAAAAATGTATAAAATGTACAAAAATAGAACTAGTGACGCAGTCATGAAAAAAGTTGTTTAACTTTTACCATTTTTCGCTTATATATACGTATTGAAGTGTTAAATAATTAAATAGCATTCAAATTCGACAGATCAAAAGCGAAACCATTTTTGTTAAGAAATTATGTAAGTACATAATTTTTCAAATTACGATTTAGTTGTCAACCCTCTTTTGTAGATTGGGTAAAAATGAATAAAAGTAAAACTTATAAAAAAACTATGCACCATATATATTTTTCATATTTTTTTAGTTTCTTTGCTAAACTTTCTTTTGTTTTCGGCATTTTATTCAACTAAAAATTTTTAACAGTTCCGATTTTTAAAAACAATACTTACATTCTTTAATCTTTTTGATTTATTCAAATATTTGCATGAATATCAGCCAGTAATTACCATTTTTTTTTGTAGTTGTGTAATTGTTGTATTAGGCAATTTGTTTGAAATTATTGTCGTTAAATTTTTATGTAGCTTAATGCACATTTTCACATGAGTTGAAGAAAATAATTTTTGATTAGAAAAATTTAATAATATAAAAATCAATTTTTTGAAGAATGTAGTTGCAATATGAATTTAAATTGAAATATATGCAAATTGCATATTTTATGCTAACAAATGCATATAATTTCGGTTTTTTCTGATAAGTAAAATTCTTAATTCAATTCTTAAAATTGTTTTTTAAATTAAAAATCCAAAGTTATAAAAAGCTGGATAATATTGTGATTTAATTGTCGACATCTCATTTGTGAACCCCAGTTTCAAATCCAAGTAAAAATGAAAGCTTTTTAGACAAGTTTTCGATCTGACTCAATTACGTCGGTTGAGTTCAAATAATTATAAAATAGTAAATATAAATAATTACAAAATACAAACATATAATCAGACAAAAAGAAATATCAAATTTAAACTTATCTTATATAACTCACGGATAACGAAATATCGTAAAGAGTTAAATAAATATTCCAATATCCAAATCTAAATAAAGAATTTTCGTTATACCTTATAACATAATTATATGAAATTATAATAAAATATAAAAAACAAATAAAATTGTATCAATTGTATTTTAAATTGTACATGTGATAAGGTCTAGCACTGCTTTATTGTTGTAATTGAATGTGAATTTATTGAACCTATTTGAATAATAATAATAGCATAATCCCAACATAAAAGAAATGGTCTTATCCATTATCTAATACTTCCATTTACCTATAGCACAGCTGCCCTTTTTTCCGACATAAACATATGTCTGATCAGCCTAACCATTGAGGAACTAACATACAATGAAAAAAAAAAGATTTAAGCTAAAGTTCAAGTTTATATAAGGTTTATAATTTGCAATATTTTACGACTTAGATTAAAATAAAATTGAAATTGAAACAAATCTGTCTGATTGTCTGATACTGTATTTTTTATTTAAAATTACACCTATATACCTATGCAAATTTTAAGTATGTACAGGTTAATTATGAATTTTCATATGGTTTAGTGTAATTTTTAATGGAATCATTATGTTTAAATTTAATGAAGGGGTAGGACGATTTATAAATTCTGTATTTCATGTTAATAAAGTTACTAAAATTATATATTACATTAAATTAAAGGATAGGAAAAGTATGTTGGGGCGGAAGAGTTAATTCAACTTTATTAAGCCATAAAACTGTCAAATTGGCCAAAATTAATGAGTTACAAAAACAAAAAAAAAAACAGAAAGAAAAACAAATTCAAAATTTATGTTAAACGCATTCAATAACTTCTATAGGTTTTTATTCTTTTCCTTTCCTTAGAAATTTCTCAGTATATGATGATGAGTTCATTATTGTGATTAGAAGAAGAAGTTGAAAGTAATTAGAAATATATGGTAATGGGGTTGTTTCTAATTTAAAATAATGCAATATTATAAATATGTATTTCTTTGTCACAAGATTTCCATGTCCTTTTTATAAAAAATCGGATAAAATCAAAATGGACATGCAAAATTTTCAATAGTATTTTTTTTTCTTAGAAAAAGGTTTGAATTATAGACACGATTTATGTATGGTTTTTTTTTTTTCTTAATAAGAATATGCAAAGCATTTTATGGAAGGACGGAACTGGTTCATGATAATATGTTTTTGGTATTTTAAAGGGTGAAAATTTTAAATAATATATTGTGACAACTAGTCTTTTGTTATATTCCAACCTGTTCTTTGATAACTTATTTAAAATTATATTAACGGGTCTGTAGACTTTATATCTAATTATTTATTTTGTTTTAAATTTAAATAAGTTATGCATTGTTTAAAAGTCTCACTTTATAAATTGAACATTACATTGTTAATTAAATATTCTTTTATATAGTCAAAATAAGTTGTTCGTAATTTGTATGATTTGTACTAATGTACTTTTACCATTATTTTTTATAAAATTAATGGGAAAACGTGTAACGAAATTTACAAGTATAAGTATGGAATAAAAAATATCTATAGGATCTGTTAACCGTTTCCCAATTGTTCCTGTTAATTTAAATTTATATATAGCCAACCTTTTATACAAAAGAATTTAAGTCTTAGAACGTTTTTATTTCGTTTTAAGAATTAAAAAGACATAGAACATTTTTGCTTTTTAAAAAGTGAAGCTAATCAAATACTTGAGATTCTCCATTTTTGAAGCAATCCGTTTTTTAACAAACACTTTAAGGCAGTTAGATTCAATTTGTTAATATCATTCCTTTAAGGTGTATTATAAAATGCCTAACATAGACAATAATTTAAATTTTTCATAAAATTAAACTCTTCACTCTTTACTTCTTTTAGACCAGAGGAAAGAATGCCGGTAAAATGTACAAGCTTGTACAAAGAACGTATTGGTGTATAGGTGTATTGGATCTTTTAATTTAAACAACATACTTTGGCAGTTATGTGTCACTTTTTAAATTCTTTAATAATTAAGAAAATTTTCTATAAAATCAATGCCTATTTATAATATAAACATAAAATTTATAGCAGCGAAATAAGAGCATTTGTTTAGAACATTAATTTTTTGAATTGTAATTTATATTACTTTTAAAATCATTCAATGTAAATTAAAAAAATCTTAACATATGTCGCATGCAAGTTATATATTACATTAATCTATAATAAAAGAAAGTTGCAGTTATTAATTAATGAATAAAAGAAAAATGAAGCAATATAATGCATTATTTAATATTTTCATTAAAAGTGCGATTTTATATGGCTTACCATAACTGGCTTAACTCAGAAAATTAATATTCATTTTCCTTCTTAACTTTTCTTTCGTGCATAACTTTTAAATAAATACAATAAACAAAAACCAAAAACTTAGTATGTAAATTACGAAAAAATAAATTTATTTTATAATATAAATATAAAGAAACATTTTTTCAGTCTTATAAAATATTTGATTTCATTATCCTTTCAAAAATTGTAAAATAAAAACGACAACACAATTTAAAATCAAAAATAAAATTCTCCGAAAACTATGCAATAATTCTAAACAAAGAATAATATCGACAAAAAATGTTTTACGATAAATGAACGGATAAATATTAAATAAATAAATTTATCCGTGGATGTATCGTAAAATATTTTGTACTAAAAACGAATATTATGAAAACATAGAAAAAAATTTCACTCAAATATTTGTTTTGCCTGAAAGCATACCATAAAGTTGTAATGGATATTTTACGATATTTTTGGTTGTAGGTGATAGAATAAGACTGTCCATACATGACATGACTAAAAATAAACAAAAAAATAAAAAGTAAAATAAAAACATATTAGCTGATATTAGATATTAGAAATTTTGTTTGTCTGGAAAATTTCATTTTTGTTTTAGGTTTTGTGTTAAGTATATGGTTATGTTTATGATTAAATCACATATGAGGACTAGAGGACTATGAAAAATATGAATAAAACCATCGACTATTATAAAATATTATATAATATCATAAAATCTGGTCGTCAAATTCAAATTTGTAGGTTAGGTACTATGTATTATATACTATTATTATTTCTTAATAAGTATTAGAGATTATCCTTTTCGTTTTTTGACTTTCAATTAAAATATTTTGCGATCTGTATAGTATTAGAACTTCTTCAGTTAATATGTCATGTGCTTAAACACTCTGTTGTCTGTTTTAACAAATATTACAAATTAAAAATGAGATATTATTATACAGTCATCAGTCAGTAAATATGTATATGAGAAGGTCTTAAATATTCTTTAAACTTTAAAATTTAACGCTTTCTGTAACTTTTTTCTATATTTTCCGGTTATTCTAAGGGTATGAAAGATTATTTTATTGTTTTATTAATAAAGGATCTTGCAATGTATGTTCATACATATGTATGTATACCTATTTTATAATGTCCAATCTTTAAATAACTATTTTAAAGGCAATAATTCATTATGTTTTATTCATTTTTCGAAATCGAAAAACTATCAATTTAATTCTAGAATATTTTCATCCTTGATATCATTTGCGCAATTAACAGAATATTTTTCACCCTATAATTTTCTTTTATGTTTTTTTTTACTTATCATTTCATCAAAAATCATGTTCTATAAAAACAAACAAACATATGTACAAAGCTCATCATAACATAATAATTGAAATAAGTAAATCAAAAATATAAAAATTCAGTTCAATTTGAAATGAAGTCCTTAAAGGATATTATTGGAAAAATGAATTTAAGTGAAAAATTTAATATTCGTGAAAAAATTAAAAATATAAGTTTTGATTTTTTCAAGCCCGAAAATTTAAAAAAAACTTTTGATTCTCGTAATTTAAAAAAACAATTGAAATCTTGTAAATGTCGAAAAAATAAAATATCTAATAAAGAGAATAAAAATTCTGAAGACAATCACCAATTAGATGAACGTGCATACATTATAAATCAAATTAAATCATTACAACGTAAACCAAAATGGTATGATCCATTACTTAATTGTATAATTGATTTTGGTGAAGTAACAGGATTACATGGTGCAGCTCATGTTATAAATACAAAATATCCACTAGCTGATCGTATTGCATGGTTTTTTCTTATAGTAATAGCTTTATCAATAAGTTCAGTTTTATTGTATATCAGTTGGAATTGGGGTGATGCAACACCAACAAAACAAAATATTGATAGTATGCATGCACCTATATATTTGGTACCATTTCCTGCTGTAACAATATGCAATCTAAATCATATTTCTAAAGAAAAAGTAATAAAATTATCCAATGAATTGTAAGTGTTACTTTTAGCTAAATAATTCAAAAATTTTTAAAATAAATAAAGGTTTTATTTTTTTTGTTATTTGTTATTTTTATAGTAAATGGACCAATTATACAAATATTGATTTTTTAAAAATTTTTAAATTGTCGTTAGGTGGAAAGGCAGGATTAGTAGAACCTCACGACCAATATTTATTATTAGATCGAATATTAAAAAGTAATAATTATACTTTGAATAAATTTTTAATAGCAGTACAAACAAAATGTTCTGATCTTATAAAAAAATGTATTTGGAAAGGTGAACCACGTAAATGTGAATCAATGTTTCAAGAGGTTCAAACATCATTTGGTAAATGTTGTTCATTTAATTATTTTGGTTTAAATAAAACAACATTGCCAGTACGTGTTATATTACGTAATGAACATTTTAAAGTACCACAAAGAGTAACAAGCTGTGGTCCAAAAAGTGCTTTAATATTATTTATTGAACCAAAAACTAATGATTATTTTGCAACACTTTTTAGTCATCAAGGTTTAAAAGTTTTCTTACATGATTCATATGATTTTGCTGATGAAAATTCTATTACAACATTTGTACCAGTTCGTAGTGAAGCTCATATTCAATTATCAGCATCACAAACATTTGCAACTGATGATCTACTTAATTTAGTACCATCAGTACGTAATTGTTTATTTTCAAATGAAAGACAATTAAAATATATGCAAAGGTATTCATTAATTAATTGTTATTCTGAATGTCGTAGTAAATTTATATTAAAATTATGCGGTTGTATACCAGAGACATTACCACGAAATGATTCAGTCAAAATATGTGAAGCATCAGATATTCCTTGTATTTTAAAAAATCGTGGTACATATTTTTGTGTTTTTTATTAAATACATATATAAATTTAATTTTAGGGATACATACTCGTATTTTTAAAATTTTTTTTTAGAACGTTATATTTCATCAGCTCTACCAGGAATGAATCTACAAAATAAAACCAATGAAACAATGGCAAATCTTAAAGATAATCCATGTGATTGTTTACCAGATTGTCAAATTAATCAGTATTCAGTGTTACCATATGCAAATTTTTTGGATAGAAATTTTTCTTACACATTAAAAACTTTCTTGTAAGAAATTCATTATCAAAAGACTATAAAAACTTAATACTTAAATTATTTTTCCTTGTTTTGGTTTTTATTTTTTATAGTAAAGACGTTGAATTAACAGATCAAATTCTTTTAAATGTTTACTTTTCTGATTTACTTATTTCACGTTATAAAGTGACTGCTTTTCAAACTTGGTTAGAAATTTTAGGTAAATATAAAAGTTTCAATATAAAAAGACAAAAAAAAAGATTTTTATAAATTTATCATTTTTGTAGCATCATTTGGAGGACTTCTAGGATTTGTTATTGGATTTAGTATAGTAACAGTTGGAGAATTAGTTTTTTCAATATTTTTCAGTCCATTCTTAAATCATTTTGGAGTTTAAGCAAATTTTTTATTATAAAAAAATTAAAAAGCTTTTTAAAACGTCTAGTTTCATAACACTCAAAAAAATGTAATGAATTTATAATGTTTCAATTAAATATATTTTAGTTTGTTAAATAAAGCATTCCTAGTAATCCAATTCTCATTAGATCATAATTTAAAGGGCCATTTGAAAAAAAAAAACCTTAATTTAAAAGACTTAGTTTAAAATCTATTTTTTTCCCCGAAATACGATCAAAAGAACATATTTATACGTTTTATACTTTCCACAGAAAAATAAATTTTTACGAGTTCATATTCATGTTTCCGAGCCCATAGCGTTTTCCTCTTTTGAACAATGTCGGCACATTGACTATTTAAATTATTATGTCTACACTCACCACAGGGAGTTCAAATAAAAATTTAAAAGTATTTAACCAAATGTTTAATATTAGTACACAGTATTTTGTAATTATTAGTTAATCGATCCAAAAGTACTAACGCAGAATTAATCAACGTGCAAGAATTTTTTTCTTCAAATCATCGTTTGAAACAGAGTTCTTTACAGCATCCTCCTATTAAATAAATTTGTAAAAAGATGAAAGTAATCCAAAATTATCTACTCATGCCTTATTCTTAATATCAAATTTTTTTTTTAATCCAAATATAGTCTGATACACAGTCAATTAGTGAAGAACACATTGCTTTAGTTAGTGAATCATCACAATTAACTGAAAAGTCATCATTTACAAGGATGATGTTTGTTTGTAAATGATGTTAAATGTTAAAAAATCTTTCAGTGTTAATTTGTTAACGTTAGTATCAATTAAAGAGTTCAGACCTTAAGTTAGCCTCTCTCAACATATGCGAAATGGACTCGAATTTACCGTAATATGTAAAGTGGTGTGACAGTTTAAACTTTATCAAATTGTTCAGATTTTCTCTATTTCTTATTACTGTTCAGAAATACCAGGGGAATTGATATTGTCGCGACCAACCTGCTGAATAAATATGTTACGGTGTGACTCAAGGGAGTTCATATATTTATTAAAGAAAGATTAGTTTCATAAAGTTCCTCCTACATATCAGATAAAAAAAAATTTTTGGACTGACTCAATACGTGTATAGTCTATATTACCATAGGGAGACCATATTCTTTGCTTGAATATTGAAGTATAGATCTTACATAAGTAAAAAAAATTGACTTCGTGATGTAAAGATCAGAAAACTTTTTTGTCCAATGCATGGTAAGTCCATTAATTAAGTTAGTTTTATTTATAATGGAATTGTTGTGTCTCGGGAAATTAACCTATAATTGTTAAGGATCAGTCTAAATTCAGATCGGTTCTTTTAATAGGTTGATCGTTGAGGACGTAATCATAATTGAATGTTAGTTCTTAAGTATAATGGATTAAAGTGGTTATTTTTCAAAAACAAAATTTAAATTAAAATATTAAAAATCATATCAAAATATAAAAATAAAACAAAATTAGCAAAAATTAAATTTTAAAAAATTGTATTGCTCTGCATTTTCAACCTAAGAAATATTAAATATAATATTTATTTTTTTATAAAAACCTAACAAATCATATATGTAGTATATTTTAATTTAAAACAGTTGATTTAATAGGTTCAATAAAATAGGTTCAAACTTTATTACAGTTATTTAAAAATCTTACATAAATTAAAATTATATCACAAAAACTTTAATAATTGACATATGAATTTTATTTATGAAACAGTTTTATAAAATATAAATGTATATAAAATGTAAAAATAAATGTATGTATATAAAAAAAAATTCCACTATTTAGCATATTTAGCACGGTTCACTCTTTCGGTCTGTCTGTTTGTTTATAAAACTTCTATACCGTTTGGGATAAAGAAATTAAATTTTAAACTTAGATCTCATCAAAGAAAATAATCAGGTTGTAAAAGAACATTCTTATTTAGCTCTACGTCTACGCTTTCCACTGCTACAACCCATAATTGAAAAAAGTTCTGTATTAAAATAGTTATAAGTTACCCTTCGGTTAAATATTTTTTAACAATTTAAAAAACTTCAAGTCGACAAGTTTTATAAATCAAGACAAAAATAACATAAGCATAATTTTTTCACAAATCCACATTTAAATCTACCGTTATGTAATACGAATATTTTACAAAATTTTTGAAATCCCGTAAAATCAAATATTTGTATTCCCATCCCCGTTTAAGATTTCTATAAAGAGTCATAAAATGCAAATTTTCTAAAGTTAAAACATTATATTTTTACATGTATATGTGTATATAACATCATTTCTTGATCAAATTTGCGCTTAAAATACAATAAAATCTCTATAAATTTTTCACAATTTTCATATTAGACAAAATTCTATCCAATATTACAAATTTTTATTTCAAATAGTTACAAAATACCAGAATCATTTTTATTGTCCATTTTAAAAATGTGAACATTTAAAAACCTTTAATTTTAAATTAATGTCTTATTATATTCATAATGTATCTTCACATTTTTCTTTTTGTTTTCTGTACACTACTCGAATTATACAACAAAAAAAAAAAAACACATCAACAGAAAATAAAGAGCAAAGTGTATAGAGAAGCGCATTTAAATAAAAAAAAAAATAACCGTCAATTCAAAAAAAAAATAATATAAATATAGAAAAACGGAAAAAAACTAATAAATATAAGATGAAATGACCGTTACAGGCGATATCAGCAACGTCTTCTGACGTCAATCGACGATGAAAATGATTAGCAGGGGATCAGTCTTTTTGTTTTTTTTTTTTTTTTCTTTTTTCTTTGCATTTTTACAATATTTTAATTACAAAGCAAGAAAAAAAAAAAAACCAACACAAAAACGATATTGTGAAAAGAAAAGAGAACGCATATACATGACACAATTTATGAATGATTATTTTTTTCACTGCCTTTTTATTTTAATCTTTTTGTTTTATTTTGTAGACTTTATTGTTAATAAATTGAAATTGACAGACAAATATTATATACTTTATGTAAAGTTTAAATTTTATTGTTTAAATACTTATGACAGTATGTTGTCTTTGTCAAAAATCCTATCTCGTATAAAAAAAAAAATTCAATTAAAAGTCACAGTTTAAAAAAATTAATTCCATATATAGAATACTAAAAGCAACCGACAGAAATTATAATAACAGAAGTAATTGTGCAAAAAAAAAAAAAAAAAAAAAAAATACACGATACCTTAGATGTCTTGTTAATTTAAATTATATTATTAAAAGTAGATATATAATAAAACTTACAGTATTAATATTTAAATTTTAAGTTACCTATGCCAGTCATTGTGGCAACAATCAATTCAGAACGTTTTTTTTTTTATTATAGAAATTCTTGAAATTCTTATTAAAACAATTTTCTTTAATTATTTTTTGTAAATTTTGTTGACCATGCACTTATTGTTAAGAATGCATTAAAATTTTCAAGAATATTTTAAATTTATCATCTAATTGTATTAATTCATATATAAATATATATATATCATCATTTATAATGATTCATAAATAATTTATGTATATATAACTTAATTTTTAGATGCAATATTAATAAATTATATTAGATTAAATACTTACTTGTTATTTTATTAACCCATTTAATGGTGCAGTGACAGAACGTTCAGATAATCAACTTTAATATAAAAATTTTTAACTTTTGTCGTATACGGGTTACCTTCATAAACCTATATTTAATTTGATTGTATGTCACTTGCCTGTACTATCAATTGACTATATTTTATTTGACTTAACACTGCTGTCAAACCAACTGCACTTGACAGTTGACACAGCAAAATCATGAAATTCCTCTTAATTCAGAATCTCGCACATTTGAAACCTAATTTTGAAACCAACTAATAAAATTCCTCCTAATTATATTTTCTATTGTGTAATACTCTCTTCTTGCACTAGCAAAAAAAAAAATATAGCTTTAATTCTAGGTATTAATTTCCATTCAAAAGTAAGGTCAACGGATCTTGATTCCTTTTAATTATATAGACTTTAATATCAACTCAAATATTTTTAAGTATTCATCAGATCCTATTACTGTACTTGTGTCCAATTGTGTTGTATTCTATTTAATACTATACTCTTAAATTAAAATTGTAAATATTTTTTTTAAGATAAATCTTTTTTGTTTTTAATTTTTAAATTGTATTTCTAAACTCCAAAATTATCGATCCATGCATAACTACCCTTTAATTAAGTTAAAATTAATTTTTAGTTGATAACTTTTCGTCTTCAAAAAATTTACCTTCATGTGTTTAACCTGCATGTGTTTGTGTAAAATCTTAAAATAGAAATCATCCATAATCTTTATAGATCTCTGATACCCATTAAAACTATACTTACTAAATTTCAGTTTCTTTCGATATTTGAATGTTCATTTTAAAATACAATGAAACTAAGAAAAAAATTACAATAAAATAAAAGTATCAAGGTTTTTTTTTTCTCATGGGTTTTTAGAAATCTTTAGAAAATACAATGTATCGCATGGCACAATTTATGGCACGCCTAAAAAGGAAAAGCTGTATGAAATTACACAGCCTTTCCTTTCAAGGGGTGGCTATAAATGTCCTAAGGTGTGTTGGATTCCAACTTACACTTCCTTGGTGTTTACAGCGTACTTTATACGCTCTTATACCCACTAGGCCGCCGAAGCGCCAACATTTTTCGATTGTATTCTTAATTATTATTAGTTGATTTATTTTAATTAGAATAGTGAAAATTAATTATATAAAATTTCATTTATGTTTTATGGCATATCTTCTTATTTCATCTATGGAAATTCTCAAACAAATATCTATGAATATCACTATCTATTACGCAAATACCAGGGAGCATTTACGATATTACGTAGGATTTTATTTCTGAAACGTTTATAATTTTTGAATGCGCATTTGCTTGACACAACGCCAAAGTTGAATATCATATATAACCATTAATAACTTATACGATCCAGGAGACAATAAAATCATATTTTGTCACTTGCATTTTATTATTTTCATCTAGCTTCGTAGCAAGTAAAATTAAAAATATGTATAAAGGTTTTTTTTGCATTATTAAAATAAAAATTTAAAAAAAAAAATGGTATACACTTTTTCTGTTCAATATATCCGATATACGAGTATATCGGAAAATTTCAATGAACATCAGAAATATGAATTCAATTTATAAATATTTAACATTATTGTCTAATATTTAAAACTTCAGTCCAATATAAGTTAAATAATTGGAAGTTGAGTAGTTAAAGACAATTTGTCTAGAATAGATGTATATATACAATTTATATAATTAAAATTAATTAATTTTTGAATTACATACATATATTTAAAAAAAGTCTGATATGAAATATTTTACGTCATAATATTTAGTTTGAAATTGATTTTATATTTACTAGTATGTATATATACATATTTACTCGTACGTATATAATAATAGTTTCAAAACATATAATTTAAACCTATGAAGTCTAAAGATTACATTAAAATTTATTAGTTTAAAACTAATGAATCATTGTAATACATAATACTTTTGATAAAACTTAATTTAATTATAATATATACTTTTTCTTAATCTTATCATTTTAAAATTAAAAACATTTTCTTTTTTTTCTTGTTCTTTTGTAATTGAATGAAATGAATCATATAAAAGTTTTTAAAAACATTTATATCTATTTTGAATCATTAATTATAGTTTAATTTTATTAATGATTCAATGACGATATAGTTAATAAACTTCTGTCGCCAATGTTCTTTCTGATAATGAGGTTCATATTACATATATAATGATTTGTAACGGGACTCCACCTAAATCCCAAAAAAAAAAATCTCAATGATACAAAATCCCAAATAAGACAAAATCCCAAAAAAAAAAAAATTACAGCAAAAGAAATTCCAAGTTATAAAATGTTTTTTATGCATTTATCTGAATTAGGAGAGATTTTAGAGTTGGTTACAAAATCAGGGTTTCAATAATTTGTTTAGCGGCAGTTTAAGGGCGCTAGTCCCCACTATTTTAAAATATAATATGTGTTTTACATAATGCGAAATTCTGAATTAAGAAAGATTTTATAGTTGCAGTCAAAAATCTGAATTGGTCCTTTTTCCAGAATATTTATTTATATGTTTAGGTAAGATTTTAAATTAGGAGAGATTTTAGAGTAGGACTCAAAATCAGAGTTGACCCTTTTTCCAGAATATTTATTTCATATACGAGATTTTGAATCAGATTTAATCTATATATTTAAAATTTAGTTTTAAAAATTGAGAAATTTTTTTGAATTTTTTTTGGGAACTTTTTTCGTTTTTGATTTTAGGGACTTTTGTAACAGCCCTTCAGTTATTTAATGACTCGACAAGAATTATAACAATAACATAGAAAGCAATAGAAATGAAAATGTTGTGGCTTGGTGGTGTTTAATTTGATTGATAATAAACATTATTTTAAATTTGAAATTAATTTTTAATTTTTAAATGCATAAATTTCATTATTTTGTAATTTGGGATGTTACAAAATTAAGATTTCTGTAACACTGGGATTTTGAAATTCCTTTTTTTTGGGATTTTGGGTTTGGGATTTTGACTTTGGGATTTTGATTTTGTAATTTTGACTTTGGGATTTTGACTTTGGGATTTTGACTTTGTGATTTTGACTTTGGGATTTTGACTTTGGAATTTCGGACTCAAGCCTTTGTAACATATCCTATAGGCTTTTTAATGAACAATTATATGTTACAATACTAACAGAACATTTTATTTTTCTATGAAATTTTTGTATTCTTTAGAAAAACAAAATTAATTATTAATTTTTAATATTTTATTTTATTGTTAAAAATTTTATATACTCGTATATATATATGTATATATATATTTTTTATGATTTATTGTATCCATTGATCGGAAATACGATTATTAAATTACAAAATTCGCTAACACTAAAAAAATGTGATGAATTTATAAATTACTAATTAGTAATTAGCTTTTGAAATATATATACATATATAAATATATGAATTTGTATATATAGATATGTATAATAAATTTTTTTTAATTATTAACACTTTATAATTACTTGATGTAAAGCACAACTGTACAATTTTATTTGTAATTATGCATTTAAATAAATTTTTCATATGAAAAAAAAACGTGATCCAACCCCATTTAAGGAAAATTTATTTTTATATTTTTATTACCTTAAAAAAAAAAAAAAAAGTATTTAAAAAAGGAGATTAATTGTTTTACACTTAACTATCCAAGTATTTTTTTTTTTGTATATTTTAATATACGTAGTTGCTGAATTAATTTAATTAGGTTGATATACAAAGTTTAGAAAAGTTGAAGAAATACTGAGATAAGTTTATTATTATTTTAATCTCCTAACTAACGTATTATTTTTTTTTATTTTTTTAAATAATTTAAATATATAAACAAAATTTGGTAAGATTTAGATTTAAAAAAATGTATTGATAGTTGTCGCTTGTTAGAGTATACTTTCTGCTCAGAACCTTGTCTTCATTTTCTTCACCTAAAACTTTACACCTATAAAACTTAAACCTTTATAATCGGTTTTACGTTCAAATACATATATTATATACTTATAATGACTTCTTGAATTAAAGTTAATGGAAAACAAATTACCAGATGGTATAAAGTATTCGGAGAACGTATGCCGAAACATTAACTTTAGTTGGGACAAATTGGAATTAATAATAGAAAAGGTTTTATTAAGAGATGAAAAAACTGTAGAGGTTTATATGAGAATAAAAAAATAGAAAACAGATTTCAAAAAGAACGATAATCCTTTCTTCAATTCAGAAAACTTCATACCCAATAACTATTCCTGAAACTAAAAATTCAAAAATTAAATTTATATGTGCATATTTGATTGTGTGACGACCTTTAATTTGATACGAATCTGAAAATTACTTGGAGGAAATATTAAAAGTAGATTCGATTTTAAAGAATATATTATGGATTATTATTATTTAAGGAGGCATAAGTAACACTGCGACCTTTTGATATAGATTTATTGTGCTCAACATATTATTACCTATTCATTATTATGTCTCCACTTGAATTTTACCTTTATCAGACCTACTGCCGCTAAGAAACTAACAATCTGTAGAAGGTTTATTGATGCTGGTTCATTTTCGTTAAAGAAATATGCTTCCAAGTTCACATATCTTAAATATTCATGCAACGTGATTCTCTACTATAATATTCTTTAAGTGTCCAGCCGACTGTATTCCGACATGAAGCCTGTAGAATTCTCGGTTTATTTTTACTGTATACTATAATTTTTTATAACTTTTCTGGTTATACTTTCTCAGAAGCTTCTTAGATTGTTTGAACCCGAATTTTTCATTTTATAGTTTGCTCCTACAGTTTTGCTCTTCGTTTTTTGGTGATTCATTTATTGTGTGTTTACCTATACCTCAAAAAGATAAAGCACCTGTAAAGAGAGTTACATCCTTCTCTTGCAAGTCAATATGTTCCTTTATTTCTTCTCTATACTACGGTTCAGGTATTCCCAGTAGCGGATTACTTTATTGTTTTTTTCTAAGCGCTTTAGTTTTACTAAGCACTCTAAAATTTTTCCGATTTTTATGAAGAATAAACATGTATAATTTGTTATACTAACTCCAATTTCAGTCACCTATAAAAAAAAAACAAAAAGGGTACAATTTCTTTTAAATTCATATCTAGTATAGAATGCGATAATACATACATACTATAATATATGTAGGTATTACTTAATAATGCTAATCATTTAGCATATACTATTTAAATAACTACATATGTATATATGTACATAAAGTAAATTGAATAAAATTTTAGTATTCTGGAAAAAACCCGAAAACGTCAAAATAATTTCAATTTTCCTAATAATCCATTAAAAACAAACCTCATGGGAAATGTTAATTTCTATTTACTAATTATTTGCAAATAAAAAAACTTGTTAAATCTAGATTTAATTTATTGGAAATTTAAATTCGTCTTTAATAACTCGCTAAAAATGATTACTTCTTTACAAGGTTAGTCTTTTTTTTTGCCAGACGGATTGATTTGTTGTTATTTTAAGCATTCGGACAATACGCGTTATTTAGTTTAATAGCGAAAGTGGGTTATCATAATAATATAATATGAAACAATCATTGTGTCAAATACTACTCGTAGTAAATAGTTTTAATTTGCACCGTATTAAATACTAATAACCTTTATTTAATTAATATAAAGATTAAAAATCAGATTAAAATAGAAGGTGTTTATTTACTTTATTTACGTAATGGTATTTTATTTAAAATATTCTATGAATCATAGAGGAGATATACATACTTACATGCATATGTATATTTTATTTAAAATTTTCAATTCTTAAATAATAATTTTAATTTTAAAAATAAAAAAATATTAATTTGTGATACCAGTGATACTTAATACATACATACATATGTATGTACTTCCTTTTGTTGAATTAATAATCTTTCAATGCAATATTATAAAACAATATTGACCGGAATGTCAAAAATGTCATAAAAAAATGTCAATATAAAAAACAATAAATAGTATACAAACAAAAAATGAAAGTGATTCAATAAAAATAGATTTCAACGCATTATAATTAATTATAGACGTAGGTAATTTTTGGAACTTAATACGTATATACATTATGTCCATATTATGTATATTGTATTTAATATTTAATATAAATATGCCAATTATTATTATTTTTTTTTTTTTTGACAAATCATTAGACAAAAAAATGGTAGAATATAAAACCAACAGTTTTTGGAATGTGCACATTTTCAAAATGTTTTATACGGTAAGTACATACATAGATAAATTTTTTTTTTTTTTTAATTTGTGGAAAATTTGTAAAAATTTTAAAGAAACCTGATTTAGTTTGTAAAATCAAAAATATATTTAATAAAAATTTTTAATTTTTTAACTTTTGCGAGGAACCTTGGTGACCTGGTGGATAAGAGCTTATGAAATATAAATAAACACCGAGAGAATGTGAGTTCGTATCCCACACACATCGTAAATATAATTCCTCCTTACGACATTTATAGCCACACAACTGGAAAAGAAAGGTTATATAATTTCATTGTCACATTTATGTCGCAGGGAAATAAACTAAAAAACAAAAAAAATGTTTGCGTTTTATCTATAAAAAAAAAAGTTGCACAGTTGTCAAAATTCGTAGCTCTTAAACAAAGGTAATACAAAACTTTTTTGTTGTTGTAGCTTATTATTATACCTCTGTTTTTTTTTGAAAAATCTTACTTCCATATACTTTAAAAAATTATCCAAACGTCTAAATTTGGGAAAATATGAGAAATTTCGAGTTGACATAACGGTACATTTAAAAGATTTTTTGCCGTTGAACATAAAATTAGAGTCAAACGTCAAATTTAAGTTACAATCATTTTAATATAGATTTTACGACTTTAGGAAACTGTCATAAACGAATTGACAAACTACGCGACAGAGTGAAACTATATAGGATCATTTTTTTAAATTTATTAAATAATGTATACATTATGTGCTTAAAATTTGAACTATAATAATCAATAAAAATAAATTAATAAAATTTCAACTTGTTACTATTTATAGGTATATTGTAGGTAAAAATAAATTAGGTATTTAAATTAAAATATACTGTATCAAAATAAGAATCTGTTTATTTAAACAAACAATAAAAATTAATTCGATATATGTATTGTGTATGTATCTACGTATATATGAATGATTTGTTAAGTTTATATTTAGGAAATTATTTTAAATTCTTTAGTTTTAGATTGTATTGAAATGATTATCCAATATTATGTTCTGATGTTATTGTTTTGAACTGTAATTTGTAAAGTAACGATTATTTTATAAATTATTAGAATAAATAAAAATATGTATTGAAATTTTCTATTTAATTTTTAAAAACAACTTTTAAGCTTAATTAATGTTTTAAGCTTAATTAATATTTCAAGCTTACTTAAAAAAAGATTAATTTGTCCTTATTAATATATACGTATATATAACGTTGTATAGGTTGTAGCTCTAAGTAATGCACTAAATGATGAATATTATAGAAGAAACAAAAAAAAAAGCTGCTAACCTCAGGGTAGCTCAAAAGTCGTAATATACATTTAACAGTTTTTTTATTTCAAATAGCCTTTTTGTGTAAAACAGTCCTTTCTATTAAATTTCATCAAAATATTGTTTCAATAATGTGCAAGGAATCATCGCTTTACAAAATATATTAACTATACCCAATAATATATATTTAATACAATTAGATACTATTTCTTGAAAAAAAACAAAACAAAAGTCCCCTGTAAAGGGGCGGCAATTTGGTTTAGGAATGTACCTCTTCATATATCTTAGGGGGTTGAAGGGTGAAAACTTGTCCCGTTTTTGAAAGGTTGTAACATAAAACTCTACCTAATTTTCAAGTTTAAAGAGTGTATCTTAAAATTTCTTGATTTGATCACAATTTTAATTTAGATCACCAATAGTAGGACTAAGACCCACTGAAATTTCCAGCTCCAAATTATTATTTTAGCATCAACTATATTGCAAGAGTAACATTTATACCAAATTGCAATCAAATCGCATAACAATTACTATGTGCTCTAGAACATATCTAATAATATTCGTATTAGAATATTTTAAGGCGGACCGAAACTACAGACTTCAAATTTTGTGTCCTGACGCAGGAGCGTAAGACCAACACGTATACCAAATTTGATTGAAATCCAAGATTTTTTTTTTGTCTAACCACGTGGTTTTTTAGAATAAATCATATTTTATTCAAAAATAGAATTACATGATAACAAATTTTTGCGGACGTGGACACAGACGCAAAATTTTCAAAAACGTCCAGGAAAAGAATTTCAGTGAAATCAATTTTTTTTTTTTTTCGAAAACCCATCCAACACTCATAGTATTTATACTACGTTTTCTTATAAGATAATGTTTTGAAAATTTCAAACATATTCCTATTAGGAAGAATATGTGGAAATAAATGTTTCCCAAATTTAAAATTCCAAAGTATAATACTGTACGTATATTCCTGTACTTATGGCTAAATTAGGAAATGCATCATTTTTAGTAATGATGTGGTATTGATACTGTATCACTACTGTATTACTACAAAATTCATGATGCGATGCAATAATGTTGCTGATACAATTGTGACATTTTAGAATGTTCATATTTTCACAATTGATGCCTTTGACGTTTGAATATTTTTAATTTTAATTTTTAATTAGAGTTTAAAAGGATGAATAAGATTTTATTTAATATAGGTTTAAACACGTTTCTGAACAACTGCGAACCATCAGAATATGATACACCTTTACCATATACAAATTTTGTAAAAAAAAAAAAGAAAAAGAGAGAAATGTTGTTTTTGCTCTTTTATTGGAAAAAAAAAAAAAAGTTATACAAAAGCAAAAAATTATTTTAAAATAATTGAAGAATTTTCCAAAAATATATTTCGAACACAATTTTCGAATGCTATCATCTACCATTTTTATTATTATAACACTATCCAATGTAAACCTTAGGTTAGAAAAGCAACGAAAGTATCATAAAATTATATGATGCAAAGTTTGCTCAAAAACTACGCATCAAAATCGGTAGTGTTACGAAAAACAACTTGATGCTTTCGGTAATATTTTGTAGATACATTTTAGAACTTGATACTTTTGTGATGCGTAATGCTAATGCATTTCCGAATTTATTGTATTTCCAAAGTATAATACTGTATGGATTTCCAGTATGGAAAACTGCTCTCAAAAGTAATTTAGAATTTCTCCAAAAAAAGAAAAATGCTATTTAGAAAACTGGTCTTTAATAAAGCATGCTGTTTCTCAACAAAAAAAAATATATGAACTAGCTCTACTAGCAAATACCAACATTATTTCAATGTAGTATTCCAAAATAATTGTCAGATACTCAGAAAATCCTTAGTTATATTTAGCCTTTTATTTAAGTTAATTAAAATTTTATATAAAATAGAGTTAATAGGGTTTTTTTTTTTACGATTTTCCTTAAAATTAAATAAAATTATTTAGCATTTTTTGTTAGCATCATTTGCTATAAAATGAAAAGATAGGATGAAATATGTAAGCTCTTTAAAATTGGAAGTGTTCCAGTGTAAAAAAAATCTAAAATAAGTATGTACCTTACCTACCTATATTAAGGCAATTAAACAAAAAAAAAAACAAAAAACATTTTTATTAACGATTTTAATATGTACATCAAAAACAAAAAAAGAAAACTAAGTAGGTACATAGGCATGTATGTATATATAAAAAAAGAACAACTTTTACCTTACAAGTTACGTAACCCCTTTTTTTAAATTTTATATCCGGAAATTTTTCATATCTTAGCTATCTAATTTTCGATAAATTAAAACCAAAAAAAAAATTCATCATTTTGTTTAAATTTCTTAGAAAAAAAATTTCCATAATTCTAAAAAAAAAAAATCACACAAAACACAAAGGAATATTGACAAAAAAAAAAAAGGTTTAGTAAAGTTTAAATAAATCCTTGGAATTTTTTTAAAATCAAAACAAAATAACAAAAATATTTACTTATAAGTGTTTTTGTACTAAAGATTTTGCAATATAGGTGTATATATATCTTTTTTTTGTTTTTTCATCTACAAAATACAATTTATAAGTAATTTACGCTTCAAAAAATTGTACTTTTTCGTTTTTATTTATGAAAAATAACAAGTACCTACTTAAATGTATGTGTTTAAAGTTTAGGGTTGGGATTTGGGACATTTAAGTGAAAAAAAAAAAAATTAATCTAAATTTAATTTAAAATTCAATACTTATACTTACAGTCTAAAGTAATAAACAAAATACAAAATATATTTTAGTAAATTCCAAAGGTTTATTACATTAATAAGAAAAAAAAAAAAATTCTAATAAAAATTCAATATTTGGATAAAAAAAAAAACTCAATTTAAATATTTAAATTCTGATAACCTCTTGTTAACTTATAAATATTTAATTAGAACTTTTTCAATAATAAAAAAAATTTGAAAAAATATCTTTTTTTTTTTGTAAGATTTTTCTTATTTAATCTATAGAATCTGTTTTTGGTATTTAGAAATATAATTTTTGTTTTGAATTTATCAATATTTGAAAAAAAAACACCAAAAAAAATAAGAAAAAAAAGAATCTCATTAAATTTTGGTCTAGTCGAATATGGATTAAAAAAATAATATTTTGCGAAATTACGTTATAAACTCAAATAATTTGTTTTTTTTTTTTTTTTTAAGAAAAAATAAAACAACTTGTGATCCAAAAAACAAAAAAAAAAACAGTTCATTCATAAAATGTTATTGAGAATAAAATACAATACATCATACATTTAAATATTTCGATTGGTGCCCGGTAATAATACCCCAGGAAATAAAGCTGAATCGGCTTTATTTCCCCTCCGATGCGGAAATAAAGCCGAAATCGCGAATTTTGAGAATTCGGCCTTGTTACCATTTAGAAAAGAAAATAATGCCGAAATTGAAAAAGAAATAAAGTCGAATACCGATTAATAACACCGTCGAATACCGTAAAATAACAGATGTAAGACAATAAATGTTAATAACAAATTTTTTAAATATTTTGTAACTATTAATAGCAAATTTTTTGAATATTTATAGCTACATATTCTGGAAAAAGCGGATAACATTGATTTTGTAATCGATTATAAAATCCGAATATTTTCAACAATTATGGCACCTTTTAATATAACTGAAAAAAAAATAAGAGGGTGTTTAGAGTTGGTAACAAAATCACGTTTGCCCCCCTTTTCCAGAGTAAATTTGTTCTGGAAAAATAGAACACTCTGATTTCATATTCCAGTCTAAAATCCCTATTAATTATTTTTTATGCATATTTCAACAGAAATTCCTCATGTATCACTGATGTCAAAATCAAAAGAAAAAATGAAATACATATTTAGAAAATGGAAATAAGGTCGATTCGACTTTATTTCCTTTTTAAAGCGGTAATAAAGCCGGATTTCCTGGGGCATTATTTCCGGGCACCATTTCGATTCACTGAATCATGTGCTTATTGTTTTTTGTTTATTTTTTCTTTGACGTTTTTCTACATATTTTTTTATTGATTCAGAAGTTGATTTAATTTCTTTTAGTTTTTTTTTTTTTTTTTTAATGATAAATGATCAAATATATTTTTTGCTTTTTAATTTTATTCATCTTCATTTATTCATATTTAGGTGCCACATACAATCTAACAACATTAATATAATCACTTTAGTTGAGATAAAATTCTAATAGTTTTATGTTTTTTTTTTTTTACACAGCATTTCCTTTTCAGACGTGGCTGTAAATGTCGTAAGGGGGAAGTATTCTTACGACGTGTGTGGGATTCCAACCCCACTTCCACTCCAACACAATGAACACAATGTATTTCATAAGCTCTTACGCACTAGACTAGACCACAGAGGCCCCCATTATTATGTTGTATTTTTATATGGTCTTTTTATCATAAGTTTAAATAAATCATATTTTTATGTTTGAAATGTTTTCAGTAGGTTGGAATGCTTTTAAGAGCACCTTCATTTTTTTTTTTTCTATTAATCTAATGAAATTATAAAGATTTGCAAAAGTATGAAACTCATATTTAATCTAACTTCCACTTGGAGTTTTGCACAAAATGTCTAAACTTGGCATCATCCAAAAAAACTGATTTTTGGTTTTATTTGAAGAAAAAAACAGTGGTGTGTAGTACAGTGTGTTTCCTAAATAAGTGCACTAGCTTTAAAACACCGATTGTATCTTCATTAATAGAACCAAGGTTAAATTTCAAATAGTATCCCAGATATTGGGATTTAAATACGAAATTAAGTTTTTTTTTTCGGTTTTCATCATTTAAATCAAAACTTCGATTCTAGAATGTATTCGTATACAAAATAATAAATTAATTTTTTAATTAAATCTTTAAATAAGTTATTTGAACTTATTTAAAGAGAGTTTGGTAAAGGAGGATTTTAGTTAACTAACTTTCAACATATAAAAGATTTTTTTAATAAAAGAAATTCAATCGCCTTCTTGCCATAATTTATTTCTTTTGTTGACAAGAATTTTCAAGAATCAAAATAAGAAACTCTTTATAATACACTTACTTATATCAAATTTTCTAGATGACAAAATCTATAAAATAATATTACAAAATTAAAGCTGACCAGCACAATTTTCTTTAAAATATATTAATATTTTTTATGATTTCTTAAATATATTTTAGGTCTTAAATATAGTTTAGGTCTTAAATATATTTTAGGTTTGGGTGTGGATCAAAATCTGATTTTCTGGCTGAACTCTAACAAATGTGCATAATATATTACCACATCTTAGCAATGAGAACTACCGTTGCCGAACTTCTGCTAAAAAATCTATTGAAACCCGGACAATTTTTTTTTATAAAAATTCAGTTATTAAATATATAAATTTAAATTTCCATATAAGTTTAAAATTCCTTTTTTAAATAAAACTAGATATATATTTTAAAAACAATGTTGAAAAAATTTCAACATTTTATTTTTTCAATACATCGTTTTCCAGACATTCTCCATTTTAAGATAATTTTTTTCAGACATTTTTTTGTTTTGAGTTTTTTTCATTCAACATTTTTATTTGTTTACGTCATTTAAAAAAATTTATCTCACACATTCAATGTGAAAAGAAAATGATGGCTGTCTTTCCCTTTTGGGTATGGCAAAATGGATAATCAACATTTTTTTTTTTTTTTTAAATAAAAAGACTGGGGATTAGCTTAATTTTATATTGCAATATGTACAAATCGTCTTTAGATATTGCTACATTTGAAATTTACCTTAAAATTTTTCTCATATCTTTCGTTTTGTCTATAAATAAAAAAATTTACAGGATTAAAAATCTAAAATTCAAAGGTCCATGGTTATTGCTCTGCGTGAACGGATACGGGCATATTACTTTTTAAATTGTCCTTAGAAAAAAAAAACAAAAATATGTTCTTTACAATTTTAATACATAATCTTTACTCCTTTTAAATTAAATATGATCAAGCTATTCAATCCAAGTTTAAGTTTAAATATCGGTTTCAGTTTAAGAGAATAACTTTAGTATATGTAAGTATATGAGGAAATAATAATGGACAATTTATTAAAAATTTTCAAAATTTTTTTATTGGATTTTAAGAATCTCAATTTAACCTGCTGTTTTTTAATTTTTAAACACAAATAAATTAACGTTAACTATTTACAAAAAAAAAATCAATATATGTATATGTACATAATATATAAAAAATCTCATTCAATAGTATATAAAAGACCATTCTTCATTTTTCCATATTAAATCAAAATAAAGATAAAAAAAAAATTTCTTTCATATTAAAATAAAAAACAAAAATGAAAACAACAAAAAATTTAATTAAAAATTCAAGACATTTAAGATTCCTGGCAATCATCATCCGTTTAGTATAATGTAGGAATAAAGCAAGCCTTGATATAAAAAAGAATCAATTATAATTTCATAAATCTCATATCTGAAGTGATTCTTGAACTGAAGGATTTATTTTTTATGTAAAGATACTTTCAAAAATCATCTTATTTAGATTTAAATAAGATGAGCAGCGCATATCAATCCAAAAGAAAATAAAACAAGGTAGAATGTAAACCAACGGTTTTTAAAAGCGCACATTTCCAAAACTCAATATAAACTGCTTAGAATTTTGACTTGCACAAAAATTTGAAAATTTCATATAAGAAAAAACGTGAAAATAGGACATTTTTGAAATTTTTAGGGGCCGTAACTCCGGAATCCTATATAACTAAGAAAAGCTGTTAACACACGTAAAAATATATTATTGAAGCTTTAATTTTTATGTCTTGCCGAAGAAAAATTTTTACAGATGCCTAAGTTACAGGTGTCTAAAAATAGCAAATTTTCAATTTTTGAGGCGTAATAACTCTTAAAGAGGGGGCGTTACCAAAAAATTTTCTGAGGAAACTTATACTAATTCTAAGTTCTAAAGTTCTTTCTTGTGTCAAAATTTCAGGTTTCTATCTAAAGGCGTGCCGGAGTTATGAAAAGAGAAATTTCATGCAAAATATGGTTTTCACATAACGGTAAATTTAAATCGTAAATTACAAAATATTCCATAATTTTGATATTGTTTTATATAGATAATAAAATTTTCGATCTTCTACCGGTTTTAGATTACAAAACTATTACGCAAAGCCCGAGATATATACATCTGAAAATGGGGCTTTTTTACAGTTTTGAAGAGCTGCAGCTTTGGAACCCTTTACAACTAAAATAAACCTTTCACACACGTAAAAATATATTATTGTAGCTTTAATTTTTACATCTTGCAGAAGTAAAATATGTGCAGGTTCCTAAGTTACAGGTGTTTAAAAATAGCAAATTTTCAATTTTTAAGCCCTAATAGCTCATAAACAGGGGGTGGTCCGAAAAAATTTTCTGAGCAAACTTATACTAATTCTAAAAGTTCTTTCTTGCCTCAAAATTTCAAGCTTCTATCTAGAAGCGTGCCGGAGTTATGAAAGTAGAAAAATCATGCAAAATTTGGTTTCCACATAACGGTAAATTTAAATACTAAATTTAAAAAAATTGTATAATTTTGATATTAATTTACAAAGATAAAAGATAAAAGAAATACCTGTCGAATGACGTTTTCAGATTGAAAAAATCTTAAGCAGAACATAAGATATATGCATTTAAAAATAGGGCTTTTTCAAAGTTTGAGGGGCTGTAGCTCCGTAATGGGGGGGGCTACATGAAAAAGTTGTTCCACAAAATTATTTTTTTTATGAGACCTACCTATGGTTAAAATTTTTTTTCTCTATCTTTAACGGTGTAGAAGTTTTGTAAACAGACGGACGGACGGACGGACGGACGGACGGACGGACGGACGGACAGAGTGAAACTAATAAGCACATTTTTTCAAAATTTTTTTGGAAATGTGCTAAAAACGAAATGTTCATGAATATTTGACCATAACAAGGTTAAAAATAAATAAATAAAATAAAAAAATGATGTGATTTTTAAGCAGAACTAAAATAAATTGAAAAACCATTTTTTTTTTTTCATTCATACACCTACTTTTATTTTCAGTTTATTGAATTCTTCTATTTTTATAGAAATTTACATTTTAATTGGAAATATACGTTTCTACTTATAAAACTTTTTGTTTTTAGTCGGCTCACTATGATAGATCTAATAACTTTGACGTAAGGTGATTTCAATATGTTACTAGACTATGATATTAGACTATCTAATCGTATATTAGTCTAATAAATCTTGATATTGTTATTTTACATACGGTACATACGCTATAGAGTTTTAGTAATGATTCTCAAGATTTTGACTGCATTGTTTGTATTTTAATGCGTAGTTTTAACAAGAAGCACTTCTAAACTTCTAAAATATTTAATTAAATTTATTCTTATGGACTCCGGTAAAACTATTTAAACATACTGTTGCACATTTATATCTTTTAAAAATCATATTAAAGTTACTTATTTTCTTACTGTCACTTCTAACCCCAGTTACTAATTGTTAATCTGTTTGGTAAATACTGTCGTTAAACTTAAAAATTAAAGTAATTTTATTTTGTTTTTCAATGTATAAAAATTTTTACAGAAAAAATTAAAGTCTAAAAGAACTGAATGTTTAACAAAGTTGAAGTATATCAAAGATAAAAATCAGATCACTTTCATCATTTCTTATATTAACTGAAGTCATAATACATATTTGCAGAAAATTTTTATCTATACGAGAGCTTCGCCAAATATTTGTAAAAAAAAAAAGAGTCTAAATTAGTATCAGCATCTTTTCTACACTAAACCAGTAAAATATAATTCGAGACCGTCAAATAAGTAAGTAACAGGAAATTATGCAAATTAACTATAAAATATAATTAATAAGGATCAGAACGGAGATGTTTAGCAATATTCTTTTAATTTCTTATGATGCCGATATGTCAATATCGGATAGATTCCAATCAAAAGATTAATTTATCAAACAAAGGAGTAATCATTCGTCCATAAATTTTTCCAGTCTTAAAGTTGAAATTTGTATAATTTTTTTTTTACTGAAGCATTTTTTCTAACATTCACTTAACCTATTCAAACTAATAAAAATCAAAAACTCTTTTGTGAGTTTTAAAATATATCATTTAGTTAGATATAAGATATCTATATTTAAAATTTCCAACTATATAAAGTTCTTAACCTTTGAATAATAAACTTTTCTTAAACAAAATCTTAAATCTTTAAATTTATGTAAAATAAATCATATCCTTGAATTCTATTTTGTATCTTGAGATTCTTTTAAAAATAAAAATTAGCTGCCTGCAGTTTATTTTATATTCTATAATAATTTACATGTATGTATATATGTATACGTACATCCATTATAATGAATCATGTATAGTAAATTCTTATGAACTAAAAATGAAAATTGAAAAAAAAAAAAAAAAAAGAAAAGCACTCAAAAAAAATTATGTGAATACGAAGTTGAAATAAAATTACAACATCTAGAATTTTTTGCGTTCCTTTAAAACGACTCTCAATTTAAATAATAATAAAGTAATGATGTGAAATAATTATATAAGTACCTTAATTTTACTACTAAAAGGTACTTATATTTATTTATCTTATTATATAAAATGCATATTACACATATATAGAACAAAACAATTTATTCAGTTTACAGTTATATATTATAATAATATTTAAGTGTATTTTATGGGTATTGCAATTATTTTAAAGATTTTTTAAAAAAATTTTGAAAAAAAAAAATTTAAATATCAGAAAACTACTTTCGGAAGTGATATATATATATATATATATATATATATATATATATATATATATATATATAAATGCTTTAAAGTAATTTTTTTTTATTAAATATGGAAAACAAAAAAACATATATTGAGATTTTAAAAAATGGAATAATTTAAAGATATTTTTAGAACAATACAATATTTATAACATAATTTTTGTATGATTACTATACTTATTTCACAATATTAAATAATTGAAAATTTGGGGCCTCGGTGGCCTAGTGGGTAAGAGCGTGTAAAATACGCTGAAAATACCGAGGGAGTGTGGGTTCGAATCCCACACACATCGTAAGAGTTATTCCCCTTACGACATTTACAGTCACACCTGAATAGGAAAGGCTGTGTAATTTCCTGTCCACATTTATGTAGCAGAGAAATGCTTAAAAAAAAATAATTGGAAATTCATAAAACTATTTATTACTGTCTTAAAACTGCAGATTTTCCAGTATGTTTTTCTTTCTCTTTATATTTTGTCGAGATAAGAAAAAGTTTTGCAAATTTAAAGACTTAAATGATGATGTTAATTATATTTTGTGAGTATTTAAACCAAATAGTCTATACTAGATTATATTGAGTAGGAAACGGCACGTTTCATCCTTTTCTTTGTCTGGAACAAAACAAACCGTTTTTCAATTTCACAATTGTATGAAAAAAATCTCCTATACAGCAAAAGATCCTATATAAAGTCCTCTATTGGTAAAAGACCATGCGTCAAAAAACCCATCTAAGAAATTTAAGAAAGGTCTATATTTTATTTTTATGATTTTAGAGTTGTATTCAAAATTAGTGTATTTCTTTTTTGCAGAATAAGGATATCTACATATGAATATGCAATATTCTATTATGAATATATCAGAATATTACAATTCTTCATACAAAAAAAATGGTTCAGTCCTACTATTCTAATAAAAAATTATTGATATATACACTAGTGATGTTGATATAAAAACAATATTGAAGTTCATAAATACAATTAAAAATTTTAGAACAAAGTAACACCATAATGCCTAAATAAAAAATATAAGAACATGTCATTTTAATTTTAAAATGCGCTAATTGAAATTGAATTTTTTGTTTTTAAATACCAGAACAAGGTCGTTAAATTTTTTCAAATGGATTTCGTCGTGGAGTGTTTGATTTTGTATAAATAGGGTATATTGAAGTAGAGACCTTTTGTCTAAGGGCATTTTGTCTTAGGAGCTTTTATATAAGAGTCTTATTTTCTCGGGTCTCCCGTACACAACCCATATTCAATTATCACCTGCATATCATACAGTTTACTTTCATCTTTACACCAAGATGGATCAAATCAAATTTTGGATTTCCAATGTCATTTGGGGAATAAAGAAATAAAGAGAGAGACTTTAAGAAAGAACTACAAATAAAATAAGACAAAATGTAAAATTAAAGGCGAACATTTTTCAAAAGACGTTAAAAACACTTTCGAATATTGTGACTTGTACCAAATTTTCTAATTTCCTTAGAATTTTATATAAAAGAAAAATTGTAAAAGGCACTTTCTTCAATTTAACGTAAACCCTATATATAATTATAGAAAATGTTGTAAACATATGTAAAAATATAATAATGAACCTTTAATTTTTGCATATACCCTACACATACCCTACACATTAAGTATAGGGTATATTAACTTTGGTATGGTGTTTGTAACCGCCAAAAGGAAGCGAGTTAGGTATAGACATGTATATATATTCTGAATCAGGATCACCGCCTGAGTCGATTTAGCGATGTCCGTCCGTCCGTACGCACGATAACTCAAAAAATAATGATGCTATCTTGATGAAATTTATACGGTAGGTTAACAATGGCTAAGATAAGGCGGGGATTGTAAATGGGCGAAATCGGACCATGCGTTCGAGTACCTCCCATACAACTCCCAAAACCTTATACGCATATTTTCGAAATTAATAAAGATAGAAACTTAAAATTTTGTACGAGGGTGTGTTTTTCTGAATCCCTGATATCCCCAAAATTTGAGATGAATTGGAGGAGCTGTTCGGGTACCTCCCATACAACTCCCAAAACCGAACATGCATATCTTCGAAATTAATAAAGATAGGAACTTCAAATTTGATACGGGGGTGCTGTTTCCTAAATCTCTGATTTGCCTAAAATTTGAGATGAATTGGAGTGGTCGTTCGGGTACCTCCCATACAACTCCCAAAACCGAACAAGCATATCTTCGAAATTAATAAAGATAGAAAGCTCAAATTTGGTACTAGGGTGTTGTTTCCTGAATCCCTGATTTGTCCAAAATTTAAGATGAATTATAATGGTTGTTCGGGTATCTGCCACACAACTCCTAAGACCAAACAAGCATATCTTCGAAATTAATAAATATATAAACTTGAAATTTGATATAAGAATGTTCTACCCTGTTTATGTCTCTAAAATTTTAGATGAATTGGGGTGGTGGTCCGCGTGCCTTCACATACTTCCCAAGACCTAACAAGCATATTTTCGAATTTAATAAATATAAAAATCTGAAATTTTGTACAAAGGTTGTAAAAGCATTTATTTTTTTAGCTTAGTTATATTAAATACCTAACTAAAATAACTTATGGATTTTTAATTTAATTTGAATTTTTTAGGTGTAGGGTATAAATAAGTCGGTTGCATCGACTTAGTGTTACTTTTACTTGTTTTAAAAAAATTTGTGTACCTAAGTTATAGTTGTCTAAAACTAGAGAATTTCCAATTTTTGCACAATAATAAAACGAGGAAGAATACAGTTGACTTTGTCAACTCTTAGATACCCGTACGAACCGTTAGTATGTTCACAGCCTGTCACTCTGCTTACAATATTATTTTTTTAATATTTTAGTATTTTAAAATAATTTGGGTGAATTTTATAATTTCTAGAACTATGGGTTGTACATATATTCAAACTATATGTTTATATGTACATTCTTCAAAAGCAGATTCTAACCTTCCACATAACGATTATCAATCCAAAACTTTTTCAAATATTCTATAGTACCATTTAATACTAAGCGGTAAATGTATATTAAATTTACTAAGTACAAAACAGTAAATATAATTTTAAATATTATATTATATTATATTTAAATATTCCATTGACAGAATAATTTCTTATAAGTACAATATAATACATATGTGTATGTAAATACGGCGCTATATAATATACATCTATACTCTTATTATTCATTCACTAGTGACATATACGATATGTAAATAAACATGATATTATATAAGTATGTATATATATCAATATCATATAAATAAAAATTCTTCAAGCAACCGTTATGTTGTTTATTTAATTACATTTTTTTGTACTACGCATTCCTCAACAATTTCAAATTATCGAGTAAAACAAAATGGAAAAAAATCGTTAAAGAAATTTGTTAGAAAATTTGAAAAAATCAAGTAACACTTTCGTCAATTATAAAGTAACCCTATATTATTAAAACAGTTATTAACAGAAATAAAAATATAATGTTGGAGCTTTAATTTTTGTGTATTACTTCAAAAAAATTTTAACAGGTGTTCAAGTTACAGGTGTTTAAAAATAGGAAATTTTCAGTTTTTGACCCCTTACAGCTCCTAAACGGGGGGTGATACAAAAAAAATTTCTGAAATGACTCATACTAGTTTTCAAAGATCTAACTTCTGTGAAAATTTCAAGTTTCCAACTTTAACCGTTTAGAAGATGGAAGGGTTAAAGAATTTTGCAAAATTTGAGTTTCGCATAACGGTAAATTAAGACACCGTATGCCAAAAATATATATTTATTGTATATATAATTTTAAAGCTAATGAAAGTAGTAATCGTTTGGCGTTTTCAAAATGAAGATATACCTTATAGAACTTGTGCTATAACAATTTAAATATAGAGCTTTTTTGAACCTTTGGGGAGCTGTAGCTCCGTAACGGGTGGGGCTACAAAAAAAAGTTATTAAAAATAAAATTAATATTTTTGTGAGATCTATCAGTAGTTAAAATTTCATAGCTCTATTGCAAAAAAAATGTGGAGATCTAAAAGTTAGGTGTTCGAGAGCTACCCTAAGGCTTGGTCCAAACTCAACCAAAAAAAATAGGGAACCTACAAATTACTCCCAAAATATTTTGTGTAAATTTCAAGATTCTAGCTTTCTTAGTTTTTGAGTTAGCGTGCTGACGGACGGACGGACGGACGGACATGGCTCAAAAGTCTTAGAATTTTTTTCTGATCCGATCCATACCTTTGAAGGTATATCTAGCTCGCTTATTTCGAGGTGTTACAAACGGAGGAGTAATTTTATTATACCCGATCCTATCGTACGGGTATAAACAGAAGTGTGACCTAAAAAATATACTACAAAATGTAAGTACAAAAAAATTTTCTAATGTAACTTAAACTAATTTTGGAAAATGTTTCAACTTTTAAAATTTCAAAGTTCTATCTAAAATTGTTGCGTTCAAATACTAAATACCAAAATATTATATTATTTTGATATTGATTTATAAGGCCAAAAAAATAATCTGTTGTTTGACGTTTCTATATAGATTAAAAAAATATTAAGTAGAACCTCATACATATTATATTACATATTTGATTTGAAAATTGAACTTTTTCAAACTTTGAAGGGCTGCAGCTACGTAATTGCTAAAAGCTACGTAATGGTCTACATAACGAAGCTGTTCAACATCATTAAATTTTTTGAGAGCCCCATCCTTGGTTAAAATTTCATTGTTCTATCCTTTAACAGTGTTGATGTTTTGCAACAAACAGACGTAGAAACGGGACAGAGTAAAAAGTAAATTTCTCAAAAGTTTTTTGTTTTTTTTTTTTGAAAAATATGGTAATAAAAAAGAAATTTTTGAATGAGAAAACGTGTAACATAAGTTTAAGAAGAATTAATCAAATATTTGCATCCTTTATTTTAATTTTACTCCCTTAAATGAATCAATTATTTGCCAGACATTCATTATTTTAAAATTATTTACATATGCATATATATACATTACTTACATTTTTATTATATATTTTTTTTAATTTAATTTAATAATTATAAAAAATTTTAAAAACTTTTAATATATTATATATATTATACTTAAAATTTGTACAAGTTTTTAGTAAAATTACGTTAACGGTATAACAAAAGAAAAAAAAACCCATATTATGATTAATGTTCCAATTAGTTAAAAAAAAAAAAAATTTGAGACAAAAGGATTTTAAAAAAAAATTCATTAAAACAGCTTAAAACAGCTGGAAAATTTTTTTATGGTAAATTAAATACTAAAAAATAAATTACTAATTCTTAATTTTTGTTTTAATGAATTGGAAAAAAAAAAAATTAAATAGTTATTTAATAATATGTATTTTATGTAAATATATACTCATTAAATTTTCCAAATAAAATTTGTTTTGTTCTTTTTAACAGGAACTAAATAACTTTATATACAATCATATCATAATTTAATATTTAAACAAGTGATTTCATAATTTTGTATATGTACTTAAAAATTTAAAAATTTTGTTTTAAATTTTAAAATGAAATTAAATATTTAATGAAAATATTTCATTGATATTTTTTTCTTCTTTTTTTCCACGCAGGTGTTATAAAATAAATTGATATTTCTGAATATATTTTACCGACCGCATGCATTAATGTATAAAGTATAGGTATTATTTTCGTACTTCGTAACGGAGATTTTTGCTAATAATTACTCCTATGCTTAGAAAGCTGAAAAAATAATTACGTGATGCCTGTGTGTGTGACTGTGTGTGTCGGTGGGCACGTGTACAGCCTAAACGACTGAGGAGAATTTGTTGAAACTTCATATTTAAGGTTTAGATGTAATTATCTCAGATTGATAAGCTTCTGGAGCAAAACGGACAATCGCAACTGGTAATTTTTAAGTTTTTTACAAATATTTTGTATCATGAAAATATTAAAAGAAAAATTATTAAAAACAAGGCAGAATGTAAACTAACGGTTTTTAAAAGCGCATATTTCCAAAAGGTAATACAACCTGTTTAGTGCTTAGAATTATAACTTGCATCAAAATTGGAAAATTTCATGAAAATTTCAGAAAAAATGTGAAAATATGACTTTTGTGGAAATTTTAGGGGATGTAAGTCGCCGGTACCCTATATAACTAAGAAAAACCGTCAACACACGTGAAAATGTATTACTGAAGCTTTCATTTTTATGTCTTACGGAACAAAAATTTGTACAGTTTGCAAGTTTTCAATTTTTGAGCCCTAATAGCTCTTAAACAGGGGACGGTACAAAAATATTTTCTCAGAAAACTTATACTAATTCTAGAAGTTCAAGTCTCTTCCCTCAAAATTGCAAGTCTATATCATACGAAGGTAGAAAAATCAGTCAAAATATCCGACTAACTTAACAAAATTTGATTTTCACATAACAGCATATTTAAATTCTAAATTTAAAAGAATTCTATAATTTTGATATTGACTTACAAAGCTAAAAAAAATCCTGTCAAATGGCGTTTTCAGATTGAAAAAATGTTAAGCAGAAAATGAAATATACGCATTTAAAAATAGGACTTTTTCAAAGTCTTAGGGGCTGCAGCTCCGTAATGGGAGGGGGGGGGCTACATAAAAAATTTGTTCTACAACATTAATTTTTTTATGAGACCTACTCATGGTTAATTTTTTTTATTCTCTATCTTTAACGGTGTAGAAATTTTGTAAACAGACGGACGGACAGACTGACAGACTGAGTGAAACTAATAGGCATATTTTTTAAAATTTTTTTTGGAAATGTGCTAAAAAGTTGTTACACAGGTAAAGAGCAACAACTTCCATATAAAAATTTTTTCGATCCGACTAACTTTAACTTTTAATTAATTAAATAAAGAATTAATCTGACCAATGGTGCAGTGCGTAAGTCACCGGTCTTTCAGACGAAAGGTTTCAGGTTCAAACCCCGGTCAGGTCAAAAATAATATATAAAATATAATAAAATACTTTTTAATTATAATTGAATACTTGTGCCGAGATGGCCTACATGCTTTAAGGCAAAAGGGTTCTAAAAATATCGGAAGATATTTATATCTGGACGATATAATATAAAAAAAAATAAAATAAAAATTAAAAATATATTTAAAAAAAAAATTAAACAAATATACTTTAAGTTATAGTCTCATAAGACCTAAAGTATTTTTCTTTTTCCAATAAACAAACACAAACAATGACAACCAATTACTTTAGATTAAATTCAACATATTATTTAGTAGGTTTAGTCGTCGTTTATATCTTACATTCTCATAAAAATTAAAAAAAAAAATTAAAGTTTTTATTAAAAAAAAAACATTAAATTTAGTCTAAAGTAAATTAAAAAAGAAATAAATATTTTAGTGCTTGTTAGAGAGATTCTTGACAAACTTTTAAACTAAATATAAATCTAGAAACAAGTTTTATATAGAAAGAAAACATTTTTTTTCAATTATTATTATTTACCACACAAAAAAATATTAAACCGGTACTACTTAACTATTTTTTACTTTTTTTTTGTGAACCACTGTTTTAATAAAATATAATTAAAATTAATAGTTTTGCTAAAGAAGCTATATCATAAAGTAAATATTCAACGCATAATAAAAGTATTATAGGTATACACCAAATACTTCGATATACAGCACCGCACCTGAATATTTTGGGAATTCCCTTTAATTAAATGAATTACTTTAAACTACCTCTCATAAGGTCTGCAAAAGTAACTTTTTTGTTAAGCATTAAATCTTATCAGTTTATAATTTTATAAAAGTAAATACATATAATGTTTTTCTACTTTAAGTGTTCTGCTACCCTGAACAACATTTAAGGGTTTTTTTAATTAATTTATAAATTATTGGAAAATTTCTATATATAATATTATGTTGTTATCATATGAATCATATTAACATTTTTAGATAATTTTTTAAAACAATTTTGGGAAATTTACTTTTTAGTTTTACTGTTTGTCCCTCTGTCTGTTTAAAAATTTTCTATGTGGTTTAGAGAAGAGCAATGAAATTTTAACCATGAATAGGTCTCTAAAAAACATCTTAAGATTGTAGAAAGTTGTATTCAATATTGTATATTTTTGAGATATCCCCACATATTACAGAGTAACAAACCCTCAAAGTTGGAAAAAAGTTCCATTTTTCAAATGTTTTTAGACTCAAATTACTGCTTAATATAAAATTATATTTTCAATATAAAAACGCCAAATGATAGGACATTTTTTTAACTTTATAAAACAAAATCAAAATAATACAATTTTTTATTTAAATTTACAGTTATGCGAAAGAAAGATTTTATTTCCTTCATAACTTCGGTATGTTTTTATAAAAAGAAGTTAAAATCTTGAAATTTTTAGCTCTCAGAAGTATAGTATAAGTTACCTTAGAATATTTTTTTTTCTCCCCCAGTTTAAGAGCTATTATAAGTTACAAATTGAATTTTTTTTTTATTTTAGGACCCCTGTAACTTGAAGACCGGTACAAATTAAAATTTCAACATTTTATGTATATTAATAGCTTTCTTACTTAAATATATAGTTATTAAAAAGTTAAAAAATGTGTCTCTAGGTTTTGCACAATTTTTTCTTACTGTTAAAGAAAATTCTAAAAAAAATTACAAAAATTTTATGCAAATCACAATAATTCTAAAGTGTTTTTATTGTCTCTTGGAAAATGTCTCTTTTATCAAAACCTTGTTTTTTTTTTCAATAAAAAATTGCCATAATATCGAATATTTTATACTTATTATTAAGTTTTAAAATTAATTGTTGTATAATAAATTTTTTATATAGTATTTACATTTTGTTAAAGTTTAATATTATTATTGTTTTAATAACTATTCATACACAAAATTGTTTTTTTTTAAAAACTGTCGTATATACATATTTAAAAATATTTTACTTACGTAAATTAATAATTATAAAAATGAATTAGCATATAAAAAGTAAAAATAATTAATAATTATAATTTCACTTAAAATAATATAATTTAAATATTCAAGAATTGAAAAAAAAATTCAGTTACTAAAAATTATTTTAATGTTTAATTAGTTTAAAAATTTACATTTTTTATACCTTTAATAATTCTCCGTTCCGATTCCGCCTAGCCAACAAGTCGCAATACATTGAAATATTTTACTAATTTAAATTTAAGCGTTTACACATAAAGGTGAAACCATAATTCCGACCATCGACGAAAAACTCGCGACGAAAAAATTAAAACATATGGGTTCTTTCTTATGTATTTGGCACATTATTGTGACAATCGTCGCCCAACCAAATCTTCGTCGTCGTCGAAATAGATCTAATTTCAAATTTTTTCGCTATAATCGAGTTTGACAGCATTTTGGTATGTACTTTAAACGTCAAAAAACAATTCAAAAGAATTTTACAGAATTTTTAAACGTTTTTATTTATAGATTTTTCTAGTCAAACAAAGAAGAGAACAAATATTACACTTCTGTAAATTGTTGATTAATTTTTTGTTGATATTTTTTATTTTTCGTTTTCTTACAATTATGTTTTTTCTGACGGAAAATAGTTGAGCGTAGCGAATTTCGCTGATGGTCCATAGTCGATGGTTGAAATTGTGGTTTGTACTTAAGTTTCTAAACTTCCATGTCAAGTTACAAGATTATTTTGCTGCCATAGCAATGGATTCTGTTTCGTACTCTGAGAAAAGTTTATGCTTTTATAAGATTATCTACTATTCTATTATCCTACTATACTACACTGACATAGAGAGTTAACTTTTAGTCTGCCATTTCGAAACTATTAGATTTAAATATGAATTAAAACTGTCAAAATCTGCCCGGAATATTTATCTATTTTTAATTTTAAGAAGTATTATAAATTTAATTGAACGATTATGTTTACAATAATTTCAATGGGTAAAGTTTATAATATTAAAATCTGAAATAAAAAAACAGAAATGATATAGTTGTGATTGTGTACCCTAAATGTGCATTTTGAAACACTAATTATAAGTTAATTAAACTCGACTCCGGTCTCTTCGAAAAGACGTTATATGGCTGAATAAATGCTGAATATGAAAAAAAACCCAAAAAGAAGTACTGAAGTTTTGAATTGAAGTTTATCTTTTTTATACCCTACACCTAAAGTATAGGGTATATTAACTTTGGTATGGTGTTTGTAACCACCAAAAGGAAGCGAGTTAGGTATAGACATGTATATATATTCTGAATCAGGATCACCGCCGGAGTCGATTTAGCGATGTCCGTCCGTCCGTCCGTACGCACGATAACTCAAAAAATAATGATGCTATCTTGATGAAATTTATATAGTAGGTTACTAATTACGAAAGAAAGGCTAAGTTCGAATCTGGACAAAATCCGTCCATGGGTTCGGATTCTGGAAGCTTCCGAATGATTCCGGCTTTTGGAGATAATCTCCGCAAACGAGATTATCTCCAAAAGCAACAAAGATAGAAGCTTCAAATTTTGTACAATGATGTTTCTTCCCGTTCGATTTATGTCTCTGAAATTTAAGAGGATTTGGTCCATGGGTTTGGGTTTTGGAAGCTTCCGAACGAGCACCAGAGCAAATGAGATTATTTCCAAAACCAACAAAGATAGAACCTTTAAATTTTGTACAATGATGTTCCTTCCCGTTCGATTTATGTCTCTGAAATTTAAGAGGATTTGGTCCATGGGTTTTGGATTTGGAAGCTTCCGAACGAGCCCCAGAGCAAATGAGATTATCTCCAAAACCAATAAAGATATAACCTTTACTTTTGGCAGAATGGTGTTCTTTCATGTATGATTTAGGCCTCTGAAATTTAGAAGAATTTGGTCCATGGGTTTGGATTTGGAAGCTTCCGAACGAGCACCAGAGCAAATGAGATTATCTCCAAAACCAACAAAGATATAACCTTTAAATTTGGCAGGGTGGTGTTCTTTCATGTTTTATTTAAGTCTCTGAAATGTGAGAAGATTTGGTCCATGAGTTCGGGTTTTGGAAACTTCCGAACGAGCCCCAGAGCAAACGAGATTATCTCCAAAACCAATAAAGATAGAACCTTTAAATTTTTTATAATGATGTTTCTTCCAGTTTGATTTATGTCTCTAAAATTTAAGAGGATGTGGTCCATGGGTTTGGATTTTGGAAGCTTCCCAACGAGCCCCAGAGCAAATGAGATTATCTCCAAAAACAACAAATATATATAACCTTTAAATTTGGCCGAATGGTGTTTTTTCATGTTTGATTTAAGTCTCTGAAATTTGAGAGGATTTGGCCATGGGTTTAAATTTGAAAGAATTTGAACCGTGGATTCGAATTTTGGAAGCTTCCGAACGAGCCGCAGAGCAAGTGAGATTATATCCAATACGAACAAAGGTAGAACCTTTGAATTTGGTACAATGGTGTTCTTTCGTGTTTGATTTATGTCTCTGAAATTTAAGAGGATTTGGTCCATGGGTTTGGTTTTGGAAGCTTCCGAACGAGCTCCAGAGCAAATGAGATTATCTCCAAAAACAACAAAGATATAACCTTTTAATTTGGCCGAATGGTGTTTTTTCATGTTTGATTTAAGTCTCTGAAATTTGAGAGGATTTGGCCATGGGTTTAAATTTGAAAGAATTTGAACCGTGGATTCGAATTTTGGAAGCTTCCGAAGGAGCCGCAGAGCAAATGAGATTATATCCAATACGAACAAAGGTAGAACCTTTGAATTTGGTACAATGGTGTTATTTCGTGTTTGATTTATGTCTCTGAAATTTAAGAGGATTTAGTCCATGGGTTTGGTTTTGGAAGCTTCCGAACGAGCCCCAGAGCAAATGAGATTATCTCCAAAACCAATAAAGATATAACCTTTACTTTTGGCATAATGGTGTTCTTTCATGTATGATTTAGGCCTCTGAAATTTGAGAGGATTTGGTCCTTGGGTTCGGATTTTGAAAGCTTCCGATCGAGCCTCAGAGCAAATGATATTATCTCCAAATGCAACAAAGATATAACCTTAGGCAGAATGGTATTCCTTCATGTTTGATTTATGTTTCTGAAATTTGTGAGGATTTGGTCCATGGGTTCAAATCTTGGAAGCTTCCGGACGAGCCCCAGAGCAAACGAGTATATCTCCACAACCAACAAAGATAGAACTTTTATTTTTAGTACAAAGGTGTTCTGTTATGTTTCCTTTTCTGTAAAATTGGAAACTGACATTTGAAAGAATTTGAACCATGGGTTCGTATTTTGGAAACTTCCGGACGAGCACAAGAGCAACGAGCATATCTCCAAAACCAACAAAAGTAGAACCTTTAAATTTAATAGAATGGTGTTCTGGCAAGTTTTCTTTATGTTCCTGAGATGGATTCGATGAATTGGAGTGGCAATTCGGGTAGCTGACACAAACATCCCAAGGACTACCAATCTTCGAAAATAATTAAGATAGAAACTTAAAATTTTATACAAGGGTGTCAAGCATATCCCAAGCGGATGCCTCTTTTACGTTCTTGAAATTCGAGTTGAATAAGACAGAAAAGGGAAGAAGTTCAAGCAGCTGCCAAAAACACTTATGGATTGTTAATTTAATTCGAATTATTCAGGTGTAGGGTATTAATAAGTCGGTTGCATCGACTTACTGTTACATTTACTTGTTTTTTGTGATTTTTGGTATAATTTTTAGGAAATACCAAATACTCAAAACAGAAGTACATTTCAAGTAAAAGATTAGAGTGTTAATATTATTTAGATAGATATACATGTAGATACACATTTCACTTTATTATTCCCATTAATGAATAAAGACAATAACAAGTTTATGGGCCCTTTTGCTTTTAGATGTGGGCCATTAGGCATATTATTTATTTAAATAATAAAAGAAAATGCCATTTGTATAATATTATGTTAATTTAATTAACTAAATTTAAAAAAAAATGTATCATCATTTGCAATGCACTCTAGATTTCCCCATGTGGCTATAAGAGAGAATAAAATAATATTTTATGACGACCAATACATATCAATATCTATTTTATGTGGAAGGTATAAGAATGCTCGTATCTCAAAAACTTGATTTATCAAAATCTCGTTTCTTTAAATCTCGCTTTATCAAAATTTCGTTTTATGAAAATTTTAGTTTTTAATATTTCGTTTTTTTAAAAATTTCTCTACAGAAAAAAATAAGAAATTTTTAATTTTTATCAAATAATAATAAGAGAGATTTTAGAGTTGGATTCCAAATTAGGGTTTTACGCTTTTTCCATAATATTTATGTACATATAAACAGATATGTGCTTTTTCCAGAATATTTATGTTTTATATGTACAGATATGTGATATTTTGAATTTGAAGAGATTTTAGAGTTGGATTTAAAATCAGGGTTTTAATCATTTGTCTAGCAAGGTCAGCTACCTGCACTACTTTAAAGGGTTTCATCTTGCAATATGTATGAAAAAAAAAAATAAGACGTATTTTAGAGTTTTAATATCTGACCTCTGATATCGACATCTTTCATTTTAAAAATGAGCTAAAAATAAAAAAGAACAAGATTTTTAGAAACGAGGTTTTGACAAAGTAAGATTTTAAGAAATAAAATTTTAAAAAACAAGATTTTGATAAACAAAATTTCGCGAAACGAGCATTCGTATCCAACCCATTTTAAATTTGTACTTACTAATTATTTACTAGTCGAGATACAGCGTAACCTGTTTGATTATAATGAATTTGTCTACTTAAAACGGTTCCTACAGTACTTGCCAATTGATTATTATCATTTTAACTGTATATCCCCATGTCTTTCAATTACTTAACATTTAAATATACAATTAATTATCATTATTGATTACAATTATATTTTGAATTACATTAAATAACATTAACGTTAAACATAATATTGGTATACATATGTTATTTATTTTTCACCTTGTATTTAAAAATATTTATTATTATTATTATAATTAAAATTATTACACCTTAATAATTATTTAATTTTTGTATGTTATTTTTTTTATTTTTTAAGTATAAAAATTTTTTAATTCCAATTAGTTATTCTTAAATATTTTTTTTACGTATCTATTAAATCACATGACTAATGAAGCGCAATAAATTTAAAAAAAAAAAGAAGAAATCTATAATTAACTTTCGATTTATTTTTATTTTAATAATAAAAATTTCAATTATTATAAATAATTAAACTGTTATCATTAATATTAAATTGTTATCATCAAATAAAATATGGTGTGGTCTTATTAATGATTTCCGTAATGGCGACTTATTATCAAATATCCGAATCGAATTATTGTTAATAAGCTTAAAAAAAATTAACGATTTGAATTACCTTAATATTCTTATCAGCTTATACATACTTATAAAAACTATTAATGTTATAGTATTATTATTATATAGTATTTATAATAAATATTACAATAGTTTAATTTTAAATACATTATAATTGTTGTTAAATAATTAAATCTAGATGACAGAAAGTCATGTGATTTAAAGAACTGTTACATGTTATATTTTAACGTCGTCTAAATTAAAAATTAGCATGATGATTGGCGTCAATAACCAAAATTACCATTTCATTTCAATTATAAATCCAATATATTAAGAGTTTTCCTTTTAATATATCTATATTTTATGAAAGAATTTTAATCAATATAATAATTAATATATTGTATACTCGTAGTATTAAAAAAAAAAATGTTATAATCATTTTGACAAGTTATTTTTAGATACAGTCAATAAATTTTTTTTTAAGAATATTAATTAAAAAAGATTACGAAATATTATTTGTTAATTAAATGATCTGTTTTAAATTAATAGAAAAATTGGAAAACAGATTAAGAACAAAAAAAAAACATATAAATAAATAAATATTGTTCAATTTTATAACGTTTTATTAATAGTCGTTATATATTTTTCATTATTTTATACTCGTATATTTAAGGTATTATTAAAATCCGTATAGTCAACAGCTCCTAATGCTCATATAGATCTTATTAACGTATTTAGTTAATCACTCTTTTTTATGATCCTTTTTTAAATGTTCTCCATATCCTTTTTTCCACCGTACATTTATAAAATTAAAGTAAATTTTACTTAAATTTTGTCATTTAGCTTCAATTAATATACCACTTCCTCTATAATTTTACGGCAAACGACATATAATTTTACGACAATTTTTAATTTATAATTATAGGCATAACACTTTTAAATCTAAATAATTCATAAAAGGTCAAATAAAAACAAAATGTAGGTTATTTAGAATTTTATTGGAAATTTGAAATTAGTGTGACGTCTTTTAGCTTATTTTTTTTAAATTTGGTAAGAAAAGGCACCGACCTTATTTTTTTGTTTGTTTTTGTTTTTTTATTTATTTTGTTTATTTTGCTATACACTACATAAGTATAAATATTTTTTCTTAACAAAAAAAATTTTTTTTTTTAAATTTTCTAAACTCATTGGTTTTTTTTTTGTGTTTTTTTAAGAAACAAGTAAAAAAGAGTTTATAAATTGACAGAAAGGATTTTTTTTTTGACAAATAAAAAGAAAAATATCAAATGTCATGCAGCAATGTCATTTTTTATGAAAGTATAAAATACTTTGACGCATTTTGACGTCATACAGACAATTCATATATGTATGTATATAGAGATGTAAAATTTCAAAAATAACAATGAATTTCTACGAAATTCAAATATTTGATAAATTCTACCAAATTTTTTTTACCAAATATTAAATAGGTATATTGTTTTTAATTTATACGAAATTTACAAAAAAAAATTGTTTTTATTTTTTTAAATAATTTAATAAACATTAAATTTATTTAAGTTGATTTTATGACAAATTTCATTAAATATGCGCATTTCTTTAAATTTTTGTTGTTTTTTGTATTAAATGTACACTTCATATATTAATATTAATATAAATAATCGAAGGTTATCCTAAAAATATTTTCATAAAGTGTATTGACAGTTTAAATAAAAATTAAAATGTTATAAAATATTATAAAAAGAGAGAAATGAAATTAATCATTTCCTGTGAGGATTATTAATAAAATAAATATACGGTATAGGTATATTGAATAATTTTTTATACTTACAAGAAAATATAAAAATTTCTATTTAAAGAATGAAACATGCCTTTTAAAAAAGAAATAAATAAATATTATTGGTTTTTAATATAATTTTTTTTTTCTGTAGATATCATGCGGGAATGAAATCTTCAGGTTTCAGTGGTCTTTATTATTCAGATTACAATTACAGAAAATAATTAAATAATTAAATTTTATTTCTAAAGAAAATTAACTTAAGAAATAAAATTTAATTATTTGTCTAACTTCCTTTCAGATACCCATATAAGAGTATTATTAAAATAAAAAAGTTTAATATTTATTTAAATTAGAGAAGATATTATTCGCATATCAATATACAACACAACTACATGTACAACTAAATTTATACTAATATGGGGATTTTTTTTTCCTTTCGCACTCCTATAAGGGGCATATGGCATCCACTAAATCAATTATTATTCAAATTTAACTAATCTTCAGTTTCTGGAATAATTAATTTCACTAAGTTGTTGAATACTCTGATATAGATATATTGTACAAGATTTTAAGACGTAAATATTTCTTTATTTATACTCCATCTATTATCTAATACAAGAATTATTTTATTATTATTTTATTATACAATATATAATACAAAAAGATATTAATTATAAGATAATATATATTTACTTATTTTTTTATTTAATTATAGGTACTAATTAATTATTATAAGAAATATTATTTTTTTTATTATTCTATATGATCGAGCCGAGGTTTGAACCCGAAGACATTTTGAATAAAAGGATGGTCTCTTAATCACTGTACACTACATTATGGTTGGATTGATATACGATTGAAGTACTCTAAATTAAATTAATTATTTATTAAGGCATGTGTATAAAATCAATTTTATTATTAAAATTTTGTAAAAAGTTAAACATTTTTTTTTAAATATTAATCATTAATTTTTTTAAAATGTTAAAAAATATTGGGAACCTTAATTAACTGAACTTTAGTTAATTTACGAAATAATTACGCCTATACGTCTGCAATTAATTTTAAATATATATCCATTCATTAGTTTGCTGACAAATACTGATAAAGTGGCAAGCATTTTAATTTGAAAGGATATTATAAAAAAAAACAATTTCATAAAATTTTTGATTTTATTTTTTTTCAAAACTAATAATGCCTCAATTAAATGTCATATCAAAAAAGAAAATGACAGATGTTCAAATAAATAAAATTAAATGATTTCATTAAAAACAACTAGAATTTTGTACTAATATATTAAAAATTAAATTAAAAATAAAAATAAAATTGAAGTAATTTCTGTCAATAAATGTTTGTAAACAAATTATATTAACTATAGTTACTATTTCAATTATGTTTGTATGATATTTCTAATTTAAAATTCTTAACTTTAATTAAATTACATAAAATGTTAAATAATAATTTAATTAAAAAAAGGAGTTCTGAGATCAAAATTGCAAAGGCCGTAAGCAAAACAAATTGAAATTCCTTTATTTTTCTAAGATGCATATTTTATTTTATATTCGTACATCCTGAACTCTATAATGTAGTACGAGTGTAAAAACTACTTCTTGACATTTAAAACTTACGGGGTCTACAGAAATATAGAGTGGGCATTTCACATTGCCTATTTCTTCTCCAAAACCATATACATAATATGCTTCGATCATTTATCATATTGTAGAATTACTTTGGAAGTATCTTTGAAATCGTTCCAATATATAGCATCTCATACCAACATAGTAAATTTTTAAAGGCATATTAGCTTCATAATTGCTCAGTTTAGCTTTAATTTATACACCTAGATATAAATTTAAACTTACAAAATTTTTATCATATTGTATATTTAAAGATATAATATAAAAGTAGAAAAAACCTACAGGATAATATAAGAGCTGGATTTCAAAATCAAGGTTTCAATAATTTGGTAAGTGAGGTTTTTGAGGTGTTAGCTGAGAGAAGCTGGGAGAAAACTGTAAAAAACATAGTTATATTCATAGTTATAATGACAGCTCACCACAGTAAAAATTTTGTAAACGCAGAGTCTAAACCTTATACCTAAAATTTTGAGACTAGTTGGTGATGCCATAATATCAAGATTTAAACCTCAATCTTTTTAAATACTTAAAGAGATCAATTGCAAAAATTATAAAAAAAAAACCTTACGTTTGTCTCCTAGACTCTAGAGTATATTAGAGAAATAAATCTGGCGTAAATCACCGTGTTTTTGAACCAGTCAAACTTTAATAGTCTTTTTCTTTATTTTTACTTTTTAGAAAGAATAAAAAAAGTCAAAAAAAAAAAAAAAATTACCTTATCTTTTAAACCTTTCTTTTAAGATGTCAATCGATTTTTTATTTTAAGTGGTTTAAAATATATGTATATTTAGAGAACTAAGAATTTAATATTAATATTTTCAAAAGACGATAATATTATCCTCTTAATCAAATGACTAAATATGTCATCAATCGGAACAATCACAGTCCACACAAATTCATAATTTTTATTGAATTTTCTTTGTTCAAAGTTGTAAATTGACCTCCAAAAATTAAAAAAAAATCAAATGGTTATAAATCTTAATCGTAAAATCAAAAGCTAATACCTAATGGTTTTTTTATTAAAAAAATTTAAAATTAATTAAAAAATATATAAATTGTTATTATCATAAAATAAATTCTACTTTAAAATAATATTCATGTTTATTTTCTTCGAATTTCTTCTAATCATTTTTTTTTTTTTTGTTTTTTTTTGGTACAATGCGGTTTTTCCATATAAGAAAAATATATAAAAATGTTTATATTACGTGGTATATCTATAAGTTTTTATAGAAAGTTTTTTTTTTTTATTTTTTAATCCTAATACAAAATTTAAAGCGTATGTGACCATCACCTTGTCTTAAAAATTTCTATGAAAATTGTGAATTTTTTTTATATTAATTAACTTGCAGAATCTTTTGGGAAACCCCATTTTTTTTTTTGTTTTTTCTATACTAGAACTACTATTCTTTGTTTTTATAACGTTAATTAAATATTTGATTTCCTATTTCGTTTTGAACGTTTGAAATTTTTAAAAAAAAATTTAGGGAAAGATTAGTTTTTCCTTTTTGATTTTTGGAAGTTCTATAATAAATTTCTATGCTAATTACAAAAATTTTCTGAATATGCAATTTCATTTATTTGATAAGATATTTTACGTATTCGCCTTTATGTACAATTAGATTTTATAAAATCTTAATTAATCTTTAAAATCTTGATAATAACTAATAGCCATTATACAGTCAATAAATTACATATGTTTTAGTTTTTATAAACTTAATTGCATCTAAACTCTAATATTTAATTATTTAGGTGTAATTAGGTGAATTTTAAATATTTAATACTTTATATAGCCACTCCAAATTATTTGTTAAGTATAATGTATAATTAATTGTCACTGTACTATTGTTTCTTTACCTTAAAAACATATATGTATCTTATAGTTGACTTAGATGAATCCATACAGATATAGATACCATACATACATTATTATGTTCTATCATTTGTGTTAATTTTGTATTTTAAAAAGTTTGTTTAATAATATGTCCGGTCTTTTATATTTAAGTAAGCCATTATGAATGTATTGTAAAGATCGTTTGACGTCATTTCAAGGTATATGATTTTTAACAAATGCGTACAGCTGTATTTTTAAATGTGTACACAAGTTAAGTGTAGAACAAAGCAATGTAAACTTTATAATATGTATTATATAAAATGCGTAATAATAACCAAGAATATTTCAAGTGGAAAATTTTTTAAAAACTGATTAATTTAGCAAATATATACATTACATTATTATTATATACTATATATACAGCGTGTCCGTTGTGTAGGTATTAAAGAAAAAAAATCAGCTTTCTCCACCACAGGACCGACCGCTATTATATAAAAAGTATAAAGCCAAAATTTATACATTTTTTACATAATATTTTACATACATATGTACATATATCAAAGCAAAATAACTTCTAATAATTTAACATCATTTTTTTTTATTCAATAAGTATAAAAGTATATATAAGTTTTACAGTCTGTGAAATTAAAATAAAAGCTGGAGGCAACAAACGCATAACTATAAACTTATATTTTTAAATTTTGCCTCCAGCTTTTATATTAATTTCACAGACTTTAAAACTTATATATACTTATATTTATATATATATTTGACATATTGAAATAAACTTTTTCAAAGAAATCTCGATTGTAACAATATAGTTTAGAAAATTACAGAAAAATTTGCTATTAAAAATTTATTTTCTACTTTTTAGTTCAAAAAAGCTGTTTTTTTAAAAATTTTTTTAATTTATTTATATATTCTTTTTAGTAACGACAAATATAAGTATTGAATTGATATTTTTTTTTCCTTGTTTAATTTTGAATTTTTACAGTTGCCCTCACAGTCAATAATTATATTATTACCTGTTATAATATAGAATATATTGAATTTTTTTATTATTAATTTATTGTGGCAAAATTTTTAAAAAATTAAGAAAATGTTGCATAGCTAAATTCAAAATTTAAATAAAAATATTGCAATTTTATAATGTTCTTTATTTCCACTTAAAAATGCGACCCTTTAAAAACTTTGATTCATACACTGCCTTGTTTTTTCTTTCTTTTATAGCATGACATTTTAATATTTCTTTTTTTCTATCTGTTATGTGTGTAAATATCAGATGTGCACATATACATAAGAAATAGCCTTTAAAAACAATCAAAGTAACATTTTTTGTTCTCTTTTTTTCTATTCGTTTTTATTTTTCTTCCAGTATTACATTATACTTTTTTTTTCTGTTATTTAGGTACACTAAGAACTTATTTTTTTTTTTTTAATATTAAATTTATGCATACAGTCTATTTCAAAAATAGAAATTATTAGCTATAGAACATTCTGAATTTTTTTTTTGTTCGTTTATGTTACCTACATATTAAAAAATAATAAATCGATAAATCAACTAAATAATAATAGTTGGGAATTTGGGAATTTGGGGTGACTGTGTTAGCAGATTTTTAATAGTACAGCACACATAAAAATATGCATACCATTTTTGTACGTTTGTACCTACATACATATGTAGTAAAAAAATTTGGTTTTAAAAGTATGTAATTGAGAATATATTAAATTGCTTACTTCTAAATGCTAATGTTTTTGAATTAAAAAAAATTATTTTGCTTTTTCTAAACGATGTAGATATATGCTTATAAATAAAAATGTATACTAAAAATCAATTGATTTGATGAAAAAAAAACTTAAATTTAACACTTGCTAACTAAATTTTAAGTAAATGCATATAAAACTTTGCACTGTGTTCTCAAGTTCGGCACATTAATTTGTTTACACATTCATATTTTTCAAATTCATCGCTTTCAAACCAAAAATATTTTCGAAGCACATCTTATTACATATTTTTAAGTATGTACCTATATGTATATGTACACATACAATGCAATGGTCTCCATAAAAAACAATAGTCTTTTATAGAAAAAAAAAAACATTTATGAATTACGTATACGTATTGGTATTGGTATTGGTGAGTTTAGTAAATTTAGATAAAATGTTTTATTTTGGTTCTGTAATAATTCTGTTAAAAATTCTGTTATATCTTTGTATGAAAATTTAATTTTGAAATTAAGCTACTTTCTCTAATGTTTTTCGATATTATTATTTTAAAATCATGTATTGTCATCGGGATCTGATCTAATGAAGAAAATTTCAAGTCTCTAGCTCAACGGGAAGTGTGTTTAAAATGGCTTCTAAGATTCCATCCTTTACCCAACCAAGTTAATAAAAAGCTGTTAATAAAAACTATACAAACACAAAACAAACATAAGTTTAATATTGAATTTGCGAACAAAAATTTTACCGTTTTAATTTTATGCTATCAACAAAAGAATAATATGTATAGATATAAGTACATAATATGTATGTGTATAAATTTTTAGAAATATAAAAAAAAAAACAAAAAAAAAAATAGTTCATATAAATTCATATGGAGTGTTATGTATGAAATTTGGACTTAGAAAAAAAAAAAAATAAAAGTTAAAGTTAGTTAGATCTAAAAATGTTCTATGGCAAAGTTGTTGTTCTTTACTTGTGTAACAACTTTTTTCTAATAATTTTTCACATAATATTTTTCTGTTACGAAATATTCGTAAAAAACTTAAAAAGTACTCTAGTAAACTACCACTTGCGGTTGTCCGGTTTGCTCCAAAAGCTTATCAATCCGAGATATTTACGTCAAAACCTTAAGTATGAAATTGCAAAAATTTCCGCTCAGTCGTTTCACCCACACACACACACATTTTACAGCCTTCTCCACACCGGAGTTGTGCATATTTGCCAAAATCTCGGGTACAAATTTTTAGTATGAAAACAATACCTACCTTATACATTAATGTGTGCGGTCGGCAAAAAAGATAAGAGCGGGAATTATATAAATAACAGAAAATTTGTGTACTAAATTAAATCTAAACCTAATTTCCAAAACTGATTTTATAAAAGATTTCAAAGCTGCACTTTTGTGTAAAACTAAATATCTATAACTTAAAAATGCATTTAATACTTAAATACATACATAATTTTTTTTTTAGTTCATTCCCTTGCCACATAACTGTGATAAGGAAATTACACAGCCTTCCAATTACACCCACAATATCGTAAGGGGGAATTATTCCTACGACTTGTGTGGGATTCGATTCCATACTAACTCGGTCTTTATAGCGTATTTAATACACTCTTACCAACCATAGGTCACCGAGGCCCTTATACATAATTGTAAACACTAAATATAGAAATCTCTATAGATATTTTGCTTTATCAAAGTACCTAAAATTAAAATATACTATAGGTATATTTAATAAGATTCTTCTAAAAAAAATTTAAATAACTAAAATATATAAAAGACAATCGAAAAAAAAAGTTTCAAATTTATAAATTGAACTTTGATTGATGGTATTTTGTGTAATTTAAAATGACGTCTTTTAATCAGAATATTGTATGTAGTCACGGTTAAATAAACAGTGTGTTAATAACTAACCACAAAAAGTTTTATTTTTTTAAAAATAATTTAACTATATTTTTGGATTATTTTTTATTTTTGTAAAATACTTATAATACATCATATAAAAGTCGTTAAATCCATAGAATATATAAAAGTAAATAACATGTGATCGAAATCACGTATTATATTTAATAAGAGTAAGCATGTGAATCATAATACTCGACATACATACATATATATAGTTTTGTTTTAAAATTTAATCAGACCATTTGAATTTGTTTTTATTCTTTTACATTAAAATTTTTCTAATTTTTTATGTAATATACATAATATGTAGATCTAAATTCATTTCATAAAAAGACATGTCGCCTAACAGCTATTTAACGAAATTTTATGTTATTTGATTTAATTTAAAAGTAAAATATTTTGTAATATAGTATATGTTGATTGACTTTTCTGTGTATGTAAATATGTATAGGTATTTAAATACTTAAGTATGAATTTGAAAAATATATTTAATTAATTACATTTCAAGAAATACATTTATCAATACTATAGTTCTTCTCCATGCATTTATTATAGGTCTGAGTACTTTCCTTTGTTCCTCCTGCGAATTTCTCACTTTATTGTGTGTTCTAGGTGAATTCCACTCTAATGCCTGCTTAGAAATGGAATCTCCCCTTAATATGATCTATTCATCTACACTTCCTTCTTTAAATTTCCATACGAAGAAGTTTTTGCTTCATTATTAGTCACAAGTTATTCTTTGTGGCCATATATCTTGTAAATAATGCGACAACATTTTATTGACGAAAACCTACAGCTTATATTTACATGTATGGCGTTGGTTTATTAGTTTCACTACGATATAGGAAAATTAATTTTACAAAGAAGTTGGATATTTTGATTTTTGTATAGTTGTGACTGTTTGTGTTGATCTCATCATTCTCCATAGTCTGTCGGAAACTGCCAATGACAGATTTAGTTGATTTCTTATATCTTTGGTTATATCTCCATTCTTTGAATTATAATGCTCGTCATAGGTAATAAAAGATTTCCACATATCTTCTATCTGTGTATCTTCAATTCTTATGCTTGTTATGTTTTTTTCTATTTATTCTCATCAATTTCGTTTTGTTCATTATTATTTTGAACCCTTCTTTTGCACATTTTCTCGTTCTATATGTATTTTACTTTCTATATAGGTAATAATGTGTGCAAGTAGCAATATATTCTATGCATAGTCCAAATATTCCAGATTGTTTGTAAGTTGCGAGTTAGGATTACCTCTGGGGATTTTTCGCATGATCTTTTTCAGGACTATGTTGAATAGCATTGGAGATAATAGGCATCCTTGCTTAACTCAATTACTAAGATATTGATTATTTATTTTCTCAACTATATCAAAAATGAAATCAAAAGAGAAAGCAAAACATATGGATAAGTACAAGAAAAACCGATAGCTCAAAACAGAATCAGATGGTGCAGCATTTTGGAAACCCTTTGTTCCCAAAGGTAGTAGAATAGGCGAAAAAAAAAGAAATACATTTAAAAAAATTTAAATTGACAGAAAATCATCAATTAATCTATTAGTCTATTAGTCTATAAGTATGTAAAGTTTAAATAAAATTTCAAAATTTAACTATTCAGATTACATTAACCATAATTTTTTTCTTTTATAACTTCTTCTAATAAATTTGACTCGCTATGAAAACCAATAGATGTACAGTCGGATCCGTGTAAATGCAATCCGGTTAAGTGCATAGCCCGTTTAAAAGAACGTAAGAATTTTTCAATATAAATTTAAATTTTATTTTCTAACATTTCTACTCGGATATTTGCAACTCGTTTATGTGTATTAAATGTTTAAAACCTTATAAAAGCACAAAAAAATCTCTGACTCATTATATAGTTTTTCTTTTAACAAATTATTGAAAAATCATATCATATATTAATCATTCAGTGTTTCTAATTTTTAAAAGCTGTACTTTAATACTAAGAAAATTACGAAATTTTCTTAGAAATTCGAATCAGTGAGAGGATATTTGAAGCAATTAAAGACGATTCACCATTATTTTCATTTGAAAATAAACGATTCACCATTATTTCAATACGATATTATCTATATTTTTCGATTTAAATGTCGCTAAATCATAAAAAAAGAAAAAAAAAAACAAAAACAAGAAAGGAAATTATTTAATTATTACTCAAGATAGTTTATCATAAAAAAATATATACATACATTAAATTAAAACTTTGTAAATAATTTTTTTTTATTATTATTATTTAATTACAAACGTCATAAAATATTTCACGCGATATTTTTTTTATTTCAATCATCATTAAAATCACTGTTTAAATCATTTTTTTTTATGTAAAGTTAGTGTGAAAGTCAATATGTACAAATATTATTAGCACGATAATTGAAAATTACATGAATTAATTTCCATGTATAGTTTATACCTAAGTAGATATATATACAGTCGAACCCGTGTAAATGCCATCCGGTTAAGTGCATAATCCGTTTAAAAGAACGCATTATTTTCTAACATTTTTACTCGGATATTTGCAACTCGTTTTTTTTTTTTTTCCTAAGGGAGGTGGAAATCTTCCAAAGACACCAAGAATTTTCCCCTTGGTAGTGTCAGATTCTTACTGACTAAACCCACCTCCCCTTTAGCCAATATAATGGGATGAAACCCTTACCTGCGAACGCAGTATACCAGCTAGGGAGTAGGGATAGGAAAAGATAGGAAATGGATACGGAAACATTGAATTGGGAGTGGGACTGTAAGGACACAATGAATCCGCCTATTATTATTACTATTTTGCTAACAGTGACTATAGCCGTTGCAACAGTTACAACATGTAGTAGTATATAATACCTTACTACATGAGGTAATTATTGAAGGCAACCCCCACTGTCACTTTAAATATGGAAAAACCTTTTGAAAGCATAAAAAATCTCTGACTCATTAGCCATAACCCATAGAAAAAAAATCTGTTAAATGCACATCCATTAAAAAAAAATTATTTTTACGAACAAACCCTTTGAATTTTTATGAACAAACCCTTTGAATTTTTTTCGAACAAACGCTTTGAATTTTTACGAACAAACCTGTTGAATTATATGACATTGACATATTTTTAAATTACAATATTACATATACATACAATACATATATATACTGTCAAAATTTTTAACATTCATTTTTTAAATTTAAGTAACGAACTGTTAATTGGTTTGCATTATTAAAATCATAATAAATTAATTTTAAAAAACACGCATATAAGCACGTATTTGTACTTTTATCAATGATTTTTTCAAATGAACAAATTTGTGCAATTATCCGGGTCTCGAATTAATGCAAAACTCGGATATGAGCATCAAATGGCTGTGTGATTTAGTGTGTGCAATTAAACGGGTTCGACTGTATATATATTTAAAATAAGGTTTTATGTATACATAGTATCTATTTAATTATTGTTATTAAAACAAAAAAATAAATTTAAATATTATGAAGATTCATTTAAAATAATGAAATAATTATTTTAGAATAAAAGAATAGAAACGTAAAAAAAAATACAATAAAATTCAAGATTCTGATCAAGTACATGTATATGTATATATATATTCATATACATATTTAAGATAAACATGACTGATTGACTTATGTACTTATATATTATACTTACTTGTTAAACCTGAATGTTTTTATTTTAATGTAATTAATTCATTTTATGACGTATATAAAATTTAGTACAAGTTTTTAATTTTCTTTTATTTTTTATTATAATATTTGAAACTAATGTATTATATATATTATATATTATATTACATATATATATAAATGTTAAATTTAAATAAAATAACATTAATTATAGATATTGCGTTAAACATTTTTGGCTTAAATATAATATAATATATATATGTACATATATACATATATAAGTATATATATGATTACTTTAAATTCACGCTTTATTGTGATATTTTATTGATAATAAATTAATAGAGTATTTCATTTCCTATTTATTTTAAACTATAAATTTCAGATAATATTAAATAATTCAAAAAAAAAACAAAAAAATAATAAAAAGATTTGATTTAAAAATATATTTTTTTAGTGATATAATTTTATAACAATTAATGATATGGATTTTAAATTATATCACTATATAATATTAGTTTGGACTTCTTCATAAATGAAGATACTTTAATTTGGATTAAGTTTTCTTTTATGTATAGAATATAATTTGGTTTCTTGATTAGTTTCTTAACCTTCTAAACACAATAAACATACTGCATATTATGACGCAGAAATACTACTTCAAAAGTTAAATATATTGAAAACAATATAAACGCACACGATCAGCCAAACCACAAGATTATTTATGCGGAACATTTTACTCTTTTTCGTTTCATAGCATCTTTCCTATAAATTAATTTTGTGCTTTAATCAACGAGAGCATGAAACGAAGTAAATACTCGTGTCGTTTGACTGAATGAAAGTAACCATTAAATTTTCATTGCAGCCATCTCTCATAACTTAATTAACTTTTAACTTTAATGCAAAATTTTAACTTTGACAGTTAATTGTTCTCATTATGCTTTGTTACATTGTTATTATTTGCTTAAATCTTAATAAGTGATCATTAAATAAACATCATGATCATTAAGTAATAATAAAGTTGATCAAAAGATATTGTTAAAATTTGAAAATAAAGATAGTTAGATAAATATTTTATAATATTAATAGTTTATTTTAGTAATTTATTTATTTTATGGCACATTATTTACAAAATTTTTTACTTTATTTTTTTTTATTTACTTATATATTTTCATTTAAATGTTATTTTATCACATCCAACGTTTTCTATTGTGCAAAATTTGATATAGTGTTACGTTTTTTGATATTTTACAACGTGATGGCTGTGTAGTAGCTTATCGTTCATTGTGCTCAAGACATAATTAATTGATGCCAATAATCTCTAATTCAAAGTAACGATATAATTGTTTTTTTCTTAAGATTTGGAAATCTTTCAAACACATCAAGAATACCTACTTGGTTGTGTCAGATTCTTATTAAATAAATCTATATATACTTTTTTAAATTTTTACTTGACTAAATCTATATCCTCTTTCAATATAAAGGGATAAAATCCCTAACTGATAATGTAATATATTAACTAGAGAAGAGTGACAGAATGCCCGAGGAAATAAAGCCCGCGGGCTTTAATTCCAAAACTTTTGGAATTAACGCCTGTGAGCTTTAAATCCTTTTCAAAAAAGAATTAAAGCCAACTGAGTAACACAAAGGTTACTATCATGCGTCTGTATTTCATTTGACTGGGTTTTATTTGGTGACATGTCAGAAGTTTGAAGTTTCATTGGGACTTTTGACTCACTTCAACGAGCCAGAAGTCCCATAGCACTGTTGTCTCATTGTTAAGGCCTCAGATATTCTGGCATATATTTTAGAATTGAATTCAAAATCAAGATTATACGCCTTTTACAGAATATTTAGATATATGCATATGCAAGTTTCTGAATTAGAGGAGATTTTTGAATTGGTTACAAATTCTGGTATAAACAAAGAAATTTTTGACTCATACATATACATATATCACATTTTAAATTTACAAGAAAAAAAAAATATAAAATATAAATTTTAAATATATAACAAAAGAACTTATAGCAACCTTTTATAAAAACATTTTCTTTCGCTTAATCATCAGTTTTATTTGCTCACCTAAATATTACCTTTTATTTTTTGTTTAGTAGTTTAAAATTTCTACAGTCAAATAAAATTATATTATGAATATTATATTTTTTTTTTTAAATTGATTAATGTTAAAATTTTGTGAAAGAAATGTTAAATGTTACCATCATTTTGTTTTATAACTTTAGGAATTTGACCTCATTGCAATTATACTTCATGACTTGGAAATATTTAGGGGAATATTAGTCACCCTTATAGAAATGATTCATAAATGCTTATAACTTAATAGTTAAAATCAAAGTTTCTGAACTTTCATTTTACTTTTAATCTTTCTAAGTTTTAATTCAATTTGATTATTTAAGACTATAAAAATTGTATATAGAAAGTTCTTTAATATAAGTTGATCACTTATTAAACATTTTCTGCAATAACCATTTTTGAATCATTTTTACAACTAAAAACTGATAGTTGATACTCCAAGTTTAAGGAATTAGGAAAAATAATTTTAAGCATTTTCCATTCCAAATTAGTTATATATCTTGGATAACTATCACTTATTCATTCAAGAAGTCCTCACAAACTTAAGTAAATTATGCCTTATGCTGCCCATACACGGCGGACTTGGTTGTAATCTTGGTACGCGGACAGGTTTAAGAACTATACCACACACTTATCCAACCATTGTAATATATACTTTATATTTTTATTATTTTCTCAAATCAAAAAATATCAATGTTAAAATGACATTTGAGTTGTACAACTTGGCTATACACGATACAACTCAACTACAAACCAAAGACTCCGCCCACAAAAATCAAAATTTTTTGATATTCTTCCAACCAACTTTTTAACCATTAAAATGGTTTTACAACGTGCCTATACACGATACAACTTATCAAGTCCGTGTACCAAGTTTTCAACCTAGTCCGCCGTTTATGGGCAGTATTAGTTTTCATAAAACTACAGCATCAATTCTATAAGATCTTTTATTTTATTATAATATTATGTCATCAATTTTCGTTTTTTATTAAAGATGAGTTAACTAAAACTAAATTTATGCTAAATTTATGAGTAATAAAATAAAAATTTTTTTATAAAGACACCAATTAGTCTTAGCAGAATAATTTATATAAAACCTTAAAAAAACAAAAAAAAAAACTACAATTTTAAAGATATTCTTTATTTCTATCTTAAAATATATTAATAAATATTATTTTAACACCAACGCAATCACTCTGTAATTTCCATTTCCTCTGTCATTTATTAATTAAATAATAAAAAAATATAAATTAAAATTTACATTTTTATATTCTTAAAATAATTTATTTGCATCAACACACCATTGATTAAAAACGTAAAATATTTTTTTTTACAGCTGTGTTTAATCTTTAAGATACATATTACACTTTTTAATGATGTTTTTTTTTTGTTTTTGTTTTTTCTTGTACCTATTAATTTATTTGCTAAAAGCATATAAAAGTAAATACAAAAATTCTTTCATAAAATTAATAAAGAAGGTTTATGAAAGGAATACTATATATTTTTTTTTTCAGAATATGTGCAAGTACTTCTTTACGTAAAATTAAAAGTAAATATATGATGTACATCTTCAAGATACAATATTGGATTAAATTTTCATTTAATACAGTAAAAAAATATTTTTTTTTCTTTTTTTTACTGTTATTATTATAAAATTTTACACATATCAATTAATTTCAATGCACCAAAAATCATTATGAAAGATTATTTCCTCAATCTTCAACTCTACTGCAATCCAATTTTTAACACATTTTTCAAAATATTTACAAAAAAATTGGTTTAAAGTTTCGTTTTATCCCTCTGTCTGTCGTTATATTATTCAAAACACATACATCTTTTAAGATAATGAAGCTATTGAATTTATACAGCTCCATATTTAAGCAGCTACCGCTTTCATTAAGTTTGAAAGAGCTCTATATTCATATGATTATCTGACTTTTTATTTTTTTTTTAGTTTATTCCTCTGTCACATAAATGTGACAAGCAAATTACACAGCCTTTCTTTTTTCAGGCAGGGCCATAAATGTCGTAAAAAAGACCTATTCTTACGGTGTGTGTGGGATTTAAACTCCCTTAGTGTTTGGCCGTTTTACAGAAATTATAATTCCCGGGGAAGTGTTGGCTTGTTTGTTGAGTCATACGTCCCTAGGGCACTTATGATTCCGAGACTTTTGTCATAATGCCGTTTTTTATTTCCATTAATGGGAATTTCTCTTACAGTAATGAAACACTCAAGATTTTAAATTTAGAAATACGTACCTGTAAACTGGACATCTGTACAAATTTCTTTAAGTTAAGACTCAAAAATCACATTCTATAAGTTATATATTTTCTGATGTGTTAAAACCTTTTTTAAATTCTATAAGAAAGATTCTCTTATATTTAAGAAACATAGTTTTTATTTATTTTTGAAAATTTCTCTTAAATTATAAAACACTTAAGAAAAATTACAATTTTTATTAAAAAAATTATGGCAATTCTATAGAATACTTTAATACTACATGTCATTTTGAAAGTAAGCACCTTAAAAAACCGTTATTTTTACAAACTTTTTTACTTTGACTTTCGAAAAAAAAATACTTCAATATATGTACTTGTATCAATATGAGCAAATAAAAATTCTTTACACCATTAATGCATTTACGAAATAAATTAAGATCATACTGAGAAGGCTATTGATATAAGTTAAGCTTATCTTAATTATAACAATTATTTTGTTTTAAAACCGATAAGAAACTGAAAATAAAAAAAATTGTTTTTTTCCCCCTGTTCAATACCATAACGATTTAAAAAGGTATTTAATAATGATTTAATTGATAATTGATTTTAAAGAGTCTTAAAGGAAATGATTTTAATTTTAATTAATTTTCAGAGATTAAAATTTTAAAAAAAAAAAAAGAACACATTTTATACATCTGTTGCCAAAATTTTGTCAAAAATGAATTCATTTTGTTTAAAAAAAAAATATGAAGAGAAGCATCAAGGGACCATAACATACCTTTGTGTTGTCAGAAATGTCAGAAGAAATGTCAGAATAAGTAATGGCAAGGAAAATACTAGTATAGAACCAAATACATACAATGAAAAATCCACCGGTCCCGCAAGTAATGTTATATAGCTAAAGAAAAAAATAATTAAAAGCAATATGCTTGTTAACCCTTAATTTAGAACTTTAGAACTTTTTAGATTCATTTCATTTAGATATCTCTCAAACATTGTAAATTTTTGTCTTATTATAAAATCATATTACTGTCAAAAACATATGAACCACCTTTTTGTAATGCAAAAAATTTCTTAAGGAAAATCATGAAATTTTAAAATGTAAATTTTTATGGTTTTTGTTATTAAAATGCAGAAGACTTATTGTATCTGACTCATGAAAAATGTTTTTAAATAATTTTCAATAACAAGAATCTACTTACTATGTAATTATACACATTTCTACAAAATTTTAATCTAACTGATTCATAGACCCACAGAGTCAGCAAATAGTAATAATAATAATTTACAATATTAATAACTCGTAATAGTGGAGCTGCCTTCAATTATTACTTCATGCAGAAAGGTGTTACAATTGATGGCTTATTGTACAAATGTTGTAACTTTTGATGGCTTATTGTCACTGACAGAAAAATATTAATAATAATGTAGAACGAATTCATTGTTCTACAAACACACTCTTCAATTCAAAATTTCTACATCCTTGTCCTATCCTCTCTATTCTTACTGCCTAGATAATATACAGCGTTAGCAGTTTGAAGATGTGGAAAGAATCTGACTCTCCCAAAGGGGTGTTCTTGATGTTTTTGGAAGATTCTAAACTCTCTGAAATTTTGCGTATATGTATATTTAAAATATTTTAATTTAATACCTAATAAATTTAAAAAATAAATAAAATAATTCAATGCATATATATAGAATATTATAATACGTTTGAGTTAATATTAACTAAGTCGTATAATACAAAGAATTTTTTTATCATAAAGAACAGTAGTTAAAAGATTATATTTTTAATGTTAACAGTTATTGAATTTATCAAAATTCAGTATAATTGAACTTAATTCGTGAAGTAACCTGTAATTGTTTTCTATATAGCTTATTTTTTATTTTTAGAAAAATAAAATTTAATAAAAATCGTTATCTGTTTATCTGATAATTACCATTAAAAACAAAAATCTGGTGTTATTTTGATACACAATTTTTTTTTCTGCGTAGCTTATATTTTTATTTTATCATTATATAAATATTATTAAATTAGTTAATATTTATTTAAATCCACATTAACTGACTTCATAAACATCTTTCTCTGTTTGTTTGTTTGTGCAGTTTATTATATACTTTTATTTTATAATTTGTTATTCTGTTTTTTCTATAATAATTTTTACCAAGAAGTACTGCGTTACTCTTTGAACTTTTATCAGTTTATAAATAGGTTCAACATTTTGAGTTATTGTATAAGTATAATTTTATGAAATCTTATTTTAAATAATTTCAATATTTTTTAGAATCTCGTTTTTCAAAATCCATTTTATTCTTCTAATATATACATATTAAAAAAGCCGGGTCCTAGTGGGTAAGAGCGTATATCAAATACGCTATAAACATCGAGGGAATGTAGGTTCGAATCCCACACACGTCATAACACTAATTTCCCCTTGTACGACATTTACAGCCACATTCACGCGGCAGGAGAATAAACTAAAAAAAAAAGAACAAAGAAAGGTAAAATCTCAAAATCAAAGCCCAAAAAAATCTTCTGCTACTTATAATATCTCTGCTAATTCAGATTGTCTCATATATAATGTTTATACATATACTATGAAAGATCTCATAACCGAAAGCTCTAATAAGCGGATATTTCTTATAGACGGACAGAATCTTAGGAACCAACTTTTTTTATAACATTTTCATATAAAATTCGCTCCAATAAGCGGACTCTCTCATATGCAGGACAAGTGAATTTGTGAAGAAGTTTAAAATCTCGGATAAGGGGATATGTAACCCTAATAAACGTACTGTCATATAAGAGAGTTTTATAATTTATTAATTATTAATATTGAAATAGCTTCTTCAATAATTTTTTTTTTTTTTTCGGTTTTTAAATACTACTCACAAATATTACTAAGCCTACAAAACACAAATACATATAAAAATTACACAAATCATTTTATAAATATTTCGCACTTCCCGTTCGTTCCAGTATATTGTAAGTTGACTTGTATATTGTTGAAGTATATATATTGTTATATTATATACAATATAATATTATTGTTGAAGTATATATATTGTTCCAGTATATTGTAAGTTGACTTCAGTTGAAGTTTTGTGTGTGTATTTACAATACCACAATTGTATGTAATTGTAGTACAATTACATACAATTTACATACAATATAATATTGTGTGTATATTTACAATACTGCAACTGAAGAATTGTACGTTCTAGTATATTGCAAGTTAAAGTTAGTTACAAAATCAAAGTTATACGTGTTTTACAGGATATGTATATACAATCCTCTTAACTTCTCTTGTTTCCACCTTTCTAAAATGATATTACTTTTTTTTGAACAAATAAGATTTCATTTTTAAAAGTAAATAAAGGCATATGCCATCGCATGTGTATAATAAAAAGAAATAAAGATATACGCGAAAAAATTGGCGTTATGGCTTTATTTCTCAATCAAAATCGAAATAAGGCACTTATGGTTTTATTTCACGGCACCAATTTTTACATTCTTGTTAATTATTTTCTTAAAACTAAATTCAATATTATAAATAATAATAAATATATACATTGTATGTTAGTTATTAATTTTAAATTTATTAACCTTTTAATAAAATATGTATCCATTAATCATTAGTCGTTACATTTACATATTATATAATAAAAATTACAGTTAAAAAAAAAAAAAAACTAATTATAACTTTCTTTAAAAATTAAATAACAAGCTTAACTTTTTTGTTTGTTTTTGTTTTTTTTTGTTTTATTACTTACCTATTTTAACTAAACAAAAAAAAAGTCATAACTTAATTATTTTTTTTTTTAACATGAACTTTTTTCATAACAAGTTTTAAATAAAATTTTTTTTTTTTTAACAAATTACTAAATACATACTGACAAATCCATGACAAATCCTATTAAACTTTGACATGTTTGTGTACACATTAAATTAACCTTTAACATACAAAATATCAAAAATTTAAATATTTTTATAATTTAAAGTTGTGATGTTGTAAATTAATATTTTACTAATATATTAATTTTCAAAAACCCGGAATTGAAATATATACCTATATATACATACATATTTATTTTTTATATATGTATACGTTAAAAAAGAAAAAAATAAAAAGTAAGTAAAAAACAAAAAAAAAAAAGAAATTTCATTCATTTTATTCGCAAATTTTTAATATGTGTGAAATTTTTAACAGTCAGTTTACAATAAATTATTACGCTTTTTAATTCATTTTGATGATTTACTATACGGTTGGAAGTACAAACTGCCAATCAGATTACAATAAAAGATATCACAATAAATTGTTACTTACACAGTATAGTATAATATTTTACTTTCTTTTTCTTTATGTTGAACCATCAATCGTTAAAAAAAAAACAAAAAACAGGTAACAAAATTATTTATCATCAAAATTTCACTCTTTTTCTTTGTTTTTTTGGGGTTTTTTTTTTCTTATTTATTAATTTTTCAATTGAATTTTGCTTTTTTTAAATTAGAAGTGATAAACATCACGAATATTCTCAAATGTATTACAATTATTATTATAGTATATCATAATATTTAATCTGTAAATGACAGACATTTAAAACCATTTTACTCAATGATTTACCAACCAACTTTCATTTTTTTCTTTTTAAATGATAAATATTCAGTATAGCCATCTTACAAAATTAATATTTTTCCAAAATTTTCTAATTTTCATTAATAATTTTCCGTTTTTATAAAAAACCCATGTAAAGTATATACATATGTATCATATAATATGTATAATCTATACCTATATTAAACATTTTTAAAAAAGACGGTCTTTGATTCCGTTAAATTTTTGTTTTATTTTTCTTTTCGATTAAAAATTTTAAAATATTGGTTGTATGGTAGGAGTAGGAATTTCACAATATAACTGATTATAAAGATTAAAATTTTAGTTTAGTGTTTAGTACAGTGGTAGAGTGTGGGGTTATTAATAGTTGCTTTTTGATTTTGCAAGTTCGATTCAGTTCTGTTTTTTTTTTTGTTTTTTTTTTTTATATTTTAAACGAAATAAATTCTTACATATCATAATATCATAATAATATTTAATCTGTATAAAATAGATATTTAAAACCCTTTTACTCAATGATTTATCATCTTCGGCTTCTTATAATATATACATATATAATAGGTATATATTGAGTTTCCAATACTCAATAAATCAAGGGCAACTTCTAAAAGATAATAATAATCGTGTTTTTACAAAAAATATTATTTACAAAGAAATTTTAAATTCATAAAGGCTTTAATTATTGAAAATTGTATTTTTACATTTTAAATAAAATCATAAAGAAACTATACTGTATATATTGTATTGTAATTGCTAATTAAAACACCTCGAATTTCGAGGGGCGGGCGAATACTAGTAGTATCTTAAAACTCAAATACAATAAATATTGCGCTTAACCCACATATTACATACATATTATATCCATACATATACATATGTATTTCTTTTGAACAAGTTTATGAATAAAATGCAAAATGGTACATACCTGTTTAGATTAATTTTATTAATTATCTTCATATAATATATGATATTGGAATTTTTTTTAATTTTAGCTAAAATATTAAATTACAGACAAATTATTTTATTAGAGATAGAAACAAAAATCATTCATTCTATTACTATACATAATAAATGTACATAGGTATATAATTTAACTATACGACAGTACATGTAGATGCACATACATATTTATATTTGTGGAAATTTAATTAAAATTATTATAAAATGTTAAAAATAAATTTACAAAATCATTGAAATCTTTTTCACACATTTTTCAAAAAAGAAAAAATGGAAATAATTGCTTATTAGTTTCACTGTGTTCGTCAGTCTGTGCGATTGTTTACAAGACTTCTCGATTTTCATTAATAGAGCAATCAAATAATAAAATGGATAGTCCTCTTAAAAAAATTAATCTTGTAGAACAAACTTTTTTATGTACCCCATCTATTACGGAGCTCTAGTCTCTCAAAATTGTCTCTTAAAAAGTTCTATTTTCAAATGTGTATTTTTCAGGTTCTATACTATCATTTTTTCAATCTTAAAACTTAAAACGACAGCACATTTCTTTAGCTCTATTGATTTAACATCAAAATTATACAATTTTTCGCAATACAAAACGGTATAAAAATTTTGTTTTTTCATATAACGGTATTTAAATTTACAGTTATGTGAAAACAAAATTTTACAACATTTTGTTTCCTTCATATCTCCACCACCCTTTTAGATAGACTTAGAAATAACATAAGTAAAGGAAATTGTTTTGTACCTCACACTGTTTAAGAGTATGGAAACGGTAAAAATTGAAAATAACCAATTTTTAGACAACTGTAAATAACTTTTCTAACCTGTTCAAATTTCTCAAAATGAAACGCAACAATGTAAGCTTTGATAATACATTTTTTACATGTGTTAACATCTTTTCTTAATTAATACTGTTTCCTATATAATATTAAAGAAAATGTCTGTTGATTTTTCACAATTTTATCTTATTATAAATTATTTTCCTCTCCTCCTCTGTTGTTGTAAGTTGTCTCTACCTTGTCCATTTGCTTGTTGTAAATTGCCTCTAATTTGTCAATTTGCTTGTTGTAAGTTGCCTTTAATTTTTCAACAAATTCTCTTTTTATCAAAGCTCTATTTTTATTCTAATTATTAAAACTATCATTGTACATTTACCTGGATACATATACATAATACAAAACAACTTATTATGCATCATCTTTTACTGTATGATTCATATTAAATTATAGTTTTGGCCAACAGTACATTATTACTCTCAAGAGCTATTATACTATAGTAAATATATGTACATAGTTATCATTTTAAAGTTTCTTTGTGTCCAAACTTTAAAGCTAATTCTTTTAAATAATATGAATCAGTTTCCAATTGGTTCAACCAACTCTTTTTAGAACATTTCCAAAAAAATTTTGAAAAAATGTGCTTATTAGTTTCACTCTGTCCGTCCGTCCGTCTGTTTACAAAACTTCTACACCGTTAAAGATAGAGAAAAACAATTTTAACCATGGGTAGGTCTCATAAAAAAAATAATATTGTGGAACAAGTTTTTCATGTAGCCCCATCCATTACGAAACTCTATTTTTAAATGCATTTATCTCATGTTCTGTTTAAGATTTATCTCATGTTCTGTTTAAGATCAAAATTATATATTTTTTTTAAATTTAGTATTTAAATTTACCGTTATGTGAAAACCAAATTTTGCATGATTTTTCTACTTTCATAACTCCGGTACGCTTTTAGATAGAGCCTTGCAATTTTGAGGCAAGAAAGAACTTTTAGAATTAGTATAAGTTTGCTCGGAAAATTTTTTTGTACCACCTCCTGTTTAAGAGGTATTAGGGCTGAAAAATTGAAAATTTGCTATTTTTAGGCACCTGTACAAATTTTTCTTCGGCAAGACATAAAAATTAAAGCTCCAGTAATATATTTTTACGTATGTTAACGGTTTTTCTTAGTTATAAAGGTTTCCGAACTTACAGCTCCTCAAAATTCCAGAAAAGTCCTATTTTCACATATTTTCTTATTACAAAAAATTTCTTAAATTTTTTTTTTTAGATTTTCAAATTTTTGTGCAAGCCACAATTCTACACAGCTTGTGTTGTGTTTGGGGAATGTGCGCTTTTAAAAACTGTTGGTTTACATTCTACCTTGTTTTTTTTATTATATTGATCAGATTTGCATATTATACAAGCTCTATAATATAATATTTTTGTTAATTTTTATTAGATGATCGAAAAATTTTAATTATCGGAGCTTTTATCAGTATATATATGTATGTATATACATACATATATGCACGATTACTCAACGATTACTCATCTTAATTGAATTTTCAGTAATAGATTAAAAGTATAGTATAAAGTAAAAAGTATTCAGACAGGTGATACATTACATTATAAAGTAAAAGTATAGTATAAAGAAAAAAAAAAAGTAGCAACAAGTAATTAGTTCATTCTTTCATCATTTTATTTAGCTATTAATTTTTAAATAAAAAAAAAAGCATACATTACAGGTGAATTAAATTATAGTTAATTAATATCATGTCCGCAACCACGTGTTTTTTTTTTCAAAAGCAAAAATTTATTATTATTTAAAAAAAAAAGAAATAATGTACTAACTACCATTAAATCTTTTCATTCACATATGTACATATGCATATACATTTTACACATCATTTTTTTTTTTTTGCTGTTCTAGAAAGAAAATTAATATGTTCAAATAATAATAGGTACATTTGCACCTAATATAACTAATATTTATATATTTTATAACTAATATTTATATATGTACCTAATATATTTAAAACAATAAACCAAAAAAAAAAAATCAAAATAACAACGCAAAAAGAAAAACAATAACAACTATAGGTATTTTATTTTAATTTCGCCCACCACTTATCCGTTTTCAAATCAACCATACATATATTATAGTAAATAAATATGTTCATATTTATTTTAAAATTATTCAAATTATTTTCAGAACCAGTTTAAATTATACATAGGAGAATATGGTATTAAAGTTATTTGAAAGTTAATTTTAAATAAATTAATAATAAAAGCTTCTAAAATTTATTTACAGTTGCACAATATTGTAGTAATTAGTAACAATTATTAATTTGCATTTATATTTTTTTATAACATCATTTAACAATTTTAGTTTATTAAAAATTCTTCATTAGGTACAAATTTTTATTTCATTATCTATCAGATACAAAAGGTACACATATGTTAATTATGTATCTACATAGTGTGTACGTGTAAATATAAAATACATAATATTTTTTTGTACATTTATGTAGATAGGTACATATTATAAGCTAAAATTTATGAAATCTCTGATTAACATGATTTTATTTTTATATTGAAAGATTATCTATATAAATAATATATGTATACATAAACATTATGTATTTTATTTGTGTTAAAGCTAAAGTTGGCTTAAAAGATTCAAATAAACTTTTAATGTATTATCTGATTGAATGAATGATACTATTATAATATTACGTTACCTAACAACAAAAATGTAAATGTTCACAATAATTTTATATCTTGATAATATGTCAAGATTTATTTTTCTGTCATGATATATTTTTGATACCTATAATAAATTATCAATATAAAAGATTTTTAGATTTTTCGCAAGACTCAAGATAGTTAAAATATTTTTACAATACAAATGTTTATATGTATTAGTTTACTTTTTAATTATTATAACATATTTTACTTTACGTTATCTATACATATATATATAGTTTTGTTACACACACGCTTATACACACATAAATAAAATCAAAAAATACATATTAAATAATTAATAAATAATAATTAAATTTTTAGATAAAAGGAAAGAAACAAAAAAAAAAAAAACACAAATTGTTTATTCAACATGAAATGATTAGAGACAAAATGTCTGCGGTAAATAAAAATTAATTGAAAAGAGTATGTATAGGCATATGTAGGTAAAATACATGAGATAAATGAACATTTTAGTAAACATTATGGTATAATAACGATCTACAAATATTATGTAAGTTTGTATGTATGTATGTAGACATATTTTACTATTTTTCGATTCGATTAAATTGATTATATAAACAATATTATTTGTGTGAACATTAACAGAATGTTTGTTTAAAATTTTTTTTTCTAATTTTATCTAATCTAAAAACACAAAAAAAAAAAAAAAAACATTGAAAATTCACCTATAAAAGTTTTTTTTATCAAAAAATAAATTATATCAAGGATATTATGGCAAAAGTATTTTTTAACAATCTAGGTATGTATGTATCTACTTATGTAAATATCTAGATACATATTAATATTTACCAAAAATTTGTTTTAGGTTAGTATACCTACTACTTGAATAATGAATTATTATTTTATTTTGCAAATTAGGTAATAATATGTACATAGTAGTTTTTAAACGTTTTCTGGAATTTATTAGTTATCTGTATTATCTCTTTATTTGAAAGTTAGAACTTTTGAGAATGAAATTATTTAATTTGAAAGAATTTTATGCAAATTTTTTTATTTTATAAATTTCACATTTCAATCATTTTTATCAATATTTACATTTAATTTATGTATGTATGAATATAATAATCTTATTAATAGATTTTTTGATGTTAATAATTTAGTCATTTATTCCTGTGCGTAGAATATACATATACGTAGAATGTAATGTAGTTATCAGGATATAATATTTTTTCCATTATGTTTATTATTTGAGATAGATTGATCCTGTTCTCACTATAACAATAATATAATCACTTTTCATTCGTTACATCCGCTTACTAACAAACTAAATTTAATTGCAATTGCAAGAGTCTCTAAAACCTTTTTTGTTAAATTTTTTTAACCTAAATTTGCCTGCTTCGTTTTCGCATATCACTAAACCAATTAGTACGAAAATTTAATAAAAATTTTTCTCAAAAGATCACGATTTTTTTTTTGGCTATTGACAAAATTATTCAATTATAAATTTGGAAATAAATTTTATGTATATACAACAATTCGATTTAGCCATGCACGTTGATTGATCCGTCCGAATTTTGTTTGTGTAACGCAACAGGTTCTGGTAGCTGACATTCATCTTCTTTTTTTTTATATGATCATAACTCATTTTTATAAGATTAAATTTTATGGTAACATCATAAAATCATTATGTTTGTGAGGCTATCCTAAAGTTGACACAATCATATTCTCTTTTCGATACACTCATTGCCGTTTTAATCCATTTTGTTTTTATATAATATTTATAATAATTATTTTATTTCGTTTATATAATGTTGATCCATATATTAAATTTATTTTTTGATATAAAATATTAAATATACATTATGTACATATATGAAAATATGTTAATTCAAAGACACAAATTAATTTGTTCCTTCCTTTAGCGCTATTATTTATAGGTATTTATTATTTATACATATATATACATACATATTTACAGATTACCTCTTTATAATACGATCCCATATAACATGGTAACAAAAATTGTAAGTTTTTGCATATAAATTATAATATCAAAATTATTATAGAACTATTGTATAACTGCTATAACAATTAACAACCAAATTCCTAGTAGTCAACTAAAGCATTAACAATCATCATATCTTATGACTATTATTAGTTTTTTGTGACATATGTATTGATTAACGAAAAGTTATCGAATATTCTAATGACAGCTAATGACTATTATTATATGTCGTTAGGTTAGGGGTAAAGTTACACATATACCACGACTAAAAAACCTTTTTTTTTTTTGGTTTTCCCCTGTTACATAAACGTGACAAGAAAATTACACAGCCTTTCCTTTTCAGGCGTGGCAATAACGTTTCCAGATTTTTAAACCCCACTTCTTTGTTTGAAATAAAAATAAAAAAACAACCATTAAGTTTTAATACTACGATTCTACATAAATATTATTTATTATATATTTATTTAACCGTATTTATTGTACGGTTTCAATCTAACTTGACATCTAATTGACTGTGTTTATTGGAGGGCTAACTGTACAAACAAAGTACCTAATCAAAATTATTTTAGAACGTAATTTTAATTTCTATAGAAGAAAAATCCAAAAATTTAAATAATTAAAAATTAAATATTTGATTTAAATCAAATTCTAATAAATTAAATTTTAAACTAAAGATTTAACCACGTAAAAAACAAAAAACCAAAAAAAAAAATTTTTATTTAAAAAAGAAGTTTTAACCATAAAAAATCAACTTATAACCGATTAACACTTACGCAAATATTCTTTTCATTAAAATTACTATAATAAATTTTTACTACAGTAGGTATATATCTATATATATACATACATATAAAAAAATATGTTATCATTTATCAGTCTAATATTTTTTTATTAACATAAAAAAGAAATTCCTTGACACATTTATATTTGTTTACACATATACATATGTGCTTATATAAATTTGTGAAAGTGTGGTAAATATAAAGAAAAAAATAAAATCACAATCTATTTAATCGTCAGATCATTTTGATAACGTTAGTTCAATTTTAGCTTTTAATTTTTTTTTTGTTTTTTTGTTTTTTTGTCAAATTTCCGGAACCCCTAAAACGTCATTTTTTAACAAGGCGTTGAAAACAAAAATAACAATAAATTTTACTAGTTTTTGGGAGTTTACCACTACTTTATTGTATGTCTATATTATGTACGTAATCATCTTTTATTAAAAACTTTAAGCATGTAATCATTTTCACTGATTATTACGTCATCATTTAAGACTTATGATTAATCTGTGCGGTTATCAAATTGATTATGATTTTTAATTTAATTTTTTTTATGTCTAATTTTAGTAATTCTAATGTAATTTCCCTAGAATTTTTCGGTTTTCTCTGGAAATATATTTAGGGCATTTTCATAAAATTTTAAATATATGTATGTATATAGGTATAACTTGGGTTAAAAAATAAAACCGAAGAAAATTTTTAATAAATTATATTGTCATACATAATAATGCTTGTATGTTAAGATTATAAAATAATATAAACAATAATAGTTTCAGGAAGAAACTTAAAGTTATCCCTAATCATACCTTTATTTATTTATTTTTAAAATCTAAAAATAAGAAGAAGATAAACAAAAGATCTAGTACTAAGTGATTTGAAGAAAGATCAATTTGTCTGATCTTTTACTTTGTTAAAGACTAATTTAATAGTAAATTAATATAGAAGGATTTACTAAGATGAAAAATACGTTTCATTGGTTCATAAATTACCATAGTTGGTGAGATGAAAGGATGAATTAAATAGCTTTTCAGAATGAAATCCGAAACTTTTATCTCTTATAATCTAATATTAAGGTCTCTTGTGGCGTCTATTAGAATAAAAAAGAAGAGATTTAAAATTTTTCACATTTAGGTACAAAACTATACAAGGAAAAAACCTTTTTTTGTTGTTTCAACAATCAAAAATTGTTACAATGTAATTAGGTACAAGATTATAAATTAATTATTTATAAGTCATATATGTACATATATAAGCGTAAATTTGTTAATGTTATATGTACATATGTATGTATATACCTTTTTTTCAAAATGAAGCCCTTCACATCCAATCTTCTATTATTTTAATCCTTATGATGATGCTATTGACCTTAATTGATTTTCACGGGAAATAAATGAACAAACATTTAAAGTTGAAAAATATTGAGGAATACAAATAGGATCTATATACAAATAGGATTAGATATTAAAAGAATTAGGCTTTAATTACAGAATGAGTTAAATTTGTTTTTTTACCTGAAGATTTAAACTTTCACTTAAATAAAACCAAAAACTTATTGTCCTCATATAACTAAGTACATACATTATACATATCTATCTATACGTCATACATAATTTTCAAATTTCATTTTAATCCCATTCTACAGTATTCATATCGATACTTTCAAAAACAAATTTTTTTTTCAATAACAAACCGTTTGCTATATAAATTATAAAAGTCCAGAAAACTCCATCCATAACCTGTATTTTTCAATTCATAAAACTTGCATACAACATCATACACCTACACAGATTTAAACACAATTTTACTATAAATATAACTACTATCATATATCCGTAATCCGTATACCTACCTATAACTTTTTAAATTATTTTTTTTTTTCTTAGTTCATATTATATATAATTCCATACAAATATATTTTTTCTTTTTAATTTCAAACAGATCGCGTCGCGTCTCTTTTACATTCGCAAATCGCATATATTGTATTGTGTTTATCAGTTGATCGCAATTTACTCACAGTTTTCGTTTTCTTTTTGTACAATCATCTCTATATTTATTTAATATTATACACTGATACACATGTAAGTATTTCTTGATTTTACACAAATACATTAATTAAAAAAAGCATAACTCAACTCATACCATTTTAGTTTTTTATTTGTTGGATTTGTTCATATATATAAAAAAAATAATTATAAAATAATTTAATTCTTTGGTTAAAAACTGGTATTCACAAATTTAAAGGCGTTCAGTTTTTCTGGAACTGTTTAACAGTAAAGAAGACTTTTAGGTGTTAAATAATAATTAAAAATAAAATTAATTAATTAATTAAATATTTATACATGTAAAATACATATTTAAGTATATAAAAAAAAAAATTAATAAATAAATAATAATTATTTAAGCAGTTCTGTTTTCTTTACATAAAATAAAAATTACAAAAGTAAAAATAAATCAAAATAAAAAGTTTCAAGTATAATAAATTATTATTACCTATAAAAAAAAAAAAAACTATAATTAAAAATTCAAATCTATTTAAACAATTACCTAATTCATAAAAAATAATTAAAAAAAAAAGTTTTTTTTTATACTAAATCCGGCGGAAATTCAATCACTAAAAGTCTTTTTTTTTTATGATCCAATTTTTTAATTATACAAAACGGATCATTTTTAATAGAAAAAAAAGTACGCTACAAATAAATGGCGGACTAGTTAAAAAAATAAAATAAAAGATAAAATTTATATACCTATGTATTTAAAATTTAATAAATAAAAATTTTTATAGTGTTAAATTTTAAAGTTTATTATTTTTAAAACAATAAAAATAAGCAAATGTATATATAAACAAAAATTAGAAAAAATTTATGACAAGAATATTTAAAAAAAAAAATATTCAATTACCTACATATTAATAATTAATATTAATAATCAAAACAAAAAAGTGAAGAAAGATATTTGAAAAAAAACAATAAAGAAATAATAGAGCTGTGTTTAAAACATAACCTACAAAATAAAAAAGAAAAAAGAAAGGAATTTGTACATTAAAAATATAAAACACATTTATTTTTGTTAAATTTTGGCACATATATATTTTATGTATGTACGGATAATGACTTCAAAAATTTTTCCTGCTACAGTAGTATTACCATCATCAGGAACAACAACTACAACAAAAAGATCAACAATTAATTTAAAAAATTTACAAAAATTAAAAATTCAAACAATGGATTGGTCAAATGATAAAATTCGTTTAAATTGTGGTATTGATAATATTAGTTTAAGACAATTATGGAAATTAATTATATTAAATAGTAGTAATAATAATAATAACAGTAATAGTAATAATGTAAATAAAAGTAATAATAATATTAGTACGGATAATTTAAAACAACAACAACAACAAATATTGGATAATGTAAATAATCATAAAAATAATGTAAGTACTAAAAAATTTTTATATTTTTTGCAATTTAAAAAAAAAAAATTTTTTTTTTTATAAATTAAATAAAAATTTCATTAGTTTACATTTTAAATAATTTTAATATAACTATTAGAAAACTAAACTAAAATTAAATTAATACTTATTTTAGAAACCAGTTTTATTTTTTTTTTTTCTTTAAACACTTTTTTTTTTTTATATGCAATCTTAAATACATATTTAATGTTGTATAATTAGTGGCGCTTATTAGTACTGAAATTATTGCGAAGTTAAAGGCTATCATTAAAATCAATTTTTTTTTTGTGTTATGGTATTTATTTACACAAAACGCAAAATAATAAATATAAAAGTTTTTAAAATAAGAGCACAATGAGCTGCTGGTTTAGACGTATATTCTTAATACTATATATATATATATATATATATTTTTTTTTGGTTATAATACGTCATACACAAAAAAAAAGCCAATAAACTAATATTGTGATGAAAATTATTGTTAGGCAAGATCAAGAAGGTGTGAGACGTATAACAGTTTTCTCTAAATATACTTATGTCTAAACAACTCTATCGGTACATAAGTATTATTAATAATATGCGTATGCATATCTTTTATATTTAAAATTTAAATTCCAATAAAGATTAAAAAACAAAAGTTGAGATCTCTAAATTGAGACTCAGGTTGAGATCTATAATTTGAGATAAATAATGTCTGACCGACCGATCGTAAGAGATGTAAAAATATTCTTATTAAAAACTAGGATGTTCACGGTCTCTTGTGGTGTCTATTAGGAAAAAAAAAAAAAAGAAGCAGAAGATTCAAAATTGCAGAGAATAAAAAAACCCTATAGGTATACATATGTATATATATGAAATAGGAATTTATAACATATGTTTATCAAAATTATAGAAAATTCGATTTTTAAATTTTTTAGATAATGTAAAAATTGATTGTGTTCCAATTGAAAGAACATACTTTACGAATTTTTCTTATATGGGATACTATACGAGTATAGTTTCAATTTTATGAAATTTGAGTCTAGTATTAAAAGATTAAAAAAAAAAAAAATTCATTGAATCCATTTTGAAATAAATTAAATGGATAGAATTTTACCATACATAATTTAAAATATTTTTTTTTTTTTAAATATGTATACTTATACATTTTCAAAAATAGAAACTGAAATTAAAATTAATTAACTCTAATAAAAGAACTGAGTACTTGAAATGATATTAATTATATTTTTATCTTATATATATATGTATGTTATATACATATGTATGTATGTATATGATGTATAAACAATGATTTCATTCATCTTAGATTACTTTTTATTTTCTAGAAGTAACTTTCACTTAAAAAAATTTATTTCTTTTGTTTTGTATTTTTTTTTTTTATTTTTTTTTTTTATTTTGAGTAAAACATTTCACTTTCATTGTTTTTTGTTTTTTTGTTAGTTTAACTAAAAAAAAAACAAATGTTTACATTTTTTTTTTAATTTTTTTACTTTTGTTTCTTGAATTTGTTATTAAAAAAAAAACAAAAAAAAAAAAAAATCACGAAAGATTATAAATTTCCCCATAGTAATTTTATGGACCTCTATTAATAGTATCTCTACCTTATTAAAACTATACGATGGTCTTTTTATTTTTCCTTTTATTAATTTTTTTTTTTTTCAATTCTTCTTTGTTTTTACCATGTTTAGAAATTGAAACTCTAAATTTATATATATAAAAAAAAAAAAAAAGTTTATTTAATTTTCTCTTTGAATGTTTAGATAAAAGTTTGCAATCTTTTTGATTAAACAAAAAAAAAAATAATTCAATTAAAAATCAAAAAAAAAAAAAACAACATTATTGTTTTGTTTTGTTCAAAAACTGAATTATTTTATTTTGTTGACTTAGAAACAAGCATTCCTTTTGTTTTAATTTGACGGTTTGACGTCACAAGTGCTATCTATCAAATTGATATCAGTTTAAAATACTTTTTTTTTTTTTTTTTTTTTACTTATATACTTACGAGACTCAATTAGACTGGGAATTGTTTTTTTTTCTGTTAATAGGAGTAATAATTGACCCCCCACAGCTAATTAATCTAATTTTTTTTTTTTTCCTTTCATTTTTAATTAATCGCTATTTTGTTTTTAGTATTTTAATTGAAAAATTTATAAACAAATTTAAAAATAAGCAAAATATAGATTAAAAAAATATTTAAAGTAAAAAAAAAAAAAAAATAGTTTAAAATCACTGAAATTTTTATATATATCAGTACTTATAGCAATTAATTATGATACTATTAATAAATTTTTTTTTTTATTTTGGAATGATGAAACCATAATTTTTTGTTTCTAATTTTTTAACTTTCTTTTATTTATTTTTTTTTTTCTTTAATTAATGTTATCATTTCTTTTTTTTTTTTATTAATAATAAATAAAAAAAATAAATTTTCATTTAATTTTAGAACAAAATAAATTTCTTTATACATTCCTTATCACTTAAAAGTTTTGAATAAAATGGTATGATTCGTTTTTTAAATATTGTTTTTTTTTTTTTTTATTAAAAAAAAAAGAAATATGACATAATTTTCAATAAAAAAAAATTTTTTTTAACATACAAATATTCATAAAAAAAACTAATTTGTAAAATTCATTAGATAAGTAACATTTAATAAATCTCTTGTAAAGTCAATACATTTTTTTGATTCAAAACAATTCATGAGGAATATTTTTAAGATATTTTGTCAAAATTTTTGTAAATGAATATAAAAACATCTTTTAATATGAGTTAAGATGTTTCCGAAACTATCAAATTAACCATTACTTGATACTCAGTTTTAATATCCTTGATACTATAAAAATGTCAATTTTACTCTTCTTATAGTAAAAATATCTAATTTTGTGAAAAAACACTAAATATTTGAGATCTAAACTAGAATTAACTAATTCAATAGATCTATATTGGAATCAACTAGTCGATATGGTCATCCGTAATTGATCTTAAAACTAAAAAAAAATTCGGAATAAATAAAATGCCGAATTACTTTGGTATTTAAAGGATAGGTGTAAAAGGTTTGTAAAAGCTCTAAATGTTTACCTTATAATAAGAAAAACTTCTTTTGATTTCTAAAGTGTTCGCAAAACAACATGAGAATCTTCGATCTTGTTGGAACACCTAATTATAACAAAAAAAAAAAATTAAATAATGCAAAAAATGTCTTATTTAATGCTTTTTACCGTTACATTCCTATCTTATGTGCATAGCTTAAGTATACTAAAGCTATCTTAAGATATCATATACATAGTAATGTTAACAAAAAAAAACAAGCTTTCTTTTGTTAAATCAAATTTTTTTAAAACTTTTGAGTATAAATTCAAGTTAGAAAATAAATCAAAAAAAAAAAAAAAATTAAAAAACTTGTTATAAAATTCCATTTGATTTTCTTGTTCAATCCATCATTTTTGATGCTCATCAATGAAATTACCTTGAACAAAAAGCAAATTAACAATAATAAAAATATAAAACATAACGAAATTATAGTTAAGCCATTCATTATTAAATTGCCAAAAAAATTATTAAAAACAAAAAAAAAAAATTTTAACCTTCAAGTGTCTAATCTGAGTTTGGAAATGCTTTGATGGACATCATATTTTTTCAATTAAAATCAAAATCAAAAATATTATTATTTATTTACATATATAATAAAATCAATTGAATTTCCAAAAGAAAAATGATAAAACTCAATAAAGAAGGGTAAAAAATAAATAAGTTTTTTTTTTTATTTAAAATAAAAAATAAAAATTAAAATTTCGAAAATTTAACAAAAAAAAAATCAAATAACAGCTGATAATTACGTCAGTCAGTTAATAATATAACATAATAATAGTATTATAGCCTAGTAGGAAGGTCGAATTTTTGAATTATTTTTGGATTAATTTTATTTTTTTTTTTTATTGGATTTTAATTTAAACTTTAAGGTCAAGTTAGAATTTAATTAAATATATATATATATATATATATATATATATAAATCAATATTGTCTATATTTATAGTGACGTATTTGTAGTTTATTACACAGTTATTTAAAATGAATAAAATTGGATTTTATATTAATAAATAAAATCTTACGTATTTATTTCGAATAATAACTTTACCACTACATATTTAAACATAATTTTATAAGAAATATTAAATGTATAAGTAAATTAACTACGTACCTATTTTATATATATAAAAATAATTTCAATTGTTCATACTTTTCATTATAATTACAATTATGTATGTACATATATTAAATAATTTTTCGAAAACATGTATCATTTAGGGTTTTACGGTTTTATATATTATTTTTTAATTAAAAAAAAAAAAAGAAAAACATTATTTAAAATTTAAAAAAAATAAATAAATATGAATAGTTATATTTCTGACTATCTATCATAATCTATCATAATAATTAATTCATATAATATACTGACTGACATAATGGGAAAATTTAATATTTAAATGTTTTTAGACAAAAAAAAAAAAAAATCGCATTTTTTAAATTTAGTTCGTGTTTAATTTCGATTTTTTCTTCTTTCTAATTAAATTAATTTCCATTTTTATATCATCATTCTTTAAAAACATTGAAACAATATACCAGCAATATTTTTTTTTCTTTTATTTATTTATTTATTTTTAAATGATTTTGATTGAATTGAATTGAACAGAATCAATTCGAGTTCATTAACACACTATGTATACACATTCTGAATTAAAAATTCCAAAAAAAACCCAAAATGTCAATCAAATTTTTTTAAAAGCGGAAATTAAAATCACGTTTTTCTATGATGTTAAACCCTCAGGAAATCAATTATAACTCTTTTTTAAAATTTGTTGTATTATTTTTTTTTTTTTTTTTTTTTTTTTTGATAAGAATCAAGAATACACACAATTAAAAAAAAAAAAAATTTAAAAAAATGCTAGCGGTGTCTCAAGGATTATTTAAAAAAAACTAATATTATACCAGATTATAAACATATGTGTACATTAAAATTAAAAAATTTTGACAATTTAGAGGGTAATCAAAAAAAATGTGTACTGTACGTATATGTGTCTTATTATTTAAGAAATTTTTAATGTTCTTGATCGCACATGAACCTTTAATAACTGTTTTTAAAAATTTTATTTTATACTTTTGCATAAAATATCTAAAATAATTAAAAGTAATGTACAATATTGGTAATATAAATTAATTAGAAAATTAAATTTTAGGAAAACGGTAAAATCATTTATAATTAAATCATTTTGTTTTTTTTTTTTTTTTTTTCATATAAATGTAAAACAATTATGTACATTGTGTATTGAATTAAATAGAAAAAAAAAACCTTCTATATTTAAATAAGGCCAATGACTTTTACATTTTACATTATTACAATATTATTACTATAGGTATATAGAAAAATGAAATAAAATATGAATAAAGAAAGATTAATAAACAGATAAACCACAGATCTTTATTCAAATTGCAAATTAAAAAAAAAAAAATAAAATAAAATTTGAATTCACCTTCATTGAAAATGATACATGAATATATGTATGTAATTTCAATCATACAACATTATTTTCTAATTTGTGGTACCTATTTACATTGAAATACTACTTCTCCTAAAAAAAAAAAAAAAAAATTTATTTATTTTATATAAAATAACTACATATATATATTTAAATAAATATAACAAAAACAAAATTAGCTCATTAGCTAAGTTTAAAAATAAAAAAAAAAAAAAAACATTTAAATTTTTTTTTTTAAATAAAAATAAAAAATTGCAATACTTAAGGTTTTTTTTTGCGGTTAAACAAAAGATTTATTACAAGGATTTAATCAATTTTTTTTTTTTTTTTAATTTTAAAATTTTAATAACTTTTAAGTATATTTATTTAAATGATAATTGAGTCATTTTATTTATTTAAAAGAGTAATTAAATATTATTTTACTACTTTATATTCTTAATATCAATTAAAAAAAAAAGAACAAAATTAAAACATTTTTATTAAATAAATTTTTTTTTTTTTTTTTGTAAACTAAACTTTGAAAATAAATATAGACGTTTATACATTAATATATATTAATAATTAAAATGTATATAAGTATTTAATTAAATATTTCAATATAAATATTTAATTATTAAATAAAAAAAAAATGTAATTAAAATATTAATTATAAGTACGTAGGTATATTTAAATATTAAAATTTAACTTTTAAGTATATATATTATACGTACCCGTTCATTGACGTTCCCATTTTTATTACGAATTGACGTACAATTTATATATATAATTTATAAATCAATTCGATTAAATTTAACTTGCAATAGTTTTTGATAATGAAACAATAAATAGTATCTAAAATCGTATAAATTAATATTATACTATAATTAATTTTATAATTAAAATTAAAAAAAAAAAAATAAATTTTAAGTTTATTGAACTTTTAAAATAAAATGAATAAGTTACCTATTAATATTGTTCAAAAGAAAATAATTATTTTTCTTTACGTCATACAATTAACGAGCCCCCCCTTTCTTTTAAATACTTTCTAATAAATATTATAATAGAATTTTTAGTTTTTTTAGCACATTTCCAAAAAAATTTTGAAAAAATGTGCTTATTAGTTTCACTCTGTCCGTCCGTCCGTCCGTCCGTCCGTCCGTCCGTCCGTCCGTCTGTTTACAAAACTTCTACACCGTTAAAGATAGAGAAAAAAAATTTTAACCATAGGTAGGTCTTATAAAAAAAATAATTTTGTGGAACAACTTTTTCATGTAGCCCCCCCCATTACGGAGCTACACCCCCTCAAACTTTGAAAAAGCCCTATTTTTAAATGCATATATCTTATGTTCTGCTTAAGATTTTTTCAATCTGAAAACGTCATTCGACAGGTATTTCTTTTATCTTTGTAAATTAATATCAAAATTATACAATTTTTTTAAATTTAGTATTTAAATTTACCGTTATGTGAAAACCAAATTTTGCATGATTTTTCTACTTTCATAACTCCGGCACGCTTCTAGATACAAGCTTGAAATTTTGAGGCAAGAAAGAACTTTTAGAATTAGTATAAAGTTCCTCAGAAAATTTTTTCGGACCACCCCCTGTTTATGAGCTATTAGGGCTTAAAAATTGAAAATTTGCTATTTTTAAACACCTGTAACTTAGGAACCTGCACACATTTTACTTTTGCAAGATGTAAAAATTAAAGCTACAATAATATATTTTTACGTGTGTGAAAGGTTTATTTTAATTGTAAAGGGTTCCAAAGTTGCAGCTCTTCAAAATTGTAAAAAAGCCCCATTTTCAGATGTATATATCTCGGGCTCTGCGTAATAGTTTTGCAATCTAAAACCGGCAGAAGATCGAAAATTTTATTATCTATACGAAACAATATCAAAATTATGTAATATTATGTAATTTACGATTTAAATTTACCGTTATGTGAAAACCACATTTTGCATGAAATTTCTTTTTTCATAACTCCGGCACCCCTTTAGATAGGAACCTGAAATTTTGAGACAAGAAAGAACTTTTAGAATTAGTATAAGTTTCCTCAGAAAATTTTTTGGTAACGCCCCCTCTTTAAGAGTTATTACGCCTCAAAAATTGAAAATTTGCTATTTTTAGACACCTGTAACTTAGGCACCTGTAAAAATTTTTCTTCGGCAAGACATGAAAATGAAAGCTACAATAATATATTTTTACGTGCGTGAAAGGTTTATTTTAGTTGTAAAGGGTTCCGGACTTACGGCCCCTCAAAATCTCAAAAATGTCCTATTTTCAAGTTTTTTCTTATTACATGAAATTTTCAAATTTTTGTGTAAGTCACACTTCTAAACAATTTGTATTGAGTTTTGGAAATGTGCGCTTTTAAAAACCGTTGGTTTACATTCTACCTTGTTTTTTTTTGATTTTCTTAAGCATTCTATTAAAATATTTTATAATTAATACAAACTCACACTATTTTTCAGTTTATCTAATTGAAATGAATTATAAATTTATTGTAACATTAGAATTAATTGAAGTTTAAGATTTCAAAAATGATTATTTTATTTTTTTATCATTAGTATTCAAAATAAATTCAATTCGCCGAGAAATTTTATTTTCTCAATAAAATCTTCAATAAAAATTTTAAAACACATTTTCAAAATCAACGATTTATTTAAAATAATTAATATGAATTCGCTGTATAAGAATAAGAATAAATTCATTTTGATTAAATAAAACTTTATTGAAACTTGATTCTTTGTAATTTGATATAAATGTATTAGCGGCAGTTAAACAATTAATTCGCCTTGCACAATTTTCTCATATTATTTTATATATATATATATATATGTATATATAATAATTCATTTTATTTTGCGCAAATAGAAAACAATTAATTTCGTCGTTTAAAAAAAAAAGAAAAAATTTACTTATTAATGAAAATGAATCCATTTTTCCCCATATGCATAGGCCATAGATGATCTATTAAATGACCTCGTTTTAAATTGCAATTAAGCAAAAAAAAAAAAAAAAAAAAACAAAATGAAAAAAATAATAAATTTAATATTAAAAAATGATTATATTTTAATTATAAGCATAATTGCATTCATATAAAATCGTTCATTATTGCAAAAAAAAAAAAAAGGATAGAAGTATATACGAATATGTATATAATATACTATAGGTATATATTGTTATTTAGTTCATTGACATGTGCTAGCTTCTTAACATTATAATGTACTATATGTATAGCTTTTTGTTTTATTTTGAAATATTTAAAATCGTATGTTGAAATAAGTGTGTTGAATTTTGTAGAATGTTTTGTATTTGATTTGAGTGGTTTTTATGAAAACAATAAATGATGGTTTTTGCTTTTTTTCTCCTTTTGATTTTCTTTCTTTTCAAATCTGCGAATGACGTCAACAGACGTTTTTTCACTATTGTAATGTACATATATGTAATCTATAAAATATGTTTTAAAGAAAAATTCAATATAAAAGAATAATAATATGAAAGTAGACGTGTTTTGTTTTTATTGTATATTATTATTAAATATACGATTTCTCTTTGTTTTTTTTTTGTTGTTTTTTTGTGAAATTACTTTGGTCTTGCTGATTACCACGTGAATTTTATTTAATGCGGGATATTAAAAAAAAAAACAATAAATAAAGGAAAATCACAATAACAATATACATATATGTACATAAACATATACATATATAATAGTATGTAATGTACTGTATGTACATACTTTATTTGAGTGAAATTCTTTAGATTTTCACTTAAAAAAAAAAAAAATTGTATTGTTTTTTTGTTTTGATCGTTTGATTTTTATTTGATCAGTTAATTTAGGTCAATGTACATACTATACATAATATAACATGATCAATAATAATAATAACAATAATTATCCATTTTTAATGATACATGTATAATGTATGATTGATACATGTGTTTTAAATTTTAAAAATTTGTAAAATCTATTATAACAAGAGATGGATTTGTTTTTTTTTTTTTTATGTACCTATACATTTCTTAAATGTATATTATACTCGTATATGTATATAATATGTATTATAATGCACATGTATAAAATACAAATTTGAACAAAGAAAATTTGTATTCAAAACAAAATTTAAAAGATGTTAATTTCTATATACATTTATTTTATATAATATGGAAGCAAAAATACAATAATTTTATATTTTTTTTGTTTTTTCTTCAATAAAATTTAAAATAAAAAAATAAAATAAAAATATAGATACTGTGTTGTACACAACATGAATGTAAAATTATTGACGGCGTTTGACGTCAATACGGAGTTATTTTTCTTATTTTTTTTTTTTAACATTTAATTTTAACGTCTTTTTTTCTGCTCATTTTATTTAAGTTTAGTTTTTTTTTTTCACGAAAAAGAAAAAAAATTATAAGATAAATATTAAAAACATATATGTATATACACAAGATATATAAATATATATATATATATAGGTATATAAGTATCTAGATCTACATAAGATTATAACGATATATGTTAAAAAAGTTTTTGATTTAATATTAGAGTAGGTGTGCAGGTAGTTTACAATGTATCTATAAATAGGTGTTAAACAATTCAAAGGTTATCCACAAATCAAAATATGTATAAGTAATATAATAAGTTTGGATTAAGTTTATTTAGTTTTTAAGGATTTAAATGAAGAGTTTCCAAAAAAAAAAAATTAAATCAATCTGAGATTCCTCTGAGTTTTTAAAAGAAAAGAAAGCTCTATGTCGAGGAAAGAAATCTCCATCTGATATTGCTTTCTTTTTTTTTTGCCAGTTTTACTCTTATAAAGTGTACTCACGAAGAGTACATAGAAGTCACGAAGTCACATATTTATTTATATTGATTTAAGGGTCAATTTTTCGGTCATTAATCATTATATTCACTAAGCCGTTAATTATTCCGCTGCAGCTATTGTACCTATAAAAATTAAAAAATTTTAATATTATAGTTATATGTGCGCCATCTATTATCTTATAAGTATTTCTGATACTGCTTGCTATACGAAAACTTTCTAATGCGTATGCCACTGAAACTAAGTTGAAGAAAAAACATTTAATAGTTTCTTTTTGATTATTATATGTATTAAGAAAAATTTTTTAATTTAAAATCATCACTTATTTAAGTACAAGTTCTTTTTTCTTTTCTTTTTTTTTTTTTTTTTTTGATCTAAAACTTAAACAAAAAAAAGTATTTAAAAATCACTTAGTTTAGTGTACTTTAAAAATGTAAAATCATTAACAACGAATGTTATTATTTACCGCTAAAAAAAGAACTTTTCATTTATGTATCTATATACTTTTTTTTATACTATTTATTAAATATATTGTTACTCTTGTATGTATAATATTAATATTTACCTATTCGATAATGACAATGTTAAATTATTTTTTTTAAAAATAAATTTTAACAATAATTATATTTTTATTTAAGATTATCTAATTTTTTGTTCTAATGAATTTAATTAAATTGACAAAAATAATTTCTACTATGTAGGATATTATTATGTATAAATAATATATGTATATTCCAATATATAAGTATAGTTAAAAAAAATCACACTTTTATTTTGTTTATTAAAAACAAATTATTACTTAACACTTAATTTTTAATTTTATTTCTAAAAAATAAAAAAAAAATGGTATTTTTAGATTTCTGCACTTTCACATCGAGCTGAAGCTTTAAATCATTTTAAGTTTATAAAATATTTTTTAAGCTTCTTTAATTTAAATTTATAAAATTTAATTAATTTTTTTAAATTAATCAACAAAATCCTTTAAAATAATCAGAAACTATTAAAAATATGTTAATGGTGAATCCAATGTTGTGATGATTAAGGCACCGGTTATAATTAATAGGTACTATCGAATAATATCATACAATATTATCATACAATATATTATAATAAAGATATATTATAATCAGATATAGGTATATAAATGAAAAATAATTCTTGTATAAAATAATAGATGGCGCAAAAAATAAAAATATTTTTGTTTCATAATCTTGTACAATAGCTATATCCGAGTACAATTAACACCTTAGTAAAACTAATAAATTCAGAAACTGAAGCTTAGTCAAATATATGACTATGAAACGACTTAGTGGATAACCTAAACTTCTTATAGAAGGGGAAAGGAAAAGATAATTGTACATTTGCTATTCCCATTATAACTGATAAAATAAGTCTTTGAATCACTAAATAATCCATGACTTGACGACTATCAAATATTCTATACAATTTAGTTCAACAAAAAAATTTAATTTAATTTATTAACCTAATCTATAAATTAAACTATAGATGCTATAGATAAGGTGATTACTTTTTCTTGCAATAATAAACTTTTTAATTTATCCCATTGATATTTTAGTACATGTACAATATTTTATATCATTAATTTCATTTTTATTGTTTTAGTAAATAAATCTTATTAATTCTTAACATGAAAACAAAAAAATTTATGTCACGGTTTTGTAATTTTTTATTTACTTTTTAATGTTTTTTTTTTTTTTATTTTATATGTACTGTAGTAAATTGTGATATTTAAAATGAAATTTTTCAGTTGATCACCTTATTTTATTTAATTTTATATTTTATAAAACATGATTTTGCTTACGTTTGAATTCATTTACTTTACTAGAAGGTATAGGTGTATATATACGTACATATATACAAAATGCAATTTCAATTACATTTTTTTTTTTTTTTTTTTTGTAAATGAGGTAAAAGAAATAAATTTAAATTATAAATAAAAAATAATTACAAAAAAAAAAAAAAAAATATTAGAAATCTAAACAACAAAATTAATTATTATTTAATATCTGAACTTTATTTTTGTATTTATGTATTTTTTTTTTTTATTTCTTAAGCACAGTGTACTTCTGTTATTATTTGAACCGGTGTTTTAAAGTATAAAATACAAAAAAAAAAAAAAAAAACAAAAAAGAATCAATTGACGTCATTTACCATTCCTTTTTCGTTGTTCTTGTTTTAATAAGTAGGACAAATATTGAAATAACCATACATACATTTATATTTATATAAAATACCATTGCAATAATTTAAAAAATTATTATAAAAAAAAAAAAATTAATAATACAAAACAAAAACACCGTACCTACAACATTTATAACCGTTATTAATAGTAAAACGGTAAAACTTTGTTTATATTGTATATGGAAATGCTAAACCTAAAAATAGAACTTTCTTTCAATAAATATTTTGGACTATTACAGTTTCATTATTTATTAATATTTTATTTGTTTTTGTTTTGATTAAAAACCAAATACTAAAACCTTGATTTGTGTTAATAATTATAATTATGATGCAAAATATTTACGTAAAACCTTATAAAACAACGTAAATCGAAATAATTTTTTGCTATATATATAGGTACATATATAATTATTTTTATTTGAAATTAAAACAGAATATTAATGAAATTTCTAGAATGAATAAAAATTAAAATGTAATCTGATTTATTTATAATAAGATTATATTATTTATTATTTAATCTGTTGTATATAAATATGTAGTATGTACATATGTAAATAAATTTTTAAATTTTTAAGTAGTGTATGTTAAATATAATCATTACTAATTTTTTTTAAATATATAAATAATATTGTAATATAATTTCTCTTTTATTAGACACACCCTTCATATTATAATCATATGGCACGTGTAATACAAATTTCTTATTTAATATACAAAATAATATTAAATTAATGTTCACCGTTTATTTAATCAATAAATTTATTTTAATGTTTTGTCTACTTGTATATATATTAATTATATCTATTATAATGAAATTTTCTTATAGATGTATTATTATAGGATTAATTACTTTTTTTTTTTATTTATTTTATAAATATTAACTTGTATATATATATATGTATATAAAACCAGTATTTTAAATATTAATTAGGTATATTAAATACAAATATTAAAACATAAATAAAAACAATATTTAAAAAAAAAAAAAAAAATTAAAAATAAAAAAAAAAACAAAATCGAATTATTGACGTCAATTCAAAATAAAAAAAAATTCTGCTTGTTGGTAACACCAAAGTTTCTTTTTTTTTTTTCCTTCTTTTTTTCATTATATCTTTTGTACCTGGACTTTAAAAGTTATGGTTATTAAACTCTGTTAAAAAAATTATAGGTATTTAGGTATATTAGGTACAAGTAGGTATATTATAAATATTATAATATTTTAAACAAAATGTGTATATTAATTATATATGGATAAAATAAAAATAAATGAAATTAAGTGAATGAATTTATTTTACAAATTTGAAATTTTATAATAAAAGAAAAAAAAAAATTGTTCAGAAAAAAAATAATAGTCACTAATCGTTATTATATACTTTATCGCTTATCATTTCTATATATTTTTATAACTCCTTCTCCTTTTCAAATAATCATTTTTTCATAACCATAACATTCTTCTTCCAATCCAAATTTTCAGTCTTAGATTAGCTTTAATTTTATATTTTTTTTTCGCTTTATCATTTTTATTATGCCTTTTTTTCAATTTAATTTTTGTTTGATGTTTACCCTAACTTACTGCCTTTCTGCCCTTACTGACAATCTACCAGAAAATAAAACAATAACCATAATATATGTATTTTTCTATAACTCTAAAGAAATAATGTAACCAACTGTTTAACTGTTAACCAACTGTTTGAAAATCTAAACAAAACTTTAAAATTTTAAGTCTTTTACGAAATTTAAGACAGTTCTGGTTTTACTTTTTTTTTTTTTTCAATAAATATTAAAAAACATAAAATTCACCTAAACCTAAAGTCAAAAAAAAAAAACAATTTATTACTTTATTACTTTTAATTTAATGATAATTATAATTTAAATATTAAATTTTGATGATTATTTTTATTATCACACTTAACGTCACTTTTTTTTGTTTTTTTTTTTTTTTTTTGATAAGATTTAAAATCAATTTAAAAAAAAAAAAAATTCAATACACAATATAAATATAAAAATAGATTCTCAGACTCTGAAACTCTTTTAATATAATCGTAAAAGTAAATAAAAAAAAAAAAAATTTACGTTTATTAATGAAATAAAAAAAAAAAAAACCCGATTTTAAAATTTATTCATTATTGTAAGTATATATATATATATATATATATATATATGCATATATATACATATACTTATATCTACGTAGCTGTTTAAGAAATTCCCTCTATTATAAAATTCTTTTGAATGGAATTTTCCATAAGAAGTGATATAAAATTTCTACCTTAATTATTTAAACTCATTGTAATAAAAGATCGAACCATTTTTTTTTTTTTTTATTTTTTTTTTTTATTTAAATTTATAGTGCGGATTAATATATGATTAGGTTCAAATGAATAAAAAAAAAAAATTAATATAGAAATATTTAATTCGGAAAATAAAAGAAGATTTGTTAAAGAAGAAGCTTTAAATAACGTACTAAATTATATACTAATTTAATAATTAAAATGTACTTACATCATAAAGGGGCTTGAATTGATCATCATCAGTTACAGCATCAATTTAATAATTAAAATTAATTTAAATGGATCAGTTCTCTTTTGTACAATGTTTATTATATTAATCATGGAAATGAGTTATCGTCGGAGTTAAAGTCCCACAAACTCATAAAGGACTCGTGTTCGTTTCACTCCTCTGTAGTGTCTTTCGATGATTCCCATCTCCCCTAGCAAAAACAAAAAATAACAAATCTTAAGTTTTTACTGTTTTCAATAAAAAAAAAAAAAAATACGTAAATATCCTTTTTGTTGCCTCCTTTCTTTTTTTGGCAGCATCCACTAAGACATTTCAATCGAACCCTTTTTTTAACTCTCATTTTAGGATTTTATATATATAACTATATATATATATAATATGTCAGCATAATATTTTGTTAATCCTCATCAGTATGGAAGAATGGAACTTTTTCACAAGATGCTGTTTGGCACATAAATTCCTTATGCGGTTTCCATTCAAGGGTCATACTGTCTATATATTACACTGTTGTTTTTAAAATGTGTATCTCATGTTTATTATGCGCCTATAATTAGGCTTCTTATTTATTGTTATCTGTTAGAGAACAATCAATTGTAATCATTATCGGGAAGAAGACTTTAAATGCGTATAATATTATTTATATATAGCCGTTTGTGAATGAATATATCTTTTTAAATATTAACGTTTTTTTTTTTTTTTATTGTATGCATATTAAATTTTATCACAATTTTGCGCACAAAATAAAAAATTTTGATTTAATTATATTTATTAAATTTTTCAAAATTAATTAAAAGGTATGTATTTGTTTTTTTACGTGATTTTTATGACGTCAACGAAAAGAAACAAAAAAAGAAACAAAAAAAAAAAAAAACAATTTTTAAATAATAACAAAACAATAAAGAAATTAAACAAAAACAATATTTTTCACCTTCATAATAAATTTTTATTGATTTTAAATCAAATTTTTTCTATGTACCTATTATAGTTTAAAATTGTACATTTTATAAATATTTACAATAGTACAAAATTTGTTTACAATTTTTACTTATAATGAGAATAAAAGGTATCTATGATATAAATATATAGATACTATCTACAGATATAAATCATCGATCAAAACAAAAATTAATAATTTAAAATAACTGCAAATGTAAGTTTTATATGGAATTCTATAATATAAATAGATATTTAATTTTTTTTTTTTTTTTAATATTAATATAATTTCTTTCTAATATAAACAATTATTTTTTTTTTTTTGTTTTGTTTAGTTTTTATTTTCTTGGATAATTTTTTATTTTGTAATAAATTAAAAAAAAAAAAAATTTAGTAATAACTTTGAATGATTCATGAAGACACATGTAGAACGAATTTCAAATAGTATTTTTATTTTTTTTTTTGTAAAATTTCTACCGGAAACTGATAAAAAAGAAATTAAATAGGTAAGCATTTTTAAATTGAAAATGTAAAAATTGGGAAAGTTTTATTTTAATGGATATTTAAAAATGAATTACATTTACTTATAAATTTTAATTTAATTTAAATACCTATATAAGAAAAATTTTTTAAATTAAAAATGAATAATTGAAATGCTAAGAAATTATCAAGAAATCATAAATAAATAAATAAATCAAAAAAATAAAATAATAATACCTTCTAAGTCGGATATCCTATTTAAAATATTTTAAAAATAAGAATTTTTAAAATTATCTTCACTTAAAGTGAACATTTTATATTATTGGTAATTGTTTTACTCATTTCTTTAAACTTGAGTTTGAATAGTTTTAAAAATCTATATAAAACAAACAATCACTTCAATCAATGGCACCGCTCAGTTAAGTAAAGCAATTTAAATTTATTAAATCGCTTTAAACAATTTTTTTTATAAGCGCTGCAATTCATTGATTGCCTTATTCATCTGAATGCAGCCAAACATCTTAAAAAGATTATCTGTTCATCTTAAAAATAAATCTATAGATATTATATATACTCTAACTCTTTAAATTCAATAAATGCCTATATTATTCCCTTTTGTTACTTTAAAAAGAAGTAAAAGTTATCTTAAATTGGATTCACGTGAATTAAATATTTTTTATTTTTAAACAAAGAAAATAATTTACAAAAAAAAAAAAACACTTTAAAAATTGTGTTAATTATTTAAACAAATTGAAATATAAGTTTTTATATCATTGTAGATATATTTGCCTTTGTAACAATGTAATATTTTTTTTTTTGTTTTATTATAGAAAGTTTTAAAAATATGTGTACACATTTCAAAATTGTTTAAACAGATTGTTAATATCAAATAAAAAAAAAATTCAAGTAATTTCAAATGTGTTATATTATATATAAGTAATATATAAAATTAATGGAATATCATTAATTTAAAATAACAATAAAATATATGATATTTTAAAACTTGAATACAAGAAATTTCTATTTTACATTCGTATCTAATATATATTGAATATCACTTTAATAATTTTGAAACAAAAATTACATTTTTATTATTCATGATTTTATATTATTTAGATGCCTTACCGCGTACTGGTACTTTCGTTAAACGAAAATCGCATTCGAAAATTTGGAACTTTGAAAATTGAAAATCGCAGCGTTGCGAGCCCAAAATTAATTTGTTTATACAATATAATGCTTACACAGTTAGACACAGTATCAAAATTTTAATTTCGCATTCGCAACCGTATGATTTTCGATTTTCAAAGGTTCCAAATTTTCGAATACAATTTTCGTTTAGCGAAAGTAGCACTACGCGGTAAGTCACCTGTGTTATAATGGTTTTGATTGGTTAGATGTGCCTTCCCCTAAAACTTTCACAGTCTTAAGGAAGATATAACTTATTTATACTTATTTAGTATATGGTTAATTAACCAAAGGTTTAAATTGATAGAAAGAAAAAAAAATATAAAGTAATTGTATGCTAAACATCACACCTCTACGTTAAGAATTAGGCAAAACTATCATAAAATTGCTTGTTTAAAAATTGCCTCTTGAACAAAAAAAATTTTAAATAATTTCTTTTCTAAATGAATGTAATGTATTTATTATACATATATCAATGACCAATATAAAGTTATAGTTCTTTTTTTAAGAATATATTCCGATATTTAATTTTTAAGAACTTATGTTAATGTAAGAGGTGTAAAAATAATTATATAGTTTATTTTAAGGGGAGGTATATAAAATATATACACGTCCTTCCTTATCCGAAAGGAAACTTGGCTGTATCTTTTAAAGATATACACACACCATCCACTTGGCTTTAATATCTTTATAAGATAAAATCAAGTGATTAAAACCAAAAATAAAATAGAAAAAGATTAAGAACCACTGAATTATTCATTATTATAATCTTTTATAATCAAAATTATACATAGCTATTATCTATTATATAATCAAAATTAGAATGTAACGCTTTTCATTTAATTTAATTTTTTTTTTTATTTATTTTTTATTTTAATTTTTTATTTTATTTCAGAAATTCAATAATACCAATAATGAAAATAATGTTATTACTAATAATAATTTTGCTGAACATAATAGAGAATTTATACCACCATTACATAATAAAATGTCATTATTAAAATTTTTTGCAATGTAAGTATTTTTTTTTTTTTACTTTTCTAAATCAATTTAATTCAAAATGAAAACGCTTCAATTTATTAATTCAAAAAAAAAAAAAAATGGGGGCAAAAAAAAAATACTAATAATAATGCAAAAATTTTTAATATAACATTAAATGAAAACATTTAAATATTACATATTTTCATCTTAAAAATAAGATATACATACATAATATATACATTACAATATAATGGTGGTTCATTTTATTAAGGCTTTATAGTAAACAAAAACCTAATTACATATTTTTTTTATTTTTTTTATTTAAATTAAACTATAATTTAAAAAAAAAGGAAGGGTATCTTAAGATCACTGCTTTAAATTCATACTTGAACTAAATTTTATATGTTTTTTTTTTTTTTAATGTGTGTACTGTCAAAATGGATGCATTTTAAAATACTCTAAAAATTTGTATACAGTTTTTGTTCTACATTAATAATTTGCAAAACAAACCCCCCCCCCCCCCCCCCCCCAAACATATTTTAAATTTTTAAATCTAGATCTGGTTCATACATGCAATAAAGTTATTTTTAGCTGTTTATTTCCTTTAAAATATGGTTGTTAAAAAATATGATTAAATTCTTTACATATATATATTTATTGAAATTATAGGATTCATTGGTTGTGGTAAGGGTATGGTTAAATTGTCCAGTTTTAAAAATAAAAATTATATCGTTATTTTTTAAAATCGTATTGCAAATTTCGAAATTATCGACACCACTTTTTGTTTTTTTTTTTTTTTTTGCATTATAATTAAAATTAATCTAGAATTTTTTTTTCTTTTATTTTTTTAATTACCATATAGTAATAAATTAAACAAATAAACAGTCCTTAAAAAAATATCATTTAGAATACAAATAAATTTTAATGAGATTTTAATGAGTAGAATATACGATATTCAACATTTTTCTAATAAATATACATATATATATACTTGTAATGTATATATTAAAATTTATTATACAATATTTTTACATAATAAACGTGAAATGTAATAATAACAAAAAATATTAAATAATAAATCATTTTATTTCAGTTACATGAAAATTCATTAATTATTTTAAATTAAATAATATTTATTAAAATTAATATTTTGTTATTTAATATTATGTAAAAATATGTAATTCGATTTAGTAGTGAAAATTATTTAATTTTTGAAAAATTTTGACTTTTACCAAATTAGTTACACTATAAATATTTAATTTTTTAAGTTGGATAATGGATTCGTACATACTCTAATGTGGAGTATACTTTAAAAATTAATAATCAAGTTAAAAAAAAATTTTTTGGTTAAAAAAAAACATTTAGGTGTTAATTTTGGAAAGTCTACTGGGTTTAGAATTATTTCTACTTTCAGAATTCTAGAAAAAAAGTCACGAAATTATGAGAGTCTATAAAGGGTAGTAGAATTGATATTAAAATTTTTTCTGCCTTCTTTACATTTTATTATTGCCTTCTTTAATTTTTCAAAAAAAAAAATTAAATAAATCTAAAATAAAAAATTTACTTCTTTTCTTAATTTTCCATTTTAATTTCTTCACAACATATCAAATCAACGTCAAAATTACATTTGTCTAAAAAAGTCTAAAATGTTGAAATAATTAAACGCAAAAAAATATTTCTAATAACAAATTTTACAAGTTTTTCTAAAATAGAAAAAATTTCATACCCAAATACTAGAGTTACTATGCTTAAAAAATCGTCCACACGACGCCAATCTTCTTATAAATGGTGTACGGTGTACCACGTACCGAGGAATAAAGCATGACCAGTGTGTTTAAAAAATTTCAGACGCCATTGGATTTCAAGCCAGTTTTTCATATGTTAACTCCATTTTCCGCTTGTCAAACAGAGTTGGTACCATTATTATTAAGTTTTTGGGAAGCAGTAATAGAGACGCATTTTTTAATAAGTACGTATTTAAAACTTTGAAAGTTTCACATATTGGTTTTTCTGGCTCTAATCGTATTTAATACATCAATGAAAGTCTTCTTCTTTTATCTTTAAAGTTATTTCGCCTAGCTTTTAAAATGAAAAACGATTGTTGGAGCCATAAAGTAGTAATTACACGAAAAGGAGAAGTTTAAGAAGAAAAGAGATGTGGGAATTTAGGAAAATACCAAAAAAAAAAATTCCCTTGGTAGTGTCAAATTTTTACTGATTAAATCCACCTCCCGCTTTGGCCATTATAATGGGATAAAACCTCTAACTTCTAAGGCATTATTATGACTAAATATTAGCTGTTATTATATTAATATTCAAATATTCAAGTTTTGATCTTATCAAAAATGACTGACTTCCAAACACTTTAGACCTAAAATAAAAAATATTAATATAACTTTTGCACCATTTAAATTAAAAAAATTTATTAAAATATATTTTTTTTTTTTGAAATTTTATTAAATAAAATAAAATATACGAAATTACATTAAATTAATAATCATTGCAATCACATAATTACATACAATAATAATAATATATTAAATGAATTTGATTTTTCATTCAGTAAAATAATAATGTAATTCGGGACATGTGTACTAAAAAGAAAATTCAATGTACGACCTTTTATAATAAAACAAAAAAAAAAACCTTTACTTTTAATTATTTTTTTTTTTTTTAATTTATGCTTGGTAATCTTTTTTTTTATATTAATAATAATAATAAATCGTAATTAAAAATTATTTAATTTTATCAACTTGATAATGATAATATACAAATTTCAATTCAGCAAAAAGTATATTTAAATAATCTACTTTTAAAGTCACGTGATAAAAAATATGAATAAGTATAAATTTTCTTTTTTTTGTTATTTAATTAACATTAATTGGTATAAAATATAAATATAATGATAACAATGACATTAGATAAGATTATATATTTTGTAATTAATTAATAATTAGAAGTTTATAATATTTAAAAATGTTGTTTAAATAAAAAATAAAAAAAAAAGCAGGTTACCGAACAATAAAATTTACAATGATAAAATAAAGATGTATTATTATCATATTAAAAATAATAAATTATAAAAGAAATAAAATATATAAATAAACAGAATTATTTGTATAAATATTACCAAAATTTTATATATCTATAGTAATTTTTGCTTTAATAGAACCAAAAAACAAAAAAATACCTAATAACTTAAATCTACAAAAAAAAAAAAATATGTATAAGTTTTTATTTAGTAGATAATTATAATTTACAAGTTAATTATATTATAATATATAGGTGCTAAAATAATTTTACTTAATTATAAAATAAACAACCACATATTACTAAATATGCATATACGAACTTTACCAACGAATACATATACATATACATATATATATGAACTTTAAAAATATTCACTGTACCGCGGCATATCTCAATTTAAACACAATCTACTATATAATTGATTTTCAAATAAAGTAACATAGGTTCGATGGAACTTTGTGAATCATAAAAAAATATATGAATATATATACATATATATATACTTATGTATATAAAAATTTTTATAATACAAATAAAACAATTAAATCATATATGTACATTGTACATATAACCAGAACCATAAACATATAAATATATATTCAATATATAAAGAAAAATAATTCTTGTACCAGATTATAGATGGCACACAAAAAATTATTAATATAGTTTTATAATTTTACGATCGAGTAATCACAATTATTTATTCCCGAGACCCGAAGCTAAATCTTAGTTTAATATTAATTACTTAATAAGCAGCTTACTTTAAAGCTGCTTAGCTTTATTAATCCCTTAAATTTTATTCCATTTTTAATCATTTTATATTAAAATTTTGTGCCGAGGACAAAAAAAATAATTTTTATAAGTATAATACGTATAGAATATATTTTTGATCTCTTTTAAAAGTTTAAAATCATATTTTTTTTTAAAATAATTTTTAATAAAATACAAAATATGTATAAATATAATTATTTTTGTACATATATACGGGTAAATCATTTTATATATAATTATAATACATATATATATTTTTATTTATTTATAAATAATTATTACTTTCATGTTATACTTAATAACCACTGTTTAACCAACTGTTTAACCAACTACTTAACCTAGCAAAACATTTGCGTAGATAGTTATATGGTATACGTGATTTTCTAAACAAAATCAAAGTTATTTTTAACTCTTTATATTTTGTTATTGTTTACATTTTTTAAAAACAATTTTTTTTTTTTTTATATAATTCCTTTGACATTTATTTTAATGTTATCTTTATATATACATATACATAGATATATAAATATACATTTTGTTTTCAATTTAACTTTAGATAATTTAAAAAAAATTGTTAAATAATATAATGTGTAATAAGTTACCCTTTTTAATTTATTATATAGCTACCAATATCATATTATTCTTACAGTTCAACAATTTTCTAAGTTCAATATAGTTCAATTGATAAATAAAAATGTTAATTTAAAGTTTTTAACCTATATATATACATTTTATTATAGGATAAAAAACAAACAAAAAAAAAAAAAAAAACAACGTCAATAACGCACTTATTTAAATCACTTTTTGAATTTATATTAATTTTTTTACTTTTCAATATCATAAAGTCTACTGTAGTTTTAGAAAAGTCAATTTCTATTTATGATATTTCCGAATCTATCGCAACTAGCATTTGACACTTCTTTTCTTAAATTTTTATTAGTCTTTTAGTGCGAATATCTAATTGTAGTCGAGAGTACACTAAAAATTTAACATATTATTTTTAAATGCCCGATCAGTCAAATTAGTGCGATATTTTTCAAATACACTAAAAATTTTTCGGAGTTTTTCGGAATTAATTAAGTGCAATTAACTATAGTATTTAGTGAGAAATATGAAGTGGGATAGATTCGGAAACAGCAGTCCAAAACTAAGGCTGTGTCCGAAACTATCGGACTTTGCACTAAATACTATCTAATTGCACTAAATTAATTCCGAAAAACTCCGAACTCAAAAATAGTGCACTAAATTGTCTGATCACACTTGATTATCTATCAATTTTTTAGTGTATCTACACTCGACTACACTAAATGTTCGCCCTAAGAGTTATAAACTTAGTAACAAGTTAGAAAAGAGTATAAAGTGTCTAGTGCTACTGCGATAGATTCGCAATTTCCGAAAAAAAAAAATAAAATATAAAATTTTATAAAATAATTCTAATAATACAGACAACAAATTTGGAATCTTTAATAAAAAATATTTTAAAATATATACATATGTAAATATTTGAGATAAATGATAACATGTCATGTATGCCTTTTAGATTTATATTACATTATAGTTGAAGAAAAATATTTATAATATTATAAACTAAAATATAATATGTAATTATTCAAGGCATTAAAGAACAATAAATTTAATTTTCATTAATTTTATAAGAACGTAATATTAAATATTTACATTATAATAAATTTATCTTACTTAAATGATGAACATAAATCAATCATAAAATCCAGAAAAAATTTAATATTAAAACTTTTTAAATTAAAATATTTATATTTATTTTATTTTTTTTTTTTTTAATTAAAATATTTATTTAAGTTTAATTAATTTAATTTAGCAAAAAAAAAAAAAAGAAAACATTATTTAATATTTGAAATTTAGTTGAATTATCATTTTAAGCCGTACATGTACAGATTTTATTACTGCAGATACATAATATGTATATAACTCGTACTAAATACATGGTAAAAAAAATCAGTTCAGTTCTAAAGTCATTAAACATATGTGAAAATTTATTTGATTTTTAAAAAAAAAAATGTCTGGATATTAAAAGTTTTTTATTTAATTTTTTTTGTTTTTAATTATATACCTAATTAATATTTTAATTAAAATGGCAATATCATGTCACATAATAATTATCAAATATACTGTTATATGTATGTAGCAATAAATTTGATTGTTTTTTTTTATCTACATTATATTTTTTATTCATAACAAGGTTACAAGTTTTTTTTTTTTCTTTTTTATTAGCTTTTTTGTTTTTTTTTTTTTTTTAAACAATAACAGTTTTACTTTTTTATTCTAAAAATTCATTCATTTTTTGATATCATGCATATATACTTTCGTAGTTATATACTTTCAGTACTTAAAAAAAAAAAATTAATGTAGGTACTTTGACTAAATAATAGTACAATCTATATAATTAGTTTGGCTGCATAACAAAATATTATAAAAATTTGAAGTGCTAAACTTAATATAAATTTATTTATTTAAATAAACAAAGTACTTAAGATATACCTTTTAAATCCCTATATATTATCTATACTTATATTTCTGTTGATATTAAAAAAAAAAAAAAAAATAAATAAAAATTAAAAATTAGATATTAAATTTCATAAACGTGATATTTTTTTTATGATGTTATAATTTACCTTGTTTTTTTTTTTTGTGTAATTATTTGTATTACATAAAAATAATATAAATATATAATTATGTACTATGTATATAGGTATATATATTAGGCTATTCTAGATATTTTTATTCACTATAATAATACCTATATGAAATGATTCAAGTTTCAAAAACTGAAATTGAGAATTAATTTTTTCAACAAAAACAAAAAAAAACAAAAAAACAAGAAATAAATAAATAAATAAACAAAAATATTAATGCAACAACATTTTCTTTATTCCTTAAATGCAAATTTTACAGAAATTTATGAGGGAAAAAAAGAAAAAAAAAAAATGGTTATTACATTACAATATAGGTAAAAACGAAACGAAAAAAAAAAAAAATACAATGAATTAAACATACCTTTTTTTTTTTTTTTTTTAAATTATCAAACGAAAAGTTTGCAGTAACAACTAGATAGTGTTAAGGTTTACAATTTCCTACAGAATATTAAATTCAAAAAAAAAAAAATATTCTCAAAAATATAATCTTTTAAAAATTCATACATAATGTTTCAATATTAAAAATAATGTTTCACTATACTAAAAATAAAAGTTTTTTTTAAAATAATGTTTAAGTACTAAAAATACAGGTTTCGAAAAAATAATGTTTCAGTACTAAAAATAAAAGTTCAATATATATGTATAATGTATAAGTACTAAAAATACAGGTTTCGAAAAAATAATGTTTCAGTACTAAAAATAAAAGTTCAATATATATGTATAATGTATAAGTACTAAAAATAAAGGTTTTTAAAAATAATTGTTCAGTACTAAAAATAAAAGTTTTTAATTAATATAATGTTTTAGTACTAAAAATAAAGATTTTTAATTAATATCATGTTTTAGTATTAAATATAAGAACAAAAAAAGAATAAAAATAAAAAAAAAAATGGTATCTATAAAGGTAGGATAATAATTTTTTGGATTTTAAGCTAAACTTGTACAAAATATCTAAAATAAAAAAAAATAAAAAAATTAACTAATTAATAAATTTTAATAAAATATTGAAAAATATTCAATAAACATTATATAACTTTTCTTTTTTTTTATCAAATTTCAAAATATAAATTCATTAAATAAATTTAAATTAAAAATTTTTCCGCTCTAAATAATATTGCGCAAAAAAAATAAAAAATAAAAGAAAGATAACATACATCATATTTATCACAAAATGTGTAAAATCAATAAATTAAAATTCTATTAATAGGTAATACCTTATTTATTTATTTTTTTTAAATTTGTAAATTGCTGTGGTTAAAATTTTTTAAATTTTTTATTGTTTTTTTTTTTTTTTTTTTTGCCCCCTAAAACAAATACTGTATATATCGTAAATATGTGTACACACATCCAAACACACAACATATTATATTATTAATTATATTAATTGTTTAAATAAAAATTAAAGAAAATTTTCTTAAAACATTTTTTTATTTTATTTTTTTTTTTTTTTTAAATTAAAATTTTTTTTTATGGTTCTAGTATAATTTAAATAGACCGAAAAAAAAATAAAAACAATAAAATTTTAATTATTTTTATTTCTAAAACCAACTGGTTAGAATTTACGAACTAATAAAAATTAAACCATTAAAACCATTGATAAAATATACTTGTATAGGTATACATATATGTATTTATATTATATAAATAAAGTAATATTTCATTAAATTGATTATTTACATTTAATTTATACGTTTAAATGATTGTTTTTTTTTTTTGCAAATATAATTTATTTTCATTTCAAAATTTAATTTATAGAATTTTTTGTTTTTGTTGAAAAGAAGTTATAAAAATAATTAGGGGGAAAAAAAAAAGTATTGGATATTGGTAAAATATATATGTTTAGGTTTGGAAATAATGAATATTTGTTTTTTTTTTTTTTTTTTTTTTTTTTTTATAAAATGTGAAAAAGAATTTTATTATTTAGATAATGGAAAAACAAAAAAAAAAAATTTTTATTTGAATTTTCACAAATTCTAATTAATTATTAAATGAAAAAAAAAAATATATATAATTAATGAGCAATAATTATATTTTCTATTATTAAATTATTTAATTTACTGGTAAATTAATTTTGATTTAAAAGTTTACAGAAAAGAAATTTTTTTTTAAATATAATTAAATTAAATAATAATTAAATTGTATGAATTTTTCTGATGCGTGACAAAATAACTAGAAGAAAAAAAACTTTTTTTTTTTTTTTAATTAGTATTAATCATTTCCTTAAACAAAAATATTTAAAATAATTATGTTAGTTATAGAAATAGTAAGAGTTGACCTTTAAAATAATATTAAAAAAAAAAAAAAAAAAATTTAAAAATATGGTCAGTTAAAAAAACAAAAAAAAACAAAATATAATCGAAAGTTTAAAATCGAAAAGTTAAAATTTATTTATATTTAATCAATTTTTTGAAAATAATTTCATTATTTTTTTTTATTAATATATAAAAGAAAAAAAAAATATCTACTTAAATTTAAAAAGAATAATTTTATTAAAAATAATAAAGATGAGGCGGAATTGATTCCGAAACTTAATTTATATTAATTTAATGCATATTTTTTTTTTTACTTTTATTAATAAAAAATAATAATCAATATTAATAAATTTTGCATTTTTATTAATAAATTTTATTTATAGTTTATTATCCATTTATATACTTAGTATAGATAATAAATATGGATACTAAGCTTTATACTTATCATTTCCTGATTTTTAATTTTTCATTAATTTTTTCAAATATATATGCAGTTTATATACTTTTTTTTTTATTTATTTTTAAAATAAAAATCATTGAAAATTTCAATTTAGTGGGTGTGTGTTTTTTATATAATTATTTTTCAATATCATAATAACATCTTAAGATTCTTTGTTTTTTTTTTTGTATTTTTGTATTTTTGTTAAGTGAATATTTTAAAATATGAAATATGTATATTATATACATTTAAAAAACTGGTCAAGCTTAACTTATATATATTTAAAAGAAAAATATTGATGCATTAATATAAAATATAAAAGAAAATATATAATGATGCATTCAAGGCTTAATCATAATATTTTAAGGAATTTAAATAAACAAAAAAAAAAAAAACAAAAAAAAATCACATAATTATTGATATTTTATTATAAAAAAAAAAAAAAGAAATAAAAAACCAATAAAATATTTAAGAAATTTGTCATTAATTTAAATTTTTCTTTTTATTTACAGAATGCTTTAGAATTAAGTGCACCTGCCTCACCTGTATTATTACAACATGGTAATAATAATAAACCAAAAGGATGGGTTCAATTATCAGGACATCCGGAAAGGTAAATAGTCAAATTTTAATTTTTTTTTTTAATGAAAATATATGTATACTTTATTTTAAGCATTAAATTTGAAATTTTAAATGAGTCCATATATAATATAATTACAATTGTAAGATATTTTTAATGTTTTATAAAGAAAATAAATTAAAAAATATTGGAATGTGACAAATTAATACATATATAAAAGTGACTTAAGTGAATCTCAGTTTTGTACATAATTATATGAATTGTATATATGGTATGAATTGTACGAAAAATAGTACGTGCATTTTTAGATACACATATAATATACCCAATATATCTTGTTAAAATTGTGATATTGTGCCATCAAATTAAAACTGGAATTCATACTATAGAATTTTCTATTCTATTCTAAGTCGGAATATTAAATGACATATTCCATGGTTATTTAGTTTTTTTTTGTATACAAACAAAATTAAAAGGTATACATGATTTGAACTCCAATTCAATGATAAATTGTAGTGATAAATATCATAAGTTTAAGATAATATGAATGATAGCTATTGCACTAAATTTTAACTATATTATCCTATTAAAACAATTTACTTTAGTAAAATTTCATACATATACCGATACCGTATACCGTACTATAGTTACGCCCAAGTATATAATATAGGTATAGGTAAGGTGTTGATCTTCACGATGCTTCGTGAAGGCTTCAATTAGCACTAGATTGCGGTATTTTGATCCCACTTCCCTCACGTGACTTGTGTTTTGTAGTTGTTATCGGTTTTGTATCCAACCCGACAAATTCAAATACCAAATCAATTCATTGATTTTGTGTTTGGGAAGTTCGCTAAGGTTGTGGTAGAACGGTATGCCGAGTGAGAGAAAGTTTGACTAGTTAGGACCGGACATTTGCAAAAAAGTGCTCAAGGTTTTCAAGTATATACCATTAGTTCAATTTCAATGTTGCTATAATAATCAATTCGACTAAAAACTAATATCATATATCTGTTAATATCGTATAATATTTGTTTAAAGATTGAAAATTATTAAAAAATCAATTATTTCTAAAATATATATTCATAAAAAAATAATTATTATAAAAAGAAATAAAATAATAATTTATCTCATATTAAAAATTATAAAACAAAAAAAACATACATTTTTATCAATTTTTTATACAATAATAAATTTGTTTTGTTTTTTTAATTCTTTTTGATAAAAAAATATTAATAAAAAACAACAAAAATTACGATATTTAAAAAAAAAAAACATATGGTGGGTTGATTCAATGGATTACAAAATATTTTTTTTTACAGGGGATGATGATGTTGATGTTTATTAAAACTTAAATGATTTTTATTTTCTCCCAATTAATTCATTTCGTTTCCAAGTCACGTGAAAATAAAAGATACAATAAATTTTGTAACCTAACCACCACTTAAAAAAATTTTATCTGTTTTGTTTTTGTTTTTTTTTTTTGGAAATGTATATATTAATTCTGTTTTTCAACAATTGGTAAAAAATCTTACATTCATTTTCACATTATATTTAGAATTTATTTAAAAAAAACTGTTTTTTTTTAGTGCATTTCTCTGCCACATAGATGTGAACAGGAAATTGCACAGCCTTTCCTTTTCAGGCGTAAGGGGGAATAACTCTTACGACGTGTGTGGGATTCGAACCCACACTCTCTCGGTGTTTACAGCATGTTTTATACTCTATCGACTAGCCACCGAGGCCTCTTTATAAACTTTATTAGTATATTAAAAATTCCCAATTGAAGTGCGTATCGTAGGATTAATCTTAAGAGAATTAGCAATCCTAATATCCTGATTGTTTTTCACATAAATATTGGTATCTGTTATTTAAATTTTTAAAACTTCTTTATAGGATTGTGTATAGTCTTATAATCTTATGAAATTTTGATTGGGACATCACTGAAAATTAAAACATATCTTTTCTAATAGAATTTAAAAGATATATTCATATATTTATAAATTGTCAGTAAATAATAATTAATTTATATTAAAATTAAATGAAAATTAATTGAATATAACATTGCCAATACAATAATAAAGTTATATATAGTTTTTTTTTTCTATTGCGAAATGCTTAAAATAAGTTTTTGTTTTTTTATTTTAATTTAATATTCACAAATAATACTAAATTTTTTTTTTTTTTTAATTTTCAGTATTGTACCAACAGCAACTGGTATAGTCCGAAAACGTATACCATCTTTAGATGATAATGAATTAAAAGCATATCAAGCAATTGAATCAGATCCATATGCATTAAATTTAGCTCCAGAATTTTATGGTGTACATAAAATTAATGGTGAATATTATTTAGAATTACAAGATTTATTAGTTGGTTTTAAAGATCCAAATGTTATGGATATTAAAATGGGTTGTAGAACATTTTCTGAGACTGAAGTAACAAATCATACATTACGTTCAGATTTATATAAAAAAATGATATCTGTTGATCAAAATGCACCAACACAAGATGAACATAATAATAAAGCAATAACAAAATTACGTTATATGCAATTTCGTGAAGAAATGTCATCATCACATACAAAAGGTTTTAGAATTGAAGCATTAAAAATATGTGGTAATAAACCAATTAAAGATTTAAAAACAGTAAGAAGTTCAAGTGAAATTGAAATAACAATAAGTAATTTTTTAAATGGTAAAAAAACAGTATGTCGTGATTTATTAAAACGTTTAAAATTAATGCGTTCATCAATGGAAAAATCTGAATTTTTTAAAACACATGAAATTGTTGGTTCAAGTATTTTTATTGTATACGATGACGAAAAATGTAATGTATGGTTAATTGATTTTGCAAAAGCTAAACAATTACCAAAAGGTTTTAAAATTGATCATAGAAAACCATGGTTACCAGGTAATAAAGAAGAAGGTTTATTAAAAGGAATGGATGAATTAATAAAAGTTTTTGAAGATATTTATGAAAGCAGTTGAATTAAATATATATAATATTAAATTTAAAAATATTTTGTTGAAAGTTATTTATTTGAATTGAAGAAAAAAAAAAAAAAAGAAAAGGAATTTTTTTTTTTTTTTGGTCAAAAAACAATTTGAAAGAAAAAATAAATATATTCTAAAAAATTTATTGGATTTAGAATTCAAAATAAAAGGACTTTTTGAAGAAAAGTCGCTTAAAAAAGATTTGTTTTTTTAAAGGAATGGATATATAAATTTTATATCTATAAAATTTAATATCCTTGTTTTGTATTAAAGAGAATTTTTTTTTTTTTGTTGTCATAAAATGAAAAAGGAAATAAAATTAAATAATAATTTTTATTAAAAAAAAATTTAACTTAATGTTTAAAATTATATATCTAAACAAGACTAAAATTATCTTAAGATAGAAAACACAAAAAAAAAAAAAAATATAAGAATCTCCTTAATAATTTAATAAATCCAAAATATTAATAATATAAAATGTATGTACATAATTAATTAATAAACAAAATTTATTTATTAAAACAAAAAAAAAAAAAAAATTTAGATAAGAAATCAATATTTATTTTCATTTAATTGTTACTTAAAGAAAATGGCTCTTTTTCTTAATAAATTAAAAATACTGCCAAAAAAAAAAAATATATTCTATAAAAGATATAATCTTTTTCATCAAAATAGTTTTATTGTTTCATAATGTTAAAAATTAATTATTATAGATTTTTTTTTTTTTTTACAATAAAAATTAGTAAAAGAGCCCTTTAATTCAAATCATTTTGTGATCCTTAAAAGTAGAATACAAATATTGTTGTACATATTTAAAAGTATAATATTAAAATATTTTCATTAAAATCTTTATCATTAAATTAAATATAAAAAAAAAAAAAAAATTTTTAATGAAAATCTATTTTAATACAAAAAATTTTCATTTTTCTTTAACAAATATTTATTAATTATTTCATTTTCAAAAAAGATTTTATACTGTATTTTTATTATATTGGAAAAATGTATTCTACTTACAAAGTGTATCATAAATTTTAATTTTTTTTTTTTTTTAATTAATTATTAATTAAAGAAAATAAATTATAAAATATTTTATTTAAAAATAAACAAAAAAAAGTAAAATAATCATTATCATGATCACACATAATCAAAATAAAATAAAAATCATTTAAAATTTCATTAAATTGCATTTAATTATTAAACACTTTTATTCTAATTCATAAATTTATTTTTCTTTAATTATAAATTATTTAATTTAATTTATTATTCTTCCATATTGGAATTTCTTTGTAATTAATAAAAAAAAAAAAACAAAAAATAAACAATAGAAAATAAAAAGAAAATATAAAAATATTTAATATGTTAAAAAAAATAAAAACAATTGTTTTTTTAATATTTTATTTTCTTTTTCCAGATTAAAGAAAATTTTTCAACAAATTAGTTATATTTCCCTTTATGTTCTCATTTTTACAGTTAAACTTAAACAGTCTATGTTTTAATACATTAGTTAAAAAGAAAGAGAAATAGCCATGAAATAGTCGTGAAAATTTCAAGTGGCAAATTTTAATTTTTAGATACGCAGTTAATGTGAAAAAAAAATTTTTTAATTTTCACCGTCTAGTTGTGGTATAAGAAAACATTTTAAAAAAAAAAAATTCAAAATAATTTTTCGCAATTTTTTCAATAAATAAAATAAAGAAACTAAAAAATAGTTTTAGATAAACCCTATTTTTCACGCTTGGGCATATAAATTGCCGTGAAATTTGACAATTCAAGCTACGTCGTCATATCTAAAATAAAACAATTAAAAAATAAAAAAAAATAGCTGATGAGATAAGCACATAATTGAAATTTTTTAAATAAAATAAATTTAAAATTATATTTTTTACAAAATTGAAAATTTTCTTTTTTTTTTCAAAATTATTCAAAATGATCTGACAAATGGTGCAGTACGTAAGTCAGCGATCTTTTAGGCGAAAGATCTGGATCAAACCCCTATTAGGTCAAAAATAATATATAAAATAATACCTATAATAAAATAATGTAAACAAAATATTAAATATAATTATAATTGAATACTTGTACCGAGCGGGCATGTGGGCCATGCTAAAGGCAAAAGAGTCTTAAAAATATCGGCACATATTTATATCTGGATTATATCTCTTATTTATATATTTATTCGAATTCAACAAATTAAAGCAAAACAATTATTTGACATTTCAGTTAATTTTTTCATTTGTCATTTTTCACTAACAAATGTCATTATTTTATAAGCTCAAATTTTATGTGAAATTTCCGCGTTCACAGCCATACTAAGCTTTACGAGTGTAAAACTTTATAACTCTGGTAAAAGCCTAATTTGTTCATAGTTATCCTAATGGTAGAGTTTTATTTATTTTTGTAAGACAAAAAATACCTTAAAAATATTTTTTAATTTCGTAATACTCTTTAATGCTTGACAAATTTACTAAAAAAAAAGTCTTTAAGATTTTTTTAAAGTACTTTTTAAATTAATCATTCGCCTAATTTTATGCAATATATTTAATATACAAAAACGAAACTTGTTTTAAATGTCTGTCTCTTGAGTTGACATTTTGGTTGACAACCCAAAATGTCAATTATAAAAGTCAAATATCAATATATTTATTTACTTTATGCATGACGTGCATGACATTTTATATTATTCTTATAAATATTTATCAATATCAAATGTAAATAATAAGAATCATAAACATATGTGTGATATTCTGGTAATTATTTTTTCTTTTCTTTTCATTTAAAAAAATAAATAAAATACAAAATTTTTTTTTTTTTTAGTCTATAATAATAACAATTTTTAATGGTGAAGAATGGATTGAAAGTTGTTTCAAAGCTATTCTAAATCAAAATGTGCCATCCCAATCCCACCAATATCAAAAATTAAATGGAAAACAAAACAATACAACAAATGTTAATACATTATTATATAAATTAGAAATATGTGCTTTTGATGATGCTAGTACCGATAACACTTACGATACTCTTTGTCAATGGATAGAAATATTTAAAATCAATAATATTGATTTGAAAATTTATCGTAATACTACCAGTAAAACAAAAGGTGTTGGATATGGTAGAAATATTGCAATTAAAAAATCTTGTGGAACATATTTATGCTTTCAAGATATTGATGACATTATGCTTCCAAATCGTTTAAAATGTCAATATAAATTAGCAAAAGAGAATAAAAATTCTGTTAGTTTTCAATTTCAATTTATGTAAATTTATTTCTATAAAAACAAATTAAAAAAATTTCGTTTTTAGATAATTGGTAGTCAATTTATACGACTTCCAGAGAATTCTACATGTCGATTTACACGATGGGCAAATAATATGACAGAAAAAAAACTTAATCTTCAAATTTATACATCAAATGGACCAACAATTATTATGCCAACATGGTTTTGTCATCGTCGTGTTTTTGATAAAGTACCAGAAGGATTTTCTGAAAACGGAAAAGGTACTCCAGAAGATTTAATTTTTTTCTATAAACATTTAGATAATGGTGGAACCATTAAATTATGTGAAGAAATTTTATTAATATACCGTTATCATTTAAATGCAACAACATTTTCTATTCCTGAAGAAACTATATGGAAAATTCGTTTAAAAAGATTAATTGATAAAGTTTTATGTAAAAATGAATGGTTGAATGGTTTTTCAATTTGGAATGCCGGTAAACAAGGTAGAAAATTTTTCCGCGACATTCCTGATGAATTTAAAAAAAATGTTAAAGCTTTCTGTGATGTTGATCAAAGTAAGAATTATAAAATTGCACATTTATTTCCTTTCTAATATTACGCTTTTTATTTTTTTCAGAGAAAATTGATAAAAAATATTATAACTATTTTGATGAAATCAAAAGACAAATTACTTTTTCAATACCAATTATTCATTTTAAATATATCAAACCTCCAGTTATCATTTGTATTAAATTAGATTTAACAAATGGTGCTTTTGAAGAAAATTTAAAAAGCCTTAATTTAAATGAAGGTAAAGAATATATAATTTTTTCATAACTAAAATAATATTAATTAATCTAATAATTATTAAAGCTAGGCAATAATTTATTTATAAACTCTAATTATTTAATAATTACATTATAAGAACCTTAGACTATATTCCAAATAATTTGGAATGTAAAAATAAAACATTTAGAAATTAATTAAAAAAAATCATTTTTTATTTTAGTAGAATTTGCAGCTTTTAATTTTGAAAAAATATTGATAACTGTAATTATAATCCAAATATGAAATTTAATTATTTTTACTTTAACATTATATAAAAAATTTTTCTATGAAACCAAAATGCTTTAATGAATTAAAAAAAAAAGAGTTTTCTCGTTTAAATCAAATGCCAAACATTTCTTTTAAAATAGCTTTTGTGTCGTGAGGTGTGCAAACTTTATGTCCAATTACTCTTTTATCAATAAAAATTTCATAATCATTACCGCCAGGATCAGTTTTATCACCAAAGAAATGAATTTCTTTAAAATTACCAACTTTTTGAATATGCCGCAAGCAATATGTTTTATCCCAACCTTTTGGAAATACATCAAAACTTATTTGTCCACCAATACTATATGTTAAATCAATATCATAAAATTCTTTTCTTAACGTATCAATCATTTTTTGTCGAACATGATGTTCATTATCGTATTCATTGAATAAATTTCGTTCTTCACGAGTACATTGTCTTCCAACTGGACAAACATTCATCATACCATTTCTAAATTCTAGAAAAGTACCACGTTTAAATGGTACATCCAATTCTGATAAATATCGTAAAACAAAATTGATAAATCTTTGTAAAGTTGCTTCACCCAAATGTGCTTTGATATTTGCATGACCAACTTCTACACCTTTCTCAATTTGCACTAATCCATTTTCAGGAAATATAAAATCAAATTCATTTAAAATTCTTTTGCCATTAATTTGCTCAAACATTTTTTCTAAATCAGATCCCCCTACTATTCCAATTGTAGCTCTTGGTTTAACACTTTCATAAAGAAATTTTTCCATCTCTGGTTCTATATTTGTTCTAGGGAATGTTATTGTTCCATCTACATCAAAAAGTAGTAAAATTTCATCACGTTCTAATTGAATTACCATGTTTAAATATTGCTTAACTTTTTTTTTTTTAAAATAAACTAAAAATTTGCAAAATAATTAGAAGAAATAAGATTACAAAAAAATTTGATTTTAATTTAAGCTCTTATCTATCATCAGATATACATCACGATTTAATCCGCTCTTTTATCAATTAACTCAAAATGAAGTTTTCTTCTCAATATATTGATATTCCTTTAGTTCCACGTACATGTTTTCAATTTTGAAATGTAAATATAAATAAATTATGATAGTAAATTGTAAAACTGGCATTTTATTCAGTATATCCCAAACTTTAATTAAGGAACAACAGTTATAAAAAACGAAAAATATCAATTAACTTTTCAAATTTGGCAAGACAATTAAAAATAAATATAAATAAATTATTAAATTAAAGTAATCAATAACAATTCTAAAACACCTTCTTTACAAATTCGAGTTCTGAAATTGTTCAAAAACTAAACAAATAATTTTTAATTTAAAAGTTCTTTGTATATTTGTATAATTATTGTAGAATCGTAAAATCAAATTAAATAAATATTGAAAATAGAAATTATTTGTAGTTAGGCGCCAGTTATAGCTATCATTGAAATGCTTCCGGAAAATATTTATTTTCAATTTTTTGCAGCAAAGACATATAAAATTTAACAAAAGTGTTGATTTAATGGTTAAATACTTTCTAAAGAATAAATTCTGCTACGAATTTTTAAATTTTAAGTTAAATATTTAAAAATAAAATCAATTTTATAATTTTTCGGATTGGTAGTCATTTTCCTGAACAACTGATCAGTAATTTTGCTAATGAAACAAAATTGTTCCAATGACATGTGTTTCATTTCTTCCCATTTCAGTTTGTCATTGAACAAAATTCTTATGCAATTCTTGATATATTTCTTTATGATTTTGTATTTTAATGAGTTTAGACCATAGATATGTTACTAGTTAATATATCTATCGTTTAGACTTAAATTTTGTTTAAATTTAGTTTTAAAATTTTTTGTCTGAAAATGGAAATTTCAAAAAAAGTAAAACAAAAAATTAATTCTAGAAAATTTATACTTTATTATAAATATACTATTTATACTTCTTCTCAATTCACCCAATGTCATTATTAAATAAAAAAATCTTTTTTTATTCTTTATTAGTACCATTTTCTGCCAATAATAATTAAATAAATAAAAATAATAAAACTTTATTTTGTAAACATCGAAATAACTCTAACAACAATTTAAATTACATTTACTTTTATTTTGCCTTCAGTATTGTCATTTACCATTTGACAAATAATTTTAATGACAGTTTTCTCTGATGGCTATAATCGCCTATACGGAAAAAAGTATATGTTTTCAATGATATGTTTTTTCCGGAAGCATTTCAATGATAGCTATATAACTGGCGCCTAAAAAGAGAAAAAAAGTGATAAAACAAGTGGAACAAAGAGTATTGAAACAAAACAAATGTATACAAATTTATATACAAATCTTCAAAATGTCAAAATATCAGCTGATTTATTTAAAATTTGTTTTGATTTCCTTGATATTGATTTGAAATTGATAAAAGCATTTAAAAATCGTTGACTTAGTATAATGAAATAAAACATTCATTTTAAAGAAATAATGAATCAAATCCGTCCTTGTGGATGTAAAGGTAACATTAAAAAATGAGAATCTCTACAATTAATAATTTATAAATAAAATTATATATTGAGAACAGGATGCAGAACATGTCTTTTTTGTGAAAAAGAATATGGCATAGAAAAGAAAGGATTTTATGAACAATTTCAAAAGTTAAAACCTTTTAGTTTTTGTCCATATTGTAATAAACTTTATCCTGGTTGGGACTGTTTCAAAGTAATTAAAGATCATCCACATCATAATTATGATGGCATTAATTTTAGTGGCATATTTTTACAATTAAATTTTATTTCCGAAAATGAAGGAAGAACTTTAATGAATTCTTTGGATGAAATACCTTGGTGTGATTCACAAAGTGGTAGAAGAAAACAAAATTTTGGACCAAAAACAAATTTTAAAAAGCAGAAATTACAAAATAGTAATTTTAATGGATTTCCATATAATACAAAATTTTGTCAAGATAGATTTAAAGAAATTGGTATATTAAAAGATTTCCAAACTATTGAACAGTGCACATTAGAGTACAATCCAGATAAAGGTGCTAGTATTGACCCTCATATTGATGGTAAAATGATACATATGTCAAAAATATTTAGGTTGAAATGAAAAAAAAACCACACTATTTGTTTTAGATTGTTGGATCTGGGGAGAACGTGTTGTAACCGTTAATTGTTTAGGTGATTCTGTTTTAACCTTAACAAGATATAAAGGTGACGAATCAAAGTATAATTTACAAATGGTTAAGAGCTATGAAAATAAATTAATAAGCAATTTAGAATCGCAAGAAAATCTTAAGATTTATGATAACATGGTTTTAAGAATTCCAATGCCCAAGTAATATTTTTTTTTCATATTTCTTTTTACAAATTAATGTACATATTTTTTTAGTTTATCGCTAATAGTAATGTATGGTTCACCACGATATCAATTTGAGCATTGTGTCCTTCGTGAAGATATAACAGAGAGAAGACTTTGTATAGCATATCGTGAGTTTACACCAATTTATTTAGAAGGTGGAAATCACTATGAATCAGGAATAATAGTAACAAAAAATGCAAATAAATTTTGGGATCACATAAATAACATAATATATTAATAATTTTAAAAGCCAAAATTCGTGTATATGTATTTACATACTTTTAGATCAATAAATTAATAAAAAAACAATAAATAGCTTTGTTATAGTTTGCCTTTTTCAATTTTATTCCGTAATTCCTCCATAAGTTTTTCACGTGATTTTTTGTTATGTGTTTCTGGTTCAACAATTGGCTTAAAAAAAGTAAAACCAATATGGAGGGCTCCAATAGCTCCAACTATTAATAAAATAGTTCTGAGTTTAGAACTTTTCATTTTCATCCAATTTTTATAATTTTATTTGGCCTGCTCATATAACCGATAACGGGTTAGCTGTTTTCTATTGTTGGTTTCTAAGTTTAAAATTAATTAACATTCACAATAGCGAGGAAAATAAAAGTTGTACACTTATTAACACCAGCAAAATTAATTTTATCGAAAATAATTAAAATAAACAACTTAACAAGTAAAATTTTGTAGGTCTCATTAAACCGAAAATTTTTAAATTTTTAAATATTACTCGCGATCTAAATATAAAAGCCTCCTAAATAGTACTGAAAAATAAAAAAAAAAATTTAATGAAATTATGTAAATAGTAAAGTACAACGATAACAAATAAAATAATAAAATGTCAAGTTAATTTACGTTTGCCAACCAACATAAATACATTCATGCATAAATGTATGTAAGTAAATATTTAATTGTCAAAACTGGTGAAAATCTTAGGTGAAAAAGGCGAAAACGTTTTTCTTTCATTGCTGGATTTTAGTTTTGACAGTTGATGTTTTGTTCTATAATCTATATCCTTTTTTATTCCTAGTATTCATTCCAGGCGAAGGCACAATAGGATATGAATTCACAAATAAATACTTATTTTAGTAGTAAAACAAAAACATTAACATTTAACCACAAATTTATAAATTTAAAGGGCTTTGAGTCCTGAAATAAATAACTAAATTTTCTTTATTTAACAGGTAAAGAAAAGTTTAATTTTAAAATAAATTTATATTTTCTATATGTATGGCAAAAGTGAAAATTCTTATTTTTATTTTTAGTTATTTAAAATTTTAGTGGAAAAAAGTATGTCATCTTATGTAAAAAATTTGTTATTAAAATCCGGCAAAAAATTTAATGAAAATAATAAATAGCTAGAATCTATTTTAATTAAAAAACATAAATTTAATATAAAAATGAGAAGACTGGGAAATTTATTGGCCTTCTTTAGTGCCATTGTTGGATTCTTTTTTGGATCATTTTTAACAGCAACTATTAGTAATTTTGAAACAATTGCTAATTGCAATGAAAAATTCTCAAATAAATTACGTGAAAGTAGCAGTGGCACATTTTTAATAATTTTAATATTAACTGCACCAAATTATTTAGAAAAACGTGAAGGAATGCGTAAAACCTGGTTAAGATTTGAATTAACAAAATCATATTATCCAGAAGAATATATTAATATACCGGGTTACGATGATGATGGATTTTTAGAAGTTGAAACTGTACCTAGTCAAATGCAACAATTTAATTATTTTTTAGATTGGAAAACGGATCATGGAAATTCATATATACCAACTCGGGATGTTCAAATTAAACATTTTTTTGTTATAGGGACAAAAGATCTAGATCCAATTCTAAAAAATAAAATAGAAAATGAAAATTCAAAATATCAGGATTTATTATTTATTGATGATATAGTTGATACATATTCAAATTTAACAAAAAAATTATTAAAAAGTATAAAGATAATTAGTGAAACTCAAAATTTTGATTATATTTTAAAAGTTGATGATGACACTTATGTTAAATTGGATTTTGTATTAAATGAATTGATATCATATGATAGGAAATTGTTAAGAATTGCAAATATTGAAAAGAATAAATTAATACCAGAATTATATTGGGGATATTTTAATGGTAAAGCAAATATTAAATCAAGAGGTATTTGGAAAGAAATTCATTATAATTTATGTAATCATTATATACCATATGCATTAGGTGGTGGTTATATTATTAGTAAAAATATCGCAGAATATATAAGTAGAAATTCAAAATATTTTAATACTTATTTAAGTGAAGATGTCTCATTGGGTACATGGTTAGCACCATTAAAAAATATTTATAGAAAACATGATGTACGTTTTGATACTGCATATCTTCCACGACAATATAAAGATTATCATTTGGTATTACATAAACGTTCACCAAAACAAATGATGGAATTATATAAAAATGATCAAAGTGATAATAATATTGCTAAAATAGGACCAAATAATTTAAAAGAATATTTTTATGATTGGAGAAAACCACCAACAAGTTGTTGTGATCAAAGCTCGACTGTGTAAGAATAAAATGTTTAATAAATTAATTTAAATTAGTAATAAAAATTAAGATGTAAATTAGATAATTATTTTAATTCATTAAGAATATTGCATATCGAAATAAATTAGTCAACTTTTACATTTTAAAATACAGGTACACGTACAATTAAAGATTTAAAGATAAGAGACAAATTTTTCCAGCACCTTTATATATTAATATTTATATAAATAATTCGAAAATACATAAATTTTATTTAAAATATATTAATGTATGTAATTTCATTTTAAAATCTTTTACATTTAGTGTATAATTATAATTTTTAATATATATAACCTAAACTAGTTATTAATAATAACATAATATAATCTAACAAGTTTATGCTATTGACATGGTCTGTACAAATTATTGAAGCGATATTTTCAAAAATATAGGGCTAAAACGCAACATTAAATTATCTGATGGGATTAATTTGTTTCTGAATTTTTTTTAAATGCTTCTAAACCTAAGACCATCCGCCAGAGTTAATGTGAAGCATTAAAGTTTAAAATCGTAAGTTTAATATTCACTTGCATCCTATAAAAACAGTTTCAAATTAAGGTGTCTTTCTTGAAATTTTTAATTATGTATTAAGAATTTAGCGGGATAAATACAAAACTTTATTCAAATTACTAAAATCTATCAAATATACTTTCTTTAACATACATCATAATCTACATTAATTTTTAGTAACTGAAAATTAATGTAGGTTATGCATACATACATATTTAAAAATTTATTTTGTAATTAAAAATTTTTTTATTGAAATTTCTTAAAATTTACATAATCACAAAAAAAAAAAATTTTTTTTCATTTCATATTGGTAACATTTTCATCACTTCTTTTTAATTTAGAACTAGCAATTTTCGCACCCAATTTATGAACTGATGTTAAAATTTTAGAAAATATATTATATTCTTCTTTTAATTGAGCATTTTTAGCTTCCAAATATTTCAATTTATTTATACATTTACTAACATTCCATTTTAATTTATCGTTTCTTTTCTTCCATATTTCATATTCTGGAATACGTTTTTCTCTACGATTTTTAGACGAAATTTTAGATTTATATTTTTGTTTTGCCTCATCTATAAAATTTCAAAAATTCATATATTTTATAAATATTATTCAAAAAAAAAAAAAATAAATAAATAAATAATATTAAAAGGATTTGTTAACCTTGTTTATTGGTTTTTAATAATGGTTTTAGAATACTGAGATTTGTTAAAATTGTAATTATATTTGCAGATAGTTCATTTTGAAATTCAATTTTTGAAACTGGATCTGAATAAAAAATTTTTTGTTCTGTTTGTTCTTCTTGATTGTTACCTAGATTTTTATTTTTATTGTAATTAAAAGTTATTGAAATAGATTCGCCGGCTTGTTGATTTAATTCAGTAATTATTGGTGATAATTGTATGGTAGTTGAGGGATTCAACACCTTTCTAATTTTTTCATATTCAGATTTCGGAATTAAATATTCTACACCATTTTGTGATGCCATTTTAAAATGGTTTTTGCTTGTTAATTTAAAAATTAAGATCAAATTAATAATTGAGAAAATTTTATTTATTATAAGAAGAGATAAATAAAATATTTATAAAAAAAAATTTTAATTTTTATGAAATTTCTAAAATAAAAACGAAAAAATCAAAACTGAAAAAAAAAGAAAATGAATAATAAAAAATCAATTTAATTTGTAAAAATTTCAAAGTAAAATAGTTATATGTACAAATATGTATGTATGCATGTATGTATCTACATATGTATTTATAAAGTTTATTATTAGATATTTGGGAAATTTGAACTTGAAAGAATTAAATTTGAACACTTTATAAAAAGATATAAATAATTTTGCTTTAGAACTTGAGATCATTAAAATTTATATAAACTACTGACTTCAAAGACGTATTATGTTTCACAAGCAATTCATTAAGTAAGAGTACATAATAGATCAGAAGCCTTTAGGAAAATAGGTTGATAGCTTTTGCTTATCCCTTATTAAACTACAACAAAATGTTAAAACTGATAAAATATATGTATTAATTAGGCTCTACGTATGAGTAAATAAATAATTTATCTTTTTCTCTTACTTTAAAATCATATTGAGGTTCACACGTCAGTTACTTGTACCTAAAAAAGGAATGTTGATTTATTTTCGCATTATATTATACATATGTATATGATGAGGTGACAAAAATAAATAAATAAAATCCTATTGGTAGAGAGGCGTATTCATTACATCTTAAAAGATTTACAAAGTTACGTTTAATCTAAAGATACTTTTGTATTGAATAAAAAACTAGAGTAAAACAAATAAAAAATGAAGAAAGAATTGCAATTTAAACTATCTTTTCTATATGCAATTAAAAAAACAAAACAATATCAAAAATATATGGTTTCAAAGATCTTTAAAAATCAGGATAAATAATCAGAAAATGTTTGTTTAAAAATTAAATTTATTAAATTTAAAAAAGAGTAAAAATAAATATAAATACAATAAATTTAAAATTTTATAAAAAAAATAAATTTAATATTAATTTTCTAATGCTTTTTTCCACGAATTTTCAAATATTTCAAATTTTATAAATTAAAAAAAAATTTTACAATTTCCTTCAACATAACATTCCTCATATTTTTCCATGTCATCCTTATTACACAATATTTAAACGATTCTTAACTAATTTTTAACATTGCTCTCGTATTCATATAAACTTTCCATAATTTTTGTTTTAAAAAATTCATTTTCATTACGTAATCCTTCATTTTCACATTCAATTTTATATAATGATTCTTTTAAACGTTTTAAACGATCCTTTAATAATTCATTCTTTTGAATTTCAATTTCTATACTTTGAATAGTTGATGAGGTAAAATCATTTTTATTATTCATAAATGATTCATTTCTTGAATTTTTTGATGTTATTGAACTGTTTTCAATTGGTAATGATGATAAACTGCTTGTATCACTAAAATACAAATATTCATCTGATACAGATGATAATGAATCATCATCATCTTCGTTCAATTCTGATAGATCAGTATTTGAATACGAAGAACATTGTGATGTTGGTACTGAACGTTTGGTCATAATTATTATTAAAATTATTTAAAAAAAAAAAAAAAAAAATCACACAAATTTTATTTTTATGCGTAATAAAAAAAAAAAAAAGAACACAACCGTTTAAAAATAATTTTTTTATTAATTTAAAATTACAATAAATTTTGATTTATAATTAAAAGTAGTATAAATATAATCAAAATAAAAATATGACAAATTTCATTTAAATGTTAAAGTATATATATATATATATATATATAAAATATGTAAAGTGTATATACATACATACATACATAGTAAAAGTATAATAGCATATTTTTTTTTAACCTGAATCTACATAATGTCAAATTATTAAAATCAAACTGCACCACAATTAACGAATTCTTTAAGCTTGAATTGATTTAATTTTTAATATTGACGAAAGCATTGAATTTGGACAACTGGTAGAATTTTTCTGAAGTGGAAGTGCTCGACTAAAGTGCTCTATGATGTGCTGTTTTTCAAATGAATCGTATGAACCCATATTGATTCCAATTTTTGGTATTTAGTCCTGTTAAGATTCAGGACTTTATTTGTCTTTCAACTTTTTGATTCAGTTAGAGACGTATCCTTCGTGTGCAAATATTATGAAAATTTTGGTCCTTTTTCGCACTGTTGTTTCAGATATAAAGTTTGATAGTTCTATATCCATCTACTTCTATGTCCATCTAATAAGTCAATCTAGTTAGATCTTAATGTTCAGAGCTCTTATTTCCTAGAAACTCTAATATTTTCTTAAATATCGTATATTTGTAAATAAATATTAAAAATTGAAACCGTATATCGTATAACTAAAAAAATGTCTTTCTGTAAATAATACATACATACAAACTTAAAAAAAATAATCAAAAAATGTAATCAACTCTTGACCACAATAATAAATTCCATTCAGAATTTCATTCAAAAGTTTTGTCGGAAAAAAGATTAATACATAATATATTATAAAATTTTTTATTATATTTTTTACGATATACGAGTAAATCCAACAAATGTCATACATACATAAAAAATTTAACAAGAGACTATAGAGTTTCCATTTTCCAACATTAATAATTAAATTTCACAAATCGTTATTCGATTTAATTAATTCAAAATTATTAATTAGTTATTTGTATCGAATTTATTAGTTAAATGTCAATCTTAATAAATAAAATGTTTTGAAATTTCGGTGTTAAAGATAAATTAATGTAAAAAATATTTTTTTAAAATTTCATATTAATTGAATCAATTAAAAAAAAAATATCTTTTCAAGTGTTTAATTACTTCAAAATTTAAATGTGAATCCAAATCAGAAAAAAAATATCTTATACAAATTTGTTTTTCTGTATATTATATATATGTAATGGGATATGAAAACTTTAATAATAATAAAAATATTTTTCCTTTGAAAAAATTTTATAAACAACCAATTAAAAAATTTTCATCACAAAATTTTATTCAAAATGATAATGAAGAACTATCCAGTGAAAATCTGCAATTAAAAAATTCATCAAAAAGTCTTAAATCTGTTCGAAAAAAAATTTCAAAAAATAAAAGTAGTGGTGATTACTTTTATTATGGAGATCGAGATATTAAAGAAAATTCAGATACTGGTACAAATTCATCAATAGTAATAAAAAATTATAAAAAATTAAAACGTGGAACACCAGCAACAAAACAAAATTCTAAAAGTTCAATTTTATCAATAATTATTAATCCTAAAAAAGAAACAAAAAATATATCAGAAAATTCATTTATACAAGATAGAGAATATTATGATCGTGATTTTTTATATGATAATTTAAGTACAGAACAAGAATCTGAACAAGATATTTATCAAAATAATTGTAATAATTCGAGAAAATTTAAATTTGAAGAAAAACGTCATATATTAATTGATAATGAAAGAACACAAAAAGAAAAATTACAAAATATTAAATATGAAAATTTAAAATTTCAAAATAGCATATTAAAAACTCAAACAAAATTAAAAAATGCTATGCATTCTAATAGAAAATTAAGAGATGATAATGAAACTTTACGTTATACATTACATAAATTAGCAAAAAAAAGATCAGCAATAGCATTGGCTAAAAAAGAAAAACAATTACAAAATGATAAACTTATAAGTATATCTAATGTTAAAAATAAAGTAAACAAATTTATATCAAATAATTTAAATAAAGAAGAGAAATCTCCAAAACCTTTAAAAGGTATATTAAAAGATTCTACATACAATAAAACTACATTAAATTCAAAAAAACCAATTCAACATCAAACCAAACCAAACCAAACGAAGAAAATAGAACAACATTTAACAACAGTTAATTCTAAAAAAAATATAACTTCAACTTATTATCCAACATTATCAAAAATATTATCAAGAAATTCATTAGAAGAATTTTCAAATGAATTAAATACATTAAATTCGGATAATAATACAAAAATAAATTTAAATAAACAAACATTAAAAGATAAATCTTCACAAACAGATAAACCATATCTAAAATATTTTGTAAATTCAAAAATATCGAATACAAGTCAATCGAATCGAAAAAATTATGATAATATAAGAATACGTAATAAAAATGATATTTTATCACCATTATCATCTGATTTATTAATATCTGAAAATTTAAAAAAATGTAAAACAAAATCAACAATATCTGATGATAATAATTCGGAAAAATTTTCACAAATTGCAAATATATTAAATGAAGGTGATACAAAAAAATTAACAAAATCTGTTGTTCGTAGTTTATTTGATTATATTGAAAAAAATGTAAAACAATGTTCAACATCTGATGATTCAAATTCAAATTTAAATGAAAAAAAAAATAAAACTTTTAAATCTGATTTGAAAAAATCGATATCTGAGTCAAAAAAATCAAATTCAATTAAATTTCTTGAACAAAAATCATTTTCATCTCAACCAAAAAAATCTCCACCATCATTAAGATCTAATCTTAAAACACAATCAATTTTAAAAAAATCACAAAAAATATCAGAAAATGAATCAATAATTGGAAAAACTAAATCAAAAAAAGATTTGAATGAAATTTCAGAAAAGTTTCCATTAAAATTAATTAAAGTCGAAAATGATAATAATAATAATAATAAAGGAATATCGAGAAAATGTTCAAAAGAAAATTTTAAAATTAATAATAATAACAATATTGATTTAAATAATCGATTAAAAGGTATATCAACAATAAATAATAGAACAACAAAAACAGAATCAACAACATCATCTAATAAAAAATCAGAAATATCTAATACACATGTTTTTAGATCAATTGAAAGTATATTAAAAACACGAAAAGTTCGTGATCCAAATACAATAAGACCACCTTGGAAATATACATCAGATCTTAATTCAAGTTCGAACAGATATCAAAATCAATTTAATCCGCGAACAAATTATACAAAAATTAATAATCCACCAAAAACGAAATTATCAAATTATTCATCAAATGGTTATCATCGAAGAAGTAATCATGAACCAATTCCTATGTATCATGATGTATATCATTATTTAAATCCTGTTATATCTTATACATAAAAATTATAAAATATGTATGTATGTAAATAATATGTGGTGAAGTGATTTATTTATAAAATTTGTTAAATAAAACAAAAAAAAAAAAAAAAAAAAAAAAATACTAAAAAGGAGGCCATAACAGTTGTTAATGTTAATTTTTAACAGTTTTTAAAACATTTTAATTAAGAAGTAATAATTTCAAGTAATTTATTTTACAAAAAATGTTTTAAAAAATGTTAAAGAAATATCTTAAAAACCAAATGACAACAATAAAATTATTAAATAAGTGTTCATTTTTTTTTGTCTTGTAATTTTTTTTTAAACACGGAATAGAAACTGACACTTAAATTTTACATTAATAACTAAAATAATTGCTTCTAAAAAATTAAATATATATGTATTATATAGATACAAACTTAATTTAAAGTTTGTAAATTTGTTCAATTAAAAATACATATTTAAAAATTTGCAGCTCAATGAAATAATGAGCAATCCTTTTTAGATCCTTAATTCATTTTACTATACATGTAGGTTTAAGTCAATGTTGATTGTAATTAAATGCATATGTTGTCAATAAATTAGAAATATATTTGAATTAAATTTAAATAAAAATAATGTGTGTATATTTAAAGTTTATTATTTTGATGAATTTAAACAAAAAAAAAAAAAACAAATGGGGCTCGGTGCTGAGTGTATAAAATACGCTGTAAACACCGAGGGAGTCTCTGACTTTAAAATTGTACTAAAAAGTATAGCATTTAAAAAGTTTATATGCACAGATATCTACAAAATTTTACATTCAATATTGTTTGTTTTACGCAGATAATGTGTATGTGTACAAATATTTGTAGCTATATACTTTAATATAAATTTCAAATCGTTTTGTATTTTGATATTTTTTATCTATTTTTGTTGGAGTTATTATGAAATTGGATGTTTTTTTAAAAAAAAAGTAAAATAGTTATTGAAAGCAGATGTTTACACTTCAAAAATTTCATATATGCATTGTATATTTGTGGTTTATATCTACATTGTAGTAAAAGTAGTAATACCGTAATATGTGCAATTCTGAAGTCAGCCGCAGTGTGTGTTCAAATCAAACACACACGTCGTAAGAATAATTTTTGGAAAAGTAACTGTAAAAAGTAAGAATTTATGAACCATGTTGACATCATGTTACAGACAAATTATAGCATTATAGCTCTATAAAAGTTAAGTTTTAATACAAAGATATCAAATCGAGAAGTTTATGATAAGAGCAACACAAATAAAATTTGAAATCTTACCTTTTTGACTTTTTTTCATAACATTTTTTTTTTCAAAACATTTTTTACAATCCCTATGTATTATTAGTATTCATTTATTTTTTCGCTACACGAAAAATAACTTGGTAGATTCAGAAAAAAACACAGTTGCTGCAGCAAGACAGTTGTTTTTGTTTGACTAAGAACCATAAGTCTCCATCTTAAATTATAAAGACCAAGGTGAATAAGTAACAATTAGGGTAAGAAGTATTTTGCGTTTACTTTGTTTAGGGTACAATCCATTTAATCCTAAATTGATAAATATAAGATCCAAAACACAAAATCTCAAATTACATAACACCGCAAAGGAGGAATCAAAAAAATAAATTACCCCGCTGAAAAATTATTAAATTAGTCTGGAAAAGGCGGAAAAACAGTTTTTCTTAAGTACAGAAAATCTTAAGTATAATGAGAAATATAAATATAAAATAAAATATTTCCTTATAATATTAATAAACAGACAGGGGCCTGGGTGTCCTAGTGACTAAGACCGTATAAAATACGCTTGTAAATACCGAGGGGGTGTGGGTTCGAACTCCACACGTCGTAAGAGTTATTCCCCCTTACGATATTTACAGTCACGCCGAATAGGAAAGGCTGTGTAATTTCCTGTCCACATTTATGTAGCAGAGAAATGCAAAAAAAAAATAATAATAATCACCTCTCCCCCTCTAGTTAAATTAATGAAACCCTAATTTTCCGATTTGAGTGTTTAGTAAAAACAGCCTTTTTAAACCTACTCAGACCACTTGGATTTTTAATTTTGGTATTTATTTTTTTTTTTGATTTTTTGGGATTTGACTTTTTTTTTGGAATACATCTTGTGGTGTTTCAGAATTTTGAAATTTTTGGCGTGATACATAATATGTATAGTTTTGAGATTTTCATACACTCCCATTTATTGCTTATATCAGTTATCATATTTCACCCAATCAATAAATCATCAATGAAAAACAAAAATAAAACCAATTTTTTAACTATATAATTTATTTAAAAAATTTAATTTTATTTCCAACACTCCTCAATTTAATTATAAATTTTAACACAGTTTTAACTAAAATACATTTAGTTTATATTAACACTTTTTTCTTGGTTTTAAAGCTAATTGGGTTATCTTGTAACTGTTGATTTTAATTTATATGTTTCTACTATTTTTAATTAATATTGGATATTGAAAAAATAAATTTAAATATTGTATAAAATTTGAGTCAAAATCATAATTAGTTTTATTCGCGTTTGAATCAATTTCCATTTAAATCCATTAATTCTTTAATTATAACTCAAATCTTCTATTTGATATCTTTTTAAACATTTCATTTTATCAAGAAATGGATTAACATTTGCAAGTGCCAAAAATGTTTTACAATCTGATAATAAATCTTTACTATGTTCATCAAAAGTTTTCATATGTTCTGAAGGATATTTATGATAAATATAAACTTGTTTTGATAAATCGCATGGATTTGGACTTTGTCCTGTAAATGGTGTACTAGCAGAAGCCATTTGTGCATCAAAATCACTTTGCCTTTTCTTTTCAAATTTTTCTTTATGTCTTTTTGCAGTTAAAAGTTGTTTTCTTGTTTGACATTTTGGATTATAACCACATGACATAGAACAAAATTCTGAATCTAATATTGATTTATTATTATTTTTTTTATCACGAAATGAATAAAATTTTAAATATAATTCCTTAAAAATGCAATCAAGACAACGACAATCTTTATTATGGGCGTTTTTTAATGATGAAAATGGACATTTTGAACGATTAATATAAAATTTTGCTTTTAATATTTTTGGTTTTAAATCTGATCCACATAATAATTTACGTTTTTTAGGCATAATTTTACATTGTTTTTTAGATTTTTTATTTAAACTCCAGCTACTATTTAGACGAGCATCACCACCTTTACCATCCGCACCACCATTCTCATTTTCAATACATTCACAAAATTTATCTGGTATATAACGTAAATTTACTTTACATCCAGGGATTAAACAATCCTCAAAACATTCCATATATGGTTTACATATTGCATCATCATCTTCGAATTCGGCATTTTGTGGTAGTTGATAATTTACACAAATATGAAATTTACGAAATTCGTTACTTTCTTCACATTTCTGTTTATTATCATCAGGTTTTTCAACTTCCATATTATAAGATTGTTTTTATTCTTTTTATTCAATTTTATGTTTTAAGTATGTATATATATATATATAATATTCAAAATCAAAACATTATTTTTGAAGAAAATCCGTTTTTGTTTAAATAGGAAATAGGGAATAAAGAAGTAATAATTAGTTATCTTTTGTGGATATTCTAAATATTAAAAGTTATTTTTTATACATATATTTTGTTAAAATTTTGACTCAATCACAATTTTATTTATCCTAAAAAAAAAAAAAAATTGTTCTTTTTTTTTTTTTAATTTTTAAATTTTTTAATTTTCTACAAAATAAATTTTGTTTTTCCGAAAGGTTTAAAATTTTAAATAAAAATAAAAATGTTTCCAAATTAATAAATTTTAAACAAAAATTCAAAAAAAAAAAAAAAACCAAAAAAAAAAATGAAAAATATTTAAAAAAAGTTGTGATAATTTTTTTTTATGAAATTTTTTGTGCACAAAAGTCGATATTTTTAATATCTGTACTATAAGTCTACGTCCTAGGATGTATTAAAATTGCACCTTCGTTCTTTTTGTTATAAATTTCCGCTAAAATTCAGACAAATTTATACTAGTTAAAGATTTTCTAATATAAATCTTTTATTTGATATAAATTATATATGTATTTATGTAGTTTGAAGAGAAAATTATTGTACTTATATACCAATGTAAAAATTAAATTATATTAACTACTATAACGTATATACAATAAAGCAAGAGTATCAACTAATTTTTCCCATAAGATTTACTTTGTAGCATAGTAAAAATGCTCGGCGATCTATTTTTTTTCTAAAAGTTCGCCTATCCAGCCATTGGTGCAGTGGTTGACGCACTGCTTCTCATTCATAAGGGAATGAGAGGTCTCGGGTTCGATTCCCGGCTGGGTACAATAATTATAATATAAAAAAAAAAAAATATTCATATATCGCAATATATAAATACTTAATATATCACATAATATCTCGTACACCCCACATTCCTACCAGGAAACAGGGGTTATAGCTACCTGGCACATTTATGTACCACCAGGTACCACGTTAACTGTATATAAATAAATAAATAAATAAAAGTACGCCTAACCATAGGCAATATTTTAAAATATTGGCCTTTTAAAAATGGCCTTTGTAGCCGAGGGTCTTACTGATGTTATTACAATTTATTGTATATTTAATACATTATTAGATTAAATAAATAAATAAACATTTTGAAAGATTACTTAAATTGTATTAAAGTTAATTTCACGTTTAAATGAAATAAAAAATTTTTATCGATAGCAATAATGAAAACATTCACAAACTTTAGATATTTTTTACAAAAAATATAATATTACTAGAAGAACGTTTAACCGTTGAACGTCTATTAATGTTTTAATCTTCCTGCATTACTTGTTCTTACATTGTATCGTATCTATATAATTTTTGAGTAATTTGGGGAGTAATATTACTCAGACCATTTTTTAAGCAAGATTCTTAATGCTCATCTTGTTCAATTAATACGGCATCTTGACTTTATTTTATTTTAATTTGCGAAAATGCCGATTTGCACAAATATATTTTAAACCAAAACAGGTATATAATATGATATTGGAAACTTTTTTTTATATACTATATTTATTTTAATACATATATGAAGAAAAATGTTACGAATTTTCCATTTAATTTCTTGCGAGTGGTGCGATGGTCGTTCATTTTTTTAACCGAACATGTCCATTAATATGATAATGGATTTGACACTTTATTCTTCAATCAAACACCTTTTTCATTTCGATAAAAAATTTTATTACATATTAGGTATATTGTTATTTTCAGTTTGTTTTAAATAGTGATGCAAAACGATTTAAATTACATGACAAAAAATTAGAACTCTTCTGAAAATATCAGGTACATTAAGTACACTGTACAGTACAACACAACACAATTACTCTCTCCTTGATATAATCATAACCATATTACCATATAATCATAACCCGTATAACCATATTATTATATATTACTTATAACCATTATTATAATATTTCCTATGTACATACATATATATACTTAACAAAAACTATAGTAAAAAAAAGGAAAAATTATATAGGTACTTCTGCATAATTTTTGCGTACTACCATAAAGTAACTATATACACAGAGTATTCACTGTTCATATGGAACAAAAAGTTAGACAGTTTTTTTAATTTCGTAAAATCAACTTGATCGTATTTTAGTTTATTTATGTTTTAGTTTTTGTTTTTTTTGTTTGTATGTCAATTGATTTATGTGTGTACATTTGTATATATTTCTTCATATAACTTTTTCGACTTCGTAAAAAAAGAAAAAACCTCGATTCTACCTCGATTTTTTATCAATCAATTTTAGTTGTTTTCATAACCCAACTATAGGTACAAGAATTATTATTGTAAAAGTATAAAAAATGAAAAAATTTATATATTAATATAAATTTAAAGTTATTTTCATTCCCTCTAAAAATATATTTTTTCTTTTTAGTCAATCTTACAATATTTTAAAAATTCAAACTACAAGCTATTTAGTTTAATATCGATATTTATTATAAGAATATAATGATCCACTGTTGAGACAATGACAAAGTTTATCAAACAGTAATATGTACAAAATTTTTGCAACTTCTTTAGTAATACTTTTAAATAATTGACGTTTCAATAATTGTTTTAATAGCGGCACTCACTAATTAATTTAGTACACATCTTAGTTTTTCAATTTATTTGAACTTCCCATAATTCTATGAGAACTATAAAGCTTTTAATACCATCTGAGGTTTTTAAATCGGAATCCATTAATGTATTTCTAAGAGATTTAATTAGATGGGGAAAATCGAATAAACAAAAAATGTTTTATTATTATTATAATTACAAAATGGTTTATCAGATGTTATTTGTAGCAACGAAAAAACTTTGACTAAAGTTTGGTCACAAGTAATTTCCCATATTATAATACCAACTAGGGGCCCCTATTAATTTGTAGTCAAATTCTATGTTGAATCCCAATTCATATAATAGACAGTTGCAGTTTAGAAAAATAGAATTTATGGAAAAAGTACAATCCGTAAAAAATCAGAAAGCAAAACCAAATTCGCCAAAACACGCCAAAAATTACTTTTAAAATAACGCCAAAACAGAATTATATTGTATAAAGAGCCTGTAGTTGGTGTAGGTATATTTAGATTATTTGGTATTGTGAGTGAGGACTATTATGTCTATTTATTTATCGAGTTCGAAATAAATGTTTTAAAGATACGTGGGGAAAACAGAATAGGTATCCGTAAAACATTCGTAAAATGCTTAGTTGCAACCTATGCTATCGCATAGTCATAGGTTACATATAAAAATGCCTCTATTCACATAAATATAAATAAAATACTTCATAATTTTTTCCTAAATCCATTTTTACAAGCACTCCTTTAACAATTTCAAAATGAGAAAATTTGACGTTTTAAATGACTATATTCATAAAATATGACTACCAAAATCAGCTTCTTTTCATTTTTTATGATTTTTTTCATTTTCTATTACTATCGAAATTAAAAAGTTTGTTTTTCATAAAAAATGAAAGTGATATGATATCGAAATCAGGGCCTAATATTATAAAAAAATATTATAGCAACACTTTGACAGTTAAAATTATACATAACCTAATTTATTAATGTTTATATTCATATTTAGTTAAAAATTTAAAATTTTTTATTTATAAAGTTGTTAAATATAATATACATTGTTTATTAATAATATTTTTATACCGATAATGTAGTCATTTTAATATAGTTTCTCACTAAAAAATAAAATTTGATTATTTGTTTATTTTTTTGACACTTCAAAATTTAAATGCCATAGTACCTAGTAGAAATTTTTTTGTAAGATATATAATTTTTGCATACATATGTAATTCGTGGATATTTATGGTTACTTTCTGTGATATTTTCAAATGTTTCATGGTTATTTTTTTAGCTTAATCTCTTTCAAACACATATTACTTTTGTATGTTTTGCCTATGCTCAAACATTTTCGTGGATATATTGGTCTAATGAAAACCAGCTTTAATATATGTAATTATATATTCAGTAAATTTGATCTTAACTAACTTACCACAAAGGTTAATACCAATATTTTATAAAATTTCAATATTCCATCCAAAAATATTTTTTAATTTTTAGAAGAAATATTCTTCTAAACAAAAAAGAAAAAAATAAAAACAAATAGATCTCCGTTACAATTTACAATTTACATCACACTTGCAATATTATAATAAAATTTTGTTGGCCTTCAAATATTACCCATGTGTTCGGTAAAGTTATTTTTTATAAGATCTATAAAATTGCCATTTTAAAATTATAAGAACATTTGTTTGTGATGCATAGATAAATATGTATGTATGTATGTATGTAATAATATAAAATCAATTTTTAGAGAAAAAAAAAATCAGTTCGAAGAAAATGAATTATGAACAGAATGAATGAAAAAATATTTTTTTATTTTGTTTTTCTTATGTTCTTTGATGGTATAGTGTATACCAAAAATACGGTCATCTTTTTACGAAATATCCCCAAATACGATCTTGGGGTGATTTCAAATCAATGAAATTTACTACGATTTTTTCTTCTACGTGAGTTCTCTATGTATATAGTTACTTTATGGTAGTACTCTTTTTTTCTCCCAACTACACCAACCTTCGAGAAAGAATTTATAGGACTATAGCGGTGAATACGATTATATTAAATTAGCGTTCCATTTTCCAACTACTCTCAATTACTCTTTTTGTGTAAAAGTAACGCAAAAAATATAATACTGTAAAATTATGTAGTACATATGTGAAAAAAAAAAATGAATATTACTTTGCTTTAAAAAAAAACAAATAATTTTGTTCAAATCTATCCTAAATTAAGAAAAGTTCAACAACAGAAAAAGGAAAATGATATTGTTATTTATGTACTAATAAAAATTATTTTCGCTATACATACTAAATTTTAAAAATATAATTTTTATCCATTTAATATTCTTAATAGCGGGAAATAAGAATTTTCGAACAGTCTATGTATCAAAATAAATAGCAAAATCAAAAACAGTTATGTTCTAGTGAGAATAATAAATTAGGTACCTTGGAAATAAATGATTTGTCATTTGACTTTTGTAATTGCGGTATAAACATGACAAAAATTTAGATCAAACTCAAACTCATTTGTGTTCAAGTTAAATTTAACTTTAGTTAAGTCATATGATGGTATCATAATTCCAGCAAAATCCAAGGTTATAAAATTTCAAACAATGAAAAATTTAAAAAAGAATTTTCCAAAAAAAAAAAATTCCATAAGGAAACCTTCTAAAGACTATATTATATAAACATATCCGATACCATACATGTAAAAAAATATTTTAGAAGGGATTTTATAGGTAGTTACAAAACCAGGGTTTTCCTCTTTTCAGAATATTTATTTATATATACGTATATGTGAGATTTTGAATTAGGAGATTTAAAGTTGAATTTAAAATCGGTATAATAATCAGTTGAATTCATATATTTTTTATGGTTATAAAATCGGTATAATAATGAGTTGAATTCATTAGGGGCGTTTTATGGTTACAAAATAAGGGCTAGGCAGGGGAATTTTAGAATTTTTTTTTTTTTGAATATATTTTTTGAATTTTTCTTTTTAGAATTATGTAAATGTTTAATTATTTATTTTGGAAATGGAATTTCATATCCAACCCAAGTTACATACATATATATATAGAGAACCAAAGTCAAATATCATACATATAGTCACAAATATTAAATAATTGAACATATAAAAGAAAAAACAACCGAAAATGTATGATTATTAAATATTTTCAATCAGATTTATTTTAGTTCAAATTTAAGCTGAAATCAGAAACGTTATTTGCGAATCAGTTGCTCTTGCAGTATAATTTATAATAAAAAAAGATAACCTATAATAAAGTAATGACTGATTCTGCACATATGTATGGTTGCTTTTGTATCTCATGTGCAAATGACGTTTCCGATTTCAGCTTTATTTTCTTTTTATTGGAAAATTTTATAGTTGAATATGCGCAATAATTTTAACCACAATTGACCAAATAATTTTTTACAGTTGGTTCTAAAGTTAATTTAACATCGATTCGTAACATACCTAAATATTATCTAAACTGAGTAAATAATATCCTTTTCTGACATATCAATGGTATATAAGAGATTTCATATTTTACTTTGTTATTATTATTTTTTTTTAAAACATTTTAATAAAATTTTATTAATACACTTTAATAAATTTAATCAATTAAATTTAAAGGTAACAAAACAAAATTTTAATTTTTTAATATATAGTAATTTAAACTATTGGTAATATACAAAAATTCATTAATAATTAGTTTAACATTATAATAGTTTTTAAAAATATTTCAAAAAAATAATTTATAATTATTTTATTAATATTATTAATTTTAATTTTTTTTTTATTATTAATAATATTTAAAGAATTAGAAATTATTTTAAAAAAATATTTAAAAAAAAAAATTAATATTTAATGCTTATCTAATATACATATATATATATATATAGAATATAATATATAGAAATAAAAATTAATTATATTTTTTATATTAATATAATTATATTAATATTATATTAATTATACTGCGCAATTATGTACTATATTTGAGAGCTTATTATGAGAAAAATTCTTTTAACATTACTTTTTAAATAAATGCATTTTAATATCATTTGATTTTTTTTTAATTAAGTTAGATGATCTTTTTGTATCATTTAATCCTTTATTTGTATATTTTCTAACATTTGAAAAAACATATCTAGCATGACAATTTAAACATGAACATGTTTTTGGATGATAATTATTAATTTTATTTTTTTTTATTGAAAAATACCAATTTGTTGGATATTCAGTTTCATAATAAATATCATTTTCATTACCATATGATGGATATAAATTAAAAATTTTTTCTAATTCTTTTTGTAATAACTGTTCTCTCGTTAAATTTAAATTTTTATTATCTTCATGATTTTTTAATAATAAAATTTTTAAATGTTCAGCTATTAATTTTTCTTTTTCCTTTTTACTTAATTTAGAAAAACCTTTCATTTTCATTAATTTTTTTAATAAATTTTCTAATTGTTCTGGTGTTATATTCATATTTATTTGTGTTTCACCAAATCTTAAAGCATTTTTAAGTAATTTTTTAAAATTATTACTATCTAATATATTTGTTATTAAATTTGTCATATCGTTTTTTTTAGCATCAAATTTTGAAATTTTTTGTTGATTAATACTAGACATTTCTAATGCTTTATCTGCAGCAAATGATATTTTATGATCACTTATTAATTTTTGATCACTTATTAATTTTTGATCACTTATTAATTTTTGATCACTTATTAATTTTTGATCACTTATTAATTTTTGATTACTTATTAATTTTTGATCACTTATTAATTTTTGATTACTTATTAATTTTTGATCACTTATTAATTTTTGATTACTTATTAATTTTTGATCACTTATTAATTTTTGATTACTTATTAATTTTTGATCACTTATTAATTTTTGATCACTTAATTTTATTTGTTCTTCTGACATTTTTATCTGTGATTTATTAATAAGAAAATTTTCAAAACTATTCGCTAATTCAGGACAACATTCACAATTTTTATTTTCAAAATATTGAAAATTTATATTACAATTTGGATGTATACATTTTTTAATACCAATTGGACCATTTTCAATTGGATTATAATTTGGTATAATTGAACTAAGATTTATAATTTTTGGAAGTTTATAATTTACACAAAAATGAAATTTTAAATTACCCAATTTAATATTGGTTTTGTCAGAGGTTATTTTATCTTTATCTTCATTTTCATTTTCATCTTCATCTTCATTATTTTCATTTAATTTAGTAACTGTTAAATTTTCTGAACTTTCATTATTTTCTTGATTCAATGAAATTTCTTCATTATAATTATTGTTATTCTCTTCATTATTTATATTATTTTCTATATTTTCTTCATCATAACCACTTGTAAGTCTGGGCACAATTTCTAAACTTTTATTAGAGATTATTGTAACTTTATTTTTAAATATATTTATTGATGTTTCATCCAATTTATTATTACTTACAGTTTTAAAATTATTATTTTGATTTTCATTAATATTTTTCAATTGATTTTTATTTTTATATGTAGCAAATCTATTAAATTGTTTTTTATACATTTTTTTTAATTCTTGACCAAATGGATCGTTTGTTAAAGTTTTACCAACTTTAATTTTTAATTTTCGATTTTGTTTTAATCTGTTAGAAATTTTCGATTTATTATTATTTTGTATTCCAATTATATTATTACTAGTTTCACATAATTGTTTTTGATTTTGTTTTTTAGATGACTTAGAGCTGAGTTTTCTTTTTACCATTATTAATTTTTATTTTATTCTTTTTTCTATAATTTTTACGCTACTTATAATTTTTTTTTTCTTTTTATTAAATTATGATAAAAAATAAAACGATTTTAATTATTAACTTTAAATTTATATTTTTAATTATTTTGCTGAATTTTCTCTTAAAATTGTATTTAATAATTTTGAGTCCTTTATAAAAATCTTTATAACAAAAAAAAAATATAATAAATTTATTGTCATATACAGATGTCAGATAAAAAAAAAATTAATATCCTTTTAAAATTGTTTTTATTGAAACTACGAATTTATTGTCAGGTTTTTTTTTCCTCAAAAATGTCCTTTTAATTTGATTATTCGCCTGCCGCATAAATGTGATATGAAAATTACACAGCCTTTGCTTTTAGAAGTCCTATTTTCTTCTTATTAGCTGAAATTTTAAAATTTTTATGCAAGTCACAATTCTAAACAGTTTGTATTTATCTTTTGGAAATGTGCGCTTTTAAAAACCATTGGTTTACATTCTACCTTGTTTTTTTTTATTTTCTGCCTATGCTTTAACAATATCGCGAGTGTAATGAAAATTAGCCTTGATACAATGGAAATTCGTTAGTAATGCACATGTCGCATAACGCGTGTTTCGAACAGTTCATCATTTTGTGTTTCCTTTTAGCCTTATGTGTTCAATTTTGAAATTTAAGGACAAAATAAAACCATCGTTTTGGCATTCGAAAAATAAAAATCATTTGATTTTGTTTATATAAAGATACATTAGTGTGTATTATATGACTATATTTTAATTTATTTCAATTGAATTTTCTTTCTTCATAATTGTTTTATTAATAATAATATATTTTCACAATTTCAACATTTACTTATAAAAAAAATTTTGAGCGCATATAATATTATCAATTTCACAAAATATTTATGTATTCTATGTATGAATATCAATAGGAGAATGATATGCAGATTTTTATCTTTTAAGCTATTGCCTTGCTATTTCACAAAAAAATACATTATTTATTGGTTGTTTATTATAAATTTATAATCCTAAAAAATAAAAAAGTTGGACTTATCTGCATCATAATCTGTTTAAAAAGAAAAATTTATATTAAAATTTAAACATTAACAGTTTAAAATTGACTGAACTGAATTGTTTGGTGTCCTTAGTTTTTGAGCGCTCTCCGACCATACCCAGTCTGCCAATAGTTAGAGTCAGCCCAGCTAATTGTAGTAATATGAATAGATCTAAACCCAATTTACAGTTGCTGTTTTATAAGTATAATATAAAATCCCAGCTATAGTAATAGAATCAACCAGAAGAATCAGCTGCTTGTAATCATACTAAAAATAATAAATATAATTATTATGTCAATAAAATATAAATATATGTGTGTATGTTATATAAATATAATATAAAAGTAGCTAAAATTTAAAAAAAATAAAAATATTCATTCCACATTTGTTTTTTTGTTTCTCACAAATTAGCCGATACTATGACGTATAATAAAATAAAATTATATTGACACAGCCGTTAAAATGATGTTTGCACTAAACAAATATTTAAAAATGTTTGTTATTATTTTGATTTTAATTTTTGTTGAAGATTAATTTGTAGAAAGTTTTACTAAATGTAATAATAGAATTTCATCAATAGAAATTGATAATTAATTTCTAGCATTACAAAAACTAGTTTTTGATGTGTTTATTAAAAATTTATGATTTTGTCTTTATAAAATTTTGAGCAAAACAAAATTTTGTGTAGTAAAACTTACAAAATAATTGTCATTTAACTGTATCTGTATCTGTATGTCATTTAAACTTCTATTTCATTTAATAAAACTTTCAAATGAACATTATTAAAAAAATTTTCGTATAGGTATTTCGTATATTTAAATAAAAATATTTTTTTTTTTTTTAATTTAAAATTATTTAATGTTTTATTTTTTGTTATTATAAAATTTTGCAACAAAAAAAAAAAAATTAAATCATGAGTGCAAAAGATACAATAGCTTTATTAAAAAAAATTGAAGAATTAGAAGAACAAAATAAAATTCTAAAAGCAAAATTAAAAAAATGTGAAATAGTTGTTAAACATGCAAATTTAGTTCATTTTTTAAAAGAGAAAAAGGAAGAACCAGAAGAACCAGAAGAAATTAAATGGAATGATAGTGTTTGGCCAAATATACCATATAAATGTCCATGTAAAAAAAAACATATTGGTGTATTACCTCGAGAAATACAAAGATCTGGTATAACAGATTGTTCTTGTTGTTGTTGTATTAATCAATTTTGTACATAATTACAAAAAACAAAAAAAAAAAAATAAATAAACTTGTAGAAATGAACCTAATATTATTCACATAAATACATACATAAGTATATGTTAAAATGTTATATTAAAAATTTTTAGCATAAGTTTTTAAAAAAAAGCAAGAAAAAATTAATTCAATTGCTTTAATTTGTAATTATTTAAAAATTGAGTGAGATAGAGAGAGAGGAAAAGAGAGGGCTGAAAAGCACTGACAAAATGTGACAACTGTGAATTTTTTTTTTTTGTTTAATTAAATTTTTAAAAAAATTAATAAAATAATTAAATATTTAAATTTGTTAAACATAAAAATTCTACAAAAACTTAAATAAAAATCCAATTTTATTTTATGTCATTTTTTTCAAAAATTCTTTAGGATGCACTCATTTTCTTTTTCACAGGAAATTTAAAAATTAAACTGCTACATAATTATATGATATATATACATATGCATAAATATATATATATATATAAATATATATATATATATAATATAGTCTCTAAATATATTCCAGATAATTAAAATAATTTAAATATGTGTAGTTTCTTTCTCTTATTTGCCCGGAAAATCAAATTTGAATATTTTTATTGTATATAATTTGAATTTCAAATTTGTTTTTGAATATTCAACTGACAACAAAAAAAAAAACAAAAAAAAAAAAAATTGTGTTTATTTTCTTTTTTATAGCCAATATTTACGGGATACATATTTTCTGTTAATTAAAGCCTGGATCAAATCTTTTTGTTAAAAAGTCAAATTAGTTGTTCAGCCACAAAATAAAATAATTTTAAAATAAATTTTTTTTTTTTTTTTTTTTGGAAATACATAAAACCTAAATTTATTTATTTTATTTTTCGTAAATTTAAAACTTAAAAAATTAATTTCATAATTAAAAAAAAAAACAAAAAATCAAATGAAATTAATTATTTTAATGTATATAATAAGAATAGCAGAAACTTTCAATATATTTATTAATAGAAAATATTTAAGGAAATGCTTGCTAAGGAAAATTTAAAAAACAATGTAAATTTAGAAGGTCGAATTCTAGAATTAGAAAAAGAAATTAAATTTCTGCGTAACAAAATAATAAAATGTTGCGGAAATGAATCAAAATATTCAATTATCAATAATAATGAAAAACTACTAAAAACACAAAAATATAAAGAAATTAATGAAGCAAATAATATTAGAGAACAAAAGAATATTTTAAAACAAAGGGAAGAGACTAATCCCTATCTTATTAATAATCAGAATAGCACAAAAAAAATTAAAGTAAATATTACTGAAGAAAAAGAAAAGAATTTAAATTTAAATACTTATGTTAATAGGATACCAATATCTAAAATAAATGAAATATGTTCCACTTTCAAAAGTAAAAAAAAAAAAAAAAAATCAAAAATAAATGAAACAGAAAAAGAAAAGAATACCATATCGAATAATCAAAATAAAATACATCAAACATTTAAAATAAATGAAACAAATAATAGAGAAAAACAAAAAATTATCAATAATAATAATCAGAATAAGATACAAAGATCTAATGATATAAATCAAACAAATATTGGTCAGAAAAAACAAATAAATTCTACTTCCAATAAACAGACAAATATACAAAAAAGTAAAATAATTGAGTCAAGTGAATCAAGTGATGAAGATCAAAATGATTATACTGTCGTCAAAATGCGAAAAAAAAAAAAACGAAAAAAAAGAAAAAAAAAGGTCTCAAGTAGTGACTCAAGTAGTGATGAAGAAACAAAACCAAAGCCAATAAATTTTAAAATAGTACGAAAAAATAAAACAAGTGAATTAAGGAATATGATTACTAATAAGGAAATTGAAAGAGCTAAATTAAATTTTAAAATAAATTGTAAAACTATAATGGCAGAACAAAATTGGGATAATAGCGTTTGGCCAAATATACCATATAAATGTCCTTGTAGAAAAAAGCATTTTGGTATATTACCTAGACAACCAGGACGATCTGGTATAACAGATTGTAATTGTCGTCATTGTATTTATGCATTCTGTTCCTAATACATAAAAATGATTGTGTATATATAGAACTGAAAATAATCAATGGTAGAATAACATATTTTGATAATTTTTAACATTTAGTAAAGGATAATAAGGATCAACTAGATGACAGAATGAAAATGATGAAAAAAAGAAAAAAAAATCATTTTGATATTTTAACAATTATACAATGCCTTTAATAATAATTTTAGTATATTATACTTATTGTAGACATTGTTGTTGTTATTAATTCAAAATGTATTTAAATGAACATTGCTTTTTGAATTAAAAAAATTTTTATTAGGTTATAAGCTTAGGTACATAACCTTTTTTCGATGTTTCGTCATTTTTTTTTTTTTTTTTTTTTGTGTTTTCTTCAGAGAAAATATTTTATTTTATTAAAGAATTATTTTTATTTATTCAAATAAAAAAAAATCATCAAAATGACGAAACGTAGAAAGAATTGAAATGAAAAGATTTTTTTTTTTTTTTGTAATTATAAACTATAATAATAAATATAGAAAGATTATTTAAAGGCCAATAATATAAAATAAAAAAGAAAAAAAAAAAAAATTAAAATTGATAAACTTAATATACATATATAAAATTTGATCAAAAAATAATAACTCATTATTTGATTTACTATTTTTTTGTTTTTTTTTTTTTTTTGGAACCTTAAACCCGGAAAAATTCCTTCCAATCAAAAGATTCAATTTTCTTAGCATTTTTTTTATAAATCTTCCATATAAATCTTCGATACGGTATTTAAAAAAACGTTACAATTTCTCTCGATAAGTTAAGCGATTCCAACAAAGAATCTCAACTCTTGAAAATTCTGATTTCTTAGAATAAGATCAATAAGGCAGTTTTTAGTTTTTTAAAAATTTATTTTCTCCATATTTATGTTTCAATATAGTTTCAACCGTATTTTAAATTTTTTACAACTTTGTTTGATTTTCGTTAGTTACCTTTTTATCACAGTTAAAAAAATTTCTTAATATATAAAATTTAGTTACTATATTATAATTATATATAAAAATGTTACTCTTAAAACAATTACCGTTATCTTTATTCTAAATTCTTTTCAAGAAATGTAACTGTAGCTTTCTGTAACACTGAATGGTGTGATTCAGTAATGCATATGTATGTATGTATGTGTCTATATATAGTTTTATATAGTTGATTAAAAAAAAAAAAAATATGTAATAGAATATGTACCTATTAAAAGTACTTATGTATTATTAATTAATAATTAGTATTAAGTGTGTAAAGTATTTTATTTTGAAGCATTACAAAAGTTTTTAGATAATAATAGGATTATTTTCGTTTTTCCGAAATTATTGAGAATATGAAAGTAGTTCTTAAAATCATTTTGGAAAATTCTTAATAGGTATTATATTATTTTGTTAAAAGTTAGTATTGGAAATTTAACAATTTTTATTTTTATATTCATAAAAATAAATTTTTTTTTTCTTTGGCTTTTCAGGTTTATTTATTTGAAGGCATGTTTTTTGCTGATATTCATCCTGTTTATTTTGTTTATGCTGTTTATTTAATATACTTAATGCATCATCAATACGATTTAATGTTGAATGATTTCTTATAATTTTACCTTCCATAACATATTTTAAACATTTATAATTTTGAATATTTTCATCTTCATCATCAAGATTATAATAAAAATTATTTGTATTATTTTGAAATTTATTTAATAGATCTTTTTGCTCTGCTTCAAAAAATTGTACTGTTTTTTTAGCACGACTACCAAATTTATTTGAATTTGATAAATTTTCAACATTTAATAATTTTTGTATCATATTATTTTGTTGTTTTTCTTTTTCTTTTTTTATTTGATGTAAAATAAATTTTTTTCTTTGTTCAGGTTCAACAATAAAATCCCGTTTTAAAGTTGAGCTAACAAACATTGTTTGAGTTGCTTTATTACATTTACCTTCTTCTAATGGTATATCATCGTCATTAAAAAGTGTTTGTTGATAAATTTCATCAGTAGTACTATTATGACTAAAATATATAAAATCATCGTCAAATGATAATTCTTTTAAATTTTGAAGTTCATTTTCTATTTCATTTTTATTTTCATTAGCTTTTAAAAGTCCAGCTTTAAAACGTTTTATTATTTCTTCATTTAAAATTTGATATTTATTATTTAAAATATTTTCAAATGATAACATGGTGTCATCATCATCAAATTCTGATGATAATTTTAATGATGCATTATTTAATTTAAAAATATCAGATTTAGATAATAATTGATATTTTAAAATTTCTTTTGCAAGTAAAATTGCACGTAAAGATTCATTTTTCATACTTAATGAAGAAGGATTTGATATAGAATTATGTTTTGATAATGATTCACTTTTAATTTTAATTTCTGGTTCGATAGATTCTATTTCAGTATCAATATTTGAATTAGTTGATAAAAATTCTGATGAATAAATAACTTTTTGCATAAATGATGATTTCTTTTCAACTAATTCTGCTTCAGATTTTAGTCTTTTAAGTTTATCAATATTTTGTATAACCATAAGTGGTTCATTATCACTGCTCGAATTTGAAACAGAATAATGTGGTTTGTGTAAAGATTTTATAATTTCTGGTAAATTTAGTTCATCCCGTGACATTTTAATTCCAAATATAAAATTTTAATAAATAAATTTAAAAGCGTTTTTTTTTTTGTTTTTTAAATTTTTTTTTTTATGAAAAAAGAATTTTCCAACTATCTACACTACGAATACATACATAATAATATACATAAGTATATTATACAAAATTTTTTTTTTAATATTGACAGACAAATTACATTAAGTTTGAAATTTACTACCTTCCAGAATGCTTAGAAATAACATATTATTTTTTTTTTTAGTTTATTCCCCTGCCACATAAATGTGACAAGAAAATTATGTAGCCTTTTTTTTTATGCGTGGCTGTAAATATCGTAAGGGGTAATTATTTTTACGACGTGTGGGGATGTGTTCACAACGTATTTCATACGCTTTTACCTACTAGGCCACGGAGATCCCAGAATTATATTTTAATAATAATAATTTAATAGTAAGAATAAAAGGATTCAAATTTTTTAAATTATTTTCCACAAGTATTATATATTTTCAGTTATCAGTTCTGCACCTTTGACATGATTGATAGATAGAGAAGCATATTCCCAGTATGTACATGTAGTTAGAATTTATTTTTATAAAATGTTTGTAGGTACAACTATTTTGGACCTTAAATAAGTTATCTGTTGGTTGGTTTGTGAAAGACTATTTGAATTTATAGTGTATATTTTCCTTCCATGTCTTTAATAAAATAAAAAAGAGTTAATTATTCTTAATTAAAAACTAGAAATTTAATTTTAAATTGTTTGAGTTGCTTTATGTGTTTAGATATGGGTATGTGTATGTATTTATGTGTATAAATTTTAAAAATTTATGAATAAACTGCTTATTATTTTTTACTGTTATTTCTAATTCTAAACGATCGGTTCTAATATGGTTCTTTCTATTTGGTAACTATGATTTAAAATAAATTACAGCATCGACATAATTGAGATAGTCACATGGTTTATTGGTTTATCAGCTGAGGGATTACGGATTCTAATCTTGTACATGTTGTAAAAGTTTTTAAGTCAAGGAAAATTATTGAAAAAGTATTTTTCAATTACAAATCTTCTTTCAGGTCTATATGTGTAGTTTTATATGAAGTAAATATGTAATATGTATTTACCATAAATATAAACCAATTCAATAATATAAATCAAATACATACATATAATAATATTAACTATATAAATTAAGTAATAAAAAGTATTTAATGACATCAAAACGGTACTTATTGTTTGTTTGATTTAAAATAAATGACATGTCAGCAAGTAATAATTATATTGAGACGATAACGATAATGTATTAAGGGAATGGGAGCAAGAAGCGGAAACTGTACTTCACGTTTTGTATGCTAATGTACAGTTTTGGAATTTTAAAGAAAAAGAGGAATACATCTCCGAAATGATAGTACTCGACCAGTGGAAAATTACTAGATTCATGAAGAGTGTATATTATGGAATTGGATCGTTAAGATACATAAGAAGCGAAACCTTGAGAAATGTTATGGCATAACCCTGTTAGTAATTGTGCAATGCATTTATTTACATTGCATAGGTATAAAGTTTTTGAAGTGTAAACATCTGCTTAAAATTGTCAAGAACTATCTATTTTACTTTTTTTTTTTTTTATAACATCCAAATTCATAATAACTCCAACAAAAATACTTAGATAACAAAGATCAAAATACAAAACGATTTGAAATATGTATATACTAAAATCAAAAATAGAAAATCGAGGATCAAGATTCAAGGTACTTTAGTTAATTGTTATTAAAGGTTTATTTTGCTTTTTGGATAACAAATAAAAAAAAAAAAAAAACATTTAAAAAAATGAAAATTATTTAAATGTACAAAAAATTTATTATCGAATTTCACAAAAAATTTTATTTATAAAAAATTAAAAATATTTTGAGAGATTCAATGACAACATTTAATTTTTTTTTGAATTTGCGAATAAATTCTATAAATTTTGGCATCAAGATCATCACACTTAATAAGGTGTTCATTTTTACACTTACAAGTACAACTTTTTTTCTTTGATTCAGATGTTGATAAAAAGTATGGTGGTGGTATTAGTGGTTTTGGCATTTTTTTTCGAGATAATTCTCTTTCATCAATTAAATCATAATGAGAACATTCTTCTTGATAATGTCTCAATCTTTCTAATATTATAGTTTCAACACGAGCTTTCTGTAAACTACAATCTAATGCTTTAATAGATTCTAAAACTCTTGCCATAGCTTTTCTTCTTAAACGTTCTTTATACATTTCCTCCCTACTTAAAGGTATTTCATTATAGTTTTTTTTAGCTTTAATATCAAATGATGATTTTTTACAATCATTCATATTGCTATCAAATGATGATTTTTTACAATCATTCATATTGCTATTATATTTAATAATATTATTTTCATCTTTTTTACACGGATCTTGTGTTTCAACTGTATTCGCATTATTAGATGTATTTCTGTTACATTGACAAAATGCCAATGGTATAGGTAAATATTTAGTATTTGGTTGATATTTTTCTAAATTACATTCTTTTATATCCTCGGGTGAATATAATTCTTCTTCTTCTTCTTCTTTTTTAATACTTCCGAAGGTATTAATAGTTGATAATTCTCTTTCTTTCGAATATGTTGAAATTATTTCATCACTAAGGTTCACTGGCTCTTCTAGTACTTCAACCTTAACTTCACTGGGGTTGTCTTTAATTTCACTGGCTGTGACTTCAATTTTACTCGGTTCATCTTTCTCTTTATCAGTGTTAGTGGATGCATTCCTTACGTAAATTGTTTTAGCACAACAGCAAAATCCCTTTTTTCTTTTAATAAGATCTGATGTTTCATCTTTTCCTGTCATTGTAGATTTATCTTCATATTTTTTACGACAAAAACAACAACAATTTTTTAATGCTTCTCCGCAACTACGAGAACATCTATAACAATATCTATCTTCCATTTTATCACGTTCTTTCATATTGCTATCTCCAAAATCATCATCATCATCATAATATTTTTTGCCTATCTTATTTTTTCTATATTTAGGAAAAACTGAACAACAGCATACGTTTACTGGATCAATTTCAATACCTTTACTTACATTTTTTTTTGAATCTAAGATATTTTCGGTTTTATTTTTGCTATCTTTTTTAATACCTATATTGTTTTTAGATTTATCGTTTCCTCCGTCGCTTCTTTTAAAAGGATTATTAAATTTCTTTTCTTTTTTGGAAGTATTTTTAGAGCTTATTTTTGCAGATTTGTCTTCTTCTTCATCGCTTTCAGTGCGAGCATTAATTTTTTTCTTCTTTTTGAAGTTATTTTTAGAGCTTATTTTTGTAGACCTTTCTTCTTCATCGCTTTCAGTGCGAGAATTATTTTTTTCGTCCTTTTTGTAACTTTTTTCAAAGCTTATTTTTGTAGACATATTTTCTTCTTCATCGCTTTCAGCTAGAGAATTATTATTTTTTCTTCCTTTTTTGGAATTATTTTTAGAGCTCAATTTTGTAGACTTGTCTTCTTCGTCGTCGCTCTCAGTGGGAGAATTATTATTTCTTCGTTTTTTCAAATTATGTGTAGAGCTTAATTTTGTAAAGTCGTCTTCCTCATCGCTTTCATTGGAATAATAGTTCTCCCTTCTCTTTTTCGAATTATGTTTAGAGCTTAATTTCGTGAATTTATCGTCTTCTTCTTCATCATTTTCACTGGTCGAATTATTATTTTTTCTTCCCTTTTTGAAATTATTTTGGGAACTTAAGTTTTTAAAATTATAGTCATCTTCCTCTGTTTCATTTAGCGAAATATATTTTACTCCTTTTTTTTCTAAATTTTTCTGCTTACTTCTTTGGTTTTCTGTTTTTTCCTCCACTTTTTTTTTATCTAACAATCTTTCACACGTGTTTTCATAATCTCTTATTCGTTCTTCAGTACATTTTGTTTGTTTATATTCATTTATTTTATTTTTATCCCTTTTAAAGGGATTATACTGATTTTTGTTTTTTCTTGATAATTGACAACTTGCATCGCATGATGGTTCATTTCTTGATTGTTGGCAATCAGTTTCGTCACACGTTTTTTTTTTACGACGAAAAAGCTTTCGTAAACACCATTTCCCAGCTGAAAGACGCGGACCATTGCTTAGAGTGAGTATTCTAAAACTGTTTAACAAATTAAAATACTGATCATTCAAAAGATCTAATTTGAGAGTAGTATCATTATAATATTGATGTGATTTTCTAGAACTAGATGAAGGATATTTTGAATACAATTTATTAAGTTCATCTTCTACATATTCATTAAATTCTAAGAAATTAGCATTTGGATAACCATGCATTTGATGTGAATATATATTGTTTTCAAACATATTTGCGAATATGGTATATGGTACGAATATACGAATTATAATATTATGAATCGAAAACCGATCAATTTAATTGTTTTTTTTTTTTTTATATTTATACTTTTTTTTTTATTTAAATTAATATTTTTTAATTTTTTAATTGAAATTTAGAATTTTACTCTTCCTAAACAATTGTCAATTTGGAGACGCAAAATTGGATATTTCAAAAATAAAATTAATAATATTTTGATGTAAAAAAACAATGGTACTTTTTTAAAATTTAATTTAAATGAAAAAATAAGAAATTGAAATGTTTATAAATTGCATGAAAATAGCTTGACAAATTATAAGAAAATTAATTTTAGATATAACATTAAATTTAAATCCTGTTAAAATATCAAAAATAAAAACAATATGTTAAAAGGTTTCTATTACATACGTGTATATAATATTATTACATATTTTAATTTAATAACTTGGTAACAATTTTTCAATTTAAAAACAAAAATTATTGAAATAGTTTAATATTTTTTTAGTATACAATTATTCTTCCTCACTATCAGATTCTGTATATTCATCGTTTTCTGTTGTTAATTTTTCTTTATCAAATAGTTGAAGAAACGTTTCGAATTCGAGAAGTGAAACTCCGCATACTTTTTTACAAAATTCCTTATCTGTTGTATCAATAACTTTATAAAGTCTGGGATTTGAAGTTGGTTCATTTATATCACTTTTAATTGATTTTGGTTTAAACATTCCTAATCTTTCCAAAAATATATGACGGCATTTTAATGTATTTAATGATTTTGAAAATACAGTTGATTTAACAATTTCTGGTATTGATAATCTCATTCGATCTTCTAAATATTCAAAATAATTATCGATTTCATTTTCTTTATTAGATAAAATATTTGGTGAATTTATAAGTAAATGCCATACATTTTTTGATGTCCGAACATATTGTTTAAGATAAGAAATTCTATTGACAATAATTTCCTTATTATTTATATCTAAAAGTTCTGGATGTTGTATAATTAATTCTTGAAAACGTTTTTCACCAAATTGAAGACTTTTCCAAAATTCAATAACATCAATTATATCATTTGTTTGACGTGTTAATAAATTCCTATTATTTTTAATTAATTGTAAAACATCTGAAATATGAAAATCATAATTACGAAATATTGTACATGCTTTTTCCCAATTTTCATGTGGAATTCCTGTAAGTGTAGGAATTTCTTCAATAATTTTTTTCGTTTGTTCTAATGATACAATTTGTTGAGATGATAAAAATGAATTCTAAAAATAAAAAATCTTGTATAAAATGAATTCAATATTAAAGTTGTAAATACGTACTGTGAAAAACGATCTGTTACCAAATATTCTAAAAATATTTTTATTCATAATTTATGTATTATAATATATTATAAAATTCCATTTATTTAAAATAATTAAGTTTATTTTATAAACAAAACAATAATTTTTGTTTTCTACTTGACCATACTTGACTACTTTTTTACTTTTTGGTTTGTTTATTAAAATTTAACCTATAATCATATGTCTGTATACGTTTGAGAGGCTTTGAAATATTATAATTGACAACTTTCTAAACGCTTATAAAAATAAAAAGTAGGAATTTTTTCAACATTTTAAAATAAAAAGAAAATGTAAACTTAATTGTTATAATTATATGAATAAAATGATAAAATGTATCTATTATTTACCTTAAAAGGTTTTTAGGTAAAAAATTAATATGTAGATGGGATGAACTAAAATTTTAAATAAGATTTATTGATTGATTAATTTTATATATTTCTAAAAGAGTGCAGCACCAATGTTTTTTTTTTTGAATTCTTTCTTGCCATTTGTTTCGGCTAGTTTCGTTCTTTCTTTATTTTTAAATTTTTTTGCTTTGCTTTTCAATTCTGTATGGATATGGATGGACTATGGGGTTTCTGATAAGAATGATAAGAATTAAAAAAAAAAAAAATTAAATCAGATTACATAAATGAAATGTACTTTTTTTAATTATACTGACATATTTCAAATACAGCTTACAAATCTCAAATGTAAACATATTTGCTTTAATAACAAAATTTCATTAATTCACAAGTTAATAAAATAGTGTAAATTTACAACTTCTAAAAATTTCTTTAATTTTAATCCGTAATTATGCGTATGAATGTATGTAAGATCACGTATTCAAGTAAGATGTAGGAAATTGGAAATATGAACATAAATATATACTGTATAATATACAGTGTTCGTATTTATTTTGATTTCTTATTTTATATCAAAAGCTTTCTTAACATTTTTAATCGGAAAAAAATGGTCAAATACAACTACCTCAATACATTACCAAAATTATCAATAATTCATAAAAATAGAAAAAAAAGGCTTATCATTAAAAAAAAAAAAACTTTAGGTCATTAATTTTTTTCGATTAGATAAAATTTACTATGCTAGGGTATCTGCTTAAAATATTTAAATTTGTAGCATTAATTTTATTTGAATCAATTGAACCAGAAGTGTTAATTTTTTTTTAATTGTTCGCCAAAAAAATGGTACCGTTTTTTTTAGAAATAGCTTTGGCGCTATTCTTAATATTTGTTTTATATGCAAAACGACCAGAAATTTATGAAAGTACATTAGGAATTTATAAAGTAAATCCTGGAAGGTTTTATTATCTAAAATATTATACGGCTTTATTGGTTTTAAAGGTACTTACATTATGTATGTATAATATAAAATAATTATATTATTATGTAAAAGAAAAAAAAAGAACTAAAATTACATACATATATAAAATTAAAATATACATTCTTACATATATATTTTTATTTCTTTTAGTTAAGAAAACTGTTTGGATTAAACAAAAGATCAGATGAAATACTTACAGCTTATAATGGTTGTAGTCGTCAAGAGGGCTATCATATTTATAGTGCATCAAAAACTAAACAAACATTAATATTAGAAAATGGAAATAAGCTACTCTTAAAAATACCAGAGTTTGCTGATTGTCTTCTTATTAGCGAAATATCAAATAATCCAAATGATATCGGTCCAATAATTATTGAACATGTTCCAGATAATTCGAATATATATAGAGAAAAGGCTGTTCTATCATACAATGGATTAATGAGGTAGGTACTGGTCTGGTAAATATAAAATTGTTCTTTTTTAATGTATATGTATATATATATATGTATGTATGTTTGTATATAGTGTCAAAAAACAATACATAACATAATCTAAAATTTTATCATATTTTTCAGGTCAAATGAACGTGATAGTAAACAGTTTTTAGTTAATATTAGAGCTGAATGGTCTGTTGTATTACCATATTTTAATATGTATTGGCAAATGAGTGATAAAAATTTTTCGGATTGTATTGCAAAAGAATTATGGAGTAAAGATTATTTTGAAAATTTTAATTTATTTAAACAAATTGATTTTTGGGGTGGGACAGGTGAAATTAAAGGAAATATTACAATAGATGGAAAACCGTTTAATTTATTTGTTAATTTTACGCAACTTTTTTCAAATGGTATGTTTTTTAAAATTTTTTTGTTTTTTATGTATATATTTATGCATAGTAAGTATGGTGAGAATTACCAAAAGATACTCTACGTAATACAGTTATATGATACTTTAACTAACTAATAAACCACTAGCCATATCTTAAAAGATTAAAACTAGTGTACATGGCTAACTATACTAGAGCTGCAAACCTCCGTGAAGGTGATCCGTATTTATCGTTCAATCTAGTTAAGCCTAGTTATTTTAAGACTTCTATTGGTATTTCTGGAATGTAGGAGTTTTGACACTTACATTTACGTGTCCTTTTTAACGGGTATTTTGTTTTAATTCAAACTTTTTCCAATTTCTAAAATTTTACGATTCTCTAGATTTCTATGTAAATCTGAATTCCGTATGTACAAACATTTGGATGCACAATCATATAGCTGTATGCCCCAAATAAGCTTAATTAAGCCAGATAATTATTTTTTTTTAATAATATTTTTCTCTATTGATTTAAGGAAATTTATCTTTATCACGTTTGGTTCATCGTTATGTGTTACATTATATTACAATACCAAGTGGACCAAGATTTTGTGTTGGTATTGCTAGTTTAACACAACAATTTTCAATGTAAATTTTACAATAATTTTTATAAAAACTAATTTCTTATTATTATTATTTAATGACTTATTTATTTTTAGATTACCAATCGGTTGGATTACATCAAAATGCAAAAATTATTCTATAAAAATGTGTGATTTTCCATTACATAAATATGGTGAAAGTAATCAAGAATTACCAAAAGCTTATCATTTTTTAATAGATACTGGTATACAATTATAATATAATATATATTATAATTGAAATTAATTAAAAAAATCAAATTTTTTTTTTTTAAGATGGTGGTGATATGTACAATATAATTGTAAGAACAAAATCAAAATTTAGAATTTATCATAAAAGTGAAAAATTTAATAAAATTATTGATTCTGATTGTACTTTTACTGTCAATGGTGAAGAAGGATGGGGTCATGTACAATGGTATTATCGTAAATAAAAATGTTTTCTTTTTAATTTATAAATAATTAAATAAAAAAAAAAAAACAAATACTTGTATTCTTTATTAATACATAAAATTCCTAATAAATTTTTTATTTGTTTATTATTTTATTTTATTAATATTTTTTTGAATAATTTCTATATTTTTTTTTTGTTTTTAAATATTTGATTTTATACAATGTTACACATTTACATTTAATTATATAAATATAACTTTTTATTTAATTAATTTTACAATTATAGTATTGGATAAATTATATATGTATAAACATATAGGGTAGTCTAAAAGTCACCATACAATTTTAAATTGAAATATTTTTTGTTTTTTTTTTTTGTGGTTTTGGAAGTGACTAAATAGCTTCCAATACACAAATGATTTCACTCCGTAATTTCCACGTTTCTATCAACAAGACTGTGAAAACTGAAGAAGGAATTAGTCAAAAAAAAAAAAAAAAAATATAATGTTCTCGTTGTTTTAGTTATATAGTGGTTATCATACATAGTTTCAATTTTTTAGACATCAAATACACATATATTACCTCTTATAGAAGTACAACAACTTTTCAAAAATTTTCTAACATGAAAAGAAAAACCTATATATGAATAGATAGAATATAAAATTAATTATTTTGTAATTTGATCGAGTCAAAAATTAATAGCCGTTGTTGAGTAGTTGTATTATAATTTGAATCAGTTATATTAGAACTATTATCGGTATTTTATTTGTTTATTATTATTATTAACATTTTCGTTCATCAAAGAGTTCGTTTTATTTTTTAATTTTATCTGTGAAAGATCTGTTATTGAAAAAAAAAAAAATTTAAAAGTAGAAGAACCGTTTATATATGTAACTGTGTCTTTTTTTAAATAATTGGGGTGGTCTGGGTAGTCTAGTGTGGAAGAGCGTATAAAATACGTCTCTAAAAAAACCGAGGAGTATTGGTTCTAATCCTACACACGTTGTAAGAATAATTCCCCCTTTACAGCCATATCTGAAAAGGAAAGGATGTGTAATTTCCTTGTTACATTTATGTGATAGGGAAACGAACTAAAACAAAAAAAAAACAAAAATAATAAATCATTGTGAAAAATGCATCATTGTGAACTCATCCGACATTTAATATAAAATGATATTAAAAGAAAAAAAAAACCAAATTCAAATAAAATTTTTCATATTTCAATTTAAAAATGTATTGTAATTATTCGGTTACCCTTTACATTATTTTTTTTTTTTTTTTTGATTTTTAATATTTTGATTAGAATTTAACATTTGCACCAAAGTGTTAATGAATCCTTTATATTGTTGTCTAATAAAAGGCTTATAAATTTTTTTTTAACTCTTTGATATGAAAATAATATAAAATATATATTTTATTAATCAGATTAGATTTATGTATATCTTTGGTATAACATTTACTTATAGTTATAATTATTTTTATTATTTGTTATTTTTTTTTTTTTTTTGTTTTTTAGTTAATTTTGTGCCTTTTTTAATACAATTTTCAGGAGTAATAAAATAAAATTAATTAAAAAATCACACAATAAAGGCACAAATTAACTTAAAATATAGGTACATTTTATTTTTATTATTAATTTTGATAGTTAAGGTAGGATATTTATATATGTATGTATGTATGTATGTTTGTATCAAAAAAAAAAAAAAAAAAAAAATCTTATCAGAAATACATATTTGAAAATCTTTAAAAAAAAAAAACAATTCCTTTAACGATATGTCTACAGTTAGAGTGTGTGTGTGTCCTTAAAAAAAAAAAAAAAATGAAAAGAAAAAAAATAAATAAATATTTATTTTAATTGCTTGGCAAGATAAAAATATTGATCTTTAAATAAGATCATGCTCTCATTTGTAAAAGATCAAATGTAAAAATCTACGTATAAAACAAATTTATCTATTATAAGTATTAATTATCTTAAAAATTTTTTTAAAATAATAATTTTAAATTATTTTCAAAGTTCAATTATATGAGAAATAGAAAATTTTGTTTTTGTTTTCTTTTTTTTTTTTTTAATAGACCAATTTTATATTAAAATTTTTTTTCGTCGATATTTATAATAATTATACTATTAATTGATTAATTATTTTATAGTTAATTTTTATTTTTATTTGTATTGTTATATCCTAGGCACTTTACGACTTCATTTATTAATTATGTATGTAGTATCATTGTTTAGTTTTTTTTTTTTTTTTTTAACATTTAAATATGTAAGAAAAAAAAAAAAAGAAATATTTTAATTTTTAAATTACATTTTAAATTTACTTTTTTTTTTAAATATTTTTATTGTTTTTTTTTTTTTTTTTTGTATAATTAATTATTAATTTTGATCATTTTATTCAGATTTATATTTTTTTGTTCTTTAATTTATATATTATATAGTTTTTATTAATTTGTTAGGGTTTTTTTTTTTTTCTATATTGGTTAATTTTATAAATATAAATTAGAAAATTTAAAAGTGAATGAACTCCTATATATTGATTATTAAAAATTTTATTAATATTCTTGTACCATCTGCAACTAGTAAGGTTATTTCAATTCATTATTTAAGAATAAAAAGTTAGATATTAATTATTACATGTTATATATTTAAGTACTTTCTTTTAACCCTTATGTTAAAAGTTTATGTTTTAAGTTTAAACCGCAATATTTCCCACACTTTTTGAAGTGTAAATCTGTAACTTCGTGACATCTTCAATTAAAGTGTTATGAATCAAAGACATACTAAAAATATATGTAGTTTGGTGGAGACAATTAGGATTTGGAGGACTTAAACGTTGTCAACTACGTTGCTTTGCTTTACTAAATATTGTTTTGATTGCAATGCTTCTCAAAATTAAAATTATTTTTATTTAATTTTCTTTTATTTTGTATTCTTTTTATTCTTTTTTTATTTAAATTAAATTATGAAATATTTTGTTAAAGTTAAGTTAGGAATTAGAGTTATAAAAAAACAAAAACATTTTATTTTTTTACATATTATTTCTTATAGAAAATGTATGAAAAACATTATTGGTACAAATGTACCAAGGGTTTGATTAAAGAGGGGTTCAACAAGGGTTTGACATAAGGGTTAAAGGACTAAAAATCTTTATAATGATATAGTATTTATAAATTTTATAATGTTAACTATATCCTTTGATTATTCTGGTATTAATTTAATCTGTTCAAAATTTCTTTTAAGTTTATAAACAGTTCAATGTAAAATTAAAAATAATTTATAACTAGGGCTCGGATTTTTATGTCGTTAAAATAAATTCACTTAAAATATGCGTTTAATATTTTCGAAAAAAATGTAAATATATTCTTGCAAAATATGCTCTTAAAATTGAATTCATATAATATATATAGCCTTTATTTGCATAACTTAACATAATAAAATAAAAATAAAAAATAATCACATAGTTCATAGTGAAGCATAATTAAACATTGCCAAAATAATTAATATATTTAATATTAACAACAAAAGAAATTGAATTTAACAAATTGATCTTAACAAATTTTTGTATATGCTAAAAGATTATAATTGATAATAGAGGTATCTGCCAATTCATTGACTTTTTCTTCTCAAATATCTCCTATAATAGCTTTTAATATATAATAAATCTTTCTTTATGCAATTATTGTATTTTTGGCATTTTTTAGAAAAGTTGAATGTAAAAATGCTTGATTTTAGACCCTTAACGTAAAATATATGTTAAATTATTCTGTTTTAAAGAAATATGCGAAAAAAGATTTTTATCAGAAAAATATGCTAAATATGCATTTATATGCTTAAATCTAAAAATCCTAGCCCCATCCTTATAACATTTCGTTTTGATTTAAAAATATTAAAAAAATTTTTTTTTTTTTTGCTGAATGAATAAAGTACAGATTTATATATTTTAAAAGGATGATATGATAATTTTTTTTTTCTAATTATACAAAATTAATAATAATAAAAAGCATAGTAGTAAATCATACTTAGGAATATTATGGTTGTTGTTTAAAAATTAGAGAGATTTGAGGTTTATTATATTTTCTCTTTTTAGTACATTTTTCAAGGATTTTTTTTTTTTTTTTAGATTTTCTACGACGTTTAAGACACAACATTGAAATTTTAACCATGAATAGTTTGAACTTTGAACTCTTTTAAAAAAATTAATGTTGTAGAAAATTAAATAAATTAATGTTGTGTCGCTTCTTCAACTAAAAATGAGAGCTCGACTTCAAAGTTTGGAAAAGTCCTATTTTTAGATGTATATCTCAGATTTTTCTAAATATTTTTTCACATTTAAGCGAAATGATACAAGGACATTTCTTTAGATTTATAAATTAATATCCAAGTTATACAATTATTTTGCAATTTAAATTTTTTGTTATGGAAAGACATAATTTTGCAAGATTATGATTCCTTTATAATGACAAGACGTTTTTAGTTAGAATGTTAAAAAAAAATTTTGAAACAAGAAAGATTTTCCAAAAATTAACATTAATTATTTCACATAAGTTATTAGCTTTATTTATATTCTTATTTATTATAGGATTTCATTAAAATTATTAATTAAAGAAAGTGACTTTTGATTTTTTACAATTTCTTTCTTACATAATAAATTCTAAGAAAATTTACAAAATTTTGGTGAAAGTTATAAGATTAGAAACTGTTTTTATTGTCTTTAAGATTCTAAGAAAATGTACATCTAACGTCGCCTTTGGTTTTTTTACATTCTGCTTTGTTGTTTTTTTTTTTTTTTTATTTTAAATTAGATTAAATTTTTTTTTTAAATCGTTCAGAAATGAAATTTTATAGAATTTAAATTAATGTTTAAAATCAAAACTCTCTTATTTATTCAACCATAACCAATAAATAACTAAATTTTTTTTTTCTAAATTTTATTTGAAATTTGAACTTTTACTTTTAAAATTTAATTTTATATTTATAAAATTGACTATATAATATAATTATATATAATACATATATGCTATTATATGTATATACTATTTAAATAATTATATATTATATATACATATATATATATATTTTTTTTAATTAAGTTGTTTTAAATAAATTTGCTTTAAAAGCAGCATTTGATTGATTTGTTGTATTTTCTTTTTGTTTTTACTTTCAAAATTTAAAATCTTTCTATTTTTCTACAGAAAGGAAAATAAATTAAAGAAAATTTGATTTTCCAATATATTTATAATGAATATATTGTTTTTAAAGGACAACAATATTAATTTTGTATGAAATATAAATGTGTTAGAGATTTTAAATTGTTATATTTATTTTTATATTATTAATTTTTTATTGAATTTTTTATTGCTAATACTATAATAAACATTTTAAAATAAAATCTATTATTTTTTTTTTTTAAATATATGTATAATATATATATATATATTGGATTTTTAATTTAATAACTATACATTTTTAACGTAACATAAGTTTTTTTGTTTGATTTTTAAAGAATTTAATTTTTTTTTTTTTTTTTTTTTTGTGTAAGAAATTAAAAAATAATTTGGGTAAAATAAAATTTACTCACAGTTAAATTCGTTAGACGAAAAGACGGATTTTTTTTTTTTTGAAAATATTTAAAAGAGAAAAACAACATCTTTTTTTTTGTTGTTTTCTATTTTTTTTGTTTTTTTTTTTAAATTTTGAATTTGTAACTTAATATGAATAGGTAGGTACTAAATATTTTTCCGATTTAAACTATCAAAATCATTTCACAAAAAGTTTGAGTTTTTGCCATTAGGATAGGATTATTATGGGGTTATGGATAAAATCCAAATAAACATATTATATTCCAGAAAGACATAATCCAGAAAGACAAAATCCAGAAAAGACAAAATTTAGAAAATACGAAAATTAGAAAAGACAAGTTTCGAAAAAAAAAACAAAATTCAGAAAATATCCAAAAAAAGAAAATGTAGAAAAAAAATAATCGAGAAAAAAAAATCTAGAAAAATATAAATTTTAAAATCTACACTATATTGAAACAAAATTATTAAAATTATATAAAAATGAATTGAAAAATGATAAAAATTTCTATAATAAAATTTTAAAATTAAAAATGAAAAAAATGTGGTAGGCGGTTATTCTAAGGCTTTTGACAAACGGAACTTTTTGACAAACGGAAGTAAACGCATTACGTGGAGTAAGAATCAGTTTGACATTTGTTTATTTTGTTTGTATAAAATCCGGAAAAAAGAAAAAATGTACTACGTTTTTTATATAAAAATGAAATTTTTTCATAGATGGGAGTGCCGTACCATACCCATACCCCGTCTCAATACCCCGCTACGACATAGTAAATGCATACGGCAAGAATCGCAGGTTTTATTTATTTTTTTTTTTTTATAAATGTAAACATAAATCTTTTATGTACAATACAAATTTTATTTAGGATACCAGATATTATTCATTTTTTATTTAAAGTTTTATTATATGAAAGAATTAAGCCTAATTAATTTTTTTTTTAGCTGAAGTACTAAGTATAAAAAAGCATAAAATTAAAAAAAAAATTATACTGATTTTTTATATTACATATTAAATCTAGATTTTGTCCTATCTAAATTTTGTTCTCTCTGAATTTAATCCTATCTGAATTTTATCTTCTCTAAATTTAGACTTTTCTGGATTTAGTTTTTTTCTGAAGTTTTAACAAATTCTGAATTTTGTCCTTTTTCGATTTTATTCCGCAACCTGATTATTGTAATCGTTTGACAAAAAAATTGTATGATACTGTATGAAAGGATTTACATTTGGATTATTTGACTTAAATTAATTTTATTATTAAGATTTTTCATAAGGTTTACTTCTTTTTTTTTTTTTTTTTTTTTTGCAAGCACAAAAACAAGAATTTTACAATAATATAATAATTATATATGTAGTAATTAAATTTTCTTTAATTTTTTAATATTATTTTTCCTTTTTAAATATATTTTTTTTTGTTTTTTTTTTTTTTGGTAATTTTTGTATAAAAAATTTATAAATCCAAATATTTTTTTTTTTGTAATTTTTAATTTAAAAGTTAACTTTTGGTTGGTTTTCATTTCTAAAAATTTCAAATTCAATGGAAGCCATTTAATTATACATATATATATATATATATTTATTAAAAACATGTATATATGTATAAATTGTTTGTTTATTTTATTTTCTTAAGAGGAAATAAGAAAAGAATAATGGTAAAAGAATTTTTGTGTAAAATAATTAAATATTAAATTAAAATAATTATTTTGTTTTGAAAAAATGATTTATAAATAAATAAAAAACTTCATCTAATACTATTATATATGTTTTAGCACCGTAAATCAACGGTTTAGTGAGTACTAATGATTCCAGAAACTAAAAGCTTAGTCAAATATAAATAAATAAATGACTTAGTGAATGCTTTATGCACCTTGTAGGAGTAGAAAGGAAAGGAAAAAAAATTTTTTTATTAGCGCATGGAAATTGAAATGAAAGAAAGTCTCAAAGTTTAACTGACGCGGTGATAAAATGAATATTCAGCTGTTCTTTAGAAAATGTATTGTGTTTTATTGTATTGATATTGTATTGATAAGAAGAAAGAAACTTTTTTTTTTTGTGTTATTTAAATTGAAATTTTATATCGAATTTCCATTTTATATTCAAATAGTGTATAGTTACTGCAGTTTTTACGAACGTATTTAACAAGTAAAAGATTTTGTAGAAAATTAAGAATACACAATTTATGATATTAACAATTTATCAATCTATTTATTCTATTATATTTTAAATTACATTTAATGTCCTTAAGCAAAGTAAACACATTATTCTGTTGTAGTTATTGATTATACGTTTAGTTTAAAAATAAAAATTCTTAATATGATATGATTAAGAGTTGTAAGTTAAGAATTGCTAGTAAAATTTAAATATATTTGTATTTACAATTAAATTTCGGTTTAAAAAACGATTTAGTTAGTCTTTTCGAAATAATTGCTTTAATATACATAATAAATTTAGCTAAAATAGCCAACAAAATCATTTAGAAAATCTTTAGAATCGATCCTTGGAAATAATAAATTATTATTTTCATTTCTTATATAATTAATTGTTTTTGTTGTATATAAAACAAAAAAAAAAAAGAAAAATTATAAAAGAACAATAATTAAAGTAAAAAAAAAAATTTTTTTCAAATTTTAATTAAAAAAATTATTTTGTTATTTTAATTTAATTAAAATCAACTACTATCATCCTTCCAATTCATTTCGAATTTTTCATCTATTAAACCATTACCAGTTTCATTTAAAACTTTATTTTTTAATAATTCAATTTCATGTAATAATTCCAATGTTTCGTGATCTAAATTATCATCTTCAACACGTAATTGTTTTTGTTGTTCTTCATCAATATCCCATTCTAATGATTCTGGTGTTGAAATATGTGACCAACTAGTACGAGATGGTGTTCTTGTATATATTATTTGCTGTTGTATTTGTTGTTGATTATTTTTAGAATTGTATGGTTGTTGTTGTTGTTGTAATATGTTATAAGTACTATTTAATGGTTCAATTGATGATGATATTGATATTTCAGATGTTGTTGTACCTTTTTTACATTTATTTAAATTTTTCATATAATAACTATTATAATTTTCTACTAATAAAATATTTGTTGAATTATTGCATTTAATTAAATTTTTATTTTGACAATTTACAATATCAATTCCATATTCATCTTTATTAATATTATTTTTATCATTATCATCATCATAATCAATATCCTCATCATCATCATCATCACAAATACTAAATAAATGTTGATCACTAATATTATTTTTTTTTGATTTTGTTGATAAAAATTCTTCATCTGATTGTATAAAATACCATGATTTTGTTAAATTTTTTATTTCATCATTATCAATAATTATATTTTGTCTTTCAATATTATTTCCATATTCATGTTCCCATTCTAAATCTAATGATGAACTTGCTCTTGATGAATTTATATTATTTGGATAATAATTAATATTATTTCCACAACAATTTGTATTTAAATTATTCATATCATTATTAAAAATTTGGCTTTTATTACAATTTTGATGATGATAATGATTTTGATTACGATTATTTATAAAATGTTGACAATTTTGACTAAATTTCATTGTTGATATTGGTAAATCGAGTGCATTTGTTTCATCAGTTGTATTTGTTGATTTTAATAAATTATTTGCATCTAAACATTGTAATTGAAATTCTGAACTAAAAACAGAAAATATTAATTAGCATTTATATTGAATAAAAGATCTCTGTAAATTTTTATAGATATACCTTTCAATAGGATTTTCCTGATGTTGATTTAATCTTTTATAATTGGTATCTTTTTGTTCCCAAAATTTTTCAATAAATTGTGGCCGATTCTAAAAATTAATAAATTGACAAATAAAATAAAATTATTAATTATTAAATATTATATAATATAATAAAAAATTATGTTTTTAAACTGCCTATTATTCTATTTATTAATCTATTAAATATGTATTAATTATCCTATAAGTATGCAATTTTTTGATATATCTAAACTATGTCTGAAGTCTGAACTTTTGCGTTTTAAGAAAAGGAACTTTGCGGGCGTATGATTAAATACATTGCTTATTAAAGTGGTGAGAAAGTACAGGTTTTACGACCTGTTCACAGGTCGTAAGTATTTTAAAAATGGAAACAAAATTACCGAAAATGTAATTTTTCTTAACAAATCCATCTAGCAAATAAATATGTAAAAAAAAATCAAAAATTTCAGGTTCCAACAAACCAAACAGTTTTAAGATTATGAAAGATCTTTTTAGTTTTCATTACTAAATTATTTACATTCAAAAGGAATTCCCTTAGAAGTTGTTTCAACAAGCCTTAAATTTGATTACAGATGTGATTACAAATGTGATTACACAAATGTTATTCCAACAAAAGAACTTTTATGGTTCGTGCTTAATTTTACAAATATTAACGTAAAAATGGCTTTATATAAAACTAGAATCTAATTTCTATTATAAATCAATATATTATAATGATCAAACTAAATGTATTAAGCATTAGCTTTAAATCTAGATAAATTTAGTTTAAACTCAGTCAAATTAAACATATTTTTTTTTAAATTTTTCTATATTTTTTCAATAAAAAACAAATAAAAACTTCCTCTATGTAAGATTTAATTTGTAGAAAGCTATTTTGAATATATATATTTTTTAAACTTAACAACGTTTAAATTTGTACTTAGTAAATATATGTAATTTTCATTATCAACTCTGACTTTTTAAAAGTATCTTGGGGCGTTTAATAAGCGCTTAAATGTGACAAGAAAAATCTTTATCTCTTTTTTGTTTAAAAAGAAAAAAACCATTTTAATTATGTTTTAATATAATATACAATATAGACTTATATACATATTATGTTTTTTTTTTATTCTTTACAGTCAACAATAAATATGTATAAAATACTACAAATACAAATAAATATATATGCACATATAAATTTTTAATTACCTTTTTCTTTTTAAATTTAATTATCTTAAATATAAAATTATCTTTTTTTGTTTCGTCTTCTTGTACCAACTCATCAGCCTCTTGTTCATCTGTTGAGTGCCTGTTTAAAAACGAAAGCAAAAAAGAATTGCAAAAATTATAAATTATTTCAAAGAATACTTACATATGTATATATATATGAATAAATATTTATTTTTTCCAATTATATCAAAGAATATAAAATGATATAAAAAAGTATAAATAAAAATATACATATTCACAATCATCACATGTACTTAAATATATTTATGTACATATTCGTAAGAAAAAGCAACAAACAGAAATTCGGTGACAAATGGCGACGATTTTTATATTTTAGAATAGGTAACATGAATTTTTATATGGAAAATGACAGTTTACGACAGTTTTACTGTCACGAAATTGTCGTTACCTTTACTAAAAATATATAGAGTAAAATATAAATACATTAAAGTCTAACATAAAAGTCAATATAGACAAACAATGTCAAACAGCCGTTATTTTTTTTTGTTCTGTATATTTTAAAATAATTTTTATAAAAATAAAGTATATTATTTTATCGCTGGTATAGTTGTGTGTGGGCATAAAGTTTTTAAATTGGCTGTTGCCGTTTGTCGTCCAAATTCTGTTTTTAGCTTCATTAATATGTACATGATATAAAAATAGATATAAATTTTGATATAAAAATAATTGTAAAAATAAATAAGGCAATATCTAAAACTAAAGATTTTTAAAAGTACACATTTTCCATAAAACAATAAAAGCCGTTACAATAACAACAGCCAAGTAATCAACCGCTTAGTGAAATTAATGTTACCAAAAACTGAGGCATAGCCAAATATGAATAATAAATGACTTAGTGGATGGCCCTATACTCCTTATAGGAATGGGAAGATGGAAAAAAAGAATTGCAATTGGCATAAAAATTTGTAATTTTTCTTTAAATTTTCTTCCTCCGCTAAACAAATTATTGAAATTCTGATTTTAAAACTAACTCTAAAATCTTTCTTAATTATTTTTGTACATATCTACATATTTTAACAACAAAAACATTTAATTCCCGCTAAATAAATTATTAAAATCCTGATTTTGTACGAAAGTATGATTTTACTTCTAATTCAAAATATTTCATATACATACAATCATACACAGGCATATAATACGCTTCCATTTCTTCTTTTAAAATTTCAAGGTTCTAACTAAAAGCGTGGCCGAGAAAGAAGCAAAATCTTTTAAAATTTTGTATTTACATGTCGGAACATGAAATATTGATTTATAAAGCTAAAAAAAAACGATTTCGGATTAAAAAAAACTTAAGCAGAACTTAAGATATTGACATTTGAAAATATGGCTTTTCTCAATTTTGAGTGGATGTACCTGCGTAATGCCTGAAACTATTCATCAAAATGTTGTTCCACAAAATTAATATTTTTAAAAGATCTATCCATGCTTAAAATTTCATTATTCTATGTTAAACGGTGTAGAAGTTTTGTAAATAGAAGGATGGATGGACCAACATAATGAAATTAATAAACAACCTTTTCACATTTTTTTTTGAAAAATGTGCTAAAAACCACTTTAATTATGTTTCAATATAAATTTAATTATTGTAATGAAATTTTCTTTCTACACAATTTTTTATATATCATTGTACTGGCATTAATTTCTATGTGTTTATTTATTTATAGGTATATAAAGTGTATAGATGTAATAAGATCCTTTTTCTAAAATTGTCGATATCATTTAATTTCTGTATAAAAAGAAAAAAACAAAAAAAAAAAACAAATTGACTAATAAATTGCATTTTCTCTTATATTAGGAATAAATTAAAAATCGTCTGTTGTTGGGGATAAAATTAATTGAATTAATTTTCTTAATTTACTTTTTATTCGCAATTTTACAATAAATTTAAAATACACTAAATTGAAAATTAGTCAGACACTATATATATATATATATTTTTTAATGTATTTCTCTGCCACATAAATGTGGACAGGAAATTACACAGCCTTTCCTGTTCAGGCGTGGCTGTAAATATCGTAAGGGAGGTAACTCTTACGACATGTGTGGGATTGGAATCTACACTCCCTCGGTGTTTATAGCGCATTTTATACGCTCTTACCCACTCGGCCACCGAGGCCCTTTTGGGACACTATATTACTTACTGTGTAACAGAACTAAGGACATTTAGTAGAACTTTCAACTGTACATGTGACTGATTATGTGTACGTATATTTTATTGTAAAAAGTATATTGTGTTGATCATTTCATGAAATTTGAATCTCCTTTAAACTTTAACTAGCTTTGAAAACTTTGAAACCCTTCACTTTGAAAACTTTAACTAAAAATAGCCTCCTATCTTCTGAATTCTTAGTTTCTAGTTCATTTCATAATGTGTAATTTTTTTTTTTTGCTAAGGGTGGTGGAAATCTTTCAAAGACCGCAAAAATTCCCTGGGGGTAATTTGAGATTCTTATTGTGACTAACAGTGGTTTCACAATTTGAAATAGTCAAGTCTTAATTAAAAATGTTTATTACACTGTATAATAAATACGGAAGTCATGTATGTAACCTCTATATCCTCTATAAATGTAACCTTATTTTTTTTTTTTACTTAATTCTTTTTGTGTATCAAAATTAAAGGTTGTTTCCTTTTGTTAGAAAAAAAATTCTTAACAGAAATTTTATTTAACAATATTATTGGCAATTCTTATTGTGATTGTTTTTTTTAATTGATATGTTATTATATAGTTTAAATTTTTAGTATGAGTATGAAAGTGACGTAAAAGTGATGCACTCTACCTAAAATATTGGTTTGTTTTTTTTTTTTTTTTTTGTGAAAAAGAATTAAAAAAATATAAGAGGCACTTAAATGCATCACAATAAAACAATATTAGTATATGTACATATAGATAAAGAATAAATAAAATAGAATGAAATTTAATATTGGGGTCTTTACTAATGTTATTATTAATGCTTATTCTTGCCTATAGTTGTTTTTATTTTCCTTTTGTTTCAATTCTTTTTGTTTTTGTTATACTCTTTTGTGTGCCAGTATATACATAATATCTACATATTTGCTATATATATACATACATATATTTCTTCAATTATTCTTTGAGCTTTTCTACCTGTTATTGACTTTTAAATAGACACTAACGAAAACTTAAAGTATTCGAATACCCACATAAATGTATATGAAAAAAGAAAAAAAGGAATTTCTTCTAAGTTAAGACATAAATATGGGAAATGAATAGAGTGAAGAAAGGTTTTGAAAAGAACATAGAAATTATGCATAGAATATGTAAAACCATATATATTTTATGTTTTATATGTTGAATTATTATTAAAACAAAAAAAAAAAAACCAAAGAAAGAAAAGAGAAAGTAGAACTTAACTTGAGCATTTATAGTTTTTTTTTTTTGTTTTTTAAGTTGAATGAATAGAACCTTTTAATTCTTACAATTGGGGTAATATAGAGCCATGTATAGAACAAAGGAAATACCTATACAATATAATGTAAATATAAATAAATAAGGTGTAGAAGATGGTTATAGTTTTTAAAGTTTTTTTTTTGAATTTTATACTTTAGGTGGGTATGAGTAGATTTTTGAATAATGTTTTTAAGTTTTTGTTGTGTTCATTTAGGTTTTTTAATTTTTTTTTTTTATTTCATTTGGACTATTCTTTAGATTTATGTTTTTTTTTCGACTCAATGTTTTATAATTTGTGCTTTTTATTTTTTTTTTTTGGTTACAAGTTAGAAAGTGCGATTTAACCTGAATAAGATCTGGGGCTTTTTATTCTTTCTTATATATAGTAATAATTTTTTATATTTTTTTTTTTTTTTGGAAAATAAATACAAATAAGAACAAAAGAGTCTACCACCTACTTAACTCTTTCACCACTATTCAATAAACTGCCGAATAATAAATATAAGTATATATATCCTAGTCACATATACATAAGCCAATTGTATACAATATTGTTTAGAATTATATTATAGTATGTATATGCATTTATGTATATATATAGAAACAGTAAAAAAAAAAAAAAAAAATACTGAGGGTGTCTAACTAGGTCTTTGATTCATTTGGGTTTGAATGATGATGATTCTTATGTGTATCTAAAAAAAATGTTTTTTATAAAAGCTAAAAAGAACAAAACAAAAAAACACTAAAATTAAGGTCTCCCCCCACTTAAAGATTAGGGTTTCATTTGTAATTTTGAAATTATTATTTTTTACTTTGATGTTTAAGAAACACAACTTTTGTATAAAGTATCTATAGTTTTTTTTTATTTTAGTTCTTTAATTTTAAATAGAAAAACTAAAATATGTACCTACATATTGATAATTGTTAGATAATTGATTGTATGATTATTTAAAATTTATTTAAAATTCATATCAAATTAAAAAATTAAATATTTATTTTTAAGTTTGTTCATATTAACATTTAAGGTATTATGTATAAAAAGTATCTATAGTGTTCAATTAAATTTATTTGTATTTGAATTGAAAGAATTCAATTGATTTTTTCAATAAATTTATTTTTAGAATTGATTTTATTATTAGAATATAGTTGCAAAATATGTGCCATGAAATATGTTAGAAAACAGATAATTTTGTTCGTAATTTTAAATAAATAGCATGTCATTAAAACCAAAATAAATCTTAAAGAGATCGAGCTATATAATTGAACATAAATAATTGTTTCTGTGTTAACTTGTATTTAAAATTGCCAAAAAGCAAGGAACTTAATTTTTTGTGTTTTACTTTGAGAATATTTGTACATGTGCCTAAGTTACAGGTGTATAAAAATAGGAAATTTTGGACTCCTAATAACGCTTAAGCATAAAGGATATGATATTTAACTAGAAAAGTGCCAGAACTATGAAGGAAGTAAAATCTTGCAAAATGTTGTCTTCACATAACTGTAAAAAAATTGTATAATTTTGATAAGCTAAAAAAATGTTCTGTTATTTAACGTCTCAAAAAAATTTCAATTTTAGGTTCCTAATAGCTCGAAAACCTAGAGAGGTATAAAAAAGAGGTAACTTATACTGATTCTGAAATATTTTTCTTCTCTCAAAATTTCAAGTCTTTTAACTAAAAACGTAGCGGAGCTATGATATAAATAAAATTTTGTAGTAAAATTTTATCTTTACATAACGGTAAATTTAATAACTAAATCAAAAAAAAAATTGCATAATTTTTGTATTGATTTATAAAGCTATGACCTGCTGTTTGAAGTTTCTAGATTAAAATAAATATTAAACAGAACCTGAGATCTACATATTTGAAAAAAATATTTGAGGGCTTTTTCAAACTATGAGGAGCCAATAACATATTATTTATTTTAAAAAACTTATCCATGGTAAAAATTTCATTACTCTATTTTAAACGGTGTAGAAGTTTTGTAAACTGACAAACAGACGAACAGAGTGAAACTAATAAACTAATTTTTCAAATTGTTTTTGAAAAATGTCCTAAAAACTGAAAAAATGGAGAATTGATTAATAATAATTCGAAATATATTCCATATGTTTTAATTTTAATGTTCTAAAACTGAAATATAGTTATAGGGTCGCGTTAAAAGTCATAAATTAGCAGCTGTCATAGAAATGTTCAGAATTATACTATAGATTATTTTACTATAGACTTAAACAAAATTGAAAAACATAAATAATTTTTTAATCAAAGAATTAAGTTAATTCTTATCAATATCTTATAAATGTAATACATATATGTATAATAAAAAAATAAAAAATTTGTAATATTTGTTAAATAATAAAACAAATAATAAATACATTGTATTTTAAAATAGACAGATAACAGGCACAAAAAAGCATAAAATAACAGAAACATAATGTTGACCTTATCACTTTAAAAACCTTTATGTATGAATGAGTTTAAAACAAAAAAAAAATTAAAAAGTCAAATCAGTTTTTTAAAAGTTAAAAATAAATGAAAAAAAAAAAGCTTATCAGAAACTCCACTATATTAATTTTAAAAGTTTAATCATCTAACACATAAATCACAAGGTCGTATGTAAAACCAAAACTAATTTCCAATATCAGTTTTTCGGAGCAGGATCAAAAGACCCATAGCCATTACCTCTATGAGACCTTACCTCACGGGACAAGTCGCACAATACCACCCTCCTAATTCAGATTATCGCATATATGTATATATAAATATTTTTTTTAAAAGAGAATACTATGATTTCGAATCCAACTCTAAAACCTATCCTAATTCACAATCTCACGATATATATAAATATTCTGGAAAAAGGTAAATTTCTGATTCCGTAACCGACTATAAAAACCCTCATAATTATATTTTAAATGCCTTGTTGTTGAAATATGTATATATAAAAATAATAAGAAGGGATTTTAGAGTTGGTCACGAAATCAGGATTTCCTCTTTTTCCAGAATATTTATTTATATATATATATATATTTCCACAGTGCGCACTGAGGCTAAAGAGCGAATTTTTTTTTTATGTACATATCTCAACAACAAGGCATTTAAGGTTAAACAAATTATTGAACTCCTGATTTTGTACCCAAATCTAAAGTCCCTCCTATTTATTTGTTTTTGACATGCATATTGTTTAAACATCGAAATGTATTTAATAAAAAAGTAATAAGGAAGAATTTTATAGTTGTTTACAGAAAGTAGGGGTCCGCCCGACGCGACGATAGGCCAGCCCGCACCAGTTTTTCCATTAAAATTTCTAAAAATTGTTCTTAGAATTTTTTCTGTAAGAAAAATTGAGAAAAGCAAAGAGACAAAATTGTTTTCAATTTTAAGAAAATGTTAAGAAATGTCGCTTTCAGAAATACACATAAAATATAATATTTGAACTTCAATTTTTTCTTTCTTCTCTTTTAAAATTTGCTCATTTGTCTTTATTCCACAGATGTATAAAAATGGTTACTTAAATGTATCAAAATTTAAAAAAGTGTATATAACTATTACTAGGATCATTGGTGGCCTTACCCACTACTATGAAATACGCTGTAAACATCGGGGGAGTATAAGTTCAAATGCCACGCTCCTCGTAAGAATAATTTCCCGTTACGACATTTTCAGGTGTACGTGGAAAAGTAAGGTTGCTAAGGTCTCAAACAAAATTGTATATTAAAATTGTAAATTTATACTTAAATTAATTCATATCCAATAAAGGAAAAAGAAAATTAAAATTTCTTAAATTATTTGAAAAAGAATTTTTTTTTTTCGTTTAAGGTAAAATTAAAAATCTTATTTATTTTTTTATTAACTTTATTCGCAAGGTTATACAAACTGGGTTAACTGGCTTAAACAGAAAACGTATTTAGTCGAGAAGTGCACAAAGAGTGCACCTATTTATTAAGAGAGCCTATTTATAATGGTTCTCGAGATAACGAAGACAAAGTATATTAATAAGAGACTATAGGACAACACGTATAGGAAACTATAGTCAATTATTTATTAAAAAAAATGAAATTATATAATAATTTATAGATTCTTCAATAACAGTTTGAACACTGATATTTCAATTAATTTAAAAAAAAAAAAAAAAAATTTATAAACTGGATATGTTTTCATAAAACAAAAAATTAAAATCAAACTTTTTAGAAACTTATAAAATCAAAAATGAACTTTATTTAAAAATAAAATTTTTTTTTTTTTTTTTTAATAATGTCATTACAATGTTTTTTTTTTATATTATTTTTGTCAATTGTTATACAAGGTTGTTTTATTTTTATAGCAAGAATTCTTCTTATAATTTCTGAATATTTAACTGGAAATGATGAACCTACAATTATTTGGAGCCATCAAATTCTCTAAAAGAAATATATGAAAATGGATAAAAAATTACAAACGTGTATCAAATGAAAATTATAAAAGAAAAATGTCCTTCAAATATGTTTTTCATTTTAGAAAATTTGCAGTTGTAGATATTATGTACCTTATTATGTACAACAAAAATTTATAAAGAAAAATTAAAAAGAAAAATAATTTTTTGTTTTTGTGTTTTGATTTTGTATGGGAAGGATTTAACAATAAATACCCTCCATCTAAATAAATACTACAACAAAAAAAAAAAAAAATGTAGCAATTTTTTTTTTCCTTCTGCTCTTCTTAAAATGATTTATTTAGGAAAAAAACTTTTCTTTTTTTTGGTTTTTATTTAAAACTATCTATTGAAATCTTCAGATGAATTTCAGTGTCATTCTAAGTTCAAGGACTTATTTTAAATTTGAAAAAAAAAGTAAAAATCCATATATGTATATATTTATTATATATATTAATTTAAAAGAGTAGAATAGGTTGTAATTTTTAATATTTGAAGAAGAGTAAAAATGTTTTTAGCACATTTCCAAAAAAATTTTGAAAAAATGTGCTTATTAGTTTCACTCTGTCCGTCCGTCCGTCTGTTTACAAAACTTCTACACCGTTAAAGATAGAGAAAAAAAATTTTAACCAAGGGTAGGTCTCATAAAAAAAATAATTTTGTGGAACAACTTTTTCATGTATCTCCTCCCATTACGGAGCTACAGCCCCTCAAACTTTGAAAAAGCCCTATTTTTAAATGTATATATCTTATGCTCTACTTAAGATTTTTTCAATCTGAAAACGTCATTCGACAGATATTTCTTTTATCTTTGTAAATTAATATGAAAATTATACATTTTTTTTAAATTTAGTATTTAAATTTACCGTTATATGAAAACCAAATTTTGCATGATTTTTCTACTTTCATAACTCCGGCACGCTTCTAGATAGAGGCTTGAAATTTTGAGGCAAGAAAGAACTTTTAGAATTAGTATAAGTTTGCTCAGAAAAATTTTTTGGACCACCCCCTGTTTGTGAGCTATTAGGGCTTAAAAATTGAAAATTTGCTATTTTTAAACACCTGTAACTTAGGAACCTGTACACATTTTACTTCTGCAAGATATAAAAATTAAAGCTACAGTAATATATTTTTACGTGTATTAAAGGTTTATTTAAGTTGTAAAGGGTTCCAAAGTTGCAGCTCTTCAAAATTGCGAAAAAGTCCCATTTTCAGATGTATATATCTCAGGCTTTGCGTAATAGTTTTGCAATCTGAAACCGCCAGAAGATCAAAAATTTTATTATCTATATAAAACAATATCAAAATTATGTAATATTTTGTAATTTACTATTTAATTTTTTAGACTTAGGCACCTGTACAAATTTTTCTTCGGCAAGGCCTGAAAATTAAAGATTCAATAATATATTTTTACGTGTTTTAACGGCTTTTCTTAGTTTAATAGGATTCCGGAATTACGGCCCCTCAAAATTTCAAAAATGTCCTATTTTCACATTTTTTCTTATTACATGAAATTTTCAAATTTTTGTGCAAGTCACACTTCTAAACAGTTTGTATTGAGTTTTGGAAATGTGCGCTTTTAAAAACCGTTGGTTTACATTCTACCTTGTTTACTTTAATTTCAAATATCATCATTTATGTCGAAATGATTTTTTATGTCTTTTGAACTGATTATTTATGTAATGTTTTACGTAATTTATGCATGTATATACGAATAATTTGTTATGTTATAAGTACATAATCATGTATATAAATAAGATGTATGTAAGATAGCTTGTTAGATAATTATTTATAATAAAAATGGTATTATATATGTAGTGTTTTAAAGAACATTCAATGTTTTTTTTTATTTAAAATTTGAAAACTCTCAAATATTTTTTCTAAATCTTAGATTTTTTTGAATTTTTAGGAAATGAACTAACGTTTATATATAAATGCAGATATTCTTTTACACAAAAGACTGATTAAAGTAATTTTCACTTTATAAAACATCAAGTTTAAAAACAAAAATATTCGACTAAGTATTTTTTGCTTTCTTGATTTTTTTTTTAATCGATTGATTAATTTTATTTTAAATCGAATTGATTTTTCAATCAAATATCCTTATTTACAAATTAAAAGAATTATGAGTATTCTACTAGTATACTTTTATATAGTATATATAAAAGTAAAATAAATAAGAAAACAAAAGAATATATGATTGCTATTTCTTTATGAGGTTTTTGAGTTTTAATCTTTCATTTATCATAAGAGGACCATTTATACACCTTTGCGAAGTATTATACACCTTTCAAAATCAAAATACTCCTCAAAATATCAATACTCCCCAAAAACTCTTTTGAGAAAAACATACTCTTGAAATATTTCTTTAGAGTTTTGATTTGTTTTCACTTTACTTCACTTTAATTTTTATTCTTTGGTAATTTTTCAAAAAGTGTTTCTCAGTGTAAGTAAACTCAGTTTATTTTCGATTTTCATACTTAGGTCAAATATCATTATTAATGGTAAAATTCCTGAATATTTTCTGTTTTGTGTTGTAATTTGTTATATAAGATAAGTGTGTTTCTTTTAATTTTTAAATATTATAGCGGTTTGATTAGTAACAAATTATTTTTAGTCATGATTAAGAAAGGAAAATGAGGAAAAACTTCATAATGTGAAAAATTATAAAATTAATTTTTCCATATTGTATTGCAAAACAATGAGGAAACCGTGGTCAAATATGCTTCATGCAATATTCATTTTAAAATCTGGTTTGAAGAAATTTCACTTATAACATGCTGGGTATCGGGTTAAACTAAAAATTGACTTGGTCAAATCACATTCTTTGTATAGCTAAGGATTCAGCTAAATGTTTGAGTTTTTTGTATCGCTGCAAAACTTACTTTTCCGCATCTGATCTTCTCAATATCTATAAAACGTACATTCGGCCGAAAATGGAGTATAATGCACACATTTGAGCCCCAGTGTAATGCTCAGTCCACTCAGCCATCGTCGCACAGTTCGGTCACTAGCCTTGTTTTATAGATATCTCGTAAGGATTAACACTTTTTCCAATGAAATAAAACAGTTAATGCCTCCACTCAAAGTTTTCCAACGAGAAACAAGGAGGGCAACAGAAGCAACATATGTTGAGTTATCAAGATGGCGAAATAGAGCTTATGGAAATTCGTTTGTCATGCACACATCTCGTTTGTGGAACCATATACCATCGCATGTGTTCCCTAAAGTTGGTAATTCATATGTGTACGATTAACTTAAGTTTAAGAAGAACATTAAAATATTTCTTCAAAATGTCCCTCCAAATTTTCCTACCTATCCCCCGTAATCCAAATTTCCTAATTCCAATCTCCCCAATTATCTTTCCCACATCCATATCCCCAAAACCAAATTGTACATTTGTATTATTTTATTTTAAACTAGGTATATATTTATATCCAAACTTTTATTTTGCCGAGATTTAAAATATGTATAATAAATAATAAAATAAAATAAAATAAACTTTTAAAATTATATTTTATAAATTGAAATTATTTATAAGTTTTTTCAATTTCAATCACAGTAAAATATTTATGAGTATAATATTACGATTTTCCGCGCGGATACGATTACATATTCTGGGAAATTGTTTAAAAATTCAGTATTCAATCTAAGATTAATATATAAAACGATATTTTTATAGTTGAAAATTTTTGTCTTTTTAATATTATTCATTGAATTTTAATATATTATTGTTTTAATATTAACAATTTTTATATCGCATTTTTTAAAGCATATGTAAGAATTTTTCAGTTTTTTTTTTCCTAAAAAATAATATGCCAGACAACAATCAATAATAAATTTAAATTGAGTATAACAAAATTAAATGATATTATGTATATAATAACTAAAAAAAAAAACAAAAATATATATATATTTGATATTTTTTTTATTATATACCTTATAGTTTATTTCAAATATTTTATTTAAAAACTTTTTGTTATTTTCTATATTATATAAAAAATTGCAATTCAAGTGTTGAAGATGACAAATAGATTTTTGGATAATTTTTGTTTTGACAGCTTTTCTTTTCTTTTTTTTTTTTTTTTTTGTATAATACACAATTTAATATTATTATATAAATATTAAAAAATGTAATTTTCTCTACAAATATTAATCTTATTTTTATTATGACTACAATATACAATAGAATCATTTTCTATAAAATAGAAAATCGTGAAAGAGTACAATGTATTATACAATATGTATACTTTGTACATAAATATAACCTTTTTATTTTATTGCTTTTCAATTTTAGAACATTCGTTTATATGAAATTTTTGTTTTCTTTTTTTTTTTTTTTTTTTTTATTATCAATTTTTTAATAGAAAATCCATTCTTATATGTTATATATTAAATTTTTTTTTATAGCATGGTATTTGCAAAAACCTTTTCATAACATTATATTACCTACAAAAAATGTTTTGTTAAATTTTTTTATTTATTTATTTATTTTTTTTTTTTTAGTTTTCTTTTTTTTTAATTTACAGAAAGTGAAAAATTTTTTGACGAAAATCAATGAATTTATTTAGTATTTTTGAAAAATAAGAATTTTCTATATAACGTTTCGGATTTCAAGATTTTAATTTCATTTATATTACACGAACAGTCTGTTCGTATGTTTATTGGAAAAAAAATTTTCTATTGAAATCATTATAAAGATTATAGTGGGGCCTTATGATTAAAAACGTACGGAAAATGTAAATGCTATCGAAATGTTAAAATAACTATTATCGTATGATTGAAAAAGCTCGGAAAACATTTTTTGCAAAGTTATTTTTTTGTATGATTAAAAACGTACACCGTTACTTTATTGTGTTTAAGTGAAACGCGTGGATATGTTTGCGTTTTAAAAAAAATTAAAAAAAAAACATAATTTAAGTTTTTCATTTATTTTAAATCTTTTAAGTAAACAAAATGAAAAATTAATGTTTTTTTATTTTTAATTTTTCTAATGTTTTACCTTTTGTGATTAGAAGAAAAATAATAAAACAGGACAAATACACTGAATTGCTTCGAAGGATAAAAGAAAATAATTTGGTAGGAAATTTTACTTCTAACTCTTGCAGTAAAACTTCGTTTTGGGAAGAAATTAAAAAAATCAATTCCAATGGAAAAAAAAACTTGTTTATTATAAATTTTTTACCTTAAAATTAAAAAAATTTTATTACTACAAATTTTTTATTACTACTTTTTATAAAAAAAAAAAGCTTTATTTTTATTTTTAATTCTTAAAAGCCAATTCTAAAATTTTAAATTTTATTTAATTTTTTAAACGAGGAAGAGTGGCAGTAGAGAAGACTGTGTCAACTCTGGGATACCCGTATGAACGTAATACATCCTGTTTTTATAAAACTTGATCATCTTTTAAAAACATTTAGATGTTTTAATACCGACGTTAAGTACGGAGATATATTTATGTTAATTGTGGATTTGTTTTAATTAAGTTTCAAGAAATGCAAGAAGCCTGAACCAGCTGCTTTAGACCAATCAAATTTTACAAAAGTTTTTGGCATGTAACTCGACACTTTTTCACTAAATTTCAGATAGCTAGCTTCAATGATTTATTTTCATTTAAAAAGATAAGTTGTGTGGAAGCTATCCGAAGTTGTTGCACCAGCAGAACCTAATTTTACAGAAGTTGTTGCTATAAAACTGGATCATCATTTTTAAGATTTCAGACCTCTAGCTTCATTAAGTCCCAAGAGGTGCAAGAAGCCTAAACCGGCTGCTTTAGACGAACCAAATTGTACAAAAGTTGTTGGCATGACACCTCGTTACTAAATTTCAGATTCCTAGCTTCAATAAACACTGAGTTATTCTCATTTAAACGGAGAAGTTGTATGGCAGCTACCGAACCCGCCGCACTAGCATAACCAAATTTTACAGAAGTTGTTGCCATAAAACTTGATCATCATTTGCAAAATTTCAGAAACCTAGCTTGAATAGATACCGAGCTATTTCTATATAAAGAAAGAAGTTGTATGGCAGCTACTCGAACCCGCCCACCGAAAATGTTGGATTTAAATAGCAAAACTAACAATTTTGCAAAAGTTACGTAAGAAAAATTTCAGCCTCCTAGCTCTTTTATATTTTGAGTTATCGTGCGGACGGACGGGCGGACGGACGTACATAGCATAGAATTCGATTCTGAATCGATCCATATCTTTGACACTATATCTAGCTCGACTAATTTAAGATGTCACAAATGTAATGGTAAATTTATTATACCCTTGAACATAGTTCATACGGGTATAAAAATTATTTTTGTTTACCTATTTTATAACTAGACATTTATATTATAATACTAAAAAATAGTTTTTGACAACTGTCATTTAATTTTAAAAAAATTCGAATTAAAATTTAATCACGCGTTTTTAATCATACCAATATAGAGTGAAGGTGAATCATTTTTTTTCCGAACGGCGCGTTTTCCATACGTTTTAAATAATCATAAACCCCAGTATATATCTAAGAAACTACTTATTTTAACGTTGTAAAATTATTTGTATAGAAAAAGTCAATTTTTAGTAAATTTAAGTTTTTTAAGTTATTTCTTAAATTACTTCATTACCCGAAAAAGGCACCTCGCGAGATATTCTGTATGGAAAAGTATTTTTTTTTCAAATTATTTTCTTTATTTATATATAATATTATTACATATATCAATTTATAACTTAATCTAAACAAAGCGCCATTTTCTTGTAATAAAAAAAAAATATGTTGCATACTTATAGGAGAATTAAAAAACATTTTCATGATAGATCTTTTATCATTGTGATGGGTGATAATAATAATATCTTTACATATTTATATGTTTAAATAAATGTTTTAATTTTATTATAATTTTTTTTTTTGTGAAATTTTCATTCTCTATTTATAAAAAAACAAAAAAAAAAAAAAGTGATTTGGACATTTTTATTGTATCACAACTCTCAAGTAAAAAAAAAAAAATCCCCTCATTGAAATTGATTTATATTTATCTCATGAGATAATTCACTGCAATAGATATTTTACCTATGTAGATTTTTTGTCGTAAATATTTATAGACATATGTATAAATATTTGAAGGTATTATCCTGGTTTTTTAAATCATTTAAAATTTTATTCAATTTGTGGTTTGCTTGTATTTTTATTTTATTGTTATTGTCATACTGCAAAAAAATGATGTCATGATGACAATACATTTTTATTGAATTGATTTTGTTGAAATTGCTTTTTTTTTTGTTTTACCGTTTTTTTTTCAGTAATTGAATCCTTATTAAACCGTTATTTAAATTTTACATCATACAGAGTATATATAATATACATCTGCTTAATAGAAAAATAAAATCAAAATAAAAAAAAAATAACAGGCAAAACGAATTTATTTTCAATGTTTTTCAATGTTTTGTTCTTCTTTCCCTTATTTAGAAAATTTATGTTTCGTGTTCTAATTTTAAATTGAGTTTATTTTTTTTTTTTTATCATAGAAATCATAGAGAATTTCATTTTATATTTATTGAATTTTCCTTCTTTGTTAAAATTACGCCTAATAAATTGAATCGAATTTTAAGCACTGTGTATCAATTTTTTTTTGTGTTTTGTTTTTGACTAATCAATTATCTTAAAAGCATTTCACATAATTTTAATTGTATATGATTAATTTAATGTTGTAATAAAGTTCAAAGTTTAAAGTAAGGTATTTTATTATAGTTTTTTATTTTTATGTATTTGTAGATATGTTAGTATTTGAGAAAGTATATTCAAAAAATTAATGTCTTATGTTTCATTTATTATCAAAACGTATTATTCTGATAAATTTTTTAGATCTATAAAATTGAAAGATTAAGTTGTTGAAAAAAGGGGATAAATTTTGACAAGATTAAATTAATTCTAAACATTTGGCAAAAATTGCAGAGCTGATGGATTTAGTTAAGAAGAAATATTCATTTAAATAGAAAGATTACCAACAGGAATCTTACTGCATAGTGCTACTTTCGCTAAACGAAAATCGAAAATTTGACACTTTGAAAATCGAAAATTGCAGCTTTGCTAATGCCAAATTAAAATTTTTATTCTGGTCGATGTGGACAGTTGTGTAAGCGATTGCCGGTCAATTTTTCGAATGCAATTTTCGTTTAGCTAAAGTAGCACTGAATCTAGCAAGAATTTTTTTTTAACTGATATTTGTATTAAATAAAAATATTTTATATTATAAACTTGTAGGTAATTGTAGGTAATTTTTGGTTCCACGTAATAAAATGTATTTATGTTATTGTGGTTTTATGTAAAAGGATTTAGATATGGCTTTTAGTTTTTTCGTTTTCAATTAAAAACGGATTAACTTCAAACTTTTTCGATGTCTTCTTCAATGACAAACAGAACATATGCCTTTTAAATTTCTATTTAAGAAATAAAGATTTTTTTTGGAAATTTTTATTTTCAAATTTATTTTTATTGAGATTTAAGTTAAAACAAAAATATTGAAAGCGCAACGATAAAAGTACATATTTTTAACTTATAAAGTATGTATATTATATGTGATCATCTCAATTTTCCTAAATCCAGTTCGCAAAAAGACATTTTGCCTAATGCCATTTGATAAAAAGACTTATTGCAAAAATACTGTTAATAAAAGGGACACTTCAACTAATATTTTAACAAACAAATATTTTTGTAATAAATATTTATTAAAAAGATATAGGTACATAGATATATGTATATTAAGGGAAATTTTAGTTAGTTTCAAAATCATGGTTTTAATAATTTGTTTAGGGGAGATTTGGGGGCGGCAGCTATTTAACCTATTTTAAAAGTTGTGTAGTTGAAATATATATGTAGAAAATATAATTAGGAGCAAGTTTAAAGTTGTTTCCAAAATCAGGGTATTCACTTTTTCCAGAATATTTATATAATATGTATATGTTAATGACAGATTCTGAATTACAAGAGATATGAAATTTGTGACTAAATTTCCTGTCTCACATAGAATTTGCCTTTTTTTAATAATTCTGATCAGTAAATAGAAAGGAATATTGTATGCAATCAATTAAAAAAATTTTTAATTAATTTTTGACTTTAGAATTCAGTAGTTATTAATAGTAGTTATTACTTTTTACAAAATTGTTTTTCAAAAATATATGTTGTGTCAAACCAATTTATCATTCTTTTTCTATCATTGTCCACTTCTTCTAATATCATAATATTGTGGAATAATGGAATTATGTAGTAAAAAACTTAAGGCCAAAATTACTCTTATTTCCAAAAAAAAATTGTCATTTTGTTCATATTTTCTTTGAAGACCCTAATTATATATTATGCATACTTGATATAAAAACTATTTATATTTACATAAATATACATATAAACTTGTTTTTAACTCATATTATATATATATATTAAGTGTCGAAGTGTCCTTTTTGCGAAGTGTTCCTTTTGTTCAAAGTTTTTTTATGAAAGGGCTTTTTACAATAAGTCTTTTTTATGAAATGTCATTAGAGTAAATGTCTTTTTGCGAAATCTCCTTAAATCAACTGTCATCGATCCATATTGTATATTTATATTCATATTATATTTTTACATTTTAAATCTTATATTGCTATTGTTTCTTAATTGAACACGTTCACATTTGAAATTGTATTCTACTCAGTTTTAATTTCAATAAAATTAATTTTAAAAAGTCATCAATTTGTCTTTTTAATTATCCAATCAATTAAATTAGAGACATTCAACTGAAAAGTATCATATAATAATTCTATTAGTTGTTTCTTTTTCTGAAAAGTTTATGTAATTTTATTTATAATATATATATAACTTTATATAATATAATAAATAAAATTTTAAATAAAATTTTTCAAGATTAAAATGATTAATGAATGCAATTTAATAGATTTGTGACAATAAATTTTTTTTATGATAAATGAAAATTTATCACACCTTTTATTTAAAAAAAAAAAAAAAATATCCATTTAAATTACCATTTTTTATTTTGTTTCAGGTCGTTTGTTTGTAAAATGTGTTGGTTGGAAAATTTTTGTTTTTTTTCATCTTTGTTTACGACATTTGGACGTCAAAATTAAAAAATAAAATGCAATTTTAAGTCTTGAAATAAATTAATAAATTTTATGATATGTACGCTTGTGTGTGCGTGTATAAATACAAATAATAAAATGTAAATATGAAAATAAAAAAAAAAAGAAAATTATCTATAAATTTAACAAAATGTACAATTGAAATATACATATTATATTATTTACAACAGTAGATATATACCTACATATATTATATATATTTTATATTTACCTACTAATATATAAATAATTCATGTAATATGAATGAAATCTGTTCCTATTAAAATTCGAAATGATTTGATAGAGAAATTCACTAAAAATTTGAAAAAAAAAAAAAAAATGGTGAAAGAGATAAAAATTTAAATGTGAAATCTCCATTTATAAGATTTCTTCTAGCCCAATTTATTACTAGTCCTTAAAGATCTGTAAAGATCTGTAAAAGAACTGCTAGTCATATTTAGAAACTAAAGAAATCTAAAGAAATCTATTTAGAAACTAAAGATCTGTAAAGGACTTATTGCTGGTAGATCATCTTTGGTACAAAAGTATGTGCTTTTAGATGCACATATCTTTCTCGTAGTAAAGTTCCAAAATTTTTGAGTATATATCTTGGAGATTCTACTTCTTTTTGACAGAATCTGTATGAATTGTCGTTCTTTATTTAAATTTTCTTTAAGTGGCCCTTTAGTCGATATTAAACCTGTTAGAATTTTTTCATATCTTTTCCGATTATAGTTTCTGGGAAGTTACTTACATTGTTTTTACTCACATTTTTCACTCCATAGTTTACTCCTATAGTTTTTCTCTCCCATTTTTAGTATTTTCTCTATTATTTTGTGTTCTCCTATGCTACAAGAAGGTTCAGCTGTAGGTTCAGTGAAGGCAGTTGCAGTTCATAATTGCCTATATGACGTATTGGCCACTAAATCCCAAATACAAAATCCCAAATACAAAATCCCAAATACATAATCCCAAAATGCAAAAATCCCAAAATTCAAAACCCTGAAATTCCAAAATTCCAAAATCCCAAATACCAAAATCCCAAACTACTTTCGTTATCATAATTCGTTTTGAATTTTTTTATTTCAGATGTCGATTTAATTATTGAAATCCTGATTTTGAAACCAACTATAAAATCTCACCGAATTATTTTTTCTTACATGTATGTTTCAACAATAAAATTTTTATAACAGTAAACCCCCCCTAAACAAATGATTGAAAACCTGATTTTATAACCAACTCTAAAATCCCTCCTAATTCAGAATTTGGCATATACATATATATACATATTCTTGAAAAAACCGGCAATCCTGGCTTTGATTCAAACTATAAAATCTCACCGAATTATTTTTTCTTACATGTATATTTCAACACTAAAAATCTTTCCAGAACTTTATTTTTTCCAGAACTGATATTTTTAAACCAACAGTAAACCCTTTTGATACATGTTGTTTCAGAGGATAACCCGTAGAACTATTAAATTTTATCAAGAACTTTTTTTTATAAAACTGGTATTAATTCCTAGGTATTTGATTTTCGATGACTTCAATAAGAAGTAAACATTTAGCGAGGTTGGTATACTTTTTATGATCTATGCATTTTCGTCTTTCATTTATGATCTATGCATTTTCGTTGATTTATTAGAATTTGCTGCTTTTTCCAATTCTATATTTCAGAGAACCTAATATAATTTTCATAGCTGCAGGCAGGTAAGTTTTTATTGCATATGTCATGTAGATATAGTCAAGTCTTTGCTGTCTATACTATCATAGTATTTTTAATATTTTATATTTAGATGAAGAATGCAATTCGTCGTAAATAAAATAATATTTAAAATGTTTCTCTTTATAGGGCTCAATATCACACTGAGTGATGTTCTACATAATATTTGAAAGGAATTAGTTGAATCCAAACATTGCTTTTTGTTAATTTAAAAAATTTTTAATATAGTTTAATAAAAATGCAAGAAGTTTGTTAATTAAAATTCATTTATAGTAGTCTAGCCACTATTAATATTTAAAAAAATTTTCTATTTAATATTCGTATTTTAATGGTAACATTTTAATATATGTAAATTTATCTTTTTCAGAATGGTACATATGTACACTATGTGTATATTTAATATATAACAAAACAAACAAAGAAATAATATCTTTTTTTTTTTTTGTTTCACCCAAAATATTTACATTTTGTCTTTTTTTTTTTTTTTTTTAAATATTTATTTTTTTTTTTGTTTTTTTTTTGTTTTACTCGAATATTAAATAAAATTATAATAATAAAAAAAAATTCATTTTTTAAAAAGACTTTCCCATAGAAAAATAACAAAATTAAATTATATGTTTATGTAGATACACTTATGTATATCATATATTAAAAAAAAAATGCTGTCCTTTTCTATCTATTTATAATTCGTTTTTATTCTCACTTTATTTTTAATATTGGAAAGAGAAAATAAGATAATTTTGTAAAGAATAAAGACAAAAGAATTACAGAATGTTTTGTTTTTTTTTATTTTTATTTTTTTATTGTTTTTTAAAGAGTTAAGAGTTGAAAAATTAGATTAAATTATTTCTGTTTTTTTTTTTTTTCTTTCTAACACAGTAAAATAATTAAATAAAAAAAAATGAACGTGTCCTTTTTTTGTTTTGTATTCTATTTTTTTGTTTTGTATTCTATTTTTTTTTTTATATTTTTCTTTTGTTTTGTTTGAATTTCCATAAAATTCCATGGTTTTTTCTTTCTATGTCATAACACTGAATTTATTTGGTTTTAGGATTATTAAAAATTCAAGGTTTTTTTTTTGTCTAAAAAGAAAATTCAATAAGTAAAAAAGAAAATTGTTATTTATCACTCTATTAAGTACTTCAAAAATATATTTGAGCTTAAATAGAAGATTTCTCCAAAAAAAATCATATATATATGTATACAATCCTCAACAATTTTGATTTTAATCAAAAATTATTTTTAAACAAAATTTTCTTAGTATAAAAACAGGAAAAAATAGTCCTGTAATCTTCATTTTAAAAATTTTAACACGTATTTAGGACATTTTTTAACACAATAATATTCTTCTATACTTAGAATAACAGCTTAAATAATTCAATATTTCATCTTAACAAAATAAAAGTACAAACAATACATATATGTATATATGAAAAACAAAAACAACTCACTTTGTTAATTCTCTACTTATAACAAATCGTTTATATATATAATTTTTTTTGTAATCATCTCAGGGATATTTAAAATGCCTTTAAAGTCTAAAACTTCTCTAAATTTTCTTAGAATGAGCAGGAAAGTAAAAAAAAAAAAAAAAGGAAAAAGTAAAATAAATAAACACCAATCCTTTTCACTTTTTTATTCAAATTTGTGGGTATAAAAAAGTAAAGAAAAATTGAAAATGCAAAAACTTTTCTTTCTTTAATATATCTCCATTCTTTGTTTACTTACTTGTCTTCTAAAATTCCAACGTTGAAAAGAAATTTATACGAAAAAAAACAAAATAACTTAAAACGATAAAAAGTTACTTATATTTAGTTAAGTATTTTTTAGTGGGTGTTTTTTTTTTTTTTTTTAAATGTAAAGGATGAGAGATAAAAAATGATATTAGATAATAAGGTGGGTTACAGTAAAATTAGTTTTAATGTAACTTATAAATACACAATATGTATGTGTGTTTTGATACTTTGGATGATTAAATCAAACTATCTAAAAGCTTTAAAAGTTTTGGGAATTAATAATTACATTCAATTAAGTTATTTTTTTTTCTAAAGAAGGTGGGAATCTTCCAAAGACATCAATAATTCCCAATTGTTAGTGTCAGATTCTTACTGACTAAACCATCCTATGCCTCTAGTCAATATAATGGAATGAAACCTCTAACTGCTAACGCAGTATATTGGCTAGGGAGTAGGGATGTGAGAGGATAGGACAAAGATGCGGAGATATTGAATTTGGAAGTGGGACCGTAAGGGAACAATGACTCCCTCTATTATTATTACTATTTTGCTAACAGTGATTATAGCCATCAACAGTTACAGCATGCAGTAGTATATATAACACCTTCCTGTATGAGGTAATAATTGAAGGCAACCTCACTATCACTATAGCAGCTATTATTTTATGGTATTAGGCATTAATTATTAATATTATTATTATTTACTACAGAGTCAGGACCATAGGTGGCTTACAACGTACAGTAGTATATAACACCTTACTGTATCATGTAACGAAAGATAGTTCCGCTGTAGCAGCTATTATTATTATTATTACTATTAATTATACGATGTACATTATTACGATATAAAATTATTACATATTTTTTTATATGACCTAACTGGGGTTTGAACCCAAGACCCCCCGATTGAAAGACTGGGGGCTTAACCACTACCCAATAAGTCAGATTTGATAGAAAGAAGAAATGATAAGCGATGCAAGAAAAAATAGAATGAATCTTTTGAATTGTTTTCATTTCATTATCCTTTAAATAGACCAGACCACAAAAAGTCGATAAAATTTTGAACAATTTTTTAACATTTTATTTACCTTGTTATATTTAAGTTTTCATTTTGTAAAAGATCAACTGTATTTATTTTTATTTCTGTAAATTTCTTGTACTGTTTCATATTTATAAAAAAAATAAAAATACAAAATGCACAAACATGAAAATCCCAGAGAAGTTGGTACACATCCTTTTAAAAAATTATGAAATTTTTATTTTTTTTTTTGGTTTGTAATGGAAAAGAAAATTTTTAGAAAAAATGTTATTATTTTATATTTCAGGCTAAAGGGAAGTGAAAAAAAAAAATAGGGATTTCCCTATGTATGTACTACGTATACATACTAAAAGTAAATAAATGTTGTACATACAATGAGCACGTATATTTAAAGCGGGTATTATTGTGTCATATTAAAATGTTTATTTTTAATACGAATTTCCCACGCTATATCCTATATTTTACTAACTTTTTTTTTTTTTGTTGTTTGGTTGGTTGTATTATTTTTTTTATTTTTATAAATTATAACAATGAAAAAATAAACCAAAAAAAAAACGAATTGTTAAATCCTTTTAAAAATCAACCACAGTTCTTTTAAAAAGGTTTTTAAAATTTAATTTTTTTTTCTTCTATAGTTATTTTTATATATATGTAACTGTATATAATAATGTACCTCATTAAAGAAAGAATAATTTATATTCATATATATGTATATTTATATGTATTAGTATATTGCTTTTTGCTATTGTACAAATTTTTTGATATTATTTCATTTTTAAATACGAGTATAAAACAGGGAAGATTATATAGTTGACTATGTCAACTTTAGGATACTCACAAGAATATTATATAAATATGCTATTTCAATAAAATTAAATTACATCTTTTGACAAAATTTCAGATATTTTGTGTAGTTTTTATGACATCAATTCAAACCCATTGCACTGAAGCAACCAAATTTTACAAAATCTCAGATGCATGGCTTAAAAATGTAATTTAGTATTAGGATATAAATTTAACAGTTGTACCTGAACCTGTTGCATTAGACCAATTTGCAGATATCTATTTTAATTAAACACTGAGTTATGCTCATATAGAGAAAGAATTGATATGATAGCGACTTAAACCCGACGACTGTCAAATTTGTTCAATTTCAAATAACAGTTTGATATAAAAATGAAATGTTGAAAATTTTAGAACCCAGCTAATTTTTTGTGTTATCGTGCGAACACACATTGGTAAATAGATAGGAAATAGATGGACCCACATAACTAAATCAACTCTGCATTTAATCTTATATATAATCCTATAATTCTTACATTCCTAAAGAATATTATGTATATACTTTCCTACATTTATTTAGTTTCCTTTAAGGTATTTTAAATGTAATGGAAAATTTATTATACCTATAGAACTATATTCGTATACGGCTATAAAAAAAACCGTATATACAGAATTGTACATAATTCCTATATCGAGTATAAATTGTACTACATTTCTTATACCTCTTCATTGGTTGATGGTTAAATTAAAGATGATGAAGGAAATTATAGTCGGTATAACTGACAAATATAAATATTTAAATAAAATTTATTTCATTTTTTGTATTTTGTAAATTCAAGCATCTGCCTGAATTTTAATTAAATTCTGTTTTTATTTTTTGGGTTGGGAATTTTTTGATATTTGATTGTATTTGTTACCAAAGTTAAAAAAAGAAAAGTTTTTCTATTCTAGTGAACTTTGCCTTTAATATTTCTGACTTGTTTTTTTGTTTTTGTTCTTTTCCATAAATTACCTTGATCTTTGAGTTTTCTGTTATATTTTTGGATTTTCAAGAAAAGAATTAATTTTTATTAAAGTGTAATATTGTATTCATTTTGAGTAACTAGAAATTGAGAAGCAGGGAAGAATACGATAAAGAACTGTTATTATCCAGAATTCAGATAATTGTATATGTAATAAAAAATTAGTCAAGTATATAAATATTGTAATTCATTGTAACTAAAAAAAATAAATTTACACCTCTCTTATGCAGAATACTAAATTTAGTATAAATATTAAAAGAATTTATTTTAAAAGAATCTTGAAATGTTCCTTAATTTTGTTCCTTAAGATATAGTTTAATAAAAAGATTTATAAAATTTAGAAATATTTTTAAATTAATTTATACAATTCAATTATAGAAACAGCAATAATTAGGAAACTGTTACAAATATTTGCCAATAATTCATTTGTACATTTGAAATGGATTTAGTGCCAGTAACAATTGAATTGTTTTATTGATTGGACAAAAAAAAAAAGATAATTTTAAAAAAAATATAAAATTATAATAAAATTGGTAAAAGTTTCGTTTTACTTTTATATAAAACTTTAAACTTTTTTATATAGTCTTGTAAGTGTATTTTGATATAGAAATATAAGATATGGTTGAATTTAATTAATTGCAGATAATTTGCAGGTATTTTGTAATTTAATTTTGGTATTTTTTTTCTTTTGAATATTATGCTTAAATATATATATATATATATATATATATATATATATATCTTATGCATTTAAAAAAAATGCAGAAAAATACATTTACAATTAAATTTTTAGATATCCTAGAAGTGGTTTTTCGACATACATATTGCAATCTATAAATAGTAATAATCATTTTTCTTTTTTATACAATTTCAAAAGATTGAAAATTTATAATTATATACCTAATAAATATTCAATAGTAGCTGATGGTGTAGTAATATTTTATTATCCTGTGTGCTTTAAAATATATATAATAAATAAATAAAAACAATAAAATATTCAAAAAATATGAAAAATAGTCGCCTGGAAATATGCAATCAAGATTGAAACTAGCATTAATTAATAAAATAGTAGAGACGACTTCGGTAGCCTAGTGGGTAGGCGTGTGACGTATTAATTAAAACACTTAAAGGGACGCGGGTTCGATCCCTTTAAGTGTTTTTTTCTTTACATACCCCCCTTACGACCAAATATAATGTAAATATATAGTATATAATATAAACAAAATAAATAATATTAGTATATAATTTAATAATAGTATAAAAAACCTATAATGGCCTTGGTAGCCGATGGTTCAATAATATTGCATTACATTTATGTATGTAATATTAATATAAATAAATAAATAAAAAAGAGCTTTAGATGAGGGCCTTGGTGGCTTAGTGGTTGAGTGGCCTAATATGTATAATAATGCTCCGTGAATTAACCCAATAAAGTCCCAAAATTTGTATGGAAATTTGGGGCTTTATTTCCAATGAAATAAGACCCCAATTTGGGGTCCTATTTCATTATTTGGTGCTTTATTTCATTTTTTTTTTGGGTTTTATGACATAATGAAATAACGCTTAAAAAGTATAAATTGTTTTGGGGCGTTATTTCATTTTTATTTTGGGATGTTATTTCACAATGAAATAAAGCCCCAAATTAATGAAAAATTGGGGTGTTAATTCATTTTGGTTTGAGGCTTTATTTCACTTCTGTGGGGATTTCTTTTCTGTTTTGGGGTATTAATTCATTATGAATTAAGACCCTAAATTTTGGGGTTTTATTTCATTTTTTTTTTGGGAGCTTTAATTCCTTGAACGTTAATTCACGGAGCCGTTTAATATAAACAAAATAAATAATAATAATGTATAAATTAATAATAGTATTTGACCTTTAATGGTCTTAGTAGCCGATGGTTTTGTAATATTGCAATATGCTATATAATTTTAATATTAAAAATAAATAAATAAATAAGAGTTTGAGGGGGGTCTCGGTTTTTGAGTACTTAACTTCATGTTTTATTAACCGTGGTAGTTCAAGTTGAAATTGCAAGTGTTTTTAATTGGAAAGGAAATGACTGAAAAAGTAGTTTTTCTTAACAACTCTCCTTTGCTGTTAAATATATAAGAGTCCTCGACGGTCAAATAGTTTATCACGTGTCTTAATAATAGAGTGCCTTTAAATCCTTCACAGGTAGCAAGTTTTTGAAATTTAAGGAAAATTACAGGAAAAGTAATTTTTCAATAAATCCCCTCATGCGTTTTTAACTAGAAAATGTTAATATATAATATTTAACATTAACAAAAGAAAAAATAATGAATTTAATAATAGTACTTAATCTATAACATCCCTAAGGTAGTTAAGTAAAATTCAATTACCTTCTGTGATTTGTAATATAAATATAAATAAATACAAGAAGACTTTAGTAGGAGTTTCGTTTGTCTAGTGGTTTAAGAATTAACGTATCACCCCAAACAGTATGTATCAAATATAATCCATCTTTACAAATTGTTAGCACTTGAGAATTTTAAAGCTTAAATGATTATGTTATAAATTAAATAAGGCAAAAAAAAAAAATAAAAGGAAAAATTAAATAAGATGAATTTAAAATTTACCTCAAACTATTTCTACCGGAAGTAAGACATCGGCCAAAACAATTTCCCATTATATGTAGTGATAAAATTCACGTTCAATAATTCAGGATACTCCATTAGGGTTGTTGAATTTTTGGAATTTGTTTAAATTTTGATTTTAATTTTTTGTTTTTAGTTAAAAAATTTTCAGTTACATAGTTATTTATTTATTTTGTTTTTTATTTAATGTATTACCTTACACTATAATGATAGTTCATTGATTTAATTGTATGATTCATCGTATGATTTTAAGTATTTGTGTGAGAACTTATAACACAAATTAAATTGCTAAGAAAAATTACAAGGAAAAAATATACTTTTGTGTTACATCAAAACAAAAAAAAAAAAAAAGAAGGAAAAAAAAGTTTACACAATAAATTTTTTATATTTTATTAAGTGATGTCCTTCAAACAACAAAATTTGTTTTTCCTAGGAAATTTTTTTTTTTTTTTTTAATATTATATTTTAGTATATATTTTTTTTATAAATTACGAATTGTGTTTGTTTTTAATGTATAAATTTAACATTTTTATATTATATTAACATCATGTCAAAAAGAATTTTTTTATTATTTAACTTCTTTTTTAATTTTTTTTTTTTGTTAACTGTTTATTTATGTGTCTATTTATTTGTTGTATGTTTATATGTAAATAATTCTTTTGTGTCTTGTAATATTTTATTGTTATATGAAGGATTCATTTCGGTCTAGGTTTTTTTTATTGTTTGCAGGATAATAAAATAAAAAAAACAAAAAATTTAATAAAAAGAAAAACAACTATAAGAGGTAATAATTTTACAATAGAAATAAAATTTATCCTCAAATGCTATTTATATATATATATATATATATAAAGATATATGCATATATACATATACATATGTACATTTAAATAAAGTATGAGATGACTGTCATAATAAATTTACAAGAAGAATATAATAATAATAAAATATTATAATTAAAAAGAAAAAGGAAAAAGAAACAAAATTTTCGGAAAACTGAAATTATTTTTTACAAATCTCAATTCATATTTCTTTCTTTGACATTTATATTAAGAATTTTTTCTTTTCTTACTTACAAACTTTTAATACATTTACTATTTTTATATTATATTATTTAAAATTTTATTTACCAAAATATTATAAAAATAAAATTAAGTTTTTATTTTGTATTTTAATTTCTAGGACAATTTCATTATAAAAAAAAAACACTAAAAAACAGCACAACAGTTACAAAACAGAAATACAATTAAACGGAAAACAAAAATTACTATTTTTTATTGGAATATATATACTACGAAAAGTTCTTAACTCGAAGGAAGTAAAATAGAGACTATAATCTATATGAAATTTAAAGTATTCAAGTGTACCGTCATACTTAATTCTCACTTTAAAATAAAATGATATGAAAGAAAAAGAATAACAATATTATATTCTCTCTTTTTCTCCTTTTCTATTTAAACTGTTTATACTTATACATTTATATATATGTACATGTGTTTGAACATATGATTATTTTGTTTTTTTTTTGTTTATTATTTTCTATATTTTATATTATTTCCATCTCATTCATCAAAATATATAATTCCTTTTAACAAATAATTTTTCTCTCTTTCCATCTCAAAGGAATTTATTTTTTTGTTTATTTGTTTGATTTTGACAAATAAAAATCATGTGACAATGATTTTCCATCTTTTGACATTTAGTATTTTGCTTTTTTGTTTTTTTTTTCGGGAAATATAAAAAATAAAAAACAATAAAACAAAAAAAAAAAAAAACTATATTTTTTTATTATATATATATTTTAAGTCCTTTTTGAGAGAATTAAAAGCATGCGTCATTCAAAAAAAAAAAAATTTCCGACATAAAAATAAATAAAAAAGGACTAATTAAGAAAATTGTTGAAGTATTTGGTTGATTTTTTTTGAAACAAGAATAGTAAATGTGGAATGTGGTTTGTTAATGTGATAAATGTGTGTCTTAGATAAAAGTTTTTTTTTAAAGTAAATTAAACCTAAATTAAAGGTTGTAAGTTTGGATATTAACAAAATGAGTCATAAAATTGTAAGGTGAAAGTTCAAAATTAAATTAAAAAGTTTGATAAGTGTCTGCATTATCTTGTAAAAGTTTAAGAGTTTTAAATTTAACCAAATTGAGATGAAAAGTTATTTTTCAGAATTATTAGCTTTTTTCTAATATGTTTTAAAAGAAAAAATTATTTTAATTCTTACCAAGTACTATTTCTATTTATAAAAACTGTATGAAAAATAGTACTAATAAGTCCTTGTATTCGAAAAACTTTTAAAAATTAGTAGAAAAAATTTAATATCTTGTTTTAATCGAAAATTTAGACAAGTCCTGACAAAAAAAATTAAATTTCGAAGGATATGTTATTTTGCTAATTAATTAAAATTTAATTTGAATTTAACTGATTTTATAAAAAGGGCTATATGCTCTAGGTTAAGATTTATTTTATCAAATTTTCTAGCGCTTTAGATAATTTAAGAAGTTGTTCTAGTTCAGTAACATCATCCAATTGTTTTGATTTGAAAATTTTTGTTTTTTAACATTTTTCTAAGAAAAAAAAAAATTTGAATAGAAATATTAGAAAATATTGAATGATGAAGGAGAACAGAGGTTTTTACTGTCTTTAATTGATATTCATGGATGTATTTAGGTCTTTATTAATGTGTTAAATACTAACAAATAGTTATATAATAATTAAATACTTCTTGAAGAACGGAGAATAGACTTGATTGGTCGTCAATTGATATTATCAGTGGAGAAACTAATAAATTTAATACAAACGAAAACAAACTAAAAAATATTATCAATTTTGAATTTAAAGTAAGGAGAGCTCCTAGTTTCTTCAACCAAATCTGTAAAAAATGGTTAAAGACCAGCTAAATATTTATTGAAGGAAGGAAGGCTTATGCAAGAGTGGAAAAATTGTTCGAATTTGAAAAACATATAAGCCAAATAGGTAACATACAAACCCTCTTATTGTCCGATTAGTCTACATTTAGCTTTTACGATAATTGCATTAATATAAATTATATCAATCTAAAATTATTACAATATAATTTCATGACATCAATTTGAAAATAAATCTAATATTACCGATGCAAATAACAAAATTTTATCAAAGATGAGATTTATTGTTAAATTTCAATATGAAACTGGTTCTCGGTGGCCTAGTGGGTGAGAGCTTATAAAATACGCTGTAAACACCGTGGGATTGTGGGTTCGAATCCCACACACCTCGTAAGAGTTATTCCCCCTTACGACAATTACAGCCACGCCTGAAAAGGAAAGGCTGTGTAATTTCCTGTCCACATTTATGTGGCAGAGAAATGCATAAAAAAAATTTGAAACTTCTGACATTTTGAGTTCAATTTTATATATAAATAATATATAATTTATAACAGATCTTTCAATAACGAACAATATTGTAACAGCTTTATTGATGAAACATCTTTATTTTCATCTTACAAAACTCCAAGTACGATATTTAAAAATTTATAGAAATAAGTGGTCTAAAAACTATATCATATGGATAAATGAATACAAATTAGAACATATCACATCACATTCATTAAACAAAAAAAATTTTCGAACATCTCTTGATAAATCTACATCAATAGTATCATTATTCCAAAAATATCAAATATCTAGGTATACAGTTACGCAGCATATTAAATTGGATAGGCCATATCAACATAGAACACATATAAGTCGTTGAAAGATTCTAAAATGTACTGGCTGATTGATAACAAATTGAAATTTGTCGATTAAAAATTAACTATTAACATATAAGACAATAGTTAACCTCATATCGAAGACACACGGTTGCCGGCTTTAAGATCAATGTTCTAATATATGTTAAAAGTTGGCTACCGTACAAGGAATTACAAACAGAACATAAGGCTATTTGTTAATATGTAAAACATAATTAAAGACTTAAATACAGGTATGGATCCCTCTGTCCTCTGTTGAAAATCTCATCATTCAATATTTTTTGATATTTCTAATCAGATTTATTTTTTTTTAAAGAAAAATCTTAAGACTCTTTAAATATCAGAGTAAATTATGACTTAATTCAAACTGAATAGCTACAGATATATTTCTTGTACCAAGATGTGCCAGATTTAAAAAAATATGATCCATTAGATTTGTCTACTAAATTCGAACTTTTAATTATACTGAACATATATATGTCAAAATTATATAAATACAACAAACATTATTTGAGTTCATTTCATGTTATTAGAAAATAATCTAAATTTAACTTATTGTGTTGCATTAAAAACAGATTGTTAAAATAAAAATGTAAAAAAATAAAAAGAAAAGAAAATAATTATAAAAAAAAAGAAAAAACAATTTTTTTAATGAATCTATGTACGTAGAGCACGTGTCAATTTATATCATACAACTTTTTTAGAATGTCCTCAAGAAAAATAAACTTATCCTAATATTATAAATTGTTGTTTTTTTTTTCTTGTTTTCGATTTAATATTGTGTGCTGATATGAAATTGTATAGATTGTAAAAATAAGGTGGTATAGATCAAAATAATTCCAAACTTTTTTGAAAAATTTACAATAAAATTTTCATAAATAGTGCTTACAGCATATTTTGAATAAAGAATAAAATATTACATACATTTAACAATATAAGCAATAGTTAGTAGAAGTAACTATCTATAATGTCTGTCTGTCTATAATAAATAATCTGTCCATTCAGAAAATTAAATTAAATTTAAAGCTAATATTAAATAAACATTATTAAATTTTTTTTAAAAAATCACCTAGAACTAGAAATAACAACTGGCATCTACATCCTAAGCTATTTCGAATACAGTTTGTGTTTAAAAGATTCCATTCCAAATGCAGACTATATTTTAAATTACTTTAATGCGCATTTTGGGGTAGTATATCGATTTCTTATTTACCTGTGGTAACTACTGAGCCGTTCTAAAATTGTAAAGAAATTTATGATTAATTTTTAACTTGATCGTGTTTTAACCTTTTGAATTTATACTAAATTTATAATAATTACGAATATTTTATCTATTATCTATTAACTTATCGTTATTGTTATAACATATATCTATAGTACAAATATGTTTATTTTAAATAGACTTTAAGAGTTATGAAATTTGGTTTAACTTTGTGTCTGGAGGATTTAAGGATATACTATTCTTAATTAAATGTTAAAATAAGTGTTCGGTCAATTCGGAAGAATTGTATTTAACTTTAGGATGATTTGTTTATTTATACGATATTTACTGTACTATCAGAATGCTTCAGTTATATATTATCACTTATAGTTTATTTATATGGAAAACAAAACGCCCCGTGTTACCACATAATTAATCTTATTAAAAACGAAAAAAAAAAACAAAATAAGTTTTAACATTTATCTAATTATTTTAACAAATACATTGAAGTATAAAAAATAAGTAAATACTAAATATACGAGTATAAAAATGAATATCGAGACTAAATAAAATTAAAAATCAGTTCAAGTAATTTTATTTTCACTATACGTATATACATTCAACTCAACTATAAATAAATTCTAAAATTTAGATGAAATTTCGATTATAATTTATGATGACTAGTCATTTTTTCTTTGTCCTTTGTTTATTTTTTTATTCAACAAAAATCAGCAGAACCAATCCTATATATGCCTATTAATCCTATATATGTTTACGAATCCTATATACTATATGTATTCTAATTCTTTGAAAAAAAGTATACCTAAAATAAAATTTATTCATTTTGAATATTCCTTTTTGTTCTTTTATTATTTGTTTATATCACTCAAAGCTTTATTAAGTTGTTAAATTTAATACACATGAGTTCAAACATATATATTAAACCACTCAATATAAAAATCTTTAAAGAAAAAAATGTTTATATGTGTAAATAAAAATCTGTATTCTCCAATGAAATTGGTTTTTAAAATACCACAAAAAGGATAAAAAGAAAAATTAAAGTGTTTACAAGAGTATAAATGAAATGTAAAAAAAAAAAAACTCAACTCGAATTGAATTTATTTATTTCTTTGTTTTGTAAATTGTGATTTAAGTTATTTGTTTTGGAATTAAAAAAAAATTTTTTTAACTTTTAGAGTTGATTAAAAATTTTTGAACAGTAACGGTAAAAAGGGTAGTTTTTCCATTTAAGAAATTACAGCTATTTTCAAGATTAAATTCGTAATAGAGCTTTACTTTCGGTTTATTACTGTTACAGTTAATCTATCACTAATAAAAGATAAATTTTTCAACTCAAGTATTATCTTTTGTTAAAAGAAAGTTACTTTTTTTTTTAATTCAGTGTTGTATATAGAGTCTTTAATTTCTTTAATTATATAGTTAATATTTTATTCAAAGTTTTAAAAAATAAATGAAATATTACTTTAACTATTACTGTAACACAAGAAAAACTTATATTTATTTATATTTATTAAAAAAATAACCCTACTCTACAACTCAACTTTAGTTTAACTATTAAATTCTTATGATATCATGATACATACATACATATATCAAAAATATTAGACAAACAATTTTGAAAAATATACATATTTGTATACGTGTATATGTAATTTTAAATTATAAATATAAACATAATATAAGAAAAATAAAAATTATGAGAACAAAAAAAAAAAAAATAAAGCATAATCAAAACAATCATTTACATAATAACGGTATAAACTTACATAACAAACAAAACAGTAAGTAAAACGGCAATACAAATAAATAAAAAAAAAAAAAATTAAAAAAAAATGTATAATGTATGTATATATAATAAATAAGTTGTTATTATAATTTTTTCTAGACATATTTTTTTCCATTTCATAAGACTATACATAAATATATAAATAAACACCTGCAAAATTTAACTAAATTCTGATTGGCAGTTATGTTTACCCACCAGCCTTACTCTTAAACTAATTTTTATTTTCTATCTCTTTTTTTTTTATTCTTTTACTCTTTTTCTTATTTTCTCATAAAGTATATCACAGAAGAACACTGACTGCTGATTTTTATTTGTAAAAGAAAAACAAAAAAAAATCAAAACAAAAAAAAAAAAAATCCTATATTCGAATGAAAAGAATCCGTATGCATGATGTTTTTGATGTTGTGTTTCGTAATAAAATGAGAAAAAAAAAACCAGTTATAATGAAACAGTTATACCGTTAATTATGATGTCACCAATTGGAGGAAATTTTTTTTTTGTCTTTCTTTTTTTCAATTGAAAGGGAGTTTTTGTTTTGATTTTCAAAATTTTTATAAATTTTTCACTTTCACTTTTTATAAAGAACTGTTATTTGTATTTTAAATGAGTTCATATTGTCATATTCTACAAAAAAAAAAAAAGAAATGAGAGGAGAAAATTTGAGTGAAAAAGGTGAATTTTTGGAAGGGAGAATTATTTTGCAGATTAATTATAACGAAATTTAGAATATTTACTGTAAACAGCATATTTATAAAATCATATTAAAGGATATATGCTTGAATAAAAATTGTTCTTGCTTAGAAAACTGTCTATATGTTTATTTTCAAGTGTAATAAAAATGTAAAGTATGTAGTGAAAACTTATAATTATATTTTTTATTTAAATTGGAGCTGCGCCAGAGTTTCATTTGAAAAAAATTATAAATCGAAAACTGATCCTGATGTTGAAATGAAAATCATGCAATTTAATTTATAACAATTTTTAAGTTTTGTGTTGAAGTTTTATATGGTCATACCTTAAAAGTTGGATAAAATCAAATTACATTATATCATATTTAAAAACATAAAAAGAAAACATTTAAGAAATTAAAGATCTTTTGGAATAGGGATGCACGACCTTAATTTTTACACTTAAAATTTTATCATTCTATAAATTAAAAGTAATTTTTGATAAATTAATGAAATTATCTTAGACCTAACCATTAAATTGAGACAATTTTGTTTCATTATATAATAAAATTTATGCAAAAAAAAAAAAATGTTTTGATTTGAAGTTATAAATCAACATTTTATTTTGTAATAAAATTAAGTATTTTATTTCTGTAAGAGTCAACATTTTAGTATCTATAAAAATCTCAATTTACATAAAAATTAACCTACTTACATTATTGTCCTTAAATAAAACAAAAAAAATTTTGTAATATTTTGCAGATATTAAATGTACTATTATGTAATGAGGGGAAAAGCTTTTCAAATTAAATTTAAAAAACGGTAAATAAATTTAAATCTATACATATTTAAATTATAATTCTGACGGAAATAACAGATGGCAGTAAATTTTCTGTATTATTAAGGTTTTTAATATAATTATTATAGTATTATTTTAAGATAAGTATAGAAATAAATTTTACATATTTAAAAAGTAAATTTTTTTTTTGCTGCATTATCATATATTTCCCGTTTGAAAATAAAATAGTATAATACTGATCATATACAAAAATCTGCTTAAATACTCAAAATATCACAAATATGCATTTTTGTATAAAAGTTAAATTTCGTTTCTTATTAGTATTTTTGATATATTTGAGAGAATTAAGTGTAAATTAATTTTTTGATTCATACGCTTTTAATGAAATTTTCCTTTACATAGACTACAAAATATAATTTTTTTCCTCATTTTTACTCTTATAAGGAGAATATAGCATCCATAATCCAAGTAATTTATTATTCTTATTGTACTAGGGTTCAGTTTCTGGAATTATTAGTTTCAATAAGCTCTTGGTTACTCGGCTGCAATTCGAGTACTCGAAATATTTTAGTAAGATTAAAAATCTGATCTTTTCAATAACACTTTTAACCAGAGGCAGTTCAATAACACTTTTAACGAGAGGTCACACAAAATCTATTAAATCGAAAAACTAAAATTTTACTTAGTCCTTACGGTTATCTAAAAATATTTTTGGATAATTTCTCAATGTAAATGTTTTGCAATTATGAAAAGTACTATTACATTATTTTTATAAAAATGTTATAAATGTTATTTTATTTAAATTTTAAAGCATTTTGTTTGTTATTAAAATTTTAATTTAGATTTTTTAAATTAAATGCTTTGATACTATTGATCATTAATAATGATATGATGTATGATGAATCATTAATGTATGATTTTATTATCTGTCAATTCTATTAATAACATCAACTGGATAACTGTATAACTACAAAATTGATGCATTTTCATATTTCATTTCATGACAAAGTCTTAATATTTCAATTTTACTGAAAATAATAATATGTTAATTGTATCAAAAAAAGGAACAAAAATTATTCCTGTAATGAATAACAGCTCTTAAAAAATTTTAATATTGTATAAAAGGATATTTTCTCAAACCAAATTATATTTTGTTTGTAATTACCTGTTAAGTTCTAATATTAAATGTAAACATGTTAAAAATATGTTAAGCGGTAAAATAAATCTGTTAGTAAATTTTCAAAACATAATGTTATATGTAAAATAATAATTTTAGATTTTTTTATAACATATAACAGAATGGAAGCAATATAAAATTATTATCGAAACAGAACAAAAAAAAAAAAAAAACATAAGATATGCAGTTAAATACAAAATTTTTTTTTATATTGTTTATAACAGATTCTGATTATGTATTCTACTATATAATATAAACAAATCTCAGTTCAGCTGTTAGCTGGACTTTAAAAAAAAAAAATATATCTTTTAATAACATCCATGTTACAGCATATGATTTTTGGATTTTTCATTTTCAATGATTCCAATGATTCCCGATTATGAACCAAATTGATAAAATGAAACATGTTTACTCTATGAGATTTGGAAAATCTTTTTTTTTTTTTTGTTTTCTTACTTTGATACCGTTATGTGATTTTTTTTTGTTTGTTTTGTTTTTGTTTTTTTTTTTTTTGTTCATATTAATTCTGTGTTTTTATTCCATTAAAAAAGAAGCATCTGAACTGAACCATACATATATTCAATGTATTTCTGATCTTTGGGATGTTGTTGGGTTGCCTTGTATGTGATGTGATACGATGAAAATGTGTGTTGTTTTTATATACCTATATTTATATTTTTGTTATTTTTTTGTTTTTTTTTTTGTTTTGTTTTGTTTTTAAATAAAAAAATATTTGTGATTCAAAGATTCAGTGTCGTTTCGGTGTTTTACGGTGAAGGATGTTTAAGTAAAAGTAATCTGTAAAATATTTTTTTTTTTAATCGGTAAAATTAAAAGAAGAGATAACACGTGTTTTTTCATTTGACATAAAAAAACAAAAAAGAAATAGAAAAAAAAATATATATTTAATTTTAATTTTTTATGTGATTGAACTGGAAGTTAACAAATTTTTTATTACAATTTATTATTTTTTTTTATTTTAATTTAATATAAATTGTGCATTTTTGTAATGCGAACAATTTGATTAATAAGTATATAAAATAAATGTACTTTTACATAAAATTAATTATGTTATATTTGTTTGAAGTTATTTTAATATGTTTGTTTTTGAAGTTCTAAATTAAATTATGAAAACACTTGAAATGAAAATAATATTATAAAAAATTTTGGATAATTTCCAAATGAATTTTGTTTGCTTCGATATTTTTTTCCTTTGGATTTTTTTCTGACTTTAATTAATTTCGAAGAATTTTAATATTATAAAATTATAATAATGTGAACAAAATACAAACATTTTACAAAAAAAGAAATAAAATCATTTGATTAAAAATAAATGCTGTGGTTAACTTCATATATAAATATATATATATTTCATACATGTTTATTATATATTATAAATGTTAATTATTAAATTTAGTTACTGCTGATATTACGAGTACCTACTCGTATAGGTATATAAAATTAAAAAAAAAAAAAAAATGGTGAAATTAATTAAAAAAGTTATTTAAACTGATATATTTTAATAAAGGATATTTGGTATATATATAATAAAAACAAAAAAAAAAAAAAAACAAAAAAATTAATAAAATCAGTGTTAATAATTTAATTTTAATACTTATTGAGGTAAATTGATTATTTAAAAATATTTTTAATAAATTAATTTATTGAATTAAACTATATTATTTTTTTTTTTTTTTAATTAAATCATTAATTAAATTTATTGTTTTAATTAGAAAATATTTTATAAATTTATTGATTTATTAATTTTATTATTTACTAGATATTTTTTAAAATTTTTTAACTTTTTTCACATTTTTTGTTCTCATTTTTTTTTTTTTTGTTTTTTGAATACTTGTATGGTGGTAATTAACTATATTTTTACAATAGGTATTATAAATGCATTGTACTCATTTTATATTTTTAAATTAAAGTAATTAAAAATAGCAAAATGTAAATTTTCATTAATATAAATGTTTAAAATTATTATGTTAAGCCACAAAATGTAATTTTATCTTTCAATTTTTATTTTTTTTTTGAAGTTTTATTTTAATCCATTTTAAAGTACATATTTACTTTATATTATGAAAATGTTTCTTTTAATTAATTTCCCTTTTACTTATTTTCCTTCTCTAGCTTTTAAACAGATATATATGTATGTACTTTCTTTTTATTTTATTTTTACTATATTTTTACAAATTTACTATATTTTGAAATTCATTGAAGATTCATTCATTAAAAATTTGTTAAATAATTGTTTTTTTACATAAAAAATAATATTAAATGTAAATTTTTTGTTTAAGAAAAGAAGTTTTAATTAAAAAATGGGGATAAAAAAATGTACAATATAAAACATCTAGTTCATTTGAGTATTTCTTAATCTTTTGGAGTTTAATGAAATTTATTTTATAACGTAGTGGTAAAGTCGCCGGTAATTAATTCAATAGAGTAAGCTTGGATAAAATCCCGATCAAGTCATATTTAATAGTCGTTATGGTTTAATAGTATATAGTAATCTAATTTGTTTGTATAGTAAGAATTTATATTTTATCTAATTTTATACAATAACTACAGCCGAGTAATTAACGGATTAGTGATTATTCATGAAACGGAAGTTTAATCTATATATATAAAAGCGAATGTTTGTTTATGATTTATAGGCTTCTAACCTGTTTAGCCGATTTATAATTTTAAATTTTTATATAAAGGTTTTTACTTACGGGGATGTTTCTGCACTAACTATTATGCTCTAACGGGACGCTAAGTTGGGGCTATGGGGTAAATGGTTAGACCGATTCACTTAAAATTTTGTATACGTGTTTCTCTTTGACAGTCGAGTTGACTCTATTAACAGATTTGGAATTTGTTAATCAATATCGGCACAAAGGTGGGTCAAAAAAATTTTTGGAAGTGATTTATGTCCAATTTTGCGAAGTACTGCCTTGACCCAAAAAAAAGTCTCAAAAATATTTTTGTCAAGTTCCATTATAGTTTTTGTCGAGTTCTATTGCAACATAACAGCTTTAACAATTTTAAGGTTTAATTTTTGTCAATAGCATCATCTTCAATTAAAAATCCATATCTTTTATTTATTAAGGGGTGCACCTGATAAACCCATATCTTTTATTTATTGAGTAACGCACACAATAATCGACTTTGTTTACATCTAGGTCCTATTAGGAATGAGGGAAGAAAACAAAATAATTCAGATTTTACATAATATACATCATAATTTTTTGTGTAAAAATTATTTGACAGTAGTATATAAGTTTATTTAGGTAGCTAACATCATTTTAAAAACATAGACGAAGTTACTAGCTTACTTAGCTAGTAAGTTAAAAATTAATAAAAATGGTGCAAGTATATTGTGGTATATTTTAATTTTCTCTCCCTGTTCTTTAAAAATAATATAACCTTAGTAAATTTTCATAAGTCGAAACATTTATAATGTTCATCATTTCTAGATTTTCTTTTAATTTGAATTTGAAACGTGGAAAACGTGGATGATGTCATGGTGTAATTTCTTTTATTAGTTATTCATTAAAAATTCGAATAAAATTTAATAAATTATTTAAAATAGTTTTATGCTTATACTAATTGTTTAATACTTAGGTAGTAAATACTTTAAATTCTTCTAAAGATAACACTAAAATAAAGAAAAATAAAATTAAAAATTTCTGAATGAAGTTAAAAACTAAAGATTAAAAGAAAAGAATACGAAAAGATAAAAAAATATAGAATTTCATAATATTTTAATTTGAGTTTTTTTTTTAACAATTTTTTATTAAATTTAAATTTAAAGAATTCAACAAGTATTTTATTTTCTTATGATCGTTTTATTATTTCTTCATTTTTTTCTTTGGTTGATGATAGTTTGAATTATTAATTTATTACCTGCCTCACTAGTGAGGTTGCTCCATCCTGTGTTTAAAGTTTTCTATATTAAGCAAGTTCTTATTAAGAATGTACTCCGAAAAATTAACTGTTGGTTTTAATTTTTGGTTTGAATTGTTGTTTTGAAATCTTTGTATTCGTTTAATATTGATGTTTTGTATTGAAAATTATAAAAATTAAGTCTTTCGAAGAATTAGAACAAAAGAATTCGATTTAGAATTATACAGTAGTTTTCAGCTCTTCTATAGAGATAAGTTAATTATTCAAAAAGAATTAGTAATAGAAGAGTAAATGGAGCTTTCTGTATAATTAAAATTTAACATAACATAACATTTTTCCTGTTATGCTTACATACTTATAATGTTAAGTCATGTTATAGTTGACCACTTTTTCAGTAATTTTCCTTGCAACAGAAAAAACGTGCTATTTTATTTATGCAGAATTTCAAACTGCGCTCCCTCGGTTAATAAGCTCCCGTGTGCTTAATACCTCGACTACCGAGGCTCCTATAGAAATTTATTTATTTATATTAATATTACAAATCACATAGGATATTGCAATATTGTAAGACCTCGATTACTAAGGCCATTTTAGGTCGAATACTATTATTAATTTTTTTTTTTTTAAATTATTTATTTATTCAATTATAACTAAACCTAAAAAAAAAAATTACAAAAAAAATGGTTATATTTCACAAATTAACATTATTAGCTTTAAAAATAACAAACATTTTTTTTTCGCTAATCTTAACATACTAATCTAACATTTCGCTAATCTTAACATACAAACATACTTAACCTAACCCCCCCCCCCCCCTTTTTCTCATGGGCTTTTACCGAACTGTTAAATATTCGGAAAAAACCAACAAAGAAAAAATTATTTTTAAAATTTAAAATAAAAAAAAAGAAAAACAATTTTTTGATATTTATGTATACTAATCAGTATCTGCTAACCACCAATAACTTCTGTTTAATGTTTTATCTCTATCCGGTACATACACGTCATATTTTATGTTGATAGAACTCATGTCATTAGGATCATAACTAATTTTTTTACACGTAGCCCTTCTATTATTGTGGAATAATATTGGGACGTTTTGCTGGTTCTGTATATAACCCTGCATGTCTAAGAATATAAAATGTTCCGGTGCGATGAACCCTGTATTTAACGATTTTTGAATATATTCATTGTTGTGATAATATATTCTTGTAATTAAGCTATTTTCTACAACTAGCAGTGACCTACTGAAATGTTTTCTAATAAGATTGATAATGAAATTATCGATACGGTATATTTTAGCTTGTTCGTAAATATACTTATTAGAATAGAAATGTAAATAATTGATTTCAGATTTATACATAATACATAATCTAAATACATAATTTAATACATTTTCTCTCTGACTGATATGCAATAATAATAAAATAACTTTTTGCACATCATGAATGCTTTGTTTGCTTTTGATATTGCCATTTTTACATGTTGAGAATAATTTAGTAAATAGTGCAAATGAACACCAAAATATTTCACAATACTTTTATTTGCTATTATATTATTGATAGGATCTTTAATCGCAAAACTTCTCCAATTTTTTTTTTTATTTTCGTTGCAGTGTGCGTAAGAATTTATACATTAATATTATTTATTATGGTTATATTATATATTTACACTACATTTGGTAACAAGGGGGATTACTAAAAGTTGCTATCTGAACAGGATTTGAACCTGCACTCCCTCGTTTAATAAGCCACGTGCTTAACCATTATGCCACCGAGGCCCCCGTTAAAATTGAGTTGTAATAATATTAAAAAAAAAGAAAAACATTTAATTGCATACTTTTAGGATTGCATTGCATATTTTTTTTCATAATACATATATATAGCAAAAAAATATGTAATTTTCAGTAATTTGAGTCAAAAATACAAAATATAAGAAAAACGAATAATAAATAAAATTAATATTATAAAAACTTGCTACTGAGATAAAATAAAAAAAAAAAGTACTGTTGATGCATAACTCTTTATTGTAAATTATTATTGCAATATGTTTGCCTATAGTAATATGTACATGCATGCATATGTACATTTGACAATAAACTATACAAAGATTTTCATAACCTATAATGTATATATATAAGTGTTTTAAATGTACCAGTATTGCAGATGTAGGTTTTGCACGTGATCCTTGTTATTACGTATTAAACTTCCTTTTAGTAATAAAAAAAAAAAAACGAAAAAATCCTTTTTTCCCTAGAAGGAGGAAAATTTTTTTTATGTTTTATTTTTTACAAAAGTAAAATTTATTGCTTTAAATCAAAAAAAAATAGAAAACAAAAATATTTTCCAAAGTACATACTTAGTTTTTTTTTTTTGCCATTTTTGGGATCCCAATATCGAACTACTTATATTCAATACAGATCAACATTCCTGTGCGGATTATGTGTATGTTTTTTTTTTGTTTTTGTTAAGAATGCATTGAAATTATGTGATGTGATTGTTGGGACTTCCTTAGAAATAAAAAATAATAAAAATATATAGCAAAAAAAAAAACTTGTATAACACTTTTTATTTTATTTTTTAACTGCTTTTCAAACTATTAGCTAGAAAACGTGTTGGGTTGTGACTTGTTAGTAGTGCAATTGTAGTGTGCTTCGTTGATATGAGAAGTAGTGTAGACAAGAAAAAGTAATACATAAAAATATGAAATCATATAACTTAATAAATTTTGTTTTATTTTTAATTTCCTCATATTTTTAAAGAAAGGAGTAAAATCAGTTCAAAGGAAGAGAAAGTAGATATGGTTTTATTTATGTTTACTTTATGTTTTTGTTTTCTGTATAAAGAATTTATTATTAATCTGTGATATGAAAGGAGATCAGTTTATTCATTCTACGTTTACTAAAAATCATGAAAAAGGAGAAAAAAAAATAAAGTTATTTTAAATGGTTATGAATATACTCTGTAGGTGGTTTTTTGAATTATTTTTGAAAGTTGGTGCATATTGTTAAATATAAGTTTCTATTAAAAGCAGCCTTCATGTTTGTTTAAAGTAAGTTTTAAAGTATACCTTTTAAAATGAAGAAGAAAAAAAAAAAAATAAGGAGAAATCATTTGAAAATTATATGGAAAAATTTAAAAGTGGGAAATATATTTATAAGTTTGTTAAATGATTATTTTTTGGATAACACTTTTTTTTTTAAAAATTTCACTGAAAATTTTAAGAAAGAAAAACATAAAGTTTTTTTTTTACATATACATATATATTTTTTTTATTAAATAGTTCTGATGAATTTTATAGCCATTATGATGATGAAAATTCAAAAAATGCATTAGTAGTAACTAGGTTAGATTCTCGTTTAGTTGTTTCCTACCAGAGTAGTGCAGTAACTAACTAACTATTTTTAATCGAACAATAAAACAAAAAAAGAAAACATAGAACTGAACCATTATAAAATATTGTGTTCATATGATGGATGAATGAATGAATGAACTATATGAATGTTTGAATCAATGACTGTATGATTGAATAAAAATGCAATTGAAAATGCATTTTCTATAGTACTACAATATAGCTGTTGTAGGATAAATAAATTTTTGTATAATTTAATTATAAGTGAATTAAAAATATTAGTTATATTTTTAATATTTTTTTGAAGGTGAAAGAAAATATTAAAAAATCGTTTTGGTATAAATTTTGGTAGTGTAATTACAGTGTTTGGGGTTTATAGTATATTTGTAGAAAACATATAGAAAACGGATAGAAACGGATGATTTTAATTGCTTTTTTATGTATACTTCATATTGGATTTAGATAAGTTATATATGATAGTATGAAAGAAGAATATATGGAATCTAAAGCATTTCTGGAAATATATTTTCGAATACGTTGAAAAATAAAAAGCTATATTGTGAACTTGCAAATAATATAATTAATATGATCTATTCATTTTATTTTCCTATCCATAATCATTCTTAATTAAAAAATATTTTCAACTGTATCTCTAGTGACAGAATTATAAGATAAATTAATTGATCTACAAATTTTATTACCTAAGTATTATTATATCTAGTAATAATATTTAAGTTTTTTTAATACTTAATCTTAACTTTGATGATGCTAAATCTGTTCTTCTATTTTAGTCATCATTTTTTTTTTTTCAATTAAATCCCTCGAAAAGTTTTCTGTTGTAGCAGAATATTTCACTATAATATTATCGGCATATAATTGGACAGAAGCTTGAAGATTCAACTGAGATATGCTGTCTATATACATTTTAAACATATCTGGTCGTAGAATATAATTCTGTGGAACCTCTCCCCTGTGGAACCTCTTCTGTGGAACCCCTTAAACATTGCATTTTGTTTGAAAGAAATTTGTTGAGACAATGTTTTAAAACTAATTCAAATACTTTGGAGAGACTGGTTAAGTCAGATATAGGACGATAAAAAGATGGTTCGGTTGTTTTTCTAGTTTTTTGGATGGGTGTAACTTTTGTTATTTTAATTAGGGATTGTGGGAATGTTGAAATTTGAAATGAGTTATTCATTAATTTTACTAATACCGGCGAAAGTCTGGTGAAAATTTTTTAAAATAAAAATAAAAATTTTCCACCAAACTTTCGATTATGATAATATTTTCTAAATAAATATAATTTAGAAAATGTTATCATAATCAATAGCAGCAATCGATTTCAAGTTTTTCAAGTTGAATTTTTATATTATTGGTGGGGAAATAAGCTAAAGGTTTTGTGGATTGTTCTTGGAATTTTATTAAAAAGCGTATAATAAATTGGACTAGTAGAGATGTTTAGTGCGTCAGTCACATTAACAAAATAGGAATTCATTTTGTTAGCTATATACATCATGTTAATCAGTTGTAATTACATTATTATTTATCAGAGCTATAGTACTAGACTTTTCTTTGTGTGAATTTCTGTTACAAATGATCTTATTATAGAGATTCCATAGATGTTTGCCGTTAGAAATATCATTTTGAACTTCATTTGAAAAATCGTTTTTCTTAAATTAAAGAATTAGTTTGGTTTGTTTTACTTCACCTTTGATATTTTGTATATAATTTATATTTGTTTTCAGTTATTATCAAAGCATCTAGTTCTTAAATATTAATATTAATTGTCTTCATTTACAGTAATTTTGGTATCAATAATTTTTATTTCGTATTTTTCTTGTTATCTTTCGAGACTATAGTAGATAATAAAAATAATAGTTTTTGTAATCAATTGTAATCAATAAAAAAAGGTATCGCATGATAGTATGGCTCATATTCAATAAAGTTTTTTTAGTTGCCTAAATACATTGCAAACCTTCTGAGTTCAACACACAATAAATTAATAGTTTGGGTATTTAATAGCTCTTGAACAGGTTTATTGGCATTATGGCAACTTATTGTAGTTTGTCAGCAAAAGGTTCCGCGACTCTTTCCTAGATATTTGCTATAACCTAAGGTTTTTAATACATATACTAAATTTTTTCATAGATACAGAATTTTGAATCTTTTTGAAGGTAGAGAAACGATTGCGTATAAAAGTATATATGCATCTACAATTTGAGTGCATTACTTTTTTTTTGCAAAAATTATCAAAATAGGTTTAAAAAAGAAATGTCAGTATGAAGAAGGAAATTATTGAGATAATTATTAAATAATTATCTTAGGAAAAAATTAAATCTTTATTAAAAAATATAATACTTATCATTTTAAAGAAATCAAATAATATATTAAAAGAAGTTCTGAAAGTTAAAGGCTATGATTTAAAGCTGTTAAAAAATTATAAACGGATAATATTTTTAACTTTTTATATTAAAATGAAAATTTTATTCTGGATTATGTTGCGTTTCAATTTTACTTGCAAAGAAATTTTTTTTTATCATTAAAGTTACACAATTTTCATAGTAAAGATTAAAATACATTTCGAAATTGAAATTTTACATAATGCATTAAAAATAGATACTGCGTTTTAAATCTCTTTCCTATAATACACTCTATATAATATATAATATAATTTTTATCTTCTTTAAATATAAAAATCATATAAACAAAACTGAAATTAAAAAAAAACATAATTAGTATTCAATATTGAACCATTTTTTAAGCTTTTCATTTGAAAAAGAATGTTTAAGTGATGTTAATGGTTATATACTTAAGTATAAAATTATCTATCTTTAATTTAACTTTAGCAGTCCTCAATGAATAAGAATAACCAAAAACACACAAAAACAAAACAAGGCAGTATATAAAACCAAAGGATTTTAAAAGCGAGACCATTTTCCAAAAGAAAATAACCACAGTTTAGTCTTGGAATACTTTTATGTCAAAATTTTTGGTATTTTTTAGAAAATTTTCAGTTACGAAAAAATTGTTAAAAATCAAGAGAAATTTTCTTTAATTTTTAGAAAATCCTATTATAAGTAAGAAAAGCTGTTAACTCATATAGAAATATAAGGTTGTAGTTTCAGTTTTTTATAGAAAATTTTATTTATTTATAGAAAAAATTTACGCAGTTGGTGCTTATAAGTTACAGGTGTCTAAAAATAGGAAATTTTCAATTTATGATTCCTTATAAATCCAAAAAAGGGGGAAGTACAAAAATATTTTGTGAGGTAACTGAAGATAATTGTGAACATTTGTTTTTCTTTCATAGACCTCAAGGTTCTAAAAGCTGCCGAAATATCTTTTTTTTTTAAAATTTATTCTCCTGCACAAAATGTTATTCTTACAACGTGTGTGAGATTCCAAAGATCCAACACTCCACAACACTCCCCCATATTTACAGTGTATTTTATACTTACCCAATAGGCCAGGCCTCTGCCGGAGTAATAAAGAAAATAAAATCTTACAAAATATTGCTTTTACATTTAACGGTAAATTTAAATACTAAATTGGAATAATTGTATAGTTTTGATATTTATTTATAAAGCTAAAAATATGTGTTGAGGTTGAAGGTTTTTTTACTGAAAAAACTGTGTAAAACAAAACATGAAATATACATATATATATTTAAAAATATAGCATTTCCCAACTTTGAGGTATTCAACTTCTGCAATGAGTGGAAGCAACATAGAAAAGTTGTTCCAAATTTTAAGCGATGTTGAAGTTTTATAAACAGATAAACGAACGGACGGACGAATTTTGCAAAATTTTGTTTGCGAAAAACTACACATTCACATTTAAACTATACACATTTTTAATTAAAACCTATTTTCATTTTTAAGCTTTCAACTATTTCACCTTAATTAAAATTGAGGTCATTTCACTTAAAAGCTTAACTTTGAAATGTATAGATTATTGAATTTAGTGAACTGACAAAAATATCTTTAGTTTTTGATTTTAGATTTTCGAAAAATAATTTGTTTTATTTTTATATAATATTTAAAAATGCTTTAGATTGGAAATTGGGATAAAGATAATGCAAAAAAAAAATATATATATATATACATATATATCTTAAAATTCGAAAAAGAATAACAAATGAGAAGAAAAACATTTGTTTTCTCATAAATCGAAATACATTGAAATAAAGAATAAAAAAAATATTAATGATAATAATTTACCTTTTGAAGTTCTAATGACCTGAAAAGTTAATTTTAAATGTGCATAAATTCACAAAATTATATGATTTTTATAAAAGTTTTCGAGAAAATTTATTTTTAGAAAATCAATAATAATTTTAATATTAAAAATATAAAGTATTGGTCAAAGTAATTTTAATAAATATTAAAAAAAAAAAAAAACAAAAATTATTTAAATATTTTGAAACAAACTTTTGAAATTCATTTTTTAAGTTTCTTAACTATAAATTGATATGATTTTCTTTCATAATTAGTTTGTTTTTTGTTAAGGTTTTTTAAATTTTTTTTGGACTATTCCTATTTAAAATAATTTAAAGGCAACGTTATAAATATATTCTGTCAGAGAAATAGACGAATTTAAGGCTAAAGGGCGTTTACATCTTATGTTATCCTCGGTTGATTTTTTTAACAATTTTATGTTTTAGCATCCTTATTTTTTTTGTTTTGGACTGATATTTTTATGGATCTTCGATTAAAAAAGTACTTTTATATCCATTGACTTTTGAAAAATCTAGCAGCTACTGCACTTACTCTGTTTGGTATCCTTATGTGAAAATGTAACCAATTTTAATTTTTGACTTCTCCAATTTTTTTTTTTTTTACCGAAGTTGTAACTGTTGTCTGTTTAATAGAATATCCATATTTTTTTTTGAAATATATTTTATATATTTTCATAAAATTGAAAAAAATATAAGTGCTGTTCATCGCCGTCAGCACAAGTTTGTAAAATTTCTTAAATTTCCTATGCAATAATGTGTACTCAATATCTAAATTTGAGTAAAATTTCACCAGAATTATACTCAAATTTTTATACATGGGTATGCATAGTGGGTGGGTAAAAATTCAACCAACGAATTTTTCTGTAACTTTTTTTGAGGATAACATAAGGGTTAAGTCAAAAAACAACACTTTTTATTTATATCCTGTGTTTTTAGTTCTGCGTTTTAATTCTTGAAAAAAAAAAAAAAAAATCTCTTGAATTTATTTCAAATAGAATTGGAATAATTTTTTGTGACAATGTCCTTGTAAAAAATAAAAAAAAGTAAATACAGATTTTAAATTAAAAATAAATTTTATTTATTTAGGTATCATCCTGTCAATAATTTCAAAATGAAAAAAAAAAAAACAAAATTAACCTTTATTTTTAAATCTTTTATTTTATAGTTAACAATTTTTGAACAGAATTTTCTTTAATTTTATTTTCGTCCTTTGTTTGTTTTGTTTTTTTTTCTTCGAGAAATTCACACAATTTTTGACTTTTTATGAAGATATTTTGACATTTTATGACATTTTTAATAATATCTTTATAACAGTGATGGCAAAAATTTTTCCAATGTGTACAAAATCATTTAAAATACTCGTATTTTCAAATATTTTTGTTTGTAAATAAAAGGATCCTAAAATGCTTTTTAATATCAAAATTTCTGATTATTTTAAACGAAAGCGGCACGAAATCGCAAAAAAAAAAAAGCCAAATAACAAAATCCCAAATTAGAAAATTTCAATATACCAAAATCCCAAATTGCAAAATCCCAAAATATCAAAATCCCAAAACTTCAAAAAGAAAAGTAAAATTACAGATTTAAGGATTATTTCCAATATGAGGGAATTGTTTAGTAGCGGTTTTGGGTTCATCAGAATTATTAAGAAAAAAATTATTTTGGTTAATATTTAGGACAGAAATTTATTTCGTGCGTTGTTTCATGTCGGTTTCGTATGTATATATATGTATATATTATGTAAATATGAGATTCTGAATTTGAAGTACTTGGTTATGAAATATTTAGAAAAAGTGTAACAATAATTGTGATAAGAAAACTGCTTTACCATTTTGGAATTTTGAGATTTAGAAATTTGCGATTTTGAATTTTGCGATTTTGAATTTTGGAGTTTTTAATTTTGGGATTTTGTATTTGAGATTACGTGGCCAACCCTTTTTAAACCAGTTCTTATTTAATATGTGTTGAAATATTTTTACCATTACTGTGCAACGGAATAAAAGTTAAAAGAAATATAAGATCTTAAATGATGTTTGTCAAAAAACAAAAAAAAAAAAATTAGATAAAAGATTTAAAAGAAATTAAAGTAAAAGATTTGTTCAAGTTTTTCGATTTTTATGACAATTATCTTGTATTTGTTTTTTTTTTATAATCTTTTCTATGTATTGAATTATGAATTTTATTATAAAAGATGTGTTTTGCTTTTTTGTTTTTGTTTTTTTTTATTATTGAAATCCATAAATGTGAATGAGCTTAAGATATTTTTTTTTAAAGAAAAAAGTTTTCCTATATTTTTTTTTTCTTTTTCATTTCTTTCAGGTATTTTTGTTTTTTCTCGCCTTGTTTAATATGCATATTAAATATAATAATAATACTTAAGAAAATTATAACACTTTCCGGATCCTTTGTAAAGATGGCATGAATAAAGAAAAGTTAAGTAAACTATGTGTATAGGATGGCATTAATAGAAAAAAGTTAAGTAAAGTTAGCATTAAAGAAAGTTATATTTTGTTGTTTATTTATTATCCTAGTTATCCTAGTTTCATAGAATTCAAAGGAAGCTATATTCTCTTCTCGTTTTTTTTTGTTAAATACGAAGCTTTATTTAAATTTATAAAAATAAATAGTTGAAATTATAAATTAAGAAAATAATTTTAATGTTATAGATAAGGAAAATGGAATATTATCCGTTTTTAATTGGTGAAAATTTCGTTTTTATATAAGAAGTGGTTTTACGGTAGTGAAAGCTACTAAGTATCTAGTGCTGATTTCAATTAATATAAAAAAGATATAAATAAATATCAAACGACGTGATAAATGCTAGAGAATTGTGGGTATTATAATTTTCAGGAAAATTTTATAAGGACATTGCCGTACAAACAACAATAAAAAGTATGAAAATAAAAAAAAAAATATTTATATTAAAAATAATTATAAAGTAAAAAGGTCTATGTATACTAGTAGCCTTTTATGATCATACTTATCCAAATTTTACTTGGAGAAAACGAATAAGAAAAAAAAAGGAGAATTTAATTTTTTTTTTTTTATTTTTCTATTTTTATTTTAAGACTTTTCTTGTAAATTTCAATTAGAAGTATAACAAAAAAGAAAAAAATGAAAACTCGGAATAAAAATCATTATAAAATTTTACTTTTTATTTTTCCTTATGTATAATTATTTTATTCGGTATTCTTTCATTTTACATTAATTCTGAATGTGTGCATTTTTACAAAAAACATATTTTTTCTTTTTCCTTCTTATGTTTTTTTTTTATATATTTTTTAAGCTTTCCTCTCTTTTTCCTAATCATTTGAATCCAATTTTTTTTTTTTTTTTGGTTTGATTTATTTTAATTTTTTAATTTTTCTTTTTAGTAGTTTTACTTGTTAGGGAAACCTTTAACAAGGACACAAAAGAAATTTGAATAGAAAATTATGAAAAAAAAAAGAAAATGCTATAAAAATAGGAAAGAAAAGGGGTAAAATGATGACTGAAATTAAAAGATTTTTTTATTTTTTATTTTTAATGTAATTTTTCATTAAAGTACTTTTTTTTTTTTTTTTAATATTTTCATTACTTTTAATTCGCCCTGTTTTTTTAATTTTCCTTATGGTAAAAGTTTTTTGAACCGTTATTAATAATGTAATTTTATATTTTTGGGGAAAAAAGTTAATGAAAATTATATGCACTTATTTTTAACTAAACCTAAAAGAAAAATTGCAGTAAAAATAAAATAATATGTTAAAATTTAGTAGATTCTTCAATTCTAAAAAAAAGGATATGTATGTATATATAAATATATCAGTGACGAAGGGTGAATTTTTTAGGAATGGAAGTAGACTACGTTGTGTAGTCATTATTACCATTGTTACATATTTTGTTTACTTTAATATTTCCTCTTAAAAAAAATTGGTCTATTCAAAATATCTTCTATCATACAGTTGCAAGAATCCATTTTGAATATTTTCGGATTGGTATGTATAAATTCAATATAAAATGAACTTGTTTATTTTGAACTTTACCAATATTAAAGTTAAAACAAAACTGGTAGGTACCTAAATATTGTAATATTTTAAGTAACTTGAACGAGTAATGTAAATTTATAAAGTAGTACTCAAATATACTGAATAATACTGCACCGTATTGAAAGAGTAAAAATATTTTATGTTTTATTAATATAAATTTAAAATAGATTTAAAATTAAAAATTAATATCAGATAACTAATCAATAGTCATGTAAAATAGCAAAAAAAAAAAAAAGAACCTCTACATAATCAAAATTTTCTTACAAAAAAACAAAGGCCAAAAAATAAAGAATGCTAAAATCTAACTCATTATTTGTTTGCTGTTTTTTTCCTCTTTTTTACCTACAAAAATCAAAATCAAGTATCAGAAGTATCAATATCAACAGTTAGTCTAATTCTAGACTTCTAGTTCTTGTAATACATATTCCATTTACATAATAATATTATTATTTTTTTGCTATTAATTATCATCATTCATCAATCATCACGTTCACCCATGCATAAAAAGAATACATACATATAAATTATAATAACAATTATAATTATTATAAAGAACAACAAATATCAAAAAGAATAAAGAAGAAAAAGAAATAAAAAATGTTTAAAAATTTAAAACTATGTATGAGACATTGTTTTTATATTCTCTTTGTTTGATACAAAAATCAAAATTAATTTGAATCAATATTCAACATAAATCCACTAAAATGCCATGTTCAAACTCATTATTTGCCTCATATAAAAGCAATTCAACTATTGATAAAGATTGAATTGTCTAATTGAAAGTCAACGAAAATTTCAAACAGAAAATAATGTGTTGGAATGGCTCATTTTTCTTAATGAGTTTCGAAGAGGATTTTTTTAGGTATGTATAAATAATGTATGACAAACAAAACATTAAAAACTAAAGAGAATTACATGCTTGACAAAAATAGTACAAAATAGTGCAAATTATACTTTTTTTGGGTACAAAAACAACATAATTTGTAAATGTACTTTAATTTTTATGTCAATTATTGTTCGTTATTTATTTATTTAAATAAATATTACATACATAAATGTAATGCAATATTATTCAACCATCGGCTACCAAAGCCATTATAGGTTTTTATATTATTATTAAATTATATACTAATATTATTTATTTTGTTTATATTATATACTATATATTTACATTATATTTGATCGTAAGGGGGGTATGTAAAAAAAAAAAAAACTTACGACCTGTGCAGGGATCGAAACCACACTCCTTCGGTTAATACACCACACGCCTACCCAATAGGCTACCGAAGTTCTCTATTGTTCGTTTTGTACGTAATACATTATTGTATGTGTTTAGAATCAAACTTGTTGGATTAGTTGTATTATATTGGAATAGGTAAAAGTAATACATATTATATACATTAGTAATTATTTTTAACTGAATATTTTTTTAATTGAGTTTTAGTAAAACCTGTTACAGTTTTTTATTTTTTATTGATTTTTTGAATTTTTCTACGGAAGCACTCATTCCGTTCAATATATGAAGTCTTCGTCCATGATATATATATTTATATAACAAAAGAATAAAATTGTATTGTGGTAAAAATATTTACGTAAACAAGAATAATTTCTTTATACTTTTTCCTTATTATATAATTAGAATAATCATTCCCACTTTTAGGATACGGTACAAAAATTTAAAAGTAAAAAAATAGCCAGGGTCAAAAATAAAACAAAATATATAAATATTATATATATATGTACACACATAAAAAGAAATCGAATTATGAGTACTTTTGAAGTTATTTATTGATAATATAGTTAGCTTTATTTTTTAAAGCGTTATTTAAGATCCATTTTGAGAAGTGAGAAGTAATTTCATTGAACTTCATACTGTAAGATTGTACATAAATTTTATTTTTGAAAAAATCAACAAAATTTTAGTATTTTTCTTTCTGCGCATGTAAGTTTAGTTCAATTTTCGATTGTTTTTTTTTATCGATATTTAAGTGTTAGTATTTACAACTACACAAATAAGAAAAGCAACAACAGTCGTTCTAGCGCTTCCGGAAATTGTTTTACTTAAAAATTCTCTGCCAAGTTAAATTACTTTGTTATAAGAATTTGGCCAATATTATACACTTATGATTGTTCAATCTGCTGATTTTAAACCATCTGTGATGGAAAAACTATAAATATTTGAACGTAAATGTCTCACAGCATGTACGAATTTAAATGGCAAACCTACAACATATCATCAACATTATTATACTTTAATATACCAACAACTACTTTAATATCCATCGTATGAAGACAATCAATATGTTATTATCTCAACTCCTAATTCAGGTTTTATTCCTCCTGCGCGATTTGTATTCTTAGATGAAAAATACTGAATATATTCGTGCCATTTACAATTTTAAGTGTAATAAAACGCTAAGAAAATATCAAAATATCATTTAAGCAATTCCAAAAACTCTGATATATTTAAATTCAATAAATACATTGAATATATGAATACTTACAGTGTAACTAAACTAAAAAAAACTAGGAACCAAATTTTTTTAAAAACGTTTAAACTAAGTTAGATTAGAGAAAAGTTAATTTCGTTATAGTCTTATAGTCGTTAAAAAGTTTAGTTTTAATTATAACCATTTTCGCTAGAAAGTAAGTTTAAAATTTTAAGACTTTCAGAAAATCTGACTTTTTTGTAACAATATTTTACAGCAACATTACTAACAATAAAGTGAATAAAATTTTTTATTATTTCTATTTGTTTTTAAAAAATGGGTGTACCCCTTTAGATATGCAATTTTTAAAAAATTAAACATTTTGCAAATATTATGATTTAATTGCGGAGCCTCTAACATTTGCCTATCGTGTACCCATATGGTTTAGTATTTGTGTAACGGATGGGGAAAAATATTAGTGCCAAATAGGAAAAATTTGTAAGATTGAAAGAAAGTGCATTAGAGTTGGAATTAATCAACATCGAAAGTCTGTATCCAACTACCAGCATATTACTACTCTAATGAATTTTTGTAAAACGAAGCTAAAGTAAAAAAGAATAGAAAATTTTATCATAAAATTAATTAGAAAACACTATGACCGGCATTATAAACTCCAGAAAATGGTATATATTTTACCACATATATTTTATCATAGTATCATGTACGTTAGTATTTCATCATTCTAGATTATATTCAAAATCAAAATCATGTCATCATATTTCATTATAAGGTAAGTTAAGTTAGGGCTTTTAAATAAATAAAAAAAATATTGAACATTGATTTTTTTTTAATTTTTTCTAAGTATTTCGTTAAATTGTAATGAAATAAAATAAAAGTTTAATAAAAAGAAAAAAAAAAATTGCGAGGTTTCCGTTACCAAATGATTAAGCACATATTGTATTAAGAAAGGGAGTATGAGTTCAAACTCTACACATTTACCAATTGCAATAAATCCCTTTTGTTGGCAAATATAATGAGGTTCGGTATTAAATCTCAAAAAAAATTCTATTTCCAAAATTCCAAAAAAAAAAAAAAATTCCAAAATTCAAAATTTAGTAGTTAAAACTTAAATAGAGCAGACCGCTTTATTATAAATACATGTATAAATCTTCTGGAAAAGAGAAATAAAACTCTGATTTTGCAACCGAATCGAATTTTGTTTTTTTTTTGCAATTTGAAATTTTGTTACTTTGGAATTTTTTTTTGTAGTGCTGCCACATAAAGGTAAACACAGTCTTTCCTGTTCAGACGTGGGTGTAAATGTCGTAAGGGGGAATAACTCTTACGACGTGTGTGGTATTTAAATCCACACTCCCTCCGTGTTTACAGTGTATTTTATATGCTCTTATCTACTGCCACCGAGGCCCATATATCGTATTATTCTATGTGATTTGGAATATTAATAATATTAATATAAATAAATAAATAAATAAAAAAAATTTTATTAAAAAATATTATTAATTTTAAGTTTTTTCTGTTTTAAACAAATTTTATTTTAAATTTAATTTTATTTCAAATATTTATTAATTTAACAAATATAGTGCTTTTATTAAATCATTATTTCGGTGTGAAATTAAATAATCAAATTATATTAAAATTAAAAAAAAAAAAAAAAATTAATTAATAAATTACACATGATTATTTTAATAATAATTGATTTGGGAATATATTGTATCATTGACATGGAAAATATTTTATTTATTTTCATAACATTTGTCTGGAATTGAATATTATTTAATATAAACTAATGATAATTAAAAAAAAAAAAATATATATATATATATATATATATATATATATATTTGTACTAAATTCAATTATGTTATAAGGGATTGTGGGCTAATCTTATACTCCACAATCTTGTGTGACAAAATCTTGCATACAAAATTTTACTTTCGAAAATCTCTCAAAACAAAATCTTTTTTGTAAAATCTGGCATGTTACATATTAATTATATCACAACAAAGTACTTAAAAAAGTGAGGGCTGCTCCAAAATACCCTCTAAGCAAATTATTAAAATCTTGATTTTGAAACCAACTCTAAAATCTTTCCTATTTTTTTTTTTTACATACATATTACATGTTACATAATAATTTATAGCAATAATATTGAGGTTGCGTGAATTAAAGTCGAAGAACCTTAAAGTCGAAAACGTCAAAAAAAAAACGTTCGAAAAAAAATTCTATTTTAGTACATATGAACTAATGTCGCAAAATTAAATGAACTAAACTAGAAAATGATAAAATTTGAAAAAATTTAAAAATGAAATAAATTCGAAAAATATTTTTTTTTTTGTTTGAGAAATGAATTAATGTCGAAAATTTTCTATTTTAATTCATATGAACTAAAACCGAAAATATTAAATATGAACTAAAGTCGAAAATTTTTTTTTTTCTATTTTAAATTCATTTATGATTTTCTACTTTAGTGCATATGAAATAAAATATAAAAAATGTAAAACGAATTAAAGTCGAATGAATTCATTTTGTGTTTTCGACTTTAAGGTTCTTCGACTTTAATTCGTGCAACCTAATATTGATTAGCAATAATTTATAGAAATCGTATATTTTCTAAAAACTTTGGATTAACAGATTTTTTTAAATTAATCTCTATGTTAATCAAAAACAACTTTTTTTTTTTAAATATTCTAGGAAAAGACCGGTATGAGAAAAAATTTAATATTTTTATTTTAACTCAATTTATTTTTTTTTTTAACCAGAAATTTAAAATGTATGTATAACCCTGATTTTATAAAAAGTGTATAACCCTGAAACTAATTTCCTTTAAAAAATATTTAAAAATATTTTGCAAGATTTTGTGCGTGAAAGATTTTGTAATGGAAGAGTTTAGGAAGATAAATTTTGTAATGTATGATAAAAGCAAAAGCAAGATTTTGTCGTAGGTGGTTTTTGGCGTAGACGTTTTGTGACACGCTGCCATATTATAATTATAGTGGTTTTCCAAAAAAAAAAAAAAATATTGAAAATTTTTAATTTATAAAATAGTTTTTGTTTTTTATTATTCTTTTGTGTATATATGGACAAATTTATTCAAAACACGAACAAATAATTTAATATTACCTTTAAAAAAATAATAAAACTATATTATTGATATTCCGGTTTTTTTTTTTTATTTCAACATGAAATTATAATAATCAACAATTAATTAATATTATATAATACTATAATCGCCATCTTTGGACAACGTGAACATTTTTTGTAGTAATTTTTTTTATTGCATGTATGCTATTTAAATCTTTTTCATTTTTGGTTTAATTGCCATGTCCTTCAGTCAATTTTTAAAAATATTATTAATTAAATATTTTTAAAGTATTTTAATTAATTGTAAATTCATTTTTAATTAATTTTTTTTTATTACCTTTAATACTGAAATTTTTGGAAATATAATTCGCATGCATTATGAAAAACTGCCTTATTTCAAAATTTTAAGTTTCGTTAAAATTTTAATATAGTTTGAATCAATTTTTTATGGAAAAAGGAAGACTGCGAACTACCTAAGCAACTATTTTGTGTATAATATTGCCAAAAAAAGCAAATTATGGCAGTATTCATCTGGTGACATTATGGCGGGTTTATTTTTAAAATACTTAGTTGAATAGTGCAACAAATAAAATTATGTCATTAGTTTCTTAATAATGACATATTTAAACTGCCACATTTTATATTAAAACTTTTGAACTTTACTTAATTTTAAAATGTCAAAACGCCACAAATCAAAAAAATGAAAAAAAAAAATTCTTTTTTTTAAAAGTTTCTGTATATGAAGAAAATTATACCAGATTAGTAAAAGATGCAATATTTTTATTAAAATTTAGTATAATTATTTCAGACGAAACAACATAAATGAGTCAGTCGCTTCCGTTTTCATCAAAAATCCTCATACAAAAAGTACGTTGATAAAAAATAGAGTACAGTGGCCAATTTCTTAAATTATGGTTGCTGGAGTAGACTAAAATGCAAATAATAAAACCATAAATTTTTCTTCTATTATAACTTATATGGGTCATTTTTTGAATTGTGTCAGTATTTTTCTGAGGGTGTGCGGCGAATTATAAATAAATTTTAAAAATTTTAATTATTAAAATATTTAATAAATAAATAATAATTACTATATTTTAGGTATATCTAACTCACTATTTGATCTGGTAAATTTTTGGTGACATTGATTGAATAATATTTTGCTAGAATTATTAGTAAGTTATCAAAACATGTCAACTTCAGCAATAAGTTAATGTCAATTACAATTTAGTATATATATATGTTATTTATATATTTAATTTTTTCGTTTCTAAATTTCTAAGATAATACCATTCTTAATTATTGCTTTTTTTTTTTAAAGTAAATAATATCGATTACATGTAATCATATTATAGTAATCATTTATTTAAAACCGGTTAAAAACAATCTGTGCGGAATTTGAAACTGTATTCTCAGGGTTGACAAACCATGTGCTTAAAAATTCGGTTACCGAGGTGTTTATAAAGCAGGTTATAAAAAAAATATCAACGGGAAATTTACTTCATGAAAAAATGGGAGTTAGAATCCTTTAGGCAAAATATTTTGTCTGGAATATATAGTGTAATCATGCAATAAAAATTCATTAAAAAAGAAAAATTGTTTTATCTGGTTTTCACCTGATTCAGTTACCATACGTTTTATTGGAACTTTTGAATTAATGGTGAACTATAATTATTACTTTATATGTCAGTAATTGCAAAATGTAAAATATAAACATATAACAATAACAAACAATAAATTTTTAACTAACAATTCCAATTATATCTTTTATAACAGCCAAATATAGGATTATATTGATTACAATATAAGTAATTCTACAAGTGTTAAGTACTCTCTCATGTACTAAGTGTATCTTGTAATAATAAGAGTATACATTTTCAATATATTTTCAGTTCCCTTACCTATTAATGATAAAATTCTTCCCCATTTTTGCAACATCCACAAAGGGTGCGGACAGATTTCATTAAGCTACACAGCATTTGAACAATTTACATCCAAAGTTTAGGTTTTTTTTGTAACAGTGGGTGACAAAATATTTAGTAGAAACAATTTACACCCCATGTTATACACACAATTATAGTATGATAAAAGGTCTCAAAATTTTTCATATTAAATTTGGGCCGATTTTGCATATATTGGAATATTTGTGGTTTTTTTTAAATTGCAAAATATTGCATAAATTTAACATTCTTTGAACATTCACAAAAAAAAAACAATCTGCTTTCTTTTAAAAAAACTATTGTTAATTTTAAGTATTATGATATTATAAAAATTGGGAGCATCGATTACAAATTTAGGATTTCACCTTTTTCTAACAATCTTTAAAAAAGTGTTAAATTTTTGTAAACCATTTCCTTTTTGTAAATTGATTTACGCTTCATAATTATACTCTAAAATATATATAAATATATTTTTTGGGGTCATAATTAATTTTTTAGGGCGTTCTTTCATTTTTTTTTTGGGTCTATAATTTCTTATGAATTATTACCCTAATTTTTGGAAGCTTTAATTTTGGCGTTATATTTCTTTGGGTGTAAAATCACTAAACTATAAAAACAATATTTTGTATGATTTTCTATTCTAACAAATTATAAAAAACGTACATAATGTATTAATTTTGCATCTAGTACTCTATAATATAGTTACAGCCATCTTATTATGAAATTAAAATGAAAACTATATACTTTAACATTCCTTAACATTCCTATTATTTTGACATGGAATGTACCCTATAACTTAAAAAAAATCTAATACAGTTTTAAAAGCCATTTATTTCTGTGTAAATTAAAGAAAAAACTTTGAAATAAAAATTATTTAATTATTTTATATTAAATTATCTATTTTGCTTAAATCTAAAATGTTTAAAACCAGAAGAGTGTGTATCCAAACATTTTTTCTTTTTTGTTTAATTTTATAATATCATAATATATTAATAATTTATTTTTATTTTATACAAAAAAAAAAAAACTCATACGAAATAATGCTTAATTATTTTTTTTTATTTTCAGATTAAATTTTAAATTCAGTACAGGAGGCAAAAAAAAAAAACAATTAAAAAAAAACCACAAAAATTTATATAAAAATATGCATATTAAAAAAATATACATATAAGAAATATAATTTATATTAATAATAAAATTATTATCATTATGATAAAAATTTATTAATAAATAAATAAAAATATATTATATAAAAATTAATATAAAAAGAATTAACCATATATTTACTGATATTAATAATAATATATATATACATAAGTGTTTTAATAATATAATATATATTAATACATATATATTAATAATATATTAATAATATAAATAAATTTTATTTAAACCATCAACGAAATTTAAAAAGTTTAATATTGGTTTAAAATATACCAAAAAATAAAACTCTATTTAATAAATGGAACAAAATATACTACAACATATAATATAAATATTAAATAAAAAAAAAAAAAAGATTAAAAATTAATTAAAAGATTAAAATTACATTTATAAAACAAAGAATTTTAATAAAAAATTAACAAAAAAAAAAAAAAACTGAAAGGAAAAGTAAGTGCATCTACAAATAACGAGACCAAAAAAGCAAAAAAAAAAAATTATATGTGACCATATAATATTTTTAATATCATAAGTTTTATTAAACAATTTTTTTTTTAAACATTATTTAAACATTTTTTTTTAACTCATTTTTTTCTCATTTAATTTAATATTTGTATCATTTTTTTTTTTTGTTCTTGTTTTGAATTATTAAATGCTGTTTATTTGAAACAAAAAAAAAAAAAACGAACTATAAAGACAAAAGAAATAAAATTTTATTAGAACATTTAATATAAAATATGTATAAAGTATAAAAATATTAAACAAAAAACAAAAAAAAAAAGGCAAAAAACATATCATATAAAATTCACCACATATATATGTGGTAAAGAAACAAAAAGAAGCCTCATCTAAAATTGAACATTTTGTTTTGTTTTTTTCTTTTTTGTTTTGTTCGGTGTGACATTAAAAGGACATTTTTTTTTTTTTTGCTGTCTTTCTATCTTTTCTTGTATTTTTTTTTTTTTTGTTATTTTGCTTTGTTTCATTTTATTTTCATATTATTTTTGCTATATTCCATTTTATTTTTTTTTTTTTATTCTAAATTCAGAAAACTAATATAAATAAAAAAAAAAAATGTAGAAAATTTTATAATAAAAATGACAAAAAAAAAAATAGAAAAGAAGATATAAGTGAGGAAAAAAAATTCCAAGATTTTACTTTTGAACTAATTTTAAATTTTTATACTAACGAACAACTCTTAAAAGATATATAAAAAAAGTAAAGAAAAAAAAAACTCATAAAATTAACAATATTACGTATTAATATATTAATACATATACATATACATAATATACAATATTATATTGTAGTATTGCAAAAAAAAAAAAAAAATGAATATATATATAAATATGGTTAAATTAATGTCATTAGGTAAATCTTATAATATAATTCTCGTCCTGAGAATTCTTTTATTTTTAATCTTCATTACACTGTCTGATGGTGATACAGCAGCAGCTGCTACCGGTATTAATGGTAGTGGTGATAATATTAGTGGTGGTGGTATTAATAGTAATATTAATAGTGGTGGTGGTGGTGTTGGTATAACAGCAGTAGCAGCAGCAACGACATCAGTTAGTTCTTCTAATAGTGGTGTTGGAGCTGTATCACAAAATAATAATGGTAAGTGATTGAAAAAAAAAAAAATAAGAAAAACTATGTTTTTTTTTCTTTTTTAATTAAAAAAAAAAATATTCTTTTTAATTTCTTTTTTGTTGTATTTTATCAATTTTGTTTTTATTTTGTACAATTTTTTTTTTGTACTATACGTAATTTTTCAACTTCCAATTGTCTCTTTTTTTTTGATTTCTTTACTTTTGTTTTGGTTTTCTCTTGAAAAATGGCATTAGTGTTTTAATCATATCAAAGATTACAATAAATAAATGAAAGAATGAATTGAAAAAAAAAAGGATATTTAAGGATATTTAATTATTACCTGTTAATATCGATGACATTATTTTAAAAGAATTAAAAGAAAGAGTGAAATTGAAATTGAATTAAGAATGCCAAATACACATATATATATATTGAAAAAATTGAAGAAATTCCTACTGAAAAATTGGGTCAAAAAAAAAAAAAACAACAATTAAAGAATTTAAAGAAATGATAATAAAAATTATATGAGAGGAAAAGACATAGAGAGAGAGATAGAAAAAAAAATAGTGTCACCTGCATTCAGTGTTTTTTTTTTTCATTCAGGAGTTTAAATTTCGTTCGTTTTGTTTTTTTTTTTTTAATGAAATAAAATTTAATTGAAAATCGAAATTTTTTTTTTTTTATTATCCTTTTCAAAAATTGTACGAATTTAATGAATTAAATTAAGAAATACGAAAGAAAAATAAAATTATTAATATGTTTGTGTAGATATGTGCAATCTTATAATTTTGTGGGTACAACCGAAGAAATTGTAAATAAATTTATATATATATATATATTATTTTGTCAGATTTAATTAGGTTTTTTAAGGAGTATATTAAGCTTGAAATTAACTTTTTTTTATTACATAAAGCAGAATTCATGTTTGTTGGTTCCTTCTTCAGTCTAGATATTAGCGCTATTTGATTTTTAACTTCGTTCACTTATTTGTCACAATAATTTTTTCGTTTTTCTTATCTTTTAAGAGTGAAGAATTTGATCGACCAAACTTTGTGAATGATTAACCCATTGCAATATAAGAGCAAAATTTTCGATTTTTTTGCTCTCAATTGAAAAAGTTTTGATCAATATGACTTCAAATACTGTATTATGTGTTACTCCTTAACAATGGAGACAACTGTTATGAAGCACTAAGAATTTGTTAACCTATTTCAATACAAAGAATTGTCAAAAAAATATTTTATAATCGAATTATGTTCAATTATGTACAGAGTTAATTTGACTCATTATTCTTAACATTTTTTTTATCGAGTTTCATTAACCCTTTGTAGTAGAAGGGTTTTTTTTTTGTTTTAAATTATTTCGTTTTTTCGAACTTAATTCTAAATGGTTGGTTCAATTGACTCTCAAACTTTGGGTTAAGGTTAACCTATCAAAGGCTTAGGTTAACCAAACAAAGGTTAACCAATTTATGTTGATTCGACAAAATTTTTTTTTATTAAATTAATTTAACTTTTGTTGACATTTGTTAACTTCTTTGAGGGTAAGAGTTTTTTAAAGAAAGTTTTTAAAGTCTTTAATGATTGCATTTTTATTTTTAGAGTGTTTTAATACATTTTTTTCATATACATACAAAAAAAAAAAAAAATCTGAAAAGAACCCGGTCATCTTTTGCTAAGAAAATCGCTTTTAATCAATTTAACTGACATTTATTAATTTTTAATAGCAATTCTGACATTTTGTACTCAAACATTAAAGAATGACGCTAGGAAAATTAAATCAAAAATTACAAATTGTTATATATCATAAATTTAAGAAAATCAATTAATTTAATACAGATTATAAAGTTATTTTTATCATTTTAATCAAAAAGAAAATATACCTATATAATATATATATATACATTTTGGTTTTTTTTTTGTATCATTATTAATTTAATTTTATGGTTTTTTTTTTATTTTAAATTTTAATTGGAAAAATAGTTTTTATTTTTTATTTTTTTTTTTCAATAAACAGCCACGGATAATTGATTTTAATAACGTGTCTGTAATTTTTAAAAGCGGATTATATAGTGTCATGCCATTCTTATTTTTATTTTTTTTATTAAATTTTTTTTATTTTGTTTGTTAAAAAATAAAATGCAATTCTCTATCCAACAATTTATTTCATGTTTATAAATACTATAATTTATTAGGTTTACTGGAAATTTTTGATTGCCTATACATTATTTTCTCGATAGTTATTTTAATGCAATTCCGATGGTGATTAAAAATAATTTTTTATACCCGTATGAACTATGTTCAAGGGTATAATAAATTTGCCATTACGTTTGTGACACCTTAAAGGAGTCGAGCTAGATATAGTGTCAAAGGTATGGATCGGCTCAGAATAGAATTCTGAGTCGATTAAGCCATGTACGTCCGTCCGTCCGCACGACAACTCAAAAAATAAAGGAGCTAGGAGGTTGAAATTTTTTTTACGTCACTTTTGCAAAATTGTTAGTTTTGCTATTTAAATCCAACATTTTCGGTCGGCGGGTTCGAGTAGCTGCCACACAACTTCTATCTTTATATAGAAATAACTCAGTATCTATTCAAGCTAGGTTTCTGAAATTTTGCAAATGATGATAAAGTTTTATGGCAACAACTTCTGTAAAATTTAGTTGTGGTGGTGCGGCGGGTTCGGGTAGCTGCCATACAACTTCTCCACTTAAATGAGAATAACTCAGCGTCTATTGAAGCTAGGAACCTGAAATTTAGTAAAGAGGTGTCGAGTTATAGGCCAACAACTTTTGTAAAATTTGGTTGGTCTAGAGCAGCCGGTTCAGGCTTCTTGCACCTCTTCGAACTTAATGAAGCTAGGCGTCTGAAATCTTGCAAATGATGATCAAGTTTTATGGCAACCACTTTTGCAAAATTTGGTTGTGGTGGTGCGACGGGTTCGGATAGCTGCCATACAACTTATCCGTTTAAATGAGAATAACTCAGTGTCTATTGAAGCTAGGAACCTGAAATTTAGTAAAGAGGTGTGGAGTTATAGGCCAACAACTTTTGTAAAATTTGGTTGGTCTAGAGCAGCCGGTTCAGGATTCTTGCACCTCTTGGAACTTAATGAAGCTAGGCGCAATAGATTCGGGTAGCTGTCATACAACTCCACAATTTCCATAAATATATCTCTGTAGTTCGGTACTAATACATCTGAGTGTTTTTAAAAGATGATCCAGTTTTATAGAAACAGGATATATTACGTTCATACTGGTATCCCAGAGTTGACACAGTCTACTCTACTGCACTCTTCCTCGTTTTTTTTTTATTTATTAACTGAATAATTTTATTCGAATGAAGTCACAATCAATTTTAGTTCAGCTTTAGCTTAAATTTTTTATCCTTAAAAGACAAACAAAGCAAAACAAAGTCAGAAAAGGAGAATCCTTTAAAAAATATTACCTTTTACATCTTTTAAACATTTTTTGGAACGTAGGAGTATGATTCAATTCTTTTCTTTACCTCGGAAGTTTTTATATTTTAAAGTGCCTGAATTAAAAAATGGTACACTTTTTTAAGTGATACTAAATTTTATTTTTGATTTTTGTGACTGGTACTGAAAATGTCGACGATTTTTTTTTTTTAAGGTTTCTAAAATTAAAGGTTTAAAAAGTTAAGGTTTCTAAAGTTAAATTAATTACAAAAAAATTTTATATTTTCTAGTCTTCAATGAAAATTTCTGTTATATTGACCAATAAAATAAAACAATCATTTTCATTATACATTCATTTTCATTCAAATCAAAGGATTAATTGAAATTTTTAATTGATTGATTGATTGAAAAGAAAAACATATACTTCCGGTTGACTAAATGACTATATTTAAATATTTTATGTATAAGTTAATAGGAGACATTATAAATTATTATAAAATAATTTTATCTATATATATATATATACATACATATATTCATTTATTGAAATATATATATATATATATATATTGAAAATAATAATGTGTACATGCTCATAATTGAACAACAAGGATAATATTTTATATCCGATTTAATTAATCCGTATAAATAGTATACTAGTACACTGATGACCGTAAAGTCATTGCAAATTTATCTTTATTTCTATAGTTATTATATATATATATATATATATGTGTATTTTTTTGCCTGTATTATTAAAAATATATATATAATATATAATAATAATATATAGACTAGATTTGTTTGGTTTGAGTCTTAGATTTAAATTTATTATTACTAGCAAATGATGGATTTTATAATGTTACTATTACGTATTTATTTCTGCATAAAAATATACCATGTATTTATTTTAAAGTATATAAAATTATAAAATTAAAAAAAAAAAAAAGAAGAAAATAATAAAAATAGAAAAATAAAAGGGAGTAAAGTTATTGTGAAAAATGAGAAAATAGAAAATTGTTGTTAATTTAAAAAAAAAAAAAAAACTCATGTTTATGGTATAGTGTTTTATTTTTGTAGTGAATTTATTACAAACATTTTCAATTTTTTTATGTTTTTGTTTTCATTTTATATGAAAATGATCCTTTTGGTGTGTACTATAATATGAATGACTTGACCCTATAAGAACAATAAGAATATAAAATTTTTTGAAAAATAAACCATGACCTTACTTTTTTTTTTTTCTATATGGAGAGTCTATAGTATCAGTAATCTACATAATAGATGGATACAAACAGTTTTATAATAGTAAATTATTTTGATTATATATGTATATATATGTATATCTATATAATATATATCTATACATTTTTTTTTTATTGTATACTCATAAAGCAGCCAAAAATAAATAAAAACAAACTATGTAGTGTTAACTGGATTGTTGCGAAAAATAACTTATATATTTTTGTATTTTGTTCTTTATGTGGTATAATTTTGTGTTAAAAGTGTTTTTTTTTTTTTTTTTTTTTTTTTTTTAAATTCATTTTCACATTAATTTTGCGTGAAAATAACAAGAGTTGATGATGTACAATATGGTTTTAAAATTTTCATATAATTTTTAATAATTTCATTCAATTCTTTTGGGAAAATTCTGTTCTAAACTGATATGCTCTTTGGACGTAAATGAAATTAAAATTTTGTATCTAGATTTTAATTCTTTTTTTTTTCTTAATATACTTTTAAATATTTCATTGCATATTTATAGTTTCATATTGTTTCATAGTTTATATTGTCAAATGATTTTTTTTTAAATTTTATATATACGTTATTTATATATATATATTAAAGAAAGAAGCATTAACAGTCTCTAGATTATATGGTGGATATGGTGGATGTAAGTTATATTTGATTATGTTGCGGTAAGGAATAGAATTAGATAAAAATACAAGATTTTTTGTTTTGAATATATGTATACATATCCTGTGAAATGTTTAGATAAATATTGTACAAACTGTTATATTGTTTGTTTTTTTTTTTTTTTTTGTATCATAAAATAAAAGACAATGAATTGACACCATATATACTTATTTAAAATTGCCAGTTTTAATTTATAATATAAATTTGTGTCTTTTTGATCATACGGTATTTATAATTTTAAAAGTATCTTTAAATAATAAATGTTGTTATTGGATTTTTCCTTCTCGAAGTATTTCCATTCAATCTTATAAACAGCTATCTATCATTTTTCAATTGATTTATCCCTATTCTTAAATCTTTTTCCATGTTATGATACGATATATTTTAAGATATTATTTTATATCGTCCATTTTTGAATACCATACTGGCATTTTAATACTTTGTTGTAGTATTATAAAAAAATTTTTTGATCTTTGATTTTGATTTTTAGTTTTTAATAAAGCCGATTAATTTCTTACAATTAAAAAACATTGAGTATATCACAAACTTTATCTACCTAATATTAATTAAATAATACAAGACATAGTATATATACTACAAGACAGTATATAACGAAAGGTTTTTAAAATCGCATATTTTCAAAATGATAATATAAAATATTCTAAAATTACAAAGGTATCTATAATAGGTTACATGTAACTAAAATAACCGAATTTTCAAAATTTGAGGCCCCATATCACTTAAATTTGGGAAAGGTACATATTATATTTTTAAGTTTATTTCATTTTTTTGTTAAAAATTTTTACACTTGTCTTCTTCTCAAAATATTAATTAAATTTTATTACAAAAACGGTAATTTGTCGTTTCTTTGTCACTTATGAAGCTCAAGTAATTTAATTTATAAAGCTTAAGTAATTAACTGTATAAACACAGACGCAAAGATCTTGACTAATCGGAACTTTACTATGTGATGCGATAATTGTAAATGATGCTAATAATAATAAATTATATTTGTTAATTAGTTAAATAATTGTTAGAAGTATACCACCAAAGGTTTAAGACAAGTATGTAAACATTTCGTAATTTAAATATATAAAAATATGCAAACAATTTTTGTTCATGGTTCCGTACTGCCTGACTTTAAATGTTAGTGTGTAAACATTACAATCGTACAGCTCAGATTGTGAAATGATCTTCTGCAGTATTCTCGAAATTTGTTTAAACTTTCCGTAATATATAGAGTGGAATGGTATATTAAGAAATTCAACCGATTCCAAATTCTTGGGATTCTCTTTAAACCTGATCAGATAAGGTTTATGGAATAATGATATCCTGATCGATTATATGGAATAATGATATCCTTACGAACCACCTGTTGAACAAAAATATTTTCTGTTTTAAAGTAAAACATATTTATAACCTGTAAAAATTCCATTTTTAGACTCTTCATATTTAATAACTATTTGAATCCTTTTCATTATCCTTTATTTATTAAATGTTTTACAAACAACAACTTCGTCACAAGGTAAAAATTAAAAACTTAAAAAGAAATTTAAGTTCAAGTCATTTATATATATGAAAATAAATTTTAAATTTTTTTCCTAAATAGATTTTCATATAATTTTAGCTTTTAATAAAAAGTTAATTAAAATTCTATTTTTTTTTTTTTGTATTGTTGTTAATTGCATTTAATTATCTTCAATAGTAATGCATATGATATTAAAATTTTAAATACAACTATAATAAAAACAAGAAAGAGATAAACCAAAAAACATATACGTATGTTTATATATATTTATATATTTTAATTTTTTTTCATATTTAAGTTGAATCGCCAATCTAGCATTCCAACATTGAACAGAAAACTAAAATCCTTCAAAATAGAAATTTTTATATGTATGATAGTGAAAAATTAAAAAAAAAAAAATTAAAAATTAAATAAAATAAAATACCTAAGCTGGATATAAAATTGTATATAATTATCTGAGTATGATTTTTATATACAACATAGATTTTTTTTTTACGTTTTTTTTTTCCCAAAGCATTTTAAAATAACTTTTTACTAGTTTTTTTTTTTTATCTTTATTAAAATTATTTATTTACTTTCATTATTTTTTTATTTAAATTTTTACAACAAAAACGAAAATACATATATAAATACATGGAATGTATATATATATGTAAAAAAATTTATGATTTTTAGTGTCTGCATGTATAGTTATAGTAAATAACGAGGAAGAGCATAAAGTAGACTATGTCAACTTTAGCATTCCCATATCAACATAATGTATACTGTTTTCATAAAACTTGAATTTTATTTTATTTTTGTGAGTTATCATGGATCGAACGGATAGATGTGAATGGCTTAATAGATTCCGTATTTGATACTGATCCGATCCATTCACTTGCGTCTATATCTAGGTCGGCTTCTTTAAGCTGTCACAAACATAATGCCAAATTTATTGAACTACGTTCATACGGTTATAAAAACAAGGACAGAATGGAAAGCAACTTATAATAATATATATATAAATATATAGATATATATATATATAATATGAAAAATATCTGTATAATTTTGATATTAATTTATAAAGGTAAAAAAAAAAGGTCCTGTCATTTCGCGTTTTTATATTCAAAAAGTTTTATGCAGAACATTAGATTAAAAATAGAGTTTTAGTCTGTAGTTTCATAACGAGTCAATTTTTTGAAAAAAACGTATCCATGGTTAAAATTTCATTGTTCTAACTTAAAAGGTGTAGAAGTATTGTAAACAGACGGACGGACAGACGAACAATGTGAAATTAATAAGAAAATTAAAAAAATTTTTTTTTTCGATAAATGTACTAAAACTTTTAGTACATTATAGTAGTATCATTTGCATGTCACCTGGTAAAAGCGGTTTAAATTTTTCTTGTCTTCTTTTTTTGTTTTAAAAAAAAAAAAACCGCCAAATTTAAAATTTTCTATTCATTTTCTTTTAAAAGTTCAAAATTTTAGTACTAATTTTAATCTATAGTACATTTTTGTTTTTGCATTTCAACAGGATATTTTAAAAATTTTTCTTTTTTTTCTTTTCCTTAATAAACCAATGCCATTAGATAACCGAATATACAGTGAACATAGATTACTAATTTTTTCATTTCAGTATTTTTGATATATATATATATATACGTTACATACATATTTATTTGTACATGTATACGATTGATATAATTTGATATTATGATAAATATGTGTAATATTGTAAATGTATTATATCAGGATGCAATTTCATAGTTTTCATTTAATTACACATATACCCCATTGAGAAATAATTGTAGAGAGACAGAATTTTCCGTAATAGAATTTGGTTATGAAGAAATGTGATAAAAAAAAAATAAAATAAGAAAAAATAATGAAAATGTGAAAATTTCTTTGGTATCACATTATTTTGAATCAAATCATGAAAATTTTTATAATAAAAGTTTTTATACTGCAGTACTGTAATTTTAAATTGAGTAGAAAAAAATTTTAGAATTCCTTTATTGGTAGTCGGTAGAGAAAAATTGTTATGAAATTTTGATTTTTTTGGTTATCGGGATTAAGAATATTGTAATTTATACTTGTTCTTTGTAATATTATGACCTATTCTAATAAAAAAAATTCGAGTAATACCAAATTATGTTTTAATGTTAAAATTAGGTTTTGAAATTAAATCTAATAGAATGACTTAAATAGAACAATTGTAGTCTATAAATCTGTAGTAAAAAAATAAATATAGAAAAAGTTTTTATTTTTTTTGAACATAATGTGAATACAATTTTTCGGTTAGGTGATCCTTGAATTTTTTAACCCTAGAATGCTAATACTAGTCGATTCGACTAATACCTAAAATTTTTTTTGATCTTCATCTCTGATTCTCAAATGAATCGCTCTGATTTGTTTTTGTTTTTGTAATTACAGTATTCATCTAGATATCTTTAAGAGTATAGACATATTTATTAGGTAAGTGTTCTGATTTGTGAGTATATTATATTCGATAAAGAGCATATTAGTCAAAATGACTTTTATTTAGTGATAAATAAGACTGAAATTCAAATATGTAAAGTGAGATTCCTATTCTTGTTACTTTTTATTTTTTTTTTAGTTTTAGTAGAGAATTGAATTTATAAGAATATGTTTAAAAATTAATTTTTTTCCTTTTCGTCATCTCAATAATATCTTATTAAAATTTTTGAAGAACTAAACAAATTCTTTCTTCTGTCAAAACAAACTCTGTCAAACAAGAACATTTTGGACTGTTATTCGATTATATTTAGTATTAAGGTCTAAAAAATAATATTGGTATTCTAGGGTTAAATAAGTATTTTCTCTAAGAAAAAATAAGAGATATTTTGTAATATAAATCTTAGGGAGTTTATGAATTAATAAAGCTGTCACCTAAATTCTATTTTTATTAAACTTCGTAATAAAAAACATTATGTTATTTTTGTTAACTGGAAGAATGAATGTAGGCTTATATGTATATATGTGTATATGTATATGAAGAAATCAAATAAGTTTATATAAATATTTTTACATTTCTATATATGTTTATTAAATATTAAGTAAAATTTTGAATTTTATGAATATGTACATATATCGAAAGAAATACTTAAATATTTTAGTTTTAAAGCTTAAAATTTTTCTAAAGATTTTTCTATAGTTCTGTTAGATGTTAAAAAATGTAATATTAATGTAGAAAATATTAATATAATTATTTTGAAATAAAATTTTACCGAATATCAAAAATATATTTTTATTATTTCGCGTGAAAATTATTTGAATATACGAGAAATTTAAGAGTAGGACATACTCGGTTTAGTTTTATATCTCCTAAAATCTAAAAAATTATTGTAAACAAAATAGAAATTTTTAATTAAATTAATAAAGATGTAAATTAGTATTTGAAATATAATTTTAATAATTCTACTATATATATATATATATAAATATATATAAATATACAAATGTATATGTATGTATATATATATACAGGGTGATTCTCTTTCGGTCTTGAATATTTTTAGGATGTATTTGGGACACCAAAACGAATAAATAATTGTTTTGAAGAGGGAAGTCATTTATTTTTCTCGATTCTTGAGATAATGGGGCCTAAAGGCTTTTTTAAACTTTAATTTAATTTGCTTAATAATTATGTTTTATACACTAACACAAATCTTTAAACTTTGTCTTTCCATACTACCGATCGTTCAAAAGTTACCAGCATTTAAACCAAAAAAAAAAAAAAAAATTGAAAAAATAACCATTGTTTTAAAGATTTTTTTTATTCGTTTCAAATTTCCATTCCTTATTTTTTTTTCTTAATTATTTTAAGTACAACTATAAAAGATAGAATAAAAAAAATAAAAGTGCGTTTTTTAAATAATCGAAAAAAAGGAAAATAATGATACCTTAATAACATGTTTAAGGGAGAAAATTTCAAACGAATAAGAAGAAAAAGCTCTTTTTCAATTTTTTTGTTTGGTTAAATACACATAACCTATAAACGAAAAGTATTTGACATTTGGAAAGATATTGTTTGGACAAGTCTTCCTAACGGTGCTTCAAATTTATTAATTAATTGTATAGTTTTTGAGATATAAAAATAATTAAATACAAAAAATATGTGGCCTAATTTTATTTTAAATCCCCAGGTAAATAAACCGCTCCCTCCTTACAGAATAATTTTTTTTCGTTTTAGTACCCCAAATGAATTCTATAAAAAATCAATACCAAAAGACGGGCCTCGGTGATGTAGTGGGTAAGAGCATATATTATACGCTATAAACACCAAGAGAGTATGGGTTCGAATCCCATACATGTCGTAAAAGTTATTCTCCCTTACAACATTTACAGCCACGCCTGAAAAGGAAAGGCCGGGTAATTTCCTGTTCACATTTATATGGCAGAGAAATGCACTAAAAAGAAAAAAAAAAATACCAAAAGAGAACTACCGTGTATACATATATATGTATAATGTTTACTAATATAATTCTTCATATAACTATATATATATATCTATATACCTTTTTATATATGTACATATGTAATATTTGCGGAAATATAATTAGTGTCATAGTTATTTGAATTTTATATATTGTACATATCTTATTTAAATAAAAAGGTGAAATGAACTTTATATTAAAAAATTATAATAAAATTAATTCCTCTTTTAGGTCTGTATGCCATTCTAATGTCATATAGTGAAAATCGCAAAAAAAAAAAAAAAATAAATAAATAAATAAATAAAAAAATTGATTTAAATGTAAATTTTATATGTAAAACTCATAAAAAATCAACTTTTTTATTTTTTATTTTTATTTTGTTAATGCAATAATTTCAAATCAAATTGCATTATGCAAAATTGCAGTGCAGTATACATATATAGAATGTAAAGAATTGAAGTGAATTAAAATTAAAAATAAATAAATATATATGTATATTATATATATATATATATATGTACATAATTTTGTTTTTAGTTTGATTATTTCATTTTTGTATTATTTTTTTTGTGGAGGCTTAATATTGGAATGTTATAATCAAATAATGTCAAATAATATAAAATATAAAATAGAAAATAGAAAATGGAAAATGGAAAATTTTTTTTGTTTTATTAGTAACTCTATGGTTGAAGTCAATTGCTTATTGTATAATCATTATTTTGAAATCTATTTTAATTTATTTTGAAATTTAATTTTAGAATATGGTCCTATAATATTATTTTTCAGTTAAAAAAAAAAAAAAAAAAAAAAAAAAACAAAATAGAAACTAAAACATAAGTACTTTATGATATTCGGTGTGTTTTTTGAATGGTTATATTTTTGTTTTTTTTTTAAATTATTTTTTAGATTTTTTAATTGAAATGAAATGAAATTTTCAACAAGTTTAATGGAAATTTTTTATATTAAAATATTATGTCTGTATATCAATGATGATGCCCAGCTTAAATAGAAATGTTTATTTAAAAATAATTAAATGGATATTAATGTTACTTTATATGGACTTAAATACAATTTCAAATCGCATTTAAATTCCATTTTTGTTTGTGCTTTATTTTTGTTTTTGTTTTTTCAATTCAATTTTCTAGGAATAAAATCGCATACTATAGAGTTAATTGTTCTATCGATTTATACATACATACATAAAAAATAATATTATAATGTGCGATAAAGATAAAAATATTTTTGCAATAATTTTAAATTATTTAATTTTTATTATAACTATGGATTTAATTATATAATGATTTTTTTTTTTTTTTTTGTAGATATTATTATATATCTACATTTTTTTAGTGATTTTTATAAAATTAGTATTAAAATTTTAAATGAACAAGGCATAATATAAACCAACGGTTTTTAAAGGCGCACATTTCCAAAAGACATTACAAACTGTTTAGAATTGTAACTTACAGCAAAATTTGAAAATTTTCTTAGGAATTTCATATAAGTATATAGGAAAATATGTGAAAAATAAAGAGACACTTTCTTCCATTTTAAGTGAACAATTAAGAAAAAACATTAACAGATGTAAAATTACATGAAGTTGAACCTTTAATTTTTGTCTTATTTATTATGAAAAAATTTCTTTAAAGTTATAGGTGTTTAAAAATCGGAAAATTTCAATTTTTAAGTCCTAATACTTCTTAAACTGGGAGTGGTACAAAAAAATTTTCTGAGACAACTTACACTAATTCTAAAAAAATCTTTCTTCTTTTTTAATGTTCAAACTTAAAGTTTGTTGGAAAATCTTGAAAGAAAAATCTTCCAAGATTTTGTTTTGACATAATGATAAATTTAAAACTTTTAAAGGCTGTAGCTCCATAATGGATAAGGTTAAATAAAAAAGTTATTTTAAAACATTAATTTCTTTATGAGACCTACACATGATTAAAATTTCATTGCTTTATCTTTAAAGGTGTAGAAATTTTGTAAACAGACGGACGAACAGAGTGAAACTAATATTTTTAAAAATTTGTTTGGGAATGTGCTAAAAATATATACGGTATATAAAAAGAAATTGAATATTATAGATACTTTTATATTATTTTTGGGTCCTAAGGGGTAAAACAGATTGTAGAATACTTAACTATCAGACGTATTACTATTAGTACAGCATACTAAATTATAGCTACTAAATTATTTTGAGAAAATTATCACTAATTGATTTAATCATTCACTTGGGTTACAGTTTGTTAGTAAAAAAATACTAAATTATGCTAATTTAGATGGTTACAACGTAAAAATTTAAGAGAAAAACGGCAATCTAATATTGGTTGGTACGCGGTAAAATTTCATTGCTAGATTAATAATGTCTATCGCTATTGTGTGTTAATCATACTAGCGGTAAAAACTGCCTCTTAGTATAAGTTTATTTAGCGTTGATATCGAAGAGCTCAAATATTGAATTGGTCTCTTTTATAAAATACGCGAGATAGGTTGAAATTTGCCGTAATCTGTAGAATGGTGTGAGATATTAAAAAACTCGAACAATCTAAAATTGTTTGGATTTTCTCTGTACGTCACTTATTTGCGAATAAAACAAGAGTATAATATCACAGTGAATAACTTGTTGAATAAATATGATGTAAGCAATGAAACTATGTGAATGGAGGGAACTCAAGTTAATCTAAGAAAGTCCACCCTCAAACGGCGGAAGATGTTTTTTTCATCAATAATATGATAATTATTTAGTAATTATTCATAATTAATGGTTGAGTTGGCTTGTAGTTTTGAAAAGCTCACTATTTGGCATATATTAACATTTAATTCGAGATTGTTGCTTCTCCATCATACAACAAAATGATTAAGATCATATTGCTTCAATGCTTAAGGACAGAAAATCTGATTATTCAACTGAATCTGAAGTTTTAAATATATCCAAGCTAATTTCTAATGAACTATATACACTGCTATGTACCATGTAGTTAATATAGAACCTTATAAATAGGTAATTTTTTAGTATGGGGGTTAGGCTAAGAGTCTTTTAGTTTCCAAGATATGAGTATTTGAATGAAATTTTCATAAATTTTTTTTTGAGTTTTAATAAATTGGCATCTAATTTCGTTTTTAGACCATGTGTGTAAAATTTTGTAAAATGCAATTTAAAGCTCAATCTTCTTTTAAATAAAGTAACTACTCATTTAAGTATAGTAAATAGTTAATTAAGAAACACCCTATATATTCACCATTAGCTAAATTTTTTTTTTAAAAAACAAATAGTTTTAGTTTTATATTAATTTAAGCTTCCTTTTACCACCATTAGCTTAGAAACTTAGTTTTACGACCATTCGATCTTTTTTGTTGTTTTCTATTATTCTGTACCAAATGTAAGATTGATCTATAAAACTCGTCTTCATGTGAGATACATATTGAAATTATCACTTTAAGATACAAATTTAAATAAGGAAACACTAGATTCAAACTAAATGTTAATACTGTATTCATTATGTATAATTCAGAAACTCTTTTTTAAACTAGTCTGCAAAACATAATGTATTTTTTTCATTTATTATATTTAACTTTTATTTTAATTTTATTAAATTTTTATTTTTTATATTACAAAAAATAAAAAAGTGGCAAAAAAAAAAAAATGAAAACCATTTTGATGACTGGTTGTTCAGCAACTAATAAAATTTGAATACAAAAGTTATGATTTTGACATTATTTGTATATTGAAAATTTCATTGTTTAAAATAAATAACTTTGCATTAAAAAAAAAATTAATAAATATACGAGTATATAAGTACAACACACATATATATTGTAATTTTAGATGATGGTTGTTCTATAGGGTTAAGTACGAATGCTCGTATATTAAAATCTCGTTTTATCGAAATCTCATTTTCTTTTTGATTTTTTTTTTTAATCATAATTCATTTTTATTATTTTATTTGAAATGTGGATTGATTTATTGAAAAAAAAAAAACATATTGATTGCAAAAATTTAAAAAAAAATCTAACAAAAAAGATTCAACATTTCCTTCAAGATATGTATATACACAAACAAACAATATGTATACATACAAACAATATGTATGATATAAGACTTTAGATATACACCTATATTTATATATACGTACTTATTTATAAATATTCTGGAAAAAGGAGCAACCGAGATTTTACATCCAATTCTAAAATCCCTCCTAATTCACAATTTCACATATACATATGTATAAATATTCTGGAAAAAGCGGATAAAACCCTGATTATGAATCCAATTCTAAAATCCCTCCTATTATTATTAAAAATTACAATGTTTTCTCTTTTCTGTAATTTTTTTAAAAAAAAAGAAGATATTTACCGAGATTTTTAAAAAAACTAGATTTTAAAAAACCATATTTGGATAAAACGAGATTTTGATAAAACAAGATTTTGATAAAACGAGATTTTGATAAAACAAGATTTTGATAAAACGAGATTTTGATAAAACGTGATTTTGAAAAAATGACATTTTAAGAAACGAGATTTTAAAAAACGAGATTTTGATAAAACGAGATTTTGATAAAACAAGATTTTGATAAAACGAGATTTTGATAAAACAAGATTTTGATAAAACGAGATTTTGATAAAACGTGATTTTGAAAAAATGACATTTTAAGAAACGAGATTTTAAAAAACGAGATTTTGATAAAACGAGATTTTGGTAAAACAAGATTTTGATAAAACGAGATTTTGATAAAACGAGATTTTGATAAAACGTGATTTTGAAAAAATGACATTTTAAGAAACGAGATTTTAAAAAACGAAATTTTGATAAAACGAGATTTTCAGATACGAGCATTCGTAGCGCTCCCGTTCTCTGATATGTATTACAATATTTTATAATAAAATAATTTTGAAATTAAATAAGGGTAATTTTTTTATTTTTATTATACATACCTATGTATATATGTATATGAGTAAGAATGTATTATCTTGACATTATATTGAAATTGAAAAAGGTAAATTATGACAAAATATTTTGACAAATAAATGAGCATTTTTTTTTGTTTTTTTTTTTTTTATGAATATAAATAGAAATACATATGTATGTATCTACCTATACTGTATATATAAGTATTTACCATCATAATATTGCCAATTAAAATTACATTATTATTATTATAATATAAGGATATGGTACTTAATTTGTATATTATAATATATTTACAATTAAAAATTTATAATTTACATCAAAATTTATTTTTATTTATTTATTTATTTTTTTTTTGTTATAGATAGGTCTTTTTTCAGATTTGCAAAAATTTCATTCTTTCCCCAAAAATCATTTATATTGTAGTTGTTGTTGTTGTTTTAATTTATTTTCATTATTTTGATATTTTTGATATACATTTTACAATTTTAATTAGGTTATTATATTGTTTGATTGTGGAATACGTTTTTTAATTAAGATTTTTTATTTTATTTTTTTGGCGGTTTTATTTTATGATTTTTAACTGATGTAATATCGAGTTAATTTTAATTTGTAAAATTAAAAATTAAAAAAAATTTAATAAGTAAAGTATTAAATTTTGTAAAATTTTTAAAAGAAAATTTATGAGAATTTTAATTGTTTCAAATTTGATAATGTCTAAAAGTATTGTGATATATATTTGGTGAAGGAAATCCCAATATACAGAGATTACAAATCCAGATGGTTATTTGGAAAAAAATTAAGATTAATGTATAGAAACATTTGTCATTTAAATGGAAAAAAAATAAAGAAAAAAAGAATTCAACAGTTTTTTAATAATATTAAAATATATTATGAATTCTGTTTGCACAATTTGTGCTTTTTTTATTTACAAAAAGTTAAAATAATTAATATGTACGTCCTTGGAGTACATAATGGCATATTAAGGTTAAACCAAAAGTTTAAAATGGAACTTTTATTTTTATATCCGTACGAACGTATCTCTTAGGGTATAAAAAAATTGCTATTATATACGTTTGTGACATTTTAAAGGGGACAAAATAAATATGAAAAATTATATATATTCTTGCTGATTTGAAGCTAGCCGCACTAAAGCTATAGGTATCTGAAATTTGTGAAAAGAAGTTAAGTTAAATGCCAACAACTTTTGTTAAATTTAATTGGTTTAGAGTAGCAAGTTGTTTCTTAATAATGTTAGATATCTCAAAGTTTCTATAAAATGATCAAGTTTAATCGAAATTACTTCTATGAAGTTTGATTGCTGTAACGTAACGGGTTTAAATAGCTTGCATATCTTGGAATTTAATTAAGCTAGACAACTGACATTTTGTAAAAGATGATTAAATTTTAAGTGAATAACTTCTGTAAAATTTGGTTTGTTCAGGGCAAAGGGTTCGAGTAGCTGTCATACAACTCCAATAAATATATATTTCGATACTTAATGAAGTCAGATATCATATATTATATTAGTGCGTGTATCCTAAAGTTTGCACAGTTTACTCTACACTCTTTTTCGTTTTAAAATTTTATAACATATTTTTTATGGTATGTTTTTTGTTATTTTCCCTATGATCGATGGTTCAATACTTATGTCGTTGATCTTTCAGCCGAAAGATCTCGAGTTTAAATTCTGCTCAAATCATATTCAAATAAACTATATAAAATTATTAATAGCATTTGGATCAGCTGGTAACAAATAAAGAGTCTATCAAATATATAGATTAGTATTAATACCAGATCTGTGGAAAATTTTATTTGCCAACAGTTATTTATGGATTAAATTATTTTTTGTATTGTCGCAATTTGTTTCAATATATACACTTTAGAAAATTTGCTTATTTTAATTCCTTTAAATTCGAAGGTCTCACATTTTTAAAACTCTGGTTGGGTCATATTAATAAAATTTAATATAGATTTTTCTTATATTATATAATTGGTATATAATTAAATGAAAAATAAATATGTATTATATAATGTATGTATGCGATGAAGAAGAAAGTTCCCCTACTGCAGACACAAGAAGCCGAATTACTGTAAATGCCCCATCAAACAGAGAAATTATAGCTGCACTTTCAAGGCTGAAAAGCAACAAAGCGCCGGGTATAGATGGAATACCTTCAGAACTTCTCCAAGCAAACACAGGATATATAGCAGAAGTTCTTCAGCCTATCTTGGAAAAAATTTGGAACAATGAAGCCATACCGGAAAGCTGGAAAACAGGAATCATAATAAAACTTCCAAAAAAGGGAAATCTCTAAGAATGCAAAAATTCTCCACAGGGTTCTCCACAATGGAAACCCTAGCGATCCGATAAGCCTCAAGACTGGAGTCAAACAAGGATGTCCACTTTCCCCAATCCTGTTCAACATCGTTCTCGACGACGTATTGGAAGAATCACTAATACACCAAACAGGAATCAATTGGACCCTTACATCTGGCCTAGAGGACCTCGAATATGCTGATGATATTGCTCTACTTGCACATACACACAGGAATATGCAACAAAAACTAGATTCCCTAAACACAAAAGCACATAAAGTAGGACTCAATATAAATATTGTAAAAACAAAGTCCCTAAGATTGAATGCAAACAATTCCAATCCATTAGCAATAAACAACACATACATAGAAGATGTGACAAGTTTCAACTACCTTGGCAGTATTCTTACCGCAAACGGAGGAGCAGAAGAAGACATTGAGAATCGAATAAAATTAGCAAAGATGGCATTCGGGAGACTTTGGCCAATCTGGAGATCACCACAGTTAACCAAAGGCACGAAAATAAGGATATATGAAGCCTGTGTGAAATCGATTCTACTCTACGGCAGTGAAACCTGGTTAATCAAAAACTCTTCAACAAATAAATTACAAGTATTTGAAAATAAATGCCTCCGAACAATTCAAAATATAAGATGGCCTAGAAGAATATCAAATGAGGATCTACTAAGTATCTCTAGACAAGAAACCATATTCTGCCAAATCAAGAAAAAGAAATGGATATATAAAGAAATGGATGGATAGGTCACACACTTCGGAAAGCACCAGAGAACATTGCAAGCCAGGCGCTCGACTTGAATCCACAGGGAAAAAGAAGTGTGGGTAGACCTAAAATAACATGGAGAAGGTCTGTGGCTAAGGAAATGGATAATAGCGGTAAAACATGGTCAGAAAACAAACATTTGGCCCACAATCGAGTGCGATATAGAAGCTTTGTGGAAGCCCTATGCTCCTCCAGGGAGTAAAACAGGTTAAAAAAAAAAAATGTATGTATATTATAATTAATTGTAATATATAATAACATAATAATCGAATAATTCTTGTACGTATAAGATAAATAGCGTAGAAATAAAGAAATATTTACATTTTATCATACTTTTGTACAATAGCTACGTCCGATTATTCAATGGCTTAGTGAAATTAATGATTCCAGAAATGTAAGCTTAGTCAAATATGAATAATAAATGACTTATTGGTTGGCCTATGTTTCTTATAGGAGTGCGAAGGAAAAATACATTTAAATTTTAGCTTATGTTATTTTATCTTGAAAAGTTTTTATTCAAAGCCGAAAAATCCAATCATAATTTTATTTTACTTAATTAACATCTTTATTTTACTTTAAAATTATCAATTAATTTTTGAAATGTTTTTTTTTTTTTTTGTAAAATATTGGTTTAGTATTGTAAAATTGTATAAGAAGAGTAAATATTTTTACAAAGAAAAAAAAAATATTAAAATATAATAAAAATTTTCATGATAAATCATAATCAACTGAAACATTTTACATGAAAAATTTGGTAAAAAATTTGATTTAAAGCGGAAAATCTGTAGTTCAAATGCGAATTTCAAAAGTATAATTAAATAATAAATTGCCAGCATTTATTAAAAAAACAACCTATTCTCGTATTAACCATTAATTTTCCATATTAATTGAAATAAAGCTTCATTTACGTTTTAGAAGTGCATTTTTAATTTTAAATACACTTAAGATCTAATGAATTATATACTTTTTACAAACAGTACATTGGTTACTTAATTCTTTATAAGTTGATTTACACTTATGCTGTTATGTACTTACTTATTACAACGTGATCATTAAATTGAAAAAATAGAAAACACGTTCATCTTATTAAAATAAAACTAGTTAAGATGCATTTTAAAACTTTTATATATTATAAAATTTTTTCTTGAATGAATTTATTTTTAAAAGAAAACCTCTTCATTAAGTGTCTTAAATAAAAATTCATGTATATATATAGCTATAAATATGTTTATATATGTATATTGTTATATAAATTATAAAAATGTTTTCATTTTATTTAAATTTTCTTAAGTTTTGTGTATTTTTTCAAGCTTTTCTTTGTAATTTTATTCAATTTGTAATTTTTTAACGTTTTACAACTAATTTTCTTTTGATTGTTCTTGTGAACCCTCGGTTTTTTTTTTTTTTTATTTCTTCATTTTCTTTCTTTAAACTTTACTTTATGTAACAATCATTGAAATTTTTTTTTTTTTTTTATTGCTTTTCTTTCAAGAGTCACGTAAAATAAAATTTTCCGTTTTTTTTTTTTTTTTTAAATACTTTTTTGTTTCTTTTTAGTTTATTTTTTTTTCAGAATTTCATAATGTTTTTCACCTTTAATCAGCTGTCATTAAATTGAAAATTCTATGAACGTTTGTAAAATTTCTTTGTTTTGTTTCGCTGTGTCCTGATTTTTATGTATTTTGTTTTTATTTTCTTGTTTTCTTTTTTTTTTTTTTTTTTTTTTTTTGGTTAAACGCTATTGAACTTCGTGATATGCATTTAAGAAATCCTCGAAAATTTTACTTTCTACTTTGTTCCTTGTGCATAACTAATTTGTATCACGCAACAATAAAAAAAAAAAAATTTTACTTGATGTAGTAAAAATTGTTGTGAAAATGATTGGAATGGGTGATGGGTATATAAGATGGTTTATGGAATGAGTATTAATTGTCTAAACTCACCAACAATTTTTGAAAATTTTCAAGGACATAATTTTTAACTTTAAGAATTATACATTCGACAGATTAGAATAAATTAGAATTAAACTTATATAGGATTTGCTCTTTAAATTAAAGCTATACTGTTATATTTTCTATTGATAAATAATTAGTGAATGTATGAAAATCGTTTTTTTTTTTTGTTATAAAATTAACATAATTAAGGATTTTTTGTGTTCTTATTTTCTTTTCTTTGTTTTTTTTTTGTCATAGAATGAATGTGAGTTGAATAATAAATAAATCAAGTATTAAAATAAAAAAGCAAGAAAAAAAAAATAACTAAAGAAACATTTAAAGAGAAATGTGAATTCACAAATGAAATTTATTTAATATTATGAAGACAAAAATTATTATGTTTATTTAAGAAAAATCCTTTGGAATAAATAGACTTTACTGTTACCTAAATAAACTATTTTGAGCTAAAAATAAAATTTATGATATTGCACATTTTAATGATGTTCAAGCAATATTTTATGCAATGATTTGTAATAGTTTTTAAATTTTTAAATTTATTTTGATTTTATTAATTATAGTTATCTGCCAAAACAAAATAAGTATTGTGCAATCAAAGATTTTTGAAAGCGCTTTATAGAATTTTCAAAAGACCAATTAAAATATTTTAGAATTGTGACTATTTTTCCAATAAAATTTGTTTTTTTTTTTTTGTTTATTTATTTGTATTAGAATTATGTAAGAAAGGTAACATTTTTATCAACTTTATCGAAATATATATAATGATATAAGAACATAAAATATAATAGTGAAGCTTTAATTTTTGCCTCTAATATTAAAGAAATTTTAACAGGTATCTAGATTGCAGGTGTCTTTAATTTTTGACTCCTAAAATCTTATAAAAAGCAAAAGGTACAAATATTTTAGCTGATCTAACTTATGATTATTATCAAAAGTTTTTTTTTTACTCCCAAAAATTAAAAATTCCAGTTAAAAGTGGTGCAAGATACATATAAACAAAAATTTTACAAAATTTTGATTTTATATAACGATAAATTTAAATACAAAATTCAAAAGAATTATAGATTTTTTATATTGATTTGTGAAGCTTAAAACATTTTCTATCATTTGACATTTATGTATTTAAAATCTATTTAAGATTTAAATATTTGAAAATAGGATTTTTTTTAACTTTGTGGAACTGTTGCTTTGTAATGGGTGCAGTTACACAAAAAAATTGTTCCATAAAATCAATTTACTGAACAAATGGTCTTACGGATAAAAAATATTATTAGAAAGCATGAAAAATGTGCTAAAAAGAAAAAAAAAACTGGTTGAAAATTTTTCTATTTTGAAAAAAAATAATTCTTTTATTATATTTGATTTTTAATGGATTTTCAGAAAAATAATATATATTTAAATTTCAATACATAGAATGTAAAGTATTTATTTTATTATTTTTATAAATATTTGATCAAAAATAGTTGAATATAAATGTTTGGTGTTTATGTTATTTGAGTTTCAGCGACTTCTCAACAGAACAGCATTCAAATTTATTAATTTTTTCAATAAAATAATAATTTTTTTTTTAAATTAAATGATTACTTATATCAAATAAAAACATTATTAGAATTTAATGTTAATATAAAAACTTAGTAGGGTTTTTGTTAATTTTTATTTTATGTAGTTGCACAACATATACAGAATTAAAAATTCTGCTTTAAAAAATCGAAAACATGTTTTTAAATTATCTCGTATGTAGATATATAAAAAATTTGAACTAATTTTAATAAATAAAATTTTATTATTTAAAATAACTCGTTTCCTAATTTAAAAGTACTTTAGAATGTGCCAATTAACCACTTTAAAAAAAAAAATGGTTCTAAACAAATTAATTGCATACTTTTAGGTGAAATTAATTTTAATTTTTTATTAAATTAAAAATTTTTCTAGCGTTGTACTTTCCATAATAATTTATTTCATATGGTAAAAGTAATTTGCGAATACAGTAATATTTCATTTTTAATTTTGATTTAGTAAATATAACTTCTATATTATATATATATATAGATAATAAATAATGTAAAAGCAGGAATTAAGGTAAATTACTTTTTCAAATATTCCTTTGGTTTGTTTTATCAAAATAATTTTGTTATAATATCATTTTTATTTTTTATACATTTTGTAAATTTTGGAAGTAGCCTTAGGTAAAACAATATTATCAATATTACAATAAAATACTAATCGAATAAATCAATTACAATTTAGAAAAATTTGACATTTAAAAGAATTTGAAGGTTTGCTTATAGAAGATATAGTTTTGATTTTTATTTAAATAATAAATTCATTTTATTTTTTTGTTTCCTTTTAAATAATTACAAATAATAGGTATTTAAAAATGTTAACCTCATTTCGAAAACAAAAAAAAAAAAATCTTAAACTTACATAAACCTTATATATATGAACATAATATGAATCATTTGAAGAAAACTGATTTTTATTCTGAATTAAATTAGAATTTTTGAAAAGATATTTTCTATATAATCAATTATTATAACATACAAAATTATTATATATTTTTTGTCTGCTTACAATTTTTGAATTCTGCATGCATCATTGAAACATAAAAAACTAAAATTTTAGTTCTTATTGTTTAATTTTTCAAAAAGCCACATATTTCACCACATAAGAAAATAACAAACATTTTTCTTGTCTGTATTAGTTTTTGTGTATGTGTACATTAAATGCATTTTTTGTTTTTTTTTTTTTTTGTTTTATGGCTTTCAAGGATTCAGGAATTTTTTTTTTTTTTTTTTAGAATTTTAATATCTGTATATATACAATATATGCATGAAAAGGATATTATATTTAAGATAAGTTAATAGTTGAACTTAATATGTTAGGTGACCCAAAGAATTTTGTACTCAAAAATTGTTATAATGTGTGTAAGTATTGTTTTTAAAAATTTTTTTTTTTCGGTTGTTTTTTTTTTTTTTTTTTTGTGGTGAAGATAAAGTTTTATCATTGGTACTAGAACTTGTTTTGTGGTATTTTTGATTTAAAGGATATACTGAACTAAAAGTTTTTATTGTTCAGTATTGCATCTTTTCATATATAGTTTGTTGTCTTTTCTTTTATTGATTCTGTTAAAGTATAGTTTTGGTAGACAATTTGTTTACTAGTAAATTGTTGTCCTTTAGTAGGAGACAAACAAAAAAAAAAATATCTTAATATAATAAAAGATGTATATCATATCATACATACATACATACATATCGTTTAAATTATTACTTTGTTTACAAAACAATTTGTTATGATCCTATGTATTTTCAATATGATGTTATGATTCCAAATAAAAAGAAAATCTTTTCATTGCTTTTCAGTTCAAAAAAAAAAAAAAAAGTTTAACTGTGAGTTTAAGTATAGGTTTTAGTTATCATTTTTGGGTTCTTTTTTTTTTGTATTATGATGTAAAAAATAAAGATTTGTTTTTGCTTATTTATAATACCGATTTGTGGTGAAAAGCATAGGAAAATTTTGAACAGGTAATTATTTATAAATTAAATTTATATAAATCTTTAAAAATTTAAGTTTTAAAGATTTTATAAGAGAAAGTTTTAAAGATTTGATTATAGTATAACAATATTTATAGTATATAAAAGAATTGAATTTTATAATTATTATATAAGTAAATATAAGTTTTATTTTGTTTTGAAGGATTTGTTTAATTTAAGTAATCTTAGGTTCTTTTGTTTCATTTTTAGATCATATAACAGAATGTCATGTGTAAATCTGCAAGTTTTTTTCTGTTATATTATTATTAAAGTAATTATATTATATATCATATAGAGGGTACCTGTGATATACCAAATTGATAATTTTCAAAATAACAAAAATATATTCTCCCTCTTCCTATCCTTTCAACCTTTTTTGTTTTCTTTTTGTATTAACATTTAAATATATTTAAAATTATATCAGTAACAATTATTTGTTTATCCTACAGATATAGCTAGGTAAAGTAATACTTTTGTCAATTTTAAAGTAACCCAAAAAAATAAGGTGTTTAAAAATAACGAATTTTCAGTTTTTGATTTTTTACAACTCCTAAACGGAGGGCGATACGTAAATATTTTCTGAAATGACTCTTGCTTATTTCCAAAGATCTAATTTCTCTGAAAATTTAAACTTAATTTTAACAAGTTTTTTAACTTAAACCGTTTGGAAAATAGAAGAGATGCAAAACTTTTCAAAATTAGATTTCGCATAACGGTAAATTAAAATACCGTATGGCAAAAGTATGTTTTTATTATATGTAATAAAATCATCTATCGTTTGACGTTTTGAAGATTGGAGATATTCCTTATAAAACTTGTATTTTAACAATTTAAAAATAGGGCTGTTATATAGGTCCGGCACGCAGACAGACGAATAGAGCGGTACATTTTAGGCACATTTTTTCAAATTTTTTTTTGAAAATATGCTAAAAATATATTTTATCTTGAAAATTGGTTATATGGTTCATTTTTCGTGGTTATATTTATCGTTATATTTTTCGAATATTTCATTATATTTCAACATACTTACTAACATATTAAGAGAAAGATAAACTTTAAAAATTCATATGATAGCTTAAGACTCGACTTTTGAGCGAATTTGGAACTACATACATATTTTTACTTTGTAACAATAGAGAGTTTTTCATTTTTTATTAAATTCTTCATCGATTCTTTATGTTCAGTTATTTCGATAGGCGACTTCTGCTTAGAATCTTTTGCTTGTGTTGGGCTTCCTTACTATATAACATTATTTTCCCTCTATTTCAAAATATCCTGATTAACTTTTCCATTGTTAACAAGGAACAGATACAAAATAAATGGATAAGAGGCAAATTAATTAAAACAGGTAAAAATAAGATAAGATTTATATCAAATCAATGTAACAGATTTCCAAAAAACTATAGTAATCATAAAAGATAAATTTAGTATTTCGGGTTTACTAATTTGTTTAGTTAATAAGTTTTGTTTGTTTTAATGCAATTTAAAAATTAAATTCACATCTTTCCAAATTTATCCAAATCTAAATTTATTAAATCTTTTCAAATTATTATAAATTGTAATTTATAAGATAAATTTCAAAGCTATAAAAATTTATAGGAAATCCATTTAATTAATTTTGAGATGATTTTTAAAAATGAAGGGTAAAAATGATAATCACAAATATTTTACCTTTTAATCGAATTTTTTATTTTTTTACTGTTATAATTTTTTGTTTTTTGGCAAATTTTCAACCCAGACTTATTTTAAATCCAATTAAAGGATTTGTTTGGATCAAATTTCATACAGGTGGTAGTTAGTTTTATTTTTTTCAATCTATAAATATTTCGTTAAGTTTTCTTTTCCCGTTATGCAAAAAAAAAAAAATATAAAAATATTTTCACTGTAAATGAAATATTAAAAAGGAAATTAAGTTTAGGTTTTTCTTTTTTAAATGTAATTCTGGTTAACCAAAGGCTATAGAAAAAAAATGTATTTTTTTTTTATGATTTTGTTTTTTAACTAAAAGGAAATTTGAAATTTCCTACTTTTATAAAAGTATATAGTATCAGTAGTAGCAGTAGCAATACAATATAAAAAAAAACGAGGAAGAATACAGTTGACTTTGTCAACTCTTAGATACCCGTACGAACCGTTAGTATGTTAACAGCCTGTCACTCTGCTCACAATATTATTTTTTTAATATTTTAGTATTTTAAACTAATTTGGGTGAATTTTATAATTTCTAGAACTATGGGTTGTACATATATTCAAACTATATGTTTATATGTACATTCTTCGAAAGCAGATTCTAACCTTTCACATAACGATTATCAATCCAAAACTTTTTCAAATATTCTATAGTACCATTTAATACTAAGCGGTAAATGTGTATTAAATTTACTAAGTACAAAACAGTAAAGATAATTTTAAATATTATATTATATTATATTTAAATATTCCATTGACAGAATAATTTCTTATAAGTACAATAAAATACATATATGTATGTAAATACGGCGCTATATAATATACATATATACTCTTATCATTCATTCACTAGAGACATATACGATATGTAAATAAACATGATATTATATAAGTATGTATGTATATCAATATCATATAAATAAAAATTCTTCAAGCAACCGTTATGTTGTATATTTATTTACATTTTTATGTACTACGCATTATATCCTCAACAATTTCAAATTATCGAATAAAACAAATGCAAAAAATTTGTTGAAATTTGTTAGAAAATTTGAAAAAATCAAGTAACACTTTCGTCAATTATAAAGTAATACTATATTATTAAAAAAAGTTGTTAAGAGAAATAAGAGTATAATGTTGAAGCTTTAATTTTTGTGTATTACTTCAAAAAAATTTTAACAGGTGTTCAAGTTACAGGTGTTTCAAAATAGGAAATTTTCAGTTTTTGACTCCTTATAGCTCCTAAACGGGGGGTGCTACAAAAAAAATTTCTGAAATGACTCATACTCATTTTCAGAGATCTAACTTCTGTCAAAATTTCAAGTTTCCAACTTAAACCGTTTAGAAGATAGAAGGGTTAAAGTATTTTGCAAAATTTTAGTTTCGCATAACGGTAAATTAAGACACCGTATGCCACAAATACATATTTATTGTATATATACTTTTAAAGCTAATAAAAGTAGTAATCATTTGACGTTTTCAAAATGAAGATATACCTTATACAACTTGTGCTATAATAATTTAAATATAGAGCTTTTTTGAACCTTTGGGGAGCTGTAGCTCCGTAACGGGTGGGGCTACAAAAAAAAGTTATTAAAAATAAAATTAATATTTTTGTGAGATCTATCAGTAGTTAAAATTTCATAGCTCTATTGCAAAAAAAATGTGGGGATCTAAAAGTTAGGTGTTCGAGAGCTACCCTAAGGCTTGGTCCAAACTCAACCAAAAAAATAGGGAACCTACAAATTACTCCCAAAATATTTTGTGTAAATTTCAAGATTCTAGCTTTCTTAGTTTTTGAGTTAGCGTGCTGACGGACGGACGGACGGACGGACATGGCTCAAAAGTCTTAGAATTTTTTTCTGATCCGATCCGTACCTTTGAAGGTATATCTAGCTCGCTTATTTCGAGGTGTTACAAACGGAGGAGTAATTTTATTATACCCGATCCTATCGTACGGGTATAAACATAAAAGAATAAAAACAAAGCATAACACTTTATTATGTTATTTTTGTGTTTCAATACTTGCAATTTTTTTTATATTGCAACTATGAAAACTTTTTAATTTTATTCTGGTTTTCATTTTTTTTTTTGTTCGAATAATTGAGGGAAAGATGATTTTGAATGGTATTATAGATTTGCGTTTACTTTTTTGATTGTTTGATGGGTATACAAAATATAATACGGTTATAAAGTTTTCCTATATTAAATATTTATTTGAAATTTTTTTATCCCATTGTGGCTTAGCATGAATAAGGTTGATGGAAAATCTTAAAGCATACCAAGGCAACCATTACTTTTTATTAAGACACAATTTTCTCAATATAAGACTTTTTATTCACTAAATCTAGCATGCGGAGCATCAAGGTGATGATGTGTAGAATCAGGGTAAGTGTTCTTGATATTTAAAGGAAGACTGGTTCAGTTTTAAATTAAAATGAAAGCTGTGGAAATGGTGTTAAATTTAAATGAACAGTGAAGATGATATTACATTCATTTTTAAATGCAAACTTTAGTAGGCATCATATAACAATTTATAACGAATGCTAATTATGAACTTTAAAGTAAAATAAATACAATTTTAATTCCACTTGAATAACAAACCAAAGAGTAGAGGAGTGCAGCTATTGCCTAATATAAGACAAAAGTTTAGTTTAAATCTATTATACATATAATGGGGTGTCGATACTGTTAAGAGCCCAAATTATTTAGATGTACTGCTCATAAAATGAATTTTAATTTGAGAATGGTTTGAATATTTGAATTTTCCAAAGGTTTGAATTTTTCTCAAATTAAAATGACTTTTAATTTGAGAAAAACCTTCGAAGGTTTTCTATTTTTTTTATTTATATATTTTCGAATCTAAGAATAATTGTAATAATAATAATCAGCGGTGCACATTATCCTCATAATAATAGTAAAGAGATTATTTTTAAAAATATTCTTATAATTTCTTAGATCAACTCTATTTAATAGTTATTTCGATGGAATTATGTTATATAGTTTCAAGAAGAAATCAAAAACTTTTAAATCAAAAGCAAATAAAATAAAAAAAAATCATGGCACTTTACGAAAACTTTTTTTTTTTTTAAAAAAGAAGAAAAAAGATTGCAATTTTCATTCAGTTTTATTTGCTTTTTTACGTTTGACAAGGAAACCAATGTTTGTTTTTTTTTTAATTTTTTTTTGTTCGAATAGTTAGAGTTTCTTTTCCTTTGGTTTATTTTTTTGGCTGCCTAAGAACAAAAAATAAAAAATAAAGAGGATGTAGAAAATTCAAGAAGAAAAATTGACATTAAGGATAGCAAAAAAAAAAAATTACAAAGTTTCCAGTTTAAATGAATGTTTAAATTCTTTTTTTGTTTGATGAAAAACAGTTGAAAGCAGAAAGGATAAAATGTTGATCTCATACTTTCATCTATTTTTTTTTTCATTTCATTTTAACACCTACAACAAATATTTTTTTCTTTTGTTTCTGATAAAGTCAAAAAATTAAAAAAAAAAAAATATTTGCCGAACAAAATTTGAATATTTTTTTTTTTTTGGTTATACGTCATGTCAGTTTAATTGATTGATTCTTGAAGTTTCAATCAAAATTACGCTATAGAATATATCCTTTTAGTATGTTCCAAATCAAATGATTGATTGATTGTGAAATGTTTAGGATTGTTTTTTTTATATTTTACTTTGAACAAATTGATTAAATTTGGAAACATTTTTAGGTTTTTTTTTTTTTGATAATTGTAATAATAGAAAGGCTAACAGAACTAAATGGTTGCGTGAAAATAATAAAATTATTTACTTTCATCCTTCTGAATGTTAACGAGTTTGGATATACTTCCGTAAAGGGGTTAGGTACTATTAAGATGACGTCATCACATAACGGTACTTTATATTTCCAAGTTTCCGAATATATATGCCATTAAAATTGATGCTGCCATTTAGTAGCCGAAAAATGTATTACAAATGTATTACAATTTTCTTAACATTTTGTAGTATTTTACTTAAACCGTTATATTTTTCCTATATCAATTATATTGTACAATACTCTAATTCTACAATACTGTAGAGCATAATACTATCTTTAATAAACGTCTTGTTTCATCTTAGTCGGTGCTACCGTTTATGAAATATTGCAGTTAAAAGTGGAAATTTTGGAAAAAAAAAAAAAAATCAAACTTAAAAATAAAATTACTATGCATGTGAAATTTTCAAATACTAAATTCCTATTTCAACGGTATATAATAAGTATGGTATGGATTGGCAAATAGTCCCACCAGAGGATACAAATCCATAATTGAAACAACAATTTTAATAAAAAATACATTCTCATACATTTATTTTGCCATTTTGTTTTCTTGTTGGAAAACTTGGAGATATAAAATACCGTTATGTGATGACGTCATCTTAATAACTCATAATACCTTTACGGAAGTTTATCCAGAAGTTTTTTTATGAATATATAAAATTATTTTATGAAAGTTTAATTATTTTTTCCCGAAAATTATATAAAAAAAATTAATTCTAGTACGCAGAATTAATTGGGGGTAAAATTTGAAAACATTCTTATATAGTTTTTAGCAGATACATTTCATAAACCTATCTTTTTTTCCATTTACTAATCTAATTACTGCTATTCATAAAATGCCAAAGCAACATTTTCGAAAAAGATTACCATTCATATAATACAATGAAATTACGATATTCCTGTAATACAATTTAATTTCATATTTGCCTTGTAACATGTGTAAAATTTAAGGAAAATTTAAGAAATTAATTCAATTCTTATAAATATATACGTAATATTTATTATATTTAATTTTTATTAATTTTTTTAAATTTTTAATTATACGGGTAAAACAAAATTGTTTCATATTTAATCGAAAAAAAAAATTCAATTAAAATAATTTTCCAATTAAATAAAGATTGAGCATCCATAAGATTGAAGTAAAAAAAAAAAAAATGTACGTAAAAACAAAAACAGAAAAGCATATTATTATTAAAAATTAAATTATGTTAATTAATGCGCGCCCTGAATTAATTAATGACGGTAATAACGAAATTATTAATATGTCATGATGTGCCTGAATGAAGAAGAAATTAATAATATTGACCAGTAACCAAAAAAAAAAAAAAAACTAAAACCAAACATAAAAAAATATTAAATTTAAAAAGAATGAACGGAAATTCACAGAGGAAAACTTTAATTTGAAAAAATTTTTTTTTTTATATTTTTGTGGTTAATGGTTTTCCATTTTTTTAAATTTTTACCAAAGTTTTAAAAAAAAAAATATATTTAAAAAATTTACTTATTAGTGACACTCTGTTCGTTCGTTCGTGTAACATATTATGTATATCTCTTAAGTTCTGCTTAAGATTTTTTTAATTTAAAAACATCAAACAAAAGAGTAAAATTTTTAACTTTTGTACCAAGCCTTGTTTTAAAACCTGTTAGAGGTCAAAAATTTAAAAATTTTTGCTTTTTGGGAAACCAGTAACTCAGGCACCTGTTCAATTTTTTTCAGAGTAAAAACGCAGAAACGCAATGCATTATAATTTTACATGTGTTGCAGAAGCTTTTCCTAATTATATACGATTCCCATTTGAAGAAAGGGTCTATTAATTTTAAAGAAATTTTTCTTAAAAATTCTAAATAATATTTACAAATTTTGCTGCAAGTCACAATCTCTTAAACTGTTTTTATTATCTTTTGGAGTAATATGCGCTTTTAAAAACGTTTAGTTTAACATTTTACCTTGTTTTTTTTTTTTCTTTTCTGTTTTTTTAAGCTGAGATTAATTGTCAATTTTTTAGTGCATTACCCTAACACATAAAATTAACAAGGAAATTACAAAGCCTTTCCTTGTCAGGCGTAAGAGGGGATTATTCTTACGACGTGTGTGGGACTCTCTCGGTGTTTAGAGAATTTAAAATTCTATTAAACTTACTATTGAAAATTTTGAAATGAAAATTTAAAAAAAATATATATTAATTTTTATCAAATTCAAATTAAATTAAGTCAGATAATAAAATATCCAGTTTAAAATTAAAAAAAAAAATAAATAAAAGTTAAGTTTCTGTCAGTATAGCAATAAATTATGTGTTGATAGGAATTAATTTATATATTTCATAAAAAAAAAAAAAACTGTAGGACATTTAAAAATGTCATAAAATAAATTTTGATTCATAAATAAATATAAACGATACAATTTGATAAAATAACATTTTCGTTTCTAATTAAATAAATTTATTTTTAACTTTTTAAGTATGTATAGGACAGCTTTTAAATCAGATATTTAAAATAAATGATTAAACGAGGAAGAATACAGTTGACTTTGTCAACTCTTAGATACCCGTACGAACCGTTAGTATGTTCACAGCCTGTCACTTTGCTTACAATATTATTTATTAAATATTTTAGTATTTTAAAATAATTTGGGTGAATTTTATAATTTCTAGAACTATGGGTTGTACATATATTCAAACTATATGTTTATATGTACATTCTTCAAAAGCAGATTTTAACATAACGATTATCAATCCAAAACTTTTTCAAATATTCTATAGTACCATTTAATACAAAGCGGTAAATGTATATTAAATTTACTTAGTACAAAATAGTAAATATAATTTTAAATATTATATTATATTATATTTAAATATTCCATTGACAGAATAATTTCTTATAAGTACAATAAAATACATATATGTATGTAAATACGGCGCCATATAATATACATTTATACTCTTATCATTCATTCACTAGTGACATATACGATATGTAAATAAACATGATATTATATAAGTATGTATATATATCAATATCATATAAATAAAAATTCTTCAAGCAACCGTTATGTTGTTTATTTAATTACATTTTTTTGTACTACGCATTATATCCTCAACAATTTCAAATTATCGAGTAAAACAATATGCAAAAAAAAACCGTTAAAGAAATTTGTTAGAAAATTTGAAAAAACCAAGTAACACTTTCGTCAATTATAAAGTAACCCTATATTATTAAAAAAAGTTGTTAACAGAAATAAAAGTATAATGTTGAAGCTTTAATTTTTGTGTATTACTTCAAAAAAATTTTAACAGGTGTTCAAGTTACAGGTGTTTAAAAATAGGAAATGTTCAGTTTTTGACCCCTTACAGCTCCTAAACGCGGGATGATACAAAAAAAATTTCTGAAATGACTCATACTAATTTTTAAAGATCTAACTTCTGTCAAAATTTCAAGTTTCCAACTTTAACCGTTTAGAAGATAGAAGGGTTAAAGAATTTTGCAAAATTTGAGTTTCGCATAACGGTAAATTAAGACACCGTATGCCACAAATATATATTTATTGTATATATACTTTTAAAGCTAATCAAAGTAGTAATCGTTTGGCGTTTTCAAAATGAAGATATACCTTATACAACTTGTGCTATAATAATTTAAATATAGAGCTTTTTTGAACCTTTGGGGAGCTGTAGCTCCGTAACGGGTGGGGCTACAAAAAAAAGTTATTAAAAATAAAATTAATATTTTTGTGAGATCTATTAGTAGTTAAAATTTCATAGCTCTATTTCAAAAAAAATGTGGGGATCTAAAAGTTAGGTGTTCGAGAGCTACCTTAAGGTTTGGTCCAAACTCAACCAAAAAAATAGGGAACCTACAAATTACTCCAAGAATATTTTGTGTAAATTTCAAGATTGTAGCTTTCTTAGTTTTTGAGTTAGCGTGCTGACGGACGGACGGACGGACATGGCTCAAAAGTCTTAGAATTTTTTTCTGATCCGATCCATATCTTTGAAGGTATATCTAGCTCGCTTATTTCGAGGTGTTACAAACGGAGGAGTAATTTTATTATACCCGATCCTATCGTACGGGTATAAAAAGAAAAAAAAATTTATGATTGAATATTTATATTTCAGAAAGAAATTGCATGATACAATATTATATAACTCCGGGTCATAATGTCAGAAGTAAATCGGTCGGAAGCAATAATATCGGGGAAAAAATATAGCCTTGAAAAAATGTAACCGCAGAAAATGTGGAAGACAAAATGTCGAGATAATTATTTTTAAATTTAATTCGAAATATTTTGGAAAAAGGAATATATTCAAATATTTGCGTAAAATGCGTATAACTCTGATTTTGGATCCAGCTTTAAAATCCGTACTCGCGTTATATTGTCCGCTGCATTTTGCCAGACGACATTTTGTTTTGTATTTTTTAAATGCGATATTCTTGCCGGGACATTTTCATTTTTGAGATTTTTGTAGCTAAATTTGGGGCTGTTACCTAATTAATTACATACGGGAGCGTGACGAATTCCAGTCTACCGTCATCCGGTTTTATCAAAATGCGGTTTTTTAAAATCTAGTCATTTCCAGCAAAACGGATTTTGATAAAACTAAATTTTGGTAAACCGGCTTTCGTAGTAGGCCTATTATATACAATGTTTGATGTATAGCTATATATGTAGACATATGTATATTTTTTAATTTAAATTATTTTATAAAAATGTTTTATTGGTAAAATACTTCAAAAAAAAAAAAAAAAAAAGAAAGAAAGAAAAAATGAAAATAATTGTATAAAGATTAAATTTTATGGCAAACCATATATAGACAGAATATAATTACAATATTGTGATTTTATTGTAATTAATGTTTTCGTAATGATGTTTTTTTTTTTTTTTTATAACTTTAAATCTCAAATGTATTTGGAAATAATTTTTTGAATTCAGTTTTTTTTTTTTTATTGAATTCAATTGAATTGATAAACTCAAATTAATTGATCGGTATTGTAACACAAAAAATATTGAGCGTAATTTACGTATTTATTTACAAAAACAATATCCTTATGTTAATGTATATATATATATATACAAATAATGATGATAATTATAAGTAATTATAAATATGATCAGAAATTATAATCGTAAAAATAGTAATGATAGTTTATAATATATATGTAGTATATACATTAATGGCAATTGCTATTAATTATATAAAAAAATAATAATTTAATTGTAAATATTTTTTGAGTTTCTACTTTATATACTCTAGATGTAAAGTATATGGTATGTTAATTTTGATATGGCCTTTTGATTCCTTGTAATCACCAAAAGGAATCAAGTTAGATATGGACATATATATATATATATATATATATATATTTTTAAACAGCGCCACCTTTGTCGATCTTTTTCACCTCCTGAGTCGATTTAACGATGTCCCTTCGTCCGTTCGCTCGAAAAGTCAGAAACTAATAAAGCTATCTTGATGAAATTTATATAGTAGGTTAATAATCACAAAATAATGGTGGGTACTGCAACTTGGAAAACTCGCTTTATGGGTTCGGATTTTGGAAGATTTCGCACAAACCACAGAGTAAACGGGCATATCTTCAAAACCAAAAAGGAGAGAACCTTTAAAATTGGTACAAGGGTATTCTGTAATGTTTTCTGTCTATGATCCTGAAATTTGAGATGAAGTGGAGTAGTGGCCTTCCGAGGTCTAACAATCATATCTTCAAAATTAATAAAGGTAATAAGTTTATATTAAAAACCTATCTAAAATAACTTATGGATTTTTAATTTAATTTGAACTTATGGATTTGCAATTTAATTGTGGAAGAAACCAAAAAAACAAAAAAAAAATATTATGAGATTAGAAATACCATAATTAGATTTGTTTTTATTTTTTTACGAGGAATGCTGGAAAATATTGAAAGTCACTCGAAAGAAGTGAGCGAGATTCCTTTGAGTTGTGTTGAACTTTAACCAACTAAAATCCACCGCTTCTCTTTAGGTCCTTTAATACATAGGAATATAAAATACAGTTTGATTTTCTGGATAAGGATGGAAGAAGGATGCTTGGTAAATCAGATTTGGGATAATTAAAATTATGAGGGAGAAAGGGGACAATTTTAAGGGGAATTATGAAGAAAGATATTAATGTGTTTTTAAGTTTTGCTATATCGTACACGTATCAATTGCCATCTTTGAAGAGCATATATGCTGGTATAAAGTTCAATAAACGCGATGTATACTGTAGGTTTCTATTACTTAGCTCAAATTATATCCAAAGATAATCAATATAATATAGTCTATAGACATGTCTCATTTTATGTAAAAAAATAAATAAATTTCTTCTTAATTAAGTAATAATAGACACCATCAGCCACCTTTCGGAATTAAAAGTCTATTTTTGTTTAAAATAACAAATTAACATTCATACAAATATGTATACAAAAAATTATTTTTTTGATTGTGCATAACATAATGTGATTAACCTAAGTGTAGAGGCTCTAATTGAGTTTAACATTAATTACTAAATTTATAAATTTATGATAAATCAAAAATCTGAAATATCGTAAGTAAATGTGTTTTAAAATTTATAATGGTAAATTCAATTCGACAAAATTCAATTTTTATAAAATCACAAAAAATTAATGAAAAAATTTAACAATCACCAATGTTTACCACTACATATTGTTTTACGAATAAAAGAGCTTTTTTTTTTCAAGAATCAGAATGGTGGATGTTGTCAAATAAAAATATAAATATTACCGTAAATTTGATGACAGCATGCATGTTGGAAATTTCATTTTAAAACTAATATACATTCATACATTCATTATTATAACTTTAGTTGAAGTAAATGTATTTCCATTTGAATTAATATCATAAGAGTGTATTCGATTGAACTTTATATCACCTGGACTATATGTCACTTGCCTGTGTTTTTATTTGCATATATTATTATTTGACCGTATTTCACTTGACACTATTTCATTTGACTGTATTTAGACTTTGGTTAGACTGTAACCAACTCTAAAATCCGTCCTAATTATATATTTTACATAGAGTCAAATGAAATATCGGCAAATGATAATACCATGCAACTTGCAAAAAATACATACAGTCAATAATGACACTACAGGCAAATGAAATATATGCATATGACACGCTCCCTTCAAATTTCTGTAAATACTAAGAAATTCTAACGGTAAATATTTACGAAATTATTTTTGAACATTAATAATTTATTTATTTAAAATATGCGTATAATGCGCATAGCTACTGATGAAATCGAAAACTAGATTTTTTTTTTGTTTCAAAATTCGTGATTTGTTTTCAATAAATAAAAACTTATTACCTGTCCAGGTTTTAAACCCGCACTCTTTCGGTTAGTAAGCCACTGAGATCCCTTGTTTTATGTTTTAAGAATGGGATAAGGATTTTAATAAGCCACTGAGACCCCCAAAACATATATTTTAAGGATCGAAGAGAATATACGACTTATCAGGATTAATTAATTAAAAAATTAAAAGGTCTGCAAGTAAAAAGCACTTAAATGAGATTCTATCAATTAAAATATAATTATCTTAAGTATCTTATAAAATATTTTTATATGTAGACAAATAAAAAATAAAATCTTATTCATAGAAGACACGTATTTATTTAATATTTAAAGTAATTATTTAAATTATACATAACGAAAAAAAATTTGGATAAAATTTAAAACTTGTTGAATATTTAAGGAAAAAAAAAAACATTTTTTAAAGTTTTCGTATGTTTTTTTTTTTTCAAATTCCAAATTAAATAATAGGAAACCATATGAATTTTTGAATAAATATCATATTTTATATATATTATATATTTCATATAAATTTTTTATTTAATTTATTTAAAATAAAAAAAAAAAAAAACAAAAAAATAAGTTGTGGTTTTTGTAGAAAAACAATATGTTCTATGAATGTAAATATAATATGTATGTAAGTATTAAATAAGCATGTGTGTATAATTCTAGAATGGTGTCCTGAATGTGGAATGTTTGTTATAAATCTTTCTTTTATTATTGCTTTTTTATTTTATTTTTATTTTTGCATTATTCGAATATTAATTGCCTGCCACTAACAAATTTTTTTTTTTTATTCCAGAGAGAATTGTTATTCATAGTTTTTGAAAATTTCAACCATTATACCATTTTTTGGATATTCATAAGGTCCTTAGAATATTTGTACGAGTAAATTTTGATTTATTCGCAATTTTTAAAATGTGAAAGTAAAATGATAAAAAAATGAAATCATATTAGTTTATTTTATTTTCGTTTATTTTTATTCCATTGTTGTCTTATTTGGTATTATATTAATTAGATCTATACATGTACTTTAAGTAATTACCAAAGATTAATTTCTAGAATACACTTTTTTAATGTAACACTAATCTATAGTACTAAGGTAAACTCTAAAGAATATTATAAAGCATTCACAGACAACGAAAAATTTAAACCGACATCTTATTCAAGTTTTTCTTTTTATTCTGGATTTTTTTTTTTGTTGATGTGTAAGATTTTAGATCTATAGATACAAATTTTATAAAATTACATAAATTGTTTTTCAATCGTTATAAAATTAGAATAGTTTAGAGAAATATCTATTAGATATTCTTCTTGGCTTATTCAAATTTTTAACTAACGATTTTCTGTAACTATTAGCAATATACTATGTATCATTTATTTTATTTTGTTTTAATGCAGAGTATTCTGAGGATTCTTCTATATAATCGCATTTCATTCTGTTGAAATCACGGATTTTTTTAACTTTATGATAGCTTTTTAAAGAAATTAAATGCATTCTGAAATTTGATTAGAAATTTGCTATGCTTTATTTAATTTTTCGTTGCAAGTCACTCAAAAAAAAAAAAGTTTAAAAAAGAATTATATGTAAAATAAATTTTATAAGCCCTATTTCGAAATTCAGACTTTACTAAAAATATGTTGGTATCCTATAACATTATTCTATAACTTTGTTATTTAACTCCATTTTTTTTTTTTTTTTTTTCTAAAAAATATTTGAATTAAACTTAAAAAAAAAAAAAAAGAAACTAACAAAAAAAAAAAAATGTTCTTGTTAAAATGTCACTGAAATAAATTTATATTTTCCCGACAAATATTTTATTTCTTTATGATTGTTTGTACGTATAATATACAATTGCATCACAATATATTTAGATATGTATGTACAAATTACAAATATATATAGGTATATAATATAAAAATATATATAATACTCCAAGTTGTGAATAGTTCATATTCCAATCTGTTTTTATTTTTTATTTATTTTTTTTTCTTAATTTAATGTCCTTCCTTGTAATAAAAATTGTATAGAAAAGACTCCTTTTTTTTTGAAACATTTTAATTTCCGGCTTTATACAATCTTAATATATATATATACATACATACGTACATACAAACGAAGAAAAATTAAATGAAAAAATCAAATAAAATGTCAAAATTGGAATTTCCGGTTTTGTTTATGTTTATGCTACTGTTTTTTTCATTTTTCATTATAAAATCTCAAAAAAAAAAAAATACAGTATAGAAGACGTGTGTATTTTAAAAACCAAGTTAAGTTGCCTTTCGGTTAAGTTAAAATTTGTTTAGATTGGTTTTAGGGAAGAATTGGTAGGTAGGGTGATTAGACATACAATTTTTAGATGAAAATTTTACTTTGGTTGGTAAAATATAAAATATAAATATTCAAAACAATATTAAGAACAAGGGCCAAAACTATAACTACAAAATAAAGAGAAAAAAAAAAGGTCCAAGATAGAACGGAAAGAGGCAAAAAAAAAAAAAAAAGTATTGCTTTATTTTGTGTTTTAGAAAAGAAAATAAGAAACAGGTTTATCCGAAAGAGATACTGTTTAAAATAAGTAAATATCTATAAATTTTGATATGTTATGTATGTATATTTGTAGTAGAATATGCATAAATATGAAAAACATTAAAAATTTTTATTTATTTATTTTTTTTTTTGAGGTTTATTTATACAATATTATATTTTATGACCAATAAATAAAAAAAAATATTATAAAAACCCAATATACACGTGTTTGCAATGTAGTACTTGTGAGTAGGGAATGAATTCAAGATATTCTTTTTTTATTTTCCTAATTCATACAAAAAACTCAACCCTGAATAAAATTAAAAATTTTTTTTTTTTATTTTGATATCCCATAAGTGTGATGAAATAGGAATGAACTAAAATAAAAGATATAAAGGAAGAAAAAAAAAAAAAAGATAATTTTTGTGGTCTGCCAGTGAAAAGGTGTTAAAATTTGGAATTTTTGTTGATTTTATGTTTTTCATTTTAAGAATAGATGATTAAAATTAAAGAAGACCTTTTTTTAAGTATTTTAAGTTCATATTAAATTTTATTTTACTGAGATTTTTAAGGATTGAAAAATTTTTTATTTAATTTTAAAATAAAAATAAAAATTATATTAAGTTTAATTCGTATATAATAAAAGTCCAATAATTTTAAAGTTTATTGTTTGTATTTTTTTTTAGATTAAAATTTAAGCAATCTTTAATCACAATGTTGCATTTCCTTTTTTTTTTTTTTCTTCTGATTTATAAAACTCATTCCATTTTGTCTGACATTTAATTGGTTTTTTAATTAAGGTCTGCTTAAAGCATTTTTCACAATTAATTTATATATGTATATCTATCAAAATTATCTATCACCTTTAATCATTTATCATTAAACATTTTCAAAGGTTTATTAACAGTAATAATCAAGGATTGCCTTATAAAATTGTCAAGGTTAAAAAGCAAATAAATAAAATGTTAAATTGATATAATTATAAGGGACTAAAATTTTCTATTAATCAACTGTGAACAAAACTGTGAACAAAAAAAAAAAAAAACGGTAAACCCTTTTTATTGATTTAATTTACAGTATGGGCTAAACTTCGTTTTCAAATTTAACTTTTCATTGTTTGTTTTTTATTGTTCAACTGTCAGATTTAAAGTACCAAAAATACATTTTGGTGGAACAAAAGGTATGTGACGAAAATGAGGATATTAACGGATAAGAAAAAATAAAATATTATATTGAGAATATATACGTATATGTATATTCTGTCTATTAGATATAATCTCAATAAATTCATATTTAACTACTACGTAAGACCGTATTAGGTTTTATCATATATGCAGAATTGTTTAAATTGCAATCAATAAAATTCGAAAATTTGTTATAAATTTATATTTAAGTAATAAGATATAATGAAAATTGTTTGTTTTCTATTTAGATATTTGAATATATGTATGTTTGTTTATTTAAATATCTGTGAGGTATAATGTATAAATTATAATTGTTTAATTACTTATATCAAAATTTTTGTTATACATACATACATATGTATATGCTTATATTTCTCTATTACATATTTTGATATACATATGTATATATATTTTTTTTTTTTTTTAGATTTAACAATTGTCGAATGATATATCGACACTTTAACCCCTGTTTCATTCAACCTATTAATTTAGAATTTTTCATAGAACAGATATGTACAATGAATTTTATAACACCCTGTTTACGTTACTTTTTAAACGAATTTTATTATTTATACAATTACTATAAAAATTTTAACTAAAACTATTTTTAAAAATTATTTCTTCTACCATTTATATTTATTTTGCAATTATAATTTATGTATTTTTCTTTACGAAATTTTATACATATCATATTTGTTTTAAAAAGTAACAACAATAACAAAAATATCAAAAAAAGAAAAAAAAAATTAAGTACTCATAACTTAATTATTCATAATTCAAAAATTATTAATTTAAATCATCGTAAAAAATTCTAAAAAATTATAAAAACAAAAAACTAGTGTAAAAAAACAAAAAAGATAAATAAATAAACAGAACAATTCATACATAATTTCAATTATGATACTTTATCTGTTTTAACTGTAATGTTTTTTGTTTTTTTTTTGTTTTTCTAACATCACTTCTACTATTTTTTTTTTTATTATAATCTTTCTCTTTTATATATTCTCAGACCTTTAAACAAAAACAAGTCGAAACCTAAAAGAACATAAACAAAAAAAAAAAAAGAAAAAAAAAAAAATGGTTAAATTAATCTGCAGAGTACTGTAAAACAATTTACGCTCGACTTAACAATTCACCCATTAAAATTTTTATTGTGTTTAAATTATTTCTTTTTCTTTCTTATTTTCTAATATTCTTTTCTTCTCTTTCTCCTTTCCATTAATTTTGATTTTTATTATCCTTATTGTTATTACAATTTTGTCTCATAAACGGAAGATAACGGCGCGTTTTAGACATAACATAACACAACACTGTAATACAGCAACACAATGGCAATTATAACAGAAAAAGTTTTTTTTTTTCTTTCTTTTATGTTTCGTTTTTTTTTTTTGGTTTTTGTTGTTTTTTTTACTCTTTTTAACTTCCTAACAAAATTTTTCGTTTGGTGGTGACTGGTGACATTTATTGTTGTTGTCGTCAGGATTATTTTTAATGTTTTAAACGATGAAGGGGGTTGCGTTTTTGTTATTGTTATAATTGTTTTTTACTGTTAATTTTCTTCTTTTTATTTTGTTTTGTTTTTTTCATATTTTATTTTAATGTTGTTTATATATACGTTCTTTATTAGGAAGTGTTAAAAATTTAACCTACTTTATAATTTATTTATTTATTTATTTCTGTATTATACCGTGTATACGTATTTATTTTTGTTTGTTTGTTTGAATATGTATGTATATTAGGTGTTTTTAAATATACATTCATAGTTTAACCGCCTACTATTTAGAATGTAGCAGGGATAAATTAAGGAATTTTTATTTTTTTTATTTGTTATTTTGTGTTAAATTAAAATAAATTTAAATTCATATAAAAAAAATATATGTATATATGTTAAATAATTAGATTAATTTGATTCATTTTTTAATTCGTGACCTTGATTTTTTTTTTTTTTGGGTTTTCATTTTGAAATTTTGATTTATTTTATTTTGTAATAAAGTTAGGAATTAAATAAATTTAAATTTTCGGTTATAATATAATAAAAAAAAAAAAAAGATTTTTAGCTAAAACATGTAAACTTAATAGATGAATTAAAAGATGAATTAAAATAAATTAGGTAATCTCGAATAATTTTTGAAATAATTTTTATAAAGATTTTAGGACGAATTTTATAACTTTATTTAAGTTATTTGTTTGTATTTTATATTGAATCTTAAAGCTGATTCATCTTTAAAACGGTTAAGATTGGAATCTTTATTGTGACTGAGTATACTATTTGGTATATCATTTTTCGATATAGTTTTCAACTATTGTCAATTACGAATTGTAATTATAAATAAAATCGTTTAGAATACTTAATTAAAATAAGTTAAAATGTATAACCAAAGATTTTTAAAGACGCAAAAGACATTAAAAACAGTTGAAAATATTGTGGACCTCCACCAAAATTTGTAACGAATTTTATAACGAATTTTATAAGTGAAAAATCAAAAGATATACTTTTTTCAATTTTAAAAAAAAACTATATAATTAAGAAGAGCTGGTAACACATATAAAAATATAATATTTAAGGTTTAATTTTTACATTTTACTTTGAAAAAATTTGTACAGGTATCTAAAAATACCAAATTTCCATTGAGGTCTAATAGTTCTTAAACAAGGGGTGGTACGAAAGAAGGTAACTTATGCTACATATTAAAGATCTTTCTTTTCTTGCAAAATTTTGTGTTTATATAACGGTAAATTTAAATACTAAACTGCAAAAAATTATACAGCTATTACTTCGCATTCGCGAAAGGGAAAGATATGCGTCAGCGATATTTTTTTTTGAAATAAATAAAATTGTATACTTTTCATATTGATTTTTAAAGCTAACAAATTCTTTGGTGTTTTTAAAGAAAAACGAGGAAGAATACAGCTGCCTTTGTCAACTCTTAGATACCCGTACGAACCGTTAGTATGTTCACAGCCTGTCACTCTGCTTACAATATTATTTTTTTAATATTTTAGTATTTTAAAATAATTTGGGTGAATTTTATAATTTCTAGAACTATGGGTTGTACATATATTCAAACTATATGTTTATATGTACATTCTTCAAAAGCAGATTCTAAAGTTCCACATAACGATTATCAATCCAAAACTTTTTCAAATATTCTATAGTACCATTTAATACTAAGCGGTAAATGTATATTAAATTTACTTAGTACAAAATAGTAAATATAATTTTAAATATTATATTATATTATATTTAAATATTCCATTGACAGAATAATTTCTTATAAGTACAATAAAATACATATATGTATGTAAATACGGCGCTATATAATATACATCTATACTCTTATCATTCATTCACTAGTGACATATACGATATGTAAATAAACATGAGTATGTATGTATATCAATATCATATAAATAAAAATTCTTCAAGCAACCGTTATGTTGTTTATTTATTTACATTTTTTTGTACTACGCATTATATCCTCAACAATTTCAAATTATCGAGTAAAGCAAAATGCAAAAAATTTGTTAGAAAATTTGAAAAAATCAAGTAACTCTTTCGTCAATTATGAAGTAACCATATATTATTAAATAAAGTTGTTAACAGAAATAAGAGTATAATGTTGAAGCTTTAATTTTTGTGTATTACTTCAAAAGAATTTTAACAGGTGTTTAAGTTACAGGTGTTTAAAAATAGGAAATTTTCAGTTTTTGACCCCTTACAGCTCCTAAACGGGGGGTGATACAAAAAAAATTTCTGAAATGACTCATACTTATTTTCAAAGATCTAACTTCTGTCAAAATTTCCAAATTAAACCATTTAGAAGATAGAAGGGTTAAAGAATTTTGCAAAATTTTAGTTTCGCATAACGGTAAATTAAGACACCGTATGCCACAAATATATATTTATTGTATATATACTTTAAATAAAAATAGTAATCATTTGGCGTTTTCAAAATGAAGATATACCTTATACAACTTGTGCTATAACAATTTAAATATAGAGCTTTTTTGAACCTTTGGGGAGCTGTAGCTCCGTAACGGGTGGGGCTACAAAAAAAAATTATTAAAAATAAAATTAATATTTTTGTGAGATCTATCAGTAGTTAAAATTTCATAGCTTTATTGCAAAAAAAATGTGGGGATCTAAAAGTTAGGTGTTCGAGAGCTACCCTAAGGCTTGGTCCAAACTCAACCAAAAAAAATAGGGAACCTACAAATTACTCCCAAAATATTTTGTGTAAATTTCAAGATTCTAGCTTTCTTAGTTTTTGAGTTAGCGTGCTGACGGACGGACGGACATGGCTCAAAAGTCTTAGAATTTTTTTCTGATCCGATCCATACCTTTGAAGGTATATCTAGCTCGCTTATTTCGAGGTGTTACAAACGGAGGAGTAATTTTATTATACCCGATCCTATCGTACGGGTATAAAAATGGTAAGCAGAACATTTGAAAATAAAGACTTTTATCACATTTGAAAGGCTGTAGCTCGAGAATGGATAAGCCTACATATAAAAATCGAACATAAACAATTTTTTACGACACCTATTCATGGTTAAAATTTCATTGTTCCATCTTAAACCGTATAGAAGTTTTGTAAACAAACAGACAGGCGGATCTACAAAGTGAAAACAAATAATTGAATTTTTCAATCCTTTTTTTTATAAAATGTTCTAAAAAGACTGCAAAATTTATATACGTATATTAATTATGAAAATTAAAAAAAGAAATCACTGTAGTAGAGATTTAAATGTAAAATTTTGTAAAGAAATGATTAAATATGACTTTTTTTCAGAAAATTTTCAATTTATTAAAATTTTGAAAATTAATGAAGACCCTACCAATTCCTATACTCAGAATACGTAAATGTCTTAAAAAAAAACAAAAATTGAAATTTTTATATATAATTATATCACCTCATGCGTTATTTGAGGTTAAAATTTTATCTCAGGTTGCCGCGGTGTAGCAAGAAAATATCAGATGTAGGAGTTGTACGTAAAATTTCTGAAAAAATCTCCAAAATCTGTGTTTGAAGAGTAGTGCATTATTAGATTTGACGGTCTATAATTTCTGTTTAGCTTGTAATTTTTGTCTGTTTTGTAATTTGTATTCTGTTTTTTTTTTTTTTTTCAGTTCTCATATTTTAAGGCTTTTAAAGTTCAAATTGTTGTTTTATAATCTTCAATACGATTAAATCTTCTATTTCTATTTAGAGATTAAATAACATTACAATGTACATTCAATGACGGCAGCATTAAAGCATTAAATTAAAATTTCAAAAAACAAAAGAAAAAAACCTATTTAAAATCTTCCTGTAATTAAAAATTAAATAAATTCTATTTGTGATTTTTCGTTTAAGATGTATTATTTGGATTATTTTATCATTCAAGTTCATTGAATTTCTAACTTTGTAGATTGTTTATTCAATTTCATTTAAAACATTTAATATATAAACATTTTTTTTTTATAGTTTATTTGAAGAAAATTTTTTTTTGGAAATTTCAATAAAAATTCCTTAGTTTTGTGCATTAAATTATTTTTCCGCCTTTTATTTTTTTTATAAACAATATTCTTCTTTAATTCGATTGAGAACACAATGTCTTAAATGAGATTTAAATTTAATATTATATGAAAATGACGATTAATTAACTTATTGGTATGATAATTAACATTTTTTTTTTTTTTTGTTTATATAATTAAACTGACAACAAAATAAACAGTGATAAAACAAACGAATTTCTTTTTTTAAGATTTTTAAGATCGACATTCCCTTGTGTGTCGAAAATAGTGTCATATCGAAAATAAATTCTAAGAATTAAATTTTATGTTTTTCTTTTATATTATTTTTGCTAGAATGAAATTTGTATAGTAGTTTTTTTTAAAAATAAATCTGGAATGTTTACCTTTACATGAAACCAAAAAATGAAATATAAAATGCATATGTGAGAATATTATAACAAAGGAAATATGAAGGGGATGCGGTAAGGTGTTCATATGCATATGTAATATAAAATGTGTTATTCACATAGTTGATAATTCTGATAATTTTAAAATCATTATTCTATAGATTTTAGGCATAATTATTGGTTGACAGCTAATAAAACCAAACAAGTTTTCAATTTTGTTTTCCTTTCCATCTCTATAAGGAGTGTTGGATATCCAATAAGTCGCTTATTATTAATACATATATCATTTTTTACTTTAACTGAAGACTTTTTTACTTTAAGTGAATTTATATATTTAGATTTAAATTTTATGTATCTGACATACATACATATATATTAGATATGTATTTTTTTTTTTAGTTTAACCTTTATTACAAATCTTTTCACTTAAAGTAAAAAATCGTCATATAAAGTAAAGATTTCTTAATTTTAAGTAAAAAAAAAAACGTCACTTTAAGTAAAATTAACTCGATTGAAAGTAAAAATGTCTAAAGTAAAAGTAAATAAGATATATTAGACTAAAAATTTTGGTTTCCGTCAGGATCATTAGTTTTACTAAGCCGTTGATTTGTTGTCGACCGTTATCGAGGTTTGGTGACTAGAATTTTAGATTGAAATACCTAAGAATTAACTATTGTTTAGATAAAAGAACTTCATATTTCACATCTCATTTTAAATTTTTTTTTGACAAATTGTTATACATATAGAATAATTTAAAATGTAGGTATAATTGAAGTCATACTCTGAATAGAATAAATGGAAGAAAAATTGGTCGATGATCTCAAGTCCTTAAAAGAAAAATTTGAAAATCTTAAGAAAACTGAAATTCTTAAGAGGAATTACTCATAAATGAGTATTTACTTGATCCGTTCCGAAACTTCTGTTCGTCCTTTGTTCACTTGTTTATCATCCCTTGTTAAAGCATTATATATAAGTCATATAGGATATCATTAATGCTTTAATTTAATTTTATGACTTACCTTAAAATAGAATGTCTTCTAGGGTTTGAGAAATTCTCATCCCATTTTTTTTTTGATTAGTAGGACGAGTTAACGGCTCAACGCTCATTTTGTTTTTATCTCAGAGTAAAATCTATGATAACAATTCTTTTTGCAAAGCATTAAAAATATTTATTTTTTGATTATAATTTTCAAATTAATTTCATAATGCATTTCTTTTAACTCTGCAACATCATTTACAATAGTTGTGACAATTAGATTAAACTTAGAATAAAATTATACTTTTTAATATTAATATTAAAAAGGAGAAAATACGAAATATAAAAATATACTATTTGTACATTATTTTGTACATAATGTATAAAATACATATATATGTATTTTTTATATATATATCGTATTTTGCATTATCATTTTTTTTTTTTTTTAATGTATAAAATATTCAAAGGATTTAAAGATCATTGTAAACTTTTTTTTGTATATAGTTTTTTGAAGAGGGTGCAAATAATATAAAATATAATAAATCAACTTAATTCACTCATGATTATTATAAGAAGAGAAAACATTTTGAGGAAGGGCACATTTATAAAATATGTGTGCGAATTGCGCTTTAAAATCTTATGTAATATTGTAATGTTTTATTTAAAAAAAAAGTAAAGAAACCAATAGAAAATATTATTTTAAAATTGTACTTCACAGTTGCACGTTTTGACTTTAACGATCAGTACTTTTTTTTTTGCACGCTACCCAATAATTAAGAAAGGATTCCTTCATACAAAGTTATAGTATGATTAGACAATGGAGGAAAAAGTTGGAAATAAGGGAGAGTTGCAAAATAAATTAGAAGCTACTCTATACAGGTTCTTTTTGAAAGGTTGCATGGACCAAATTTATAAGACGGAAATACATTTTATGGAAGCATATTCCACATTTTAGTGGTTTTCACAATAAATGAATTTTCATAATTAGTTTTAAATTATCTAGGAATTTCTACAGTATAGAAATTAGCATTTATAAGCTCTCAAGTGTTGCGTTGGAATTGTTTAAAGAGATACATTATTAATTTCAGTTCAATAGTGCAAGTGTTATTACCCACAATATATCTATAAAGGAGAGATAAGATACTTATGAAATAAAAATGGAAATAATATTTTGATGAAAGCGATTAGTTTTTAATAAGTCATTAAAATCTAGAAAATTAATTTTTATCAAATTATATTTAAAATTTAAAAAATTTAACAATATCACAATAAAATTTTTTTATTCGTACTTTATAACTCACTCACATACAAAAATCAATATAATTAATGATATATTACTACTATATTTGACATTAATTCAAATTTTGTTTTTTTTTTTTTTTTCAAAAAGTTCTCATTTTTAACTCGTAATGTCAAAAAAAAAATTTTTTTGACAGAAATCTTAGAAATAATGTTTATCTTCAAAATAATTTTAAATTTATATTAATGGAATTTATATACAATATACCGTTAAGAAAAGTGATACATACATATATATATAGTTACACTCTATTTGGTCGTTTGTTCCACACAATTATTTTAAAAACTATTTTTAGATTTTGAATATTTCATTAATTTTTGGTTATGTTCAATTTCAATACTGTATACAAAGAAGGAGAAGAAATAAAAATTCACTTGTTTGTTACAAGTATGAGTTTATTATTTTTAGATCAACTGGAAAATGCACGTATCTTTTAAATTCATGACAAACATATGTAAAAAAATATATAATATGTATGTGCATTTGATGTTTTTTTTTTTATTTTTATTTTTGAAAAAAATTTTCCATTTTTATTCACCCCAATTCTTTGTATTATGTATGGTGCATCATTTTTTTTCTTTTTTCATTCATTTTAAATCGTGTTTTTTCCGATTTTTATTTCATTTTTTTTTTTTTTAAGTTTTTAGTATTCTTTTTAAAGAAAACATGATATTATATATGTAAGTGTACATTTTTCATATATATGTATATTATGTATTTATATATATATATATATATATGCATATATATATATAAGTTGTTTTCATAAAAAAGAAGCGACGGCGACATTTTTTACTTTTAATGCTTTAGGGTGATGTTGTCGTGTGTCGTGTGCCAAAGTAAATGTGCCACAACATTAACAACAACAACAATAAGAATAGCATTAACAATTGGAAAATGAAAAAAACAAACAGAAAAAAAAAAAATGATAAATCGTTTTAAAGTAGAGTTTGAATTGCGTTACGTTGTTATGGTGGCAAAGTATTATTTGTTATAGTGATTCTGTTGTATTGCATTTTTAGTTACAATGCAATTTATTCTATATATAGTTTTTGTTCTTTTTATGAAATTTTTGTAGAATATAACATAGGTATAACATATTATTATTTTATTCTTAAAGTAAAATTGTTTTATTTGGTTGTAATTTTAGTTTTATTTTTTCGAATGTTTTGAATTTAGAGTTTTTATGTATAGAGTAGTAAAGAGTTGTTATGATGTAAAAATGCATTCAACCTGAAATTATTTTTTTTCTCTCATTGTTGTGTTGACTACAAATTATAATTTGCTTATGTTTTTATTCAATTCAATCTTTATTTGAAAATTACATTGAATTTATTGTTGTTTTTTTGGGGTTTTTTTTTTCTAGAAACTCAAAAATAAGTAGTTTTTCTTTTTTTTTTGTATTGGTATTCGTGGTTTAAAACAAATTTAGCTATTTAAAATTTTAAGGTTAAATAAAATAAAAATAAAAATTGGAAATAAAGAGGAGAAGAAAAAAAATTAAATTTTATTTATTAAGTCTAAAATTTATAATATAAAGTTGAGATTTTTGATTATTATAAAATTGAAGATTATAAAAAGAATATAATTTAAAAGTCCCATTTCTGATAAATGAAATAATTCCAAAAATACTACCTATAATGATATAAAAATTAGATTTTTAAAAAGCATTCGAGATTTACTTATAGATTGCATATTGAGATTGAAACGATAATATGTCAAAGGTTTACAATTAACGTGGAACGTAAAATCATCGTAGTCTTTTTGACTATCATGAGGTTGAAAGAAAAAATTGGTTATTTTAGGTGGCAGTTATTATAGCTATCATTGAAATGCTTCCGGAAAATTTTGATTATTTTCAATTTTTTTGCAGCAAAAACATATAAAATTTAACAACAGTGTTGATTTAATAATTAAATAATTTATAAAAAATAAATTCTGCTACGAATTTTTAAATTTTAAGTTAAATATTTAGAAAAAAAATTAATTTTATGATTTTCTGGATTGGTAATTATTTTCCTGAACAACTGATCAGTAATTTTGCTAATGAAACAAAATTGTTTCAATGACATATGTTTCATTTCTTCCCATTTCAGTTTGTCATTGAAAAAAATTCTGATGCAATTCTTGATATATTTCATTATGATTTTGAATTTTAATGAGTTTAGACTTAAAATTTGTTTTTTTTTATTAATTTTAGAAATTTCAAAAAAAGCAAACAAAAAAATTAATTCTAGAAAATTTATACTTTTTTGTTCTTCTCAATTCAGCCAATCTCATTATTAAATAAAAAAATCTTTTTTTATTCTTTAATAGTACCATTTTCTACCAATAATAATTAAATAAATTAAAATAATAAAACTTTATTTTAACAACATCGAAATAACGCTAATAACAATTTAAATTTAAATTGCATTTATTTTTATTTTGCCTTCATTATTGTCATTTGCCATTTGACAGATAATTTAACTGACAGTTTTCTCTGATTGCTATAATCGCCTATACGGAAAAAAGTATAAGTTTTCAATGAAACGTTTTTTCCGGCAGCATTTCAATGATAGCTATAACTGGCGTCTTAGCTAAACTTATTTTTATATAAAACTATTTTTCATACTAACTATGATAGGATACTAACTATAAATTAATTATATTATAAAAAGTCTATTCTGACTCTAGGTCGAAAATGACTTGTCTTTAAAACGGTTCCCAATTGAATAAGAAAAAAAAAAAAACTTCTTCATTGCTCATTGCTTATTCATACTTAATGTATCTTTCTAGAAATTAGTCCTATACAGATGTAAAATATTTTTAATGGAAAAGATTTGATCAAATTAATTGATTTTTTTCTTTCAACCTTATATTATTAACATTGTTTTTTACGATTTTATTCAATTCAATCATTTTAATACAATACCAAAGTGTCTTAAGGTTGAGGTTGACTTTAGTATAGAACAGACAGAGATTTATATATTTGGTCAATATTGATGAAAGAAACTACTAATTATAAAAATTTGAAAACTAAAATTTAAATATAGTACAGTCCATTGAAAACGGGTCATATACATTCTTAGTTAAAAGAAATTGTATTAAATTAAGTGTAACACTGTCAATGTGTATGTATGGGGTGTTAAAAAATTTGAAAAATTCTATTACAACTGTGTGGTATTTTAGATTTGTGTGGTAGATAAATATAAATGTAATTTAAATATAAAATTAGTTTTTATTTCTCTTTTGCATAACATAAATAATTTTCAAGGTTTAAAGAATGAATCCCCTTATTATATTCAAAATTTATCATCATAACATTTTTATAGTAACTCAAAATAACTCATTACATTTTTTAGTATAGTTGCAAATATCAAATGTTACGTATTAAATTATTTTACATCTGTTTTCTTATATGTTTTTATTGATATAAAAAAAAAAAAAACAATTCAGAATGTAAACTAAAGGTTTTTAAAAGCGCACATTTTACAAAAGATAAATAAAAACATTTTGGAATATTGTAACTTGTACGAAAGATGATAAGTTTTCTTCAAATTTTAAGAAAAGCTGTTAACACATATGTAAAAACATCTAAAATGGAGGTTCAAAAAAAAGCTTCTGAAGTAACTTATGGTAATTCCGAGACTCACATCAATTATCAGGTCATGAAGTGCAGAGAGTAAAAGCTTAATAAGGGATCAGCTTTTAGCAAATTTACACGTAGTCTTATGTAAAAAAATAGTGGGCCAACTATATATCTTGAAATAATACAAAAACCATTTACTTTATTCAATTTGGTCCAAAGAGAAAATTAAAGTCGTTTCTTTTTTACATAATTCATTAAAGAAAAATATTTTAAAATACAATGTTTTCATTCATAAATATGCATTTAAAAATTGCGTCCCTTTAATTTTTTTATTTTAAAAGCTTCTTAAGATAAATAGCCTCAATATCTCAATAGTATACGTCGAGACTATTTTCATACTTTAAAATTTTGTACACGCTTAAATGGCTATTCAAGACTCACATCAATCATTAAATTATTCATACGGCGCGATACGTAAGAATCGATTGCAATTCTCTAACAACTACATTCATGTGTTTTCAGATCTTGGCCTGTTTACTTAGGTCTTGGGTAATTCCAAAATAACTTTGTACTCTCAAAATTTTAACGTACTAACTCAAAGTCTGCGGTTGTCTGGAGTTACACTAAATTTTTTCTTAGTTCGATATTCTATGCTTGTATTTTTCTAACTATAATTGTTGTACACTCTATATGAGCATGGAAACCTCTTTTGTGAATTTAAATAAATAAAATAAAAAAATTATTTATAAAGAAAATAATTGTGAAAAATCAAAAGATTAAAAATCAAAAACAACTTTCTTTAATTTTAAACTCACCTTATATAATCCACAAAAACTGTTTAGGCATGTAAAAATAAAATATTAAAGCTTTAATTTCTACGTAAAAGAATTAATATGTGCTTAAGTTACAGATGTTTAAAAATAGTAAATTTTCATTTTTTGACCCCTAATAGCTCTTAACAGGAACAGAAACGAAACACTAGTAAAAATTTTCTGAATTTATCTTTCATCAAAATTTAATAATATATCTTTCGGTAGATAGCGTTAAGAGCGTTTCGGAGATGTGAAGGAAGCAAAAGCTTGTAAAATTTTCTTTTCAGATAACGGTAAATTTAAATACTAAATTAAAAAAAAAATTTTAAATTTTCATATTGATTTATTAAGGTAAACAAAAGCGATGTCGTCTACCTTTTTAAGAATGAAAAGGTGGTTGAGATATACACATTTAAAAATAGTGCATTTTCGGTTTGAGTAGTTGTAACTTCGTAATGGATGGGGCTATATAAAAAAGTTGTTTTACAACATTTGTTTTTGTTTTTTATGAGACCTATCCACGGTTCAAATTTCAATGCTCTATCTTTAACGGTGTAAAAGTTTTGTTAATATACAAACAGACGGACGAACGGACAAAATTGGAACTAATAAGCAAAAAATTTTCTAAAAAGTGTATGCTGAACACATTTTCTAAATTTAAATATATGTATTTTATTTGATTCGTTTGAGCTGCTCAAAAAAAACAAATTATAGTGTTGAGCTGATAAAAATTCTAGCAAATTCAAAAAAAAAAAAAAAAAAAAAACAGAAGGAAAATCTATTTTTTTTTTTTTTATGTTTTTTGTTTATTTTGTTAATTTATAGAGGATGCTTATAAATTGCCTTTTTGCTTTTCAACACAATCAAAATGAATAAATTTCTAAATACATTTGGGATGAGTAGTACTTGAAATATCATTTAAGATATAATGTAAATAAATTTTAATGTGATGGTCATAAAATTTCAACAATGACAGGTTCTCTTCATGTATATTTTTGCATTTATATAAAATTCATTGCAGTTTTTTGTTTTTTTTTTATTAAAGCGAAAATAAATTTATTACTAAAATCTCCTTAAAAAATTGCTGTTACTTTACTTTAGCAAACATATACAAAATATACACATACATATATATACGCAATAGAACGCATATTTCTATTCAACTTAAAAAAAATAAAAAATATTTTATTTGCTTTGTTGAAAATATTTTTGGTTTAAATTTTTGTTTTGTCGTTTTGCCAATTTTGCAAAACAATATTCGACGTATCTTTAATTTTTTTTTTTTTTTTTGAATCTATGTATATATTTTATATTGATAGTTTGTTATCAAAGATTAGATAGTGAAAAATTTCAAGTGGATGCCCATTAAAAATTAATATTTTCATTCTATTATATATTGTGTAAATTGCGTATCTTATTTATGATTAAAGTGACAATAACTGTTTTTAAAAAACTTTTTTTGTTACAAGTACCTCCTCTATCAAAGAAAGATAAAATTTTTGATTCATAAATTAATAATTTTGATTTCTTGTTTTTTGTTTTTAAATTTACATATTATAATAAGTAAATATTAAATTCAGTTTAAACTATCTATTCAATGAAAATGGATTTTAAGAATTTCTTATTTTTAATAATCGGTATTTGTATTCTAAAGGTAAAATTAAGGGGCGAATTTTTTTTTTTCTTTTTTTGTTTTAGATTAAAATTAGTTTTTTTTTTTTTTTTTGAAATAGGTAGGAACAACAAATCCAATACCCAATGAAACCAATGATTTAATTTTTAAATCTTTAAATGAAGGCAGATCTTATTTAAAAAAATATCTAGATGGACTTCTTATAGATATTTCAATAGGTTTAAATCAAACACTTGTACAAAATATTAAACTTTCAGAAGAATATCAAAATAATATTGAATCTTTTATAAAAGAACTTGACAATGATAAGAATAAAATTACAACAGTTCAAATATTAAAAGAAAATATTAAAAAATTTTTACAAATTCAAATAAATCTATTAAATAATTTAGCAACAGATAGAAGTTATGCATTATTTAAAGATTTAGAAATTTTATCAATAACAAAATTAGAATTTGATAAATTAGAAATAAAATTTATAAATTATCGTAATCAAATATCTGGTAATTTGTGTAAAGAAAATTTATATAATGCTTTAAATAATTATGAAGTTACCAGATTAGTACCAACAATAATAAAATGTCCAGCTGAAAAAATTTATAATATACCAATTTTATCGCCATCAATGACATTTATTATGAATAAAAATTTTGAAAAATTATCAAATGTTAAAACAGATTTAATAAATTGTAAAAATGGATGGTTTTTTACCAGATGTATTAATAAAATTTCAAATTCTTTTGATGTTTTTTTAAAAGAAATTAATACAGATATTAAAAATTTTAATACAAAATTTAAAAATACAGTTATAAAAGAAAATAAAGAAAATGTTAAATGTTTAAAAGAATCAAGTAAAGATTATGAAGAAAGATTTGAAGTTTTTGAAATAGAATTTGAAAAATGTTAAATTTTATATTATATACTATAATGTTATGTTATGTTATGTTATGTTAAACTATAATGTTATGTTTTATTTCTTTTTGACAAACATTTTCTATTTTTGTTTTTATGTTATTGTAATATTTTTAACATGTGTGTTCAATAATATTATTTAAAAAAATAAAATAATATTAAAGTTGCATTGTATACTTGCTACAGCCATGTAATCAACGGCTTAGTGAAATTAATGATTCACGAAACTGAAGCTTAGTCAAATATGAATAATAAATGACTTAGTGAATGCCCTATACTCCTCCCTGGAGTGGCAAGGAAAAAAAAAATTGTATACTTACAATAAAACAAATAAAACTGTTCTTAATTTGCACAATTTCTATTAGGTACATTGTATAATTTATCTAAAAACTGTTAAATAAATAAAAAAAACTAAAATAAATAAAATTTAATATTGTATTTTATTTTAAAATAAAGATTTGGAGAATTTGAGGAGATTAGTTTTTTAGCACATTTTTAAAAAAAAAAATTTGGGAAATTTGCTTACAAGTTTCATTTTGTCTGTCCCGTTTGTCTGTATGATTTACAATACTTTTACAATATAATTTTAACCATGGATCGAATTCTTAAAAATTAATGTTGTAGAATTATGTAAATCTTTCATTACTGAGCCACAGAGTAGTGAGTAATAAACCAATTAATAAGTCACACACAGTATTATAAAATTGGAAAATATCCTATTTTCAAATGTATACCAATTGGATTGGCTATGATAAATTCCAAATACAAGATCTCAAAATTCCAAAATTTCAAAATTCCAAAATACAAAAATTCCAAAACAGTTTCCTTAGCATAATTCCTTTTGAATTTTTCTTTATTTCGAATGTGGGTCGATTTATTAATAGCAAAAATATCGAATGCAAAAAATATAAACAAAAAAGTCTGTTAAATGCAAAAGATCTTGAAAAAAAAAAATGTAAAAAAGAGTGTACCTATACATATTTATATTACTTTTTCTAAATATTTTTGATAAAGCGTATAATTTTAATTTCATAACCAACTAAAAATCCCCTTAAATTCAGAATATTCCATTTCCGTATACATATATAAGCGACATTGAACAACGCACCAAGTTAATTTTTTTCTTAATAAGTCTGATGGGCCTTTTGGTGTTTCGGGATTTTGATATTTTGATATTTTAAAATTTTGATATTTTGCAATTTTATAATTTGAGATTTGGGATTTGGGATTTTGGAATATGGTATTTATAGTTAGTTTGGGATTTCGTTATTTGAGATTTTTTTTTTTTTGCGATTTTGTTACGCTAGTTATGTACCCTGTACCCAACATATAAATTCTCATACTAATTCTAATACTAATTATATATAATAACATTCTCATTACGCAGCATTTTGCAATTAAATAAAAACAACATTAAATATAAGTTAACTGTACTTTATTCAATATAATTTAACTGTAATATAATCACATTCTTTTCATGTATTGTTTTCTATATAAATAAATTCATAAATTACTGTAGTTCATATTATTGCAACAAAAAATGTAAAATAGCTAAATCAGCAGTATCCACGTTTTATTTTGAAGCTTTTAAATAAATAACAAAAATAACTGTACATTCAGTAATAAAGACCTGAAAGGAAAAGACATATAAAATGTATTAAAGTTAATTCATATAAAATGTATTAAAGTTAATTAAATAAGGTAAGGGAGAAGATAATTCGCTCCCGTATTAATATTTCAGGTTTTGCTTAACATTCTTTCAATCTAAAAACACCAAGCGACAGGACATTAACTAATATAAATCAATATCAGAATTATACATTTTGTTTGTTTTTGCAATGTAGAGTTTAAAATTACCGTTACTGATACGTAAAATTTTGTAAGATTTTGCTTACTTCTCAGTTATGTAAGTGGTTTCCTTAAAATTAAGGCAAGGGTCTCCTAAGTTTTTACAAACAATTCTTCACTAAGAGAATTATTTCTTTGGAATGAGGTTGTCAGGAAAACTATTCAGTTGCGGTTATTAAATATTGGCCTTTGTTACCAACTTACGATTGATTCAATAACATTCCTGTTGATGCAAATGAACCGCCTTAGAAACAAACGAATATACGATTTCATCAACCTCGCCTAAAAATTTTCATTCGATCAAATTATTATTTCAAGATATGAGTTGCGAGAACCAAATAATTTTTGTACACACAAATGTAATGTGATCATAAGAATTACATGAGTTGTTATAGCAAATAAATGGTTTGTTGTCACAATTAAAACTGTTTTATTACTTATGTGAACCGAATTATATATACTGTTATTACAACCATATTGCCATTTAGCTCAAACGTTCTATTTAATTGAAATATCAGAACTCCAATTAGAATTCGGTTCTCTTAACAGTATTATAATGTATACTACAGTATTTTGTTAGTCAGTTGCTATAGAAGATCATTCGATTCCAGCAACTGTATTTCGTTTAGTTAAAAAAAATATAGTTATAATATCAGTTCTAATAAACATAAACAACAATTCATTCGTTTGGTATAACAGAAATTCGGTACTTATAATTATGATTCGATCGTGATAGCAATAAACATGAATTTTCGCGCAAAATCATAATTCTTATTTAGTTTAAATTCTAAAATAGTTTAGTGCGTAGATTTATATGAGAATTGGATTTATATGAGTTTGGTTTAATAGAACATTTAATCTTTTTTGATAAAAAATATTATATATGTTATGAATTACTAGACACTCAATTTTTTGATACGTATTATTTTGCATATAAAGTTATAAAAACGAATAAGTATAACGAATTTGGAAAATATTAAATTTTTTATTTAGATTTTTTGTTTATTAAATAAAGTTTTGTACTATTATTATATAAAATTTATATTAAAAATAAAAATCAATTTCTTATAAAAATTTTACTCTATTTTTTAATAAAAATGATATTTTCTTCTTTCTATAACAAATATAGCTAAAGGTCATTACAATTATTGTAAAATATATCGTGTAAAACATTCGATTATGTTAACTTTTCTGTAAGGCTACGACAAATACTTTAATTCTGTTGCAGTAACTGATATACAGTAACATCAAATGAAAGAGTTTTTTGATGTAATAATACTATTACAATATTCGATTAAGACAACTCTGTTCTAGTCATAACAAAAGATTTGATTCTGTGTCAATAATTGATATACAGTGACATCAAATGAAGTGGTAGTCGAAAGTATTCCATTATTCGGTTCTCATAAACGAATAATCTGTTATCATACAAGATATACAGTAACATCAAATGAAGTGGTAGTCTACAGTACTCCATTATTCGGTTCTCATAAACGAATAATCTGTTATTGCAACTAAAATTTGATCAAAACAAATAACAAATACGGTTCTCCGAAATAATTATTATTTTGGTTTAATGTAATTAGTAGTTACAATGAATACTTTTTCAATTGTAATTATGTAAATAAAGAGGTTGCCACAACTACTAATAAAAAGTCGCTGGTGACCGAATTATTCGGTAGGGTTCACTTTATTCGGTTGCCAAAAACGTTGTAGTTCTCTCAGTGTTCTTTCATATAAAATTCGAAGAAAATTTACAAATTTTGGTGAACATCACAATACTCTAAACAGTTTTTATTATGGAAAATGTGCGTCGTTAAAAACCTTTCATTTTACATTCTGTTTTATTTAATTAAGTTTTTTTTTTACTTAATATTCTGCTCAACTCTTTTTCAATAAAAATCTTTCCAATTGAGGATAAAACATTACGGTTAAGAAATTATAATATGATTACTTTCGATTTCATTATAATTTTGTTAAAAATAAACTGTTCTCATTTGTTTCATTAAAATTGAGTTGAATATAGGATTAGTGTTTCTTATAATTATTTAACAATTAAACTCTGTTTAATTTAGGACAAAATAAGAATTATAGAATAAATTTCAAAAAAAAATTTCATAAAAATTTAATTTAATTATTTCATATTTTTTATTGAAACTTAGAATAAATTTGGAATAAAAGCGCATTTGCAAGTTTTCAAAGTTTTTTATTGCATAATAAATTTTTTTTTTTTTTTTTTTTGATGCTCATGAAAAATATATTTTTATAACTTTTTAATTAATTATAATTCTCTAAAAATATTCGTGGTTATTTTTAAGTTTTTCTTTTTGTATTATTTTAGTTTTTTTTTTAAGTAAACATTTTTAAATTTTCCAAGAAAAACTTACATACAGAGTGTTTAATAAAAAAAAAATTATTGTGCGAAATTAAATGATATATAGGTGGACTGTCGTATAGAAATATTTTATTGCTACCTTTAACAAAAAAAAAAAAAGAAAATGGAAATTATATTCTAAAAAAGATAAAAAGAAGATAAAAAGATAAAGATAAAAAATCAGTTTTGAGAAATTAACAATAAAAAAAACAGATAAAAAGCATATTAAAACCCCATAAGGAAAACCTAAATTATAAATTTAATGTCTATTGAAAATGAATTTGCTTCAATGAAATCGTTTTGTAAAAGGTTAAACAGAAACTATGAAATTTAATTCAGTTTATTATAAAATAATTCCAAAATAACCCAAGTTTTTAACACTAAACTTATTTTTAATTTTTTCGAAAATATCAAGAATACCACCGAGATAGTGTATCGTTTTATTCACTGATCCGACGCAGTATATTGACTAGAAAGTAGGCATAGAAAAAAACGCAAAAATTTTGTGGTGTAGTGGGATTTTATTTGAACAATGAATCTGCTTGTTATGGCTACTATTTTAGCTACTAATAGTGACTTATTGAGCAGTGTAGTACTAGATACATTAGTATATAACACCTTCCTGTATAAGGTAATAACGAAAGACACCTCTATTGTGGCAGATATTATTATTATTACGATACAAAATTACTACTTATTTTGTTACTCGGCAACGTTTGAAGTCAAGTCCCTTCGAATGAAACATTTGTAACCAGTGATTATGTCATGAGTCAGATAAATGATCTAATTATCAAAATTTTATTAAACATGAAATGCTTTGACATCTGAATTAAATATTCTCAAAAAAAAAAAAAAATTAATTTTTAATCTTATTCAATTAGCATTCCGCATTAGATTCGGTTTATTTATTTTCATTATATTCATTACAAAAAAAAAAAAAAACAAAACAATAAAATAATACAAGTTCTATATGAAAATGCCGTACTTTCAATATTGAACAATGGAAATAACAAAAATAACAGCAATCCTTTTACAATAAAGGCAGTAGTCAAGCTAGGATGTTCTTTATAATCACCATAGTATTTTCGATAATATTATTTAATAAGTTTGCGGTATTCGAAGAAGAATCAACTGGTTAGATGATCATATCGAACAATCAAAAATATGCGCCATCAAAATTGAACCATCTGCAACTGCAAATAATAAAAAAATATAAAAGGAATTTTTAATAATGTCTGCCCTTGAGAAAAATATAAATATTTTGTTTAGTATTAATATTAAAAATAAAAATTATATCTGTTTTATTATTTTAATAAACCAACTAAAAGAGTTTTTTTTTTAATTTTTAATTTTCCATATAACACCCTATAATATGTAGAACATAACTAGATAAAAATATTTTAAACTAGAGTTTAACTACTTGAGTATATTATAGAATAAGAAAAAGAACAGCTGGTGCGGTTATCCATTTAATATCCAAGCCAAAATAACTTTTCTTATGTAAATTTATTTGTTTTTTTTGTTTTTTGTTCTACATTTGTTGTAATTTTTAGCTCCTAATTATTAGAAGACTTTTCAACTCTTAAATTTTCCTCCCTTTAATTTTTTTATTTTTTTGTGTTTCTTTTTTTTTTTTTTTTTTTGTAAATATAATGAAAGTAAGTCAGTGCATATAAACCAACACTATTATATCATAAAAATTTTTGTTTTGTTTTTTTTTTTTTTGTTTTTGTAAGGTACTTTGGTGGTTCCACCTATCTGATTGTGTTTGTCCTGAAAATGAATTTTTCCACCAAAGAAAAATATGTGATATAAAAACTATAGAAGTTTTCCAATTTTTGTTGGTATAATTTGTGTATTTTTTGTTGTTTTTTTTTTTTTTGTGAATTTACCATTATTAAAAAAAAAACGAAATACAGGAAAAAAACAAAAACTTGGAACTTTCAAGAGTTTTGGCTTTGAATAATAAAAATTTAAAGTAAATATAATAAGATTTTTTTTTAATAAGGAAAAAAAAAAGAAAGAAAAATAAAATGAGTAAAAATTAATTTTTATTTTTCTTTCGAAAGAATAACAATTTTAGTTAAAAATGAGGAAAAACGTATTTTTTTTTTTGTTTTTGCCAAGGATGTGCTAAAACTAACCAAACATAGAAAATACAAAGAAAAACAAAATTCATTTTATGAAGAAATCATTTTTGGTTTTTTTTTTTTTTTTGTTTTTAAATTTTACGTTTTCTAGAATGAGTGAAGATGAGTGAAAAAATCTTATATTTTCTTATTTTTCTTATTTTTTTTTTTTTGTTTCTGTTTAAATTTTCTTTTCCTGCAATGAATTAATATAAGTAAATAATGGTTTATTTAAAGTTCTCGTTTGTTTTTGTTTTGTATTGTTGTTTGGTTTGTTTGTTTGTTTGTTTTTCCGCAAAGATTATAAAAACTTTTTATTTTATATTTTTTTAATTCTGAGAGAACGTTATTTTTTTTTGAATACTGTCATACATAATTTTCTTAATGCGAATTACAATTTTAAAAATAGGGTTGCCAATATGATAAAAATTAAAGATATTTTAGAAAATTTTATATAACTTTGATTTTGTTCAGTTTTCATTATTTTTTGATATGACAATTACTTTTGAAAGTAATTGGAACTTTATTTATTTTTTTTTTTATGTAGATTTGGCAAAATGGATTTTTAATCAGTAGGTTTTAGCTGCGTAATGCACCTACCAAAATCTAGAAGAATCTATTTAAAAAATTGTTGTTAAGATTACTTAGATTTATGACAGGATGATTTTGCTCTGATTTAAGAAATTTTAAAAGTTTCTTAGATCTATGTTTAGAAATGTAGTGTAACCTCAAGATCGTTGATCGTTGCTATTTTTAGTACATTTTCAAAAAAATTTTAAAAAATGTATCAATTAGTTATACTCTGTACTTGTGTACGTCTGTACACAACTTCTATAAAGTATATAGAAAATCTGAAAACACCAAATGACAGTTACTTTTATTAGTTTTACAAATATGTATATAATGAATATATACTTGTGCCATACTGTATTTCAATTTACCGTTGTGCAAAATGCAACTTTTACTAAATTCTTGACCCTTTCTATTTTCCAAACGGTTTAAGTTAGAAACTTGAAATTTTGAGAGGAGTTGAAAGTAAGTAGAAAATAGTTTAGAAAATATGTTTATATATATTTTTATTTTTTTATATGTCGCTTCTCGTTTAGGATCTGTATAGGGTCAAAAACTGAAAATGATCTATTTTGAAAATGTAACTTGAACACCTGTAATATACAAAAATTAAAGCTCCAACATTATATTTTCATTTCTGTTAACAATTTTCTTAATTTCTATAGTAAGGCATTAAAATTATTTACAATTAACAAAGATAGTTGACAAGTGATATTTTATGTACCTTGTATTTTTTATCCTTCTTTTCTTTTTATATATATGGTCACTTTTAATTGAATTTTTGTACTAAAATTACATAAATAATAAGAATGCATATTATTATATAATATATATACAACAATACATGTATTAATGCAGTTAATAAATTTTGTCTATTATATGTAAATGTTCTCTATATTATCTATAATCTATATGTACTTTTGAAGGTTCTTTATATACATAATATCCTTTATAAATATTTATATCTATGTGTCTATGTGAATACTATGTGATAATTTTTACTAAAACTTTTAAAGAAAAACAGTGGAGGAGAAAAACAAAAATAAAAATAATTTTGTTTTTGTTTCCTTTACAGTTTATTTAAAAAATTTTAAAATCTACACAAAAATTTCAAAAGATAGTTAATTTGTTTTTTTTTTTTTTTTTTTTAACTGAACTTGCATATTATAGTAGAATCTACGAAAACTATGATAGACACTATATTGTTTTATAAACTTTTACTGATTTTTATTCTGAAAATAAAGTCATAAAAATAATAAAGATAACATACAAACAATATTATTAATAAAAACAAAAGTAAGAAAAATTTTAAAAGAAGTTTATAAAGGATCAAGAAAATTTTAAAAATAATTTGTGGTGAAAAAATGATACAATAATAGATTTTTTTTTTTTTTTTACACATTTAAGTATAAGTTGTGAATTTATGGTGGGTTCAAAAATTATTGAAACAATATACAGATCTATAGAAATGACGCAAATAGAGGTAAGAAAAAAAAAAATGAAATTATGATGAAAATTTTGCAAGAAGTGTTTAAAAATAGCCAATAAATATTTTATGTATTAAATGAATTTAATTGGTAGATAAAGGAAATTTTTAGAAAGGTATCTTACAAGATATTTTATTAGATTATTATTATTAATTACTTAGTGTGTATAAGTATGTGGATCTATTATGCTCTCTTTATTACTACGGTTTGTGAATTTTGGCTCCATTTATATTAATTTTGTCAGCCGTACTGCTTCTAACAAACTAAAGATCGTTGGAAGATTTATTGCTCAGTTTATACGGTGAACCTAGCACATATCTTGCTCATAGTAAAAATCTGCAATTTTTAAGTAAAATAATGTAAACTTTTTTTTCTTTTTAGTAGAATCTACATCCTTATCGTCGTTCTCTATTCCAATTTTCTTTAAATACCTTTAGGTGGCAGTGTTCCGACAATAAATGCCTTAGGAAACTTAAATTGTTTTTAGAGTTGAACTTGCTAAGAGTGCTAAGAGTGCTTTTCAAAATGAAAAAGCAAATTATATTTTAAAATGAAATCGATGATTTTTTTTTTTTAAGTTTAAAAACGGTAATTTTGTCATTAAAACCAATGTTGCCGAGATTAAAACAAATGTTGCCAAGAAATAAAACATTTCCCTCATTTAATTAATTTTAGAAAAAAAAAAAATATGCAGTCGTCTGTTTTTCTATTTAAGTATAAATTCAATACATCATTTTCCAGTTTTGAACCGATAAAAAATTTGATCGGCCAAACGTAAATCCACCTTTAAAGGTCTAAACTTTCATCCACATACGTTTTTAAATTTAGTTATTTAAATTTCTTTTAAGTGCTTAGATTTTTTGTTTTCCATGAAAATATATTATTGTTAAATGTTAAATTTTGTGCCACGCTGCTGATTAGCGTACATTCTACAGTACATTAACAGTACATTCCAATTTATTTTATAAAATTTTCAATTTTTGAAGATTAAATAATTTCGAAATTTTTTTTAGTTTGATTCAACCTTGTTCCAACCCTAAATAAATAATACATATCGTGACATCCAAATTGCATAAAAAAAGCGTCCGATGCAAAATATTATGATCCAAATTGTAAAACAAACAAAGCTTTTTTACAAAGTATCATGATCCAAATTGCATTATGACAGTTTGTACACCGCCTACGATGTGCGTTTGTTTAAAATGTTTAAATCTAACATTTTCTGGACACTTTAAATTTATCTTTGACAATTTGATAGTGAATTTGAATTGTTATTTAACCGGCGAAAAAGTTGTTCTAAATTGTATTACATTTACATTGCATTTAGATGCAACCATCGGTTTTACAATGTATTAAAAAATTTTATGTGAGTTTGTAGCGCATCCAAACGCTTTTTTTTATGCAATTTGGATGTCACGGATATTTTTAAAATATTATTAATTTTTCATTTCAACGTCTATATGATATTTTAAGAAACATCTTTTAAATGAGATGTTAGTTAGTTGTTGTTTTAAATTACCTTAATATAAATAAAGAATTTTGTTATATAAACAATTTCTCATTTATTTGTGATTAAATAAAAATTTACTTGAAAAATACGTATATTAAGTTTTATAAATTAAAAATTTAATAATAATATTATTTATAAAAGAAACAAAAAATAAAAAAAAAAATTTTTTTTACTTTACGTACCTATAGTAAAAGTCTAAATAAAATAAATATTTGTTCCTTGGAAAGTGTAATTAAACAAAATATTTATATATGCATTTTTTATATTTATTTTTTTTATTTTTATTTTGTGTTGTTATAAAATCTCTTTTTATAAATTTTTTTATTTATTTATTTATTTTTTTTGGTTATAAATTTTTTTTTAGCTTTAAAATATTTTATTTATTAATATTTTGTATATATACATTGTATATAGTATTTTAAATTTTATATGCAATATAATGTACAAGTATATAATATATATATATATATATATATATGTATAATAAAATTATGTATAGATTAAAGTCAATAGGTACATAAATATTGATATTATTTTAAACATAAATAAATGTAGATTTGAAAAAAGAAAAATCGAAGGACTTGCCAACTTTTAAAAAAATACGTTTTAAGTTTCATGTTACTTTCCATGCAGTATATTTTATTTGAAAATCTGTATGGTTTTTTGTCACAATGAAAAAAAATCTGGTGTGTCAACCACAGAACCGATTGCAGGAAAAGGCAAAAATGAAAATTGAGAAAAATCGTAAACGGGAAATTAGAAGAGATGAAAATTATAAGAGATAATAATGATATTGAAAAAATTCGCAAACATATCATGCATAAAATTATATAATATTAAATTTAAAAGTTTTCACACAAAATAAACTTTCTATATTAGTAAAAATGACTTAGAAAAAAATTGTGTGAAAAAGTGGAAGAAATTAAAAGTTTGTCGGATTAAAAAGTTTTTAAGTCGGATTAAAAGTTGTTGCTCTTTAAATGTGTAACAATTTTTGCTTAATAACATTTTTTATAATATTTTTCTGGATATTCATAATATTTTTCTTTCAATATTTTTCTATGGATCTAGTAAAATGGCACTTCAAATCTGATGGGTTTCTACCAAAAGCTTTTCAATTCGAGATATTTTGATTTTTGATTCAAACTCTTAAATATGAAATTTTATCGAATTCAGTTCAGCTATTTGGGCTGTACACATGCCCGCAGATAGACAGACACACAGACTAAAACAGGCAGACTACTCCAAAATACACTTAATTTAGCTTTATACGTCCCCGAGAAAAGCAAATATATGCTAAAAATGTGAGGTACGAACTTTTTATGCCATCACAATACCCTCCTAATACATAACATGTATGTGATCTGTAAGTGCTCTTAAAGTGTATATGGGAGAACATTTATTCATTATACAATACCTCCATTCGTAACAAACATATTGTAGTAACCACCTAAATTTATATCATAAAAAATACCAAACGCATACCTCTAGTCATTACTTTTATTTGTGGACCATTTCATTTTTTTTTTAATTTTTGCCTTTGTTTTTTTTTGTTTTAAATCTCGTTAACCATTTGTAACATTGATTATATTAAACTAGTACATACTACTGTAAATAACCCTCGAGTATAAATATTTCAGGACTTTATCTTTAACATGACAAACAATTATTATCTTCAGTTTCAAAGTAATCTAAATATATACTCTCCATATACATATTTACATATATGAATTAAACACATTTCTACATTGACAAAAACCAAAAATGTGTGAAAATCCAAATTACATAAACTTGAGATAATAATAACTGATCTTTTTTATTTTTTATAGATAAAGATAAATTCTAGACTTCTCAATAAAATTTTCGAAATTTTATAGGTTTTTTTATTCATACTTGGTAAAAAAAATCAATCATTGTTTTTGAGGGTTAAACCACTGTTATGTTCTGCGTTTTCCAATTATTTTTAAGAGTAAAATGTTAACATCTTAATTTATTACTTATATTGAATTTTTTTTTTGCGAGGGTAGGTGGGAATCATCGAAAGACACTATAGAGGAGTGAAATGGAGCACGATTCCTCTATGAGTGTGTGGGACTTTAACTCACTAAACACCACCTCCCTTTTTTGACCAAAAAATAGGGTATACGACCTTTAGTATTGCTGTACTGCCTGGTCATAGGAAATTGAATTAAGGAATGAAAATAGATTTCAAATTGGCAGGCATATTGTGAACAAAATTGTTAATATTCACTTAGAATCTTTGCACGTTGTAAATGTAATCATCACCAATTCTGGGGAACACTGGGGAGGTGGAAGATGGTTCCACATTCGCAATGTTCGTACTACAAACGAATTTCCATAAGCCGAATATTTCCATCTGGGAATTTGAACTACATAAGGATGGGCAGCAAAAGCTCTCCTTGTTTCTCTTTGGAATGCTTTGAAAGGAGGCATCAAACTACTTTTAATCTCGTTAGAGCAGAATTAAATTTAAGAAAATCTTTTAAATAAAATAAATTTTATTGTTTAAAACTAACGATATTTGCTGTATGCAAAAATGAATCGATTTTTCCTTTCTTCTCAAAAGAAATTTAATCAAATATAAAAAAAACCATTAAAAGAGGAAAAAAAGAAAAACATATCTTTAATATAAATTGATTTTAAAATATAAAAAATAGCCTGAATTATAAAATTTTAATATGATACAAAATAATATTTTATCTAAGAAAAGTTTCATTTTTATAAATTTAAATAATTTTTTAATAATTTATGTATTTTTAAATTTGAATATGATTTAATTAATTATTATTTTTTACAAATATATTTTGATATGGCAAGTCCTTTTTATAACATAATATCTTTTATGAATATTTTATAGAAATTCAAAGGACATTTTTATACATATTATATCTCAAAAAACATAATAAAAATGTATAATTTATTTTTATTAGAGAAAATTATACATATATGTACATATTATATGTCTGTGTGTATATATCAAGCATTAATATATTGAGTCTCAATGCCTTAAAATAATAATATTTGTAAAAACAAAATTTTGAAAAAAAATATATATATATTTTTAATAGTACGAGTATGTTTTTTTTTTTTTTTGTTTTTTTTGTTTGATAAAACGAATCTTACCAATTTAAAAATAATAAAAAAAAAAAATATGCCAAAATTAAATATTAAAATTCTTTATCGTTGGCTCTTAATATTTAATATATAGTTGTATGTACATTTTTTATTTTTGTAAACCTGTAGGCAATTCGAAAATTGTTGATTTACGTAGATGAAAAGTATTGGATACCAATTAAGGTAGATCAAATATATTGAATTTCATGTTGGACAACATATTTTATTACTCGAATATTATACAGAGTTTATATGAACTGTATTAATGTAATATTGATGAAAGAAGATAATTTTGTTACAAAATCCTTCAAAAAAAAAAAAAAAAAACAAAAAAACAAAAAAAAAAACACAAAAAACAACTTTCATTTTTATAAATTTTAAGTTTATTTTAAATTACTGTTTTATATTGGGTGCACCTATACCTGTTACAATCTTTTGGTACCTTTGTTTTTTGTTAAATTACGTTATTTTTCTTAAACTTATACAAAATTTTCAAATAAAAGTTTAATAGAAATGTTGCTGTTCATTTTTCGAAAAATTTAATTTTTATGAAATTTTTAAAGTTATTTATTAATCAATATTTAATTTCTACATTAAAAAAATATTGATATAATAGGTTTATTTAAAAAATTCAGAACAGAGTAGAGTAAAATAATTTAAAACAGAACACGATGAACTGTTAAACAGTTTAGAACAATTTAGAATAGAAAATTTACACATTGTTCGATTTTACTCTTTTAAATTTTCAGTGGTCAAAAATTCGTAATTAATTTTAGTTTAAAACATGAAAATTAAAATAAATAAATTAAATTCATTTTCCAAAATTGTTGCTAAGAAATCTAAAAAAGAAGACTACAACTGGAAAACAAAAATATTTACACTACTTAATGAACACAATTCAGAATAGTTTAGGACAAAATTGATCACTATTAAACTACTAAATGTTCTAAAATTAAAATCTGAAATCTTTTTTGTTCTAGAACGATCTAAATTAAAAAAAAAAACTATTTAACAAAGTTAAAACAACTATTTAAACAAAGTTAAATTAATCCTCCTAAAAGTATGCAATTTTTTTTTAAAAATTCCTAAAATATTTATTTTTTTCAAATTTTTGCAATTCAAGTACTTCCACGTGATATTATGTGATAACAAGGTGAGTGATACCTATGTAATATTAATATAAATAAAATAAATAAATAAATACTTTTATTTCTCACTATTAATTTTTAAATTTAACATTTTACCTTACAGTTATTCCAAAAATCTCAAATTTATTTAAAAATTTTTAAAAGCAAAAAAAATTTATGTAAGTAAACATAAATTTGTTGTTAAAAAAATTTAAATATAATTTTCCGATTTAAGTTTAAAGAATGAGTAATAAATATTTTTTAGAGATAACCACTGGTTTAGAAAAATTCTCCAAATTTCTTAAAATTTCTATTTCAAGAATAAAATGACCTGAACTAGTTTATCTGGAAAATTTTTTTTCAAAATTACATCTTCATAAAATTGACCATTATCATCACTTAAATTTAAGAATTTTATTTTTTTACAAAATTAAATGCAAAAATTACAGTATCATTTTTCCCAATAAATTAAATCCTTGATAAAAGTCTCCATATATATTTTTCTTTATTCAACAATTTATTTTATATTTTCTTTGAAGGAGAAAAGAAAAATGTTTTCGAAATAAATAAAGATATTTATATAAATATATTCTGCATACATAACATTATATATATATATATATACATATATACATATATAATTTAAACGGTAGAAAAAACTCTATTTAATAATAGGTATATATGAAATGAATAATCAGATTCGCATGTCTTGATAGTCAGTGTACCATAATTTTGGCCATTTAAAAAAATGTTATTTTTGAGTTTTGTATCTTCTACTCTACCTTAAGCTATTTGTTTATTTCTTTTTGTTGTTGTGAAAACATCTGTTTACATTATTGTCTACTTTTTTTTTTTTATACTTCGAGTATTCGAGCATACATGAAGTAGTTTATTGCTTTTTTGTTTTTTTAAATATCCTTTTGATCCTGAAAATTTTCTTGTTTTTAACAATATACCTACAACAAGCCCAATTTTTGAACTTCAATAATTCTCTGACATTCCTATTCTAGGTTATACAGAAAACAAAAAAAAATTATAAAAAAAACATTTTTTACTATAACAGTAAAGTTAACTTGTTAACAAGAGTAGTTATGCTTTTTTTTAAGGACAAGGACTCTAAGTCATATGTTTGCTTAACATTCATCCATATAATATGTGTGCATGTTTTATTAAAATATTTTTTAATGTACACTGGGGTGCAATAAAAAAAAGATGAATTATCAGTTTTCATCATCATTTGTTTTTGTATTTTATGTAGAACAAAAAAACAATATTTAGTCTGAAAGAGGGGTGGAAGGATGAATAGAATTATGTGGGAAGGCAATGGGAAAAGTTTCGGGATATTGATTGGAGCAAAATACTTAATTTTTATTTCTAAATAATGTAATTCAAATGGTTAGTTATTTCAAAGTTCAAAACAAAAAATCAATTCCTTATAAAAATTTTATTAAAAGACAAGGAATATAGAAAAAATCCTTTTAAAGATTTTTTTAATAGCTAAATATGAAAAAAAAAACAGCGAACATTATAATTTATTATTTTGCATACTTTTGTACTTTTTAATACATTGAAAATAATGCATACATAGGTATATATACATTTGTATATTATGAAATAATATTAAGAAATATTTCCTTATACTTGGTATATGTTGTATTTTTACCATTTACGGTAAATTTTATATTAAAGGACATTTTATTTTTGATTGAAGTTTTTTTTTTTGTTTCTTTTTGTTGTTTTTCTTTTCATATCAAATATGAAAAATCGTGCATTGCATTCAAAATATATTTTTAGTGATATTATATACAAGTAAATGATAGTGAGAGATGATAATATTCAACCACTACCCACTATACAAAGAAAATGATTAGATATAAATTTCATCTGATGTAATTTTTGTAAATATATGAGTTTACCTGTAACTGTCGCTTCAAAGGTACAATAATTTATATATAAAAATTGATTTGAAATTTAGACTATATCTAAATGCATCTATCTCTTTCTACTTTGAAAAAATTTTAATTTAAGTTTCATACAAATATACATACACATATATATGTAAAAAGAGAATGAATTTAAAAATAATCATAACAGTAGACAAATTTTCAAGAAAATTTTCGATTATAGTTGTTGTTTGCAAAGTTATATATATGATAAGGTGTATATAGAGTATTGTAAAATTAAAATGATAGTTAACCTAAATAATAATACATCAAAAATATCTTTAGAATATTGTACATACATAAAGTATATGTATATATAGCTATGGTGAAATTTTTATATAAAAATTATTTTATGACAATCTAAAGATAGTTTTTCATTTTCTCTTTTTCAAGATATTATTTAACTGTATATGAGTAAAAATTAAGTTTATATATGATTCAATTTTTCTTTTAAGTTGAAATAAAATTTTACAAATATATACATAATATACATATATACATATAAATATATTGTTGTTATTATTATTGTTGACAAATTTTCTTTTGCATATTTTTCTTTGGAAATCCTTAGAAAAAGAAGTTGGTTCTATAAAAGAAAAAAAAAAGAAAAGTTACTTTTATGTTTAAAATTGTTAAATATAACTTATTTTTGGTTTAAAGTATTTTTTTTTTTTGCCCATAATATATTTGAAAGATTTTTTTTTTTTTTGTTTATTCAAAAATAATTGTATAGTATTAGAGAATATGTAAATAATATATTATTTAGAATATTTTCAATGAACGTAGGTATATAATACATATAATATAATCATATTATGGTCTATATTGAGAAATGGAATGTATAACAGGTGTTTGTAGGTGTTATTTTTAAGAGAATGTTAAACTACAAATTTTTATTTAAATATTTTATTTGATTTCATATATATATATATACCAATGAAATATACCATCTACTTTTTATACATTTATATATTAAGTATATGTAATGTTAATAAAGGAATTTTCTTTTACTTTATGGTATAGATACAATTTAAATAAATAAACTTTCCTTTCAATTCACATAGAGAATAGATATTGTTGTTTTTTTTTTTTTTTTTTTTTTAAATTTAAAGTTTTATTGATGCTTTTGAATGAATATATAAAAGATGAAATAAAGGAAGAAAAAAAAAGATATTTTTATTTAGATAAATAAATAAAATTAAAATTGGACAAAATATTCAAAGAAAAATGAAAATTGAAAATCAATGATATTATTTTGCATTTTAAACTAAAAAATGACATTTTTATTTTTTATTTTTTAAAATTTGTGTATGCGATCAATTTTATTTAATATTTTAAAATTCTGAAATTATGTTAAATGGTAATAGTATTAAGCAGATTTTTTTGTGATTTTTTCTGCATAGTTATAGTAATGTGTTATGTTTTCTTTTAACATAACATTTGAGGTTTTTGATTTTTTTGTGTAAACATCGGCTATTCGAAATCTAAAATAAAAGTCAAGTTTATATTATGTAATGTATAAACCTGTGGAGTCGGTGTCCGAAATTTGACTTCAACGCCGGTTTCGACTTTTTTCTAATTACAACATCGATTCTGATTTCAATGTAACAGGTGTTGGTACAATATATTTAATAGCAACTTATAAGAGAAATTGTGTAGGTATATAATATAGGTACGGTACACTTAGCAACTTTCATTTAACAAAACGAACAGTAAACAAAAAGATATTTGGGAAAATGGGACTGGTAAAAGTTGCGAAATACCCACTTGTAAATAGCAAAACAGGCACTTAATCAAAAAACATTTAGCAAAATGGACAATTAGCCAAGAAACATTTTACAATTCTGTGGTTAATTGTCTATTTTTGCTAAATGTCTTTTTGTTAAGTGTCTGTTTTGCTAAATGTTTTTTTATTAAGTGTCCTTTTTGTGAAATATCAACTGAATAAATGTCCAGTTATCAAGTGAAAATTTGCTAATTGATCGGTTCTCATATTATATACATATTACGTACATATATATAAAATATAATAAATAATTTTGTATATTTCCTCAAGCTAAAGTCTACAACACAAATCATGACGGATAACGACTTTAATTAAAATTTAATAAATTTAGAAAATCATCTCATTGATTTTTTAAATATAACTTGTAGATAGTTAATAATTATTGTATTTAAAATTGCACAAACATAATTGTATTTGAATTTTGGGTTTTGTCTTTGATTTTTTCAAAATTCAACAGAAAATAAAGTTTTAACTAAAGTGATTGAGTATTAACGAGGAATATATAGCATACATTTTGAAGAAAGCGGTTGAAGTAAGTTATTTTCAAATTAGCTTCCTACTCCGTCTTTAAAATCTTCGTATAAAGATGAAGGCAGGACGGTTTTTTTGGCCTAAAGTAAAAAACATTTTGGGAACTTTTTTTATTTGAAAATAATTGTAAGTTACTTTGACTTATTCTGAATCAATGGATGTATAATAATAATAAAGATAATTCTAATGCCTCATGTATTGAAAATTAAAAAAAATAAGGCAAAATGTAAACTAACGGTTTTTAAAAGTGTACATTTCTAAAAGATAATACAAACTGTTTAGAATTGTGACTTGCACCAAAATTTGAAAATTTTATATAAGAAAAAATATGAAAATATATGACTTTTTTGCAATTTTGAGGGGCTGCAAGACCTTCCGGTATAATATAATCCTCCCTTATATAACTAAGAATGCGCTTTAACACACGTAAAAATATATTAAGGAAGCTTTAATATGTATGTCTTGTCAAAGAAAAATTTGTACAGGTGCCTAAGTTACAGGTGTTTAAAAATAGTAAATTTTCAGTTTCAATAGCTCTTAAACAGGGGTGGTACGAAAAAATTTTCTGAGGAAACTTATATTAATTCTAAAAGTGCTTTCTTTGTGCTAAATTTCCAAGTTCCTATCTAAAAGCGTGCCGGAGTTATGAAAAATAGAAATATCATGCAAAATTTGGTTTTCACATTACGGTAAATTTAAATAGTAAATTGAAAAAAAATGTATAATTTTTATATTATAAAGCTAAAATAATTGCTGCCGAATGGCGTTTTCAGATTGAAAAAATGTCAAGCAGAACATGAGATATGCGCATTTAAAAATAGCGGTTATTCAAAGTTAAAGGGGTTGCTACAGCAGCCGTAATAGATAGCGCTGCATCAAAAAGTTGTTCTACAACATTAATTTTTTTATGAGAAATATCCATGGTAATATCCATTTTTTTTCTCTATCTTTAACGGTGCAGAAGTTTTGTAAACAGACGGACGAACGGACAGAGTGAAACTAATAGGCACATTTTTTCAGAATTTTTTTTGAAAATATACTAAAAACATTTTGTTTAGATTAGAAATATTTTTTAACTTGGTATGGTGAAATCAATTATTCTATTTTATTAAAATTAAACAGTATTTTATGAATCCACCCTTCTTTTTCTTTTCTTCGCCTTCAAATATACCATTCAGGATGGCGTAGTGATATTATAATTACACCCAATAAAATTGAAATCAAAAGAACTTCTCTTTACAAATTTCTCGGAAAAGGAAAAACACTTCTCTATCTAGATCTAATTTTAAGTTCATTAAGTTTTTCACTTCATGCTTCAAAACATCAATAAATTTCTGTATAGTTTAATGGCAAGATCCTAAAAGTGAATGAAAATTTTTATATCATCTTCCCACACAATTATTGATATCGTTTTTTATGATGCCCTCTTTTAGGATTATACCATATTTTATAGTCGTTGAATAGATTTTTTTTTTTGACTTTTCTATTATTTTAATTTTTATTTTTATGATCGAAATACATATAACTATAGAATATGTATTTTCCCTTTTTAATTCAATTTTTTTTTGAATATTTTTAAAATTTTATAAACCCTATGTATATATATTTTGTTTTTGTTCATTTTAAGGTGATGTAAGATACTTTTATTTTTATACCCGTACGATAGGATCGGGTATAATAAAATTACTCCTCCGTTTGTAACACCTCGAAATAAGCGAGCTAGATATACCTTCAAAGGTATGGATCGGATCAGAAAAAAATTCTAAGACTTTTGAGCCATGTCCGTCCGTCCGTCCGTCCGTCAGCACGCTAACTCAAAAACTAAGAAAGCTAGAATCTTGTAATTTACACAAAATATTTTGGGAGTAATTTGTAGGTTCCCTATTTTTTTTGGTTGAGTTTGGACCAAGCCTTAGGGTAGCTCTCGAACACCTAACTTTTAGATCCCCACATTTTTTTTGCAATAGAGCTATGAAATTTTAACTACTAATAGATCTCACAAAAATATTAATTTTATTTTTAATAACTTTTTTTTGTAACCCCACCCGTTACGGAGCTACAGCTCCCCAAAAGTTCAAAAAAGCTCTATATTTAAATTGTTATAGCACAAGTTGTATAAGGTATATCTTCATTTTGAAAACGCTAAACGATTACTACTTTTATTAGCTTTAAAAGTATATATACAATTAATATATACTTGTGGCATACGGTGTCTTAATTTACCGTTATGCGAAACTAAAATTTTGCAAAATCCTTTAACCCTTCTATTTTCTAAACGGTTTAAGTTGGAAACTTGAAATTTTGACAGAAGTTAGATCTTTGAAAATAAGTATGTGTCATTTCAGAAATTTTTTTTGTATCACCCGCCGTTTAGGAGCTGTAAGGAGTCAAAAACTGAAAATTTCCTATTTTTAAACACCTGTTACTTGAACACCTGTTAAAATTTTTTTGAAGTAATACACAAAAATTAAAGCTTCAACATTATATTCTTATTTCTGTTAACAACTTTATTTAATAATATAAGGTTACTTTATAATTGACGAAAGTGTTACTTGATTTTTTCAAATTTTCTAACAAATTTCTTCAACAAATTTTTTGCATTTGTTTTATTCGATAATTTGAAATTGTTGAGGATATAATGCGCAGTACATAAAAATGTAAATAAATATACAACATAACGGTTGCTTGAAGAATTTTTATTTATATGATATTGATATACATACAATCTTATATAATATCATGTTTATTTACATATCGTATTTGTCACTAGTGAATGAATGATAAGAGTATATATGTATATTATATAGCGCCGTATTTGTATACATATATGTATTTTATTGTACTTATAAGAAATTATTCTGTCAATGGAATATTTAAATATAATATAATATAATATTTAAAAAAATTATATTTACTATTTTGTACTAAGTAAATTTAATATACATTTACCGCTTAGTATTAAATGGTACTATAGAATATTTGAAAAAGTTTTGGATTGATAATCGTTATGTGAAAGGTTAGAATCTGCTTTCGAAGAATGTACATATAAACATATAGTTTGAATATATGTACAACCTATAGTTCTAGAAATTATAAAATTCACCCAAATTATTTTAAAATACTAAAATATTAAAAAAACGAGGAAGAATACAGTTGACTTTGTCAACTCTTAGATACCCGTACGAACCGTTAGTATGTTCACAGCCTGTCACTCTGCTTACAATATTATTTTTTTAATATTTTAGTATTTTAAAATAATTTGGGTGAATTTTATAATTTCTAGAACTATGGGTTGTACATATATTCAAACTACATGTTTATATGTACATTCTTCAAAAGCAGATTCTAACCTTCCACATAACGATTATCAATCCAAAACTTTTTCAAATATTCTATAGTACCATTTAATACTAAGCGGTAAATGTATATTAAATTTACTAAGTACAAAACAGTAAATATAATTTTAAATATTATATTATATTATATTATATTTAAATATTCCATTGACAGAATAATTTCTTATAAGTACAATAAAATACATATATGTATGTAAATACGGTGCTATATAATATACATATCATTCACTCACTAGTGGCATATACGATATGTAAATAAACATGATATTATATAAGTATGTATATATATCAATATCATATAAATAAAAATTCTTCAAGCAACCGTTATGTTGTTTATTTAATTACATTTTTTTGTACTACGCATTATATCCTCAACAATTTCAAATTATCGAGTAAAACAAAATGGAAAAAATTCGTTAAAGAAATTTGTTAGAAAATTTGAAAAAATCAAGTAACACTTTCGTCAATTATAAAGTAACCCCATATTATTAAAAAAAGTTGTTAACAGAAATAAAAGTATAATGTTGGAGCTTTAATTTTTGTGTATTACTTCAAAAAAATTTTAACAGGTGTTCAAGTTACAGGTGTTTAAAAATAGGAAATTTTCAGTTTTTGACCCCTTACAGCTCCTAAACGGGGGGCGATACAAAAAAAATTTCTGAAATGACTCATACTAATTTTCAAAGATCTAACTTCTGTCAAAATTTCAAGTTTCCAACTTTAACCGTTTAGAAGATGGAAGGGTTAAAGAATTTTGCAAAATTTGAGTTTCGCATAACGGTAAATTAAGACACCGTATGCCAAAAATATATATTTATTGTATATATACTTTTAAAGCTAATAAAAGTAGTAATCGTTTGGCATTTTAAAAATGAAGATATACCTTATACAACTTGTGCTATAACAATTTAAATATAGAGCTTTTTTGAACCTTTGGGGAGCTGTAGCTCCGTAACGGGTGGGGCTACAAAAAAAAGTTATTAAAAATAAAATTAATATTTTTGTGAGATCTATCAGTAGTTAAAATTTCATAGCTCTATTGCAAAAAAAATGTGGGGATCTAAAAGTTAGGTGTTCGAGAGCTACCCTAAGGCTTGGTCCAAACTCAACCAAAAAAAATAGGGAACCTACAAATTACTCCCAAAATATTTTGTGTAAATTTCAAGATTCTAGCTTTCTTAGTTTTTGAGTTAGCGTGCTGACGGACGGACGGACGGACGGACGGGCATGGCTCAAAAGTCTTAGAATTTTTTTCTGATCCGATCCATACCTTTGAAGGTATATCTAGCTCGCTTATTTCGAGGTGTTACAAACGGAGGAGTAATTTTATTATACCCGATCCTATCGTACGGGTATAATAATATTGTGAGCAGAGTGACAGGCTGTTAACATACTAACGGTTCGTACGGGTATCTAAGAGTTGACAAAGGCAACTGTATTCTTCCTCGTTATTATACCCGTACGATAGGATCGGGTATAATAAAATTACTCCTCCGTTTGTAACACCTCGAAATAAGCGAGCTAGATATACCTTCAAAGGTATGGATCGGATCAGAAAAAAATTCTAAGACTTTTGAGCCATGTCCGTCCGTCCGTCCGTCCGTCCGTCAGCACGCTAACTCAAAAACTAAGAAAGCTAGAATCTTGAAATTTACACAAAATATTTTGGGAGTAATTTGTAGGTTCCCTATTTTTTTTGGTTGAGTTTGGACCAAGCCTTAGGGTAGCTCTCGAACACCTAACTTTTAGATCCCCACATTTTTTTTGCAATAGAGCTATGAAATTTTAACTACTGATAGATCTCACAAAAATATTAATTTTATTTTTAATAACTTTTTTTTGTAGCCCCACCTGTTACGGAGCTACAGCTCCCCAAAGGTTCAAAAAAGCTCTATATTTAAATTGTTATAGCACAAGTTGTATAAGGTATATCTTCATTTTGAAAACGCTAAACGATTACTACTTTCATTAGCTTTGAAAGTATTTATACAATAAATATATATTTTTGGCATACGGTGTCTTAATTTACCGTTATGCGAAACTCAAATTTTGCAAAATTCTTTAACCCTTCCATCTTCTAAACGGTTAAAGTTGGAAACTTGAAATTTTGACAGAAGTTAGATCTTTGAAAATTAGTATGAGTCATTTCAGAAATTTTTTTTGTATCACTCCCCATTTAGGAGCTGTAAGGGGTCAAAAACTGAAAATTTCCTATTTTTAAACACCTGTAACTTGAACACCTGTTAAAATTTTTTTCAAGTAATACACAAAAATTAAAGCTCCAACATTATACTTTTATTTCTGTTAACAACTTTTTTTAATAATATAGGGTTACTTTATAATTGACGAAAGTGTTACTTGATTTTTTCAAATTTTCTAACAAATTTTTTGCATTTGTTTTACTCGATAATTTGAAATTGTTGAGGATATAATGCGTAGTACATAAAAATGCAAATAAATAAACAACATAACGGTTGCTTGAAGAATTTTTATTTATATGATATTGATATACATACATACTTATATAATATCATGTTTATTTACATATCGTATATGTCACTAGTGAATGAATGATAAGAGTATAGATGTATATTATATAGCGCCGTATTTACATACATATATGTATTTTATTGTATTTATAAGAAATTATTCTGCCAATGGAATATTTAAATATAATATAATATAATATTTAAAATTATATTTACTGTTTTGTACTTAGTAAATTTAATATACATTTACCGCTTAGTATTAAATGGTACTATAGAATATTTGAAAAAGTTTTGGATTGATAATCGTTATGTGGAAGGTTAAAATCTGCTTTTGAAGAATGTATAAACATACAGTTTTAATATATGTACAACCCATAATTCTAGAAACTATAAAATTCACCCAAATTATTTTAAAATACTAAAATATTAAAAAAATAATATTGTAAGCAAAGTGACAGGCTGTGAACATACTAACGGTTCGTACGGGTATCTAAGAGTTGACAAAGGCAACTGTATTCTTCCTCGTTTTTAATTGTACTTAATAAATAAAAAAAAAATATAGTTTGATGTGTTTGGACGTAAATCTTAAAGAGTATTTAATTGTTTAATAAATTTACTTTGATATACATATAATAATATGTAAACTATACATGTATATAACATTAATACATAAAAGTATTTTTTTACATAATGTACTTATTTTTGGAAAAATATTTTTAATATGTAAAATAATAAAATTTTTAACTTTTCAAAGAAAATTTTACTTTTTGTACTTATTGGAAAAAACAAAGAAAAAATTTTTCTTATATGTATGTACATATGTATGTATATTCTAATAGTTGGTTTTTTTCTATTGAAATTTACACATAAATAAATTTTATCTTAATTTTCCAAAAAAAATTTAATATTCTATATATAGATAAATATATTAAAAGATAACTTGAAAAAAAAAAAAAATTATCTATAAAATACTTAAGATGTCAATTTAAAAGTGTTCAATTCATTTAATTTTTACACTATAATGATAAGTGATCTTTTTAAACCAATTTTTATAACAATATATTGATTATTATATTCTTATACATATATAAATATATAGTTATATATTTATTATAAAAGGAAAATGAATCCTTTTATGTAAATCTATATAATACTTTATAACGATTAACTTGTATAGTTACTATAATAAAATATTGTATCTATAGTTCCAAAGCAAAGTATAGTTAACTATTTTTTTTTTTATTGAAATCATGTTTGTTTTAACAGTTCTGGTCATAAAAATTCTATATATTTTTTAAAAAATTTAAGTTGTTTATCCTTTTTTGTATGCGTTAGCCAAAGTCTAGGAAAGTGTTCATATGTATTTTGTTTGTATGGGTTTGCTTAAATGGGAGAGGGAAAGTGAAAGGAAAATAAGACAAAAGGTAAATTGAATATAAACTTGAAAAGATTATTTTTAAATTAAATTGTAAAATGGTATTATAAACAGAGTGGGCCATATTTTTGATGGCAGTACATTCCATATCCTAACTGCTCTCACAACAAAAGTAGTTTTGAACCACCTAGTAATTTCCACCTATTAATAGGAAAGAGTTACCACTTTCTTGTGTTACGTTGGAATTGTTTGAGTGGAGACATTAATGATTTTTAGAAGCAAGTGTCTTTACCTATTGAAATGCATTTGTGCAAGTGTCATTACCTAGGAAATATCAATAAAAAAGAGAAAAAGCTCCAATATTTTGATGAATTTTAAGGGGGATAACAGTTACAAAAACGACAGGATCAACTATTCGATGAAATGTTCGATTTTGAACTTTGTTGAGGTAACTCAATGACGTTTGTGGTGTGCCAGCCGAAGTGCTTGAATTATTTTTTATCTTCATTTGAATGTGTAAATAATAGATATTAGATAGATGTTTAGGAGAAACGTAAACCTTGATTTCTTCTTAAAAAATCTTCTGTTTTTTTCCTTTTGTAAATATTACTGCAAAATTATGAGTAAGCCAGGCAGAAAACAAAGATAAACTGGGAAATTTTAATTTAATTAACTTAAGATGATAGGTAAATGAAGAATATATTTTTACTTTGACTTTAAATTTATCTTGTCTTGTTTAAGTTTTTTATTCTGTTGGCAGCAAATAACTAAAAAAAAAAATCGAACTATTATAAATAATTTAATTTCCAATCAGCTGAATAAGATCAGTTGATGCCTTAAGTTAAAAATCAAGTAATAAAAAGAATCCTGATGGGGCATTGTTTGGCTACTAGATAAGAGCTACAATCACCGAGGCAGTGTGGGTTCAAATTCTACACACGTCATATATACACGAATAATTTGCCTTTATGACATTTACAGTCATACCTGAAAAGGAAATGCTGTGTAATTTCCTTGTCACATTTATGTGGTAAGGGAATAAACTAACAGAACAAAAAAAAAGATTCTGGATGTATTTTTAGAATAGTCTAAAGAAATTCTAATTTAAATTAAATAACTGAAAAACAATTTAATAACTGATTAAGTTTAAAATTAAATGAATGTTTGTTATTAATTTTATGTTTAACATTGTACAATTTTATATCTATATAACTGTAGATCTTATATCTATCTATATATTTGTAGATATTTGATATAAAATGAAAGAACTTGAAAAGATTTTCAATAAAAAAAATTTTTTCATTCTTTTCTACTTCAATTTTCCAAGTAAATAATTTCATTATCAGTTTCTTATAAAGGTAATTTTTTTTTAAATTTTTTTTTTTTATTAGTTTTTAGTTTTATAAAATTATACGTAAAAATTTTAATTAAATTAAATTGAATTAAAAAACAAAAAAGAAAGGAAAATTCTTTTTTATTATAAAGGAATTTAGTAAACTTTTTAGTTCTAATCAATGAAGGAGGAATTAGAGCTACAGTTTTTTTTTTTTTTGTTGTAAAATGTAAAGGATCACATTCTAAATAATAATGTAAGGATTTGTTGTAGTTTTAAATTTAAGTTAATTATGCTTCATGATTTTTTTATTTTTCAAATTTTTATTTTAAATTTCGAAAGTTATACTATAATGAATACGTTAAACGTATCCTACCCAACATTTCTTTCTTTTTATTAATTTTTAACTTAAAATGTGAAAGTTTAAAATTGAATAAATTGGAGTTTTTAGAATATTGTTAAATCATATATTTTCTAATTTAAAGTTAACTGAAAACTTAAATTATTTCTTTTTTTTATACATACATACATAATTTTTTTATTTTTTTTTGTAAAAAAAAATCAAATTACATTTCAAGAACATAATGTTTTTTTTTTTTTTTGGAAAAATTCCGGAAAATGTCATATTGCCTTTATTCTAATAAGTTCTTAAAAAATATTTTTAATATTTTATTGTACCACAAAACTGGTAGGTATATACATACATGTACATATATAAAATGTATTTACAGTATTTTATGAAATTTTATTTACGCTAAAAATAAGTTGGAAAAACTTTTTATAACTTTGTCAATTTTTTTAAATTGAAATTTACTGTCAATTTCGAACAAGAAAACAAAAAAAAAAAAAAAAATTTTTATTTTTTCCCAAAATTTACAACTTTAATTCGATTATCCAAAAAAAAAAAAAAAAAAAAACTCTAAAAAATTATAACAATGAAAAAGAAAACTTTTTTTCTTAACGCACCTTGAACATTTATTTAACACCTTTGTAAGAAACAGGGAAATTAGCTTTTATATAAAGAACATTATTAAAATAATTCTATGTTTCTGACAAGTACTTTTATAGTTATATCATTTACTTCAGATGAGTTTCCCATACCTTAGTTATTGTAATTCATTTCATAATTTTCTTTTGTTACAACAGGGTGGAATTTGAAACCCCTAACATTTTAAATTTAATTTTAAAATCCTTTAGCAATATTATATCGATTTTGTAGTAACTTTATTTGTTTTTATTGGATCAAATAGTATTAGAATATCTGAAAATAATAATAAAGTTACAATTAAAAAAAAAAAAGAAAAAAAGAATTATAAGATAATATCTTCAGATATACAAATAATCATATATAGAAAACATATGTAAACAAATTGTTATTACCTAATTTTACTTCAAAAAATAAAGTGATAAAAGTTCTATCAATTACAATTCTATTGTTGTTGTATATAAAAGTATGATTATTGTAGTATTAACTTTGTTCTAAATCCATAGTTTCTCTTTTCGAAATTATTGTTTTATATTTTTGTTGTTTTTATATTTGTACGAGTGTTGTTCTACTCATCGTATAATTAATTAGTCATTACATTTGTGACACGCTAAAGAAGTTCGATAAGAAAAAATTTATATATTTTTGATCATGACCGAATTTGGACTCAATTAAGTTTTGTATGTCTGTACTTCCGACCGTGTGCACGTTAACTCAAAAAAATAAAGGAGCTAGGATTGTAAAATTTTTGCCATTTTTCCTTTCTCCCTCTCATTAGTTTCTCTATAGGAAGTTCGATTGGCGGGTTTGAGTAACTGTTATAAAACTTCTTTTTATGTATGAATATATTTATTATGTACCCAATTTCTATTAAAGCTAAGTATCTGAAATTTGGTAAAAATAAGTCAAGTTTCTTGCTAAAAATTTCTTTAAAATTTGGCCAGTCTAGACCATTAGGAATAAGTAGTTCCCTACATCTTCTTTTGTTATATAAACATAATTTATAACACTATACTTGGCACTTAATAAAGCTATAGACATCTAAAATGTTTTTAAAATTTATTAGGTTTTATCGCATAAACATCTACGTAGCAACCAGCTCTATAGTGCAACAAGTTCATATATCTTGTATATTTATGTAACTTAATTAAGCTAAAAATTTGAAATCTTATAAAATATGGTCAAGTTTAATGGCAATAACTTCTGTGAAATTTAATATGCTCGGGGCAATGGATGCGAGTAGTGTTATATACAACTCCAAAATTTACAGAAATATATATCGATTAATTAAGTGTCAAATATCTTAAATTTTCTAAAATATGGTTACATTTTACGGTAAAAATTACATAACTTATATACGTGCAGATATCCTAGAGTTGACACAATCTATTCTACACTTTTTCTCATTTTTTTTCACTAAGGTTTAATTTAAATACGAAAAACGTATGCAAAAGAATGTATATTCAAGACTGCAATAATATTTAAAATAACAAAGAAATGTACATACATATATAATATATAAATATTATGTATATATATTTAAATATAAGAAATAAGAATGTATTTATAAGATAATTTTTCTTGAGGTTAATAAATAAAATCTAATTGGTCTTTTAAATATCAAAAACAAAAAAGTTAAAAACAAAAAAAAAAAAAAACATACTCATTTATAAGTAAATAATTTATTGAGTAACTTTTTATTTTAATTGTAAGTAAAAGGCTTAAAGGGATCATGTTTATCCTAAAATAGTTTTAATAGAAATAAATTAAAGTTGTTACTTAATATTTATTTTAAGATTTATACTTATTTGAATTTTATTTTATAATACACATTTAAAACTCAATAAAGATTATTTGGATTTACATAAGTTAATTTTTGATAAGTTTATTTTGTTATTTTGTACAATATTTGGCTTTAAGGTGAAATTTAATCTTCTTAAGGATTGAGTTTATGATTAAGGCATACATATGTATATTGATTTATTAAAATACTATACAATATAACACAAAGGTATGTGACTAATTTTAAAATGTACATAACATTATAGTGATAAGGAATATGATTGTAATGTTAGGACATTATTTTTTTTTTTTATAAAAATTCAATTTGACTTACATAGTAATAATTAGTTTTTATATTTAACAAAAATTGAAAGATTTATAGGGATTTTTCTATATCTATACAAAAATCAAAAAAAAAAAAAAAAATGAAGATAAATTAAGAAATAATAATAATGTTACATTTTAAAATCTTTTGTACTTAAACCATTTAAATTCTATGATGTAAAATAAATAATTTTGAAATATTGAATATTGGAAAATTTCTGGAACATTGAATTATTACATCTTTTTTAAAATTTGATAAAATAACCTCACAATTCATTTGAATCTCATCTAATTTGAAAAATCTATTATTATACCCGTACGATAGGATCGGGTATAATAAAATTACTCCTCCGTTTGTAACACCTCGAAATAAGCGAGCTAGATATACCTTCAAAGGTATGGATCGGATCAGAAAAAAATTCTAAGACTTTTGAGCCATGTCCGGCCGTCCGTCCGTCCGTCCGTCTGTCAGCACGCTAACTCAAAAACTAAGAAAGCTAGAATCTTGAAATTTACACAAAATATTTTGGGAGTAATTTGTAGGTTCCCTATTTTTTTTGGTTGAGTTTGGACCAAGCCTTAGGGTAGCTCTCGAACACCTAACTTTTAGGTCCCCACATTTTTTTTGCAATAGAGCTATGAAATTTTAACTACTGATAGATCCCACAAAAATTTTAATTTTATTTTTAATAATTTTTTTTTGTAGCCCCACCCGTTACGGAGCTACAGCTTCCCAAAGGTTCAAAAAAGCTCTATATTTAAATTGTTATAGCACAAGTTGTATAAGGTATATCTTCATTTTGAAAACGCCAAACGATTACTACTTTTATTAGCTTTAAAAGTATATATACAATAAATATATATTTGTGGCATACGGTGTCTTAATTTACCGTTATGTAAAACTCAAATTTTGCAAAATCCTTCAACCCTTCTATCTTCTAAACGGTTTAAGTTGGAAACTTGAAATTTTGACAGAAGTTAGATGTTTGAAAATAAGTGTGAGTCATTTCAGAAATTTTTTTTGTATCACACCCCATTTAGGAGCTGTAAGGAGTCAAAAACTGAAAATTTCCAATTTTTAAACACCTGTAACTTGAACACCTGTTAAAATTTTTTTGAAGTAATACACAAAAACTAAAGCTTCAACATTATACTCTTATTTCTGTTAACAACTTTTTTTAATAATATAGGGTTACTTTATAATTGACGAAAGTGTTACTTGATTTTTTCAAATTTTCTAACAAATTTCTTTAACGAATTTTTTCCATTTTGTTTTACTCGATAATTTGAAATTGTTGAGGATATAATGCGTAGTACATAAAAATGTAAATAAATAAACAACATAACGGTTGCTTGAAGAATTTTTATTTATATGATATTAATATATATACATACTTATATAATATCATGTTTATTTACATATCGTATATGTCACTAGTGAGTGAATGATAAGAGTCTATATGTATATTATATAGCGCCGTATTTACATACATGTATGTATTTTATTGTACTTATAAGAAATTATTCTGTCAATGGAATATTTAAATATAATATAATATAATATTTAAAATTATATTTACTATTTTGTACTAAGTAAATTTAATATACATTTACCGCTTAGTATTAAATGGTACTATAGAATATTTGAAAAAGTTTTGAATTGATAATCGTTATGTGAAAGGTTAGAATCTGCTTTTGGAGAATGTACATATAAACATATAGTTTGAATATATGTACAACCCATAGTTCTAGAAATTATAAAATTCACCCAAATTATTTTAAAATACTAAAATATTAAAAAAATAATATTGTGAGCAGAGTGAGAGGCTGTGAACATACTAAGGGTTCGTACGGGTATCTAAGAGTTGACAAAGGCAACTGCATTCTTCCTCGTTTTTAACGTAATGTTACAACGTACTGATCATGTTTGTATTGGAAAATTTTACAAGAGTACTACTGATCATCCTTAATATAGGATATAAATAAGAAATAAAGGAAAATATAGTCGGCTTCAAATCATTCATTTCAATGAATAATCTAAAATATAGTATTTTAGAGTATTTTATAATTTTTGAGAATAAAATAATAAATAGATATTTTTAACTCAATTACATTTTTAGTTTTGAGTGCTTTTTTGATAAAACTCAAAAACTAATCAGTACACGAACAGGTTTTTACCACAAATTTGCACAAATTTTCGCAAATTTATGAAAATTTATGGGTTCTTGAAAAAGCCTCATGTGAATAATGATGCTGTTCGTTTTACAAGCGTAAAATTTCGTGTTCATGCTCCGGTTAAGCAATTATATACACAATGTACATATGATAATATAATATAAATAAAGTAAATTATATAATATTAGTTAAATATTTATACCACGGGAGGAAACTTAAATATATATTAGTTCTAAATTAGTGTATTATTTAGTTTAACCATAAAGAAACTATATATAGAGTACTCATCTAGAACAACATTTTTTGACCACTTTTTCAATTTCAGTTTATCTAAATTTACTACACTCACCAATGCATACTGTAATATGCATACGTATAGTGTAAGTAATACATATAGGTACATATACATAGGTACATAAAATGAAAATATGTAAGTGTGATATAGGTATGCTTCCAATATTTTTGATTTGAAAGCGTTTTATTTGAAAGAGAAGAATGTAGTATAAAATGTCGCACTTGAGAACACAGTGTAAAATTTAATATGTATTTACTTAAAATGTAGTAAGCAATAGTGTTAAATTTAAGTTTTTTGATTCGATTTTCATCAAATCAATTGATTTTTAGTATTTTAATAGATTCTAGAAATGAATATACTTATATTCAGAAAAAAATAAAAAAGTTAGAACAGAAAAGAATAAAGTTAAGTTTTTAATGTTTTAAGTTTTTTAAAATTAAAAGCTAAAACAATACAAAATAATAAATAGGTATAAAATAAAATTACATTAGTTGAATTAATTAACATAATATCTATAATATAATACACAAGATGTTGGCGAGACCTTGCCAACATGTAAAAAAAAAATATTTTATATCTATAATAAAACACTCACACTGAATGTAAACTAAACTGGCAATGATGATATTTCTGTATATCTAAATATAATAAAAGACAAGTTGCTGCTGCTGAGTAGCGTGCCCTCCTGTTATGTTAAATGTTAATTTAACAAATGTTATACTATGAAAAGAAAGAAACGTATATCTGATATTTACCCATATAACAGATAGAAAACAATAAATATTATAATGTTATGCTATGAAATGAAAGAAAAAACAAGGCAGTGTATAAATCAAAGTTTTTAGAGGGTCGTATTTTTAAGTAGAACATTATAAAATTGCAATAATATTTTTATTTAAATTTTGCTAAGTAACATTTTCTTAATTTTTTAAAAATTTTGCCATAATATAGTACAATTTTAGAATCAGAAGTTTAGCCCATAATATAGATATATGAATAAAAATATGGGTATACATATATTAGATTTATTATAGATTTATTATTTTTTATATAGGCAACAGTTATTTATATGAATGAATGGACGGTAAACATAAACGAACAAAAAAAAAATTCAGAATGTTCTATAGGTTATAATTTATATTTTTTAAATAGACTGTATGTATAAATTTAATATTTAAAAAAAATAAAAGAAATACTTAGCGTACGTAAATAACAGAAAACAAAAAAAAATAAATGTAATACTGCGAAGAAAAATAAAAACGAATAGAAAAAAAAGAGAACAAAAATGTTACTTTGATTGTTTTTAAATATTTTTATATTTACGTACCTACATAACAGATAGAAAAAGGAAAAAAAAAAATGTTATGCTATGAAAAGAACGAAAAGTCCATCTGATATTGAGGTACATAACAGATAGAAAAAAAGAAATATCAAAATGTTATGCTATGAAAAGAAAGAAAAAACAAGGCAGTGTATAAATCAAAGTTTTTAAAGGTTCGGATTTTTAAGTAGAACATTATAAAATTGCAATAATATTTTTATTTAAATTTTGCTAAGTAACATTTTCTTAATTTTTTAAAAATTTTGCCATAATATAGTACAATTTTAGAATCAGAAGTTTAGCCCATAATATAGATATATGAATAAAAATATGGGTATACATATATTAGATTTATTATTTTTTGTATAGGCAACAGTTATTAATATGAATGAATGGAGGGTAAACATAAACGAACAAAAAAAAATTCAAAATGTACTATAGGTTATAATTTATATTTTTTAAATAGACTGTATGTATAAATTTAATATTTAAAAAAAATAAAAGAAATACTTAGCGTACGTAAATAACAGAAAACAAAAAAAAATAAATGTAATACTGCGAAGAAAAATAAAAACGAATAGAAAAAAAAGAGAACAAAAAATGTTACTTTGACTGTTTTTAAATATTTTTAAAGAAAAAAAGAACTATTAAAATGTTATGATTTTAAATGAAAAAACATACCTCTGATATTTACGTACATAACAGATAGAAAAAGAAATATTAAATGCTATGCTATGAAAAGAAAGAAACGTACATCTGATATTTAGGTACATAACAGATAGAAAAAAAGAATTAAAATGTTATGCTATAAAAAGAATGAAAAAACAAGACAGTGCATAAATCAAAGTTTTTAAAGAGTTGCATTTTTAAGTAGAAATTATAAAAAAATAAAGCGGTGCGTAAAACCAAAGCTTTTAAAGGAGCGCAATTTAAATTATAAAATCACAATTTTCAATTAAATTTTGAATGTGTAACATTTTCTTAATTTTATGCTTCTTTTATGATTTTTATTTTCTAAAACTTCAACATTATATGCACAGCCAATTTTTATTGTTTTACATAAAAGGTGCGTAAAACTTACGGTGTGAAGATTTTGTAGAGAAAGCGATAGATAAAGAGACAGAATATTATTACGGATAGAGTAAAAATTTGTTTGAAAAATATAACAAAGAAAGTTTTGAAGCATTTGCTATGGCAACCATAGAAAAATATAACAAGTGTACTATATATTATAATTAGGCAAATGCATCAGATCAGTGTAGTTTAGTTTCAAAATTATAAAGTTTGATACTGTATTTTTTCGAAGCGAAAATTTTTGATACTATTGGCAAAAATTTATTTACCATTGGTTTTTAATCCAACCTTTGGTTTTTTAATCCAAAGCTTGACAAAGAAATTTACAAGAGATGAGATTTATTAAATAATCATTTTTATTACATTTTTGAAAGAAACTACTTCACAGCATCATTGAGGTTTTTCATTATTTAAAACACTTTAGCAATAAATTTTACATATATCAATATCTAAATATAATACATATAAGTATTTGAATAAATTTACTAAAATTAAATTGTTCATAAAACTGAGGAAACTTTCACAAAAGCTTTATTTTTCTACTTATACCCGTCGTATGACGGGCTTTTTTACTATTTATTTAATAATTTAAAGTTTTATTACCAGAGATACGAATCTTTAACTCAAAGTATTATCAAGAGACGCAAACCGTTAATTAAAAATATAAATAAATTTAGTAAATATTATTACCAGAGACTACATTTTCCACTAGAATTATTGTCAGAGACACAAACCGTTCATTAAAAGTGAGTACAGTCAAAAAAGGAAAAGTACATACATACTTAAAAAACACATTTTCAATCAAAATAAATTCAGCAAATTTTTAATTTTTAAATTTGACCGCTACGTCCATTATGAACTGGTCGCAGCGGTAAATTAAAAATAAATTATTAATCTTCTGTTGGCGTTTTCAATCTTTGTTTTGGAAAAAAAAAATAAAAATAGGTACTCTTAATAAAATTAAAGCGCCTGAAAGTGAAAAAGTGAGAGTGAGCAAAGTTTATAGTAAACCTCATATTTATTAGAAAAAAATAATAGGCCGATTTTATTCTTGATTTTGTTTTCATTAGTATAAAAGCTGGTGCTTCGTAACAGACTTTAAAATAGTTTTGTTTATTTAGGTTGAAATTTAGATTTTTAAGCTAAATTTTCGGTAGAACTGGTATAACATAAAATATTCGAAATTTTTTTATTAATATAAAATTAGGCAGACTTAAATAATTATATTTCATAACAGAAGTCAGAAACTTACTAAATATTATAGAAACGGATATTTTTCTTAAAAAAAAAAAGAAAAAAATTACATAGAAAATGTCATTTTAGACGCCTTCTCTCACAAAAGATTCATAATTTTGTACTAATTTATTATTAGACCATTAATAATATTGTTAGCCATGGAAAAAAATAAGATTTGTTAATCAGATTAGATAATATAATACCTGAAATTAATGATTGAATTTCTGATAATATACACAATATAATGATTATGGTTTAATTCACAAAGATAAAAAAATTTTGTAAATGCATAAAATATATGAATGATAATTTTTACATTTTACACCAGATTTTACAGAAGATTCTGGTTTTCACTAAATTCTTTTAGCTATGACACAAATCAAATATTTCTGTGCTTTAAAATTTTTAAAACTAGCCAGTTTTAGCTGGCCCGTTTGAAAAAAAATTAGTACAAATTTTTGTATGAATTTGTACATCTCTATGTAGTCTCTGATAATACCAATTCACACAAGATATTAAATATCATATAGATATTAATACCAGACACACAAGATGTAAAAAAAAAATATTTTATTTCTATAATAAACCACTCACACTGAATGTAAACTAAACTGGCAAAGATGATATTTCTGTATATTTATTTAATAATTTAAAATTTTATTATCAGAGACACAAATCTTGGACTAAAAGTCTTATCAGAGACACAAATGTTTACTTTTTAAAAAGTACTTTCGACACAAAATTTAAAGCAAATTTTTAATTTTTAAATTTGACCGCCACATCCATTATGAACTGGTCGCAGCGGTAAATTAAAAATAAATTATTAATCTTCTGCTGGCAGTTTTCAAATGACTCTTTGTTTTGAAAAAAATAAAAATACTCTTAATAAAATTAAAAGACCTGAAAGTGAAAAGAGCAAAGTTTATAGTAAGCCTTATATTTATAAGAAAAAAAATAATAGGCCGATTTTATTCTTGATTTTGTTTTCACTATTATAAAAGCTGGTAAAAGTTTCGCAACAGACTTTAAAGTAGTTTTGTTTATTTAGGTTGGAATTTTGATTTTTTAAGCTGAATTTTTGATATAACATAAAATATTCGAATTTTTTTTATTAATATAAAATTCGGCAGACTTAGCTAATTATATTTCATAACAGAAATCAGAAACTTACTAAATATTTTAGAAATGGATATTTTTCTTAAAAAAAAGAGAAAAAATAACATAGGAAATATCATTTTAGATGCCTTCTCTCAAAATAGATTCATAATTTTGTACTAATTTATTATTAGACCATTAAATTAAAAAGCTGTCGAAAACGACCCACACAAAAAAAAGGCCCCGAAAATTTATGAAATTACATTATCAGAGACATGAATCTTTTATTAAATATACTAAAGACCTCTTCCAAAGTACATTTAAATAAAATAAATTCAGCAAATTTTTTTCAAGCAAAAAAAAAAATAAACGCAAAAGACTTGAAAGTAGTTTTGGTAATTAAAGTAATTCGCGGCGAAAACAACTGTTTTTATCGACATAAAAATTTTTTTTTTAAACTAAAGAAAAATAGAGAGTCTGGTAAAATTTTAACAAATATTAAAATTATTTCGATTATTGGGATTATTTTAAATGTAACAAAAATAAAAATGTCGTAGCGGTTGGTGTTGGTTGGCTTTTCGCCGGTTTTTATTGTGCACTTTATACATGTGTTTCAAACAATTTTTGAGATATCGGCACGAACTTTTACCCTGAATGTGTTTTTAGCTTGGACCATTTTTTCTCAATGATTAAAAAACTGTCAAAAATTACCGCCACGAAAAAACGGCGTGAAAAAATTAATAAACTGTTCCTAACATTTTTAATTTTATGTGTTCAGATTTGTTTTATGTTTTTTTCTATTACATCAAGTAAGTAAGTGATACCAAAGTTTTTTTAATGGTGCTGATGTAAAAATGAAATTTTTAGGTAGTTTATTAAGGGAGTCAGTATGATACCGCAAATGTTTTTGAATCTATAGAAATTGTGCAATTGCACAGGGGATTTTCTAGTTAATATTACAAAACATATAACAAAAACATTAAACAAAAAAATATACTAAATAACTAAATTCAATTATCCAAGACAATTCATAGTTTCTAGAAATTTCAAATAGCTGAACCATTGAAAATTTAAAAAAAAATAATAAGTATACATTTATAAATTTAGTTTTGCACTTTTAAGCACTTTAATAAATGGGATGTTTCAAAATCGTAGAAAAATACTTAATATTTTTGTCCTACGTGAGTTCTCTATATAGGATAGTTTCTTTATGGTTTAACTCAAATTAAAATTTTGCACGTTTAGTGAAAGTTTTGGAAACAGACAGACAGATAGTTTATTTATAATATATTTCTACATCTTTTAAGATAGAAAAATGAAATTTTAAGCATGGAAGGGACAGAGTGAAACTGAAAGGCATATTTTTTTCAAAATTATTTTATGAGACCTACCCATGATTAAAATTTCTCTATCTTTAACGATGTGGAAGTTTTGTAAACAGAAGAACGGACGGGCGAACATAGTAAAAATAATGGGCACATTTTCAAACATTTCAAACATTTTTTTGGAAATGTGCTAATAAAAATAAATGCAGTAAAAATTTTGACAAGATTTTTTTAGTAAGAAGCATATATAACGGTTTTAGTATCCACACAAAATTTAATTTTTAGATTTTTTATTTAAAAAAATGCAATATCATTATAAAAACTTTATAATAAACAGGAAATCACTGTTGTAAGAAAATAAGAAAATATTTCTGTACAAGTAAATTTTTCAAAGTTTAATTGAAGATATGATTATATATCGAAAGATCACATAGTAGGAGTAATAATTCTCAAAACCCTCTAATACGAAATTTATTTAATTAGTAATTTTGATGTACTGAAAATTATCTTACGCCTATTCCTTACTTTTGATTCCTATCCTCTTGTTCTAAGTTATAGTATATAAGTTTTTAAATTTAGTCATAAGTATATTTATTTATTTATCTTATTTATTATCTTATTTATTATTTATCTATATCAAATACTTTGCTAGCTGGTATAAATGAATGCCCCAGGTAGCAAAGAACCCTGCTTATATTTCTACTAATAAAATATACTTATTCTGATATTTCTTTTATCTAGTTTTTTTTATATCTACAAATTCTTCTTTTTCATTTATTTTTTTTATTTTTTGTACAATTGTGTTATTGAAATGAACATAACTATGTATTAATATTGTTATTACTACATACTTGTAAATAATATAACTATTATTATACTTCTTATATTTTTATATATTTATATTTCTATTATTATTGTTTTTTTTTTACTATTGTTGTTTTATCAGACATTTAATTAAATAAAACATCAGTTATGTTGTTCATTTAATGAACTGTCACAATTAACTGAAAAAGTCATCACTTACAACAGTTAGTGTTTTAGTGTATTAGTATGTTAGTAAATGATGATACATAGATATTAGAAAAATTTAATACTTAAATTGGTCATTACCACTGCTAGTAACTGCTAATTAATGTTAGTAATGATGTTAGTCGTAATAAAAAACAAAAAAACCTAGCATTGCAAAAAGAAAAAAAAAAGAAACTAACATGCAAGTTAGATGACAAATGACAGACTAATCAATGCAATGGGTCTATAATTGTTTATATCGCAACGAGCCCCTTTCTTATGTATTAAGTTAATAAAAGAAAGTTTCCAGGGTTCAGGGAAAGAGCCACATTGAATTGACAAATTGAATAATTTACAAATGGGACCTACCAAATTTTGGGCACAACATTTTAATATTATTGGTGGAACTCCGTCTCGGCCGTACGTGAAGACATCTTTTAGAGCTAAATGGTGAGGCATTAAAATATCTTCAGTTATTAGAATGGTCTTAATGACAAAATTTGAAAGAGACAAAAGAACTAGGTTATTTAAATATGACTGATTTGACTCAAAAACCTCGTTCTGGTAAGTTCTGGAGAAGAATATGGCAAAAAAGTTGGAAACAGTCTGCGAGTTATCTGATGTTGTTTCTATTTTATCGCAAAGCCGATGGGTAATCATCAGTTTTACGTATTTAAAGTTAAGTTATTGGTAGTATTTTTTGTTTCATATTTTACTCCAGACTATGTGAAAGGAGAGGAGTTCTTTAATATGTTGTCTATTATTGCTATTGTCTACCAAAACTGCTTGCTCTGATGTGTTTAAGTACTTGTTATTGATGCTCAAGTTATTATTACATTCTGTTAACGCTTACTTAATCATAAGTTGACAAAGCTTAAAAAATTTTTTTCAGTTACCTTTACTCTTATTAATGCAGCATTTTGGTGCAAGTCACAATATATTGAACTTTTTTCATTTATTGTATCTTTAAAAAAATGTTTACCTTCGATTTTACATGCTGTTTCATTAGAAATAAAATTTAAAAAAAAAAAAAAAAAAAACATCAAGTTAAAATCATTGTAGATTTTTTAATTATATTTTTTATAAGAATAAACTATTTTTTTTCTTTTTAAATAAATTTTTATAAAATTTTTGGACAAATTAATTTGATTTATTGAATTTTATTTTAATTTGATGAAAATTTTATTATTGTTTTGAATGAAATTCTAATTGAAAAATGTCATAGAATTTTTTTTAAATATAAATGAAAAAAAAAAAAAAAAATAAATAAATTTGTTATTTTAACTAAAAAAAAGTTAATTATATTGGATAAGAAATAAAAAAAAAATTTGTTTACATTTTCCGAGACATTTTTATATTGCAACTATCTTGTTTTTTTTTTTTTTTTTTTTTTTGGAAATTCTACATATTGATAAAAATAATATTTTTTTTTTTTCCTTTTTAAATTTTAAATTAAAACAAATATTTTTATTATTTTTTTTCTTATTTTTTGATGTTTAAAATTATATCTTGGTTCTATATTAAAGAAGTCTGATATTCAGATAGTTTTGTAATTAAATATAATCAATACAAAAAAAGAAAATGAGCATATTTTTTTTTTAGAATAGGATAATAAGAGCTTTTTTTTTTTTTATTGTTTTAATAGTATATATTGTATCCTTATTTCTTCCTTTTTATGAATGTTCATGATTTACTGTAAATCTAAACAATTTTTTGTTTTTTTTTTTATAAAAATGCAAGGAAAGACTATACAAATTTTTTTTGTTTAATGTACCTATAATGGAAATAAAATTATATCCTTTTTTTATTTATTGTATATATAGTATAGTATAGTATAGTATAGTATAGTATAGTAAATAGTAAAAGAAAAGTATGTATATTGTATTATTATGAAAATATTTTATATAAAGAGTTTAAATCAGGAAATTAAATTATTTTACTATACATTGTGTATTGTGTGTGTTGAAAAGTAACTGAATGTATAAACGATACTCAAGAAATCTTTTATCTTCATATAAATGTATACAAAATTAATATTTAGTATAGTATTGTACAATAATATTCGGATAACTAAAAATTTTCAGTAAAATGGTTTTTTTTTTGTGAATAAAAATAATAAAGTTTTCCTTTTATTTTATATATTCTAATAATTTAAAAAATAATAAAATTAAGGAAAATTGTAAAATTTTTTTTTTTTTATTAAAGAATATATAATTATTTTTATTATTGATGAAAAAATAATTATAACATAGTTTTATAAACTATATATCGGTTCCACTTCTCTTTATATATATATAGTATATATTTCATTAAAAAACAAAAAAAAAATCGTTTTGAACCAATTTAAGTGTACCTGAATTAACTGAAGTGTCAAGAATATTCTTTTGGATCAAGTGATATACCCTAAGTGTAGAAGCAACAACACATAACAGTTCATGTAGAAATTCTAGTTTCGGTTGCTCTGGTGAAGTTTCCTTGCAGTTTGTTGAATTGATTCTCTGAAAGTTAGACATCGCAAATATATCTTCAACTATATGGTTGTCTTAAGTTTTTTTTTTTTTTTAATTTTTTAGATTGTTACATCATTCTAGTCGTTGTCGTATTCCTTGTATAGTTGTTTTATAACAGAAAATTTTCAACGCCCTAATTTCTAATCCAAAATCACACGTGACAAAACTTTAATTTAATAAAACGACGGCAACATTTTTTTAATTTTTTACGATTAAATACATTTTGTTCAACAATATATCATTAATGATTGTTTAAAATTAAATTACTTTATTAATAATTTCTGTATAAAATTAAATTAGATTTTAATGTTGTAAAATTACTTCTATTCTACAAAGCAATTGAAAAAGTGAAGGAGCCATATATTTAGTATGAAGTTTACAAAAAAGTGGACGTTCTGAAATAATTCCCTAATAAATAAGTATTTTTTTTTCGACAGGGTTATAAAGCCGAAATTAAATCGAATTTTATTTTTATTATAAAAACGAGGAAGAATACAGTTGCCTTTGTCAACTCTTAGATACCCGTACGAACCGTTAGTATGTTAACAGCCTGTCACTCTGCTCACAATATTATTTTTTTAATATTTTAGTATTTTAAAATAATTTGAGTGAATTTTATAATTTCTAGAACTATGGGTTGTAGATATATTCAAACTATATGTTTATATGTACATTCTTCGAAAGCAGATTTTAACCTTTCACATAACGATTATCAATCCAAAACTTTTTCAAATATTCTATAGTACCATTTAATACTAAGCGGTAAATGTATATTAAATTTACTTAGTACAAAATAGTAAATATAATTTTAAATATTATATTATATTATATTATATTTAAATATTCCATTGACACAATAATTTCTTATAAGTACAATAAAATACATATATGTATATAAATACGGCGCTATATAATATACATATAGACTCTTATCATTCACTCACTAGTGACATATACGATATGTAAATAAACATGATATTATATAAGTATGTATATATATTAATATCATATAATTAAAAATTCTTCAAGCAACCGTTATGTTGTATATTTATTTACATTTTTATGTACTACGCATTATATCCTCAACAATTTCAAATTATCGAATAAAACAAATGCAAAAAATTTGTTGAAGAAATTTGTTAGAAAATTTGAAAAAATCAAGTAACACTTTCGTCAATTATAAAGTAACCCTATATTATTAAAAAAAGTTGTTAACAGAAATAAGAGTACAATGTTGAAGCTTTAATTTTTGTGTATTACTTCAAAAAAATGTTAACAGGTGTTCAAGTTACAGGTGTTTAAAAATAGGAAATTTTCAGTTTTTGACTTCTTACAGCTCCTAAACGGGGGGTGATACAAAAAAAATCTAACTTTTGTCAAAGATCTAACTTTTGTCAAAATTTCAAGTTTCCAACTTAAACCGTTTAGAAGATAGAAGGGTTAAAGGATTTTGCAAAATTTTAGTTTCGGATAACGGTAAATTAAGACACCGTATGCCACAAATATATATTTATTGTTTATATACTTTTAAAGCTAATAAAAGTAGTAATCGTTTGGCGTTTTCAAAATGAAGATATACCTTATACAACTTGTGCTATAACAATTTAAATATAGAGCTTTTTTGATCCTTTGGGGAGCTGTAGCTCCGTAACGGGTGGGGCTACAAAAAAAAGTTATTAAAATTAAAATTAATATTTTTGTGAGATCTATCAGTAGTTAAAATTTCATAGCTCTATTGTAAAAAAAATGTGGGGATCTAAAAGTTAGGTGTTCGAGAGCTACCCTAAGGCTTGGTCCAAACTCAACCAAAAATAGGGAACCTACAAATTACTCCCAAAATATTTTGTGTAAATTTCAAGATTCTAGCTTTCTTAGTTTTTGAGTTAGCGTGCTGATGGACGGACGGACGGACGGACGGACATGGCTCAAAAGTCTTAGAATTTTTTTCTGATCCGATCCATACCTTTGAAGGTATATCTAGCTCGCTTATTTCGAGGTGTTACAAACGGAGGAGTAATTTTATTATACCCGATCCTATCGTACGGGTATAAAAATATTTTGCTTGCAATTCAACATGTTGCTAATGCCCAATGTTGAAAGTCTGTTAATTCAAAATCTCTCATTAAGATATTAATATGTATATAAATATTCTGAAAAAAGTAGTGTATAATCCAAATTTTGTTACATATATATTTTAATAACAATAGGTATTTATAATTTCTTACATATATATTTTAATAACAAGGTATTTATAATTATCCCTCCTAATTATTTTAAGGCTTTCTGGAAAAGATGATATATCCATTTTTGCAGATAGTTTACCGTAAAATGTTTCAGCTTTATTACAATTAGTTTTACTTAACCTGCATTGAAAAAAGTAATATATATCTATATACAAACATTCATAGTCAACTCGAAGCTACGTATGTATTTTTTAAAACTTCCGAAAAACAAAAAAGACATTTCCTGGAATAAGTGCAACAAGCAACATTTTCTATGTACAAAATGGATCATTTATTTTGATCAATTTGACAGATCATTTTTTTTATCCAATTTTTGGCTTAATTCAGCTACGATTTCTTCATTGTGTTTAAATGAAAATTACATAATACAGGCTATTTCCTAATTAAGTGCACTATTATATAACACTGCATAGATACTTATTATTAGATACATTTTTTGTATGAGAGTTCAGCTAGGGAAATTAAATTTTGAGACTCTTTCATGTTATGCCATGACGTAAATATGCGTTTTTCAAAAAAACAATTGTCAAAATATTTCTACATTTTACAAGTTTAGAAGCTATCAATTTTAAAAATGTAAAAGATGAAAATAAAGAACTGTAAAGAAAGAAAATTGAATAGATACTTGTTTAAAAGAATATTTCGATGAAAGTCTTCGAATATATTTTACAAAATGTTCATAAGTAGTCCACAAACAAGAGGTAAATACAAAATTAGGAAAACTAAAAAAAAAAAATATTGAAATTTCATTTTCGTCTCTATATCTTGGAAACTAGAAGTGTCCTAACTTAGCTCCCATATAAAAAAACATATCTACTCATTAGTATCTATGCAGTGTTATATAGCAATGCGCTTAATTAGGAAACACTCTGTATATTAAAAAAATTTACATTAAAGAATTTTTTTAACAAATGTTAAAAAAATGTTGGAAGTGATGTCAAGCTTTTGGAAGTGATAATTTATCGTTTTATATTTCTGTTTTTTGTTCTTATTTAAATGTATCTTTGTTAAAAATTTTAATTGGCTTTTTCTTTTAAGTATAGAGAAATTTTAAACTGAAATTTTAAAATTTTTTTTAAAGGATTCATTTTAAATAACTCTAAAATAAGTTTTTTTTTATGTAATTTAAGTTAAAGTGATAAAGTAAATCTGTTTCTAATAGTTTAAAATTTATCAAAAACAAAAAAAAAAAAAATAAAAAAAACAAAATTGCATTTTTTTTTTTAAAATAATATCCTATTATCATTCAGGTCATAACATAATTAAATTTTAAAAAACTATTCATTTTTGTTTTTGTGTATATAATGTTCATCCATAAACAAAATATTAATTTATGTATAAATAATTAAATAAACAATCATTTTCTTTAAAATTAATTAAATTTTACTTTAATGTATATTTAACTAAATGTTTTATTATAGAAAGGATTCACAATAGAATACAAAACAAAAAAAAAAGGAAAAAAAAAAGGAAAACAAAACTCTAAACAAGATATCTCATTATTTAGCACTTTAATACGTGCACATTACATAATATTAAATATGTATATATATATATATGTATATATATATTATTTTATGTACATTTTATTAAAAAAAAAAAGAAAAATATATATATGTATAATACACCTTTGAAGTTCTCATACCATATTATCTATCCCATTTACGCAATTTTTTTACAACTTACTTTCATCTTTGTACAGTTGAATTCACACAAAATAAATAAATAAAAAATTTATTTTGAAAATCCTGTGGCATGAAATCTAATCCGCATCTAATTTAAAACCTATAGTAATACACCCAAAAGTATATTTTTTGTTTCTATGTAATGTATAATAATATGTAATAGGTATACATTAATTTATACAGTCTTGAATAAAATATTTTGAAATACAAAGAATAATTTAATGGATGAATTTTTAATGAAAAACAAGAGATAAACACAAAATTCTTAAGAGCTACTGAGAACCGGATTAAATTTTACATTTTTTAATTTGAAAGGTAAATTTTTCATCGAGTCAATAGTATGGTTGTTAAGACATCGGTCTTTTATTCAAAAGGTCTCGAGTTCACACCCCAGCTAAGTCATATAGATTAATAAAAAATAATATATTCCAGAAACTAAAGCTTCTTACACAAATATGAACAATAAATTACTTAGTGATCGTCCTATGCTCCTTATAGGAATGGGAAGGAAAAGGAAAAATAAAATTTTTAAAATGTGTATGTGTAGAAATCTCTTTTATTATTTCGTCCAATTGACAGATGAAACTTGAGAAAATTAGTGATAATCACAGGTATGGATGGTATAGTGATTAAACACCGGCCAATTATTAGTAGTTTAAGCCGTAGTTTGAATCCCAGTAATGGTGAAAACTCTTTTTTCTTTTCGTTTTTTAACCTAATTCAGCTACGATTTCTTCATTGTGTTTAAATTAAAGGAAAACAATATGATAAATATTAAAATATAATCATATCAAATACAAACAGTTTTTATTATAGATATGTATTTTAATTATACGTTAAATATAAGTGAATAGAATTATATCGGCTGCAATTTGAGCCAATTCTATATATGAAAAGAGCTATAGCTATTGTGTTACATAGTAGTTGAATAGATTCATTATCCATTAAGTTGCATTTACATTGGTGTTGCGATGGTGTAATAAAAAAATTCTTATGATTTATCGATGATTAACGCGATTTTAACCAATATAAAAATTTAAGTTTACTATACTACAACGGTAGTATTGATGTTATTATCACGTAACGCAGCTCTAATATAAACGAACTTTTATTCACAATATCCTAATTTCCCTACCATACCTTCCCTGTTATTTCAATATGTACTTGTGTAGATTATGTGTGGTAGACAAAGTTATCAGCCTAACCCTTGAGCAATTAGCAGGCTAAAAAAAATTAATTTATTTGATATAACAAAGAGTTTTTGCTCTGCAATCTTTTGAGGACCTTTATCTTAAAAAAAAAAGAAAGAAGATACTGAGTCTTTTTGAAGTTTTGTTCAATAGTGTAACTTGTGATGAAAATATGTTACACGAGCACACATATAATCAAATAGAATTCAAGCAATTCTTTTTTTATATTTGAAAAAATAAAAAGAGTATCAACTTAACTATTCTTAAAGGAAAATGGTTTTTTTTGTTCCAAATCCTTTTTCTAAATTTTATAGAAGATAAATACAATATACAAATCTACATAAATTCAATATGAAAAAACAGAAAAACAAATAAACTCATTTTTTTTTTGTTTTGTACATTAAAAATCAATTATGATTATGCAATTGACAAGTAATAATTTATTAAAGGACTATATACTCTATGACATATTCACATCAGTATATGTTCATATGTAAAAAAAAGGGTGCATTTGGAATATTTTAAAAAAGGATACTAAATTCTGTGTTCATGCTGTGTTCATTAATGTGAAAAATTTTAGAATGTTGTTTTAAAAAAAAAAAAAAAATATTTTTTTAATTATTCTTTTGGTTTTTGTTTTTTTGTTTTTTAGGTACGTACAGAGATAGAATGCAGGTGTCATTATTGGTATGAATTTATTTATAATTAAATGATTCGTATAATGAAAATTAAGTATTTGTATGTATGTATTAATATTAGTACATATTACACAATAATTTCAAGAATATCTGATGGGATATAAATTTCCTTTTGAACTGTTTGTTTATTTTTTTTTAACTATCGAAATCGTTGATAAAATCTAAATTATAACAAAAACCTTTAATTGTTTTAAATTTTTATAAAAAATATAGTTTAAGACCAAGTGATTAAATCTTTTGTTATTTGAAATTCTTGTATTTAAAACCTTTAAAAGTTTTAGCTAAAAAAAAAACTTGTCCTTACAGTTTAGGCGATTGACTCTAAATTATGTATAGAAAAAAGTGTTTCTTACCAAAGGAGTTCTCTACTTTAATATGGTAATACTCCTATAACTCATTCCGGCACGCCGATCTGCCAAATAGAAAGATCTGTAAATAATCGTTCATTTTAAAAATTCTGTCACTACATCGTTGTTAAAAAAAATGTTTCCCTATTTGATTCTCCTCTCTGTAGAGTTGAGTTCAAACTTTGAAAAGAATATTCCTTGTTAAAGGATTTAACTGGATCAATTTGTTTGTTTTCCGCTAATTCCTTCTAGTAAGTTGATTTTTCAAAGGAATTTTTCTAATCGAATCGTATTTAATTTTGCTTAAAAATGTCGTTCCGTCACAATAATATAAACATTTTTCCTTGCAAAGAACAGCGATGAATTGATTTTATTACAATGCATTAAAATATACCAGCTCGTCCATCTGTTAAAATATTTTTTATAATCGAATCATATTTAATTTTAAAGATTCGTTTTCTGATCTAACAAAACATTTATAAAAAATATTCTTTATTAAGTTTACTTTGGCAGTCTCAACATGAATTTCGTTATTCTGCCAAATTGAGCTTTAATTTAGTAAAAAGAATATAATTAGATTAGTTACCAAAGCTGAAGAAGTTTATTGAATTAATGTGGTTACAAGTGTTTTGACTTGTCGACTCGTTGAAATTTTCTTTGTAATTCATTTTATTAATAAAAATTTCAATTAATTGATCGTATGTAGATGAATTATTTTAGGGTTTAAATGTGAGTTTGTTTGAGAGAGACACCGATTAACTTAAATAAATTTTAGAGTCCTTTTGTTTACTAATCTGAAGTTCTGTCGAGATTTTTTTTATTCATTAATTTAACTGAAAATAGAAAATTGTTCAAGCTATTACCATCATTAATATTAAATTATGGTTTCTTGACATGGGGTTTGAAGAAAATAATATTACATAGCCATATAAATTTCTCAAATTTTTCCTTTCCAAAGAAATATTTGAATAAACCTTTTTAAGTGTTTTTTCTTGGATTCAATTGAAATTATTCCATAAATTCTAATTTATCAGTCTTTCAAATTCATTTATTTTATTATGATATAAAAATTTTATCTGCAAAATTATTGTTTTTAAAACTGTTCATCTTAAAATTATTGTTTTTTGATATTTTGATAGTATAGTTTTCAATGTCCTTTATTACCTTGTCGGAAATTGTTACTTTAGGTTGAATTTTAAATATTCAAAAAATTGCTCTTAAAAAATTTTACAACTTCTAATCTTAAAAAATTAAAAAAAAAAACTTTTTTTAAGTTTTGATCAAATGTACAGACTATATGCTTTAAAGAAGGTTAAATATAAAATTCAATAACACTGGATGTGTGTTGGTATGAATGTGTCCTCACAGTCTATACATATTATTTTATATATTTTCTAATATTATTATAAAAGTTTTCATTTCGATTTCACTTTTTTGTTTTTTTTTTTTTGCTGATATAGTGAAATGTTGAAAATGATTTAAATGAATAATATAGATATTATAGCGAGTATAAAAGAAAAATTATTCATAGAAATAAAAACGTTCCGCTCTGATATCGTTTAATTTTTTCATTATACGCGATTTTTGTTTTTTTATTTTTTTTTTTTTAAATTTAAGTTAACAAAGAAAGAAAATTAAATCTTTAGATGGAGAAAAAGAAGTTATCATCATCAGTAAGCAAAAGCAATAACATCTGTAAAATCATTATTGATGTCGTCATCATCATTGTCCTTATATATGTGAAAAGGATTCTTTTTGCGTTTAGTTGTGTTTTTCATTTTGGTTTTTTTTTTCTGAACTTAAAATTTAGGAAAAATATTTGAAAAGAGTGCAGAAACAAGTTTTAAAGTTACAAAAAAAAAAAAAAAAATAACACAAAAAAATGAAATAAAATAAAAAAAAAACTTTTTTTTTTTTAAATCCTTGTGAATTGTAATAATAACAGTAGTGGGTGATATTAGGCGGATCGTTGGTTGGATTGGATTGGATTTTCTTTTCTTTTCAGAATCATAAACTCAGGTAATAAAGTATCATTTGAACAATAATAACAAAAATAGTATAGTAGTTGGAACAATAAACATTCATATAATATATATGTATATGTGTATGTATATTCAAGTGTAAAAAGGCCATGGAAAAGAAAATATCTCCCATTTATAAAAACAGAAAAAAAAATATATATTTTTTTTCTTTGGTAGAATTGAGACGCCAAACAAAAAAAATTCGAAAGAAAACAAAACAAAACTAAACAAAAAAACATTTTTATCTTAATATGTATAATATGTATTTGAGATAAAAAAAAAAAGGATAATATATAACACAAGGATATTCCGTATTATAATGTTTATGCAAAAAAATTTAGTAAAGGGTGTCTAACAAGTTTAAGATTTATAAAATCGTTTAAAATATCAAGATTTAAAAATTTATAGTTTAGATTTTGGATAGTTAAATAATTGGTTAACAAGTTTTCGTTGTTGATAGTTAAAAAAGTTGAATAAAAGTATCTTTTTATTTTAAAAATATATTATAACAGAGAATGTGCTAAGATGTGTTAAGAAAAATTTTAGCATCTCAACGAGATTTAAAAATTAGTGAAAATTATTTACTTGGCAGGAATTAATTAAAATTAGAAAATTTATTTATTTGGCAGGAATCCCATAAAAAAAATAAAAGACTTTAATACTGCTATTAAATGAGATATGAAGGAAAACTTTAGCAAAAAATTCATAAAATAAATTTAACTTATTAGTCATTCTGTACATTTAAATTAAACTGTTTTTATATTTGAATGAGAAATTGAGCACAAAGTTAAAAAAAATTATGGATTGTTAAAAGTTAAGGTAAATTTACCATTACCAAAAATATTTTATTGTACTGCAAAATATCTAAGACAGATTTTTTTTTTTTTTATGTTAAACATATATTGCACATTTCTATTAGTGTTTTAAAAATATTTAAAGCTATATTAAATGTACATATTTCAGCATTATTTTTACCTTTTCAAAGAACGAATTTTATATATTAATGCATTGATTTGTTAAATATAATAAGTTGAGTTGAGTTTAGATAATTTCAGTCAAAACCATATAAAAGTAAAGCGATTAAGCAATGAGGTAAAGTATTAATTGGTTTCTTTAAAATTTCCTACTATATTTGATCTTAGAGGGGTACGGATTTAATAAATATTTTTTTCCCTTAAATATCCTTAAATAAATGTAAAACTTTTATTTATTAGCTTAACTATTTATTAATATAATTCGATCTTTTCTTATTGGATATTTTATTTATTTAGTTTTTATTTTCCTCAGTATAAATATCTGGGTAAAATTTAGGGTCTTGTTCCTCAAAGATTCAGGCCGCAGGTTGTTTTTGTAATATCTATAGTAATCAATGATTTTTTTTTAAATAGCTGCTATGGTGTTTACTTTTATGCTTTCAAAATAAAGCAGAATTTAGTTAATTTGTTTACCATTCAGGACGAATTTTTATGATTTTTAATATTGTGATCAAATGAAAAGCGTTTTTTTTTTTTTTGCATCGAAAGCCACCTAGGAAACTGCACGAAGTTCCTCTAACGTAGTGTTGGGCCTTAACAAACTAAAGACCACCACCCTTTTAAACCAAACTTTAGGATGGGACCTTTAATACAAAATGTATAGTTTCGTTTTGGGGATAAGGATTGGGGATTTGGTTTAAGGTGGATGGGTATGAAAATTTGGAGGGGAATTTTTTAAAACAAATCACTAAAGAAATATTCGATAAGTATGTCATAAAATGAAATTATATTGAAAATATCCTTCCGCTCTGACAACACCAGAAATCAAAGAATCAAAGTTACCAAATTTTCTATAATTTGTATAGATAAATAAATATAGAAGTGTTCTTTCTTATGAAGATTTATATTAATGGGACCTAAATTGACAATTTTTTTTTTCAATATGAAAACATTTTTATTGTAAGTTGGTATTTACTAGTTTTATCTGTTTAGTTTTTGAACTGGAATTTTTTCTATATGCATATTTAATTTTAGAATTAGTACGTTAATTCTAATTTAAGTAAAATAAATCAAACTCAACGCGGAGAGGGGGAGTTTGCTAAAAAACCAAAAAAATAAAATGAGTTTTTTGTTTTGGTTTGTACAGAAAAAAAAAAATGTAAATTTTTCGATTCAATGATAATTTTTTTTTTTTTCTTTTTTTCATTTTTTTTATTTTTATATATAAAAAACAAACATACATAATGTGTATTTCACCTATCTTGAAAAATAAATCAAAGGAAAAGAAAAAAAACAGTAAAATAATAGAGTAAGGAAGAATAAAAATATTGGTAGATGAAGGTGGATTGAATTAGAAAGAATAATAAAAAAAATTACACAAAAAATGAATCTAGTTTTTTTTTTTTTTTGTTTTGAAATACTAGAAGAAAAATGTTACTATTTTTTAATTCTTTGCTACCATTAAAAAAGTGACTTGCTTCACTTGCTTCAACCTAATTCACATTGAGAATATTTTGTAATAGTGAAAGAAAAAAAAAAAAAAGAACAGTTTTTTTTAGAAAATTTCATTGAAAAACGATAACAAAAGTTTTTTTTTTTTTTGTTTTTTAAATAAAGTGGAAACTAAGTTGAAAAGTGTTGACAATTTTTCATATGCCAGTAAGAATGAGATAAAATAAAGAAAAAAATTTACTAATACTATATAATACATTTACATTATTTTAGAAAATATGTGATATTCATTGGTATCCTTTTTTTTGTTTTGTGTTTTTTTTTTATTTTGTTTTTCATCGTTAAAAAAAAATTGTGAATAGAAAATGAGAAATAATATAACCTTACATTATATTCTGGTGAACAAAAAAAAAAAAAAAAACAAAACAAAAACAAAAATACGTATGAAATCAAAATATATTATGTTACCATTTAAAATATAGTGTAAATATATATATATATATATATATATATATATATATATATATATATAGATCATAGATTGAATATATAAATAGTATATGTTAAAAAGGAGTCAGAAGAAGTCTAAAGTTAATGGAAATTGCATTTTTTGTTTTTTTTGTTTTTTTTTTTGGTTCCTTTATACATTGAGCTGTTTACAGGATTCAAGATTACGTTACAAAAATAAATTTAAAGGTACCTAAAATATCATTTAAAATATAAGAAAACTTTGATTTAAGAGTTAAGATAAATGTGAAAACTAAAGAAATTGAAAGCACAAAAAAAAATATTAAAGAAGGAATAAGTCACAAAATAAAAAAAAACAAAAAAAGAATGAAATAGGAGATTAAAAGAAGAAGAATTTTGTTTTTTTTTTCCATATATGACATTAAAATTGAAGGTATCCTTGCATATATGGTTGTTTTTTTTAGTAATCTATAAACAAAAAAACACTAATGAATTTTTTTTTTTTTGTTTTAAAATATCGATTTATTTACTTTAGAGTCTTTGAGAATTTTTTTTTTTTTTTTTTTATTGTATAAAAATACGTTATAGTTAATCTTTATCAATAAGGATTCATTTTTGTATTAAAAATTTTTCAATTTATTTTGATAATTTGATTAAAATATTTCGAGAACAAAAAAAGTAAAATAAAAATTTAATAATGTTATCGTATAAGTTTCAAAGTAACTGTATAAGGTACTTATATTGCTAATTGAATTTCAATGTTTTATTTAACTAATTTTGCTTTTATAATCATAAAAGGAAATTGAACGAGTCATCTTTGGAAAATTAATTACTTTTTTTGTTTTAAAGTTTGTAGAAACAGAAACTTAACATATTAAATATTATTTAAATTTTAAGTAGTAATCAAAAATCAAGGACAAGGAAATCAAGACAAAATCTAAGCACTATTGCTATATGATAAGCATTTGTAGAAAATATACTTTCTTGTTGTAAAATTGTAGCAAGAACTGTGTTAAACCTAAAAATAAATTGCTCGTAGATCTGTTACTTATTCATTTATATTTATTTTACAAATCACATAAGATAATGCAATATTAGATTGATTCACATAAGTTGAAAGTAATTCTATAATGCCTGGAAATGGTTTTTGTTTATTTTATATTGCATTTTGTTACTTTAAATCGTTGCGACATTAGAGTTAATTCACAGTTTTCCGTTTTTTAACTGGCTTAAAAATTTGACCAATTGACTCAAGCTTTATAGAAATATTGTCACATGTTAAAGGATTAATTTTTTTTTTTTTTTTTTAATTTCTTAACTCGTTTTTATGGGTCGCTTCTATATTTGTAAAAAAAAAAGCGAAAAATAAATGTTTGTTTGCGTTCCGTTAATCCTTTACAGCACATTGTTCTACATATCTAATAAAGATTTTTTCGTCTTTTCATTATCCTATATTTAGCTTTGATCAATTTATTTCAAACTTTGTACAAATGTTGCTTTTTAGATGAAAATTTGACTGGATTTGTTAAATTACAATCCATTAATCAGTTTTGGTACATCGATCTGTTAAAAAATTTGTTGCAAGTGAATTGTGTGCAATTTTACAGGACGTTTTTTAAAAAAAAATCAATAAATTGAAAAAACACATATACAAAAAAAGAAATATATAAGGGATAACCATTTCTTATAAGTTTCTACAAAATTTTATATGTAGCAGCTATGCACATTATACCAAAAAATGTACAATTAAATTATAGATCTCTGTATGAAGAATACACCCAATAAAGTTTTTAGTATTCTAAAACTGAGATCATCTACATATTACAATTTTTCTTTTTTTATTTAACTTTTATTTATTTATTTCATTTTCTTATTCTAAAAAAGTTTTAAAAAGAATTCGCTGTCTGCTTAATCTAGTTTAGCGTACTTAAACCTAATTAAATTTACCGGAAATTCTTATAATTTATTTATTTTATTACAATGTATTATCTAACCACCAATATTGTTTGTTAATTGGAGTATCCCTATATGGGATACTTGATTCAAATTAATGTTTGATAAATTGGCCGAATCATACAAAATTTTTTACGTGTGGCCCTTTTATAGTGGACATGCTGTTCATTTTGTATATAACTTTTACTATCAAAGTAAATTAAATACTCTGGAGCTATAACGTTCATTTGAATTGGTTTTTCTATAAATTCTTCGTTATGATAGTAGATGTATAATATAAGATCGTTTTCTGGATAACAAAATAAATACACTTATATAAGTAAATAAAATTTTTCTTTTCAAAATTATATAAGAACTTCCAAATTTCTTGGTTGACAAAGCAACGAATAACTCGTATACTTACAATATATTTGGTAGCAAAATAATAAATTGTCTTTCCATTTATAAACAACCTGTAGTGCGTTCAGGATTTAACCTCCTTCATTATAAAATTATATGCATTACCCAAAGTTCACATGGGATGCATTTGATTGATTGGCTTAAAATATATATCGTATTCATAACATGCTCTCCCTTTCGCTCATTTTAGAAGAAATTTTTTTTGCATCCTCTATAAGAACCATACAAAACACAAATTTGTTTTAGTATCAAATACAGACGTAAAATTAAACGTCAAAAATTTTAAATGTTAAATATTTTTAAGATGGTCATAATAATAAGGAAAAAAAATTGCAATTTTATATGTTTATTAATAAATTATATTTAGTTTATATTAATTAAAAATTTTTCTTACATAACATAACAATTTTCTCTCGTTTAACGATTTTTTATTTCGTAAATAAAAAATTTATTCATCAAATGTCAAAACAATATACATATACTAGTCTACTAGGTACTTTCAAATAAAACTTTTAAAATAAAAATGTCGCAGTTTTGCATCTCGTGAACGAGTGAATGTATAATGGATTCAAAATATTCGTTAATATTACCGAAGAGTACACGAAATGTAACCGAAATAATTTTTACATCTGGATACATGCATCTCATGTGAACTTAACCTTAAAGTAATACTTCAATATTGCATATTTTAAGGAGTTTTTTTTTTTTTCTTTCCCTTTAAAGAAGATTTAAAAGTAAGTTAAACATTGATCTTAGAAATTTTTTTTCTATGTATATGATGAAAATTAAATGCATACTGTATAAGCATGTAAATGAATTCTTTTAATATTTTATTAATTAGAAAATTGCTTAAAACTATTAAATGTTCATTGCAATTTTTTATTTTCTAAAAAATAAAATAATATTTCCCATATACATTATATGTATTTTTTAAATTAAAATTGTTTTTAATTCAATATAGATAATTTCTTCTTCCAAAAAGATTTATTTTAAAAAACTTAGTATAATCATAACAAATATAATAGATAATATTAAAATATAAGGTAAAAATAATTTATTTTTATTTTCTGATTCATTGAAATTTCATTTTAAAATTTATTATTATTTATATACTTACTTACTTATGATGGATATATGTAGTATATAATATACTACCTATAATATTTTAAATTGGATTAAAGACTAGATTTTGTTCAATATTACAAAAAACAAAAATATAAAATTTTTGAACATCATTCTGATCAATCGACCATACGAAAAAAATATTTATTATTATTATGTTTTATACTAAATAAGCTCGGTAATTATTTATACAATTTGTTTTTTTTTTTTTAAATATATACAACCTTTTACAGTATATATGAATATAAATAAAAATCCTAAAGATAAAATATTAATACAGAATAGTTAAAATAAAATAGAATTGAACCTAAAAAAAAAAATTTAAATCTTGTATCTTAAACCAAAAAATAAATCAAAATATTTCAATATTTTTTTTTTTGTGTACTAGATACCATCAATCATGCAGAAATAAAGCCATTTCATAGCATTTTGTCGACTTATATTATCTGATTACATATATATATATTTTTTTTTTTTATATAGTAAAATAACATAGTATATATAATGTACAATATATTTAAAGGTAAATAAAGAAAATTGAGATCAGGATAAATAAAGGATATCAAAAAAATATATTTATATATACAGATAAAAATAATAATAACAGTAAATATAAATAACAACATTGCACAATAATTTCATAAAATATTTATTGACCTGGTATATTATTTTTGTATTTTTTTTTTTTTTTTTATATCCAAATAGCAAGAGAAAATTATTTACTCATGGATATTGTATTTAAGGAAGAAAAATTGTTTTAATAAAATTTTTTGTAATTATACAACTTTTAAAATGCATAATATATAAAAAAAAAAAAACTGATACATACATGGTCTTACATTATGGCATCTAAAACACTAACTATGTTTATGATTTGGATATAAAATTAAATAATTCACTTCTACAACAGATTTTAATTTAGATTTAACAGAAATAAATTTAACTAATTTTTCTGATGCTATCCTACCGTCATATATACAAGATACTATTAGTGGAACCTAGTTTTACTTAGTTTTCCAATCAAGTTGTGCGCCCCCCATTTAGTGGGATATTTTCTCAGTTATGTCATATCATTGAGCCAGTAAATTTCTATAAAATAAATATGGATATAAACGAGAAACTAACAAGGGATTTATTACACTTTCACTGCAAAAAAAGAAAGTCTCCCTTACTCTATCTCTTAAAATTTTTTGTCTGTACTATCTATAGCTTTAGTATCATTTACATTGCAGTAAAACTTTCAAATAATTATTTTTTTCTACATCACTTTTACAAAATTTAGGTTGTAAAGTCTCGATAAAATCAACTTGTTGAGAAATTGTGAGAAAAAAGCGCACCTTTCAAGAATTCTGCAGAATTTTCGTGAAATTCTGATAATTGAAGAAAATAGGAAAAGAATGAAAAAACTGATGCAACATCAAAAATATTATTAGTTTTAGTTTAGTTTTAGTTTCATCTGAGAGGTGCGTTTTTCTTTTCTTCGAAATAAAATTTCTCGCATTTAAAAATTTCTTTTGTTTTGCGTTGAAGTTGGTTTTAAAGTTTTTAATAATACTGGCACCAATGGTAAGTTTGGTGTAAGTTGGTTATTAATAAAAAATACATTAATCACTCTCGACAAAGTCTTAAAATTTCACGAATAAACTTTTTAACTGCTGTTGAAATTTTTTTTTCATACGTCATGTGCATATCGTGCTGGTTGGTTCATATAACTTGGACCGGAATCTAGAATTTCCATTATTTATAGTATCATTACAACTTAATGATTCTATTGCTATTGCCGACTTCATTTTAGAAAAAATTTTCCATATTCAGATTTTTAAAATTTATAAAATCAACTATACGAAGAAATCGTTCTATGGTCGACTCTAAGCTATTTCATTTGAATCACTACTAGAATTTTCATCATCGCTTGTAACATTATTATCCGTTTTAGTTGTAAATAAAGTTGGCTGAAATAATCGTTAAGTGGATATATGTATACCGTAAGAAAATTATAATTCCACAGTTTTAAAATTAATTTGATTTAATAAGACGAAAGTCGAGAATTTAAAATTGTTGAGAATTCTAGAGATATTGAGAAGTGAGAATTTTCTATCACAACCTTTCGTTTTTTGCACTAGTAGAAAAAGCACTTTTAAAAAATAGGTAGTATTAAACAGCGTTTAAATGAACTTTTATTAACGTTAAAACTTTCATAATACTATTTAAAAATTTGTCTTGCTTTAAACCAATTTACCTTACAATTTTTTATATTAATTAAAAAACAAATTAAAAGACGATTATAATAATTTTATAAGTCAATATTTACTTTTACGCCATATGTATCTAAAAATAATATAATATCTATTTGTTCTAATTGAATAATTATTATAACAATATAACATAACTATCTAAAATAAAAAAGTTTACAAAAATTAATATTCTTTAATAATTTTATAAGAAAATAACAAAAAAAGACTTAAAAGTTATTTAATTTAATAATGCAGGAGTAATAAAACTTTTTTTTATCATCTTCCGAAAATCCTTTAAAAATAAATTAAAATGAGGAAGAGTATGTAAATTTGACTGTGCCTACTCTAAAATATACCCGCTCGAATATAGTTTATTCTTTTACCATCAAAATTTAATTAACCTTTACAAAATTTCGAAATGTTTGACTTAATTAAGTACCGAAATATATTAATATAAATATTGAAGATGTATGACAGCTATTCGAACCTGTTTTCTCCAACCGACCGAGTTGAACTTTTTAAATGTCTAGGTTTATTGAGTACCGAGATATGAGGATATAAATTTCGCACTTATCCACATATCCGGGTTAGAATAAGTAAAAATTTGCATAAGTCGTTGGCATAAAACTTAACTTCTTTCTACAAAATTTCGGATATCTCGGATAGCTTCTATTGACACTGAGTTATTTTCATATAATAAAAGGATAATGTATGGTTGTTGATACTGTTATCTGCCGGCTAAACTTACTCAACTTCAATAGTGAAACTATCAATTTCATAAAGTTGATACTGCAAAAATTTAAGGCCACATGGCTAAATCGACTCAGAATTCGATCCTAAGGAAGAGTATATATATATACCTACCTCGTATATACTTTAAGGTGTCACAAGCGTAATGGCAAATTATTATACACCTATGTTATAAAATATTATAAAAAATATAAAATTGTTATACCCTTATGTTAAACTCTACGGTAATTTTATTTATTTATTTCATAATTATTTAGAAAAAAAATTGTATTTAATACTCAAATTTTTACCAAAACAGTACTGGAACAAAACCACTACAATTTTGTATTAAATTTATATTTAAGAGTATATTATATAACCATATATTTTTTTTTTGTACTTTATAATTAATTCTATATTAGAAATATCTAGAAATATTTTCTTCTTTTCTAAAGTTTTCAAATATTTTCTTCTTTTAATATTCCAAATATTGATGACAAGTTGTGTTCAACTTTTATTATTCGACTACGTTTTTTTATTATTGTGAACTGCTGACGAAAACATTCATTGTCTTGCATAAGATATTTTTTCTCCTAAAGTTGTAGATTAATCGTTTCCAAATACTAGAAAGGGAATGTCATTTTTATTTTATTTATTATTTTTTTTATGGTTCAAGGTTCAATTTGGAATATGTTTAGGTTTTTGTTTCGATAGAGGAAATAGTAAATTACTCTTATTCTAGCCTTGCTGACTAATTGTGAATTTCGTCCAGTGACTTTATGTTCAATCATGGCATTTTATTGATCCAATAACCTTCTGTTGAAATATATGATTGAATTCTAGTACTATTACTGCAACATCACTGTCCCATTAAGGTTCTTGGGATGTGCTTTCACAGAGAGCACGTTGAGCCGTTTATGAATTTTACATACAACCTTTACTTGATTCATATATCTTTCATTGACTTAATCATTTTTAGTATCATATATCACATGCTGATGATAGTTTGCAGTCTTAAATTAGTTATATTTAGTTTTATAGATTTTTTTAGTATTTTTTTCGTTTGGTTCACCTCTACGTTCAATAGTGATTCCGATGTTTGAAATCATATTTGGTTTTCGTTAATTCTGACTTACTGAAATCGAAATATGTTGTTTTTATTTTAGCTGTTTAATTAAGCTGTTTTAAAATATTTTTCCACAACTGTTCAGAAATAGTTTTATTATCTAAAGATATTATATTTTATATTTATTTATAAAAAAAAAAAACTATTTAGTAAATTATTTCAGGATATTAAGGTAGTAACAGAATGTTGAGTGATAAATTTGTTTTTGTTTTATTAGAAGGGTAATAGGAAGGAAACAATTTAAGTATCTGGTAATAAATCGTAATCATATTTAATAATTAATTTTGTATATGAGATGATAGATTGGTTTTAGATAAAAATAAATAGAACATTACATTATTTTTAATGACATTATTAGAAAAAGTAGGAAATAATTATAATTTAATGTAATAACATTTTTAATAGTTTTTTTTATTATATTCTTGTTTTTTTTTTGAGGATTTTTTTTTTATTGCAATCAGATGAGATTTGAGAAGATTGAGAGATTTGAAAGCTTGAGGTTTTATCATACAATAAATTTTTTAAGAAAAATACTTTCACCTCTCAACAGATTTACTAAACATGTGAATAAATATTAAACCACAGTTATTCGGTTTTCGGTAGAAAAGGCGAAATCTGTATTTGTCAAAATGAAAAATATATTTTGCCAGTCATAGTTTAAGCCTACAACTCAGAATAAGAATGATCCGATGCTACGTCTTATCAGTTTTATTTTATGGTGTTGAATCTTGGACACTGTCAAAAGCATCTCAAAATAAATTGGACGTCTTTGAAATGTGATTTCTTGAATTGATAAAATAACAAATATTGAAGTTTTCAGGAGAATAGGAAAATCTATGGAGATTGCAAAGTCACAGTGACAGAGAGAAAATTAAATTACTTTGTATATGTAATGAGGCACCCAGAAAAATATGACTTACTTCATCTTATTTTACAAGGCAAAATTCAAGAAAGAAGAGGTCACGGGAGAAAGAGAATTTCATGGCTTAAAAATTTTAGAACATGTTTTAAAATTTCTACAAAATCCCTATTAAGGGCTGCTGTTAATAAGATTCAAATAGCTAAAATGATAGCCAACGTTCGTTAGCGGATACGACACCTAAAGAAGAAGTACTTCTAACAAAGAAGATGTGCTTCAATAATTGCACATCATCTTTGTAGTGCAATTATTGAAGCACATCTTCTTTGTTAGAAGTAAAGTAAAAGTTACTTGAAGATAAAAAAAATTATACGTTCACAAGAAGTAACTTAAATTCAGTAAATCAAAACCTTAAGAAAATCAGATTGAGGTAGTTATGATAAAAAATTAAATTTTAAAAATAGAAAACCTAAACTAAGGCTGATATATGCAATTTAAATTTAAGATAGAAGATTTCGATTCCTACACTAATTGTCAGACTTTTTGCGTTCAATATGTTATGGGACGTAAAACAAAAATAAATGTGTCTCAAAATGAAATGTTAATTTTTAGTGATTAAATGCTACTGATTGATTTGATACTACATAAAATAAAATACCCGAGAAATTTTATTGAAGTTAATAAAATTTTATTGATATAATATTAATACGTTTTTTTTTGTATTTTTTACATATTTAATTACCAAAATAATAAATCTTATAGTCACCTCTTATACAAAATAAAAATTAATTGACCATTTGATTTATCCAGAAAATTGGTTATGTTCTATATTTTATAATCTGCTAAATAAAAATTGTATCTAATTTTTTTTTTTTTTATTATTTAATAAAGCATTAAGTTCCTTGATTGTATTCCCAAATACTATCCTCATGAAAATCCTTAAAGTAATTGAATATAATATTATTAAATGGTCGGATTATACCCATTGGGCTTAATCTATTGAGAAACATATTAGATATAAAATAAAAAAGAAAAAAAAAAGTATGGAGAAATTTTCAAAAATATTTCTAAGTTCTTAAATTCTTTTAACTTTCTTTCGGATGTTGAAAATTCTACTTTTAGACTTTTAAATTGAATAAACAGAATTAAAAAAAATTTCCTTTCAAATTTTCTTCTTATTTCAAGTTTTGTGATTTTTTTTTTTTTTTTTTTTTTTATTGCTTCTTAGGAAACATACATTTACACAAAAAGTGAATTGCAAAATAATACCAACAATTTTGTTTTTTTGGCCAAAATTTTGATAAACAATTATTTGAGATCTCAAAGAGGTCCTTGTAAATGAAATATTGTACTTCCTTTGTAAACATTTAACTTTTATTTGTTCAAAAATAATATGATAAACACTAAAAAGCGCTAATGTAATCGCACCTTATATAATACAGTGACTTAAGGATTTAGGATTAGAGGGTGCTAAGTTTTTAAGTTTGAAGGATATGATTCCAAAAATTGAAAGAGTACTTAATTTTATTTTCTGAGTGTTTTCCTAACATATGGTCCAATTAAAGTAAAATAAAAGTAATCCAGGGTTATGTTTATAATATGAATATAATAGTAGATTAACCCTTTTGCCTTGTATTTTATTCATGCTTCCATCGGACAATTAGGTGTTTCATAAGTTTTTACTAGTGTTTACCCCATGCAAACAATTATATATATAAATAGAAGACTTTTCATAAATTCTATTGGCTCTTTACGACAAAAAAAAAATTAAACCATGAGAAATTACCAATATAATATTAAACACTGGAATAACGCAGGGTATATATTAAAATCCATGTTACTATTCTTTTGTACAACAGGGTGTATAAATTTACAGACCATCCAATTGTAATGTAATACATTTTTATATCAATGACCTCGTTAAGTATTTAATTAGTCCTTTTCCTTCCGTATATCGTATTTTTTTTTTTTTTTATGTTTTGTTCTTCTTTTATTGTTTTTAGTGATTAACTTTCCAATTGTTATATTGTGTGAGTAGAGGAGGTATAAATAGGTGTGATGGAAAAATATCTGAATTGTGAAGATGTGTGAAAATTTCAAATATAATAAAATTGGGAGTACTTAAGTTTTTTTTTGTTAGAATTTTATTTTATTATTGTCTTTTGTTGCTGTTGATTATTTTGCTGAAGAAGTCTTTTGGGATGAGAAATATCCTGTAAAGTGCTGAGAAATTGATTTTTTATATTTTTTTATTTGTTTTGTTTTTTGTTTATTGTTTTATGTATAGGATAGCCAGAGATAATGTATTAAAGTAGTAATAATGAAGAACGATAACAAATTTTTTTTATTTATTTATTTATCCTTTTATCTTTTGTGAGTTTTTAGTGAAGATTGGAAAAGAATAAGAAAATCATTATTCATTATTGTTTGGGTATATATTATATTGTAATAACAGGGATGTATATTTCAATTTTATAGTTTTTTATTAGCATCGAACAAATTGTAAAAAGCTTTAAGATTGCTATTTTTAAATTGAGTATACAAGATTGATAAAAAAAAACTAAAAACAAAGGTTTTCTTTGAGTTAGTCGTTATATAATTACAGTCGGTACTTTTTTAAAATATCTTTGATTTAACTATTTGAAGTTTTTTTTTTATTACACATAATATCATGGAGCCTACACATCCTTACGACAGCTCTGTTATTATATTATAAAGGAATATTGTATAGGTTGTAATACAAGAAAGTAGTCATCTATAAGGATAATACATTTTGTGTTGAAAAATATTAACTTTAAATGACCTTCATCCTTTCGAGATATTTTTAATAAACCCATATAGACGTATATATAAATAACAGCAGTAGAACTAAGAAGATATAAGGAGCAGTAGAAAATGAAGATAAAAAAAATGAAGGATAGATGGAACTATCTTTATTTTAAATTTTTATTTTATTTTTTTTTTTCGTTTTGTATTGCGGAAATGTTTTTTTTTTTTATCTTAAGATTAGTTATAGTATACAATATATTGTATTGGTTTTATCTTCTCTGCCTCTTTCAGATCCAATAAAATTTTAATGGCAATCATTCTCTTCTAGTATTTTTGTTTTTTTTTATATTTTCTTCAAATTATTTTATTAAGTTAAAGTTTTTTTGAAAAAAAAAAAAAAAAAACATTAAAACAATATATATATAATGATAATGATGTACAACTCATAAGATATATGTGATCTAGTAAAATCTTCAAGTTTTCCGGGTTATCTTTTTTTTTTTTTAGATGGTCATTGTCCAAGAATTCTTTCAAACAAAATTTATAGACATCTTCACTTTTCACTTCAGTACTGTATTAATGGAGGTACTTTAAAAACTGTAATTTTAAGGCACTTTCTATTACTTTAATCGAATTTTTCTATTAAGCAATAATAATATATATCTATATATATATATATATATATATATATATATATATGCAAAAATGTATCTATGTATAGTACCTATATAAATTATATTTGAAAAAAAAAAAAAATAAATATCTTCTTCACTTGATAAATACATCGTTATACAGGACATATTTTATATTAAAGACAATATGAAAAGACTACTTCAGTTTTATTTTATCGTAAGTAAAAAAAAGGAGAAAAAAAAACCATAAGAAAGTGATTGAAAAAGATGAAAAATTAAAAAAAAAAGAAAGAAAAAAAAAATCCACTTTTTGATATAGGTTTTTATCGAATTCGGAACGCGTTGAATTGAACATGACTTTTGCCTTCATTCAATGGATTATAAATGTGTGTAGTCCTTTTTTTTATGTTTTTGTGTTCTTTTTAGTTATCTTTTTTCTTTTTCCTTTTTTTTTGTGTTTTTAGATAGTACTTCTTAAGTTACTGGGCTGTTTCTAATAGTTAATGTTACTGCTAGAAGAATTTATTTCTAATTTTTTTTTGTTTTTTTATCATTACATAGTTAAAACGTGAGTAGAATTTCATAGAATTTTACTATTGTATAGATAAATGTTAGATTTGTGGTGAAATAATAATGATTTTTTTTTTTTTTTGGGCGGTGTAGAAAAAAGCAGTAGAATGAAGAAATTTTTAGAATTCAGAATATAATTTTGCGACTTTTGATATTTTTAATAATCAAAAATGAGAAATCATTATACAGATTAAGATTGGAATGTGAATTGTATGGATTATAGATAAAAAAAAAAGTAGGGAAAGAGTATATTTTATAATGAACAAATAGTTAAGTCAGTTTTGGATAATGAATGAACTTGGGGTAACTAATAATCATCATACATTAAATGTTAAATGTATAAAGAGAAGTAAAATGATAAAGAAATAAAGAATGAATGAAACTGAAAGTATATATTTATAAAATTTCATTGTACAGGGTGTTTTCAACTCAAGTACAAGCAATAAACTTAGTGATTGGCGGCATTAAAACAAATAAATAATTTTATTATAGGGAGAGGAGGGAGGCTATTCGATAGCTATTTCCGAGATATGGGACTTTTAAAATTTTTTAATAGTTTTTCATAAACAAATCTATAAGTTTTGAACAGAGAGATAAAAACAAATGTATTTTGTAGAGTAAATCGTCAGCTTTATTTTTTGTGTACTAAAGATCCTTCATATGCTCAACAGTTGCAAAGTTATCAAGGTTTAAATGATTTAAACACAAAAACTTTAGTTTCAATCTCAATTTTTTTTTGAATCTTTGTAACTTTGTAACTGGGTATATGAGGATTAAAGCTAAAAATTTACTCTACAAAATACATTTTTTTAATATCTCAGTAGAAAACCGTTCAAAAATTATAGATTTGATTATGAACAACTGTTAAAAAATTTTAAAACCACATATCTTTCAAACGGGGTTGAATAGACTCCCCACCTCCAATACCATTTTTTGGTTTTGGTTTGTTATTCCAATCACTAAGTACAGTGTAGACTACTCGAGTCTGAAACACCCTGTATATTAGAATTTCTTTATAACAAAAAAACAAAAAAAAAAACAAAAACTTAAAAAAAGGAAACTATTGGTGTAATTTAATTATTGAAAATATAAAAATTAGTATAGGAATCGATAAGTCCTTTATACAATATAGTGTTATAGTTAATTATGTATATATAGTTTTTGTGAATATATATATGTATATTTTCTTTGTTTATAAGTATAATAAAGTTTAAAATAGCGTAATTTTAACAAATAACCGGAAAGAATATTTTATTATTGGATAATTTCAAAAACAAAAAAGAAATGGATAAAAGAAAAAAGTTTTCTTATGTTTTTTTGTTCAAATTTATTAAAAAAATAATTATTTTCTAAAGAAAATGTATTATTTGTTTAAACATTTAATTAAGACCGATTTTTAGCACATTTTAAAAAAAAAATTTGATAAATTTGCTTCTTAATTTCACACTGCTCGTCCGTTTGTTGGCTATTTATAACACTTCTACACCGTTTGAGATGATGGAACTTTGGATAGAAATTTTAACCTTTGAAAGGTTTCTTAAGAAAAATTAATGTTATAGAATAACTTTTTTATGTTGGTCTACCCATTACAGAGCTTAAGCCTCTCATTGTTTGAAAAAGCCGTATTTTTAAATGTGTATATGTCAGGTTCTGGTTAACATTTTTTCAATCTAAAAACACCAAATTGAGATGCAATTACCTTTGTATTTTTTACAAATTACAATTTACAGAAAATAGATCATTCAGAATTAGCATTTAATTTTTTTATGTCACCTCTTGAGTCAGATCAAAAATGGATAATTTTGTAGACACCTGTATAAATTTTTTCAAACTAAAAAGCAAAATTTTAACATTGTATTTTTTACGAAGAAAAGTTAAATTGAACTTTTAATAACTAAATGTATGATACTGTATTAACAGATAAATTAAACTATTTTAAATGGTAACTAATAATTAACAAAAGGTCGACGATATATTGACCTGTTCAAATTAAACAACTTTACCCTTAATAATTTTTAATCTATACCCTATACAGCTTATTTAATTAAGTCAGTTTATTTATTTTAGGCACTCTTGGAGAGGACTGTTTACTTCTCATATGCCTCAGAAAAAGTAAGGAATAAAATATAAAAAACAAATTTTGAAATAAGATTTAACAAAAAAAATTTTTCTATATACAGACAGTACAGTATTAATGAACAGAGGGACTCAAAACAAATTTATCCTATTTCTTGAAGCCAAATTTGATTGTCATATCAATAGGTTATATATCGACAAATCTTTTAGATATTTTAAAAATAAATTAAGTACATAAATTATTTTTATAATTTATCTTTTAATATAGTTCAAGATTTAATAAAAAAAACAATCTATGTATGTTTCAATTTCAACCATAATCTTTACAAATCAAAAGTACTAAAAAATTTGACATATAAAACGGTCTTATAAAAAAAAACAATTACATAATATAGAATAAAAAATTAAGATCGTAAAAGACCCTTATTTTGTTATACACTGAAAAAAAAAAGAATAAAGAATAAAATACTTAAGAAACTAAATCATATACGTACATATATTATGTATATAATTTAATAAAAACAAAATATATGCATATGTAGATGTGCATACATGTATTATAATAATATATTTAACAATATAACTAAAATTTCTCTTAATGTTTATTTTCAATTTTTCTAGATAAATTTATTCATTCATAAATGATGATTTTAATATTCATTCTATTATCTTTTATTTTATTTTTATTTTTTTTTTCTTTTGAATATTTATTAAAAAGCGGTATTCCTGATCTATATTATATTCTATTAAAATATTATTTATTCACCCTCATTCCAGTAAATGTTCTATGGTTTTTTTTTTTTTATCTCGTTTTATATATAAACGCCCATAATTTCAAAAATTTTTATTTTATTATTTTCTTGTTTTGTGTTTTTGTGTTCGATTTTATTTTCTTCAGAATAAAACATTTTTCTAACCTGTGCCATTAAATTAAATTTTGAATAGATTTACCCAATATAATCTGATACAATATATCCCATTTAACAGAATGGTTACAAACCAAATAAAAAAAAAGAAAAGAAAAAATTGATTTCCAGTATACTACTCTATTAAAATTATTTTTTTTTTCATTTGTATAGTTACAATACCGGACAAAATATTATTGTTTAATAAAAATTATCATCATCATCGATTCATTATTTATCATTATTTATGAAAAACGTTTTCCGGGCCTTGGTAGGTAGCGTAGCGTATAAAACAAAGCGTTGTAAACACCGAGGGAGTGTGGGTTCAAATCTCACACACGTCTTAAGAATTATTCCCCCTTACGACATTTTCAGCCACGCCTGAAAAGGAAAGGCTGTGTATTTCCCGCCGGTTCACATTTATGTGGCAGAGAAATGCACTAAAAAAAAACCTTTTCTTGAACTGTTGTAAATTATTTATTTTGGTGAAAAATCTGCTAGACTGTAATTTATGCATTTACCTAGATCAAATTAGGACAAAAGTTTTACAAATGAAAAAAAATTTTAATATTTAAATTACTTATGAAAATTTCAATTATGAGAACACTTAAATGTAAATGTTTTATTCTCCACGCTCAAGCCAAATTTATGTAGTTTTTAAAAATTTCTCAAATTTTTGCAAACATATTCCCATTTCTTATGATCCATTCCCAAGTGTTATGATCCATTTAGTATTATATCCTTATGTTTTATTGTTCAGTAACCCAGGTATGATAGCTATATATACTTTCCATTTAAAATTATATATATTGAAGCAACCTTTTTGATGCAGTTAGCTTTTAAATATCACTGAGCTCTGAATTGGATTTCACATAGAACAACGCTTTCTGTCATCGTACCACAAAGTTTAGTTACCTAAATTATTTCTATATAGATTTCTAAAATACTTGACCTTAATTAGATAAAAGTAGAAAAGTGCTGCATTCTGCTTTTTGTTCCCTATACATTGAATTCGAATTGTTATTAGGTATATGATCCAAACAAAATTACGATACTCTGATCATTTTTTTTAATACATTTTAATATTTTGTCCAATACTGTAGGTATGTATGTTTGTTTTGCGGGTGATTCTTTTATAAAAGGAAAATTTATTCAACAAATATATAATAATGATGTCTAATCCACTTAAAGGATAACAAGGACTTATTTTCACCACAATTTTTTTTTTTTTTATTATTATTTTTAGGTTTATTAACAGTTTACAGATTGATTTTTATTATTATAATACAGTACAATCGAATCTCTCTTTAAAACACTTCACTAATAAACATAAAAATAAAAAGAAAGAAAAACAAAACAAAACAAAACAAGACAGGGGGTCAAAAACAAAATATAAAAAAAAAAGAAACAAAAAAATAAGGAATAAAGAGAAGAAGATTGGGTGAGTCTTTATTTGATACCTACATAATATATTAAGAGTTTTTATCCTAAAGTAAAAAAAAAAAAAATACCATAATAATAAAAATCCAATCTGTCATAAAAAAATTATTTCGTTTGTTTTTGTTTTATTTCTGATTTTAGATGAAAAATATGTTTTAAAAAATCGTCCTTAGGGAATTTTTTCAAGTTATTACATAAAGGACAAAAATTTAAAATATTCTTTTTTTTTTTCTTCTTCTTTTATTATATTTGTATACATATATAACTTTTAAAAGGGGATGAGATATGTACAAATAATATATTAAAAGGTATTAGGGGACGGTATATTATTTCGTGAATTATTTTGTTGTGTTAAAGGCAAAAAGTAAAAAAATAAAGTATGTCGAAAAAAAAATATTAAAGAATATTGATAAGTGCCCCAAAGGGATTTTATACGCACACTAAAAATAAAAAAAAAAAACAAAAACTAAAAGAAAAACCAATGTAATATAGGAACAATTTTATTTTTGGTGTTTATTTTTTCTTTCTGCTTTATGACATTTCATTTACAAATCTACAGATGAAGTTCGATGAGATAGATGTTTGTAATAACAATTAAAATTTTTTATAGTTTGGTATTTTTCTTAAAGTATGAATAATTATGAAATAAAACTATTGTTGGGCAAACATCTTAAAATATTGCAAAAATTGGCAGAATGGATATTATATAAATTGAATGTTGGTTGCTTGTTATTGTACAGAAAACTAATAAAGATGTAAAATGATGAGTTTATTGCTTCGGAAAATTATATACTTCTGCATTATTTTTTTTTAAAATAATATTATCTCACTGACGAATGATGAATTCATTACTTTCGAAGATTTCACATTTACGAAAAAAAAAATATTCACTCTGCTTCAATACAATATATTTGAATATGTCATCAAAATGACAACTGTTATAAAAAGAGTCACACCGTAAAAATTAAAATTAAATCAACTCATTTCGAGAAAAAAAAAAGACTATCGCTCTGATGACCGATTTAAAAAGTGAGAGAGTTCAAATTTGCTTATAAAACATGTGCGCAGTGCGCAGTATTGCGTAATTAATTTGTCGTGATTAATTCTTCCGCGAGATTAGGCAAAGTTTAAAATTAACTCGGTAATTCGTATTCGGTATTTTGTTTAAATTCTCGATATTCGATTTGCGTTTAAATATTTTTGTTATATTTTCTAAATCTTGATGAATTTTAAAAATTATTAAATTTGTTGGAAACATTGAAGTTAAAATATAAACCAAAAACAAAAATTAAGGGTTTAATAATCAGGGCCTTTCTTTTATATTAATTTGATTTATCCAATTTCTACTGTAAATGCTTCCTTGCATGTAGGGTATTGTATAAAGTTATTTCTTTATTTTTTTCATGGCATAATAATCAAGTTTAAGGCAGTTATATATTTAAAAGAACATTGATAATACAATTTAATATAACAGTTGTTTATGTAAGTAATAAAAAAATAAAAATAATAATAAAAAAAAAAAAAAAAGAAAATATTGTTTTTCATGAATTTATGTAAGTTTTGTTGCTTGATGTAAAGACATAAAAATCAAAAGAAAAATAATATTAAGAAAAGTTATATTCAGTATTTTTGGTATAAACAAAACGTTAAATGTTTTTCTTATTTTTCGAGTTCAAAAAAAAGTTTTGTAGTTACTGCTTTTTGCCATGCAAAAAAAAAAAATTACAATATAATTTTTAACAGAAAAATAACAGTTTTTTTAAATTATTTAAGTATCAGTTTTTCTATTTAAAAATTTATGTGAACCATTTTTGAATTATTAAGGAAAAGTTGTTTTGTTTTTATAAAGAATTTTTAATGATTTCATTAAATTTATGACATATTAAGATAAAGGTTTTTTTCTTTTCTAAAATTAATGTAAGAAATATTTCTATATTTTTTATTGCAGAACAGTTTTCTATCAATGTTTATTTTTTTAATCTTTAAGGAGATGACCCAATGCTGGCATCACTTCTAGCGCCTCTTCTATCGTCGCGTTCTAAATAAAAGAAAGACCAAATGCTTTCTGACCAACAAGCAATATAAAATTAAAAAAAAAAAAAACCAAATTGTCAATGCGAGTAAAAGTAGAAAGTTGCTCTTCTCTAGCATCACTTCGTGCGGCGCTTCTAGCGTTGTTTTTCTATTTGGTCAAGTTCCATTTAAATCAATGTATTCTACTTAAACGTCAAAGCAACACTAGAAAAGACGCGAGCATTGAGTCATCACCTTTAGAAGAAGTATAATGTGTATGTGTCAAATCGAATTATTTTGCCCTCTCTCCCTCCTCGATTCTTAAATGAATTGTTCTGATTTGTTTTTAGTACATTTCCAAAAAAATTTTAAAAAAATGTGCTTATTAGTTTCACTCTGTCCGTCCGTCCGTCCGTCTGTTTACAAAACTTCTACACCGTTAAAGATAGAGAAAAAAAATTTTAACCATGGGTAGGTCTCATAAAAAAAATAATTTTGTGGAACAACTTTTTCATGTAGCCCCTCCCATTACGGAGCTACAGCCCCTCAAACTTTGAAAAAGCCCTATTTTTAAATGCATATATCTTATGTTCTACTTAAGATTTTTTCAATCTGAAAACGTCATTCGACAGGTATTTCTTTTATCTTTGTAAATTAATATCAAAATTATACAATTTTTTTTAAAATTTAGTATTTAAATTTACCGTTATGTGAAAACCATATTTTGCATGAAATTTTTTTTTTCATAACTCCAACACGCCTTTAGATAGAAACCTGAAATTTTGAGACAAGAAAGGACTTTTAGAACTAGTATAAGTTTCCTCAGAAAATTTTTTGGTAGCACCCCCTGTTTAAGAGTTATTACGCCTCAAAAATTGAAAATTTGCTATTTTTAGACACCTGTAACTTAGGCACCTGTAAACATTTTTCTTCGGCGAGGCATGAAAATTAAAGGTTCAATAATATATTTTTACGCGTGTTAATGGCTTTTCTTAGTTATATAGGATTCCGGACTTACGGCCCTTCAAAATTTCAAAAATGTCCTATTTTCACGTTTTTTCTTATTACATGAAATTTTCAAATTTTTGTGCAAGTCAAAATTCTAAACAATTTGTATTGAGTTTGGAAATGTGCGATTTTAAAAACCGTTGGTTCACATTCTACCTTGTTTTTTTATTATTACAGTATTCATCTGCACCTTTTAGAGTATAAACATATTTATTAGCTATATATAAGTGTTCTGATTTTCGAGTTATAAAGAGCCATGTTAGTCGAAATGATTTTTTTTAGCGATAAATAAAACTGCAAAATAAGTCTGTAAAGAAAGAATTCCTTCTTTTAGATGGAAGAATTCCTAGTTTTAATAAAGAATTGAAAATTGTTACTCATCAAATTATGTACAAATAAATAAATAAATAAACAGAATCTATATGAGTATGATTTTTTTTTTTTTTTATGAGGGACAGTGGAAAATATCGAAAGTCAGTCAAAGGAAGCGTACGAGGTTTATTTTGGAGTAAAAGTTGAGGAAAGGATTACTTGGGAAATTGGATTTGGGATAATGAGAATTATAGAGGAAGGGAAGGGAAAAATTTGGCGAGTTATTTTGAAGAAGGATGTTAATGTTCTTTTTAAATTTTGTTATATCGTACAACTTTTGGTAACACATGTGCAGGCATAATATAATAAATAATTTTTTTTTCTTTTTTCTCAATAATATCTTATTAAAATTTCAGAAAACAAGATAAATTTATCCTGTCAAACAAAAATTTTTTCGACTGTTAGTTGAATCGATTAATATTTTGTATTAACGTTTGAAAAATAAGATTTGTATTCTAAAGGTAATTTAACGTTTTGGAATCTCGGCTAAGCAGAAATTATTAATATTTAAATTTAATTTTACCACATGAAATCTAAAAATTTTTATAATACAAATTTTTTATAAAAAAAATTTATATATTTCGGTAACTCAAATTATATTTAATAATTTTTGTTAAATTTTTCAATTTAAACTTGAACTGAGCAAAGATGAAATATTTAAAATTCTATTAAATTTGTTACAAATATTGATTGATGAAATACAAAAATTTTTTGGATAGAATCCAGTTTTTAGTTATTAAAGAATATCAAAAAATCGAAAATGTAAATTTGAAGTGCCGAATGAATCCAATTAAATAAATATTCATTCAGTTTTTTTTTTTTTTTTTAAATAAGATTTAAACTTTAATTTCAAGAAGGCATAATATACTTGTAGGTATTTAAATTTTATTAAAAATTTTTTATTTTTTTTATTTTTTTGTAATAAATTTAAATTATTTTTTTATTGGATCAATTTCAATTTTTATATAGTCTTTTTTTTTTCTGTGCCAGCAGAAATAAATTTGATTAGAAAATCCACGAGACCAAACAAAAAAAATAAATAAAAATAAATAAATATTTTACTTTTGTTTTCAATTATTATAAAAAGCCTAAAGTTATTACAATTGACTTTTGAATAAATTTGTCTATCCTTTTCAAAGTCAATTATGTTTTTTTTTTTGTTTTTTTTCGAATTTGTTCTAGAATTTGTTTAAAATTCAATAAATCGATACAAAATGAAAAAAAAAAAAAACGACAAATAAAAATAAAAGAAATTGAAATGAAGGTCATGGTTATTTTTAAATAAAAATCAAAAAATTTATGAACATTTATTTTCAAATTAGGAAAATTCAAAGAAATTTAATCTGATTTGATTTTATTAAGTGGTTATAAATTATTTTCGAAATAACAGAACACAGAAAAATTGAAGATGCAAGGATTAAATTAATGATTAATGCTGAAACAGGAAATTTTATATAAGAAAAAATATAAAAACGTTCCAAAAAAAAAAAAAAATGTACAATTTTTAAACTTACCTACTTAAAATCATTTAAAAAAAAAAAAGAAAAGATTAAAAAGAAAAGTTGTATTAAAGAATTATCAAAGTTAATTGCATTTAGCTTGCTTTTAAATATATGAAGTGTGTTCAGTTGCCCTCAAAAATTTGAACTTTAAAACAAAGAAAGCTTCATATGTATTACATTTTCTTTTTAAAAACATTGTTTTTCCTTTGAATTCGTTATAATTTAATATACGCATTTTGAAAAGGATTTTTTTTTTTTTTTTGTATTAAGGACTAAATCAATTTTAAATAATAATAACGTTCAAAAAACAATTAATGAGAAATTATTATAATATACAGGATGTACCGCAATTAAATATCATATGAAACTATATGCCATAGTTTAGACCCCGGTTTAAACAAGGCCGATTTTTAGGCTTCCACTGTTTACTAGAAATTGCCGCATAATATAATTATTAGATTTTTTTTTTAAATTTTTATTTCTTGGAAAATTTTCTCATAGCTTTGTTTATGGAAAAAATAGCAAATGGATTTGAAAAAAGGCCATTATTTGAGAAGAGTATTTTTTGAGCTACTATCAAACTCTTGCATCTAAAAATTTTCGATTTTTTTTCATTTTCAATATTAAAAATATGTTATGTTAGCATTCGTTTTATAAATTTAGAAGCTTGTAGTTTTAAAATGATAACGGTAGAAAAATTAATAGATACTGATTTAATGAAAATGTTTTTGAGCTTTACAAAGCATTTTATAGAATTTCATACATAGTCTAGAAACAGAGTTAAACAATATAAAAATTTCATTTAAGTTCCCATATCTTTAAAGGAAGAAAAATCTCAGCTTAGTTCATATATAAAAAAATAACCTTTTCATAATTGTCTATGGAGTGGTAAATAACAATATAGTTAATTACGGGACATCCTGTATAATGTCCTTAATGATATAACTAAACATGTTTACAAAATGAATAATGAATACTTATATTGTCATCGAACAATGAATAATTAATAATGTTTAAATTAATTTTATAAATATTTTGAATGAATTTAACTAAAATATTAAATTTTAAATTTAAATTAACTTCAAATTCTTACACAAAAAAGAAAATATGTAGATATTTTTCAACCGATAGCATTTTTTACCTTAATCCTATCAAAATTCATTAAAAATATTATAATATTTAAACGACGACGTAACAATTTTCCATTTCCCATTAAAAACCAAAATTTAAATAATTTTATTAAAATAAGTGTTAAATTTAATTGTTTTATAATTTGTTTTAAGCTTTAAGATGAACTTTACGTTATTATGTGTATTTGTTCATAATTGTCTTTTACATTTTTTGAGGTTTGTTTTAGTACTGTTGTAAATGGGTTTTTAATGGGTTTAAAAAAAAGGATAATTTAAATAAAAAATCCAAAGCAATATAAAATTTAAATCAGAATAGTAGAACTAAAGAAATTAAGATGTTGGTGTTTATTGAAAAAAAGCAGGATATCCGACTTTCATTGATCTTCCTATAAATGATCCAGGATGTCGAGTCAAATATTTTCACAATCTATTTGCATTTCTTTAAAAGTTAAGGGGCTTAACTGACTAGTGATTAGGCATAAAAATATTATATAATTTTCCAACCTATTAGGTCAACTTTCTACAGTATCAACATACCTCAGATACATTACTCTTCAGGTTGAAGTTATACGAGCTTAAAGTAATTTTTTTCATAACGGAGTTTTAAATTATATTTTTGCTAATAATTATTTATTTTAAACTCTTACAACTTCTTCTTGAAATAAAATTCTAACATCAATTAAATATTCATAATTTCTAAAGGAGAGGAAGCAGCTCTTTGTTAAATTTTTTTGTTTGATTTCCACATACCCTATCACCAATTTGAAGGAAGATCATTGAGAGGATATTTAGCTTTTAAGTTATGTATATTATGTTCTAAACTTATTTTAAAACTGTATTGGAAAAATAACATAAAGTAACTTTTGTACTTTTTTTAATTTATTCCCCTGCTACATAAATATGACAAGAAAATTACACAGCCTTCACTTTCCAGGTGTGGCTATAAAAGTCGTAAGAGGGAATTAAACTTATGACGTGTGTAGGATTTGAACTCACATTCGCTCGGTGTTTACAGCGTATATTTTATACGGTCTTATCTACTAGGACACCGAGACTTGCATTTTTCAAAGACTCCAAAAATACCCCCTTGGTAGTGGCAGATCCTTACTGATTTTAGTCAATATAATGGGATGAAACTCCTAACCGAAACTCCCCCTTTAGCCAATATAGTGGATAGTATAGGAGAAAGATGCGGAAACATTGAATTGGAAGTGTGACTGCAAAGGTAGGGCTGTAACAATGAATCCGTGACTGTAACAATAAATATTATTAGTAATATTAACAATTATGGTTGCTTTCAACGCCACTGTTACTGTAGCGGCTATTATTATTGGTATTAGTATTAATTACTATTATTTACTACAGAGTCAGGAACTTTTTATTTTAAATCTGAGTTGAAAAGAAAAGTATAAATATAATATATAGATATGTTTGCGATATTTTAAATTTTTGCACCAATTTTAAATACTAATTGTTTATCCGTATAAAATATATCATAAAACGTATAATTTATCTCTAGGTTTAATTAATATCTTAAGATTTTATAAAATTTTATAAAATTTACTTAAATTATTAAAGTTTCACCGTATGTGTATTTTATTTTTAAATTTTTTATATTCACATTTTATGAGACAATGAATAATGGCAGGATAACTTAAATCACCTTAAAGCATTTTGTATTTTTTTTTTTATTTTGTTTTCACTTAAAATAAATTTTTTTATTTATTTAATATTTTATTCTATATTTACTCTATTTTTGGTTTACATTTTTGCGTTATTCTTGTTTTTATTTGTTTGTCTATTTTTGTGGTAGAAAATTTTATGAGTGACATTTTATTTGACAGAAAAAAGAAAATGAAAAAATAAAACCAAAAAAATATTTTAGTTTTATGTAAAAATTTTGCCATAAAAATGACAAAATATTCACGTGAAAATTTTTATTTTTGTAAATTTTTGAAAATCATAAATATATTATACATGTATATATTGTATATGTATTTATATTTATAATTTTAAATAACTAAATAAAATTATAATAATATACATATATATGTATATAGTTATATATACATATATATATTTTATTTGCAATTTATATTTTAGAGTAATTTTTATATTCACGTACATCATTTCATATTTTTACAATGTCCCAAAGGCTTTTATATGTATTACGTATATGATGATTGTATTGGCGTATATACATATATATATATGCATATTATATATATTATATTATAACAAATGTATTTATACATAATATAAAATATTATATTATTTAGGATCTGTATAGAATAAGGATATGCGGCACACGACCATACTCATTATTATTTATATTCATATATTTTTTGTTTTTTTTTTTTTGTATTTTGATTTTTGTTTTGTTTTTATGTGTAATAATTTTACATACAAACAATCATATATTTATCATTTTAGTATATACTACAATAAGAACAAAAAAAAAAAAACGAAAAACAAAATAAAAAACAACTATAGTTGTTTAACACAAATATGAATCAGTGTTATAATTATTGTTGTTTTTTTTTTTTTAAATGTCACAAAATTAAATAAAGTTGAACAAATTGCATTAAAAATGCACTATTTTGGAAGAAAAGTTTCAGTAGACAAAAATATTTAATTTTTTAATTTTAAATATGTATATATGTATAAACACCTATATTAGAAAATATAAAACAATTAAAAAAAAAATTATAGGATTGTAAATTATTATATTAAACAGTTTCAAAAAGGTTGTTAAACCTAATTGTAAGTACATAACTACCAAAAAAAAATAAGAAAAGAAAATTAATCAAATATAAAATTTATTTCATATACCTAAAAAAAAAAACAAAAAACTCGACCTTTTTATTATATGCTTTTATATGAACTCGTCAGTGTCAGTTTTTATATCCTTATATTTTTAGAATAAATGTTATTTGTTTCAAAAAGTTATTTTGTACTTGTTGTTCATTTTTTATTTTTAAAGTAGTTCTTAAATTAAACTTGTATCCGTAAATTTTCTACTCACACACTTTATGCAAACTTAACCTAAAACATCACCAAGTAAAGTATAGTTATTATTCGCCATATAGAAGTAAAAATATAGCTTTTGTTTAACAAAATTAAAGTTTTATAACTATATTATGAAATGGCCACAAGTGTATGCTTTCAAATATCATCTCCATAAAATTCAATAATTTTTTTTCTTTTAGTTTTAACTTGTACATATTAAAATTGTTGAATTCAAACAGCTAAAATCAAGACGTCTAGCTCAACATAAGTTAACTATAAATCAATAAAACTGGCAACCCTAACCGTATGTTAAATTATATAGAACATAAACGTTATATTGGACACTGTTGCATTTGCATCTTCTTTCACTTTGTCGCTTACCCTTTTACTATTTTTGCCGTTAAAAAAGAAATTTTCGACAAAAAATTATGTGTTTGAGCTGTTGAATTTTGACAAATACATAGACACGAGCAATAAAAAAGTTATGTGAGTTGAGAATTAATCACGATGTAAAATGCGCGATATTTCTTAAGTAAAATCTCAATTCATATAATGAAATTTACACTAATACATAAGCAAATTGAGAAAAGTTACAAATGTTAAATGTAAGACTGTCTATAATAGTCAAAATTTGTAGTGTTGACGATGACTGTTGATATTATGTAATAACAGTCATATATATCATAAATAAACGTAAGTTTAGCTCTACATAAGTTATATATATAAATTAAATAAAAATAAATTAATAAAACTGGCAACCCTAATCATATTATATTAAATTATATATGACATACATATCATTTAAAACACTTATAAACAAATCTTATTATTAACGTGTATCTGTTACATTTAAAGTACAAAATCGCCTTTCTCTATTTCATATTAGGGTAGAAAAATTTTAACAGATTTATTTTAAAAATTCAAGGATAATAAAATAAAACCAAAAAATAAAAAAAAATGGAGAGAAAAATTGCTTGATAAAATCGCTAAAAAAAAAATAAAAGAATAAATCCATATTTACATAAATGTCAAATAAAAAAGTATCTTCTTCCTCTCAACTTCCTGGTTGTTGTCATTATTGAAATGATTCAAAATTATATGAAAAAAAATATTTCCAGCTTTTTTTTTTGTATCAAAAATATTTTTGAGTGACTGACCAAACTGAACTACGATTTCTAGACTTTCTCTGCAGGTTAAAATGTAATAGAAATCTTAAATATAGCAATAAAAGAATAATATGCTTCTTGATTATTTTATTTACTTAAATAAAAGTGTTATACAAAATAATATTTCATCATGATTCTTCACGAAGTAGATTCATTTTATATGTATCTATGTATGTTTATTTGAAAATAAATTTTGAAACGTAAATCTACGTAAATAATGTACCTAAACAATTAATTATATAGAATAAAAGCAGATAGTAAAATAATTATTTTTCTTATCCCTTTTTTTTTAGTAGATATAAAAAATTTTTCTGACCCTCATATAAATTTTTATATAATTTTTCCTTTGTTTTGGCTTTGCGTTCACCACATAATATTTTGTATTCAAAAGAGAAGATTGAAATCCCCACTGCCCATTAAAAATTTAGTTTACAGTAAGGAGAGAAGAAAACGTAAGTTTAAAACTGGATTCGAGAAAAATCGTGTGAAAACGTGCATTTACTGAAATAGAAATAAAGAGAAAAGTTTTACTTATGTAGAATTTAAATTATTTACGATTACAATACTTTTTCTTATAGTACGAATTAAAATACGGAAGCATAAAAAAATTAAAACTAACGAACAAAAATTTATTCTAATGACTGACATGATGGGATGCAAAAAAAAAAAAAAAAAAACAAAACAACAAGAAATAGAAAATCTAAAGAATAAAATCACACAGACAAGAATAACAGGTTAGTAATGAAAGTCAAAACAAATAACAAAAAAAAAAAAAACAAAAAAACCGACAACAAATAATAAACCATATCTCTGTATGGTGCAATAATACCATCAAGTTTTATGTTTAACTTTAAAACCATATCAAATTCCTTGCTAAAATTTTCTGTTTTCCTGTTTATATTTTAATACCATCTTATTTCATATATATACAAATAAATTTATGTATATACATGTATGTATACATATGTATATATAGTTATTATTTTATATTTTTAAATTATTTTATTTAATTTGCGTAGAATACGCATTTATTGCAAAGCACAATTTTTGTTTTGTACATGATGTAGAATTACAATTAAGGTTTCGACTTTCGGTGTATGTGTTTGACGTATTTATCTTGTATATGTGGAGACTTACTACAAGCAAAACAAAAAAAAAGATAGAATTTAAGTTATTCCATACTAGTGATTTCAAATAAATTTTAAAATGTACCCTAAGGGCATGTACATGGTTTGTTTTCTTTTAACTCCCTGTATGTATGTATATGTTTTTTTTGTTTAAATTTTAATAATAAAGGAGCAAATATTTTAAGAAGATTTTCTTTGGAAAATTTAAATAAAAAAACCACAGTTTTTGTTTAAATTACAAAAAAAATTTTGCAAACGGTAAAATGCGAATTTAATAATGTTTTAAGTACAGATTTCATACAAATGGTTTAGTTTTATATTTCAAGGATGTTAATTTAATTTATAATGATATTTTGTTCGTTTAAAAGTGATTTACTTTTTCAATAGTTAAACCAAGCCGTTAAATGAAATTTCGAAATGATTTTAAAATTTTTTGTAAAATTTATAGGTATTTTTCAATGTTTTGACCATTTTTCTTATCTGCAAAGGACAAGTTTGATCATTTGTCTTAGCTGCAAACAAGCAGCAGTTTGGAACAAGTTTGATCATTTTTGACCATTTTTCTTCTCTGTAAAGGACTTGTTTGCAAAGTACATAAGTTTGAAAATTAAATCAATTGGTAAGAATTTTAAGAGAATGATGAGGATGAACAATTTTTTAAAATAATAAATTAATTTCAATATACTACACATCATATATATTTCCACATGACGGATCGCATCCATAAAATTGATCCTGAAATCAAATTTCTCTTTAGAAGGAAAAATTTCAAAAAAAAATCATACTAAAAGCAAAAAAAAAACAGAGATTTAAGTTCCAGCTCGGTTTTATGTCTACGGCCTACTGGCTGAAATTCATTTATTGTAGAACAACTGTTATACAATATACTGGTTGGTTTTTTTTTTTAGAGTATAATAACACATCAAATAACAATTGTAAATAAAATTTATCATAATTCATCGGAAATTTCATAGTAAGTGTAAATACATATGCAACGAAGTGTATTATTGTCCTTGAATTAATTTTTTTCGATAGAATACTGAATGGTCGAGGTCAAAAAGTTTTATTTTTGTATGAAAAAAAAAAAAATATACTAAAGAATTTACTGAAGGAATTATGGTAAAATGAAAATAAAGGACTTTAAAGTGATGATTTTTATTTTAATGAAATTAAAGTATTATTTTTATTTTTTTATTTTAATAAACTTAAAAAAAAAAAAATATTTTTCTAAAAAGAAAAGAAAAAAATTCTCTTAATATATACGTATAGAATACTTGTACTTACTTTGTTAAACACGATTTTAATTTAATTTTACGTATTTTTTTTCTTTTTTTTGTAAATTTTTATAATTTTTTTTTTTCTAGTTAATACAATCCTGACCACAATATTCTAGTGTATTTTAATTCTAAATAGTTATAACCTAGATTTATATGATATGCACGTTTGATGTTATGAATATCCTACACAGAAAAAAAAAAAATTCACATTTGATTATAAGTGTTTTTATGTAAAATTTTCATTTGAATGTGTGTAATTTGACTTAAATTATGAATAGGTTCATTTTATCCTTTGACCATTATATAAAATTTTATAAAAATGAAAAAAAAAAAAAATACAAACATTTTTTTTTTTTTTTGTATTTTTAAGGTTTCATTTTAATTTAAATATTTATTTATTTTTTTTTTTTTGCTGGCAAATTCTGTATAATTTTAAATTAAGAATAAAAGAAAAAAAAAAAACTAATAATGCAATAACATATTTAATTTTACTTTATATTCTGTAATAAAAAAAAATCTGTTCTATTTTTATATTGTTAAATTAAATTTTTAATTAGGTGAGTTAAAAAATAAAGACCATATGTATCATTATCCTTTGCAGCTTGATAGTACTGTCTATCATACCGCTTGTTTTTACTATGAGAATTTATCCTTTTTAATTAATTCACTGGAGCAGTTGGCAGTCAAATGATTAATTTTAGGGTTCACATGACAACAATGCTTTTAATTTTTTAAAATTTAGAATTTCAATTTAAAATTAAATTATTCAGTGCTTCAGAAAAAAAATGTATTTCCGAAAACTATTAAAATTGATTTGAAACCATGTAACAGCTAAAAAGAAATTTACAACCATTTCGTATTTATTAAACTTCATAATGAATAACTAAAAGTGATCTTGAAATAGAATTTTCTAATATCTTATAAAGAATGAATATCTAGCTATAGTGTTGTGATTAGACTAGAACTAGAAAGACTAAAAATAGTATTCTCAAAACTATACATAAAGAATTACAGAAATATTTACATAAAAATAAATTTTTAAAATGAAGACTGAAGTGAAAAATGAGCTCTGTAACATTCGGTTCTAATAATTATAAATGTATTACATGGTTATTATTTTTTTTCCAAAGGGAGGTGTGTATCTTTTAAAGACACCAAGAATACTAGTTTGGTAGTGTTAGATTCTTATTGACTAAAAACACTCATCTGCCTATAACCAATATAATTGGATGATACCCGTAATTGCTAACGCAGTAGATAAATGACTAAGAAATCATAACAGGAAAGTATTGGATAGGGAAGCGGCCTTTACAGAATATACTTTGTAAGATTAAATATTTTTAGTTTATTTTAAAATACTTAAGAGCCGCATTTATTGAAAAAAATTTAATTTAATTTGAAAGGATATCTGTTCAGCTAATTCTAATTTATTTTGTCACTCAATGCAGAAACTCTGCTGGTCACTTTATTTTTATTATAAAAAAGAAACGTTAATTTTTTCCAATTTTCCAAGTTTTGTTTTTTTTTTTTGTTTTCCTGATTGTCTTGTGATGTAACATTTGGATGTTTTCTAAAAACAAAAATTCATAATGTTATTATATAAATGATACTAAAGAGAGATAAAAGATAAAAATGCAGTTGTTTTTAGTAATAGTTTTATTATATTGTTTTTTATTTCATTTTTTCAAAACATTTAAAAAAAATAAAATAAAATGAATTGGAATAATTACAACAACAACCGTATCCAACAGCTATATTATGTAAAAAGTTAAATTTTTGGAGGAAAATTAAATTTCCGAAAAAAAAAAATAAATGTTTAAAAAGTTAAAAAAAAAAACAAGTCAGTATGTAAAATGAAAGGTTTTTAAAAGCGCATATTTTAAAACTCCTTTTGAAATTATTATCACTATCAAAATTTGTAGTCAAAAGAAAATCATAAGACATTTTCTTCAATTTTAAGGTAATATAGCGTTATTTAAAAAATAGCTGTTCATTCATATGAAAGAATATCATATTTAAATTTAAATTTTTAGGTTTTATTTGCGCCTAATTTCAATATTTGATCGTTATTAGGTTTTAAATAGAGGAAGGTATAAAAATTTATTCTGAGCTAATTCTCAAAGATTTGTTTCTCTCAAAATTTTATTGTATGTTCCGGAGATACGAAGGAGCCAATATTGTTTTATTCTATTTATAAAATTATGGTTTTATATAACGGTATCTTAAAACACTAATTTGAGAATTAGGCATATTGAATAACAATTTCCTACCGTTTGATATTTTTACAGTGAAAAATTATAAGGAGAATTTAAGATATAAAATATTTCATATGAAAACATTTGAAAACAGGGTCAACTTTGAGAGGTTGTAGGTCCGCAGTGCATAGGGCTATATAAGAAAATTGTTACACAACATTAATTTTTTAATTAGATCTTTATGTATTTGATTAAAATTCGTTTCCTCTATTTTAAATAGTATAGAAGTTTTGTAGACAGAGGAACGAACGAAGGGACAGAGTTAAACTATTAACCTAATTTTTTCAATATTTATTTTTTTTTTTTGAAAAATATGAAAAAAAAAAATTTTGCGGTTTTTACTAAAATATTTTAAGGTTCTTTTTTTGAATTTTTAGTTTAAACTTAGGGCAATTTTTTTTTAGATTTAATTTTGTTGGATTAGTAATTAGAGTTGATAATACAAATAAGGTCATTATAATAAAATAATATAATCGGTTTTAAATTGGTATCATATAAAATTTTTTTTCCAAATTTTTTGCGTTTTGGGAGAATGAGAACTTTTTAAAATTAACTAGAAAAATATTATTTTATTTTAAATATTCAAATATTATTCCTTGATTTTGTGATTATTAAGCCATATACGTACCATTGATTTGGTTTTTTTTTTTTTTCATATACTAATTTCAAATATACATAATTAGTTTTTCCAAAGTTAATTATACAATTTCGAAAAACAGCACTTAAAAATTTATATAAAAATGCACGAATTTGTATCATCGTTTATTCAATGAAAAGTCAACTACACCAATAGACTATTTACAAATATCTACCTAAAATTAATTTAACCTTATTGTTTTTCGAAGTATAAGAATTAAATTACGATATATATGGAAAATAGGGATATTAAGGGACGTAAAATAACTAAAACAAAATTAGAATATTAATTACTAATTAGATATTATATCTATATATAAAATTTTAAAATCTGTATTTAATATTTTCCGCTAAATTAAAGTTTTTAATTTTTTAAAACAAATTTTGTGCAAAAAAAAAAAACAAATCTAATTTAACCTAGAAATAGAAAATACAAATTTTTTTTTTATAGATTTTTTAACATACAATATAAAAATTTTAAATTGTTATTAAAAATTTGTTAAAGCTTAGCAAAAATTTATTAATATTTATAAATATGTAATATTCACATATCTACTAAATAAAATGAAATGTGAAAATATAAAACAAAAATAATAAAACAATTTTCGGAATTTTTGGCTCCTGCTTTTAGGTGACCTCATTAATAATGGACTTCAATCAAATATCTATCCAAATTCCTTAAAAACAGTTATTGTGGTGCCTCTTTGCAAAGGTGGAGTAGCAACAGACTGTTCTAATTATCGGTCTATTTCTGTACTACCTACGTTTCTTGAAAAATTTCGAAAACATTTTTCAAAATAGTCTTAACACTTTTTTTAAAAATAATCATATACCTACTCAGTGAAAATCAGTTTAGTTTTGTAGAAAATTCTAACATCATAGCTGCTTGTCTCTTTTTAAATGACTTAATTTCTAAAAATATTAATAACGGTAAATTCGTTCTTTAGATCTTGATATAAACAAAGCCTTTGATTATGTCGATCATGATATCCTTCTATTGAAACTAAAGAAACTAAATTTCACTTCAGGTCAATTTAAATTTTTTAAAATCATATCTTTGATATTGTAAAGTCTACATAAACAATAGCTTTAGTATTGAAAAAACAATATCAAAAGGTGTTCTGCAAGGATCAATACTATAGACCCATTACTTTTTAAATTATATATTTGTGACATTTCTTTTATCTGAAATTAAATAATAAACGGCTGCATTCAGTTATTCATAAATGATGGGGTAAAAAAATATGTAGATAACTCTGAGGGTAACATGATTTTCAGTTAATATTTAACATGATTTATAGTTAATTGAGGAGTGGCTAACTAAACACTGACTTTTATTAAATCAAAAAAAAACTCAAATACTAATGTTTGAAAATACGCCACAGTTTATAGAAACTCCTCAGAGTATAATAATGCAAATATATGGAATTTGTCAAAAATTTCAATTACCTTGATCTAATACTTGATAGTAAATCAAATGGGAGTAAACATATAGAAAAAGTAATTATAAATATAACTTCATATATATTCTTAATGAAAAGACTACGGAAATTCCTCTCTGATCAATCAATTTTCACAGTATATGCATCATATATAAAATCTCATATTTTCTACCTTTTACCCATTTAGAGTAGAACTCCACATAATTTTTTAAAAAAATTGGATATGATGCATAAAATATGTGTAAAGTTTGCCCAAGGATTTTTTTTTTTCGTTACTCCTACGGATCATAGAGCATCCACTAAGTCATTTATTATTCATATTTAACTAAGCTTCCGTTTCTGCAATCATTATTTCACTAAACTGTTTCTTAAGTTCTACACCATCTATTATCTTACACAAGAATTATATTTTATTATTATTTTATTATTACAATATAATATTAATTATAATTTATCAGATATTTATATACTTATTTTTAATTTAACTATATTATACTAACTATATATTATAAGAAAAATTTACATTATTTTATTAATCTATATGACACAGCCGGCGTTTGAACCCAACATCTTTCGTATGAAAAGCCCGTGTCTTAAGCACTACACAATTGGCTGGATGCTCTATGGTTACCCAAGTCTTATACCCATCAGATTCTATATACACCGATGAATACTTAAGCTTAAAAAATATTGTATTACTTGAACTGTACAAAACAACATTTAAAATCATTCATAATCAATTAAAACATAATTTCATTCTTAACCGGAAGCTTAACAATCATAATACTAGGAATAGTTTCAACTTTTACCTTTCTTTATTTAGAATAAGCCACCAAAAAAACAATTGATGCTTGTATAACTGTCTTAAAGCCTATATAATAAACTACCAGACCAATTAAAAATAATTTCTAATATTAATGAATTTAAACAAACTATAAAATCAATCTTATATCTTGCTTGAATTTTTATCTTATATAATATTTTAATAAGTAGAATAAAAACAAAGGAAAAAGAAAAAACAATACTAATATGCATGAATAAACTAAAATTAATATATTAATACTAATAAAAAACATTACCTACCTTATACATTGTATTAATACTACAAATTTATGTACTATTCATTTTATAACAAATAAAGAAAAAAAAAAACAATGAGTTTTAAATTTTTATTTTTTATCAAAACTCTTCTGTCTAAACCGGGAAAATTCATATAAACAAAGTAATTTATATGGCACATATGATATAACACATATAACGGGCTAAATTTAGTTTGACCTGATTATATTTAAATTAATCAACAATAATATTAATATATTATATACATACATAAATAGTTATTTATTATAGGATTTCGTATTAATACACATAAACGTAGGTACCTATTTTTAAAAAAACCAAACATCACAGAAGCAAAATAAAAACTACGTGTATATCAAATAATTTAACATACCCATGTAGTATACATCATGTCTTTTATACATCTTTTCAATATTTTTTTTTAGCACCTTAAATATTTTTAATCAAAGTATCAAACACATTTTACACAACAGGTAAAATTTCATTTGTATATACATATATATATTCTAAATATTAAATTAAACTGTAGAACGTAAAAAAATAATAAAACACATCAATAAGCTTTTAAGAAGTGAGTAAACAATTAAATGATCAGAACAAGAAAACAGAAAAGTTTTTTTTTTTTAAATAACGACACTCTTTTATGTTAAAAAAAATTCTTTAAGTATAAAAAAAAAAAAAAATCTACTAAAAGCTTTTTTTATAAGACTTTTTTTTTGTTTTTGTTTTGTTCTCTTTAAGCTTTCTTAGTACAACGTGAAAAAAACAACATATTTTAATTCTTTAACTTTTTTTTTTTTTTATTTTGTAGGTACTGTTATAAATTTTTTATTCTGTTATTTCAATTTCTTCGTGTATTAGATGAAAAGCTTTTGAGAATATCTGTTATATTCTATGTATTATTCTTTTATTCATTTCAAAATTTTTGTTGTTTTCATTTAAATAAATTGAAAATAAAAAAATAAATTTTCTTTGTTTTTTTTTTTATGGAAATAATTTATGAATCATTTAACATAATGATAAGTGTAATATGATTGATTAATTTAATTTTAAGTGTAATATGATTGATTTTGTGAAACACATTTCCAAGAAGGCAGTGTGGCCGAGCGGTCTAAGGCGCTGGTTTTAGGCACCAGTCTCTTCGGGGGCGTGGGTTCGAATCCCACCACTGTCAATAGTTTTTTTTATTGAAACTTTTTTTTTTTTTTTTTTATTATAAATTTTGTTTTTTTTTTTTTAATTAATGAAAATTGTTGGGAATATTTTCGTGTAATTTTTAAATTTTTTGTTGTTGCTTTTCTTGTATGAAAATATATAAGGATAAATTTTAGAAATTTTTATACAGGATAGTTAAGTATTATATAATGTTTTTTTTTTTTTTTTGGGAGACGAAATGGAATTTGGTTTGCTTTTAATTGAAAATCTGTCATATTATAGATCCTGCTATGAAATTTCTGTTTACAAAATGTTCTTGGTTTAAGTTAAGCTTCTGTATATTACTAAATAGTAATAGTCTTTGTTTATTGTTTCTTAAAAAAATTAAAACCATATTTTATTTTTATTTTTAAATTTTCTCCCTTTTGAGGAAATCTTACCATTTTTTATTCAACCTAACAGATATTTAAATTTAAAGCTAACTGAATTAGAAGTTTTATTGGGGAGTCCACCTAAATCCCAAAAAAAAAAATTCCAATGATACAAAATCCCAAATAAGACAAAATCAAAAAAAAGAAAAATCCCAAGCAAAATAATCCCAAATTTCAAAATTCCAAATTACAAAATTCCAAAATACCAAAATCCCAAATTTTAAAATCCCAATTTTTAGTTAGTTATAAAATCAAGGTTATATCTTTCAATTTCGAATTAGGAATCTTGCTTGTTTTTTTTTATCTTGCAATACAAAAAGCCACTATTAAAAAAATATTTTATTTTTAATACTTTTGTATAAAGTAGGTATGCCGTACCCGTATTAGAGTATTATTACACTATTGGAAGTTCTTTATTATTGAAAATATATATTAATATAAAAAAATATCTAGGAGGAATTTTATAGTTGGTTACATAATCTGGATTATACGCCTTTTACAGAATATTTATATATATCTATATGAGATTCTGAATTAGGAGAGATTTTAGAGTTGATTACAAAATCAGGGTTTCAATAATTTGTTTAACGGGGGTTTGGGGGCGGCAGTCCCCACTATTTCAAGTTCATTGTTGTTGAAATATATATATAAAAAAAATAATTAAAAGGGATATTAGAGTTGGTTACAAAATGAGAGTTATACGTTGTTTGCAGAATATTTATATATTATGTATATTCGAAATTCCGAAATTCTGAGATTTTGTAACATTGGGATTTTGTAACATTGGAATTTTTTTTTTTTTGGGTTTTGTAACTTGGGATTTTGAAATTTGGGATTATTTTTTTTGGGATTTTGGGCTTGGGATTTTGATTTTGGGATTTTGAGTTTGGGATTTGAGATCCAACACGTTTTATTGAATCTAAATGTATGTTTAAATTTAAGTTTTATTCACTTAAGAAGTACAATCTACAGATAATATATAGATAATAAACTATAAATATGAATAATGATAACATACTATGAATATGTTTTAATCATTAGAGAACGATTAAAAAACAGTAACCTTTTTATTTAAAGATCTTTAATTATTTTTTTCTTTTTTGTTGAATTCCATTAAGGACTTAAAAATCTTATGTAGATGAATGATTGATGAAAATAAGTGAGTGGTATTGTTGGTCGTGTGAAAGACCTCAAGTAGCGCGTTAACACAGTTTTGCTACTACTTCTATGATCACAAGGCTTAGATTAAGGCTATATTAGGTTGAAGCATTTAATAGGAGTGAATGAATAGGAGTAACAATAATCTTAGAAAAAGTTATTAAGGTAAAATAAGGAATATTTTAAAAATAATTTTGTGGTTCAAGATTTAAGTTTTTTAATTTTTTAATCACTTTAACAATTTATAAATCACAATTCTTAATTGGTATTGCTTCTAATTTGCTTCAAAAAATCTATGCAAAATTTTTAACTTATGCTACATTTTTAAAACTATGCAAATTTTTTTTTTGCTCTTTCTATTTTATCTTCTATAAACTTCATAACTCCTTATAATTCATTTATCTTAATAATCGTATCTTATTTAAAGTTTCAAATAAAATTAAATTGAGACAATGAACCATTTTAAAATTCCTATTTATTTAGAATAAACTGTAATGTTTATAACTAAATAAAAGATATAATAAAGTCTATAACATTTTTGTTTTTTTTATGGTTATATTCATTCTGTCAAATATGAGTCAGTTACTCAACTTTAAATCATACTTGAGTGATTTCTAAAGAAAATATTTCACAAATATTCTGACCATGAATTGAATCTTGGGTATTTCTATTTCAAAAAAAACAAGAGAAAATTCTGAAAATATGTACTAAATTAAGTTTGTAACTAAAAAGTTTTTTTTTTTTTCTTAAGGAATTTTCCAAAAAATTTTTAAAGAATTTTTTTTAAAGACAGGAAAAAGGAGAATGAATATGAAAAAGTTTTTTTCTTTAAAAATTAAGGAACAAAAAAAAAAAATTTTTTTTTTTTGTTTTTTACAAGGATTCTTTTTAAACACTATTCAAAAATAATTTGATATAATATTTAAATAAGTTGGAGAATATCTTATAGTCAAAAGTCATCTTTTTTCTTTTTAAATCAATCGAATTTTCTTCTTTTTGATTTTTCTACCATTTCCCTTTACAATCAGGATGATTTTGAATGTCTTTAAGAATATTCGAGACTGTAATATGTTAATCAAAGAATGATAAGATATACAGTATTATCCATGGGATGTTACATGTATTATTATATACTTATATAGACATCAATAAAAAAATATGCTTTTTTTTATTCTTGTAATTCATATGTGACGATATCTATTTGATGTATTCATAAATGCCGAATTTATTCATGTGTATAGAAGAAAATTCATAAGTTCGTTCTTCATGTACAGTTCAGAGTCATACAAAAAATAAAGTCGTTGAATGTTCATATATTTTTGTTTTTTGCTTATGATTTTTAGCTTTTTTATTTTTTTTTTATTTTTTATCTTCTATAGTCGTGAGTTATTCCCTGGTGAGTCGTACATAATTTTCTAGTTGAGTAAATTTTTTTTTTTTTGTTTTTTTGTCTTCTTTAGTACTTTAGATAAGTTTGTTTTTACTTACGAGTATATGATTGCCAGCTAATTATAAAGTTAAAGAGAATAATAAGGATATAAAAGGAGTCCTTTTTTTTTTATTAAATGTGGAAGCATTGTTAGCATGGTTTTTTAGAGAAAAAAAATGCTTATTTTAGAAGTTTTTCTTCTGATCTAAACTAACTTGTGATTAAGACAAAATGATACTCTGTTATTAGAGGTTCGGTCCTACTGATATAGTCTTCAAGAAACAATAATTCTTTTTTTAAAGATATGTTATAATAAAATTAAATAACTTGATTGTATGTATGATAATTATATATTTAATGAATAAAGTTAAAGAAAGTTATACTTTTTTAAAATTTTTTTTGATTACTTTAATTTGTACCGGCTAACTGTAGTATAAGAAGATATTTTGACAACTTCAGATTCTTATAAATGAATCCGAATTATATGGTTTATATTGAAATATTATGATGTTCTTCTTTGTCATAGCAGTAAATTATGCTGTTGTAGTATAAAAGAAATTAATAAATATTTGATCGTAAATCCAAAAAAAAAAAAAAAAAAAAACATAAATGCACTATATTAAAACTTAAGCGCACAATAAAATATTTTAAATAGAAATTAATGGTGTTTTAGTTTTTTCTTTTAATTTTTTATGGTGGCAACTCTTTTCTTAACATCTTAAACTAATAATTTTTTTTTTTTTTTTTTATAACTGATTTAAAAAAATCATTTTCATCATAATTCGTTAAGAATTTTTTACTATAGATAAGAATAAGTATAAGCAACAATAGACATTCTCTTATAAAGGAAATAAACTTCAAAAAAAAAAAAAAGAAAAAAAGCAACAAAACAAGAAAAAAAAACTTTTTCAAAAAATATATTTCGTAGACTTTATGTTTTTTTTTTTATATTTTATATTTTTAAAAAGTTTCATTGCATATACATAGGATGAAAAAAAAAAAAAAAATTTTTTTTATGTGTTATATTATATACTGATTTATTTAAGAATATTTTGTGACTATGAATTTAATAAGTAAAATTGTTACTATAACAATTTTATTTTTATAACTAAGTTTGGTTTTTTTTTTTTCTTTTTTTACAAGTTTCTATTTTTTTATGATATCCTTAAATATTTTTAGTGTTATTACTTTATTTGTCCTTGAGGTACGCGTATATATTATATACTATATATATATATATATAGTATAAATATATTTAATGCTATCAAACCTACAAAAATAAGCTCCCTTTTTTTGATATATATATATATATATGTACCAATTTACATACATACATACCAAAAAAAAAAACAATTTTTTTATTTCTAAGTTTAAAGGAATCTTTAATTTTTTAAAATTTTCGCTTTCTATTTCTTTTTTTTAATATTTTTTTCGTTTTATTTGTATCATTGCTTTTTTTTTTTTTCTCAATGTCTTTGATGCTGAAAACAAAAATCCCTTTAAATCCGATTGCATTCAGTGGCTTTTTTGGTTTCACATTTACACAAATAAAAAAAAAAAAACATAATACAAAAAAATTAACCATAAAATAAAGTAACGAAAAACGTAGACAATTTTTTGAAAAATATCAGAATATTATTGATTAGTGTTATCGTTTTTGAAAGAAACATATTGTGCTTAATAAAGTAGAAAAAAAAGTAGAAAAAATTTCAATTTCAATTTTAAGAGAAAAACCGAAAGTACCTAGTATCTAGTTAATACTTCATGTAACTCAAGAAAAAAGTATTTGTTTGTATATCCATAAAATGGTAGTTTTGCAAGACTTTATTAAAATGACGGTAACAAAAGAATCTAAAACAAGAATATAATAAAACTATAGTGAAACTAAAGTTTTTAAGTAAAGATAAGATAGTTAAACTGGAGCTTAGTTTTCTTAAAAGACAAACAAAAAAAAGAAAAATAAATAAAATTTTTGTTGTAAAAAAAAAATAGAAAACAATAATGAATATTTAGAACTTCCTTTAAATTCAGAGTCACAACCAAATATAATTGTGTAGTTCAAAGAGGTTATTATATATTATCCTCTTTTTTTTATTATTATGGATAATGGGACAGTTGTATTTAATTGATATAATTTCTTAAAATAACTGATTCAAACGTTAGTGATTTTTAAACGTTAGTGAACTTTAGTGATTTTTAATTGAAATTAAAAATATTCAAAAATTACACTGAAATAAGTTATAATAAAATGTAGTTACTTTACTACATTTCTTTTCAAGTAATAAAAAAAAATTTTCTTTGTCGTCGTTTATTTTGGTCAGAATAGACATATATAAAATTTATAAATTCCGCAAAAATGACAACAAAATGTATAAAAAGTTAAAAAAAAAAATTTTTTTTTTTGTTGGTCACAGTGCTGGACAACAGAAAAAAAAGAAAAATAAAAAAAAAAAATGTATTCGTTTTTTTAAACTATTTTTTTGTTTTTTGCTTTGTTTTTTTTTTTTTTTGTTAATTTAAATGCACAGACGAAAGAATTCCCAGATAAAAACTTATGCTTTTTCATATTTATAACCAGTTTTTCTTACAAAATCCCTTTTTTTTTTTTTTGTAGGATTTTTTTTGCTTTTTTTTTTTTTACCGTTAAACCAGAGAATTTTATCCCCAGTGAATTTCGAACCAATGAAGAAAAATAGAGATATAAAAAAAATTAAAAATAGTGAAATCAAATTGAGAATTGAGAATTTTTATGATCTTTTCTTTGTCTTTACAAAAAATGAGGTGAAAAAAAAAAAAAAAAAAAAATTAAAAATGTTAGTGGTACATTGTGGACCGGTGTAATAAAACAAAAAAAAAAAAAAAAAAATTGCTACAGAAATTGAAATAAAATGTTGTGGTTTAAAAGATTTTTTTTTGGGAAAAGTTTTTACGATAAATAAAAAATAATGGTGAAAATTGTAACAGTGTTGAAGTTAAAAGATATGAAAGATTTTAAGAACGATTTAAATTACTTATCTCGTATTTTATGAAAATCTTTTTTCAGCTTTTGTTTTTGCTATATTGTTGAAATATGATGTGAAATTGATGAATTAATTGTAGACTAGAATCCAATTAAAACTGTAACAGTCAGTGTTTTAAGGTTTGAAGATTTTCAATTTGATTTTTACTATATATAGTTATTTTGGTTATTTTTTGTATTTAGGTTCTAGGTAAAATGTTATTTGTAAAGCAATGTAGAAAAATTGCTAAAATTTTATGCTTTTGTAGGACAGAAAGAAGGACAAATATTTTAAAATTGATTTTAAATTTTGCGATTTTTAAAGTATTTGACTCGTATAATGGAAGCGAGTTTTATTTTATATGATAGATTGTAAAACCCTTCCTTATATTATTTGCGTTGAAGTTAAGTTTTTTTTAAATTTAATAACTTTAAATAGTTTTACTTAATTAAGTTTTAAAGTATAATTGTTTAGTTCTTATTAATTTTTTCTGAATATTATGATTGAATTAGAACCTAAAAATTTTAAAATTATTGTTGAATCTGCTTGAGAACATTAAAATTTTTACTAACCTTTTAATTGTTCTATTGATTCAACACAACTTGTTACATTATGAAAATTAATCTTGAAATTTTTTTCGGCTTAAAACTAAGTTAGTTCTGTATCCACTAAATATATAAATAAATATATTTAAAATTTTGTTTTATTTAGTTATTTTTAGAATTGATTTAAAAATTGTAGCTACAATAATTTCATTCAATATTGCAAAATTTGTTTTTAAATTATTAGTTAGGATATAGATATATCTATCTATATCTATTTTATATTAACAAAGATAATAACAAAAAACAAAATAAAAAATGAAAGGACATTTATCTGAAGTTCGTAAAGCGGAAAATTTTCTTTTAATTTTCATTTTTTTCTTTTGTTTTCTAATAAAATCGCCCAGACGTGCAATAAAAATTGCAAAATTTATAAGTTTATTCTTTGTTTTTCATGTTATCTTTGTTATTTTTGAACTATTTTTAGATTTTTTGTTTGGTTTTATTATTTTTTTTGTTTTTAGCACATTTCCAAAAAAATTTTGAAAAAATGTGCTTATTAGTTTCACTCTGTCCGTCCGTCCGTCCGTCCGTCCGTCTGTTTACAAAACTTCTACACCGTTAAAGATAGAGAAAAAAAATTTTAACCATAGGTAGGTCTCATAAAAAAAATTATTTTGTGGAACAACTTTTTCATGTAGCCCCCCCCATTACGGAGCTACAGCCCCTCAAACTTTGAAAAAGCCCTATTTTTAAATTCATATATCTTATGTTCTGCTTAAGATTTTTTCAATCTGAAAACGTCATTCGACAGATATTTCTTTTATCTTTGTAAATTAATATCAAAATTATACAATTTTTTTAAATTTAGTATTTAAATTTACCGTTATGTGAAAACCTAATTTTGCATGATTTTTCTACTTTCATAACTCCGGCACGCTTCTAGATAGAAGCTTGAAATTTTGAGGCAAGAAAGAACTTTTAGAATTAGTATAAGTCTGCTCAGAAAATTTTTTCGGACCACCCCCTGTTTATGCGCTATTAGGGCTTAAAAATTGAAAATTTGCTATTTTTAAACACCTGTAACTTAGGAACCTGTACACATTTTACTTCTGCAAGATGTAAAAATTAAAGCTACAATAATATATTTTTACGTGTGTGAAAGGTTTATTTTAGTTGTAAAGGGTTCCAAAGTTGCAGCTCTTCAAAATTGTAAAAAAGCCCCCTTTTCAGATGTATATATCTCGGGCTCTGCGTAATAGTTTTGCAATCTAAAACCGGCAGAAGATCGAAAATTTTATTATCTATATAAAACAATATCAAAGTTATGTAATATTTTGTAATTTACTATTTAAATTTACCGTTATGTGAAAACCATATTTTGCATGAAATTTCTTTTTTCATAACTCCGGCACCCCGTTAGAGAGGAACCTGAAATTTTGAGACAAGAAAGAACTTTTAGAATTAGTATAAGTTTCCTCAGAAAATTTTTTGGTAGCGCCCCCTCTTTAAGAGTTATTACGCCTCAAAAATTTAAAATTTGCTATTTTTAGACACCTGTAACTTAGGCACCTGTAAAAATTTTTCTTCGGCAAGACATGAAAATTAAAGCTACAATAATATATTTTTACGTGTGTGAAAGGTTTATTTTAGTTGTAAAGGGTTCCAAAGCTGCAGCTCTTCAAAATTGTAAAAAAGCCTCATTTTCAGATGTATATATCTCGGGCTTTGCGTAATAGTTTTGCAATCTAAAACCGGTAGAAGATCGAAAATTTTATTATCTATATAAAACAATATCAAAATTATGTAATATTTTGTAATTTACGATTTAAATTTACCGTTATGTGAAAACCACATTTTGCATGAAATTTCTTTTTTCATAACTCCGGCACGCCTTTAGATAGGAACCTGAAATTTTGAGACAAGAAAGAACTTTTAGAATTAGTATAAGTTTCCTCAGAAAATTTTTTGGTAACGCCCCCTCTTTAAGAGTTATTACGCCTCAAAAATTGAAAATTTGCTATTTTTAGACACCTGTAACTTAGGCACCTGTAAAAATTTTTCTTCGGCAAGACATGAAAATGAAAGCTACAATAATATATTTTTACGTGTGTGAAAGGTTTATTTTAGTTGTAAAGGGTTCCAAAGCTGCAGCTCTTCAAAATTGTAAAAAAGCTCCATTTTCAGATGTATATATCTCGGGCTTTGCGTAATAGTTTTGCAATCTAAAACCGGTAGAAGATCGAAAATTTTATTATCTATATAAAACAATATCAAAATTATGTAATATTTTGTAATTTACGATTTAAATTTACCGTTATGTGAAAACCACATTTTGCATGAAATTTCTTTTTTCATAACTCCGGCACCCCTTTAGATAGGAATCTGAAATTTTGAGACAAGAAAGAACTTTTAGAATTAGTATAAGTTTCCTCAGAAAATTTTTTGGTAACGCCCCCTCTTTAAGAGTTATTACGCCTCAAAAATTGAAAATTTGCTATTTTTAGACACCTGTAACTTAGGCACCTGTAAAAACTTTTCTTCGGCAAGACATAAAAATTAAAGCTTCAATAATATATTTTTACGTGTGTTAACAGCTTTTCTTAGTTATATAGGATTCCGGACTTACGGCCCCTCAAAATCTCAAAAATGTCCTATTTTCAAGTTTTTTCTTATTACATGAAATTTTCAAATTTTTGTGTAAGCCACACTTCTAAACAATTTGTATTGAGTTTTGGAAATGTGCGCTTTTAAAAACCGTTGGTTTACATTCTACCTTGTTTTGTTGTACTTTTCGGTTAGTTATAATAATTAAATTATAGAAAAATACCGTCATAAGTTGAGAAAAAAATTAAATTTTTTTTCCTGCAATCATAAAACAGGGGAAAAGAATATTAAAAGCATAACCAAAATAGAACGAAACCAAAACAAAAAAAAAAGGAATGTACTTCTAATAATGGCAGTATATATACGTATAATGTATGAGGGTTCACAGAATCTGTCAATTTGATAAATCTTCGGACTAAAATACAATTTAGTAGGGGTAAAAAAAAGAATTTAATTGGTAAAAATATTAGAAGATGATACTTCTTCTTTCCTGGCTAGTTGATTTAATTTTCCAGGAACTGATTATGCGTTAAGAAAAACCTCGTTTGAAAGTTATCGTTGCTGAAAATTAAATCAGCTATATTTATTAAAAATTGAGATTGGATCAAACTTATAAATGATATGATATCCCTAGAGACAAAAAACATAACATAAGGTTTTTGAAAGCATTTGACACTAGAAATAGAGTATCTCTAGTATAAAGTAAATCCTTATACATTTTTTTCTCTGTCATTCCTTTCTGTTATTCGTAGTTGTAGGTGTTGAGCTATACAATCTCATTTATGTACACCAATAGTACAGGGAATATTGTATTCAAGAGTTATTTGAAGATATAATGAATTTTATATAATATAAAATAGTTGATAGCAATATTAAAACTGGTACCAGACTAAAAAAAAAAAAAAGTATAACATAAAAAAAAAAAAAAAATAATAATAAAAAATTGAATACATATATAAATAAATGGTTATATATTATAATTTTTTATTTCTTGGCTTAGAATTCCTTTTTTTTTACGGTAATTTTCAAATTTCTTCTATATTACAGTTATTATTATTATTATTACTATTGTTTTTGTTATTGTTATTATGATTTAGGAGATTATGAAGGCAGCTTTCATTCTATTACAGTAATATATGTACGGATTTAATTTTAAAGAAATTTTTTTTTTATTTTAATAGGAGTCAGTATTGTCATTGTATTTGTTGTTATATAATAGAATAGAACCAAAAATGAAAAATTTTTTTTTCCCAGCGTTTTTAAGTACATACATATATGTGTAATATATGTGTTAATATGTTTTCGTATACGTATGACAATGAAAATCCATTTAAAATGAAAAAAAAAGAAAAAAATTCTTTAAGTTTTTTTTTTTCTTTTGACGCCATAGATGACTATGTTGTGAATTATTATTGGTTTGTTTATTTTTGGATTTTATTTATAGCGATTGTTGTTGTAGTTTTCGTTGTTCCGTACTTGAGTTTTTTTTTTTGTTATTTTTATTTCAGGATTTAGTCTTCCTGACACTATAATATTTGTATTGTGAATGGTCCGGGCAATAGTACTATATATATATATAGAATAATATAGGAATTCATGTTTTTTTTTCCTGTCTGTTTTCTGTTTTCAGTTTTGTTGGTTTTTTTTTTTTAGAACAATGTAATACGACGTACATTATATGAGTGGAAAAAAAGAATGAGACAGAATACAAAGTGGAAAATTTTCATTTTTAAGGTCACGATTAAAAAAGTTTTTTTGTGTTCTAATTTTTTTTTTTGTTTTGCTTTTACTCAGTTATTTTTCGTTTATTTTGTTTTTTTTTTTTCTTTTTTAAGGATTATAGGGTATACTATTCAATTTTGATTTGAAAATTAAAAATAGAATGGAAACAAGACAAAAATAAAGAAAAAAAAAAAAGGGGTTGCAAAGTAAAAGAATTTAAATATTTTTTTTTATACTTTTTATACTGTATGATTTAAGAGATATGTTATGAATGGTGATTCATTTAAAATGTAAAACCTTATAAATTTTAAGATTTAAAAGAAAGGTATGAAGCAAAAAAACAAAACCATTTGAAAAAAAAAAGGAAAAAAAAAGTTAAAAATTTAATTTAAAGATTTATGAATTATAGAAAAGCGAAAACAAAAAATACTTTTATGTATATGTAGGTACTGCATATGTAATTAAAATTTTGTGGGTTGAAATCGTTGGAAAGTTTTTTATTCTCTATTTCATTTTAAATTAATTTTTAATTAAAAGTTATTGCATAAAAAAGTTTATTTGTCAAATAAACTTTTCAAATTGGAAACAATTTTAATTTGTGACTGTGAAACTGATATAAGAAGTATTGTTTTTATATCATTATGTTTAAAGTTATTAAAAAATTAGTGTATTAAATTACATTGAATAGAGAATTTATTTTAAATTAAATTTTATTTTAAAATAACATGAACGGATTTTATAAAATTAAAATTAAATTTTTTTTTTGTCTAAAAATTTTTCCCTAAAATTTTATAAATCTTGCAATATTAAATTTTGTGATTTTTTCTTTTATTTTTTAAATGAAATATTATACAGGATTAGTTTCACTAAATATTTATTACAATTTTTTTAATCCTGTGCATTTTATTTTCAAGAGTTTCATTCAAACATTTTTTTTTAATTTAATTGAAAAAATTAATTATCTTTACATTTTTAATTGCTTTTATTGATAAATTTTATAGTTAAGCTTTTCTTTGATAGCAATAATTTCTGAGCTAATCCTGAAAGTATGCAATTTTTTTTTACAAAATATTTCAATATAATGAAAAATCATCCTAAATGTATGCAAATTTTAATTATTAAGTTTTTTTGCAATGATTTTAATTAAAGCTAATTTTTTTTTTGATTTATTTTGTATTTTTCAGCAATTACTGAAGATCCAGAGTTTACAGATATTATAGAAAATATAACAGTACCGGCCGGTAGAAATGTTAAATTGGCATGTTCTGTTAAAAACTTAGGAACATATAAGGTATGTATATAATATTATGTCTTTCTAATTAATATAAAAATCAAAAACATTAGATACTAGTTAACTATATGTTTTATGATAACTAAAAAAAACTACAACACTATGAACTAATTACACTATATAATAATTGTACAAAGTTATAACTGAATTTTGCTTATAGGCTTTTGATAGGACATATTATAATAGGTATACCAATACTAAATATTAATTATAATTCTTATAATTTTTCTTTAACTTTTTATTTTTTATTTAATTTTTTTGTGTTCATTTTATTTCTTCAATTTATATGTAGCTCTTATATTATATGTATATATATTTGTATTTATGTGCAAACCATGTTTATTTGAGCTATTAACAGGTGTTCCTTGTATGTTCTATTTTTTTATTTTTTTTGCTTTTGTGTAAGGTTAGAAGGTAGATAATATGACAACATTTAATTACCTAGGTAAATGGTAACTATTAAGAACATAAACAGATGTTCATTTAAGGTGCAGAATAGTGGTGAATATTTATATATATTTATATAGATTTATATATAGGAATATTTATAAAACAAAAAAATAAAAAAATTATTCCTGTAAATCCAGTAGGATATATTGTATGTAATATAATTAGAAATAATATGCTTAAGGGGATAAAATTATAATCACGGGAAAAAAATCAAAAAGAATTAACAAGAATTAAAAATGTCTATTTTATTTTTTTTTCATTTTTGTTTTACTTTGTTGGACGCCTTAAGGATAATTCTTTGAATTTTTGTTAGTCTTTGATTTTTGTATTTTGAATATACATATACTTATGTTTTAGATGTATGTTTTCAATTCATTGTACTTGATTTTTGTTCATGTTTTATATTTCAATTCGGGGATTTTTTTTATGATTTCATATAGGAAAGGGACAGAAAATGTTTTGATTTTTTTTTTTTGTATTTGAGTTTGTCTTTGTTCAATTCAATTTTTATCTCTTGTTGTAAGAAAAAAAAAAAAACAAAAAAGCAGAAAGGACTTTTTGTTATATTATGTTTTTACTTGTTCAGCAAAAAAAAAAAACAACAATGAAACAAAAATCTTTTTTGATAAATAGCATAGAAAAGTTGACAATCTTCCCTAAGGATATGTATTCGTAAAAACAGGAGAAAAAAAAACACAAAAAAAAAAATAAGATGAGATAAAATGTTGACATTGATTTGTTTGTTTCTTCTATTTGAAATGAGGCATTTTCATTTGGTGTCGGTTTTTTTTATTTTTATTTTAGATGAATTGGAGTTTTTGGTATGGTTTAAGGAGATATTAGAATATATATATTACAATACTCCATTGTAAAAATTATTTTGTAATTTTTGTTTTTTTTTTACTTGTTCCTTAAAAAAATTTGAAAGAATATCAAAAGGATTTGATGTTTATCTCGTGTAAAAATGATTTTTTTTTTTACTTTTCGCCTCCAAGATTTTAAACTCACATAAAATAAAACAAAAAAAAAAAAGAAATTAAAAAATAAACAAATAAAAAAAAACTTTAATAGAAAAACTATGATATCATACGGAAAAAAATTGTATTGTTAAAGTATTAAAATAAAAAAAAAAGTTACAACCTTTAGGCGCATGTTATATTGTTATTCCGAATGATTCTTATCTATGTAATTTGATTTCAAATAAAAAAAAACTAATCTTTTATTCTCTAGTTTTAAAATGCCGTTTGTTTCTTTTTTTTTTTTACTATAAAAAAGATAGAAGGGGGAAATTGATTCTGTTAATATTATAAATTTATTTTAATTCAAATATTACAGTTCTGGTGTAATTTTTATTGAAATTACTTTTATGAAATTGAGTTGCAAGGAGGGTTAACTCCTGCCCAGGTTAACCTCTATACCTTATAAATCCTCAGATGTCACAGCTCCTCATATGGAAATTCATTTGTAATGCGTAATGCGCGACTATGGAATAGTTTGCCACTAGAAGTATTCCCAAAAGGTAACAGTCATAACGTTTATCGTTAAATTAAAGAAGAATATCAACAACATTTTTCTAAAAACTTCTCTCCACAACCCAGTAACATCCTAGTAACATCTGAATTTGTTTTATTCTTATTTACTTCAATTCCCAAATCAAACATGAATTGTACCGTAGGTTCTAACTTGTAGTTTGGTTTAAAGGAAGATGGTATTAGTTCAAGTACAACACTATCAAAGAGATTATTATTCAATGGTGTTTTTCGAGACGTCATTTTTAATGAACAAATTAAAATTTATCTATACAATTAAAAAAAAAAAATTAAAATTATATATTTTAATATATTATGAAAGTACATATTGTCGGTACTAATATTTTTAACACAAATTTAAGTTTTAAAAATAATGGTTCACTTTGCATTTCTATTACAAACTTTAAAGTTATCAAATTACTAATTTTGAGATAAAAAAATTCAATTTTGGCCGTTTCCGCATTTATTGCACTAGTACTTGACACTAGACACTTCACACTCTTTTTTTTTTCATGTATTACTCTTTTAAGGCGAACATTTAGTGTAGTTGAGAGTAGACTAAAAAATTGACAGATAATCAAGTGCGATCAGACAATTTAGTGTACTATTTTCGAATGTACTAAAAAATTCTCAGAGTTTTTCGGATTAATTTCTTGCGATTAGACAGTATTTAGTGCGAAGTCCGATGGTTTCGGACTCGGCCTTAATGTTCTATTCTTAACTGAAATATTTTATATTAAAAGGGTTTCTAAAAGTTACTATGATAATCTAATCCATGTTAAAATGTTAATAATTTCGGTCTCCGTACAGGTTTACAGATGTTACAGATGATTAAGTTACTTTAGATTAATAAAGTGTCATTATGTACTGAGCAATTACATTAGATAGTTAAATATTAAAGTGATTTTAATGGTTGAAAAATTGTGTATTTATTTTTGTTTCAATTCACTTGAAATTTTCTTTTTCACTACAATTTTCTTTAATATGGTAACATTAATCATTTATGATTTATTTCTAAATTCCAAATCAAAAGTTTTTTTTTTTTTTTTTGTTATCGCAATAAAAAATTTTGTATACAAAGCAAAATTTAAGAAAACTACAACAAAAACAAAAATAAAAAATTCGATATACTTTTCTTTTAAATTTGTCCTTTTTTATATGTTAGAAAAATCCTCGACTATTTGGCCGTAGAAGGAATTATAAAAAAAAATTATAAAAAAAGAAAATTTTAATAAAAGAAATATTTTGTAACAAACAAACAATTTGAAATAATTCCAATACATTCCTAAACTCAGATTATCTGATGTATAATATATATATACATATACATGTCGTATAATGCATATTATGTAATGCTATATATGAATGTATACAAATGATGAATATTACATACCATATAATATATATTATCAGATCAGGACAATAATGTTTTCATGTAAAATATTTAAAGAAGAAAAACGGAAATGTAAAATTTTTACCGGAATCGTCATTACAATGTATTTATTTTATACTTTTGTCAACTCCTCGCCTATAAATATGCAAATTTTAAATTATTTACTTTTAAGTATACGAATAGTTAGGAATTTTTGGAAATTTAAATCATAATAAACGGTTATTATAGTTTTGATTTTTTCAATTAATAATAGTTTGCATATTATAAGCGTATAAAATTTCAATATTTTGCTTTATTTTAACAAAAAGTATTTGTTAATTGTAGAGTAAACATATAAATCCTTTATAATATAAAAGAATCTAATAATATTTTCATTCTAAATGATGTTCACCTTAGATTAAAGTTCTGATAATCATGTTCTGATCCTTTATTTTATTTGTTCTGATCCTTTATTGTCCTATAAAGTTTTTACTAAATGAACTGACTGCCATTAATAAAAGAAAATTGAATTAGTAAAAAAAAAAAAAAAAATACATGATATACGCTCCAATTGGTATTAGTAAGAAGTCAAATAATCATATAGAAAAAGAAATTAAAAATGAAATAAAAATTAAATTTAAAATTAAATTTTATTTCTTTTTATTTTTTACATAATCTGTTCGTTATTTTAAGAAGACGACATATTACGATACTGAATCTGCCAAAGGGTATATTTTTTTGTTTATAACATTTTTCATGTAATCATTTGTAATAGACGGTTGTATGTATGTTTGTATGTATTTATGTATAAATATAAATATTATTTCTATGAATTATTTTAATCTGCGTTAGGCATTTTTTAATATCTACATAATATATGTATCGTATATATAAAAAGATATAAAAAAGTAATACTATACTATAATACAATTGGAATTATATTAAAGAACAGGCATTTAAAGAAAATCATGAAGGCAATAAAAAAATATAAAAAATATTCATAAAATTTCATTTTGAAAATGAATAAAATAAATACTAAAAATATATTATAAAAAAAAAAAAAAATATAATAAAATTTGTAATTCGACATTGTTGCATATTTTCTAATATGTATTATTGTGTAAAGATTCTTTTTTTTTCTATAATATTTTATTGTCATTTTGTCTTTTTTTCTATTCCTTTTTTTCATCCTTAAGGATATTACTTTACTAAGAAACTTTAAAATATTTAAATAAAATTGAAAATGAAAAAAAAAAAGAAAAAAAAAAAAAACAGAAAATATTAAAATTATGTAAATACTCTAAAAAAGTGTGACTCAATGAAAATTAAAGTTATCCTTCATCATTCTAGGAACATGAAATAAATAATGTAATTTAATGCAAAAAGGTTTAAGTAAAAATCAAAAATGACAAAAAAAAAATAAGTCAAAATTGTAAAAATGAAAATAGATGGTACCTATTCTTTTTCAATGTAAATACAATTTTGTTTTTGGGCATATTATATGGTAAATTTCACTGAAAATAAATTAATTAAAAATTAAATATTTAGATATTTGATTCTACAGTGATACCCTATTAGTGTCCTGAATTTTTTGGGCACAGAAAAATCTTATATTAATTTGTACTTAGATATATTTCTTCTTTCTCTTAGAACAGTGAATTATATTTTATTTATTTTTTCATAATAATTAAAAAAAGTTTCGGTGACCGAGTATTTCAGTATATGAAATATTAACAATGAAGGTCAAATCCTGTATAAGATGATATGAAAATTCCAAAAAAACCTGAATAAATCGCTCTTGCGACTGAATACATTATGTAAATTTATAATTTATGTATAATATAAAATAAAATAAATAATAATACTCCATAATCCTATATTTTGTTTATCTTTTAATATCATGAAAAAACTAAAGTTAAGTCATCATATCATTAAGATTTCTATTAGTATGTCTTCTTCTCCATCCAATACCCTATTCAGGACGTAATGTACTCATCTTTATAATTTACTCTCGGAAAATTTAATCCCAAGATGATTTCCTTTTGCCTTGTATTATCAAACTATACCGTTTACCACATCTGGGTAGATCATCAACCTCCGAGTAATGATGTGCTTCTCATGGTGTTATTACTTTTGTTAATCTTTTGCTGATAACTAATACGCATTAGTCATCTTTGCATTGCGCTTCCTTCACGAGTTGTGCATTGGGATTCTCCTTTCCTTCAAATTTAAATCGAAATTTCATTACTTAAGCTTCCCATAGGGCTTCATAGAGAATCCTTAGTATATAGAAAGACAAAATTAAAAAAAAAATATCAAAACTACAAAACTAGAACATAAGATCAAATTAACAGCAACAGCAAATAGAGACTTCCACTTTATTCTTTGGTTATTTATTTTTATTTTTTATGGTGTATCAGTACTATTTTGTAGTTCTAAAGTTTTATTCTAAAATCTAAATTTTAAAATACATATATCGAATAAATTTATTTAACAAAATTTCAAGTATTTAATGACATACACAAATTAAATATCGATTTTTAATCAATATTCTCTTTATAATTCAAAGTTAAATCCTTTTAAATTGTATTTCTTTTGATTCAATCAATGTTAAATTTTTTAATCAAAAGAATTAATTTTTTTTTTTTTTTTTTTTTGCAGAAAGTTTTTCTATTCACTTTTTAAAGCAATATTCATTTATTTATTTATTTATATAGGTATATATATATAATAGGTACATATATATTTTTTATTCTGTAGAAAAAATCCATTAAAGTAAATAAAATTCTAATTTCAAATGTTTTAATAGCCTTGAACTTTACTTTTTAGAAGTTTTATTTAATTTTATTCGTCTGTTTTTTCGTTTTAGTATAGTTGAATCTACTAAAAAACAGCAGTATGTATGTGTATTTGAAATGTTAAAATTTTAAATATTTAAAATTCAGTAATTTTTAATGATAAAAGAAATAAAAAGAAAAAAATAAAAATTTGCATAAAAAATAAAAGAAATTTTTAAAATAAAACAAAAAAAAAAAAAAAAAAATCATAGTAAAAAGCGGTCACAATATATCTGTTTTTTTTTGCTTTTTTTTTTTTTTTTATAAACTTTTGATCATCATCATAGTTAAGTCCTTGAACTATTTGGTTTTTTTATTTTTTTCTATTTTTAGTATAATCATATTTGATTTTATATGACATTGATGCTATGAACGATACTTTGAAGGATTTTTTGTTTTTTCTAAAATAAAAAATACTTTAAAATTATTCCAGATAAATTTAATATTTTAAGCAAAAAAAAAAATATATATTTTGCTCTGAAATTTTATGTTTTAAGTTTTTTTTTTTAATGCAATTAGAATAAAAGTAAGGAATTTGATTATTATTAAATTATTTAATAAAATTGATAGCTTTTATAGTTGATGTAAATTTTATATATTATTTTTTTTAGTACATTTCTTTGCCACATAAATGTGAACAGGAAATTACACAGCTTTTCTTTTTCAGGCGTGGCTGTAAATGTTGTAACGGTCTTACGGTCTTACCCACTAACGGTTTTACCCACTTGGCCACATATGATCCTTAAAGATAAATATTTTAAAAAATAAAAAAAAACTTTTGTAAATTTCGTTGAAAATTTATAAAATAAAAATAAATAAAAAAAGAAAATTCTTTTCATTTGACTGTTACAGTCCTATACTATTATAATCCTTAAAATACGATTAAGACATTTAAGACGCATTTTTTTTTTTTTATGTTTTATTTTATTTCAATATATTTCAATATATAGTTTACAATATTCAAAATAAAACTTAAAAGAATTCTATGTAATTTACAAAATTTTAAATGCACATGACTGTAATAAATGCCCCAGCATTATATTAAATTATTATTTAATATGTATCTTGTATCTAAGGTTCTATTCTAGTTTTAGTAGAAGTATAGTTATTCATTTATTTATATGCTTGAACGCGAAAAATTTTCAAAAAAAAAATCCCCAAACCTTTTTGTTTTGATTTTAATAAAATTACTTACTAATAACTTAAACTAATATTAAAACTATGTATCCTAATCCTAAAACAAAACTAATCTAAGACATATCCTATAGTTTTCTAGTAGTATGGAGTATTATCTTTTGATAAGACGCTTAATCATTCATATGTATTTATTTCGAATGTATTTAAGACAAACGCAAAAATGTTTTAATTACCATCATGTATACACAAATTCCTAAACTCGAAATTAGATATTAGAATCTGAAGAATGTTTTTTAAAATTCTATTTTTATAAAACGGAAATTTTCGAAATTTTTCCAATAAATTGACTTTTTAGAAAATGTAACTTTGCAATGCTTCAGCTTTAATTCTCTTGAATGAAGACTTTACTCTTTGCTGGTTCTGTTTCGGAGAACGAGCCAATATAATAGTTTTAGACAAATGCATTCTAAAAACATATCTGAAAATCTTTGATGTGTACATTACGTCCACAAAAAGTGAAATCCAAACAAAAAAAAACTTTTTAATTATATGAAGAAAAAATCTAGCTCTTTAGGTGCTATTTTTGTAGTACACACTTTGTAAAAATATTGTGAAAGGGTGTGTTGTCATGATTTATTTATTTATTTAGTATAACAGGAGGTCCTTTTTAATATTCTTTGAAAAATCGAAGAAAAAATCGAAAAAAAAAATCGAAGAATATTCTAGATAACAACGGACCAATATAACTTTCTTAATGTGTATAACTTTAAGTTATATAACTTTCTTAATGTGTATGGATCTTTGTCTTAAATGCAAAAGCCTGACCCGAAATACCTAATACTGAAGAAGTTCAATTGTTATTAATTAATATTGAAAAGATTTATGGAGCTTAAATTCTGCAATAAGTAAAAAAAATCTGAAATTTTTGTGAAGAGGTGTCGAGTTACATGCCAAAAACTTTTGTAAATTTTGGTTGGTCTAGAGTAACCGGTTCAGGCTTCTTGAACCTCGTGGAACTTAATGAAGCTAGACGTCTACAATCTTCCAATAATGAAGATCAAGTTTTATGGCAACATTTTCTTTTAAATTTGGTTGAGTTGGTGTAATAGATTTGGGTAGCTGTCATACAACTCTACAATTTACGTAAATATATCTCGGTAGTTATAAAGTCGGTACTAAACATCTTAAAATGTTTAAAACATGATCAAGTTATATAGTAACAGGATATTTTACGTTAATACAGGTATCCCAGAGTTGACCTTCCTCGTTTTTCTATAATGTTCCAGAAATCTAAAATTTTGAATTATAAACGTAATATGATATTTTGTTTTTGATTCTATTATTGTGTGTGATAAAATTTAAATTTTTTTCTTTTTTCTATGATCGCTAAACCAAGAAAGAGGGGAATAATTCAAAGGACTGTCTTCGGTATAACACAACAGCAACAACAATAAAAAGATGATTTGAATACAATGGCATTTCTATATAGACAACAAATAATGGAGAAAAAAATTTTTTGAGTTTATTGAGTAAAAAAAATTAAATAGAAAAAAATATATATCTACATATATAAAAGAAAGAGATAGAAAAAAGTAAAGAAAGAGAAAGAAAAAGATAAATATCAAATAAATATAAATAAATACAAATATATTTCATATTTTGAATTCTATTCATTTTTTTATTTTTTTTTTATTAATATTTACATGGAACATAAAATATGAATTAAAACCCAAACCAAAATGAAAGAAAAGAAAAAAAAAACAAAATATAAAAACCACAATAGAAAAAAAAGTAGTAAAAAAAAAGGAAACTGTATTATTATTATTATATATATATATATATATATATATACATATATATAAAAAAAGGGTTGTTGATCATAATTGGTTATGTTGTAAAAACAAAATTTACAATAAATCAAACATTTCTGTATTGTTACATCAATTGCAAAGAAGAAAAAAAGGAGTTAAAATAAAAATCTTGTACCCAACTTCTTTCCTGGGAGGACAACATAACCACAAAAAAAAATAAAAAAAAATAAAAAAAAGAATTGATAGGCATTTTCTTTTATTCATCTTATTTTGGTTTTTTGTTGAATTTTTTTTTTCTTTTGTATCGTGGTGAAAAAAAAGAAGGAAAATTTTATGGTTGACTGTTCTGTTTTTTTTGGTTTTTCTTTTTTTTTTTGGTTATTTTTTAACGGAAATAAATTATATTAACTTTGAATGACAGTTATTTTTCTTTTATATAGTAATTTGTTTATGATTAGAATGTTGATAATATGAGTGTTCTATGTGATATATTGATTATACTCCTAAAATCAGTTTTTTTTTGTTTTTTTTGTGGTTATGTTGTTAATTCTAATGTAAAATGAATCATTTTTTTGGTATTTAAATACAAAAAAAAAAAGAAGAAAAAATTACAAAATATAGGAAAAAATGAAGATAAATTTGTTTAGAAATATTTTTGTGTGGTATTAATATAAAAATTATATAACAAAAAAGTGAATGAATGAATGATTCCTAATAAGAAAATAAGTACAAACAACTTATGGGATCTAGAAAAGATCTATTAAAGACTACTATAAAAAAAAAAATTATTTGTAAACATTTTTTGTTGCTACAAGAAAAATTAGTTATATAAAGAATTCTTTAATAAATAGAAAATTTAAGATTGTTACAAACTAGTACTAGAGCAAAAAATGAACACTATCGGTTGTAGAAAGTGATTGTTTACTCCTGATGATATTTTATGTATTTGTACTTAAAAATTCCAAATTAATTACATTGTATACCACAGTTACTACATTTAGTAAATTTCAGTTAAAACATTTAGTAAATAGCTATACATCATTTTATGAGATAAACGGTTGCAATATACACCGAGAGGTAGACTTATATAATTAGACTTAAAATATAAAATTGATTTATAATGAAAATTCTAAAAAGAATGGATTATTTGTGATAGTGTCTAAGAGTATAAATAATATATCTATTGCATTTTTACGCATTCAAATTTACAAAAAAAAAAAAAAATGCATTAGAAGCTACAGGTACGGATTTATTCATTTCATCTCAAACGAAAGAGATGCTTTATGCTAGAATTGAATACTTTTGTTTTTTTTTTATTATTAGTTAAATTTTCTTTTTAGTTTTAATCTGTCCGTTAGTTCGTTCATCTGTTTATAAAACTTATGAAATTTTAATCCTGTCTCATAGAAAAGTCTTATATAAAAAAAAAAACAATTTAATGCAACGACTTTTTTTTATGTAGAAGCACCCATTTTCACAGCCTAAATCCTTTGAAAATTGGAAAAAGGTCTATCAAATATTTACCTCTCAAGTTGAACTTAAGCATTTTTTCAATCTAAACTTTATAATTTAATAATTTTTTTACAATCTTAATATTTAAATTTACAGTTTTGTGAAAACAAAATTTTAGTTTTTCCATATTTTCGAAATGATTTTAATCAAAAATCTTTAGAGACGGAAGATCTTTTAAAATAACTATTATTTCAAGTAAAAAAAAAGATGTCTTTCTATTTATACGAGTAATTAGGGGTTAACAATTAGAAATTTTCTTTTTTTGGACGCGCCTAAATTAAAATATACCTGTATACCTGTCTAAAATTAAGACGGAACATTTTATTAAAACTAAGACGCAAAAATTGAAGCTCCAAAATGAATTGTTTGCATAATTTGAACTTAAGTCTTAATTATATAGTGTTTTCTTAAAATTTAAAAAAAGTGTTATAGGTCTCTGCTTTGCATAATTTTTTTTTTAAAATGCCATCAATTGCCAATATGGATAATACAATGAAAATGCCATCATTCTAAACTGAAACTGGCAATTTTGGTTTTTACTGACTGTCTTGTTTAACATATTATAAAATAAAGTTGTTGTAAATTCTGTAGTGCTTAGTGTCAAGTTTATGATACCAAAATTTAATGTATGCGCTTTAGGTGGAACTTCTAATTTTGAGTAATGAAATAATTCAACATAAAAAGAGAAGGCTTTTAAATATTACCTAATTAAATTTTCATTTATTTTTTGATTGTGTTTCAATTACTGTTTCCTAACTTTTAATAATGAGATGTACTGTATCCACTTACTTGCATAATTTGTTTTTTTTTTTTTGTATTTTTAAAACTTTGCTATAAATAAAGTTTTATTGATAAACTTTGAAATATTTTCTATTATTCTGTTAATGTAATTTTATTTTACAAATTTTATACAGTTGCTTCTTAGTAATTAAAAAAAAAAAATTACTACTTCTATAAAATAATTTTTGAAACTTTTTAAAACATTTTCAATAAATTATAAAATGTTTTTGGAATTAAATTTTTAATACCGATACTAAAGTTATCAATTATTTATTTTAATAGATATTTTTGTTATTAATAAAATTTTGTTGCAGCTATTAAAATTGTAAAAAAAAAACTTTCAAAGTTGTTAAGTAATTTTTATTACTAAGTTTTACTGTCACATCATTTGATTTTCATTACTAATTTTTATTTATTTTTTTTACAAGGGTGGGTGGGAATTATCGAAAGTCGCTATAGAGGAACGATCATCATTATTTTATGAACTCGTTCTGCTTTAATCCACTTGACTAAACACAACCTCCCTTTTTGATCAAATTGTAGGTTTTACTCATATTGTACGGTTTGGACAAGGGTATATTAGTTAAGGAAAAAAAATTGGTTTAAAATATATGGACATATGGTGAACGAATATAACAACATTGACTTTAAACATTACCTATATTGCTTTGTAAAACTAAAGTCAGTTAGTTAAAATAATTTTATTGTGATTATTATTTAAAATTTTAATTCGAATCTCTATTTCATATCTAACAAATTATCTTATTAATTTTTAATATTTTCCTTTTTTAAATATAAAAAAAAAATATTTTAATGTGCATGACTTGAAATATAAATAGAAATACAGTAAAACCCGCTTAAATAAGTGTTAGCAATTTTGAGCACTTATCTGAACACAGCATTTAACCGAACTCGGATAACTGCTTCAAGTAAGGTACTTATTTAAAATCGGTTTAACTGCCTCATGGTAAGTACTTATCCATAACTAACATTTTCTTACAGCAAGTTAGATGTTCAAAATTTTAATATTTTTTGGCTATCAAAAGTAAATGTCTCTTGAGGCACTTAAACGTAAAATTTTAATCAAAAATTTAATATTGTGCTTTGAAAAACAGAGTACATAAGAGGTTTAGGTGCTTAAACGAGTATATTTGTATGCAATTTTCAGAAAATTTTTAATTGTCAATATATCTTGTTTTGAAAACGAAAAAGGTACTTATCCGGAAAGTACTTAAGCGGGTTTTACTGTATAATTAAAATTTTTTTAAAAATGATTGAATGCACTTAAAAAAGTATAAAAATTATTCATAAGAAAAATATGCGTCACACTTGGGTACCAATTACAATTGCCATTAAATTAAAATGTGGTACATTCTGTTTCTCATCATATACACACAATTCTTTTATATTTCATAAATTAAAATTATAATATGTTTTACAAAAACTTGTAAAATGAATGATTACTTTATAATAAATTACTTGAAAATTACAATTACAAAATAATTGTACTCATGATTACCAAGTAATCAAAAAATAATCTAAATTATTTATTTATTATTATTATTATTTTAATTATTAAGGATTATTTTAGTATAATTTCGGAATAATTAGAATCTAAATGTGATTACTGTACTGTATTGTATACAATTTCTTATAATTAATAAGTAATGCAGATTATTCTTAGATTATGTTATAGTAAACTGAATTACTTTTAGATTTTTATGCAATGAAATAGTAATAAAATAATATAATACAAATTATAGATTATTTTTTAATTACTTAATAATCGTAATCAACAAATTTGAGTCCGATTGCGATCGTAAAAGTAATCTAAGCTTTTGATTACGATTTTTAAATAATCGTATAATATAATTATATAATCAAAATAAAATTTTAAAAGTTTGGTTTTAGAGTACTAAATAAGATGCTTTTTTATTATTAATGCAAAAAGAAATTACTTTATCTGGAAATAGTCCCTAATGAAACAAAGCATAATGAAATAACAATAAAACTGAAAATGAATATTATCCTATAACATTGAAAAATGAAACAACTCATAACAACATGAAATTGGTTCAAATTTGAAAAATTAAATAGTCGTGAAAAATTCAAAAATCCTGACTATACTAATATACAAAAGAAAAAATACATTATTTTGTGGGTATATAACATTTTAGCGAAAAAATGGTGGTATCATTAATTGGATTGGTGAACGTTTTTTCAGTTTGCGTATGTTTACAAAAGGGAGGGTTACATATTTTTCTAGAAATTTTATAAAATCTTAGCATTTGCGTCCCACAACTTGCACTTTCCCACCACAATTAACTGGCTGGACCATCCGAAAATGTTTTTTTTATTTTTGTTCAGTTTGAATTATCAGTTTTTCTAGGATTGTATTTTTATAATATTTAATTTACACTGTATTTCGAATTGAATCTTACCGTATCTGTTAACTTACCGCTGTCAGAAATATAGTCCTTTAAACTAATAACAATTTACATTTTTAATTAAGTTAACAAAATATGAATATTTTTTTTTTAATTAATATTTATTTTAAAAAATGATATAAATTTTAACACTTGAAATATTAAAATAAAAATTCAATTGTAAAAATTAAATAACTCCTAAATTAATGAAATTTCGAAATAAGCCTTTTTTAAAATAAATTATTTTACTTATTAAAGTATTTCTAAAATTTTCTAATTAATTTTCTAATTAATTTTTTTTTTTTTCTAAATTAGACTTTCATTTCCTTTTTTTTTTTAAAGTAGGTAACTAAAGCAGTTCGTAATTTTATTAAATTAAAAAAAAAATAAATTCTTTAATTTTCTTAAAATATTTCACTTTTTAAAGTAATTTATATAATTTTTTTTTTTTTTTTTTTGTCAATGTCTAAATTAAAGTTTAATTGGTCATTTTACTATTCTGGTACCTATCCACTATTAATCTGATAATTTGTAATAAAAAAAAAAAAAAAAAAATAGAAATAAAATTAAAAATTAAATGAAAATCCTAAAGAAATCCTTAAGAAAATGTTACTGGATTTAAAAATCAAGAAAAGAAAAACGTCTTATTTAATTTTATTTTAAAAAAAAATCTTTTACGTAAAAATCTTACGATTTAAAGAATAGTTTCCACGGTACTTCACCGTTATCTTCTTTTTTTTTTTTCGTAAGTTTTATTTCATGTTTTGACTCTTCAATGATTATAACCTAATTATAATTTTTCCAACAAGCAATTAATATACCGTTACTGGTAGTACAGTTTCAGTTGCATTAAATTTTTCGGTTAAAACTAAAACAAAAAGGAAGGAAGTTTTTCGAGGGAATTTTCGCAAGTATGCAATCGTTTTCTTCTTATTCAGTTTATAAAATGGATTTTGAAAAATTTTAATAGCTGATATGTTGTTTATTGTTGTAGTTACTCCATTTTGTGATTTATAGTTGTTCACACTTAAAAATGAAATTTATATCTTATAGATAAAATATTGATCTATTTTCCTAGTTTTCGATGTAAGGGGAATTTGTATTGTCTGCCAATATTCAATAGTTTGCTATCCAAACTTTATATAGCTTTACTTAAATTTCAATAATAATCTTTATTCTACGCTTACCAGTTTGTATATATTATGAAATAAAAACAAGACATTTGTGATGATAAAAATATAAAATTTCTTATATTGCACACAAGGTTAGCATGATTATAAATTTTTTTTTTCAACTTTTTTTTTTCCTGTTAAATTAAAATTTCAAGAGGATTTTAAAATAAAGAAAAAATTGAATATCTACAAATCTCCAAAGAGTCTCCAGATTCTATTATAATTTAAACAAAAAAAAAAATAAAAAGAAAAAATTGCAAGTCTACAATAAAAAAAAGAAAAATAAATAAAGAAATAAGTAAAGGAAAAATCATCTAAATTTACCGTAAACAACAATCTTCTTTTAAAAATGCTTATCGTTTAAAAAAGAAAATAATTTTGCTGTTTTCAGTATATACAATATTTATATATATACTTACAACTATTTTGTAAATATTTTATTATCCTTTTTTTTTAGTAAGGATCACGATATTACTAAATTACACAAAAATAAAAAAAAAATAGAAGCATATAAAATTTTATTTCTTTTTTATACTTTCTCTGATATTGACCTGGTAACGAAGTGTATCTCATCTTTCGCGAAATTAACATTAATTTGTTTTTTTACATTTTCTCATTGCTTTAAGTTTTGTATTCCTTAATCCTCTTCTTAGCTTCACTATAATTCTCAATTCCACATTTTATTTATTTGTTGAAATGATTTACAGACAACGATATACAATTGTATTTCTTATTTGTTTTTGCATTTTTTTTTAAACCCCAAAAAAAAATCTGGCAAAAATCAAAAAGGAATGAGGATGAGAAAATGAGATACATTGTAACTTGAAAGTGAAGCAGAAAATAAAATCATAATGATGCAACAAGAGCTATCAATTTCAGCTAAAAAAAAAAAAAAAAAAAAAAAAAAAACAAATAAAAAAAACTTCCTTTGTACATCAGTATCCAATAGTGGAATGAAATAACAGTAGATGATCTAATGAGATAAAAACTTGTTGTTCTATTATTGTTATATGCATATATAATATGCTTCTCACTCATATATTTCAATATTTTTACAGTTCCAGTTAACAGTTATATTGTTTTCTTTTTTTTTTTGTTTTTGCTTTTATTGCAAAAATTTCGACAAAGGCAAAAATTAAGAGTTGGAAAAATGAAAAATATTACATAAACAATTATGTTCATATACTTATGTACATATGTATGTACAATACAACAATGAAATCTCAAAAGCCACTTGACTGCTCTCAATTCTTAGTTACCTTGGGGATTTTTGAAATTACAAAAAAAAAAAAAAAAATAGAACGAAACGGTAAAAAAAGTGCAAACATAGAAACAAGACTAAACAAAAAAAAAAAGCACAAGGATATGAAAGGATACGTCGTTGTAAAATTACCACCGACATCAAAAATGAATTTCGTACTTTTTTTTTTTTTGTTTTGTGAAAAAAAATTTGCATTCGCGTTTATTTTTTTCCTTCAGTTATTTGAAAGTTGAATTTGAATTGTGAAAAAAATAAAAAAAAATTATAAACAGAAAACAAAGTATCTGTGAACATATAAATGAGCTGTTAGATACCTTGTTGTCTTGTAGTGTACAAAAAGTTTGTAATAGTACAAAATACTAGACTGTTGAAAATTGTAATAATGGGTATAAAAAAAAGGAATATTTGTGGATTCAACACAATCTGTAAAAAATTCGGTAAAACTAAAAAAAAAAAAAATAATGTATAAAGCAGTATATAAAGCCAAGGGGTTTTAAAGGTGAACATTTTCAAGAAAAGACAATAATCAAAAAATTGTGAAAAGTCAAGGGACATTTTCTTCAATTTTAAAGAAACTATATAACTAGTTGACTATAAAGAAACTATATAACTATATAAAGAGATGTCTCTTTAATTCGACGCACAAAAATATAATATTAAATCTTTAATATTTCTGCCTTACTTAAAATAAATTTGAACAGGTGTCCAAAAATAGCAAATTTTCAATTTTTGATATCAGAAAACACGCATAAATACTAAAAATTCTAAAGTACCTTACGTTTACACTCATATCTTTAGTCTTTCAATTCATGTTCTGACTAAATGTATTCCATAGAGATACGATGCAACCAAAATTTTCCAAAATGTAAACGGTAAATTTAAATACTAAATTTCAAAAATTTTTTTAATTTTTGTATTTTGATTTATAAAGTTTTGCTTTTGATGTTTTTAGATTGGAAAAATATTTAGCGCGGCTTACGATATATGTACCTATATACATTTGAATATAGGGGTATTTTCCAATTTTAATTAGCTGTACTTTTGTAATGGATGGGGTTACATAAAAATGTTTTTCTACTAAATAAATTTTTTTATTACTCCTGTCAATAGTTAAAATTTGATTGTTCCTTCTGTAACAATGTAGAATTTTGTAATAAAATGGCCAGATAAACAGACAAACAGATGAACAGACATTGTTTCACCTGTAACAACGTAGAATTTTGTAATAAAATGGCCAGATAAACAGACAAACAGATGAACAGACATTGTTTCACCTGTAACAACGTAGAATTTTGTAATAAAATGGCCAGATAAACAGACAAACAGATGAACAGACGACCAGAGCAAATTTTTTAAATTTATTTTTGAAAAATGTTCAAAAACTTGTAGTCTTACGATAAAAAATTGTAACAATAAATACTTAAATTTTAGTTCTAGCCTAATTAACAATTGATAATACGATTACATTCTTATCAAACATTATTATCATTACTACATTAATACTACATTACTGTAATACACATTTTTAATCATAATTTAAAATAAAAGCGTAAAATCAAATTTTTGAATTTAACTTTTAACATAACTTAAAATTTTAATACAGAATCTTGTAGGAAATTAGTTTTTGTTAATGCACATAGACATAATACATATCCGGTAGTAAAAACTTTAAAATTTACTGTTAAAACATTTTTCTTTAGCTAAAGTAGAAAAATTGTAAAGTACTTGAAAAGTAATAATGAAGAAAGAAAAAAAAATTTGGTGGCGTTAAAATGTTTTTCCATTTTCTTTTTACCAATTTTTTTACCATACTATTTTAACTATTTTTTTGTTATTATATCCTGTCGGAAAAAATAATTTTTCATTTATGTCCTGTTGGCACTTATTATCTCCTGGACGAACAAAACTACTTCTATTGTCTGTTGCTTTTTTTTTTTTGCTTTGTATGATTTATGATTTCATATAATAAGGATTCATATATATGTGTAGTTTTTTGTTTGTATGTTTGAATGTATGTTGCAGTTGCAATAAAAAAAATAACCAATTGTTTATTTAGATATTGTGTTTGTGTTGTTTTTTTTTTTTTGTTGCATTTTGGTCCTATCATAAAAAGGAAATTGCAGTTATATTTTTAAAGGAAAAAATAAATAATTTATTATTATGACTTTTAAATTTTCTTTCTTTTTTTTTTTGGTTATTGAAAAAGTTTTTCTTCCGTTTATTGAGTTGGGAATTTTAAAATTCTAATTTTTCTATGTTAAGAATTATTGTGTGTAGGTAAATTATATTTCAAAAACTTGTATAAATTATATTTAATTTTTTTTTTTAGAAAAAATATCTACCTAAGAGTACAGGATATAAAAATTTTCTGGTAATGATGGTGTAAATTAAGGTTTCTTGGTAATAAATAAAAAATTTAATTTGTGATGTAAGGCAAAAAAAATTAAAGGAAAATGTGTTTTTTTTTTTAAATTTAAATTTAAGACTAAAATTGTAGAAAAATAGTATTTATTTATAGAGAAAATTAATTTATGATTTCTGTATTTGATTTTGGTTATAGTTCTTAGTATCATCAATCATTAAAAGTATATGAGTTAAGGTTTTCTTTAAATAACATGGAATTAGTTTGAATTACATTAGTTTAGGAGATGATCTCAGAACAGAAACCACCTAGGCCATTAAGTTTTAGTATAGTTTAGATTTTAAATTAGTAATATGTAATATTATGTATGTAATCCTGAATAATTTCAGTTTAAATAAAAAAGAATACAACGCAAGGCCAAGAAAATATTAATTGCAAATTTTTGAATAATTTTTTTCTTGTAAATGCTTACAGAATTTACCTATTCAAGGTTTATGATTTATTTGGCATGGAAAACTTAAAAATACGAAATATTGTATGGTGGGGTGGTGCTTTTATAATATAATAAGGAAATTTTTATATAAAAACACAAATAATTAACAAAAGAAGCCGGAAACCTTATATTCTGAAAACCTTAATATTTTATATGAGATCTGGTTATATTGATTTTAGGTGCACAAACTTAAATAATATAATGTTATTAATAATAGTGAGTTCTGTACAAATCCTTTCCTTTAACTTCACAGCGCCAAGATTATTTAATAAATTACTTTTTATAATGTTAAAAATTATATTTTAATATAAAAATTTTTCAAAAAAAACTAATGATTAGCTTTTCAAATATCTACAAATATCGATGATGTATTAAATTCTTCTTCTCATTCCAATATCCTATTTAAGGTGTAGTGACATTATTATATGATGAGATTTTACGTACTACTACCATCTGAAACTATTTTGTGCCATATGAATCGATTCTGTTGATATTTTCCCTGTTAACAACTGTAGCTGATCTGATCAACGTGTATATAGGAGATCGATCGTTCTCTCTTTTGCTGTTCACTACTATAGTTTTCTTCCACTACTATAGTTTCTTCATTTTATCTAATCGTTTAGAAATGTTATCAAAATATTTTAGATTCGGCTGACATTGCTATCAAATGTTTTCTTAGAAGTCTACATTTTACCTTTCATTCTTTTCACATTTTATAGTTTTTCTTATGATATTTGATATTTTCAACCACCTTTGATACATCTATAATTCAAAACTTTCAATACATTTTCTAATTGCCTGCTTCATGGATAACTTTTTAGCTGCATTTGTATTAAATAAATTTCTTGAAAATCATATTTTCTTAGTATGTTAATTAAACAAAGAGTTTGTTTTGGATATATTTTGTAACCCCATACAGATACATTTAAAAAATTTATTATGTTTTTATTTTTCTTAATAAGTTGAAACTATTGGATGCTTCCTTTCCTCCTGAATCAATATAATAGATTTTTTTTTATTTATATCTATGTTACTTATAATTTTCTTATGTGCCCACTTAGTATCTATTTTTTTAATAAATAAAATTTTGACCATATGTATTTTAGATATAATTTAAAAATAACCGAAACCTCAAGGAAAAAATTAAAATTAAACAAAACCTTAGATAAGTAACTTTTTCCATAAATTTCCCATTTCCCCATTTTTTTAATTTTTTGTTTTATTAATTGTTAAAGAAATTTCAAAATGAATAAAAATGGTGATCTGCATTTCTTAATTTAAATCAATTTATTAATATTACATTAATAGCTCATAATAAAAATAGGGTTTCCACGGTATTTTAAATTTAATTTTTCAACAGATTCTCGAAAACATTTTTTATATTTTCTATTAAATATTTATAATTAATTAATTTTTAAGATTATTAAATTTTTGATATAAGTAAAAGTCATTATTCTTAAATTGGAATCTAAATTAAAATTAGAGTTTGATTAAAAGCTTGGGTTACTGCTGGTGTTTAATTTTTTTTTTTTATTACCTTGAATTTGTTTTTGTTTTCCTTCAAAATTTTTGATAATTTTTTTTTTTTTTGCCGAAAATAACAAAATTAAAAATTTATAAAGTATCCTTTTATAATTTTTCTTTTCTAAAAATATCTATATAAGATTTTTCAAATTATAATATTAAAATTATTCTGTATATTTTCCTGTATATATTTTGAGATCCTTTTTTTTTTTAACTGGACGTTGTCACTATTTTTTCGAAGAATTTTCAGTTGAAATGATTTTTATATTATTACGTATAGAAATTTTCCGTTTATATTTTGATTAAAATAATTAAGCCTTTACTTGGTTTTCTTTTATTTTTATTCTAGATTTATATCAAATGAAAGGATGTCGTAATATTAGAAGTGTTTTAGCTATTTTAAATAGGTTTTTTGCTCAAATGGTATTTGATCATTACGACAAGCAATTCTCATAAATCTTTGCAGTATAGAATCCTGCGTGTCTTTTATCTAGACTTTTTTTTACTTTTTCATTGAAGAATTGAATAAAATAAAGTATCTTTTTGTCGAAGTCGTATTAGACAGCAGAAATATTTTAAAAAATTGAAAGCATAAATCTTAACTTATTTTAACGAGTTCAAGCTCTTTAAAATTTTGCTAAATCTTAACAGTTGGATGATACAGAGCTTAGAATCATAAACTATAATTTTAAGTTCTCAGCTTCGAATCATAGGAAAAAGTGAAAATTTTATCTTATTTGATCAATGTTGCTTCAGCTATCATCCGTCTAATTAAGAGATAAGGAATTCTAAATGCGATGAGACCTATGTTGTCCGACTTCGAATGCGAATTTATTTAGATTAATTTTAATGATAAGAAAGAAAGAACACATTTCTGGTTCAGTTCTTTTTAATTATAATCAATTAATAATAGTATCTCCATTTTTGTAAAATACTTTTTCCTCTTGCTCTAACATATAGGGGAGGTTTCAAATTTTCTTTGCCTTATCTTTGAACAATTAACCGGAAAAACAAAACAGAACTTAGTATTATTAGTTTTTATTTTTGTTAACATTAGAGAGTTGTTGAATTTAGTTGAGAAAACCAATAAATTAGAACACCGTCCATCATTAATTATAATCTTCCAACGATACAACTTTAATAAGCTTTATCTTAACTTATAATATAGAAAAATATTAAAAATTTTTGTGCACATCTAATGGGTAACTGAGTCTGTTTTTGATTATTTTCATTTGAAGTAACTCTGAACTTATCAATTGCAACCTTTTTTTTTTTGTTTTTATTAGTTCTAGAGGATTTACAAAGTCAGTGTAATTAATTCTGTTTTGTTGTAGCGTCTTAATTTATATCCATATTTTTCTTTGCTCTGGTTAGATTTTCTGGAATCTGAAAGAATCTGGTTAGATGTTCCTAGTGTGCGTAGTTTATCCAGTTATATTATATTTTCTTGATGACTAGTTTTATGAGTTGATATTTTGCTATATTCCACAGACTTTTTTTAATATTATCTGTGCCAGAATATTTTACCAAAATGCTTCGACATCTGTTCAGGAATACTTCTAACTTTTTCTCAATTTTTCTGCGACCAACTATATTTCGCTGTCGTACAGCAATACTGAATTTACCCATGCTTCGGTTTATCAGTTGCTATAATAGTTTAATTCTAAATAATAGTTTTATTCTAAACTTTAATTTTATTCTTAAAAAAAATAACACGTTTTAACTATAAAAAAATTAATGAAAAAATGAAAAATTATTGAAAAACAAGAAAATATTATATTTCCGGTAAAAAAATAACACAAAAATATAAATTCTCTAAATGCTTAAGGCAATTTTATTAGAGTAATTTTTTTTTTTCGAAATGTAACTGCCGCCAAAATTCTTTAATTTCACAGTTGCAGCTGTATGTAAGAATTCAAAATTATAATGTTTAATTTTTTTTTTTTCAAACCTTTTTAATTTTCTTTGTAATTTTAATTATTTTTGAAAAAAATTTTGCAAAAAGTCAATAAGAATTTTGGTTATTTTTGCGCATAAATGCCTTTAATTTACACTTTCCTAATTATAGTCATATTTTTTTAGCCTTTTTTTGTTCGTTATAAAACATCGAAAAAAAAAAAAAAAAAAACAAAATTCAAAAACAAATTTACCTTATGGCTATAAATGGAATTGGAAAATTGTGTTTCATTTCTTTTTTTGTTTCTCCATTTTTTATTAAATTTTATTTTTATTAATATTCCAACAATGTTGGTTAAATTTTTAAATATAAATTATAACCACAGCGTTAAAATTAGCGTTAAACAGATAAAAAGAAAAAAAAAAAACTTAAGCACACAAAAAAGGCAAACGGTACATGAAGGCCATAGAACGTTACCAAGTAGAAGACAAAGAAAAAAAAAAAATTTAAAATCAACGGAAACGGGGAAAAAAATTAAAACAAGGAAAAACAAAAAAAAAAACGTATTTTTACCGTTATAATTTGTTTCCTTCCTCGTTATTGTTGTTTTAAACCATTTTCAGCTTTTTTTTTTCCTTTCCTTTCTATTTGTTTACTTTTTCTCTTCATCTTTCTTATTTTAATAAAAAAAAAAAATGTACTTTTATTTTTACTTTCAATAAAAAGTAAACTAACCGCGATTCATTCAAAAAGTCAAAAAACCAAACGAAAAAGAAAAAAAACTACTGTTATATAGTTTTTATTTTATGAAGTTACCGTTTTAAATAATATTGTAGATATAGAGGATAAGGAAAAATAAAGAGATGGTTAAAAATATGTAAAATATTTACAGGTTACTATAAGGTATTAATATAGAATTTAGTGAAAAACTATCGTAAGAAAGTAAAAATTATATTTTATAAATTTTTGTAAAATTAACAATAAAATGACTTAGGCATTTTTGTATTAATACGTATATTTGATATGCGTAAATTTGGTTCCTTTTACCACCAATTGTTCGAGAAAATGTCAGATACAAACCTTGTTTTCAAACCACCAAAAGCGAAAAAATTAAAGTTCTATATCCTTTTTGCAGAATGGTCTTTAATGAGTTTTTAATTTATAGATACTATTTTATAGATACCTTATAGAAGTGCGTTCTTGTTTTAATGTAATTAAAAGTTTGATGCCTCCTCTCCAAACATTACAAGGAGAAACAAAGAGAACTAAACTGCTGTCCACTGCTATATATAGTGGTATAAATTTCTCATTATATGAATTAGCATTAGTTAGTAAGTATATATGTAGTTTTTTTTATTTTAAACATTGTAATTTGTGTTCGTAAAACTGTTGTCACATCTTCATCTTTCAATTATATATCTAAAGCAATTAATACTTTGATTTTCTTTCAAGGTGTTGGGTATTTTTACTAAAAGTATCCCGAAAAACATGAAACAAAATAAAATTTAATCAACATTTATTTTTTATCAACAATATTAATATATTATCGAAAATTTATTATAGACCTAAAAAACCTAATTCGAAATTAATGGGATTCTACGACCTAAAATTTTTTTACAAACAAACATTATACAAAGTTTAAAAAATTGTAATACAAAAATATATTAAAAAAAAAAAAAATAAAGAAAGATTAAAAGAGATACCGGGTAAAAAGTGGAAATATTTATAATAAGGTTATACCGTTATTACCATTATTATAACTGCAAATTAAAATTGTCCTTTTTTGGTCTAATTTTTTCCGTCATTTGAAATTGTTTTTTTCTTTATAAAAAAAATAAAAACAAAAAAAAAAAAAGCCAAACTATGTAGCTTTAAGAAATGAAAAATGAAAAATGAAAAAAAAAAACAAAAACAACAGTAAAATGAAAAACACAATTTTTTTTTAATGAGAAAAAAAATATCATTTTATACTTATACCGTTATATTTTTAACATTGTAACATTTTTCATATTAACTGAGAGAATTTTATCTTTACCTCTATGGATATAAAAAAAAAAAGAAAAACAAAAAAAAAAAAGAAACAACTGAAGTGTTTACCTTAAATTCATAATATATGAAGTGAAGCTTTTAGCTGTTTTCGTTTCTTTTTTATTTTTCTTCTGTGTTTTTTTTTTGTTATTAAACAGTTATTTTATAAATTTGCCGATTTCAAAATTAAAAAAACGTAACGTAATATTACAGAAAATCAGTACTCCATATCTTAGATGAAAAAAAAAAAAAAAACTAGCTAGTAGCAGAAGATTTTATAATTAATGGTACAATCTAAAGTATACAGGATATTTTTATACATTTTTATACAGTCGTTTCTTATACATTCCTCTGAAATTCACCATTAGTTTTTTTTTTTTTTTTGTGTGATATTTTTTTACTTTTACTGCTATACACTATTTATTCTCATTTTTAGACGTTGATCAAAATTATTTTTATATAGAGTAGAAATTTTTTTGTATTTTATATATAAGTATAAAGTATATAATAAATATGTATGTCGTTTATACAATTGTATTAATAATGGTGAATGTCATGACTTTCCTTTTCTCATTATCACCTCGCTTTAGGGGTTTATGAGAATTGTTTTTCTTTTTTTTTTTTTGTTTTAATTCGGGAACGAGATGAATTGAAGTATAAAACAAAGTTTTTAAAAAAGTTAAGTATTTTTTTTATTTTTTTATTTTTTATTATTATTTAATGGTTGATTTTCTTATTTTAGTTTTCTATAAATTTTTTAGCCCTTTTTGTGAATAAACTGTAAATAGGTTTGTAAATATTTTATTAATTTTTTTCATAAAATAAAAAAAAATAAAAAAAAAAATAAAAATACATAGGAAAGGATTGTAATTGGGAATAGAACACGAAACTAAAGTATATTTAAATGATGAAATATATTTAAATGAAAATTGTCACAGTTTGATTTGATTGAAAATGAAAGTTTAAGAGTGGGTGGTGGTAAGTTTTTTTTTTTTTTTTTTTAAATTGTAAATATTTTTAATGGAAAATGAAAAAAAAAAATTTTTCTAAAGAAAAAAAACTTACTTAAATTACTTTTTTGTTTCCTTTGAGATTATTTTGTTCCAATTTTCTGTTCATAGATTTTACTTGTAAAGAAATTGATTGAGTCGGAAAAAAAAAAAAATTATGAAAGAGTTTTTTTTTTTACAAAAGAATTGTCTATGTTTTAATTTTTATTTTGCTCAAATTAAATTTTTGATTTAAAATGTGTCATTCAAAAGAAGAATTAAGTTCTGTGCAGCTTGATATCAATATATAAGTGGCCTAGCTATAGCTGACATGATCGCTTAACAATATATTCTATGAATTAATTGAGATTTATCTATATTATTGGGTTTTTTTATCGTTTAATTTTCTTTTAAGTTCAATAGTTTTTTATAGTTTTTGAAAAAAATAATCTCATCTGCCTTTCACAATAAAAAACTTGCAAAAAAGAACACTCACAAATAATTTGACCCTTTTATATAAATTAAAGCAAAGAGAACCAAACTAAAAATAAGATCGAATGTAAATCAACGTTTTTTAAGAGCGGAAATTTTCCAAGAGACAATATAAATTATTTAGAATTGTGACTTAAACCAAAATTTGAAAATTTTCTTAGAATTTCATATAATAAGAAAAAATGTTAAAAAAAAGATACACTTTCTTTAATTTTAAGGGAATTCTACATCATTAAGAAAAATCATTAACATGTGCAAAATTATAAAGTTGAAACTTTAATTTTGCCTCTTATTTTAATTCTACAAGTGTACAACTTTGTACAAGTGTCTAAGTTACAGGTGTTTAAAAATATAAAAATTTCAATTTTTGGGGCCCTAATTGTCTTTAAACAGTGAGTGGTTAAAAAAAATTTTTTGAGACAACTTGCACAAATTCTATGTAAAAAAATCTTTCTAGGCATCTAATCTATCTAAAGCATGTCGGAGTTATTAAGGAAGAAAATCTTATAAATTTTATTTAAATTTATTTTCACATAACGGTAAATTTTAATACTAAATTTGAAAAAAAACATGTAATTTTGATATTAACTTTATAAACTTATAAAAAAAAAAATCCTGTTAAAAGACATTTTTAAATTGAAAAAATGTTAAGCAAAGCTTGAGATATACATATTTAAAAATAGAGTTTTTACAAAGTTTAAAGGGCTGTAGCTGTGTAATGGTTGGGACTACATGAAAAATTTGTTCTACAACATTATTGTTTTTATGATTTTTAAAATTAATTGCTCTATTTTGGAAACAAACGGAAAGACAGAGTTAAACTAATATACAAATTTTTTCAAAATTTTTTTTTGAAATGTGCCAAAAGAAGAAGAATATCTATTTCCAATCGTAGTTGTGTTTCCTTATTAAATTAATCAAGCATATAAGTTGAAACTAAATCTGAGCATATCTCTTTAATTTTTAAGCTTATTCGTTATTAAATTTAAAATCTTCTTCTTCATAAAGTCTTTATTTCTTTTCACCTAGATGTTGCAGTAATATAGGAAACAAGAATTTCTCCGAATTTACGATATCATAAAATAAATTTATTTAAAATGATGTTATGAAACTTTTTTTTATATGAATTAGACCTTTACTTTCTTTAAAATTTCAATTAGGACAAATTTAATATAGATTTTTTAAGATTTAATATTGAAAAAACTGAAATAATACCACCGCACCTACCCAAAAATGAACCGCCACAAAAAAAAAAAAAACAAGTTATTTTCCATGATATTTGTTGAAACGTTTTAAATTTTTTTTTTAATCTTATAAAGAAATGTTTTTGTTAGAAATTAAAATAGTTAAAAATTGATTAGGCATAAAAAAATGATTCTTTTAAATTTTAAATTTTTAAAGTTCAAAATAAAAAAATTAAAATAAAATCGATTAACTTTATACACAATATCGTATATATAATATTTTAATAATAAAATTTAAGAAACATAATATACATAATATTTCCATTTTATTTAAATTTTGTACCTTTTAAAAGCTAACATAAAAACTGGTTAACCTTTACACGATAGATGGCATTATAAGTGCAAATTGCACAATTATTATAATTCTTTACACAAAAAAAAAATAAAAAAAAAATTAACTTAAATTACAAGAAATTTAATTAAAAAAAAAAACCTGGAAATTATTATTTTTACTATAAAAAAAAAAACAAAAAAATTTTTTTTTATTATTTTAATAAAAAAATTTAATATTAAAATTTTTATTTCAAAAAAAAAGAAGAAAAAAAGTTAACCTTAAACTTCATGTATTCTGTAGTAAAGGCCAAAAAAAAAAAAAAAAAAATAAAAAATCTTTATTGTATGTACATTAAATAAAAAAAGTGATATTAGAAATATTATAAGTGGTTATATCCTTATATCCTTTTTTAAACATCTGTTCAAACATCACTAAATATGCCAAAGAATTCTTTTCTTTACACTGATTTGCAATAAAATACATATATGTACACGTCGTATATAAATTTGTAAAATAATATTTTTTTTTTTGAAATAAAGAAAAATAATTAAGACATGTATAAGGAAATGGATCATATAATATGTGCCTGCATGCTGTCATAGTTTTCTTTTCCATATTAAATTAAAAAAAAAAAATTGATTAGAAATAATTTGTATATATTTGTACTATTAAATTTAGTTCTATAGAAATTGAAAATCTTCTGATAAACACTTGAAACTTGTTTATTGAAGTAAAAATGTCTTAATATGACAAACATATATTTCCTTAAACGCAAGGGACTTTAGCAATTTATGCCATTAAAAAATATCCTTTTCGTCTAATATTAAATCATCAGCAAATTCTGTTGGATTTTTTTTCAATTAAAACTACAAACATCGTATAACATAAAAAGTATCTTATTAAACTGGCTTCGAATTAAATTTTTATCTGAATCCTCATCTCCATTTGAATACATAAGATGCTATGATGAGGATTCAGATAAAGATGAATGATGCCATTTAAAATCAGTCTATAGTGACTTCTTTTTATACTCCTGGTACTCTGTATTTTTATCATATAAGATGAAAAATTCTCTTATGAACTTTTTAGCATTTTTTCTTTTAGTTTTAAAAATATAAAATATTTAAAATATTGGAAATTAAATAATTGATGCATGTATTGTATTGCACATAAATGTAAATTTAAAACCAAAGAAGTATACCACATTAAAACACCTTTAATAAGCTCTTTTTTCTTATTTTTTCTTTTGTCATTTATTCTTTCTTTGTTTTTCTTATTATTATTATTATTTTTTTTTTTTTTATTGTTTGTCTTTTTTATTTTATTGTGGAATATCTTTGGTACCTTTGTACCACATTTTATTTAATTTTTTTTGTTTTACATTTAAATTTTCTATTGTCCTTATTCTTTTCGTTTTGGTTTTTATTTCTGTGTGTAACTTAAATTGCCCAAATAAAAAGTATCTGTAAAATCTGTAGATGTTAAAAAATGTTAAAAAGTTAATCATATGCCAGGACACGTTTATCGTTTACTATATTATTGGTGTGAGAAAAATTGTGGGTGGATGTCTGGTGAATATAATATTCTTTCGTTATCCTTTATTACACACAAAAAGATTTCAACACAAAAAAAAAAAAAAAAAACAAAAATAAAAACAAATTTTAAATTGTATGAAATACTTGCATAGAAATTTAATCCTGTAAGACGATAAAAATGAAGATAGAAAAAAAGAAAAAAAAGGAATGAAAAATTTACCACACTTATTACCCTTCTTTACTTGTTCTCTAAAACAAAAAAAAAAAAAAACAAAAAAAAAAACATCAACAATTTTCAAAAAATAAAGAATAAAACCGAGATATTTGAAATTTCTTTTCTGACTTGTTTTCTGGTATATTGAAACATGTGAAGAACATCTTTTTTTCCTTTTATTTTGTTTTTTTGGTTAGGTGCTGTAGAACAATTTAACATGACTATGACATTATGGTGACGATGATAATAATAATGATATTGATGATTCATCATCATGATGACTATTAAAAAAATCTTATAAAAAATGTTTCTAAGATAAAAAAAAAAAAAAAATCATATTATCATCATTCAACCATAAAAGGATACAACAGGAAGAAATTTTGATTTAGGGTGTAAATAAATCCATTGTTTGTATGTCTGTGTAATGAAATGTTTTATTTTTCTTTTTAACTTTGGTTTTTGTCTTCCGGAAATTATTCTGCAGTATGTATAATATAAAGGATTTGATTTTAGTCAGGACAGGAGTATAAAGATTATATTATATTCTTAATATTACCCCTAGAATCTCATCTTTTTATTTCTGAATTAAATTCTTAATTTCATTTAATGTTGATTGTATTTATTAAGAAAAAAAAACAAAAAAAAAAAAATTAATAAAAATAAAACAAAACAAAAAGAAAATTAATTTTACAAATATTATTTAAATAAACAAAAGAATATAATTGCAAGATACTTGTGTGACAGTTTTTATCACAAAATATTTTAATTTTAAAGTAATTCTAAGTAACCATTTAGAAATACTTCGGTAAATAAAATCTTTAAAGATAATCCTTTAAAGAAATATAAAATACCCTGAATTTAAATATAGGTACATAAAATATCAAAAAAAGAAAAAGGAAAATTTTGGTCAGGACTATCATAACTTAAAATGGGGCAAATCGTAAAATATAAAACAAAATAATGAGTCTGTTAAATAAAAGAAAAATAATTTTCCTATGACCAATTATTATAAGAATCAAAAATATTTTAAAATCCATACTCTTACTCAAATAAATTAAATGATCAGTGCCTCATCTCAAACAATTTCAACGTTATACAGATAGGCAGTTTGTGCCCATCTCTACACTGTGGAAATTTCAATGTGTTTTAAAACTGATTCTTTTTTGTCAGAACTTTAAAAGCTAATTTATTGTCATAACTGCTAAAATATGGAACATGCTCCCATCAAATGTGTTTCCTTGTGTTGATAACACTCCATTTCGCAATGTGCACTTATTCAAGATAATTTTTTCAATTTTGTAGCCAACTTAACTTCCCATTTTTCTATTTTATTCAAGTTTTCTCTTTTTTTTTAGTCAAACCTACAACAACAATGTACAGCGAGGAACCAATTTATAGAGTTTTGTTAACACCTAAGAAAAAAAAAAGCAAAACGTAAAGGTTAGGAAGTTAAGGATCTAAACTACTTCTTTTTGGAAATATTAATCATTATAAAAATCCAAATTATAAGATTAAAGGACAATATTCTATTATAATACTGAACGGTAAAATAGTCACTCTTTAATACACAAGTCACTACTTTGTTCAAAATTAATGCTAATTCATTATTTTTAAATAATTTGATTTAATTGATTAATTTAAAATAAAAATCTTTAGAAATAAAATGTCAATTTATATCAAAACTGATCAATTTTACAAAATCAATCAATTTTATTTTTGAAAACTGTCATACATGATAATTAAATTTCAATTTATTTTTTTTTTTATAAGAGGAAATCAAATCTTCGAAATGGAAACTAAAAATGAACAATTTCTGTTTCCTACTTTCTATCTCTTCTCTAACTCTCTCTCTCTCTCTATTTATCTTGTTCTTCGAAAAAAATGGAAGAAAACCATTAAAAATTCTGTCAGAAAATTTTTATTTTAATTTTATATAAATGAAAAAAAAAAAAAGTCTCTTATCATTTCTGTTTAAGTTCAGTATAACCTTTACCTAGACGGACACAAAAGACAGTAAAAAATTAAATAAGTTGGTTGGATAAAAATTAAACTGGATTTTTGTTTTTATTAAAAAACGAGAAAAAGATTGTATAGAGTTGACTGTGACACCTTTAGGATATTCGTCCGAACATAATACTCATATATCCAAATTTCAAATGTTTGGCTTAATCAATTAAGTATACCGAGTTATATTTATGTGAATTTCGGAGTTTTATGATGGCTACTGAAACCAGTTTCGCCACTTCAATCAAATCTTACAGATTTTGTTGCTATGAAACTTGATCATCTTTTACAAAATTTCTCGTGTCTAGTTTAAATACCAAAAAATATTAAGATATTAATTTCGCTGCGATGTATGATAGCATAACTCACACCTATTGTTTAAAACCAACCATTTAATACAAGTCGTTAGCATATAACTTAAGTTTATTTTGACAAAATATACGCCATCTTTATAAGACATTGAGTTATATTTATATAATAAGGGGAGTTGTACTGCGAAACCGTTGGTTGAACTTGTTATCCGTTAACTTTTGTTAAATTTCGATAGAAAAAGTGGAATTAAATGGTAAAAAATTCCGAATCTTTACTCAAATATTTTACCGAGCATACAGATACTTACATACATACATTAATAACATATACATACAGATCGACTCAGAATTCAATCCTAAGCAAGAATACTTTTTCATTTTAATCACATCTCATTTATAGTACCATAAACTTAATGGCAAATTTATTATACCCTTGTTGGAACTCTTTCAATGGGTATAAAAATAATTAAAGCAATGATTATCATACAGTCGGAAAAGTTAAAAATAGGACCTGAAAATTTCACCTTTAAAGTTACAATATGGACTTTACAATTTTCTGTTGTTTTGCTGATGATTAAGAGTAAAAACGAACAAAATGTAAAGAAAAATACAAAAGTAAATCCTATTAGAGAAAGACAGCAATAATAATTGAGTCGAAAGAAAAAAATATTAAAAAAAATTAAAGTAAAAATGTTAATTTTTTTCGTTGTTTCAAGGCAAATCATTTTCCTAATTTGAATAATAAAAATATCAAACCAAATACTAGAATGGTGCAACGTTTATAATTGTGTTCTAAATTTATTTCCACTGAAAATTTTTAAAATTATGATCCAAAAGATCGGAAAAAAACAAAAAAAAAAACTATTTAAGTATAGTTAGAGTAGTTTAGGATATTAAATTTTATTACCTTATGTATTGTTTGATGGCCACAAAACAAAATCATTTTAAACTAGTACCGGTGAATACAAGGGAAAACCATTTTCGTTCACTCTATTCACTTTGAATAATTATTTTCTATTTGTTATATTTTTAAGGCTTAATTTTCATTGAGGAACAAATATAATTTTTGAGCCAGATTAATTAATTCTTAGATGGTTCATTCAAAGATTCGAATATTCGGTAAAAATACCTTAGAATTTTAGGATCAACAACATTTCTTTTCAATAAATTATATATACAATCTGCTTAAATATACATTATATAAATATAAATAGATATTGTATAATACATAAGTATGTACACATCATTTTTAGTTAAAAAGATCAAATTTTTAAATAAAGTGATAAGGCAAGTTCAGTCAACTTCATTTAACTTTTATATTGTATGCAAGCGAAACAAAAATAACAAAACGAAAGAAAAACAAAAATTCAACATATTCTTTTTTAACGATAATGAAAAGCCGCGAATTAACAGTTAAAATCATCATAGCAGATTGATAAAACAAAAAAAAAAAAAACAAACATTCTTGTTAAATTTTTTTTTTACTTATTTTTAAGATTAAAAAAAAAAAATGCTCAATTTTTTTTTTCGTTTTTACTTAAAATTTATTTTTAGTGATGGGTAATATTTATTTTAAATGAAATGAACATTGTTTTTTCCTTCCCACAATTTCCCATTCACCTTTAGTAAATCATAATTTAAAACATATTGTATTGCAAAAGGTTATGATTTGAATGGTTAAAAAAGAGAAAACAACAGGGGTTAAAAAGAGAAAACACTTATTAAATATTGACAAACTGTTGAATTTGTTTAAATTTAATGTTCAAAAAAAATGAAAGCATTTTATTTGTAATCTTATAAAAAAATGAACGTGTAAATTTAATACTTTTGCGATGTTATAGTAAAATATTATGTAGTAAAATGTGAGAATGAGAATAATTTTAGACTTTAGTTAAATTGATTTAATTAAATGTAGAAGTAAAATTAGAGTTCTAGAAGAAATTATGTACTTGTTTCTATTTTTAGATGAATTTTTTTCAAAAATTTACGACAATTATATAATATGCCTTAAAATTTGCATATTTATAGGAGTAAAGAGAATGAATATATTTTGATCTTACATTTTGTTTTTTTTTTTTTAAATATGGTTGTAGAATTATGATTTATGATAATATTTAATAATGTCTAATAATTTAATAATGATATTTTAATATAGAGGAAAAACTGTTTAATTTGTAAACAAAGCTTGAAAATTGCATACTTATAGGGTACAATTTAAAGAATTTTATAATATTACAAAATATATTGATTAAATGTTATTAAACTAAATGTAATAAAAATTGGAAATCTCAGTGACCCAGACTCAATTAACTACATGGTTTCTTAACCAATAGAATGCTGGTTTAAAACCTGCACAGGTCCAATAATTTTTAATTGGAAGAGAAATTTGCGGAAAAAGTAATTTTTCGTATTGTGGCCTACAGGCCTATTGTGCATCATGCAAGTGAATTGTAGGGTAAAATTAAACTAAAAATAAATAGAATTGAAAAGTACACCTGCTGAACAAGTCAAAAGTTAATATACATATTAATGACAATGATAACTTTCGAAAACTACTGCTGATAAATTTAGATTGTCACGTGTTTGTTTTGCATATGGTCATATCGTTTATGTATATATATCGTTTTCAGGTAATACTAAAAAATTAAGAATTTATTTTAATTACATTAGTTTTAAATTTTCTTTTTATTTCTTTTTTATTTTTTTTAAGTGATAACACATTTTCTTGTCGAAGCAAATTATTTTATACTTAAATATTTGTTTTTCTTTTTTTTGTTATTTTTGAGGTTATGTTATATTTTATCATTCTAATTTGTTTCTGTAAATAAATTTAAAAAAAAAAACAAGACAAAAAAAAAACATCCTAAAATGATTTATTGAAATGAAAAGAAAAACAAAAAATATGTATTTACTCAATTATATTGTGTGTTTTAAATTACCAAAAATATGGTAATCATTGTATGTAAGTGGTATGTAATTTAAAATTTGACAGATGAGTAAATTTATTTTTTATGGTCTTTTATAGGTTATGTCAATTTTGTAGTGATAAGAATTTACCGTAACACTTATTATAATGCTATTTGTTCAATTTAAATGTTATTTTTGCTGTACTGATAATTTTAAAGGATTCAAAAATTTATTTTTTCTCTTTTTTATTACATTTTAAATATAATTTTTTTTTTTAGGATGAAACAAAAAGGATTATTTAATATGTCATTTTAATCACACATAATGTTTATTATATGACTTTAATATGAAAATTAATTTGTTTGTTGAATAGGTACATAAAAAGAAATGATTATTTTGTAAAAATTTTTATTTTTATTGTCGAAAACATCTTAGTTGTCTTTTTTTTTTTTATGTATTGAGTTACAAAATATTATGTAAAATTATAGAATGGGACCACCAAGGTCCTAGTGGATAATAGGGTATAAAATACGTTCTAAATACCGAGATAGTTTTGGTTAGAATTCCATATTTCCCGCTTATGACATTTACAGCCACATCTGGAGAAGAAAGGCGGGTTGTATAATATGGTTGTCACATTTATATGCCAGAGGAATAAACAAAAACAAAAAAATTATAAATAAGAGAAAATTGATATTGTTAGTATAAACTGTACAGGTATCGTTACAGGTTATCTTAAGAAAGGATTATTTTAATCTTAGACCTATTATTGTTCTATAACACAATATTCGTTTGACATGCGTATTTTGCTTATATGGAGCCATATGCTACCTCATATGTTTCTTGAAGTTGAGATATATGTACAATATAGTAAAATCTAAAGAAGAATATTAATTATTAATTCATCCTCCATAATTTAAATATTCACAAATTCTTAATCCTAATTTCCACATGAATTCTAACCACATTATTATTCTTAAAATGAAACTGTACATTTTTATTAAAGATTTTATCCTAACGTGTGCTTTTAAAAGAGATGTTTTTGATTGGTTAAACTAGAACACTATTCGGAGAAACCAGATGCAATTTTCCTTGGTGACTTGAAGTTTTCCATCGACATGATTGTAATGAATGATTTTTAAAGTATGCTTCCGTAGTATTCACAACTTTTTTTTTAGGATTCTTTTGCCTGTTGCATTCATTTTACCGTTATCCTTACAGCAAATCCTTATATTAAACTTTCATTCTTTAAAATATTTTTTAAATTTTTTATATTTTAGGTATTACATACGAAACTTTCAGTTTTCAGATTATATTTTCAGTTTTCAATGAATATCAAATTAATACATTAGAATTTTTTTATTCTTTTAGTATTACATAATATTTTAAATAACACGTTAACATTTTTTCCCAATACACTTAATTCAAAAAACAAAACAAAAAAATTGTTATGTTATTCTAAACTTATCTAATATGATATTATCTTGTTTTGCTTTTTTTTCTTTTTATTTTTCAAAAAATCCGGTGATAAAATCCAGGTGGCGTGGATGCATTTTGAACAATCAGCAATATTAACAGTACACAATCACGTAATAACACGTAATCCAAGAATTAGTGTTACACATGATAAACATGATAAACATCGTACATGGTTCCTGCATATCAATAATGTCCAAGAGGAGGATGAAGGTCGTTATATGTGTCAAATAAATACAATAACAGCAAAAACTCAATTTGGTTTTGTAAGAGTTGTTGGTAAGTAATATTTTCTATATAATATCATATTATCTAATATATTAGTATGATTTATCCTTTCTTGGAATTTGGAAAAATTTCTCAATTCATTCAAATTTTTCAAAGAAATGATCCCATATTGCCGTGCATAAAATGTAAATAAGTTTTTTAGTCCTGTTTTTTTTTTTTTTTGTTTTATTTTTGTAACAAAATTTATCATCATTTTATATATTATAAAACAACAAAAAAAAAATAAGAAAACTAAAAGAAAAATAAAGAAAAAAAAAAAAACAAATAAAAAAAAACTTTAAATATTATTTTTCATATATCCTATATTTAATAGGATTAATATATGTTTGTTAGAAGTTTTGTCCTCCTCTTCAATACATACGAGTATTATTATAATGAAGTTTAATCATAATATAGAAATACACAAGAGATGTTAAAGAATATTAAAGGACAAACAGTATTAACTTATTACAACTACAACTATTTATTTATCTCATATTTTTGTTTTTTGTTTGAATTTTTCTTATCATCTTTTATTGAATAAGGGGGCAAATTATTAAGGCATATTGTCGTATTCGTTTTTTTTTTTTTGTTTTTGTTTTGCTCCTAAGGGAAAGAGGGATCAAATATAGTCGATTAACTGAATCGGAACATTAAAGAAAATTGACATAAAACACAAATAAATAAAAAAACAAAAAAAAACATAAAACTTTGAAAAAAGAAAAATAAGTTTTTCTTTTGAACATTATAAATAAAAAACAACAAAACAAAACAAAAAACAATGTACACTAGGGAATCAGGACAAGAATAAAAAAATTTTTTTTTTTAGAAAACTTAAACAAAAAGAAATGAGGCTCCCAAATGTAATTTGTGTATTTATCAAAAAGGATTAATATTAATATACTACATATACGCTTATTTTATATATATATATATATATTTATAAAAATAAAATTTGTTTATGTTTAAAATTGCTAATTTCTTTTTCAAAATAAGGAGTCAGTCTGGATTTCTTCTTCTGTTTTTCTTTTTTTTTTTCTTTTTCTTTTGGATTTAATGATTTTGAACTTTCATTGACTTGATTGTGGTTTATAATATAGTTTTGTCCATGCTTAAAAAATAATATTAAAGAATTTGAAACAAACAAAAAAAAAAAAATAAAAGTTTCAAATATCCTTAAAGGATATCCAAATATATTTTTATGTTGTTGCTTTTGTATAGGTTATTTAACTACCCAAAAATAAATTTTATATATGTATATATATACAACTTTCATATTCAATTACTTTATTATAAGTGTAATATAGACAATAGTAAAGAATCTAATAAAATTTTTTTTCTTTTATTTTTTTTTTTTTTTATTATATATTTTTTGTATTTATGTTGTAATTTTATTGTCCTGGCTAGTGTTTTGTTTCGTTTTTTTTTTTTTTCTTCATTCTGTTATTTTTTGACTAAGAATTTTGTTTATATTTTATTGTGGTTATAAAAATGAGTTAAGATTTTTGAACTAGAACAAAAAAAAAAATAATAATGTTCTAGACTGTTAAATTGAAAAAAAAAAAAAATTCTTTCATAAGGTTTAATAGATTTAAGTTTTTTGATGTCTTTAATTTGTGACATTTGTGAAGATAAAGATTAAAATTAACATTTTGACTTTATTATAAGATAAAAACAAAAACGAATTTCTAGACTTAAATAATGAACCATAAAGAAATTAATTAATTTTTTTGTTTTTTTTAATATTTTAAATTTAATATAAATAAAATATTTAAAAAAAAAAACAAAAAACAAAAATGTTTAGAAATTTTTTTTATCAGGTATTTTAAAAAGAAAAGTTAAAAATAAAAATAAAAAAAAATTTTATAATTAATATTATTTTGTATAGATAAGAATATAAAAAATTTTCCAGACTTATTACATTTTACCTTGAGGATACTGTAATTACTCAAAAATGCAATTTTTTATTTAATCAAAGATATCTTTCGAATTAAGTTTATGTTTTAATTTGTATGAGATCCATCTTGATTAATTATAAGTTAATTAAAGTTTAAAAAAAAAAAAAAAAAAAAATATGAGGAGGAATTAACTGATACAGGACTCTATTCCAGATTATATATTATTGTCTGCTATGATTAGCTTGATTTTGGAGTTTTAGGTTTTATTTTATTTATTCTAAAATATTAGTTTAGTTTTCACATTATTCAGATTGGAAATATTGGATTTAATATCATATATAAATTTATTATTGGAAAACTTGCCTTCAAAATCTGATATGCAGACCCCCATTTAAATGAATGTTAAAAACATGAATGTTAGAAATACGAAAATATGTTAATTGAAACAATTAATTGTAAATAATATGGCAAGAGAAGTAATTTCAAGTTGAAATATATGTCACTTCTAAGATCTTAATAAAGGTCCAGCCAATAGTGCGCAGTAGGTGAGACATGGGGATTTTAAAAAATAGCTATAATTAATATTTTATCGCAATTTATAAGCAATTTAATAGATGGCGGACATATAAAAATATTTGTGTTTCACAATCTTCCAGTCAACAGGCACAATCAAGTAATCAACGGGTGCATAGTCAAAAATATGAATAAATAAATGACTTAATGTATGTCCATTGTTCCGTACCGGAGAAAAAAAAAAGTCCTGTCTAAGAGAACAATGAGTTTAAAAATAATTCTCTTTTCAAAAACTAAATTATAGCATGTTCTTAATAATATAAATAACTTTTTAAAAGTAATTTTAACTTTAAAATAATTAGTATTTAAATTTTACACAGAATTTTCACGTAAATGAAGGGAAAAAAAGAAATTTTATAGATAATTTTTACAATGGTTTCATTAAATATAAATATTCTTTTTTTGGCAAATCTCTTAAACTTAAAAAAAAAAAAAAAAATTCTAAGACCTTCTTAGTTTCTTAAAAGCCAGGAAAGACTGTAGGATATTTTTAATTAAAGAGATTTTAAAAACTTTGAATCTTGCTAATAACAAAATTTAATTTTGTAAGAGATATAGGATTTCTCAAAGAAAAACTTATTGAAAGTATAGAAAAAAGAAAGTCCTTTCAAGCGAAATTTATGTCTATATTAAATTAAATATATTTTCCAATCGATATTTTTTTTAGAAAATATTAATCTTGATTTTATTCAAGTTCAATTATTTTCAAACGAAATGTTACCATTTTGTTTTACATTTCATCATTAAATAGAAAGTTATAAAATTTATTTGAAATTCTTCATAAAAACATTTTAATAGTATAAAAATGGAAGGAAATCGTCTTAAAAAAAAAAAAAAAAATAAATAATAAAAACAAAGAAAATTGAAACAATAGCTTAAAAAAATTGAATTTAAAAAATATAGCAAAAATATCATAAACATTTTTTTTTTTTTAAATTATTATTTGTGTATGTCCTTGATGAGAAAAATAATATAGAAAAAAGTATAGAAAAATTGTTTTGACGACCAATGTTGTCAACAAGTATGTTTTAAATGGTTTCATTTAATTTAATTCTTTTGTATGTATGTATGTTTCTTTTAATATTGTTTTTTTTTTTACTGCTTTTTTTTTTTTGAAATTGAGAAGTGAAAGCGATTTATATCTTAGATACATTTAATAAAAAAAATTCAAAAAAAAAAAAGAAAAAAAGAAAACCTTTTAAATTTCTCAACTTATTTTTGAAACAATATCTTAGTTGAGATTGTATTGTATTTTATATTTCTTTTCATTTCAAATTAATGCTTTTTTTTTTTCTTCACATCTCAAAACAGAAATTATTCTTAATTTAATATCTAAATTTAATAATATAAAAGAAAATCTTAAGTACCTCCTTAATGATTTTATATATTTAAAGACGTCATATTGAAGGCACAAAATATTAAAAATATTCTTAATATTAATATTATAAAAAAAAATTATCATAATCATGGTCTCCCAAATGTATAATTTAGTTATATTAAATTTTGAAGGCGAAAAAAAAAAAAAAGGAAAAATGGCAAGAGAAAAATGTCGTTGTAATATAAGTGTATTTCGCCCCATTTGTAACAGTAGAAGGTATTGAGAACAACTCAACCTTTCCAAAATCATTAATTCATATGAATATTTGGATTTTCTTATCCTCACTTAGGCCTTCTTATTCTAAAATGTTTTCTAAAAAATTTCTTTAATTGTAACTTTATAAAGAAAATTTATTTAAATGAAAGATGCGGTGAGAAAATTTTGAATTAAAACAGAACACATCTTAGACTTTTTATAAGAATTAAGTTTTAGAAATCGGAAGGAACAGATTACGTCTTAGACCTTTTATAAAAATTTAGTTTTAGACATCTGAAGGAACATATTACATTGTACACCTTTTATAACAATTACGTATTAGACATCTTAAGCAACAGATTACATTTTAGACCTTTTATAAAAAGTTTTAAACATCTGAAGGAACAAATTACACCTTAGACCTTTTATAAGAATTAAATCTTAAACATTTGAAGGAACAGATTACACTCAAACCTTCTAGACATCTTACATTTAGATCTTTTAGACGACCTTTTGTCTTAGACATATGAAGCAACAGATTAAACCTTTTATAAGTATTTAGTCTTAGATATTTGATTTAAGAAGAACTTAATTTACATTTGAAATTTTATTGGACTTTGCGTGAAAAGGGGAGCAAAATTTTTGAAGATTAACTTCAATTAAAATGTAAATTGAATATAATGTATTATTTGTGTTATAATGTACTAATGATCCTCAATAAATTTGATGCATCAGAAAAACTGTTACAAAATCATATTTTTATTCTGTTACTAGGTCTTATACTAGGTCTAGGTCTCTTACTAGAGCAATAACATATTTTCAATATCAACCCATTAAATTCAGTCCTGAAAATGAGTTAGGAAAAAAAGAGACAAAAAAATATTTTGTACATAATATAGACCATCATAATTTAAAAAACAAAACAAAAACATAATACTGCCCAAAAGTAGTCTATGATAAGATACGAGGAGAGTTTATTAGACAATTGATAATATTAAGATAATGTTTTTATTTATTTTTTTTATTTTTTTTTTGTTTCAATTTTTCACTTATCATATAAGGATCTTATTGAGATTGTTTAAGGGAGAAAAAACTAATGTACATTATATATTCATATATATATATCCATATACACATCTGTATACATTATGTATACTTAAAGTCCTTTATGGAACATATTTTTCCAGCAATAATCTTTTTTGTTTGGTTTTTTTTTTTTTTTTTATTATATCATATGATATGGTGTTATCCTTAAAAGACGTTAAGGATAACACCATCTTAATATATTATTATTGTAATAGTTCGTATATATATATACATATTTATATTATTATATTTTGATTATAGCAGCAACAGAGTGTGTGTATATATATTTTGTCATATTGTTACGTATAATACGAGTATATGTAATAAAAGAAAAAAAAAATATGTTTCTGATTTCTTCTTATAATTTTATTTTTATTATTATTATTGTTTTTTTTTTTTATGTCCCTGTTGACGACAAACTTGTCAAATAGAAAAAAAAACTTTATTTTCATCACTCTGTTTGATGTCAAAAAAAAAAAATTACACTAAACCATAATGAATGAAAGAAAAAAGCAATAATCAGAAAAAAAAATTGAATGAGATAATAGAAAATAAACGAACCAAATCGAAAAGGACCTTTATACGTCTTATAAACGTCATATACATACATGTATGAGAATATTACATTTATATTAAAATTAACAAATAAAAAAGAAAAATTTATTTATTACCGATGGAAAAATATATGATGAAATATTAGAATTATAATGCATACATTTCTTTTTTTCTTTTGATTTTTGGAATACTCATATATGCCAAAGAATAAAATAATAATAAAAGAAAAACTTATGTCCTTTTTTAGTTTTTCTTAAAATATAGTTTCATCAAAAAATACAACTTTTTATTTAATGTTTATATATATGAATAAGGGTTGCCAATTTACCATATTATAAAATACATTATATTTGTAGGCCGCTTTTTACTTCTAAAGTATAACAGTTTAGAAAAAGATATTGCGTCTATTGCAACAATTGCAACAATTTTCTTATATTGTCCTTATTTGTGTAACATTTATTTAAGATTTCAATAAGAATATTATAAATGTATTTTAATTGTTTTTCTTAGTAGATGTTTAAAATTTTACAATCACATTTTTATAAAACTTCAGTTAAAGATACTAGTCTCTTATATTTTTACCTTTTGTTGGGTTAACAAGTGTTACGGTGTGTGGTGTTATTTTAATTAATTAACTGAAAAAAGTATATTTGAATTATTGCATATTGGATAAACATATAAAAAAGATATTTTCGAAATACATAGTAAATTTTGCTGCGGATAGAAATTATCCTTTGTTTTCACGTTACTTTTTTACACGTATTCAATTCTACAAGTTTTTAAAATCAAAAATTCTCAAAAAAAAAAAATTATTAAAATTAATATTTTACCTTCATACATACATACTTACATACTTATTTCAAGGCAATTGTAACAATTCTTTCAGAAAAGAAAATCAAATACATACTTATGAAAAATCTGAAAAATATGAATTCCAATCCTTTATATGTTATCTATACGGATAATGAAAATATTATGTATCAGATCATGTGAATCAATACTGTCAGTTTCCAGCAAGATAACTTAAATTAGATTCAAAATTTGGTAATTATTTACAATAAAACCACAAAAATGTAAAACGAGTTTTTCGATTTTACCAAGATATCTGAATATAGGAGGTCTATACGAAGATTTAGCTAAAAACAAATAATAATTGAAAACAAATTTCAATTCAAAGCTACACCTAAAGAAATTATTCCAAATAAATCACTTTCAAATCAGAATCGTATCAAGAGTTATCCAGTTGTGAAAGAAAAGAGTTATGCAAATCAGCAAGAAAATACTAATAATACATGAAAGTTATTGGAGTAGTAATTAGTAAATTCTGTTTTATATATAATTAGGTACTCTTAATTTTTAGTCACTTTTTCTTTTTCTAAAATTTATTGTACATATTTTTTGGGTAAAATGATATATGTGTATGTAAATGTTATGTATTCTATGAAATTCATAATTTAAAATTTTTCTCAGTGAATTAATTTTAATTTATTTTCAATAAATGACTGCATAAGTACATTTTAGATTGTTTTCAATTTACACGGTTTTTCAAAATAAATATAGCAAAGCTCGGTGATGAAAACGCAAAAAAAAAAGAAATAAATTAACTGTGTCGCAGGAACAAGAAAACTTAATATTAGCATTTTTTTATATGTAGTTACATATTTACATATTATTTACTTTGTATTAAAGCTAAGCTATATAAATATACAATATAGCTTAGCTTAGCTTAGCTAAAATAAAAGAAATTGCGTGAAAATGAGGAGGAACCTAAAAGTTCGTCAAAATCAATCAAGAACTGTCTATAGCTGACGGATATCTACCAATAGATTTTCAAATCGAGTTATTTATGTCAAAATTTTAATTATGATATGTTATCGAATTCCGTTGAGCCATTTTAGCTGTACATGTGCCTAGACAGAGAGACACACAGACACACACACATAAAGACTCAGAAATTCTACGTATCTAAAAATGCATATATGCAAAAATTTGACATTTGAAATGCTTGTGCACAATCACAATACTTTCTTTATACATTACATGTATACGATTCGTATTGGTGGTATAAAAAAGAGGTATGTAACTATATCAGTTTTATGAACCGTTATTTATCTAAAAATATTATATTCTTAATTTCGAAATTCATTCCAGTGAGTCCTAATAAAACAATCAAAAATCAAAACTAAAAACCAGTTATAAAATTATTTAACAAACTAAATTTTAAAGATATGAAAATTTGGAAATTGTTTTGAAAATATCTGGTCTCCTTGAAAAATATTTTACTATATTTCCATGCATGTTCATTCAGTGGTTGATTTTCATTATAATATTTCGCTTTCACTTATTTAACTTGTTATTTATCTCAAAAGAAATAAAATGGAGAAAAGAAAATGTTTTATTTTTCTTTTTTGTTAGTTGATTATTGTCTACCCATTTGTCCTCCTATTTGGGCGTATAATCGTTTTATTAGAAAAGTTTTATTTTATTTTTTCTTTAGATGATCCTTTTACCCTCTTGTTATACTCAAAAAAATTACCAAAAAAAAAAAAAAAACAAACAAACAAAATAATAATTTGACTTTTATTCAATTTTTACTATTTGTTTACTTCGTTTCATTTTCCTAGCCCTACTTAAAACTTAAAGTTTTTTTGACCCTTTAAATGAACGATCACTTTTCGTTTCGTATAATTTGTAGGCATTATATATTCGTTCTTATTCATACAAGACAGATTTGGTCAAATTATTATATTTATTCATGTTCTTGATGTTTGTTATTGTTTTTTTTTTCTTTTTTTTTTATTGTCCTGTATTTGAAAATATTTATATGTATGAATATATAAGAAAAATTTTTAACAGGATTATTGAATAAAATGTGCGAGAAAAGTTAGAAAATAAGAAACTACAAACAAAAAAAAAAAATGAAATAGAAAGGGAAAGGGAAAGGGAATAAACAAAATTGATTAACTGAAAAACTTTTTCGGTTTTTGTATAAATGATGTAAAGATTGTGATGCTGATATTATAATAATTTGTAAAATATAAGAAAGAGATAACGATATATATATGTAGTTGTAGTATATTTTAAGGAAGGAAAATGAATGTAATGAAGAAGAAAATTGGCTATATTTGAATATTATAATATTAATATATTAAAATACTATTTTAGTGGGGATTTTTTTTTTTTTTTTTTGTATTTTTGTGTTGTGTTGTATTATAAATGTTGATTTAAAGAATTGGACAGTTTGAAATTGGTAATGGTTCAAAATAATCAAAAAAAAAGAAAAAAAAATTCTGTGTAAAATTAGATTATAAATAAAAATACTTTAGAGAAGAGTTTTGTTATGGAAAGAGATAAGATTGGTATTATTGATTTGCTATCACAATCGAATGTTTTTATTATAAATAAGTAAAAAAGAATTTTTAAAACAAAATTCATTAACAGTTCAATGCTCTAAAAAAAAATATAAGTTAATCTTGAATTTATTTAATATTATTTGGTAAAATATTAAAGCTTATATTGGCCAAATAATAAAAATATTGCTGATCATTTAATTTTTTTTTCCATAAAAATTTCTAAAACACCATCAATTTAAAATACAAGTTCTTTTTTTAAATTTTATAGAAAAGTAACTGCATTTTTAGACATATGTATATATACAATGAAGTAATAATCACTCGATAATTCGACCATTGAGTAAAAAATTGAAACATAAATGGATTGTTATATATATTTACTCATTAATTGGTATTATCGACGCTCAAATCAAAATCCTTCGTCACCAAGATTAACTGTCAATTCATTTCTAAAAAAAAAAAATCTTCATTTAAAGTGCTACATTTTTACATAGTTTTTTCTTAAAATCGAGGAGGTCTAGATTGTTTTTATTTAACAAACGAACAGAAAAAATTCTACATTTTTTTTTTTTATGTTCCGTACACGATTAGGATTATCATTTGATTTTATTTTTATTCTTAAATATTTAAAAATATAAACAACAAAATGTCGGCTGTCGAGTAATTTTACGAAGATAAATAATAAATAATTATAATTGTTTAGTGTATATTAACAATCATTCTTATATTCAAAATTTTAACATCGTTTTTTTCCGAAAGACTAACTATGTTACATACAAAAATTTTTAGTTACCTATTCAAAATTCCATCGTAGACTATTGAAAATTTGTAATCAGGCAACTCTTTTTTTTTTGAAAATTGTAATCCAAATGTTTTGCCCATTGAAGTTTATTGAACGAATTGAAGTTTTTTGAAAAAGACAGTTTTAAATTTTAAAAATAAAAAATTTATGTAATAAATTATACCTTAATATTTTTATTTTGAATTATAAAATAAAAAATATATTTTAATATTTTAAAAGAATATGAATTTTGTTCCTTCCTTGCTTCCTATAGTTTTATTAGCATAGCTCAAACAATTTTCCATATTAAGGTTGATCAGATTTTATTTTAATCCTTAAAAAATTTTGAAAACAATGAAATTTTGAAAAAAAATTATTTTGTATCTAAATAAAGAACTATATACGAGAGAACGAGATGTATATAAATAAAGAACTATATGAAGTATGAATAAATATTTCTTTCATATATTGGATATTTATTTTATAGATTTTTGACGTTTTTTTTTATATTACGTAGGAATTAATTTCCACAATTTTAATGGAATAAAATGAAAATAGTCTTCTAATAAGTTCCTCTGTTTTTAATAGTGTCAAAAATCTCATAATCAGATTAATATGATCAAGTATCGAAAAGCTGCTATCTGACAAAATTTATCCCAGAAATTATTACTGCCATATCTTCAATTTTTTTATTTTTATTATTTACATCGCTTGTCCATCCTTATTTATTAGTATTACTTGACGCTTATTCAATTGACGTCTTTTATTTTTTCTTTGCGTTTCTTTTCAATATATTGCCTGACTATTTAGGGTTACGATTGTTGTATTTAGAGAGAGAATTTTTTTGTAGAAACGAACATGAATTTATCTTTACTTCAATATATTTTTCAGAAATGAACGTAAAAATGGCTAACTTGTCAAAAAAGTAAAGAATGCGATTAACTGTTTTTTTGTGAAATAAATTCACTATAAGATATTTTTAAACGTTCTTTTCTCATGGCCGGTTTATTTATCTAGCAACAGAAATTAAAAAATATGTTTTTATATTGTTTCGCTATAATTGTGTTTCATCTGATGAAAAATTAGTAAGCCGAAGCGAATTTCGCTTGTGGACGATAATCAATGGTCAAAATTGTGTTTATTAATTTAATTTTAAATTGAAAAATTCTTAAAATTTTATTCAATCAAAAATTGAATCAATGTTCGAATAAAATGAATTCATCATTTACTACCTAATTTACGTGTAAAAACTTTTCGTATATTAAGAAAATGTTTAATAAAAATAAACATTATAATAAATCACACTTGTCATTTAAACTTCTTAATATGTCGGACCATTAAATATCTGATATTTAATATTATATACATATATATATATATATATTTAATGTAATATGTATATACATATTATATTTGATATTTTCTTTTCTTTCATTGTCAATAATTGATTTCATTAGTAATTCAATTCGTGACACCTATATTTTACACCTTTCAAATAAAAAAATAAAGACAAATAAAATAATAAAAAAATATATATTAAAAAAAAAAAAGACTGCAAGAAACTTTTATTTAACTTTTTTGTTTTTCTTTGTTATTATTGTTTAGAATGTTAACATGATAATAATATTATATACATACAAGAATTCAGTAGTGAAAATAAAAAGTAGAAAAAAGTTTGTATTAAAAAAAAAAAAAATCTGTGTTACGTCGGAAATAAAGACTATATTACAGTGTCTCTATATATTGGAATTAAATTTTTACACCTTATATAAGGTTGCAAACACAACTAAAATTAATAATTCTTAGGTGTAAATAATATAATAATATGTTTTATTTCTATAGTGGTGACCATATGATTATATTCTAATAAAATTAAATTTTACAAATTACTCCTCTCATATCAATCATTAAAATTAAACAATTAACACTATGCCATACGAATTAATATATTGCGTTAGATTATTACAATTAAAAGTTATAACTAGATGTGATAAAAAACCCACACTTAAATTGTACCAAATACCTTATACCTTATTCTACCTTAAGGTCTACCAAATTTAAATACATTAAATTTTAAGACATGCCAGATTCTCACAAATGTCGAAAACTTAATTTAATTTTAAACTTTATTGATATATTAATGTTACTTATATATATTGAAAGTTTAAAATCAAATGTATAGTCTAAATAGTTGTTCCTTTTTCACAAATTTCATTTTTTAGCATCTAACTAGGAACAGATTCCTTTATACTAATGGAGCTTTAATTAAATGGCAAAAAGAAAGAGGAAAAGAAATACGATATTAAGGAAGAGTTGTATTGGATAAAATAGAAATGAGCCTTAAATATTTTATTTTGAATAGTTGTAATTTCTAGAATGGGATATTATTGACAGAAGTATTGACATAATGGGATTTCTAAGAAGAGAACACACAAGATGGACGCATGTTCCATATCTTTTTAAAAATTCTAACAACGAATGAGTTTCCATAACCAGTTTTAAACCACCCAGGAATTTCCACAGTGTAAAATGGAGCACTTGCTGCATCTTCCGTTGTATATTTTAAAATATTTTGAGGGTAGGCATAATTGATTTTAATTCAACAGAGCAAGTGTCATTTGTCATTATGTATATAATGACAATCTATATATATATGACATCTATAAAAGAGTGTAACTACTACAACTTTGAGTGTAACTTTAAATAAATTTAACTATAACATCTTTTATATATATTATTATTTTATTACAGTTTTGTGATATTTATTTCGGATTTTGAATTGAATTTTAATTAAAATTAAATCGAAACAAAATCTCATAGCTTTTTATTCTCATGTTATAGCATTATCTAATCTAGCTATTTTTTTTCCATTATACAACTATTTTTTCTCACTATAGGTATTCAAAAATGTACTCAAAAATATACTCATCACATACCTTTTATTTGTACATTATATGAGTATAATGTAACTAAACCTAAAATCTAAGGCAATCTATTAAAACAAATGATTTTAATAAATTGTACTGCATTTAAATAAATTACTCTTATGGTGACTCTTAAGTGATAAATAAGTTGAGAGTTGCAAAATAATAGTTTATCCACCTGTATGTATCTAAATATATGAAAAATAACACACGTTGTTTTTTTTTTTTGTATTTTTTTTTTTAATTTTAATTTTTAACTTGTATTTCTGTCTTTCTGTTAACACCTGAAAAATATATACGTATACATATATCAAACGAACTATAAAATCGTATGATTCACAATATTCTTGACTGTATAGATTGTGGATATACTATCAGTTCATATGATTTCAGTTTATAAAAATGTTTGGTATATTTTTTTTTTTTTTGCTACGGTTATTGTAAACTTTTGATTAGAATCGAGATGGGAATAATAAATGAGATCAAACGATATTAGCTACAGTACAGTTTTTTTACAGTTTTTTTTTTTATTTTTCTCAGTACAGTTTTTTTTTTTATTTTTTTTTTTTTTCTTAATATCAGATTTTGTAAAGGTTTGCACTAAGTTATATTATAGTATTTTGAGGTGGTCGCATTTATTTTACAGATAAAGTATATGATCCGATTAGATTTTTTAGAGGATAGAAATTGTTGGGAAGATAAGATGTACGGTATATTATGTTTTATATATCAATGTGTGATAACTATGAGAATATTAGAATTATAGATTGGTAATTATTATAATATCTTATAGTAGTGTCCTTCTTTAACGTTACGAAATATCTCTGAGTTTTAATGGTTTGTTTGATTCAGATGTTCCAAGAAAAAAAAAAAAAAATGATGGTGCTGAGAATTTTGTCATTTTTTTTTTTTCAAGCAAAAAAAGCTTGATTATTAAATAAACAAAGGAAATCTTGTGAAATTTTTGTTTTAAAAATTTTTATTAGTATATATTTTTATATGTATATGTGGTTGTAAATTGAACTGTTATACAATAATATTATATTATGAATGCGATATGATAGTGTTACAAAATATATGGGTTTAAAGATGTTTGGATTATTAAATTGAAGCGTATAATATATTAAAAGAAAACGTATAGTTATATGTATATATTAAATATAAGATTATCATTCACTTTTATATCTTAACTATAAACTAATGTTAAATTGTGTATATATTTATCAATACATATATTATAATCAATGATCAATGTTTGTTTGTTTGTTTGATTTTGTTATTTTGGTTGTTTTTTCTTATAAAAGTTTTTTATGAATTTTCTAATATCTTTTGTTTTTGTTTTTTGTTTTTGTTTTTTTTTTTTTAACTTTACTTTCAAATCATCTTTAAAAGAAATATTTTATATGTACGTAACTATAATATAAACTCATATAGAATGATGATAAAAATGAAAAGAGACAGTTAAATTAGTTTTTTGTGTTGAAAAGTCACATATGGTGACTTTTAATTGAGTTTTTTTTTCTTTTTTTTTTTTCTATTTTCTTGAATTTTATTGAAAAGATTTTTTTTTTTTTTTGTTTTATTTCTAGATTTCTGTCGGAAAAAATTTTCCGGTTTTTTTTCGCAATTTTAGTTAATTTATTAAGAAAATTTTGAATCATAATTGACACAGACAAAAAAAGAAAAACAGAAAAATTAAATGAAAGTTTTTCATTTTTTTTTTTTTGTACATATTTTGAAATTGTTGAAGAGTTATGAATTATTTAATTAAATTAATTAATTTGTCAGAAAATATAAAATGAAATGATAAAAAACGGCAAAAAAAAAATATTCTTTTGTATTTTTTAATATAATTAAAGACAATAATTGAAAATAGTATAATTATTTCATTATTTTTGAGGGAAAGTAATGTTAATCCCATGAAGGAGTAATCAGTTTGTTTTCCAATGTACATAATACTATAGTAGTATATGGTATTATTTAATTAATTTGTATCTTTATCATCTTTATTATTTGTAATAAAGTATTAGTTATATTAAAATAAAAGTAAATTTATTTTATTTTGGAAAAATCAAACCTTTTTAAAATAAACCTTTGGTTATGTTTATATCAGATGATAAATAAATAAATTAATATTGTTATAAGGAGTATCTCCTGAACTCTGTAAAAAATTAGATATATATAGTATTTGCCCTATACCTACATCTTATTTGATTTACATATTTATCTTAAGATATAAAGATTTTAGATTTTTACATAATTGGAGTATGTAAAAAAATTAGAAAATATTAACAAATTTATGTATCAACTTAAAACTTAAATTTTTTTTTTAAATACTACAATATTAATAATTTTTTATTTTATTTTTCTTCATTATATGTCATTCTGTTAAAGAGAATTTGGTATTTATTTAACTTAATATGCTTCTAATCATGAAATTTATACTATTTTATTGGGTTAGTTGTAGTTAGAACAATAATTAATATTATATTCTAAAATCTCTTTAACCCTATAGCTTGTGCTGCAAAAAAAAAAATGCAAACTAATTTAACTTTTGAGTCCTTTTGAGGAACTTTTGATTTTTGAGTCCTTTTATTGAAAGTAATCCTTATATATTAGATGTAAGGTAAAAAACGTACTTAATAGAGGAAATGTTCAAAAAAAAAACCAATATGTATTTTTAAAAATATAAAATTTTTGTATAGTTTTAGGTCTAATTTATAAATTAATTATTTCAGAATAACAAATCCTTTTTAGTATCTATATGCAATCTTAAAGAATAAGCTTTTACACAAGACTAAGCTCGTTTCTGTAGAATATGTGAGTCATGTGAGTTAGACGATGATTAATAATATGAAACATAAAAGAGGCAATATTTCGAAAACGTTTCCTTTAATTTACAATTTTAGTCTCAAGCATCACCCCCTGAAGTATGTGCACTCTTATGTGAAACACCCTGTATAAAGCATATACAATTAGTTTGATGGCAAATTAACGAAAAGTATGTAGATAATAAGGTAAAAAATAAAAATTATCGAAATATTATAAAATTAAAATACTAGGTAGAATTTTTTTATACTTTCAAGTTTAGAAAATTGTCTAGAAAATTTACTAAAAACTTGTACAATAAGCTAAATAAGCTTATCAATATTTTTTAGTGGTTCAATCATATTTCAAAATACGGTCCTTAAATTATCTAAAATATAACATTCCATCCTTAAAACAATATTTCTCTAAGATTGTTAATCAATTTTAAACTTCTATTGGATAGTTGATTTAATTCGAATAGTCATCCCAACTCTTCTGTAATTAACAAAATATAAAATAGAGAAATTTGCTTTAATTTTTGTTTTAAAAAAGATTATTCTTAAAGTAATGTTCAGACTTTAAATTTCGTTCAATTAGTCTTAGAAAATACTCTTTTGTATTGCAATCAATAAATTAATGAAGACTCGCCTTTATGAAAAATACAGTTTAAAATTCAATCTGAATCAATGACCTTTTATAAAAATAAACTTTTTAAAGGCAAAATAGAATCAAATTTGAAAAATTAAACAAAATCAAAATTCGTTAGACTTCAAAAACCAAACAAAAAAAAAACCAAAAATTTTCTGACTTAAAATCAAATTTTCTAACTTTTTCCTTAGTACAGAAAAAGAAATTAAAAGAAAAAAAAAAATAACAGCTGACTTTTAAAAGTTAACTATCTTATTTATTTTCAATAACCCCCCATTATTTTCGTTTTGTATAAAAATAGCCTTAAAAAAAAAAAGTATTTATTATAAAAAGTTTTTTTTTTTTGTTTTATAAAAACGTAAACCGCAAAATTTGCTAAAAAGGAAAAAAAAAAAATTAGTTTTCTGATATAAAGTTTTTTTATTTTCACCCACTACACCTTCTTTAGTATAATAATACTTAATACATACATCCAATAATAAAAGAAAAAATTGAATTTCAGATGATTTTATTCTAATTCTTCTTATATTCCTTTTCATTTTCTTTATAGTTTCTTTTCTCTTTTACTCATAGTTTTCTATTTTTATTTAGTTGTTTTTTCTGTTTTTTTTTTTTGGTAAATTGATTAAAAAGGAAAAACAAAAAACTAACTGTTAAGAAATTAAACTTGCAGGCGGCGTTGTTAGCACTTTTCAAAAATAAAAAATAACCAAAACTTTTTCTTCATCATTTTTGCTTTCCTCGCCTCCCTCCTTCCTCTCTAAGTGAAAATTATTGTTTTTGATGAATTTTCAAAGTTTGTTTATTAGTTAGGTTTTCTTCTTTAGTTGCGCTTTGAGTTTCAAAATATGTATATATTAAAGATATCTATATATAAACTAAAAGATATCTAAAGATATATATATAGATATCTATACTAAAAGATATCTATATATATCAATATATATATATATATATATATATATATTATATAATATATATACATTTGACATTTTGCCATAATTTTACTATTATTACAATTTTTTTTTTTTATTATGGTGTTACCAAATAGTCTTATTGATTTTTCATCGATAAAAATATTAAAAGTGATGATGAGCGATTTATCTTATTTGAATGATTGCCAAAAATCGAATTAAATTATTTAAATCCTTTTTTTTTATGTGTATGTGATTTCGTATATATATATATGTATATATAATATAGATTTGTTTAAGAGTACTATGAATTAATATGTAAAACAAATATATACTTGTATGTATAAGGATCAAATGTTTTGTTTTTTGATCCTTATATATAATAAAAAAATTTCGAAGAAAACAAAAAAGGATAAAATGGAAATTTGATCTTTTTTGTCCTTAATAAAGTCAAGAGAAGGTAAAAGAAGAGCATTTGAAGACATTGTGTTATAAACAATATGTTGAATCAAGGAAAGAAAGAAGAAAAAAACATAACAATGATAAAAACGAACAAAAAAAGGATGAAAAACACAAAAATCATTGTTTTATTTGTAATTATTTTCGGGTGAATGAACTTTATTGTTTTTCAGTTTTTTTTTTTTTTTTCGCTTCCCTTTATTTGTGAAAATAATCGCGGAAAATTAATAAAAATGCGGGAAATTGAAAAAAAAAAAAAAAAAAAAAAAACAAAGAAATAAAATGAAAATAACAATCATTTTATATTTGTTTTATGTTGCCATTTGAATTAATTATATTTTATTAATGTAAGGGTGCTTTTTATTGATTTAAATTGGAATTAATTTGATTTATTGTGACTTTATTTTTTTGTTTTGTAAATGGTAATTTTTAAAATAAATTTAAATAAAAAATAGAACATAAAAACAAAAAAAAATAAATAAATTTATATTGTGCCTTTTAAAAATAAATAATAATATTAATTTGATTAATTTAAATTTTTTATTGATTATAATATAATATAATTATATTAATTTAAATTTTATTTGTTTTCTATATAGTTTATGACAATTTTTGATTTTAGTAAGTAAAAATTTATGTAATGTTAGAAATTATTTCAAATATGCTGTTAGGCGTCCAGGAAAAACAGGCTATTTTTTAGGGTTTAATTAAAATATAAACGTTTCGATTCACCTTTTTCTCGTTTAGAAATACAATTCGATTTCGAATATAGAATAAATTCAATATAAAGAATGTATCAATCATGAGAATCAAAATATTTTTCCCCTGGCTACTGAGCTCTTTCTGTAAAAAACTTCTAATTAAAATATGCCACAAAAAAAAACTTAAAATTGATTCTTATTAGAAATTTTTTTACTTTAATTTTTATTTCTTTTATAAAACTTCAAGAGTATTTTCAAATTCCCCCCTTTAATTTAAACTAAATGTAATACTTAACAAAATATTTTATAGCGAAGACTCAAACCATCATTTTTTATTATGTACCTATTTAAAAAAATAAAATTGAAATTAATTTTATTTCAACCAGTTCCTCCAAATATTGATGATGCCTTAACATCAACTGATATAATAGCACATGAAGGTGAAAATGTAACAATGAGATGTCATGCAACCGGAAGTCCAGAACCATCAATTAAATGGAAACGTGATGATGGTAGAAAAATAAAAATAACAAAAGATAGAGAAGGTAAAAAATAATAATTGGCAATTTCCTATATATACACCTAATTTCTATACTAATTGGTATATAATATTTTATATAATAATTAAAAGTATATAATATTTTTATATAAATTAATAAAAAATTAAATTTAAATAATGGATTGTTCTTTTTTTATATTTTTTTCTATCGTTGATAGTACCAGAATGGGAAGGTGAAGTACTAGAATTAGAAAAAATTTCTCGTTTAGATATGGGAGCATATTTATGTATAGCAACAAATGGTATACCACCAAGTGTTTCGAAAATGATAAAAGTCAATGTAGATTGTAAGTGATTTTTAATACATTTATATTAAATATTTTTAATAAAAACTGCTTTTTTTATTTTTTCTTTCTGTTTTTTATTTTATTTTTTTTATTTAATTTTTTATTATAATTTAATTTAAAAAAAAGTTTCACCCGTTGTATGGGTACCACATCAATTAGTTGGTGTTGCAATTGATTATAATGTAACATTAGAATGTAATATTGAAGCAAATCCAACATCATTAAATTATTGGACAAGAGAAAATGGTCAAATGATTACAGATTCAATAAAATATAAGTAAATATTTGGTTAAGAAAATTATTTTAGTATGTAATAATAATAAAAAAAAAAATTTATTTTATATAATATATAGAACTGAAACAATACAAGGTACTCCATCATATAAAGCAACAATGAGATTGTATATAACAAGTGCACAAAAAGATGATTTTGGAATTTATAATTGTGTTGCAAAAAATCCTCGTGGTCATATGGATGGCAGTATAAAATTGTATAGTGAGTAGATATATGATTTTTGTTTGTTTTGAGTTTTGTAGATGTTTATTTTAAAAATATAAAATTTTATTAAAATTTATTAAGTGTATAAATTTTATTAACTAATAATTAAAAATAATTAATGTTTTTCCTTGTTGTTGTTTGGTTTTTTTTTTGTTTTTTTAACAAAATATTGTGACTAACATTTTTTTTTTTTTTGTTAATTATTATATTAAATAATATAAAGGTAAAGAACCACCTACAACATTACCTCCACCAACAACAACAACAATAGCCACAGAACCAACAACAATTAAATATTATGGTTTTACTACTGTTATAGCATTTAATAATTGGTTGGTTGATAGTAAAAATAATTTAGATAAAGGTAAATTTTATAGAATTATTGAAATTTTACAATTTTTTTTTACACATTTGTTTTGATTATTTTCCATTTTGATTCAAAGAAAAATTTTAAAGTTCTATTATTTAAATTGTATATCCTTACACATAAAATAAAATATGCAATACGGATATGGGTCACTTTATCAAAGAACTCATTGCAACAATAATACCTTTCATCAAAAGTTGTTTTACAAAAAAGTCTCTTCGCAAATTTACCATTTTGCAAAAAATCCAATAGGCAATTTACTGTTTTACAAAAACGCCACTTCGCAAATTTACCATTTGACAAAAAAGCCACATCCAAAATTACTATTTCACAAAAAAAAAGACATATTTTGCAAAACTCGCATTTTTCAAAAAGCCGTTTACGAAAAGGTGATTCATATACATAAAAAAACGATAAGATTAGTCGGGAAAAAGCAGAAATTCTTTCAGAAAGTCTGATTTTGATATCCGACTCTATGTATATATAAATATTCTGGAAAAAGGCGAAGCCCTAATTTTCAATTCAACTTTAAAATCCCTCCTAGTTCAGAATCTTTTATATACCTTTATAAATATATGTACACAATCTGTAAAAGTGGTATAGCCCTGATTTTGAATTCAACTTTAAAATCCCTCCTATTTCAGATTTTTCTATATACATATATGTAAATATTTTGAAAAAAGCGTATAACCATGCTTTTGAATCCAACTTTAAAATTCCTTCTAATTCAGAATCTCGCATATAAATATAAGTAAATATTCTGGAAAAAGGAGAAACCCTGATTTTAAATCCAATTATAAAATCCCTCCTAATTCAGAATCTCACATATAGCTATATATATTATGTAAATATTCTGAAAAAAGGAAAAATGCTGATTTCTAATCAGTTGGAAAAATGTAATATATTATGTCTTTTACTTTGCAAAGTGTACTTTTTATAATATGTAGTTTTGTGAAATGGATATTTTGTTCAAATATCAATTTTGTAAAATGTATTATTTGCAATTTATCTGTTTATAAAATGTATTTTTTTGAGAAAGATTTTTTGATAAAATGGCTTTTTGTAAAACAACTTTTGTAATGTGTCATGCTTCCATACAATACATATTTTAAATGTAAACTTGATGAGTCTGTAAATGATGTCTTATAAGCGTTAAGTCATAGTCCCCAAATGGTCTCGAATCAGTTAGTTCCTTTACACAGCCGATCTTAAAACGGCTAATCTATAATACTACTTTAAATCAAAAGAAAATATTGTTTTTGTTTAATATTAATTTTAAAATGTGTTGGTTTTTAAAATTGTTTTTTTTTTTTTTCTCTAACTTTATTTTTGTAATTTTTTCTTTTATAAATATTTTAAATATTATGTAAAATATAATATACTTATTTAAAATTATTATAATTTGATTGCAATTGTTTTTTTTTTGTCTTATTTGAAACAGGAACAAAACATTTACCATCATCATTAAATGAAATTGATAAATCAGAACAGAAATCTTCACCTGGTGGTGAAAAATCAAAAGGATATACAGATTTTTCACAAGAAGATATTGCAAATAATTTAAATTTACATTATATTTTAAAATATTTTATAACAATATTTTTATTACAAAGGCTTTTATTTAAATTTCATTTACTGCAGTAACTTTAAATATATATATATATATATAAATTAATTTTAAATTTTTTTTTTTGTTTTTTTCATTATTAATTTTATGAAAATTAAATTAAATACTAAATTATATATATATATAAATAAAAAGAAAGATTTTATAGTATTTAAATAAAATAAAAACAAAAAAAAAAAAAATAAATATTAAAAATAATTAAGTTATATTGAAAAAAAAAGATTTTAATAAATACGAGTATTAATATTACATATATAAATAGGATGAAAAAAATAAACTTTACATAAAATAATAATAAATAAATTTGTTAAATTAAAAGGAAAATAACATATATATAATTTCTAATTAAAAAAAAAAACAAAATAAAAAAATAAAAAAAGAAAAACACAAAAATCAAGAATTTATATATAAAAAAAAAAAAATAAATAACAAACCATAAAACGCGATATACATAATTAATAAATACATTAATAAATATAAATAATGCGGCTTGTTTTATAATAATATTTAGTAACCTACAAAAAAAAAAATAAAATAAAAATTTAAAATTTAAAAAAAAAAATACAGGCAATAAAATTTATTTACAAAAACGTATTTTTTTATTTCAACAAAATTTTTTTCAAATAAATTTTTCATTATACATATATTCCGTGATTTGATTTATTTTTTTTAATTTTAAATATTATTAATAAAGGAATATACTGTTGGCTGAAAGATATAGTATAGTCCAGATAATTTTCCTTATCGTCTGTCTTAAATTTATACAAGTACGGTGTTGAATTTAATTATTTAATTCTTTAAAATTAAAAAATAAAACTATAATAGGAGATCGATATCCATAAGATATCGTTACGTTCAGATCAAATCATATCTAAAGTCTTAAAATGAAAATATATGTTTTAAAAAAATCATTAATAGGTCTACAATTACATACTATATTACATATATTTATTTTGTTTTTTCTTCTTGTGGTTTCATATAAAATTAAAAAATTGCACTTAAAACTCTTGACGGAAATTAAAATTTTAAATAAAAAATTATACGGTAATTGCTTTGTAGTTGGCTATATCTTTTTTACTTTATAACGTCATGATTCCGAAAAATTAATTAAAATACATATATGTATTTTTAAAAATATGTTTTTTACAATTTTTTATGTAACGGTAAATAATAAAGTACTCAAAAATTTTGATTTAGACAAGTTGTTTAAAAAAAAAGAATTGTAGATTTGTAGGACTTTCTTCAATAAGAGATATATGTGTGATGACGTCATCTAAAAAAAGTAGTACCCGTTATTTGAAAGTTCCTCCATTTTTTTCTAGAAAATATATTTTTATTTATGGATTAAAAAATAATAATATTTAAAGATATATTTCATAACTATAACTATTAAATTTCTGATAAATTTTTAGGACTTATTGAAAATATTTTTATTTATTTTATTAAGTGAATATAATTTTTTTGATCATTTATTTTTTATTTTTTTTGTAATTTTGCTGTAGACTGCTATTTTTTTATTTATCTCTTGTGCGTTCATTTATCAGATTTGGGTTTTCATTTATATAAATTTTTTGCGGAATACGCCCGTTTAAAACTAAATTATATGCCATGCATGTGCTTCAAAATAAAATACAATTAATAATAAATTTAAATATAAAAAAAAAAAAAATAAAAATATAAAGTGTTACATAGTAATAATAAAATAAATTTCAAAATTAAATAAAATAGAAGCAAAATAAAGTTAAAGAATAATATTAATATGCATGGTGAACATAACAACAGTATAATAATACCTAATTTACAAAATATTATAATATTATTAATTATTATATATCAATTTGTATTTTAATGTTGAAAAATTATTAATAATAAAATAAAAATATATATATATATATATATATTAATATAAATAATATAACAAATAAGAATTAAAGGCTGCATTAAAAGATGGTAATATTAATATATTACGAACAAAAAAAAAAAAAATTGTAAATATTAAAATTTAAATAAAATGAAAATAATTAAATAAAATATAAATGCCTTTCCTAATAATAATACAGAAATTAAGAATTAAAAATGAAATATAAAACAAAAAAAAAAATAAGGAAATATACAGCATAAAAATGAACAAAAGCTAATATACAGAGAACATGTAAAATATAGTAAAATGTAGTAATTAATATACAAAAATTATATCGTATAATATAAATAATTATTAAGGAATATTAATTATCAAATTTATTATATTTATTCGTTATTAATAAATATATATTTTTTAATAAATTTCGTGTTTTTAAATCTTTTGTTTTTTTTTTATTTTTTTTAATTAATTAATATTATTTTTTTAAATAGTTTTCTGGCTTTTTTTTTTTTAATATAAGTTCGATAATTAATTAAAAAATGCTAAATTTATTATATTCAACTTTTTTTTTATTTATTTATCATTTTTATATTTTTATATTAAAACTTTTTTTACTTAATTTATTTTTAAATATGTGCGATTTTTTTTTTTAAATATGCCAATAATTGTTTTGCACTAGTATTTTATTTTTAAAATTTGGATAAACTTTTACGTAAAGTCAACAAATTAAAAGATCAGGTGTAATACATATATAATATACATTATATATAAATGAAAATATAGGATTGAATGTATAACACTGATATTAAAGTCAAATTTTCAATTTTCAAACAAAAACTACTCCTCAACTTGTAGATTTTGTTTGAAAAAGTTAGATTTGATGTCAATCTAAATTTTATGGATTCAACTCTTGATTTACTTGGTCAAATTATTCAAAATAAGCAAAATATTTTCAATTACTGTAACAAGTTTCTTTTAAATTTTTCAAAGTGTCACTTTTTGTAAAATATATAAAAAAATAAATATTTATTCATATTAAAAAAGTCAAATTTAAATTAATATGAAATATGTTATTAATTAAAAATAATCAAAATTGAAAACAAAAATATAGGTAATCAAAGCTTCAACGTAATAAAACTTTCATGTGAAAATATTTAAATATGAAACTGTCAATTTAAAGCATTGTATCGAAATGAAAATTCATCAATTAGATGAATAAGGTGGTACACATTAAATTATTTTTCGTCCGGTATGGTTTTTTTTTTTTGGATTTGATTGTAGTATTAGAAGTAATTCATTTTAACTGTCAAAGTTTGTAATGAAAGTAGAAGAAGAAAAATAAGCATTGCGTCATGTTGACAATGTATGACAATGTGCCACATTAATATGCAAGGTTTATAAGCAACCCCTTTCTTTATGCGTTTCATCTATGTTACAATAAAGTACAGTTTTTTCGTTTTTTTTTATGTGCTCTTCTTTTTTGACTAAAGACTAAGGTTAAAATAAATTAAAACAAAAAAAAAAAACAAATAAGGTTTACCTGTTTCATTTTGACATTTCACTAACTCAAAGAAAATATCAAATAAAATATTTGTCGTAAGCTGAGCATTTTTTTAATATACAACAAGTGACAATTGTATATATTTACATACACAAACACAAGTATAAATTGTCAAAATGCTAACTTGAATCAAACAAAGTGTGGCCATCTTTTGGTAATTTAACCTTTTGTATATACAACCTAATCTGATATCTCCAAACGGTGTTAAATAAAAACAAAATACAAGTTTGTAATCATATTATTTTAAATATTTATTATTTTATTTTTTATTTGTTTACTTTCATTTCTTTTTAATGGTAATTTAAGTTTATAAAACACTAATACAAAATTTATTTAAAAAAAAAAAACAAAACTATAATCAAAATTAATAAAAATAAGAATTTTTAATTATCAATATTTAATTTTATTCATAAGATTTTAATTTTTATTTTTAATATTTTCATATTTTTGACTTGATTTATTATATTTTAGTTTATTATCAATTTTAAATGTAATCTAAGATAAATAAAAAAAAAAAAATAATTGAAAATAAATGTTAAATTAAATATCAAAGAAATAAAAAAAAAAGAATAATTAAAAAAAAAAAAATTCAATTAAATAAAATGTTTTTTTTTTTTTTTATTTTGTTCCAAATTAAAAGTAAAATTAAATAATTAGTGTATAATTAAGTTACAAATTTGTTGAGTTAAGGTTAAATTAATAATAGGAATAAATTTTAAAATAAAAAAAGAAATATACTTATATATTTTAAAATATATATAGATATGTACAAAACTATATACATATATATATATATAAAAAAAAAAACACCCAAAAGGAGTTTAATAATAAAATTTAAAAAAAATTAAAAAAATAAATAAAAAATAAAAGTATCAAAAAAAACAAAAAAAAATAAAAGAAAATTGACGTTTATAATTTTAAAAATAATTTCTCCTATATTGTTCATTAATATGGTATAATTAATTTATTAATTTGTTTTCTTATGTTTCCAGAAAATAAAATATATAATCGGTTCAAAATATTATCGATATACAAATCAAATAAACAATTATTAATAATATTCGTATATTGTCAGTTGTCATCAAAATTTTTATGTAGGTAGAAAATATATAACCAGGAAATATTCTTGTTTTTTTTTTTTTTTGACTGAATAAAGAATGAAGAGATTTATAGATATTCTTTTGCTGTTATTTTTATATTGTAAGTAATTTTTTTTTTATATTAGATATTGTTTTTATGACAGATAATTGACTTTTGAGAACATCGAATATTAAATATTTAAGTTTATTTTAAAAATATTTGGGATATGGCTATTTGAAAAAATGTATGAAATCAGTGTATGTTTAGTAAATTATTTTCGTGATTTTATATTTTTGAAATTATATTTTTTTTTTATTTATTAATAATACAGCAATTAATCCAACAAGCATTTCTAACGAAAAACGTGTTACTTTCTAGCTGGAAAATCGAAAAATTCGCACGGAATTTAGTTATATAAGTACACGGAATTTTAACACATTTGTTGAAAAGAATGTGCCCGAAATATCGCAGACTACATATTTTTTGTTTTTCTGTATAATTATGTGTATGTGCGATTTAACACAGATTTAAAAAAACAATAAAAATTCCCTTCACCAATCAATATTATTCGATATTTTGTTTTAAATCTTATAAATCCTTTCAAATAAAACATCATAGACATATTATAAATTCAAATTAAATAAAAATTTTTATTAAATTAAAAACTAGATAATTATACATTATAAATATAATAAAATATACATAGATAAAAAAAAAATAAATTAAAACATTAAATAAAGAATAATATTATCATCTCAAAATCATTAGAAACAACACACAGTCACGCAATAAAAAAATAAATATTATTAATAACTGACACAATATGTCATGCAATAACTATAGCACAGTCAAGCAATAACATATAAGCACAGTTCATTATATATAATATTCTACATATTTTTTGGTTTCTAATACAAATATTGTTTTAGTAGTGGTGTTGCTCGTTTTGGTGAACGGAATTCCGTTCTACAATATAACTCTTTTGCTGATCGCTCTACAATTTGCATATTAGGAAGATGATTTCATTCAAATGCTTTTTCACAACAGCGAGACGAGATATGTATAGTATTACTATCTTGCGAGTTTCTGTAGTACAAAATGTAAAATGACTGTTTGTTTGACCTATGTGATATTTTTTACTGGGTATTAAAAATATATCATTTATCAATTTTACAAAATCATTTTTGTTTATTTTATTTCAAATGCAAATATAATAATTATTTTATTTTAAATTGAAAAGAATACTAAACAACATATTATTATTTTAGAAAAAAACTTATGAAATGAATGTTACAACTTGCAAGGAATACTTTTCTTATTTTTCACCATTTTGAAATTTACGAAATGTCAAATTGCATTACTATATGTATATCTAATAATCTTTACTAGAAGATAGTTGGAAAAATGTAATTGTATTGTAGAAAATGTTCATGTATCTGTGCAGTTCCTATCTTCCTAGTACTATCTCGGCTGGTCGCAGAGTTATCGGGTAAATTTAATAAAATAGTTTTTCTAAATTTGTTTTCTATATTGAATCTTCTTGTTATTTAAATTTAACTTTCTTATTAATATTTTTAGAAACCTATTTTATTAGTTTGTTTTTAAATTTTGATGCAACATTTTAATATTTTCTTCGGTTTTGTATATTTTGCTAAACTTCTAATACACAAGCAATGTAAAAAAACCAAAATTTAACTTTAAATAGTATAAAAATAGTGTTGATTAACAACATAGAAAATAATGGCTAAAATAAATCATTTTTTTTTTTACAGTTTTTAAAAATGTATCATTTCTATATTTAATTAATGTTTTTCAATCATTAAAATATCATTTATCGTTCATTGTCAGTCAAAAAGATTTCAAAAACTTTCATCAAAAACAAAAAAAAAAAAATTTAAAACAAACAATTCAATATTTTCTCATATTTTAAAAATATATTATATTGAATGAATTTTTTGACACGGGCTGTTAAAAACAAATACCAAAAATTCTGGCAAAATAACAAAAATTATAAAAATTTCCACGAAATACTATATACATACTTAGTATATAGTATATAGTATAGCTGTCAAAAAAACACGCACTAATATCTCGATATACGGCACTTTATTAAGCGGCTGTTTCGCAGTTACCGCCTCCCTGAATTGTTTCTCTGTTTTTTTATACGGCCTTAAAAATCAGCAAGGTAAATTTGAAATATTGTGAAAAATTGAAAATTAACGGCTAACAAATTTGAATTTTAAATCGTTTTCCGGGAATATCCCATTTTTTCAAAAAAAAAACATTTACCTTACATTTACATTACATTTACCAATGTAATACATAAAATTATGTACTACTACTGTACAACGTACGATAAGTTCTTTTAAGGTGATGGCCCAATGCTTACTTTGCATTTTTTGTTTTGACTTTTGTTCAATTTATTTTTTTGAAATGATTTAAAAAATATTTTAGAAATTTTATACATAATAATTATTTTAAATGAAATATACAAATGATGGTATTCAGTACCAAAGAGGAGAAGATTTTGGGTTCAGAACATTTATAGAAATCGTCAAATTCATAGATTGTAAGAAATCACATTCCCACCTATTTAAAATTTTTCAAATTTCAAAATTTCAAAGAAAATTCAAATATCATAATGTCAAAGTATTCAACGCAAAGTACGGAATTAAAAATTCGTCAATTCGGTACTCTGCTTCATTTGCTTACTTTGAACACTTTATGCATTTGGTCAAGTGCCATAAGAAATAATGTAATTCATTTCAGCTGTCACAGTTTTCGAAGGAAGTAAAGGAAGCGCAGTAAGCATTGGGCCATCACCTTTAGAGTGAGATTTGCATTCAAAGAGTGTAGTTGTACATATTTTTGTTCTTTTATATACATATCATTATTTTCAAAATACATATGTAGGTACATATATACATAAATACACATGTGGTTTTTTCTACGGTCTATTATTTTTTCTTTAGTCGCATATCGAGCTTTTATATAGAAATTAATATTTATATGGTAATAAATGATTCGTTATACGGTATTTCGCTTTGCGGCCAATTTTTGTGGAACAACTAAGGCTCTTATATCGAGGTATTAGTGTTCTAATAAAATCAACACTAAATAAAAAAAAAATTATTTTGATTTATTGTGAACACTGGTATGAATGATTTAAATTTATTTAATTATTGTTTATAAACATTGTATATATATTATATTTTTAATGTTTCATGTACCATTTGGAATATTATTTTTAAATAAATAGGTGTCAAGATTTTTTAATATAGGTATGCATCATAAGGACATTATGTTTTGATATTTGAATGCATTTTTCCATTGTTAATTTTCATATTTAGAATATTTCAAGTATTTTTTTTTCAATTTGACATTTAAATTTTTAATATGTCATAAATAATTATTGGAAATGTTAAAGGACATAAAAAATTTAAGCTCTAAATATTCTAAATCGAAATTTTTGATTATTTTCATTTTGTATAGATATCTTATTTTATACTTAGTACTTTCGTCATTTTTTGAAAATAATGATAGTGTAAAAATAATAAAAATCAGGATTGACAACAGGCTGTAAAAGTTGCGCCAAGTTTTCTGCATAAAACTTTTAAATCGCATTTTCGAATAAATAAATCTCGAGGCTTTTTAAATTTTATATAATGAAATACATTTAATTTCTATTCAAAATTATGGAGAAAATAATAAAACAATTTTATTTTAACATTTCTTCTTTATGCGTAACGTAAAAATGTCCTTGTTAATCTATTATGCTAAGCAGTACTGTGAAAAATTGTTCTGAGCATGTAGAGTGCATTCTGAGCATACTTTGATTTATTATATTTAAAAATTAGATTAAAAAAAAGAAAAATACGATGTTTATTTTAACAGCTTATGCTCTGCTCTGATTACAAAACAAAACAAATAGCCTCTAGTAATTATTAATAGAATGGATTTTGAAACTTTACGAGGTCGAGTTCGTGGTCAAGGCGGCGGACCCCACACAACGTGCGACGTGCGACTCAACGCGCCCCGCTTTAAGCGATTTTTTTCGCGCCTAACTACACTCATTTGTACACCTCCTTCGCTCAATAATATTTCACTTTACTTACGTGCTCTGCATGTGCAATATAAATTATCATCAATTGTGTATATCCACATTTAGGAACTGTACGAAAAGTTCCATCTAATAAGTAATGACGATTTTCCTCTTCAATTTTTGTACTTATTACAATTATACACTCAACTCCTTTATCAATGAAATCGCGCAACGTATTAAATTTATAACAATAACATCTTTGATAGTTGAAAATATGGGCTATAAATGATATGTTTGATAATGTTTGAACACAGCTTAATTTTTGCAAAAATATCACTTAACACCTTTATTCACTTACTCTTTTACAGAAAAAGAATTAAATTAAATTAAAAATATAATTTAAAAATTATAACCGTAATTCTCAATAAAATAGCGAATTTTAATTGGTTAAAGGAATGGTCTGATCTTTTCAATAAATATAAACATCTAAGTGCAAAAAAAAAATGGTCTGATCTTCTGAACAAATATAAATGTGGATAATAAAAAAAACAATCAAAGAATATAAATAACAAAAACAAAAATATTTGATGAACTCTTAAAAATTTATTTCATTAACTGCAGTGGGTCTTATGACTCCCAATGGGACTTATGACTCTGGGAGTTATGATATGTCACCATATTTTACCCTATTTATTTTGCTTTTTTTTGTTTGTTTGCCGAATTTGTTTATTTTCTTGACTTTTCAGTTGTTACTTAAGGCCTGTTTGAAGGTCTATGAGTCTATGATTTAGGAGTTTTTATTTCAAAAATCTTTCCTTTCAAATTATCATGGTTCATTTTACAAACTATTTAAACTTTGTATCTAAACTTTAATATATTTAATAATTTCGATATTTTTATCAAAATATTTATTGGATTTAATCGCAATTTCCAAAAATGTGAATTTAAATGTGGGAAATTTAATTGTTAAATAATTATAAAATATTTTTATAAACCTTAGAATATAAGGGACGTGATAAAATCAACTATGGGTTAATTGACCAATAAAAATAAATAATAAAAAAAAAAAAATTGATATAAATAATTTTTATTTTTTTCATAAAATAAAAAATTTTACTTGACTTCTTAATTTTCTCAAAACTTTTCAATTTTATGTTGAATATTTAAATTAAAGTTTATGTTTTTGATTGTTTTTCCAATTTTCTAGACACTATTATTCAAAAAAAAAAAAAAAAATATAAAATGAAAAACCAATCAAACAGTAAAAATTATTGGTTTTTTTTTTTTAAATTAATTTTATGCATGGAAAAGGCAATATTTTAAAGAAAATCATGTAAAAGAAAAACAATGTATTGGTATAGAGATAGATGAATCCTTCCATGAAAAAAAGGGGATGTTTTATATAAAATTTTTTTTTTACTTTAATTATTTTTTTTATATTTTATTATTAACAAAATTTTTCCAGAGGCGCGATACTATATTTGTAATTCGTTTTTAATCCATATAATCACAAAATTAAAACTGGAAATTAATTATAAGTTACTGGAATTTACCAAAGTTCAATTAATTGTTCAATTATATATTTTATTTGTTGAGTTATAAATTTGTGTCCTGTGCAGTTGCTCAAAACAAACTTTTAAAACTGATTGCACACTTAGTCAATGGGATCTGATGTGTTCCATTGCTTAATGGTTTATTACTTACAGCATCATTTATAAGGGCCAGTGTTTTGTTGCACGATTCACAGCAGAATTCAATAGACCTACTTTCGTAATATCTATCAACCTTCTGGTTAGTTATTAATTTAGACTTTGCTGTTACATCTGCAATTTGGTTACTTAAGACGTTAAATTAAGATATTTAATTGAATGAAATCTAATGAATCTGATGCAAATTTTAAATGAAATTACAGTACACCAGGCAGTACAAGATAGAAATTACAGTACCCCAGGTAGTATGTACAAGAAATAATTAATAGTTAAAATTTCTTTTCAATTGTAATTGAATTTCAATGGAATTCAACCAATATCTTATTTATGACAAGAATAACTAATCATTTTTTTTATGTTTTTATTTTCCTATATAAAAGAAAATATTTAAAATATTCCTTAAGAAAAACTTTTTAAAGCTACGTAACAATCTCATCAGCATAATAATAATCACTTTTCTTCGTGGAAATTTTGAAAAAAAAAAAACATAAATATTTTCTTTTTTTTTTGTCACTTTAAAAATTTTGTTTTTTTTATCGAAGTCAATTTGAATTTTAAGGTGGTAATTATATTTTTAAATAATTGTAATAGTACTTTTCGTACTAAAAAAAAGCAGACAATTTTTTTTAATTTCTGAACAGCAAAAAAATAATTTTTAAATGCCAATAAAATAAAATAAAGTGAATAAAAAGTATTAAATTCATAAAAAAAAAAAAAAAATATTTTTAAAACAGCATATGCTGAAATCTTTGGTACTTAAAATGTTGCTAAAAATGATTAATATTTTCCATCAAAGAAAATGAATTTCAAACCATCAAAGAAGGTGCGAATATTTCATAAAATGCTATTATGTGCCATATGCTTCCATCTAACATATGACACTCTATCGATAATGTTCCATTGTAAAATTTGCAATTATTAAAATATAATAATTTCAGGTTCGTTGCCAGTTGACTTTTCAACTTTCTTCTATTATCCTACTTTGCTCCTAGTATAAAGGAATTCTTCCTAGAGTTTGGCTAACGCGAAAAAAAAATGGTTTTTAGTGTATTTTAATAGTGTTTTAGTATATAAGATGTTAAGCTACAATATATGCAAAGAAAAAACTTTAATTAAAAGATGCTAAATTTAAATTTGGACCAACTGTATTCTTTTTGTTTAAAGACTTTCATTATATTAATATTTAAGTTGATTAAGATGTTAAAGTTGTTCAATAAACCTAAACAACGGAACCAAGGTAAGTTACTTTATTTATATAGATAATAGTGTGCATTATAATAAAAAACTTTAAATTGATTTTTGAAACTTTCTAATACATTGGAAAGATAACCTAAAATAGTTAATAATATATGTATAATAAATTTAATTAATATTGAAAAAAAAAAAACCGGCTGAATTAAATAAAAGTCTAAAACTTAATTCGATTTAAGCAAATTAAACTTAATACAGGTAATAAAAATTTCAATATGATATTGAGCCGAATACATAAAACTGAGCTTGAATTCAAGTCTTACTTTTTTAAGTAAAATCTCGTTGCGGCTCATAATTTTGCTTGCAAAATTTAAACAAAAATGATAATTTTTTGTTAAAAATGTAAGAGTAGAGTTCAAGCTCAGTTTTATGCATTTGATTAATTGTTATTCAGAATAACTCAAAAAAATAAATAAATAAATAATTCCATTAACTAATCTAAAATTAAGTTTGAGATTTTTTTTTCCGCTACAATAACGCTAATATAGACATATAAAAAAATGTTTTGTATTCTTTAAGACTAGAAACTTTTTATAAGTGATAAATCAAAAAAGGAAAAAATAAGAAAATTGAAAAATTTCCATAACATCGATGCTAAATATGACAAAAAAAAAAATAAAACAAAAAACAGAATCAATTATAAAAGTTCAGAAAGAAAAAAACCGATTATTATAATATTTAATATATTCGTAAAGAAAATAAGATTTTTTTTTTCCGCAGGTAATGCATTGAAATTAAAAATTATTATACAAAAATAACAAAAAAACAAACTAAAAATTGCAAAAAGAAAAAAAGTTTTATAAAATGTAATTATCTTTTAGAAAATTCATTCATATATAGGTTAAAAAAATTAAAATTACAAAAAAAAAAACTATACACCATCTAGCAAGTCTTTAAAAATATCAAATTTTTCATTAACTCTAAAAAAAAAAAAAATTAAATGATAGAAAAAGAAAAACAAAAAAAAAAGTGTGTTAATATTGTAATTTTGCACAAAGTTTTTTAAAGTGTTTTTTTTTTTACTTAAAATAATACGTGATGAAAATGTATATTTTATATGAGAAAATAATTATAAATTATAAGATTGAGAAAAGTTTTTAAAAGTTCTTCGTATTTTTTACCGTTAATAATAAATTAATAGTTTTTTTTTCTTTTTATATAAATGAAAATATTTTACTTGCAGCTATAATTATAAATGCATTCATTTTAGAGGAAATTGAAGCTTTTAGATTAATAAAAACTTTTTATTTAATTATTTTTTATTATTTATTGAATGAAATGATACCCATATCAGTATTAACCAGTCAAGAACCGATTGAAATACAAATTCGAAGAAAAAGAAGAAGATAAATCGGCAACATCCTCAAAAGCCGAACATTATTAATGGGAAGACCTAAATCAATTTAGAGAAGAAGCGTGCAGAATGAGATAGAAAGAAGTAAACGGACTTGGACAGCAATTAAAAGAATAGTGCAAACAAATTACAAGAATAGTGTAAAAGAGAGAAAATTGGAGAGGGTTTGTCAAAGACTCTTATGTTCCCAAATAAAAATGGAGAAAAAATACATAATAAAATGATACATTTTGTAAAAGATTTTCACGTAATATAATAATATATAAGATAATCGCACTATGATCAGTGAATTAGAATTAAGTGCGAAAAATTTCTACTTTATTTTGTTTTCGCTGTGCGTAATTATATTTGCTTTTTGTTTTTTCGCAATTATTTCATTATGAAGTAAGTAAGTACATAATATTGTTCGTGCTTATTTTATTTTTCATTTTGTACTTGATTTTTCTAAATTTAATTCATTGCGTCATTACAAACATATGGCTAACAATTACGCAATTATTTTTCATGGAATTTGTCCTTTGACAGAGAGTTTAGAAGTGTTCTTTAAAACTGAATTTCTCTTCTACTATACCTTCTATTTTACACATTTAATATTTATATTTGAATATTTGTATTTTTTATGTAATACTATAATATGTATATGTATATTTTAGTAAGTACATATATGTATTTAGATACTATGTATATAAACTACAGTTGTTGCTATTGTGGTGTAATAATATCGGAAAAAATTTTTAAAAAAAAATATATAAGGTATTGCCAAAGGAAAGGAGCTAATTGGAGATGTCAATACAAAAAAAAACATGATATCTAAGTGGGAATTTACCGTTTACGGTTTACGAATTACAGGGTTTAAAAATATTTTCATTGTCAAATTGTGTAATTATGTGTTGTGAAAATATATATTTTGAAATTTCTTGCTGTAAACTTCTCATTTTTATTATTAATAAAACTACATGTTTTTTGAGTTCATTAGTTTAGAAAATATTGTCACTACCGAAAATTATATTAGTATACTTATTTATTTATTTTTTTTTAATGCATTTCTCTGCCACATAAATGTGGACAGGAAATTACACAGCCTTTCCTGTTCAGGCGTGGCTGTAAATGTCGTAAGGGGGAATAAATCTTATGACGTGGGTGGGATTCGAATCTATACTCCCTGGGTGTTTACAGCGTATTTTATACGATCTTGCCCACGAGGCCCCCTTTTATTTATTAATTTTTTTTTTTTTCATTGAGAAACAGATCTTTTGGAACAAAAAATTTTAGAATTCGAAGATTCCTTAAGTATATATGTATTATATACTATACGAATATACTTTTTTTAAAGTTTTTATTTAAATATTCTTATGGTAAATTTTAAATACTTTATGTTTAATGTGTATTATACAATAAAATAAAATTTTAATGCAATTTCGAAACAAACTTATTTAATTTAATTACTGATTTGACATTTGACATTATTTTAAAATAATTAATTTGATTTTTAAAATAAAAAAAAAAAAAATTTTCATATAACCGTTAAATTGAAATAATTATAATTTTTAATTAAGAATTTAAGCTAAGCAAAATTAATGTGATCATCGTAATTCGTACTGATCCAACTGATCATAACTTACTAAAAATGTCATTGCGAATATAAGCAAATTTAAAATTTAGGTACATACATATCTAATTTAAATATAAATAACAAATTTTTTTTGAAATGATGAACGTCATCTGTTAATAAAAGCTGGTCGCGAAAAAAGAAAAAGCAATATATGTACACTACACAGGTTGATATATATGTATCTGTATAAAAAAAACCGAAACAAAAAATTCAATTATTATCATATAAATTTTTCTTTAATTTTTAAAATATGAGCACTGAATTTAATGTATGTGGTGTAAGTACATACAAATATACAAAAAATAATTTTTCATTTAAAAAAAATAAAAAAACCTATGACGAAAGTAGAAAAATAAGCCGGCTTTTTAATATTTTTTTCTGCGTCTTCATACATTTTATTAAAAATGTAAACTGTGTGTTTTTTTTTTTTTTTTGTTAATTGAATTAAGTGGCAATGAAATGTCTATCGAACGACAATACATTTGTGATTCTGTCATTTAACAATGTCATTAAAACCGGATGATATTTTGACAAATTGACGCATCATAATTTATTAAAAAATCATTTAACGGTTAAGTGTTAATTTTCTTCTTCTTATCTTTAAATATTTATTTTAAGAATTGTTGTTTGTTTTTTTTTTCGTTTTTGTTTATTATAAAAGGAATAAAGAGAAAAAAAATCAAAAGAATAAAAAAAAATAAAAATTTTTATTTTAAAGATTTATTATGTTTAGAATTTATTATATTGTATTGTATATTGGTATAAAGAAAGGAAAATAAACAAAATTGTATCTTAAATAATAAATTTTCATTATATTTTCCGGGAGAGATTTTTTTTTTTTTTTTTGATGATTTAATAATCTTTTGATGAGTTTTTCTTTTTATTTTATGCTTTTTTTTTTGCTTTTAAAGTTTTAATTATGATGAAATACCACATGTTTAAATTTTAATTTTTTATATATTTTTTTTTTGTTTGTTATTAAATTTAATTCAGTAAATATTTAGTGTATTTTAAATTTAATCAAATTATTAAGATTTTCTATTTATTATCTGATTTTATTTTATTTTTTGAATACTTTACTTAATATTTTCCTTTTTTGTCGGAAGAGAAGTGGGAATCTTCCAAATACACCATGAATTCCCCCTTAGTAGTGTCAGCGTCTTACTGATTACTATCTGACCCTGTGACCAATATAATGGGAAGAGACTCCTAACTGCTAACGTACTATATTAGCTAGAAAGTACTGGTAGGAATGTGTAGGACAAGGTTTCGAAAATATTGAATTCTAAGTGAACCAGGAATCCGCTTATTATGATTACTATTTTACTATAATTGAATATAGACATGAACAGTTACAACATGCAGTAGTATATAACACCCTCCTGCATAAGGTAATAATTCAAGGCAACCCAACATGAACAAGGTTTAGGTTTTCCTGAATTCAAAAATGAAATCAGTTGAAATGGGTTCTTTTGAAACTTAGTTTATTGTAGTAATATTGTAATTTTTGTTTATATAAGAAAATAAATTTTAGTAATTTCTTATATATAAGAAAATAATTACCGTTATTTAAACTTAAATTATTTAAAAAAAATGTAGATTATGATTAGAAAATTGTGAATCATTGTAGATCTCTGTAGATCATAGACGAAGAGAGCTTTTGTAATATATGACGATGAAAATAAATCAAAAATAAAGAATTGTCTATAACAATTGAATAGTGAATATTATTTATATATATACTTCGAAGTCACCCTGTATTTATTAAAAATTTGATTTATATTAAATATTAATAAAAGCAAAATTATATTTTATGATAAATTAGGAACAGGAAATCAAAAATCATATAAAAATATAAAATAAAAATCAGATAATAACCAAAAAAAAAACAACGTAGGAGTTAAACAAAAAATTAAATTTATTTTCTAAAAGTAACATAACCTGCCACATAAATGTTTTTTTTTGTGGTTTTTATTGAAAAATTTCAAATGTTTTTAAGAATAACATCAAAGATATTTTCAATATAATTGAAAGTTATTTATTGCAAATCTTTTAAAATTTTTATTAAAAATTATTCAAAGTTGAAATTTTTTTATTAAACATATCGTAAAATTAAATATTTCTTCTAAATAAATTTAACTAAAAATTTAAGTTCATATAAAATAAATTGGTTTTAAGAAGAAAACAAAGCAGAATGTGAACCAATGAGTTTTGAAAGCGCACATTTCCAAAAGATACTGCAAACTATTTAGAATTGTGACTTGTACCAAAATTTGAAAATTTCATGTAATTAGAAAATATGTGAAAATAAGAGCAATTTTGAGGGTACCATATATAACTAAGAAAAACCGTTAACACATGTAAAATATATTACTGAAGGTTTAATTTGTATGTCCTACCGAAGAAAATTTGTACAGGTCAATTAAGTTCAGGTGTCTAAAAATAATTTTTAATTTTTGAGTTCTAATAGCTGTTAAACAGGGAGTGGTACAAAAAAAAATTTCTGAGCAAACTTATACTAATTCTAAAAGTTCTTTCTTGTCTCAAAATTTCAAGTTCCTATCTAAAAGGGTGCCGGAGTTACAAAAAAAGAAATATCATGCAAAATTTGGTTTTCACATAACGGTAAATTTCAATAGTAAATTAAAAAAAAATTTTTGTCGGCGTTTAGCTTTTTCTGATTGAAAAAATGTTAAGTAGAATATGAGATATCTGTACGCATTTAAAAATAGGGCTTTTTCAAAGTTTGAGGAACTGTTAGTAGCCTCTGTAATGGATGCCACTTGAAAAAGTTGTTCTATAACATTAATTTTTTTATAAGACCTACCAATGGTTAAAATTTTTTTCTCTATCTTTAACGGTGTAGTTGTTTTAGTTTTGTAAACAGATGGACGAACGAACAGAAAGAAACTAATAGGTATATTTTTTCAAAATTTTTTTTGGAAATTGTGCTAAAAAACTTAATTGTAGTCTATACTCTATGTAGTCTAATATGGTAATCTGTTTTTTCCAACGATTAAATCACATATATTTTTTTTTTGGAAGTTTATACAAATTTTAATTAATTTTTTTCAATTAAAAAAAAAAAAAAAACATTTTATTTCACTTTTTTTTGAAACAATCAATTTATATAATAATTATATAAATTAAAATTTCCTTTTAAATCATTGCATTTAAGTTTAAAAGAATAAAAGTACATGTTCATCTATTTACGATGATATTATTATATTATACGCGTGCTTTAAATTAATTTTAAAAAATAAAACAAAATAATTTTTTAATGGTTTTTACTCAAAAAATACAATAAATAAAACAATTGGAAATTTATTCTATCTAAATATAAATTATTATAAATTTATTTCGCAAAACAAAAAGAAGTAAAACAAAAACATAACAGAAAACAAATAAACATTTGAATTTTTCTCCTGAAAATTCAGTTGCAATCGCGATTAAATGTAAAAACACTTTCTATTAAATATTGAAACAATTGTTGTTACAATTAAAATATAAAATACTTAGACAATTCAAATTCAAATTTTCTGTTTTACTTTTGGTTTTTTAATACGAATTTAAGAAAAAAAGTTAATTTACTTTCTTGTGATTCTTTTATTTTACAATTTTGATTTAATTTTTAATTAAAGACACATGTAGCTTTTTCTAAATTTTTTTTTTTTCTATAGACGTAAATTTGAAAAACTTTGTAATAGTAAAGTGTAAAGTGCAAATGCTAAAATCGATTTTTGTTTTTGATTTTACAATAATTTCACAAATAAATCATTTTTTACAAAAATGGTAACAGTATATTAAAATAATAATACATTATTTTTTTTTAAGTTGATAATACAAGTATTTATCACATCATTCCTGTTGCAACTATAGATTGAATAAAGGATCAATAAACTTTTTCCACAATTTTACAAGATTTTGCGTGCGTATTTGATTTTATTTTTAACAATATTTTTCTTTCTGTATATATAAGCTTCTACTATGACTGTTTAATACCAAGTTATTCGGCTGTGATCATGTCAATTTTAATCTAGAGAAGTTTTCATAATATCTCTATTTAAATTCAACAAAGAATATTACCCAATTCCACTTTTCTTTCTTTCTTTTTTTCTTTCTCTACTTTTTCGGCATTTATTCGTACTCTTCTCAGCTCTTCTATATTATACTTTCATACTGTATTAACTAGACAATGCACAATTGGCGTAAAAAATATTTTTTTTACGAAGATATGTATTTGTTTACCAATCCTTTTTGTAGTACATATTCTATATTTCGAATCCATATATATACGTATATTTAGAGTGCGTTTGATATGAAAAGTTTTATATTCTTGACAAAATTTCATTGATCACCAAATTTTATTTTTGTAAAAATTTTCCGACATTTTAAAATATAAAGTCAATTTCTGAAATACAAGAATAGGTATTACAAAATTACAATGCCAAATTACAACCAATTAAAATATAATTTTTACAATTAAATAAATTAATTTGACAGTACAATATATTTTCTGACAAGTTAAAGTGTTTTACAAATTTTTTTTTTTTTTTTGTCAACTTTCAAACATTTATTGTCATCACCTAAAAATTACTTAATCACACAAGTATGAACACACAAAATTAATTTAAATTACATTATATTTTCTTAATTAAATTAAATATTTCGAAATGCAATCGTATCAATTATAACAATAAAGTATCTTTACATTAAAATATTAAAATCATCACAAAATAATTTTATTTTATTTGATCATATATTATATTGTCTTCTTTTTATTTTCTTTCATATCAATTCTATAATAATTTGTTAAATATCGTAAATTATAATCGTAAATCTGACATACACAAGACAGCTATTTAAATTTTTTTTTTTTTTTTTTATAGTTTCTTTTTACGATAATTTATGGTTTTAATTTTTAAAGAGCTGTGAATCCGACTTGTCTGACAAAATTGTATCATATTTTCATTTTATTCTATGTATAAAAAAAAATAAGAAAAGATATTCTTTTATTCTTAATATGATTTTTCTTTTTCTAGATCATTTTTCTACAATTTTTCCATAAATCTTTTTTTTTTTTTTTTTAAATACAAAATAATGTTATATTGTTTTTTGTTTTTGTTTTTTTTTTCCTTTTCATAGTAGCCGTTAATAATGGCTAAGCCGGTCGATATGATCAACTTAAAATTAATCAAAAAAAAAAAAAAAATGGATCGAATCGACTGATATTTTAGAGTAGAATCAGTACATTAGGTCGTATACAAAGTGCTATTTTAGATCAAATAGATTTAAAAAAAAAAATATATATATTATTTTAGTTTAATAAAATATAACTGTAATATGATGAACTAGTCGCTGATAATCTATCATAAAAGAAAGATTGCGGGAGAATATTTTAGTGTGAATTAAAAAAAAAAAAAAAATTAATAAAGAAATAAAAGAATAAAAAATAAAAATAAACAATATTTAAGAGAACTTAATGTTTCGTTATTTTTTTTTTTTGTTTTTGTTTTTTATTCAATTGTGTTTAATATAAAACGTGTTCTTTTGTGATTTTTTTATTTTTATTTTGCAATTTTTTTATGTTTTTGTTGTAAATTGCATTTTAACAAAATTATTTAATTTAAAAACAAAACAACAAAAAAATTATTGAAGTGGTATTTTATTTAATATTTTTTTTATTGGTTTCAAGTATATGAAAAATGAATTTGAAATATAAAAAAAATTATTAAATTTAAATAAAAAGATAAAAAAAAAAAGAAAAAGAAAAAAGAAAGGAATGAATGATTAAAACTTTTCAGTAGTGCATCTTACAATATAAACAACAAATAATTAAAATAATATAAATAATACAAGTATACATCTATATATATATATATACCTATATATATATTTTTTTTTGTTTAAATTTGGATCGGATCCAAAACGAAAAATTCATCTATTAATAAAAAGGTAGGTAGGTATGTAAAATATATATAACAAAAAAATTCTCATTAATTTGAATGGTGGTCAGTCACAGCAAAAAAATAAATAAATAAATATATAGATATGTATATATTTCATTGTCATGTGTGTCAGGTTGTCTCTTGTTTTAAACATTGTCAGTTAATTAAATTAATTATATTCGGCTTATCCCCAATTCATTTTATTAATTACATTTTTTTGTGTTTTTTTTTTTTTTTTTTGCTAAATTTAATTATTTTTTTTTTTTTTGTTTTTGGATAAAACGCTTTAGTAAATATATAAAAATTTTAAGAAATTGCGTATTTAACTTTACCAATTAAACCATTCTGTACATGTATATATAATGCATATTTTGCAGTAAAATATAATTTTGAGGTTTATTGTTTTGTTGTGGCGATTTCCTAATAATAAAGGAAAACGTTAAATAATTTCGAATTACAGAATTGTGTTGAAAAAAAAAAAAAAAAACATTGTTTGCGTTCCTTTTACAAAGTAAACTACTCTTTTCTATTCCCAACTACACCTATCTTCAAGAAAGAGTAGATAGGATTAAATACGATTATGTTAAGTTAACGTTCCATTTACCAACTAATCCCAACTATACTCTAAACTACTCTTTTTGTGTATAAAAGGAACGCAAACATTAATAAAATATTTAAAAAAATTTTTTTTTACATTTGTGTATTTAGGATTTTCATTCATATGTGAGGCGGTTAAAAATTCGATCATGACAATATATGTGATCAAAAAAAAAATATAGATTTGCAAGATTTTAACAATGATCTTAAAAACTTTTAAGTTGGAAAATTTCGATATTTTTGAAATTTCTAAATATACAATATTATGATTACGTATATGATTTATTAAAGATTTATTAGAGCTTTGAGTTTAGCGTAACCATAATTATAATATACTCTCTAATTAATAATTAATTTCTATTCGCTAAATAAAATAACAAACATCCGGGCGGTAAACAATAAATACTATACATACTTTTCATTTTCGAAATAAATGTTTTATGTTAAAATTTAAATATTCTAAAAAATTAGTATTAGTTTTTATTATATAATATAATGTTATAACTAGTTTAATATCATTTTATTTGCAAAATATTTTTTGATTCTTTGGTAATTGAAGATTTCAGACTTAGAGACACACACTGTCTTTTTTTTTTTTTATTGTGAATTATAATGTATGAAAATTTGGCGTCATAAGATGTGTTTTACCATTTAATTTTAATTAAATTTTTTTTTTTTTTAAAGAATCAATCCATAAATTTATGCAAAAAAGTATAATTTAGCTTTATTTTAAATTCATAATGTATATTTTTAGTTGCATTATTACATACATAGTGACATTTTTATGTGTTAACTGATTGATTGGGGGAGATCTTTCGTACTATATTCGGTTTTTTTCATACTAGCCAAATAAAATGATTAAAGATAAAGATTATTTAGCCTTTTTTTTTATTCTGAATGTTATTAATTTTTTTCATTTTTTGTTTTTTCTTTTTTTTTTTCAGAAATGCGAAAAGTTATTATTTTAGTTTCTGCTACCTTATTTATAATAGTTTTAATTGTTCTTGTATTATTTCTATTAAATGGATCAGATGATTCAAAAATTGAAGGTGATATTGAACGTGAATGGCTTAATTATAAGGAAAAATATAATAAATATTATAATAGCAGTGTAGAAGATGAATATCGTAAAAATATTTATATAAGATCAAAAATTTTAATTACAGAACATAATAAACGTTATGATAAGGGATTAGTAACATTTACATTAGGTATAAATCATTTTGCAGATCTTACAGATAAAGAATATGTTGGTTCTGCATTTTATGGTAATTCTGAAAATAATATACAAAATAATTTAGATAATGATGAAAATAATTCTGATGAAACTATAATTTATGGAAATATAACTAAAAGTGAATTATATCCATCTGATCATTCAATTGAATACAAGAGTATATATAAAAATGATTTACCATTAGAAGTTAATTGGATTAAATATGGTTATAATAATCCGATATTAGATCAAGGTAATTGTGGTAGTTGTTATATATTTGGAAGTTTAGCAGCAATTGAAGCAAATTATTATATTAAATATAAAACATTATTACAATTATCACATCAAGAAATATTAGATTGTACATTTGATTATGATAATGCTGGTTGTAATGGAGGTTTTGCATCACTTGTTATGGAATATATAATGTTAAAAGGTGTTGGTTTAAATGATCAAAATCCATATATTGGAAAAGAAACAAATCATTGTAATAAAACACAACCGAGAATATTTATTAAAAAAAATATTACAAAAAAAGATGGTGATGAATTAATATTAAAAGAAATTATTGCATTATATGGTCCAGTAACATCATCACTTAATGCTGAATTATATACATTTAAATTTTATAAAAATGGTTTATATTATGATCCAAAGTGTTTAAGTGATAATTTAGGACATGATGTAACAACAGTTGGTTATGGTGTTAATGAAAATGGTAAAGAATATTGGTTAATAAGAAATTCATTTGGTCGAGATTGGGGTGTTAATGGTTATATGTATATAGCTAGAAATCGTAATAATCATTGTGGTTTAGCAACAGAATTTAATTTACCACAATTTTAAACAAAAACAAAAAAAGAAATCATCGTTTTTTTGTTTTTTTGGTCAATATTTTAATAATATATATTTAATTGATAATTTAATTAATGTTGACATAATATGTATGTTGTATTCGAAAATATAATATAATAGATATAATTATATTTTATTGTGATTCTCCAATATTTATATTTATTTAAAATTTTTAATAAACATTTTTTTACAAACTTTATAAAATCAATATTATTATTTTGTTTTTGTTTTTTATTCTATTAGTTTTTCTTTTAAATTTAAGTAAATGTTAGATTTGAAGTTTTAGATTTTGAAGATGAAAATCTAAATCTTAAATTGTAAGTAATGTTATTTTCTTTTTTTTTAGAAATTTTGCAAGTATAACAAATAGAAATAAGGAACAATATTTTAATAAGATTATTTATACAAAATATCGTTGCTTAATAGTTAAGTGACTTTTCATACAAGTTTTTGATTCTAGTTTTTCTTGAGGTGTTTTTTTTTTTAGTAACACAAATTTTAATACATAATAAAACTATTTAAAATGTTTGCCTTTTAATTTAAAAAATTTAACTTAAATTCAATATTTGTTTGTCGTACTTACGGATTTTTATGTAATCACTTATATGTAAATTAAACTCTTAAATATTTCATGGTCGTAAATCGAACATCAAGACATATGTAATCTCTATATGCTTCCATATAGTGTCCACATACCACAATGGTGGTAGTATATTACTGATAATGACAACACATTGAACTTTTTAATTTACTGATTAAAATCTAAAGGATGTTGTTATTTTAATGTTAGTGTTTTATATTTAAAAAAAAATATATATATACATAAAAAATTACAAAAATACGTTTTTTACTGAAAATTTTACGCACGTATGTAATTTTGTAAAGGAAAGTACCTTTCTATTATTTAAATATTTAAGTAGTTTCCTTTATCAATGGGATGGAATCCTGATAAAGGACTTCTACTACTACAAAGGACTTCACATTAAGAATTGATTCCTTTATACATAATGTAGCTCTAGCTAAATGGAACTAGAAAAACCCAATAAAAAAAGTACTATTTCAATGTATAAAAAAAAAAACAATCACAATACCAGTTTCGTAATATTTCTCATGATTTTTCTTTTATATCTTTAAGTTAAAATGTGTATCGACTAAAATAAATATTTGAATATATAAAATAAAAATAAATGGAAAGTAAATAATAATATTCATCAAATTTAAAATAAGCTTTCAACGATCACCACATGTCATGTAAAACCATTTAAAGTTTCCTTTTCATTTTCATTTTCTATGTTTCTATACTTCATCTTAACCTCAATCTTAAATATCGGTTCACTTTAGCATAAAACAAAAAAAAAAGAATTTGTAACAAATTTACAATTTAAGTAATATTTGTCTTAAAAAAGACTTAGAATCTAAAATCTTTTATTATAATAGATTTTTATTTTGTCTAACATTTTTTATACCACATTCAATTCACCATAATATGTTAAAAATTAAAATGATGTTATCATCACTGAACACCACATCTTGTTAAAAGTTATTCAATCATAATTATACTATATGTATAGTATTTGAGAGTATATTAAATTTTAGTAAACATATTTGAATAATGGACGTCATCTGTTAATAAAATCGAGCAAGTTAAAGAAAAGCAACAAAAAAAAAAAAAAAATAGTAATAAAATGGCATACGAAAAATATAATAGGTACATTAAAAAAAAAAGAAGAAAAATCCACTAAATTTAAATTTCAGTTAATGTTTGAAATATGAGCTTTAAACTTAATGTGTTGTATACATATAATATTAAAAAATATTTTTGTTTTTTATTATTATTTATTTGTAAATAAAAAAAAAATATATAAACATAAGATAGAATATGCCGGTTTTTAGTATATTTTCAAAAAAATTTTATAAAATGTGCCTATTAGTTTTAATCTGTTCATTGTTTCATCTGTCATTTGTTTGTCTGTCAAAATCTCTACAGAGTTAAAGTTAGAGCAATGAAATTTTATGACACCTAACCATAACCTAACCATAGTTAGGTATCATAAAAAAATGAATGTGGTAGAACAACTTTTTTTATGTAGTGCCATCCATTATTGGATTACAACCCCTCAAATTTTGAAATAGCCCTATTTCTAAATATGTATATCTCCAGTTCTGCTTAACATTGAGCAATGAAATTTTAACCATAGTTAGGTGTCATAAAAAAATTAATTTGGTAGAACAACTTTTTTTATGTAGTCCCATCCATTATTGGGTTACAGCCCCTCAAACTTTGAAATGGCCCTATTTCTAAATATGTATATCTCCAGTTCTGTTTAACATTTTTTCAATCTAAAAATATGACAGAACTATTTTTTACCTTTATAAATCAATATCAAAATTATACATTTTTTTTTCAAGTTTAGTATTAAAATTTACCGTTATGTGAAAACAAAATTTTGCAAGATTTTGTTACCTCCATATCTTCACAACACTTCTAGATTAGGAAAATTAAATTTGGTGAGGATGGAACTTATTTGAAGGAAAGAAAGATCTTGCAAAATTAGCACAAGTTACCCTAATAAATTTTTTTATACCACACTCTCTGCTGAAGAACTATTTAGGGGTCAAAAATGAAAAATTTTTTATCTTGTAACTTAGATACCTGAGCAAATTTTTTTCAATCTCCAACTTTATAGTTTTACATGACCTGTTAACGCAGCTGAAGCTAAAAATCTGAAGAAAATATCACTTGATATTCTACAATTTTTTATACGTAATCCGAAGAAAACTTAGGAAATTTTTGGTGCAAATCACATTTCAAAATTGTTTTTATTGTCTTTTGAAAAAAGTGCGTCTTTAAAAACTCTTGGTTTTATCTACTACCTTCTTTTATATTATATTGGAAAATTTTTTAATTTTTTTTTTTTATACATAATAATATTATATGTATTAAATTGAGTGATGATGAGAAGTCTATAATATATCAGCATCACTTATTCTGATTTCGCGCCTTAAATTTTTATACCGCTTTTGATGATATTTTAACAAATTGTCGTATCATAATTTATTAACAAATCATTAGCGATTAAATGTTAATTTTCCTCTTTAAATATTTATTTTTAGTATTAGATTATGTACAATATAGCATGTATATTTTGAACGTTTGACGTTTGTACATTGTTTAAAAAAAAAAAAACAGATTTTTTTATTTTTTTAGATTTATTAACTTTTGAATTTATTATGTTGTATTGAAAAAAAAAAAAAAAAACAAAAAAAAAAAAAATTAAATAAAATTGTATGATAACAATAAATTATCCTTATATATTTTTGGTAGATGCTATATTTTGATGATTTAATAATAATATTTTGATAAGTTTTAGTTATGATGAAATACCATATGTTTATAATTTTTTTTTAATTAAAAGATTTTATACAGGGTGGTTTAATTATATATACCAGATATGTTTTTGTCATTCAGTTTAATAAATTAGTTTAAGTTATACCTCTTATAATTAAAATAAAGCGTCGAATGTATAAAATTTAGGTTGAACTCAAATTTCATTTTTTAAAACAAAATGTACAACTGAACTCATAGAAGATTTTGTACGTACTTAAATGTGTGATTTGAGTTCAAGGTCAGCTTTTATGCATGCGATCCAAAGACAGAAGAAGAGGAAATTATGAATATGAAGATTAATTATTTTTAAAAAGTTCTGAATATGATATGGTAACATGTAAAAGTTCTATTAAGCTTATCTTTAACTAGTACTGGTAGGTTAGTTGTGGAACATTTTTGTTTCGTAGGCTTTAAAGAGTATTCATTATAAAAAAAAATTGACTATATTAGTTTATGCTGTTTAATTTGCACAAGAATATTATTATACCCGTACGATAGGATCGGGTATAATAAAATTACTCCTCCGTTTGTAACACCTCGACATAAGCGAGCTAGATATACCTTCAAAGGTATGGATCGGATCAGAAAAAAATTCTAAGACTTTTGAGCCATGTCCGTCCGTCCGTCCGTCCGTCCGTCAGCACGCTAACTCAAAAACTAAGAAAGCTAGAATCTTGAAATTTACACAAAATATTCTTGAAGTAATTTGTAGGTTCCCTATTTTTTTTGGTTGAGTTTGGACCAAAACTTAGGGTAGCTCTCGAACACCTAACTTTTAGATCCCGACATGTTTTTTGAAATAGAGCTATGAAATTTTAACTGCTGATAGATCTCACAAAAATATTAATTTTATTTTTTATAACTTTTTTTTGTAGCCCCACCCGTTACGGAGCTACAGCTCCCCAAAAGGTTCAAAAAAGCTCTATATTTAAATTGTTATAGCACAAGTTGTATAAAGTATATCTTCATTTTGAAAACGCCAAACAATTACTACTTTTATCAGCTTTAAAAGTATATATACAATAAATATATATTTGTGGCATACGGTGTCTTAATTTACCGTTATGTGAAACTCAAATTTTGCAACCTTTAACCCTTCTATCTTCTAAACGGTTTAAGTTGGAAACTTGAAATTTTGACAGAAGTTAGATCTTTGAAAATAAGTATGAGTCATTTCAGAAATTTTTTTTCTATCACCCCCCATTTAGGAGCTGTAAGGGGTCAAAAACTGAAAATTTCTTATTTTTAAACAACTGTAACTTGAACACCTGTTAAAATTTTTTTGAAGTAATACACAAAACTTAAAGCTTCAACATTATTCTTTTATTTCTGTTAAGAACTTTTTTTAATAATATAGGGTTACTTTATAATTGACGAAAATGTTACTTGATTTTTCAAATTTTCTAACAAATTTCTTCAACAAATTTTTTGCATTTGTTTTACTCGATAATTTGAAATTGTTGAGGATATAATGCGTAGTACAAAAAAATGTAAATAAATAAACAACATAACGGTTGCTTGAAGAATTTTTATTTATATGATATTGATATATATACATACTTATATAATATCATGTTTATTTACATATCGTATTATGTCACAATGTCACTAGTGAATGAATGATAAGAGTATAGATGTATATTATATAGTGGCGTATTTACATACATATATGTATTTTATTGTACTTATAAGAAATTATTCTGTCAATGGAATATTTAAATATAATATAATATAATATTTAAAATTATATTTATTATTTTGTACTAAGTAAATTTAATATACATTTACCGCTTAGTATTAAATGGTACTATAGAATATTTGAAAAAGTTTTGGATTGATAATCGTTATGCGGAAGGTTAGAATCTGCTTTTGAAGAATGTACATATAAACATATAGTTTGAATGTATGTACAACCCATAGTACTAGAAATTATAAAATTCACCCAAATTATTTTAAAATACTAAAATATTAAAAAAATAATATTGTAAGCAGAGTGACAGGCTGTGAACATACTAACGGTTCGTACGGGTATCTAAGAGTTGACAAAGTCAACTGTATTCTTCCTCGTTTTTTTTTTAAATATACTTATATAATATTCAAAAATACAATCATTGAGTGCCACGCAGTAAACAACTTTCTAGCATCAGGATATTACAATTTTATATTGAAAATAGGTAGTTTTCCTCATGAAGTGATGATATATAGCTGATTGTATTAAAAAAATAGGAAAAAGTAGATAGAATTTTCCAAAAAATTTATAAGAAGACATCTTGTATTTTATTTTTTTTTTTTAAATTTGATTTAGAATAAAAGAAAAATTTAATATAAAGATAATTATAAAATTTTAGAAAGTATCTAAGTAAGTAAAACAAAATCAACAAAATATTTAAATAATTATATGATGTAAAATTAAGTCGCACTAACCACATGATAATTAAAATAAAAAACAATTTTATATAAAACAATATAACTATGCAATGTTTTGTATCATAACTCATAACTCATAACTCATAAAATTTTTAAAGATAATTTAAAAGATATTTTATTTGACTGATTTTTAAATTTTCTTTTTTGTCTCAGACATATTTTTTAATACAAGGTCAGTCATATTGTTCATTTAAAAAAAACTATCCAATTAAATGATCATGTCATTAAAAGTTATAGTTTAGTTACAAAATACTATCACTTATTATAAATGATTACTTAATCAGTTAATATGATAGTTTTTCAAATATGATTGATGCTTGTATATTATAAACACAGACATAAATTGACATTATCGAAACTTTAGTATTATAGTAAATGATGCTAAATAATAAGTTAGTTTTATTAATTAATTAATTAATTGCTGGGCATATTATACTTCTTAGGCATGTAAATATTTCGTAATGAACATAAAAATGTTAATCAATGGTTAACATTTATACTACTTAAGTATACTGTAGTCTGGCTTCCATACAGTTTAGTTTAAGTGTTAATTTACTAAAATCAATATCGAAAGGTTCAACCTCTTGAAGCAGTCTCAAATTTGGATGAAACTTTCCGTAATCTGATAAGTGCAATGTAATATTGAAAAGCTCAACTGAGCTTAAGTTGTTCGCATTCTCTCTAACGCTTATCTGATCTCGAATAGATTTAGAAGTTCAAGGTAAATTGTGTAAAGTGAAACGTAAACATTTTTTTTTGGACTATTTTAATACGAGAAATAACTATAATACGATAAGGTAATCAAACTTTAAATACATATTCATGAATTCGAGTAACATAGAAATTGAAAATATATTTAGTGATACATTTACATTGTGCAGAAACTTCTTGTAGCTAACGCATAATGTAGGTAAGGGTTGAATTAGCTTTGTTAACAATAATATTATAGTGACTTTTAAAATCGGAACCAGAATGTAGACTATCCAGAATCGGATCCAGTTTGGACAAATGCTCAACAGTAATTAAAAATCTGTGTCAAGAGACTGATGTATTAGTTTAAATAAAAGAATTGAGAATAAATATAAAAGAATTAAATGTTAGAAAGGGCTCTTTCAAGTTATATGAATTAAATGTTATGTTTACTTTATGTTTCATGATATAAATAAATAATTCTATTTTAGATATAACCAACAAAATATATCCAAAAAATTTTTACTATGATATAATGTTTCTTTTTTAATTACACAATTCTCCTGTGTATAGTATTTATTATCTGTAGATGAATTAACTTACAAACCCCATAGTTAATACAGGATAAAGAGATAAAAAATGAACCAATAATTTGATTCTGATCATTTCGATGAGTGTTTTTTTGTTTTGTGTAACAAATTTCAAATATTATAGGTAAGTTAATTTATACATATAAACATTGCATTTTAAATTCTAAATACAGTAACTATGTATTAATTTTTTTTAGTTGACTTCCTGTCTAGTATGAAAATTTTTTATTTATGTACTTGTATAAAACTTTTTTTAAGTAAATTAATTTCCTACTTTTTCGAAAATATTGAAATTAATCAAATTCTTTAGAAATCATTCAAATATTTAGGTTTTTTTCACAAAGAATTTTTTTTTTTTTTTTTTATAATAATTCCAAGTAATTTGATATGGATTCTAATTGATTCGGTTCATGAAAATGTCTCTTCGTTTCAATAGAAAACAATAAATAAAACAAATAAAAACAAATTAAAAGAATAAATTTTATTATTTTGTTTCATTTACAAAATAAATAGAAACAATTAATTAAGCTAATAATAATTAATTAAAATTTCCTGTCAAATAATTGCAATTTAGGTTGTCGTTATATAACGATACATAAAATGGATACGAACCACTTAATTTATTCAATAGTAAATTTATATATATATGTACTTTTATGACATATCGAACAAGGGACATCAAATGAAATATGTTTAGAAGGAAAAATTTTATTTCATTCATTTCACCACACATTTGATGTCAGTAAAATAAATACGGATTTTTAAAAAGTCAAATAATTGATTTTCTAATAAATATTGAAATTAAAATATTTAAAAATTTGAATTGAATTTATTTAGTAAAAGTATTTTTCATCATATTTAAATTTATATTACCGTGTTTTTTTGTTTTTATTTTTATTTTGCATAAAATTGAAACTAAAGAAAATGCAATTTGCAAATGCAATGCAATTTATATATTGCAATAACTGAAGCCAAAGAAAAAAATAAATATATATGAATGAATTGCTATGTAACTTATATTGCTTGTAAATTATAAGCAATAAAAACTATTTAATTTTTCCCGAGAAAATTAAATTTTGACCACGAAAATAAGAAAAAAACGATTCGAAACAATTAAAAGGAATTTGAAAAACAGAAAGAAGAAATATTTTAAACATACATAATAATGCCCTTTCCTCACAAAATAAATTAAGATTATTAAGAACCGGTTAAATAAACACGTGATTCAGTAATTTAAAATTATTTTATTTACGAAATGCAATTGCATTTGAAAGGGTTAATAAAGAACTGTTTAATATGACAAATGATATTTCTGTAAACGAGTTATATGAAGTATTTGCGCCTGAAAGTATGCAATCAAATAATAAAATTTAGTTTAACTAATAGTTATTTAAGGGGGCCTCGGTGACCTAATGGTTAAGCACGTGGCTTATTAACCGAGGGAGTGCGAGTTCAAATAGTGCACATGTGGTAAGTTTCATTTTATATGATTTTAATAAATTTAATTATTAAAAAAATGAAATACTTTTAAAAAAAAAAAAATTAAAAATTTCTAATTTGTTAAAAAGTATTATAACATCTCTTTTAATCTCATTACGTTATCATTGCTTTTAAATGAATCATTCCTAAAAAACAAAACAACAAAATAAATAAAAACCAACTTGGGTTAAACCAAACAAATGTTAAAGTTTTCTAGTTCTTATCTCAGTCTACTTATTGACATTAAGTTCTACAAATAACAAATCTATATGTTCTTATCTGTATATGTTTGTTAATAAATTCAATTAAGAAAAAAAAAAAAAAAAAAATTTTATAATGAATACCATAAATTTGGCAGACAACATACTGACTGGCTAAAAAATGTAAAAAAATTCATTATTATTGTTTTTTTTTTGGGGTTTTTTTTTTTTTTTTTTTGTAATCTTATTTTTGCAATTATTTATATTTTAAACAGTTTTATTTCGAATTTGTCGGATTGTATCGGTTTATACTATTTGCCATTGTTTTACATATTCTTCATTTTTGTTATTTTTTTATTTGTTTTTAAATAATTATAGGGTTAATATATATTACGATAATAATATATTTACGTTAATAAAATATGTCAGAAATATCTCTGTAAATCATAATGAAATCACTTTAATTTTGTTTTCACTTAATAGTAGCCGTTTTTCTTTTTGCAAAAAAAAAATCAAAATCTTTTTTAATTTAAATTAGCCGGCGATCATTGCGAACTTTTTCTTGTTGTTGATTTGTGTATGATTTTAAATATAAGTAAGCCGCACACAAATTAAGACCAAAAATACATAAGTGAGATTTTTTTTTTTTGTTGTTTTTTTTTTTTTTTTATTTCAGAACAAATCAGTATAAGATTTGATCGTTGCACAAAAATCAACTGAATATAAGTAAAAAAAGTAAAATAATGTGGTTGAAAAGTAAATGATTTAGTTGTTAAAAATATATCGTAAGATACGGATTAAAAGAAAATTTACGCTAATTTAATAAAAAGAAAATTAACAAAAAAAAAAACAAAAATAATAAAAAAAAGCCAAAGGGAATATTATAATTTTTATTATAAATCAGTGCAAATAATTTCCATATAAAATCGAAAAAAATTTTATTCAAAAAAAAAGAAAAAGTGTCTTAAAAATAAAATGTTAATTTTATTAAAAAAAAACAGAAATAATATTTTATTTAATTTGATATTTTAATAAAATAATTAAAAAAAAAAAATTAATGAAAAATAATAGAAAATTCATGAAAATTATATAATATATTATGTTAAATGTATATTGTATACATACATGTATATATTATAATGTTATATATAGTTAAAACGCAAGGACTGAAATTATCAATGCATCTTACAGTATAAATAAAAAGTCAATGGAAATAAAATTATAATAATAAAATATACATATATTTTTTTTTTGTTTTTTGGTGTGAAAATTGGATTAAATCCAAGAAGTTCAGCTATTAATAAAAAGGTGTGTAAAAATCAAATAATACAATGTCTTGTAATATATTTCATTGTCAAAATATTATGTCAGATTCATATTCTTTTTTTTTTTATCTGTTTATTTACAATCTTATTGTTAATTTTCCTTCTTTTTTTATGAATTAAAAGTAAAATTTAAATATATGATAGAGATATTGCAAAAAAATAATTAATTTTTATTGATAAAATAAAACGATTTTATTTAAATTTTTTTTTATTGAACAGGGTGTTTCTCTTTCGGTTTTGAATATTTATAAGATGTATTGAATTGAATATTTATAAGATGGAGGACCAAAATGAACAAACAATAATAATTGTTTAGGGGAGTCTACTTGAGATAATGGAAATTAAATTAAATAATACTATAAATATGAAAAAAAAAATGATTGTTACTTTAATTAAAAATTAACCACATTTTCTTTCGTAATTACATAAAACCCGCTTAAGTACGTTCCGGATAAGTATCTTTTTAAGAAACCAAAAATATTGACATTTTAAAGTATTTTGAGAATTGCGTACAAATATACACGTTTAAGTACCTTAACTTCTTAAATACTCTGTTTTTCAAAGGACAATATTAAATTTTTGATTAAAATTTTACTTTTAAGTGCCTCAAGAAACATCTACTTTTGATACCGAAAAAATATTAAAACTTTTGATTAAAACACTTATTTATATACTTAATCGTTACAATATAATATAATTTGTTTTAATATACATACATATTTTATACAGCTTATAATATTGAATTTTCAGAAAATTAATCAGGATAAATACCTACCATGAGGCAGTTAAACGGATTTTAAATATGTACCTTACTTGAAGCACTTATCCTAGCTAAGTTAAGCGGCACTATTTAAGCGGGTTTTACTGTATTTTAAACAGATGACAAAGAAATACAAAAAAAACATTTTTTCAGAAAATTAAAGACCATTTTCGCAAACAACCATATACAATTTTGAGCAAAATACAACTGAAATATGAAAAGATAATGTTTAGGAATTGCCGCAATTTAAAGCTCTCGTTGACGACGGAGTATCAAACTTATTAATTAGTTGCAATATATGTAGTTGTAATATAAGCAAATTAAATTAAAACTTAATAAAAAAAAACTTTAGATCCTATTATCTCATGAATCGAACGAAGAAAGTAGACTCCTGTCCTTCTTTATAAAAGAATTGTTTTGTTGGTTTTGTAATAAACTCCCCCAAATGAACTTTATAATTAATATTCAAGACTGAAAAAGAAATACCCTGTATATTTTTCAGATCCAAAAACTTAAATATGAATTTAATTTCATTGCAATTTCCATTTTAATCATTTTCATATATTTTTTTTTGTTTTTGCGAGGGTTGATGGGAATCCCGAAAGACACAGATTAACGCGCGAATTCTTAAAAAAACTAAAAAAAACCTTGGTTGGACTTAAACAAACTAAACGCCATCTCTTTTTTCTTTTTAAACCAAACATTAGGTTAAAACCTGTGGTATAATGCAATGTTTGGTTTGGGTATTGGGAAAATAGGAATAAAAGAAATTGGGAAGTATAGGAAGTTATTGGATGTTTGAAGCATTATTTAGAACAATTAAGTTGCATATAACTCAATAAAGCAACAAAAATAATTATATTTTAACTATGGTGTGGCGTGTCAAAATAACTATAGAATAACTTACATTATACATATTCTTGATTCCTACAAATTTTGGGCTTTGTTACATAGAACATAAAAAGAAAAAATAATTTTTTTCGAAATTTTTTTAAATATTTCATAAAAGTTTACTAAAATTAGAAAATTTTTTCAACAGATCTTCAAATATTGTAACACAATTCCGCAAAAGTTTTTCAATATCTTTTGAAAAATTAGCATTTTTCCTTTTTTTTTAAATACAAAATTTTCCATATTTTTGTTTTTTTTTTTTGAATTTTTTTTGTTTTTAATTTTTTTTTTACAGCATCTTTAGAATTTCAAAATTTTACATTCCATATTAATTAAACACTAATTTATAACAAAACAAGAAAAATTCCAAAAAAAATATTTCAATTCATTTTTATCGATACATATTGGCAAATTCTTTAAATTTCATTCACTTGAAACGAATAAATTTCTCATACGATCAATAAAATGATTTATCGTTAATTTTTACGATATTAAAATTCCATAGCCAAAAAAAAAATGTATTGTGAAAATTTTAAGATTTTGGAATTCAACCGGAATAAATGGCCATACATTGGCGATACATTTACAATAAGTTAAATATTAATAATTAATTAAATAAATTAAATTCAAAATCTTTAAAAATCAAAAAAAAGAAAAGAAAAACAACAAACAAATAAAGAAAACAAAGACATTTTCGAATCTTTCCGCCTCTTAATTAATTATTATCTGACAAATGACGTACGTGATTCGACAATCTTTCAGGTGAAAAGTCTTGCGTTCAAACTCTGATAACGTCAAAATATTATATAATTATATAATGCAAACCAAAATAAATAAATATGAAAAGAAAAATTTGATTTATTTCATATTGTTTAGGTGTCTAGAATCTAATATATAGAATCTATTTCTAGAATTACATTTTATGTGGTTTTATGTGGTTCCCCCCACCCCACTAAAACGAAAAAAAAAAAAAAATTAATTAATTTTTCATTTATTATATATATTATATAAATTTATTTTTTATTTTTAATTTTCAGAAATGCAAAGATTTATTTTTTCTGCTGCTGTTATATTATTATTATTTGTAATTTTAGTTTTTACATTGATTTTAATAAATGAACCAGAAAATGATTCTGAACGTATAATTGAAATTGAATGGATTAATTATAAAGAAAAATTTAATAAATATTATAATAATAGTATAGAAGATGAACGTCGTAAAAGAATTTATATTAATTCAAAAAATTTAATTATTGAACATAATAAAAATTATGAAAAAGGTTTAGTAACATTTACATTAGATATAAATCATTTTGCTGATCTTACAGATAAAGAATATGTTGGAGCATTTAATGATGAATATGATGATACAATAATTGAAGAGAGTAATGAAAATAATATAATAAATACATATAAAAATGTAACTGATTTACAAATAAAAAATGCTGAAAATAATTCTATAGAATATAATAGTACTTATAAAAATGATTTACCATTAGAAATTGATTGGATTAAATATGGTTATAAAAATCCAGTATTAGATCAAGGTAATTGTGGTAGTTGTTATATATTTTCTAGTTTAGCAGCAATTGAAGCAAATTATTATATTAAATATAAAACATTAATACAATTATCACATCAAGAAATATTAGATTGTTTATTAGAATATGGTAGTTTTGGTTGTAATGGTGGTTTTACAAATGAAGTATATTTTTATTCAATGTTATATGGTATTGGTTTAGCTGATCAAAATCCATATTTGGGTAAAGAAACACATCAATGTAAAAAAACTAAACCACGTATATTTCTTAAAAAAAAAATATATAAAACGGATATTAATGAATTAATATTAAAAGAAGTTGTTGGATTATATGGTCCAGTAACATCATCAATTAATGCTGGTTTATATACATTTAAATTTTATAAAAGTGGTTTATATTATGATCCAAATTGTTCAAATAATGATTTAGAACATGGTGTTACAACAGTTGGTTATGGTATTACAAAAAATGGTAAAGATTATTGGTTAATAAGAAATTCATTTGGTGAAAATTGGGGTGTTAATGGTTATATGTATTTAGCTAGAAATCGTGATAATCATTGTGGTTTAGCAACAGAATTTTATTTACCACAATTTTAAAATAAAAAAAAAAACCAATTAAAAAAAAAAATATAATTAATATTAGTTTTACAATAAGAAAATAAAAAAAAATAAAAATATTTATGTAATATTTAAGATAAAATATTGTTGAATATGTATGGAATATAAAAAAAAAACGTATATATTGCATATAATAAAAGAGTTTATATGATGCTTCGGTTAAATTTACTTTTTTTTTTTTGTTGCGGAAAATTACTGGAAATTTGGGAATACCTAATGCAAAAGACATAAAAAAACTTGGTTCATATAGGAAATGCATTGAAAAAATAAATTTTTCATCTTTTATTTATGTCTTATTGTAAGATTTTTCATTTATTATTTTCATTACTTATGGGACATTTAGACTCTATGAACTAACGCCCAAATCGAAAATGATCTAAAGTTCGAATTTTTTGTTGTTTTTATTGTGGGCGTTATTATATGAGTTAAAGCTCGAAAAAAAAAAATGAACTAACACCCGAAAAACTTTTATTCGGGCGGTATTAAATTTTATTAAATCATCAGTTCATTCTTTTCGGGTTTTTGAAAAGGTAATAAATCCACTGAAATAAAAAATGGAGTCAAAGGCATATATGTATGTAGAAAAAATATATATAAATGCATATATGTACCTTGAAAAAAACGAATAATTGTAAAAGAATTAAAGAGCTGATTGCAAAATCAGCAATATTCACTTTTTTCAGAATAATTATATTGTAACGTGAATTGTAACGTGAATTGAAGTCCAAGAAATTAAATATGATAAACTTTAATACCTTTGTAAAAGGTTAATAAAATCTATGGACTTTAATTCCATTTCTAAGTTGGATTATAATACTCTTTTGAAAAGGTATAATACACTTTTGAAAGTTAACTTAAATAAAATGCGTTGCTCTTACAATTTTTTCAGAATATTTATTATGTATGTACATATATGCGAGATTATGAGGTTAAGAGTTGAATTCAAAATCAGGGTTATACGATTGAATTCAAAATCGGGACATTTACACCAAGTGATTTATTGTCAATTTAAAAGTAAACACCTTTTAATTTATATCAATTTTTGTCAAGTTACATAATACATATTAACTTAATTTTTTTTACAATTAATTGACAATCTTAATTGGTTTATGTAAGGTAGGCTTTAGTTTAATGTCAATTTTTGTCAAAATACATAGTATCTACATATTAAACTTAACATTTTTACAAGTAATTGACGATATAATTGACAATATATCAATATATATCATTGGTCGCGTTTAGTAGCATCTAGCGCTACAAAAAAACTGCAGCGCTCGATAAAACTTTTTACTTATTTTATAAAAAATCGTTCATTTTTATCTAGCCCTACAATGTAGCGCTACATTAATTTTGCAGCAAGAAAATTTTACGCTAAATTATGTAGCGACTTTTTACGTTTATGTGTTACTTTTTACGTTTATGTGTTATTTTTTGAAAAATTTTGGATTTCAAGCATTTTTTTAAAAATTGATAAATTGAGAGATTAAAAAATATAAGATTTAAAAAAAAAAAATATAAGATTAAAAAAAAAAAATACGATTTAAATAAAATAAAAATATGCGAAATGTCACACAAAATTAAATGTCATTTAATTTTGCTGGAAATCGTTCAGTACAAACATGCAGCGCTAAATGCTACACCGCTACAATTCGGTATAGCGCTAGATTCTCCTGAACACGACAATTGTATGTAACATCTTTGGATCACTGAATGTTCACTGATTCAGAAGTTTAACAAACTAATATAATATTATTCTCTTAATAAACAAATTACATGGTTCTCCATTTTTTAAAAGATTTCTAAAGATTTTAATTAATTAGGATATTTTTTAAGATATTTATTTCTTTTTTTTTTTGTAAATAACTCACTCAAAAAATTTTATTGGTTTGTTTTTATTTTTATTTACTTTAAAAATTTTTCAACTATAAATAAAAATATTATATTTAAAAATAAAACATTTAATGATTTACAAGATTTTTGTTTTATTTGTTAATTTAGTACATCTACAGTAGGTACTCTAGAATTTTTTCAACAGTATTTCAAACCGCATCAAAAAATTAACTTTTTTATTTTTTAAGAATGTATAGTAGTTTGTTTTTAGTTTTTATTTTTATACTGGAAAAATTGAAATATATTGAAAAGTACTTAAAAATTCAAATAAATTAAGTCAAAAGTATTTAATGATTTTCACAAGAACAAAAACATTTAAGTAAAATTTATATTTGAAAACGTTAATTGAAAAATTCTTATTGAATAATTATTTGAAATTTAAATTATTAATTAAATTTAATTTTAAAACTTGTCGATTTTATGTTTTTAATTTTTTTTTTTTTGTCTTAATATCGGAAATTTTATAAAAAAAAAAAAAAAAATTCTATTTTATAAAAGAAAATCTTAAAAAATTTTATTTAATTTTCAATTTTCCAATATAAACTTTTATGCCTACAAGCTACAGTAAAAGAGAAGTATTGTAATGGTAAAACAATTTATTTTGTATCATATTTCAGAAATTTGAAATATTTCGGACTAGAAATGCTAATTTAAAATATTTTATATATTTATATGTACATATGCTAGTATACATTTTCAAATTATTTCAATCTGAAATAGATTCTTAACTCTTTCCAAAGTTCTAAATAGGAACTTTCACTACTCGTTTATAGTTATATAAATTTTAACAATGAAGAACTGGACACAAAGAAAGATCTGGATACAAAGAAACGACTGGAAACAAAAAAAGAACTGGATACAAAGAAAGAACTTCACATTTTTAGAAAACGAAAATTTGGAAATTAGTTTCTTAGATTTTGGTCCTTAACAGAGCCTTAAAACAAAAATTGATCACAGTTTTTAAATTTGATTCCGAAAATATGTAGTGGAGTCTGTTTTTTCTAACCATTATTATAAGCATTTTGTTTCTCCGTTATTAAGTTTTTACTTTACATATAATTAGAAGCTGTTTCATCCTAGGTACTTAAGGTTCAATGGGCACTTAAGCCACAAAGTCTTTAAAATATAAAACTGAACTGATTTATTTTACATATAAGGACATTGAATATTTTGTTATCATGTTAATATTTTCTTTTGGGCCTAGAATAAAATCAAAATTACAATTAAGTATAGAAAAAAAAAAAGCATTTAAGCAATAAATTAAAATTTTTGCTTTCATTTTTTTTTTTTAACTTAAATGAATACGTCATATTTGAATTGAATAAAAAAGTTTTGTTCAGCGTACCAAAAGTTTTAAAACAAAACATACGATAAAACAAAACAAAAAAAAAAAAAAAACTAAAAATTAATGAAAATTCTTTAATTTTTAAATAGATATTTTTTTTTTTTTTTTTTTGTTTATAATTTTTTCATCCTTTACTTTCAATTAGTTTGATCCAGTTTTTGAATTCTAAATTAATTTTGAAATCTTATCGATTATCAAAATTTAGATAAATTCAATTTCAATTAAGTACAAGGATAATATAATATAACAAAAAAAAAAAAATGTGTCCTTGAATATTATGTTTTAAGGATGTCCCTAACTTGATTTTCATATAATTAAAAAATTTTTTTTTTTTCATTTTCATGTATATGTACATATATGTATATAGTTATCATTAAATTTTGGCTTCGGAAAATCATTCACATTACATATGCAGTACATATGTCTATAGGTGTACAGTTAACAATATTCCTTATAATGAATCTTAGGCTTAATTATATTATTATTGTATACGTCATACTTAATAATGTATAAGAAGATCCTTTTTTTTTTTTTATTTTTTATTTAACATTATTTTGTGTTTGTCACTTAATTAGCAGAAAAGTATATAACATATTTACATGTATTATGTAAATGTATATCTAAATAAAAATATAGATGAATCTATATATGTATATCCATATATATAAAAAGTAATTTCTTATTAATTTTGTTGCAAAAGAAAATTATTTCATTGAAAGGAAATTATGTGACATTGTCGTATATTTTATTAAAAGGATATTAAAGAGTTAAACTTATTGGAACATAAAATTAACGAAAAGAAGTTAAAAAGGGGTTTTTTTTTTTTTTAGGTACTCGTATATATATACATATATATAATATGTAATAAAAAATAAATAAAAATAAATAAAGTAAATCTTATGTAAATTAATATGAAAATTAAATGTTTTAATGATTTTATAATTACATAAGATATCAAAAAACATAAAAAAAAAAAAACCAATTTAAAATTAAATATGGTTTGTCGTTTATTTAAAATGAAAATTCATTATAAACTGGATTTATTCTATTTATTTAATTTTTTTTTCTTTTTTTTTTTTTTTTGTGTTATGCTGTATAGACTGGTAAGTTAATTAAAATTTTATTTGCATGAATTGTCATTATATAAATTACCTTGGGATTTATATAAAAATATGTATAACTACGTACATATATGATGTAAAGAGTTAAAGATTTCAAAATTTGAAAAATGGATTTTACTTTTAATCATTTAAAATATTATATAATAAAATAAAAATTGAAAAAAAAAATACTAATAATAATAATTTGATTTTTAATTGTAAATGTTTAAGAGGCATAAATCCTCTTTATTTTCAGTTTAAATCTAATTAAAATAAAAGTTTATATAATTTAACAGAAAAGATCTTGAAAATATTAGACAAGAAGGTAAAACTATAATTTAAATCTAAATATTATAGATTTTCCCAAGGTTTTCCAACCGGATATACAGTTTTTTTTTTTTTTGAAAGAAATGACAAATTTATGTAATATAAAATTTAAAAAAAATATTAAAATTTAAAAATTTAATTGATATAATATATATACAGGATGTTTCACAATTAAGTGATCTGCTATATGCTGTTCTAGAAAATAATATAGCACCCCTAAAACCAATTCATTTTCTTTAAAAATATCTAAATAAGTCGTAAAAGTTCAGGGAATATTGAATTCTACCAGCTTTTAAGATATCTTATCAATAATATTGTCAAGTTCATTTTGATAAACAATTTCTGATTTATCAAAACAAACTAATTTAATTTTTCTTAATTTTAAAATATTAATTTTAAAAATAACTAAAAAGAAGTTCTTATTCGATTTTATTTTTTCATATTTCCCAAACTTTAGAAGATGTAGATTGATGCATTTTTGTTGTTACATGAAAAAAATAATACAGGTATTAACAGGAATGCCATATTTGATAAAATTAGAAAAAGGTACAATAAAATGTAATTTTAAAAATTAAGGTTTTTCAAAAACGAAAATGTAAAAATAAATTTTTCTAATTTTGGAACTATGTAGTAATTCTCAAATTTGAAAAGATAAAATCTCTGGGCTTTGCAATAGCTTTTAAATCATTTTATCTTACCTATAAACAAAATTACATTCAAAATTTTGCAATTCTCTTTGAGTCTCCATATCTCGGAAACTATTGAGTTTTGAACATTGAATCCATACGAAAATTTCGTCTACTCATTAAGGTTTATTTAATGGTAAACATATTATGAAATTGCTTAGGAATACATACATACAATTGAAATTGCTTGGAAAACATCCTGTATATTGTCCTACAAGTTATACATAGGAAAAAAGAAGTTTTATAAAGAGAAAAAACTTTTTACAGTTTAAATGGACAAAAAAATTATAAAAATATTAAATTCATATAGGACGAAGGGATGCCAAAATATTGAATTTAGGGATGGGACTGTAGAAAAAAACAATGAATCGTCTATTATTACAATTTTGTTATAAGTAACTAGAGTTTAAACCAAAGACTCGCAGATTGAAAGATGTCAAAATTAGCCACTACACCATAAGTCAGTTTATAAGATCGGAGCAATAATAGTTTAAAATTTTTTAGATGAAGGTAATTGGATTTGTTTACAAAACTTTATTTTCTTTCTATCCTTAATTACATCAAGTGACATTAAATGATTTTCAGGACGTCTATCTCATTTTTGTATTTAACATTTTATTTATATTTTTTTTTTTTCTGAATAATCTAACTTTATAGTATAACTTTAATGTGTTTAATTGTAATCTAATATAAACAAGGTAGAATGTAAACCAACGGTTTTTAAAAGCGCACATTTCCAAAAATCAATACAAACTGTTTAGAATTGTGACTTGCACAAAAATTTGAAAATTTAAGAAATTTTTTGTAATAAGAAAAAACTTGAAAATAGGACATTTTTGAAATTTTGAGGGGCCGTAAGTCCGGAATCCTATATAACTAAGAAAAGCCGTTACCACACGTAAAAATATATTATTAAACCTTTAATTTTCATGTCTTGCCGAAGAAAAATTTTTACAGGTGTCTAAGTTACAGGTGTCTAAAAATAGCAAATTTTCAATTTTTGAGGCGTAATAACTCTTAAAGAGGGGGTGCTACCAAAAAATTTTCTGAGGAAACTTATACTAATTCTAAAAGTTCTTTCTTGTCTCAAAATTTCAGGTTCCTATCTAAAGGCGTGCCGGAGTTATGAAAAAAGAAATTTCATGCAAAATATGGTTTTCACATAACGGTAAATTTAAATAGTAAATAACAAAATATTACTTAATTTTGATATTGTTTTATATAGATAATAAAATTTCCGATCTTCTCGCGGTTTTATATTGCAAAACTATTACGCAGAGCCTGAGATATATACATCTGAAAATGGGATTTTTTCGCAATTTTGAAGAGCTGCAACTTTGGAACCCTTTACAACTAAAAGAAACCTTTAACACACGTAAAAATATATTACTGCAGCTTTAATTTTTATATCTTTCAGAAGTAAAATATGTACAGGTTCCTAAATTACAGGTGTTTAAAAATAGCAAATTTTAAATTTTTGAGCCCTAATAGCTCATAAACAGGGGGTGGTCCAAAACAATTTTTTGAGCAAACTTATACTAATTCTAAAAGTTCTTTCTTGCCTCAAAAGTTCAAGCCTCTATCTAAAAGCGTGCTGGAGTTATGAAAGTAGAAAAATCATGCAAAATTTGGTTTTTATATAACGGTAAATTTAAATACTAAATTTAAAAAAATTGTATAATTTTGATATTAATTTACAAAGTTAAAAAAAATATCTGTCGAATAACGTTTTCAGATTGAAAAAATCTTAAGCAGAACATAAGATATATGCATATAAAAATAGGGCTTTTTCAAAGTTTGAAGGGCTGTAGCTCCGTAATGGGTGGGGCTACATGAAAAAGTTGTTCCACATAATTATTTTTATACCCGTACGATAGGATCGGGTATAATAAAATTACTCCTCCGTTTGTAACACCTCGAAATAAGCGAGCTAGATATACCTTCAAAGGTATGGATCGGATCAGAAAAAAATTCTAAGACTTTTGAGCCATGTCCGTCCGTCCGTCCGTCCGTCCGTCCGTCCGTCAGCACGCTAACTCAAAAACTAAGAAAGCTAGAATCTTGAAATTTACACAAAATATTCTGGGAGTAATTTGTAGGTTCCCTATTTTTTTTGGTTGAGTTTGGACCAAGCCTTAGGGTAGCTCTCGAACACCTAACTTTTAGATCCCGACATTTTTTTTGCAATAGAGCTATGAAATTTTAACCACTGATAGATCTCACAAAAATATTAATTTTATTTTTAATAACTTTTTTTTGTAGCCCCACCCGTTACGGAGCTACAGCTTTCCAAAGGTTCAAAAAAGCTCTATATTTAAATTGTTATAGCACAAGTTGTATAAGGTATATCTTCATTTTGAAAACGCCAAACGATTACTACTTTTATTAGCTTTAAAAGTATATATACAATAAATACATATTTGTGGCATACGGTGTCTTAATTTACCGTTATGTGAAACTCAAATTTTGCAAAATCCTTCAACCCTTCTATCTTCTAAACGGTTTAAGTTGGAAACTTGCAATTTTGACAGAAGTTAGATCTTTGAAAATAAGTATGAGTCATTTCAGAAATTTTTTTTGTATCACCCCCCGTTTAGGAGCTGTAAGGGGTCAAAAACTGAAAATTTCCTATTTTTAAACACCTGTAACTTGAACACCTGTTAAAAATTTTTTGAAGTAATACATAAAAATTAAAGCTTCAACATTATATTCTTATTTCTATTAACAACTTTTTTTAATAATGTAGGGTTACTTTATAATTGACGAAAGTGTTACTTGATTTTTTCAAATTTTCTAACAAATTTCTTCAACAAATTTTTTGCATTTTGTTTTACTCGATAATTTGAAATTGTTGAGGATATAATGCGTAGTACATAAAAATGCAAATAAATAAACAACATAACGGTTGCTTGAAGAATTTTTATTTATATGATATTAATATATATACATACTTATATAATATCATGTTTATTTAGATATCGTATATGTCACTAGTGAATGAATGATAAGAGTATAGATGTATATTATATAGCGCCGTATTTACATACATATATGTATTTTATTGTACTTATAAGAAATTATTCTGTCAATGGAATATTTAAATATAATATAATATAATATTTAAAACTATATTTACTGTTTTGTACTAAGTAAATTTAATATACATTTACCGCTTAGTATTAAATGGTACTATAGAATATTTGAAAAAGTTTTGGATTGATAATCGTTATGTGAAAGGTTAGAATCTGCTTTTGAAGAATGTACATATAAACATATAGTTTAAATATATGTAGAACCCATAGTTCTAGAAATTATAAAATTCACCCAAATTATTTTAAAATACTAAAATATTAAAAAAATAATATTGTGAGCAGAGTGACAAGCTGTGAACATACTAACGGTTCGTACGGGTATCTAAGAGTTGACAAAGGCAACTGTATTCTTCCTCGTTTTTATGAGACCTACCCATGGTTAAAAATTTTTTTCTCTATCTTTAACGGTGTAGAAGTTTTGTAAACAGACGGACGGACGGACGGACAGAGTGAAACTAATAAGCACATTTTTTCAAAATTTTTATGGAAATGTGCTAAAAATGAAATCATAAATTAAATATATGAAAATCATTACAAAATTTTATAATAATTTAATTAACTATGTAGTATAATTACAATCATATTAATATCATGATATGTTTTTTTTTTTTTAAATAAAATATTAATTTGTTACCGGGAAAATTTTGAAAATTTTCCACCAAAATATTTATTAGATTACCATATGAATATACATATATATATTATGTTAAATCCAATTCTATATATCATATGCCTATTGTTAAAATTTAGTTTTTCATTCCCTAATTGGTTTTATTTATCCCTGATCCTGGTTATTTTTCACTATTGGTCTGTACATTATAACGAAAAAAAAAAAAAAAAAAATCAATGATGCAGGTAATCAATCAGATTGTTTGTATTTTATATGTTATCGAACTTGATATTTGTTTTATTCATCGTTTATCAGAACATTCAATTCATTAGTGGTATGCAGAGTATTTTTGGTAAACCTCATGTATTTTTTTTTTTCTGTGATTTGGTTGGTAATCTCATATGTATGGAACGTGAAAAATGAAATTTTAAATAACAAAAAAAAAAAAAAAAAGAAAAATTCAAAAAAACATGAAATTTAGATTTTTTTTTTTTGATTTACATAAAGTATTTTTTTTAGTAGGTACATTTCTATGGAAGGGCGTGTGTATGAATGTGTTTATTTTTCTTACATCAAATTAAATCTGTTATGTAAGGTAGGTTTGTGCAATTACAAAACGCTGTTAAATAGAAAATTATGTTATTCTCATGATAATTTAAAGTTTTTTTTTATTATATTCTATATGTGCAATTCATTAAGAGATCATATCCCTTTGGCCCCCATCAAAGCCCATCCAAGTTTAGTTTTTTCCAATAATTAACAAATGTAATATGAAAAAAATCAAAAAAAAAAAAAAAACATACATGAAAAAAAGGATAAATTACAAAATCATTTTGGAAAAGGATTTTAAAATATCAGATAAGTGTAGTTATATAAGTAAATTTAAGGTGAAAAATTATTATTTTAATTTTTTGTTTTTTTTTTTCGAAAGTTTTATTGAGTGGAATAGAAATTTAAGTGGTATTTCATTCATGATACAGTCTATAACATTTCTGATACTGATTTTTTTGTACATAGATATATGTACATTATTATATAATAATATGTATATGTATATTATGAAGAATAAATGATAAATTAAATATTTAGTGGAGAATAAGCATTTTATTATACGTGAATTTATGAACAACACCTGTTGATTCATATAATATTTTTTTTTCAAATATTTGTAATATAGAGGAATGTATTATGTGGTTAATTATTATTGATATATATGTATTTAAATTACACTCAATATCATTTAAATAGTTTTGTCTATTAAATATGATTGAGCGAAATTAATATTAATGTTAATGTGAATAATGATTTTAATGTGATGCTATTATTAGAGAGTGTTTAAAAAAAAAGTCCTTATTTTATTTTCTAGGTGGAAAATTTTTTTTTTTCTCTCTACTCGTATAAAGAGTATTAGAGCATCTGTTAAGTCATTTATTAATTATATTTAAGTAAGCTTCAGTTTCTGCATCTTTTAGTTTCACTAAGTCATTTATTACTCAGCTGTAGCTATTGTACAAGACTAGAAGAACATAAATATTTTTTTATTTGTGCGATATCTATTATCTTATACAAAGAATTATTTTTTATTCTGTATTATTTTTATTAGTCTATATATATGACACAGGTCATATCCCGCGTTGGAATTACAGGTTTTTCGAATGAAAGGCCAGTGTCTTAAGCAGAACTTGATTCGCTGATGAAGAACTATGAAAGTTTTTTTTAAAAAACAATTTTGTAAATTAAAAATAAGAGAAAAAATACTTTATAAAATTAAAGGAAAACACTTTTTTAAACATTTATCAGAAACGTTGTTTTTACTAGTGGCTCTTGTTTATCTATCTTATATAGCATCTACTAATAAAGTTGGGTAAAACTTAGTATCATTATTTTCACTATACTTAATAATAAACATTGTGGTCAGGTTTGAATAACATATTGAAATAAGAAATGTTTGTTTTTTGCGACAGTAGGTGGGAATTTTTGAAAGGAGTGGAAGAATCATGAGTCTTTAATATGTATGTGGTCCCTTAACCCGCTAAACACCATCTACCCTTTTTGATCAAACAATGTTTTGTTTGGGCCAGAAAAATTTTGTTAATGGAATGAAAATTGATTTCAATTTGAAAGTCATATTGTAAATAAAGTTGTTAATGTTCACCTTGCGCATTTGAATGCAGAATATATAATTCGCGCTAATTCTAAGAAACAGATGAAATGGGAGATGGTTCAATATTCGTGTAGTTCGTAAGCCGAATTATTCCATCTGGCAATTTTTTTCGCTTTAGAAAGTTTTTAATGGATACATCAAATTTACTTTAAACCTTATCAGAACAAGTACTCACGTCACTTATATAAGGTAAGAGTAATAGTAATAAAATAAGATAAATGTTCCTTTTAGGCCGCAGAGGCCAAGTGGAGAGATAGTTGAGAGGATATAAAGTTTGTTTATTAGACAAATTGCTCTGTTTTGCACTTTATTAAAAAACTTTAAAGCCGTTTTAAGGATAGAGCCGTTTTTTATAGTAAGTGTAACCATTAAAAACGGCTCTATCTTAACATATATATCATTAGATATCATTAAATCTGAACCTAATCAATTTTAATAAAATGTGAAAAAAAAATATAGAATAGTTAAAGTTTAAATAGTGAATTTGAATCAATATTATAAATTTTGATGAGTGCAAATGTTATGTATGACTTTAAAAAAAAACAAAATTTAAATAATTAAAAACTTTATTTTTTGTTTTTAAAATTGTGCAATTCAATCTGAGGAAATTCTTTTCTATATATAAGTTTTGTAATTAATCACTAAGGAAATATTTAAGAATTAATGATTTATTTTTTTTTATTATTATTATCTTATTATATATTTTTTTTGAGTAAATATCCGTTCAATGAAAGAAAAATGTGAATATGTTGTTATTATTATGCTTTCAAAATATTATTTAATATGATAATATTCATTTAAATTTATAATAATTATGTATAATGGTTTTAAAATCTATCAGGAATTATTTGTGTTAGTTAATACATTTTTGTTTTTAAAAATATTTACAAATATATTCATTTCGTTTGAGTTTGTATATATGTTTGTATACAAATTACCATTAATTAAAATAAATAAATTCCAGCTGCAATAATAGTTTTACTAGTTAGTCGGGATAAACTTGCGCAACGGGGTGATTATCGATTTAGAATATGTCAACACATAACAGAACTTTATAACATTAAGATTTCGAATATATATATGCCATTAGACATTAGTGGCCGAAAAATGTATTACAAAATGTTCTTAACATAACGAAGATGAAACAAGATGTATATTAAAGATAGTATTATGCTGTATACTATTGTAGAAAATTGATTCCTGTATACTGTCATAGAGTAAAAATATAACGGTTTAAATAAAATATGACAAAATGTTAAGAACATTTTATAATACATTCTTCAGCCACTAGATGGCGGCATCGGTTCTAATGGTATTTATATTCAGAAACTTGGAGATATAAAGTACCGTTATGTGATGGCGTCATCTAAATCGATGATCACCATTTTGCTGAAGTTTATCCAGTTAGTGATGCATGCAAAATAAAATTAATTTGATGTATTCTGTTATCCATGGTGTAACGGAATTTAAAATATAAAACAAATTTATCGATTTATAAAAAACTTTTAATATTTAGAAAAAAAAAAAATTTTTATTTTTCAAATCACTAACGATCAAAATATAGATGATGGGTTATCAAATTAAGTTTAAAAGTTATAAAAAAAAAAAAACAAAGTTTTTGCCATCAATTTAAAAACTTCAAAATATTTTGAACATTATGAATATATAGGAAACAAAGATATTATCCAAAATTCTTTGGATATCCATTTTTCAAATATATATATATTTAAAAAAAAAAAAAATAAAAAAAAACTTTATCCATTTCCGAAATTCTTTTGTTATTCAATCGTTTTCCAATCATTTAACATTTAAAGTGTTTTTTTTTTTTTTTTTTATATATTTTTGTTGATCTAAAATCGCAAATTTTTAAAGTCCTTACTTTAAACTATATATTAAAAACTATTAATCAAATCGACTTTGTTTCAAATCTATCTCTTTTTTTTCCCTCTCTTTCTTTATATCTAATATCCTTTAAAGATATTTTTTTTTTCATTTTCAGAGTAAAAATAGTTACATCCTTTATGCAATTTTACATTTGTTTTTCCCGCTGCTTTTTTTTCTATTGTTAAATTTTTTCTTAAACAAATTTTTAATGTTTTTTGTTTTGTTTTTTTTTTTTTTTTGTTGCACCGGTAACTGGGTTTGAATTTTTTTTTTGCAAAAGTTTTGATTTAATTTTTTAAGCGGTTTTTTTTTTTTTTACTTTGAAATGAATCTGATATTGAAAAAACGAAGTAAGGAAAAATCTATTGAATATTATTTGCATCCTTTAAGTTAAAATTCCATTTCTAGATGGGTAAATGTTAGATGGTATATAGCTATATAAAGTATTGAATGAAGCTTTAAAATGCATTGTACTGGTATAGTTGAAATTTTGTACAGAAAATACGATATTTAAAAAAAAAATGATTGGAAATAGTTAAAAAAGCAGAAATTTGAACTGATATTTTCGTTAATCAAAATAATCCATGGTTCCATCCATATATACAAAATTCATCTATATAAAAATTTTTGTACCTGTAAAAACATAGAAATAAAACTATATAATAAAATTGTTATTTTGTTTATGAAACTATAACGAAGATGATATAGATATAGAAAAGTATATATTATATTCTTGCTTATATAGGATTGGACTCTTAATCGGCTTTGTTGCTATATATAATTTCAAAATAATGTTAGTTTTTTTATTGAATTTGAACAAGTTTTGACTGGAAGTTTTAAGTAGGTACCTTATAAATTGTTTAGTTAAGTTGCGTATCTGAAATTGTATCGAAGTAACGAAAGGGACGTAGAAAGGATGGACGTATATAACTTATTAAACGACTCAGAATTGAATCCTCAGCAAGAATACTTTTTCATATATCTATCTTGTCTCTTTTATAGTTTCAGAAACGTAATCGCAATTTTATTATATTCTAACTATACTTTGGTACGAGTAAAAAAATGTTGGTACCAAAACTCTAAGTATTAGTGATTCTTTAAAAAAATTATGCAGATATTCAATATTTAGTATTTGATATGAATAAAAGGTTGCATATCACTGTACTTCATGTGTACAATAAATAGCAAATAAATAGCAATAAATCTTTTTAGCGGCAGTTAAATCTTTCATTTTATTTCATGTTATTTAAGCATTTTAATACTTTCTGTTATTTGCTGCGTTTGCTAAATAAAATATTGATGCCCCAAGTTATTTTTTTTTCAGCAAATTCTTTATAAAAATTTTTATTTTTATTTTTGGAGAACGAACGAAGAGGTTGGCTTTCATTTTAACCTTTCATCGATTTAGGTATGAGAGTTGCTTTAGCTATAAGAGGAAAACAGTTTTATCCAAAGCAATAAATTTCTTTTTGAAAGATTCACTATTTCGTCAAAACCAAAAATATTAATTACCTACAGCTTTACTTAATAGAACTAAGTGGGTAGGATTTACATCTTTATGGTTTTTTTCATTTTAAGTGGTTTGATTCTCTGGTCTGGAAAAATTTAAAAACTCCATGAATTTTAAAATAAATTGAATGTACCAGTTTGGTACAGTAATTTTTTCTTTTCGAAAATTTTTTTCTACACATTTTTAGTGTTTTCGTGGAAAATCGCAAAAAAAAAAAAAACAACTATAAATTTTGTAGAATAAGAGAATAAAAAAAAAATCGTAAAAAACTATTTGATATTTTTTTTTTTTTGATATTGTAAAAAATAACACTTATATCAATTTTGATTTTTTGTATCTGCTGGAAGCAATATTAATTTTTTTTTTTTGTTCACGTGTGTAAACCACATTTCGTAGCCCCTTGATATTATGGTGTTTTAAAATAAAATTTTTCCGAAAAAAAAAATAATAGGTTATGGCAGGTACATATAGCATATAGGATGCAAGGCACCTAACATAATTGGAAAAACATAAAACTTGCTTGAATATAGGTGTCAAGGAACTGAACGAAAACTTACTCACCTATTTTACACTTTTAGTTTTCGTTATAGTTAAGATATGATTTTTGGTATTAATAGTAAGGAAGAAAGAAACAAAAAAAAATTTATAGTTTGCAGATTTTTTTTTAAAGGTTAAATTTATTGGAAAAAAAATAAATTTTTTTTATCTTAGAGTTTTTTTTTTGTTTATTTTTTTTTAAGTGGCTTGCGAAAATATAATTGGAATTTTTTGTTTTTAATAAAGGTGAGTTGAAGTTAAATGATTCGCAAATTGGAATGTTGTACTGTAAACGAATTTTGAGATATAAAAAAAAATATATACTGATTAATTTTTATATGTATATAGTGATATATTTTTTTTCTGTGTATGTTTTTGAAAGGTTTTAATGTTATTAACACAAATCGAATATTGCAAATAACAGAAGAAAATTAAATTTAAAGTTGGTAAAAGTAAATTGAAAATTACGGATTTTAGTATTTTTAATTTGCAGTTGTTGTTTTTCGAAAAAATGCTAAAAAATTAGCTTATGGTTGATTTTTTATTAATATTGATCAATCAGTACAGTAAAACAATCTGCCTTAAATTTATTCAGAATAATATACTCATATTCATGGGGATGCTTTATACGAAGAACATCACTGAAGTGATGTTTTGTTATTTTGTAAGGCGCAGACATGATTGCATGTTTAATTACTATTAAGAACTATATGTATATTTATAATTTTAGCGCCAAAAAATAACTAATATTAAGTAATTTGAGTTGTTGGTTACATTAACGAAAGATATTTTAGTTTAGTGATGTAGATTTCAAACAGATATCAAGAAAAGCCTAAGCCATTTTGGTATTGTGGAATATTTACCTTCTAAAATCAACTGCGTCTGTAGTAAACCAACTGTCAAATATAAATAGATAATCACCATATCAGAAAAGTAGGATAATAACTGAGAAATAGAATCAGCAAAGGAAAGGCTATAAGACAGATTATTTGAATTTAAAATGTGAGAGTTGAATAAAAAAAGAATTTTAACAAATGTAAGTAGACTGATTGCTTAAACTTCTGTATGTTATACGAATTTACTTTTGACAGCACTCGATTTGAGTTTGAGTACAATACCAATATAAGACATTTTTTTGATCACGCATCTTCCGCAAATACATTTTCTATAATTACTATGTACAACTAAGTTCTAAGTTCAACTTTATAATACTTTCTATATTATATTTTGATCTTGTTGCTCTAACAATAAAACCATCCTCCTATGTGTAATTTTATCTGTTTTTAGCACATTTCCAAAAAATTTTGAAAAAATGTGCTTATTAGTTTCACTCTGTCGTCCGTGCGTCTGTTTACAAAACTTCTACACCGTTAAAGATAGAGAAAAAAAATTTTAAACCATGGGTAAGTCTCATAAAAAAAAAATTTTTTTCAACAAATGAAATCAACTTTTTCATGTAGCCCCATCCATTACGGAGCTACAGCTCCTCAAACTTTGAAAAAGCTCTATTTTTAAATGCATATATCTTATGTTCTGCTTAAGATTTTTTCAATCTGAAAACGTCATTCGACAGGTATTTCTTTTATCTTTGTAAATTAATATCAAAATTATACAATTTTTTTAAATTTAGTATTTAAATTTACCGTTATGTGAAAACCAAATTTTGCATGATTTTTCCAATTTCATAACTCCGGCACGCTTTTAGATAGAGGCTTGAAATTTTGAGGCAAGAAAGAACTTTTAGAATTAGCAAACTTATGCTCAGAAAATTTTTTTGGACCACCCCCTGTTTATGAGCTATTAGGGCTTAAAAATTGAAAATTTGCTATTTTTAAACACCTGTAACTTAGGAACCTGCACACATTAAAATGCAAGATATGCAAGATATAAATATTAAAGCTACAGTAATATATTTTTACGAGTGTTAAAGGTTTATTTTAGTTGTAAAGGGTTCCAAAGTTGCAGCTCTTCAAAATTGCGAAAAAACCCCATTTTCAGATGTATATATCTCAGGCTCTGCGTAATAGTTTTGCAATCTAAAACCGCCAGAAGATTGAAAATTGTATTATCTATATAAAACAATATCAAAATTATGTAATATTTTGTAATTTACTATTTAAATTTACCGTTATGTGAAAAACACATTTTGAATGAAATTTCTTTTTTCATAACTCCGGCACGCCTTTAGATAGGAACCTGAAATTTTGAGACAAGAAAGAAGTTTTAGAATTAGTATAAGTTTTTTCAGAAAATTTTTTGTTAGCACCCCCTCTTTAAGAGTTATTACGTCTCAAAAATTGAAATTTTTCTGTTTTTAGACACCTGTAACTTAGGCACCTGTAAACATTTTTCTTCGGCAAGACATGAAAATTAAAGGTTCAATAATATATTTTTACGTGTGATAATGGCTTTTCTTAGTTATATAGGATTCCGGACTTACGGCCCCTCAAAATTTCAAAAATGTCCTATTTTCACATTTTTTCTTATTACATGAAATTTTCAAATTTTTGTGCAAGTCACAATTCTAAACAGTTTGTATTGAGTTTTGGAAATGTGTGCTTTTAAAAACCGTTGGTTTACATTTTACCTTGTTTTTTTTTTTATTTCATTTAGATTGTGTTCATATGATATTCTAATATTGTTCAATATCCAGAATGCTTGAGGTTGATCAACAGAGTGTTTCAGGTTGTTTTATGACTTCATATCTATTTTAAAATTATATTCAAATCAATTTAAGTATATAGATATTTTACTTACTTTATAAAAACAAATAAAAGAGTTCATTCCCCCGTTCCTGTTTTCTTTTCATAAAAAACTTACAAAAAACTTAATTGAGTGTTAAATTTATTATTAAATCGATTTAATTTAATTAACATGTTAACATTTTTTTTGGTCAATTTAATTTGTTGTTTATTATAAATTAAATTTATTTGATTTATTCTTCAATTTTAAAACATTATCTAAATCTTTTTATTATTGAAGATTGAAATATACATATATACTTTTTTTTAAAATTCCATTTACACCATCCAAAAACATAACAGTAAAAAGACCAAATATGATTATTCTATGCGGAAAACATGTTATTATATATTTATATACATGTATATACATATATATATATATATATATGTATATTCATACATATATCTATTCATTAAAAACAAGAAAGGATAAAGTGTAGGCGCCAAAAACATTTCTAAAACTAATTTTGTTCTTTTCTTTTTTTTCTCTCTTTCATTTCCTTTTATTTTCATTTTGACACTTCCTTAACTACAAAAATTTCGATATTTCACCTACTTAAGTGCAAAAAAACAAAGAACAAAAAACAAAAAAAAAAATTAAATTTATTATATGAAACACTATTTTTAGTTTTGTCTCATATTTCTTTGTTTGTTTGTAATGATTTTATTTTCTTTTTTTTTATTGTTACCAAAAAATAAATTTTCAATTCAGAAAATAAATCTTATAATATAAAATTATTTCTAATGCTCAAGGTATCTACCTACCAAAAGATCTAAAATCAAAATTATGTATTTTATTGTTTTTTGTCCAAAAAACAAAAAAAATAAAATATTGGAAATGAATAATTTTCACTCGGGGAAAAAAAAAATTAAAACACAGGACAAACATAATATACAGAAAAAGTGAAAAAAAAACTGTAATAAATCGTCCTGGTTTCCTTTTTTTTTTTTTTGATGTTTTATTTTTCAAGATACTAAAATTTCTATACATACTGTTATATTTATTAGAATCTTATATAATATACAATATTGTAAATAGGTAAGTATAAAAATGGAACATTAAAATAATGTCGAAAAATTAAAAAAAAATAAAAATTCCAAAAAATAAAATAAATTAGTTAAAGTCGAATCGACTGTAAAATGAAATTTTTATTATAAAATTAACATATACATACATACATTTTATTTTCAATTTAAATTTTTGTATATGATTTCTAATAGGGACATTTTACACAGAATATTGGAATAGATAATGATGATTCATGCAGATTTTGTTAAGAAGAAGAACAGATTTCATGTTACTTACTCAAAAATTGCGGAACTTTATTCCGAGTAAGATACGTGCATCTAGAAGGTTTGTTTGCTTTACTGAAGATAAAGTGCCAGCAATAAACCTTATGCAGATTTTTACTTTCTGAAAGACAGTAGGTTTAATAGAAGTATTATAAGTGGTGAAAAAATTTATAACACATAATAATAGAGGGGGCACAATAGACCTGCATCAAAAGATGGTAGTGTCACTTATACCCCTTAAATAACAATCTAATCTAATATGATTTTTCCAAAAAAATTGCAGAATACAGGAATATCTTTTAATATTTCAGGAAAAAACCGATATATTTACATTTTTTTCCCAGAAATTTTACAAAAATCGAGACTATTTTCTAATATTTCTGGAGAAATCAGATCAAATGACTTTTTCCCGCAATTTTTTGAAAATCAAGATTAACTATCTACTAATACGAGTATTTCTTTAGAAAATAGATAAATGTATCCCTTAGGCTTCAGTCTCTTGGGCGTTCAATCGTTGCATCAATATATTTTCGATATTGTACAGAAATAAAGTCAGTTAGATTTTGTTTCGTTTATTTCCAATCGATTTATCCGATTAAAAAGAATATCGAATTTTTGATTCGATTTTAATTACCATCGTTTTTCGTTTTCGTAATAAAACCAATTTGATTTTGTTTCATTCGACATTATTTCACGACACTAACTTAAACATGCATATGTGTATCAAATAAATTTAATGTAATAAAAAATAAAATTTAAGAAATTTAACCACATTTTTTTTTTTTAAATTAATCCAATTGCATTGCATCTTTTCGACAAAATTATGATAATTACAAAAAAATATTAATTTAAAAAATATTTCTATATGAAAAACGTGGAAGAATACAGTTGCCTTTGTCAACTCTTAGATACACGTACGAACCGTTAGTATGTTCACAGCTAACACAGCTAACAGCTAACTCTGCTTACAATATTATTTTTTTAATATTTTAGTATTTTAAAATAATTTGGGTGAATTTTATAATTTCTAGAACTATGGGTTGTACATATATTCAAACTACATGTTTATATGTACATTCTTCAAAAGCAGATTCTAACCTTCCACATAACGATTATCAATCCAAAACTTTTTCAAATATTCTATAGTACCATTTAATACTAAGCGGTAAATGTATATTAAATTTACTAAGTACAAAACAGTAAATATAATTTTAAATATTATATTATATTATATTTAAATATTCCATTGACAGAATAATTTCTTATAAGTACAATAAAATACATATATGTATGTAAATACGGCGCTATATAATATACATCTATACTCTTATCATTCATGCACTAGTGACATATACGATATGTAAATAAACATGATATTATATAAGTATGTATGTATAACAATATCATATAAATAAAAATTCTTCAAGCAACCGTTATGTTGTTTATTTATTTACATTTCTTTGTACTACGCATTATATCTTCAACAATTTCAAATTATCGAGTAAAACAATATGCAAAAAAAATTCGTTAAAGAAATTTGTTAGAAAATTTGAAAAAACCAAGTAACACTTTCGTCAATTATAAAGTAACCCTATATTATTAAAAAAAGTTGTTAACAGAAATAAAAGTATAATATTGGAGCTTTAATTTTTGTGTATTACTTCAAAAAAATGTTAACATGTGTTCAAGTTACAGGTGTTTAAAAATAGGAAATTTTCAGTTTTTGACCCCTTACAGCTCCTAAACGGAGGGGGGGATTCAAAAAAAATTTCTGAAATGACTCATATTTATTTTCAAAGATCTAACTTCTGTCAAAATTTCAAGTTTCCAACTTAAACCGTTTAAAAGATAGAAGGGTTAAAGGATTTTGCAAAATTTGAGTTTCGCATAACGGTAAATTAAGACACCGTATGTCACAAATATACATTTATTGTGTATATACTTTTAAAGCTAATAAAAGTAATAATCGTCTGGCGTTTTCAAAATGAAGATATACCTTATACAACTTGTGCTATAACAATTTAAATATAGAGCTTTTTTGAACCTTTGGGGAGCTGTAGCTCCGTAACGGGTGGGGCTACAAAAAATAGTTATTAAAAATAAAATTAATATTTTTATGAGATCTATCAGCAGTTAAAATTTCATAGCTCTATTTCAAAAAAAATGTGAGGATCTAAAAGTTAGGTGTTCGAGAGCTACCCTAAGTTTTGGTCCAAACTCAACCAAAAAAAATATGGAACCTACAAATTATTCCCAGAATATTTTGTGTAAATTTCAACATTCATGATTTCTTAGTTTTTGAGTTAGCGTGCTGACGGACGGATGGACATGGCTCAAAAGTCTTAGAATTTTTTTCTGATCCGATCCATACCTTTGAAGGTATATCTAGCTCGCTTATTTCGAGGTGTTACAAACGGAGGAGTAATTTTATTATACCCGATCCTATCGTACGGGTATAAAAATGTATATATTTATTTTTAGTTTCAAACTAACAACCACTAATCAATTAATTAACTATACTATACATTTTTAGAGAAACCTAGTTCTGAAACGTAGTTATTCCACTTTAAAAGATTTAAATGCTATAAACAAATTAAAGTATTACTGATAAGTGATAATGTATAGTGATATATGCATTTATACAGATTTAGGCAGTTAATATTCTGACATATGCCAAATTTATTATTGAAAGATAATTGAAGAAAACGTGGTATATTAGCAAAAAATAAATCTTGTGGTTAAGGAATTTAAAAAACCAAACCGGTTTAAGAACCAAAGCGGGGGATTTGATTCATATAATATACAAATATACAAGTAATAAATACGCAAATCTAATCACCAATAACAGATAATATATATAATTATATAGTGCAATTAATATAAACAAACAATAGAGCACACAAAAGCAGGAAATAATGCAACATAGTTCTGATAACATCTCTAAATTGTCTAAAATTTTCTTCAAAAACAGTGTAAGAGTTTTAATTACCATAAATTTTATTTATGAATCAGATTTTTAATGTAATATTTGATATTGGCATTACAGTTAGAAGATCTTAGTTATCTATTTCTTTAAAATAAATACTCCTTTTTTATTTTTTTTTCCATAATAACTACCTTTACCTTTGTTATTAATTTTATTTATTTTTTTTTTTTCCATTTTTATTTGTAATCAAAATTGAAAAGGTAATCAAGTAAAATCAAGTTTTTCATATGGATGCAATAATCTTAATTGGATTGTACTTAAATCTCAAGAGTTTTTAAGTTTCGTTTTTTTTATCCATGCATATATAGTTTAAGGCCAAGGGTATTATACATTTGGAATTACATTTTTAATATCTTAAAATAGATGAAAAAGAGTGATGAAAAAGTATATATGTTTTGCTCAAGATTGAATTCTGATTCGATTTACTTATATGAGAATTCGTCTCTCCAAATGGTCGCTCAAAAAATAACAAAGCATGGTTTCTGAAATTTTTACCATATCGTAATTTTTATATAATAGAACACGTTTGACAGACAGATGCGAATAGCTTACAATTTTTTTTTTTTCATATGAGAATAACTCAGTGTCTTATGAAGCTAAGTATTTAAAATTTTGTCGAAGGAAGTTTAGTTTTAATGTCAACAGTTTCTGCAAACTTTGGTCTATAATGCAACAGGTTTAAGTAATTGCGAAATTTGTTTCCTCATATCTTGGTATATTAAAAACTTTATAAATTTTTTCAAAGATGATCAGTTTTATGGCAACAGCTTCTGTAAAATTTAATTGGTTTGAACACAACTGGGGTGGAATAGCTTTCATACAATTCCGAAATTTATATAAATTATAATTAAATTTTATGGAAACAGAATATATTATTTATATATGGGTATCCTAAAGTTGGCACAGTTAACTCTACTTAACTCCTCTTTCTAACTATAAAAGACTTACTATAAGATTACCTTTATTTGTTCCAAAAATTATTTACACTTTTCGATATAATTTTGTTATTATAATCTTATGTTATATTATTATATGCTGAAGAATATCCTACTAATACACTTTTCTAAAGTTCATACCTAGTTTCGAACTAAAAAGACAAAATAATATAAGAAAAAATTATAAGTAAAATCAAAAAAAAAAAAAAAAAATTTCTAAAAAATGAAGAAGGATATGAAAAAAATTATTTGATTTTTTCGGTTCGAAACTTTTGAAAATTTAATTTTTTTTTTTTGTTCTTTTCGTATTTTATTCTATTTTATTCCGACTTTTACACTTGTATAAATACATATGTATTCAAGTTTTTTTTTTTTTCGTAAGCAAGAAGGTATCGAAAAAGGAAATCTGTGAATCTTACAAGGATGTTATTACTAACTATTATTATTATGTGGAGCGGCAAACAATAAGGCAAATATTTTATAGAATATACACTTTAAAATCAGATAAAGCGGGACAAAAATAAGAAGGTTATCCTTAACAGCATTTTTATTTAAGAAAATTTACTAACAATTTTAAAATTTTTGCTATTTTTTTTTTTTATGTCAGATTCTATATTTTGGTTTTCTTTTTTTTTTAAATCGACATTTTTTAATCGACAGTGACTACGTACTCTGATTATTATGTTAGTTGCGATTTTAAGGAAACATTTTATTACAAACAAAAGAATTGCATGGGCCCAAAATAACAGTTGCTCAGTTATTTTCAATTAAAATAATTTCTTTATTTACAATAAAACTTCTAGAGTAAGTATAGGTAAACGTTATACATTATCATTGGATCAACTAAATATACACTATCTTTGCCGGACACTCACGAACACATTCGAAAATGGTGTAATTTCCGTATGTTTAGCCGATTTTTATGCGATTTCGCAATGCAGTTACTAAATCCTTTAGTTCTTGAAAGACATAAAAATAATATATGGAAACCATTTTTCTGACCCGTCCAAAATTTCTATATAATTAGAAAAGTTTTAACAGAAATAATTTAAGAGATAAATGTATGATTTACAGTTACATTGAAAATTCGGCAAATGTTAGAAAATATTATTGGTGAATATTTAAGTTATTTGGGTTTAGTTGTATTATTAGTGATTTTATAATGATTTCCTTTCTGTAAGTTTGAAATGTATTAGACGATAGCTTAGATCAAGCACTATATAGTTTTGATGTTATTTTATAATACATAGTAACTTCCAAAGCTGTATTGGTTAAGACACCGACGATTTATTCAAAAGTTCACGTATTCAAACTGGGGGTTAAACTATAGATTAATAAAAAATAAGCTTGTACAGTATAGCTACAGCCAAATAGTCAACGCCTTACTGAAGTTAATGATTACACAAACTAAAGCTGATTCAAAAAAAGAAAAAAAAAACAAAAAGAAATAGACGTAGCATAATTGTCATCATTTAAATGTTTTAGTACAAATGCAGGTTAATAAGAAAAATTTATAAACATAAAATAAGATTTACAAGCATAAAATAGGATTCGAACACTAAAACTACAATCTAGCTTTTACCTAACTAAGATAAATAAATTGCAAAAATTTAAAATAATGTTGGTAAGTAATGTTACGTGCTAGGTTACATATAATCAAATTTACAGATTTTCGGTAGGGACAGATTTCAGTCTGATTTTGGCAAGATTTCTAAATAATAAAGATCAATTAAGAGGAATCTACCCTCATAAGGAAACAAATGAATTGAATCTTACCATTAAGATTGGTCCTGCATAGATGTAATTAAGAGGTTTTGTTATGTATGAATCAACAAATAGCATAATGTTTCAATACTAAAAAAAAGTGAATTTGATCCTAGATTCAGACCAAAGCACATATATAAAATACTTCTGAAACTTAGTTAAGCTTTAAAAAGCTTTGTAGATAAATTATCTGAATAGTTAATTTTTAACTATTAAAAAGATCGTTAGGAAAAAAGGACTATCAGAAATATTTCGAAATTTCGCAAAATGTACCTACAGACAAAAGAAAAATTTTAAAGTATAGGTTCCAACAATAAAGAAAACTAAAAGACTCCCTATGGAACTTATTAAAGAATCATAAATACAAATATCTACTTTAACGAAGTACACATAATATTATGTGTAAATGTGTATGTCGTATTGAATTGTGTCGCCTTTTACTATAATATATTTCTGAACTGAAGATCTGTACATTCAACTATTAAAAAAAAAAAAAAAATACTTAAATTTGTAGGCAAACATAAACAGGAAATTTTTTGAATGAAATATATTACGGGGGAGTGAGCTTTAAATGAAATTTCTATATAGAAACAAAAAAGTAATAACAAAAAATGAAAAAAAAACAAAAAAAACAAATAAATTTATTGAAAGATTTAACTTTTCCGACTTTTTGGCGTCTACATTTTGGTCATGATTGTATTATATATGGTAAAAATTTTAAAAAGCGACACAAAAAATACATAATATTTTGTTATATATAGGTACTTTTTTGAACTAAAAATAATTGGAACCAACAGGAGGCAGAAGGTGTAGGTATATATAAAAAAAAAGTAGAAATAAAAATATTAAAGGATTGGGTTTGTGAGTATTCTTTTCTTAAAATTCATTCGAGGAGAAAATAATGAAAATATTGTTAGTTTACCAAATAAATGTGTTTTTTTTTTGAATGAGATAGTTAGTATAATGGTGGTATATAGTGGAATGGATAGGTTAACCACGTCCTAAAGAAAATAATTTTTTTTTTTTAGTTATAAATTGTTTTAATTTTTATTATAGATAATTTAAAAATTGCTATTATTAAAATTAAATAAAAATATAAATACATATTTAAAAATTTTTATAGTACGGATTTGATGAACTTTTGAAGCTGTATCATTTAGTACTCTTTTATCAATGGTGTATTATAAGCATGATTGATATTAATTATGGTGCAGAGTCAAAAGTCCCATGGTCAAAAGATCTATTTGAGGTTTTCATTCAGTCCTAATAGGACTTCGAGCCCCTTTTCAGTCAAATGTGAGTCAAAATTCCGTAAAATAAATTTATGAGACTAATGAGTATTTTAAACAGGTAAGATGTAGTGCTCAATATTTTAAATGATTTTTATTGAAATATGTGTGCACAAAAATAATTCGTAAGGATTAAAACAGAAAGTTTCCCTTTTTTCAGAATATTTATATATATATATATATTTATGTATAATATATTGATAGTATTATGGAAAAGGGGTTTCCTAACCTTTTATTAGATCCTTTTGATCCCGTTTATTAGATCCCGTTTTTGGAAACATTAATCGCACTAAACTACTCCAACTACTCGAAACTACTAATTACTCGGCATTAGATATTGTACAAGGCTTTAAGATGTAAATATTTCTTTATTTTTACGCCATCTATTATCCCATAGAAAAATTATTTATTTTTTTTTTATTTATATTATACTAATTTATATATTATAAGAAAAATCTAAATTATTTTTTTAATTAATCTGTATGAATCCGAGACCTTTCGAATGTAAGAAGGGTGTCTTAACCGTATTGTCTTTTAATTTTTTTAAAAAAGTTCAAGCAATATTCTTTAAAATATAATAAAGTATTTAAAAGTTAAATAATAGAATAAAATATAATCATTTTAATTAATTTGAGTTAAAAAAATAAAATTAAACTTAAACGAAATTAATGTATTAATAGTATTCAAATTTTTTTTTTAAAAAAAATTTCTACGATCAATTAATTATACAATAATTATCTTTCAATAAAAAAAAATTGACCTTTGGAACTCTTTTCATAATTAAAACTTAATAGAATCGATTAAAGATTAACATTGAATTAAAAAAAAAAAAACAAAAAACTTTTCCAATCATTTAATACAGATTATTATTAAATTAATAAATTAAGAGATTGAAAATGAATCGATTATGTTTATTGTGATTCATTAATTTTCACTATTGGGAAATTAATTCTATATTGTTTTTACTTTTTCCTGTTGTTGATTGTACTCGTTACTATAATGATTTCCATGGCTTTATAAATTATAATCTATAAAGGAAAATTAATATATTTACAGAGGGTTTCAATAGTACAGATTCACAATTCTAATGAAAATTATAATGAAAAATTTCAATATTATACGAAAATATAAAGTACTTTGGTTTAATTATGATAAAAAAAACTATTAGAACATCAATTAAAATACAATTTAACATTCTGCTTTATTTATTTTATTACTGAGTTGCAACTGATAAATCAGATTTTTGTTGAACACCTTACAAAATTCAATAACTTTCTCGTCGCTTTTTCGTCAAATTTTTGTCAAACGATAAGAAGAAACAATGAATGAAAGAGAATGAAAAATTTCGAATGTTACTTGCATTGCAATACAATGGTAAGATTCCTCTTGAATTGTTACATTTCTGAGCATATTTTTCAAAAATTATACAAAAATTTGCTTATTAGTTTCAACCTGTCTGACCGTTTTTCTCTCCGTTCGTCTTTATAAATAGAACTTCCAGAACGATTCTAAAAAAGCATTTTGATGAAATTTTAACCATAGACAGATTTCATATTTAGACCTATACCTTACAGAGCTAATTCAAAGAGAGAGAGAAAGACATTTAATCCAAACTTTCAAAAAGCTTTGAATTCAAAAGATTATAATTCAAGTGCGGGAGATGATTTTAGTCAGTAAGAATCTAACACTGTCAAGGTAGTATCTTTAGGATTTTCCTACTACATTTAAGAAAATTAAAAAAAAAAATTATACGAATATAGTTGATTTCTTAATAGCCTTTAAATTTGATTTAAATTTCCTTTTATGTGGGAAAAAATTATTGCAATATTTGTGAATCACTGTGTCTCTTAAATACATAAAGATGGAAACGTAAAATTAGAGATTGGGTAACACCTTTGAAAATGATTAAAAGTTAAGAAAAATATGTTGTATTTCTCTACATTTTTTGATCTATAAGAGATAAGGGATAAAGTTTCTAATTTTTATCTAGAACTTGAATACTTGGGTAGATTCAAAAATTAAAACTGAAACATAATATTTCTAAATATTATAGCGATTTTATTTAAAATTAAAGAAATTATCTCTTAAATTGTTTTGTGTTCAAAGCAAAATGCAAGTTTTAATCGAAATATGGTCGTTACAATTGTAAAATTCTGTATCCTATCGCTTTGAAAATGTTTGTGTTTAAAAAACTTTTATTTTACATTCTATCTTGTTTCAATATAGCCATAATAGTTAAAACACAGGAGTGTATAAATTACTGAATAATTGTATACCACATTGTTTATTTTCAATCTTAAAACATTGATGAAACATTAAAACTGGGTTTTAACATTAATTTGTGGATTATGCAATCAATTTGTTTATATAACTGCAACGAAATCACAAATTTGAATGTATAGCTATATTACGAAATATAAATTTGGGATAATTATGCTATTGTTCTACAATAAATTTATCATAAGGAATGGTAATTTTGTAGAATTAAAAAAAAGCATCCTTTAAAGATTTTTGGCTTTTAATTTTTCGATGCTTTATAATAAATTACTTCTATAGATAGTATTATATAGTAAATAGATTAAATTTACAAGGCAGAATATAACTTAAAGTTTTTGAAAGCGCACATTTTCCAAAAGACAATAAAAATAGCTTAAAATTGTGATTTTGATGTAATTAAGAAAAGTTCTTAAAGACTATGACCATGTATGAAAATAATGTTGTAGTTTTAATATGTATATGTATATATGTTGTAGTTTTAATAAACTTAAATGTAGTTACGTTTTACTTCAAAAAAAAATTTGTTCAGGTGTCTAAAAATAGTATTTTTTTTAATTTTTCAGAGCTAAACAAAAAGAGGTACAAAAACATTTTCAGAGCAAACTTTTTGTTAATTTAAAAGAACTTCTTTTTCTGAAAATGTCTTCTTATAGAACACAAGTGTGGAAGTTGAATTTGGTTAGACAGAATCTAATACTACAACAACCCCGTGGTCTCCTTAGTTTCTTTTTTCCTAAGGGAGGAGGGAATCTCTCAAAGATACAATGAATTTCCCCGTAATAGTGTCAGATTCTTACTAACTAAACCCATCTTCCCTTTAGCCAATATAATGGGATAAAATCCCTAATAGCTAACGAAGTATATTGGTTAGGGAGTAGGGATAGAGGAGAATACGACAAGGATGCGGAAAGATTGAGATTGAAATGGGAGTGGGACTGTAAGGGAACAATGAATTCACCTATTTTTATTACTATATTTTGCTATCAGTGACAATATAGCCATCAACAGTTGCAACATGCAGTAGTATATAACATTTTTCTGCATGAGGTAATAATTCAAGGCAACTCTTTAAAAGGTTTCTATCTCCATTAAAAAAAACAAAATTTTTCATATCTTATACATTTCATTTATAAAAGAAAACATATGTGTGAAATATCAAATTACACTTTCTTCAATTTTAAAGTAACTCTAAATTTAAAGCATTCATTTTTGCGTATTAATATGTAAAAATTTGCACAGGTGCCTAAATAAGAGATTATAAAAAAAATAATAATTTAAAATATTTTTAACTTTTGATCCCTAATAGCTTTTAAATAGTCTGCCTTTTTATATTAACAAAATATTATTAAAGAAAACTGGATTTTTTCCAACTTTGATAAGGAGTTATTGGTGAAATAATGGATGATACTGCAATTAATAGGTGAGACTACATAAAAAATTTGTTCCACGACATTCATTTTTTTATTAAGTCCCTTTATGGTTAAAATTTCTTTAACTTGGCTTTAGCAGTGGCTTTTTTGTTGTTAAAGGGTGTGTGTAGAAGGATGCTGTAAACAGGCAGAAGGTCGGACTGACAGAGTAAAACTAATAAGAAAATTTGTTAAATTTTTTTTTGAAAATGATGCTTAAAAAAAATTAAATACTACAATCATATTAAAAAATGGTAATATTTTAAATGAAATATAAATATTTAAAAACTATTATTTATCATTTATCATTTTTATTTTCTATTTATTTTTATTTATTTTATTTTAAATGGTTTGTTTTTTGTTAAATAAAAACATTAAAGACTTAACAATAAAATAGTTTTTTTTTTTTAAAGAGAAAAATTTTCCATTTCATACTAAACCAGTCTGTACATTTCATTTTATCATTGGTACTTGATCCTTTTAACAAAATTTTCAATGTTACTGTACAAAATATAGATATTGACATTGAATATAGCATTTAATAATGATGATGATTATGATGATATTGATAATTAATGATTATTGCGATGGTAAAAAAATATTATTATTTTTATTTTATTCAACTACAAAACCCTAAATAATCTAATACTATTTTTTTTTTTAATATTATACCATATATTTGGTTTTTTTTTTAATATATTTTTTTATTTTATTTTTTAAACTCCCAATTAGTGTTTTATGCCGCCCTTGCAAAATACAGTCTTTAACTAAAAAATATATAAATTACAAAAAAATAAAAAAACATGCAAATAAAAAGAAAAAAAAAAATTTATTATTCAGAATCATTCATAACAACCTTTTGTTTATTCTCATTCTTCATGATTTGTTTATATAAATTATTTTTAAAATTTTTATTTTTTTAATAAACTCTTCTTCTTTTACTACCACTACTACCTACTACTATTACTTCTGCTACTACTATCAGTATTCTATTTACAACTAAATACATATAATAACAAAGATAAGCAGTAATTGCAATGCCAAATTCTGATGTTCAAGGATATTATTCGTAGTTTTTTTGCTTTTGTTTTTTGTTTTTTAGTCCTTGACGTATAAATGCAGTTGAGAGAGAAATAAAAAAAAATGGCATCATCAATTGAGAATGTTATATACTATTTGCCTTAAAAACAAAAACAAAAAAAAACAAATAAAAAGAAAACTGGTATAGGTTATACGTACAGTTAACAAATAATAGAAATATGAAAAGGATAACAACATAAGATGAAAACAGCGAAGAAAGGGCTATATGTAGTATAAAATAAAAAAATTTAAATCCTTTTAAATTTTTTTTTTATAAATAAATATTTGGCTATCAATGCAGACATACAAATAGTAAATATTAAAAGTTGAATATAAGGATAAAATATAATTTTTTTTGTATCCTTTTAACTATAAAAAAAAGAAAATGTATACTCATGTATAGAATGTACATAAAATATAATAATTGAGGTAAGTAAACTGTTTTTTTTTTTTTTTTGTACTTCAATTAAAATTTTTCAGATGAATTATTCCTAAAGAGTAGGTTATACCAATGTTCAAATAGAAAGGTAAGCTATTAAAACTATTGAAATGGGGGTAATATTTTTTGTAAGACGAGATTCCGTTTCATTTATGGACAATAAAGGGTAATAAGTGAATGTATTGTGCAGAGTCATTAATAATATTATACTATTAATTTGATTTAGATTTAGTTTGTGTCATTTTTTTTTTTTTTTTTGCATAAAAATGAAAAGGAACAAGGAAGAAATAATGAAAGTATAAAAAGGTTAGATTTTTTTTTAATGATTATTGGAATTAATTGATTGAGAAATAATTTTGTTATTAGGATAAAAATTTACTAGACCGATATTTTTTATTATTATTATATTTTATTATATTATATTATACTTATTTTTATTAACAATCATTTGACCCTCATTAATTTATCATTTAAAAAAAAAAATGGGGTATTAAAAAAAACGGGGTTGTGTAAATTACTTTTACATTCATGTGTCTTGTGAAGTATGTTGATGATGCCATATCATGCCATTTAAACAAGAAATTATTCTAAAGTTTTTTTTTTTTACTTTTAATGTTGGTATAAACTCATATGTTTCTTATAATAATGTATGTATATATAAGGAAACATGCTTTTAAAAGTGTTTAGTAGAACAAAAAATGTATTTAAATTATATAAAAATAATAATATAATTGAATATAGATTTGAATTTTTTATAAATTGTGTAAATTTAAGAATGAATTTGTTCAACCAAATACTAAATACCTTCATTTACTTAAAAGTATTTTTTTTTTTTTTATAACATTCAGTTTTTAAACGTATATGGTCCAGAGAGATTAAGGATATTTTATTCTTATAGAAAGTTATCTGGGCACGTGTCTAAATATGAAAATAAATGCTATATACAACAACAGAAATTCATTTTGATAATGAATATATTTAATAAAGGTAGACATTGTTGAAAAATACAAATAACATTCAGATTTTCTTATTCTAAAATTAATTATTAATTGTTTTAAATGCGGATGGCACCAGTTTTCCTAAATCTATAATTCACAAAGACATTTCATCTAATGCTATTTGACAAAAAAGATTGATAGCAAAATGCAACTTCACAAAAAGAATATTTATAAAAGCCAAACTTTACTAAAAGACTTTTAACAAAATATGTATTTAAAAAAAAAAACATGCAATTGTTGAGATCTTTAATATATAAAAATATTAATCAGTTAAGATGAATTTTAGACTTTGTTACAAAATCAGGGTAAAGCGTATAACCCAGAATATATTTTAATATTTATAATGTATACGTATATATGTTTGTCAAATATCTTTTTGCGAAGTGTCTTATTATTTCAAATGGATGGTTTCAAAATGATTCTTTTGCGAAAAAGCATTTGACAAAATGGGCTTTTAAAATTTAAAATAAGTCTAGCTTTACATAAACCGTTTTAAAGACAATAGGCCGAATGTAAAACTTAGCTTCAATTGAAATCTCAATTTTTGAAATAAAAATTACGGTTGAACTTGTGATTTTTTTTTAGTTTGAGCTCAGTTTTTTTCATTCGACCCAATATCGACCATTTTAAGAAATATTATAATTCTCAATTTTAAATTAAAAATATATTGTACTCAATATACGCTGATAAACATTCAAGAAAAAAAGGAAAACATTAAGATATTAATTAAATGTTACCTTTTATTATCGAGCAAAGACATTCTAATTTTATTTTTATTATCAAACAAATTAAAAAAAAAAAATAAACAACGGAAAATGGATAATATACTTAAATAGAATAATTAACTTAAAAATTTTTTTTTTTTTTTTAAAGTGAAAAATCTTAACTTTTTTTAAGAATTTTCCAGCGTATAATATTTGAAGCCTCCAAGCTATTAATTTAAATATTTGAACTGAACTGAACTTATTTATAATTAAATAGCTAAATAGATACTTAAAAAAATTTTAATTTCATTATAAGAAACAAAAAAAAAAAAATTTTTATCCAAAATAATAAAAAAAATGTTAAATCTTTTCTTTCTGATCATATCATATTTATCTTTTTTTTTTTTTTTATACCTAGTTATGTCTGTAATTCAAATCTGAAATCATAGCAGTACTTAGATTTTTTTTTTCGTTTACATTTTGTATCTTTCATTCATACATTTTTGACATTACATTTTTTCAACGATTCATTAGTTGTAGATCTTATGAGAATTTAAAAGGCTGCCTCCAATACAGGGAAAAGTATTCTCTTTTAATATTTTTGGGTAGTCGAGGTACACCAAAACTTTTGAATGTGTTTTATTTTAAATTAGAGTTGCCGTATTATCTAATTAGCTATATAAGATATAAAAGAGGTCTAAAAAAATAATTAACTCAATTAACTCAATTTATAAAATACATATCAATAGGTCTAAAGGTGTAACAATAAAAAACTTTATTTCAATAATTTTATACTATAGATATTTACTTTAGACTATGAAATTTTAGTAACCCCATTTGATTTATGTTTATTATGTTATTATACGGCAACCTGAACGTGAAGATTTTCAAACATTAAAACATTGGTTGACTGTTTTTTTCAAAAATTTTTTTAAAACCTCAATTTTTCTGATTCTATGATGATTTTTAAACGTTTATAATTTTTTGCTTTTTTTTGTTAATTTTTTTTGTACTTCCTTATAATCTTATATAAAATAGAAAAACGAAAAATTCATGAAAATCCTGTAACTTATTTTTAAGATCAGGATTACATTTTATTCTTATATTTATATTTATTTACTTTTTTTTTTTTTTTTGCTTCCTATATACCTTACTATTTTGTTTTAAAACCACAACAATGAAAATGCAACCTGAAGCGCTAAAATTACAATAAGTGTATATATATACCTAAAAGAAAATTTTATGGATGGTGGCAGTGAAAATGGAGAGAAAATTTTAAAAACACTTACAGACAATATTACCTTAACAGAATTGAGAAAACAAGATAAGGATAATTAATTGTATCGTTTCTTGTATTTTTTTCTTTCTGCTATATATGTATATAAAAAACAAATTATATTATTATGTATATAATATATTATAACAAGGTTTTATACTGATAATCTAAGTGCTGTAAAGGAAAACAAGAAAGAAAAACAATGATTTTTTTTTTTTTTTTATAAGTCATCGTTTATTTGTAGGTTCAGGCTTGTGTTTTTTTTTACCAAGTTACAATTACTTTGAATAATATAAATCTTAAGAATGAATTTTTTTTTTGGTAAACTTATCCCTCTTGAAACCGTTTTGACTGCTGTTTCCATTTTTTTTTTTTTTTTTTTGGTTTAGTTTTATATGGGATTTAAGAAAACAAAAATTAAAAAATAAAAGAAATACCTTTAAGGTGAATTTGGTTTTTAATTTTTCATTTAATTTCTTTATATCAGCTTTTATTTAGAAAAAGAAAATAAAAAAAAAAAAAAACAAAAAAAAATATGAGAATATTTTTCGAGGAAATCTCATATTTTCTTTTGAAAGTTTTGTTTTTATAAAATAAAATCAAAATAAGGATACAAAAAATAAACACAAGTAAAAATTATTGTCAGAATAAAAATTTTCAAAAGGTGGAAAGAAAAGAAGAAAAAATATATATAGATAATGAAGAGAAAGAGATAGATATAGATATTTAAATTTATTGTAAAGTTGTATATTATATTATTATTGCCGTTCATCTTTGTTTCCTAGTAACTTTGATTATCTTTCAATATTAAAAGATTTGATTTTTTGTCATCTATTTTAATTTTTTTTTTGTTTTTTTTGTTAACACTTAAAATAAATGTGTTTAAGAACTATTTATAAATAAAATACAGGTGCTTAGGTGAGTATATAAAGAGGAAAAAACGTAATAAATAACGGTATACAAAACAAGTTATAAAAACAGAAATAATAAATTGTAATAAATTAACTTTGAATAATTGTTTATTAGTATATATCTAAAATTTTAACTAAAGTTTTTTTTTTTTTCGTTACATTTGAATTTTTCTAAATTTTGTAAATAAATTTCTGTTTTAAAAGATTGATTTGAGATATCTTTAAAAATCAAAACCATTTTGAATATTAAATCATTTAAATAACAAGCAATCTAAAGTTTTATTTTTACATTTTTTTATTCTGAAAAATAAAAAGAAAATGTTAAAAAATATTTTAATGTTAATAGTATAGAAAAGAATTTAACACTATCATTGTATTGTACAATGTACATCATAGTAATATCATCGTAAAGGTAAGTCTTAAACCTAAAATCTATTACAGATAATCTCGAAGAATTTGGCAAAAAAATATAGGAAATTACGAAAAAGCAGCATAATATAGTGAACAGAAATGGTTTAGCTTAAAACCTCAGCCATGCAGACAACAAAGGAGCGAAATTTTTGTTAGTAATAATGGTCATATAAATATTTACCATTTTTAAGCAGCAAAAAAGTTTTATAGAATTTCTTGTTCAGTTTCAAACGTTGAATCAAAGTATACCCATAGATAATTTTTATTTTATAATTATTAATAATGCCAGTAAATGAAAATTTTTAACTCATGAAAATAATTCATATTTTATATATAACTATAGCTAATACCCGTTGCACGTTGCTGTGCCCCACAATAAATAAAATATATGGCTTTTTAGTTGAAGATATGGGTTAACAAATTTCAAGTCTATTAATAAAGTTAACTCTACTGTCAAAGAGCAACACGTAGACATAATTTTAAGTCAATCGATCACACTGTTTTTATTTTAGAGTGAAAAAATTTAAATATTTAAACCACAGCAAATTGATTAGCTTTATATACCTTTAGCTTTAAAAATCTTTATATTTTTATGATGATCGGCTGAGCAGTTTAGGAGTCTATAAATCATAAATAAACAGATAAACAGACAAACATAGATATGTTTTATAAAAATACACGGAATTATGGGGTTCATTCTGTTACCATAACTTATATAGATCTTGATCTAAAAAAAATAAATTCTTCGATAATTATCCATGAAGAAGAATTAGTAATAAATAATAACTTTAAGTTAGCATATAATATATAAATATTATAGTAGTGTCCTAAAAACTGGAAGAAGTATTATATATACCTAAATACTTTTCTTTTATACTTTACAAAAATTATAAGATCATTCAGTTTTATATAGAAATCAAAATGTAACATTATCGCAATTTTGCCGCTAAAAATTCCAACTAATTTGTAATGTAAAAAATCGTTCGCCTATCGCAAAAAAAAAATCACCCGTTTGCCGCTCTTCTGAATGGCCAGTTGTTTAATAGACAATTTGTTTTAAATTTTTTCTGAAAAAATTTCTTCCTCTTGCTGTCTGCAACGCCGACACCTTAGCCAAATTAAATCAAATTGTACATCGACTCAATCAATAAATTATTATAAAGCCAGGGGCTTTAATAGTATTAACACCTTTTGTTATAATATTGAATGTGTGTTAAATATTAATGTCAACTCTGTAGCTTCATTTCATTTAACGAATAAATCTTTTACCTTTCACTTTTTAAGAGGAATGTTTATTTAACAACTTTAAAAGCTGTAACAATTAATATAGATAGGGAGAAAAGAATGGATGAATTATTCTTGTGGAATCACATATTTAAAATCGTTTTGAAGATAACTAAAAATATAGGCGAATTAAGAGAACTATAAATAGTTTAAAATAAAAGGAGCTTAACGCAAAAAGAAAAAAAAATGTTATTCCTTAACAGTCGCTAACCGCAGGGAATTGCAAAAGAAGAGGAAATATAGAGGAAAATAATTAAAGAAGATCAAATTAAAGAATTACTTCAAAAAATTTGAGTAAAAATTTAAATATAAAATTTTATAAATAAATAAACCTTTAAAATATCTTTACAATTTCTATATATGTATGTATAGAAATTATTATTCAACAGATATCTCATAATTATTTAAGAATTTTCCTTGATGAAAGTAAAACATAATTTTAATTGTCAAAATTTTATGCCACAATTCTAATAATCTTTATATTTCTTTTATTTTCTATTCTTTATTTGTTATTTTAATATTATTATTATTAATATTATCTGCAAAAATATATAATTATATAGATATATCTATATAATATATATTATGTTTTATAAGTATTCATATAACGTACTAATTAACAGAAATTTAATTATAGAATGTTTGTAAATGAATGGTATTTTTGGTAGATATATCTATACATTACAGTATTATATACTGCATATCATCCAAATTCAAATAATGCACAATCAGTTTTATTTTTATATACTTTTTTCCGATTGAAGTATACATTAAAAATTTTAGTTTTAGTGAATTTATTTCGAAAAGAAAATGAATTTTAGATATTCATTTTAGATTGAAATATAAAACAAAAATTTCAAATATTTCAAATTTTCTTTTAAATTTTAGTCTAACAATACGGATAATATGCAATCTATTCAACCCTGAAGTTCGAAATTTTCAGAATCAAATCCTGAATACAATAAAATACAACAAAGTGTAATTTTAAACTTTATGCAGTTAATAATTAAGTTCTTTAATTTACGTGTTTAATTTAGTTTTTTAGTTCTTTAATTTAATTTAGCTAATATACAGTCGAAAAAAAATTAAAAAAGGTATTATGAAAGACAAATGTCTTGTTTCAACTAGAGAATGTTCAGAAGGTAAATAAACTTTAAACCTAAAATATACTTGTACATAAAATTTAAAATATAGTTTGAAAATACATTTTTATTTTTCTAATTTTCTTATTTACAGCAACAACTGATCGTTAGACAAGAAATAAAAAGATTCAACCCGTAATGATCATCACCTTTATTCAGAAAATTATTGCAGAATCCAAAGATCTGGCGTAAGAAACACGTATACTGCAACAAATAAACAATATTAACACGTTGAGTCTCACACTCTCCGGTAAAGATAAAAAGAAACTTGCATTAAGTCCCTCGTGAATCACCGGTGAAAATAACCCAAATGTTTCAAAATCTCAATTTCATCCGTGAACATAAAAATAAACTTGCGTTAAGTCCCAATGTATAACCGGTATTTATTTTTAAAGGTTTAAACAATTAATTCGTGATTTTGCGCACAATAATATTCACGCGGGGTTTAACGCAAATCTATTTGAATGTTTATCGGTGAGCATGGGATTTTGAAACATTTGAGTGATGTCTACCGGTGATACAAGCGTGGCTCAACGTTAAGATACATATATATATATATATATGTATATTGTAACAAATAAGCGAAACTTGGATTCTCTAAAAGAAAATAAAGTTCGGGTATTGATAAAAACATTTAAATAATTTTTTTTTTTTTAAATTCTACGTATATGAAAAAATTTCACAAAATAGTGAAATCAAGAACTTATTTGCTTTTCTTTTATAAGACTGTAACAAAACAGCAAATATGCATGTACATAATATGTACTAGTATACATACGTTGTAAATTCTGTATATATATATATATATATATTTGTTTTTTTCGGTTTGCTTTGTATGGTAATTTAATCAGAAAGTTCATCAAATGTAAACAAAAACAAACAAATGAATAATAATAATAATAGTAAAATAGATGCGAATAAGAGTTTCATAGTAGAATGAATTAAAAGATCACATAATTTCTTCAACATTAAAAGAACGAAATCTATATTTTTGTTTTTACCGTAAAAAACAATTTACTATTTCCTGTTAAGCGATTTGAATCTTTAAAAGGAAATTTTGATATGTCGTTGCTACATATTTGATTTTTTCAATTTGTCATCCTTTCTCTAGCCTCATTTTTAAATGCAGTAGTTCATTCAGGAAAGGATACTAATTTAAGAGAGAGAGAGGGAGAGCATTATATTGATTCTTATAATCACATACTAGCGTTTATCTGTTTTTAGTTTTCTGAGATTTTGGTGTAAGCTGAAATTAAATAGAGGTTCTAAGTAAAAGATAAGGTATGTTATGTCAATAAAATTAGTTAAATAAAAAACCTAAGACCGCTTACTTTAATTGATATTTTACGAAAACAAAATGATTTTGTCTATAGTCTAGCATCTTGTGAAAGGACTAGATCATATTTTTAAAAGTTTCAATAAAAATTATTCGGAAAACTAGAGATCGACTTTGCCGTTGGCGGCTATATCAATTTAGTAACAATCAGAATAAAATCAACTTTAACAGAATTTTTTTTACAAGGATCAAAGATTATATTTAAAGTCGTAACACTATTAACCAAAATCAATTTTTCAGCAGTTATCCTTTTTATTTTAAAAGTTTTTCAGTTAATAAATAAAATTGTTTTTGTCTTTTTTTTTTTTTTTTTTGTTTAAATAAATAAAAGATTTTATAGTTTTAATAATGGATGGCGTCAACATTTCTAATATTAAATTATCTATATAGCATTGAAAGAAAAAAATTAAGTAGAAAATTTTCCATATAAGGATATCATCTAAAGAATGATAATACAGATTTATAAATACATATATAAAACGAGGAAGAGTGCAGTAGAGTAGACTGTGTCAACTCTGGGATACCCGTATGAACGTAATATATCCTGTTTCTATAAAACTTGATCATCTTTTAAAAACATTCAGATGTTTTAGTACCGAACTACAGAGATATATTTATGAAAATTGTGGAGTTGTATGACAGCTACCCGAATCTATTGCGCCTAGCTTTATTAAGTTCCAAGAAATGCAAGAAACCTGAACCGGCTGCTTTAGACCAATCAAATTTTACAAAAGTTTTTGGCATGCAACTCGACACTTTTTCACTAAATTTAAGATAGCTAGCTTCAATAGACACTGAGTTATTTTCATTTAAAAAGACAAATTGTATGGCAACTTTCCGAACCTGCCATATCATCATAACCAAATTTTATAGAAGTTGTTGCCATAAAACTGGATCATCATTTGCAAAATTTTAGATATCTAGATTGAATAGACACTGGGTTATTTCCATTTAAAGAAAGAAGTTGTATGGCAGCTACTCGAACCCGGCGGCCGAAAATATTGAAGTTAAATAGCAAAACTAACAATTTTGTAAAAGTGACGTAAAAAAAATTTCAGCCTCCTAGCTCCTTTATTTTTTGAGTTATCGTGCGGACGGACACTGAGTTATTTTCATTTAAAAAGAGAAGTTGTATGGCAACTACCCGAACCCGTCGCACAACCACAACCAAATTTTGCATAAGTTGTTGCCATAAAACTTGATCATCATTCGCAAAATGTCAGGTTCCTAGCTTCAACAGACACTGAGTTATTCTCATTTAAACGGAGAAGTTGTATGGCAGCTACCCGAATCCGTCGCACCACCACAACCAAATTTTACAGAAGTTGTTGCCATAAAACTTGATCATCATTTGCAAAATTTCAGAAACGTAGCTTGAATAGATACTGAGTTATTTCTATATAAAGATAGAAGTTGTATGGCAGCTACTCGATCCTGCCGACCGAAAATGTTGGATTTAAATAGCAAAACTAACAATTTTGCAAAAGTGACGTAAAAAAAATTTTAGCCTCCTAGCTCCTTTATTTTTTGAGTTATCGTGCGGACGGACGGACGGACGGACGTACATGGCTTAATCGACTCAGAATTCGATTCTGAGCCGATCCATACCTTTGACTATATCTAGCTCGACTCCTTTAAGGTGTCACAAACGTAATGGCAAATTTATTATACCCTTGAACATAGTTCATACGGGTATAATGAATTAATATTACAATTTGTTGAGTGAATTGAACAAAAAATTTTGTGTAAAATGATAAAACAAAAATTTTAAATAAAGTATTGTGGTTATATTGCAAGAGAAATATAAATTCATAGATATTGTAGATAGAGCAACTATGTCTAGATATAAAATGAAAAATTAATATTTACTTTCAAGTGGAATTATTTCTTTATTTTCATTTTCTGGAATCTTGTTTACACTGTACAATGTGCGTAAAGTTAATAAGAAAAACTATTAAAACCAAATTTTTAATTCAAAAAAAAAAGAAAAAAAAGAAAAGAATTATATGCATATAAATTTTGAAATGATATTGTTTCAAAACTATTTGTTTGTTTCCTTATGAAGATAAACGCTGAATGAAAAAGTTTAAAATCCTGCCCATTGGATTTTGAATTTTAAAGAGGTTATTTTGAAGATTATAGAGAGACTATCTAGATATTTACTTCAATAATTTAATAGAATTTGAATAGATATATTTATATTAGTTTATTGTAGGTAAAAGTAAGTATAATACGCTGATCGGATTTACAATTTACAATTTTTACACAGGTAAGTTATAACAAAATTGTTCTAGTAAGTTTATCATAATATGTATAATTTTTGAAAAATTTAGTTATAATTGGCAGCTTAAGAGATTGAGATTGTTCTAATATTGAATCAATTCAAAAAAAAATCTGAGAAATGTATCATAGGATTGTACTGTAGATTATATATTAACTATTACAATTTTCAATAAATTTGGGACTACACAGTGGAAATTCTTGGGTGATTTTAAACTGGTTATAGAAATTTATTCGTGAGTGAGAACTGCTATAGGATGTGGAACATGCTTCTAACCTGTTTGTTCCTTTCTGTCAATAATGAACTACATTCTACAATTTCCAACTATTCAAAAACATCCTTTTTATGTTCATTTCTAATTTACCGCTCTTAATATACTATTTCCGTGCGGTTTTTCCTTTTCCATTTAGTTAATCGTACATAAGTATAAAGAAATTCGTTCCTAGGATTTATTTAAAGTATAAAAAAGAAAAAAAAGTTTAAAAGTTTTTCCTATTTTAGTACCTTTAACATCCTTTGTTGTTAAATTTGATATCTGGAACGGTAGTCTTACAATGTTTGGAGACATATATAGCTTTAAAAAGGCTCTTCGTTTTACACTATCCGAATTTCTGTGTAAGTTTAATTAGCAATTTACGTTAACTATATATTGACATAACAAATCTATTTAAACTTTTTAAAGAATTGTATCTTATAAATTATTTTATTATATTTTTTTGATTTAATTTCACTGAAGCCTAAAAGTTACTTCATAAATTATTTTACAAACCCCATATTTAATCAAAAAACAAAAAAACAAAAAAAACAAAAAGCAAAATCCAAATGAAAAGAATATGAAAGAAAAGAATAAAATGATTTAGTAGAAACAAAAAAATTTCTATGAGAATAACATGAAAAGTTTATCAGAAACGAGTCTCGATAAAAAGTATTTTCTAGTAGATACAACTGCAGTAAAGCAAATGGTTTTTTTTTTACAAGAATAATAAGAAAATGCATATAATTATAATATAACATATATATACATATATATATATATATATTTAGATACAAATGTTTACACACATTATTCTCAAATGTATATATACATTACATACATATATACAAACTTCATAATATGTATATAGAAAAGGATCAGTGAACATTACTAATTAAGTTTTTATTTTTATTATTTCGTTTTTTTTTCTTGTTTTTATTTTTATTTTGGTCTTTGATTGAAATTGACTTTATTTTTTGATTATATAGTACAGACAAAAACAAAAACAAAAATATATATATTTGCTTTTGACTGAAAATATATTATACAACATTGACTGAATTTGGTACAATACCTTAGCATTTATACATATATAAATTTATACCCAGGTTATATAACTTTATCTTTTATATACCTTTATCAATACACATAATATTATGTATGTAAATATAATATTTTTAGAAATATTTTCGACAGTAGTTATATGTAAAAGAATAAATATAAAACAGAATCTTTGAACTCTTTAAATATTTTATTTTGAATTGAATTGCACATCACTGGATTTGAATTACGGTATAGAACATAATAAAAATACATCCGGATAAAATCTCTCATTACCATCATAAAAATCTATATAATATTATATAGAGAATATATTTTGTCAAAAAATTCTAATTAGACTGACTTAAATAAAATTTTGATTTTCGGATTTAAAATCATATAACCTTTTGTATTTATTGTTTTTTTATATTAGTTTTTATAGATACACTTTTAAATTTATATGTCTTTACCTAAATTTTGGGGATTATTTTGAATGTAAATTTAAATTTTTCTTCTTTATTTATATGTCATACATTGAAGATAAGTGGTATGTAGCATAAATCTATGAATATTTATTGAAAAAACTTTCAAAAAATGAAATTGTAATCGTATATATAGTCTAATTTTTAAATTTGAAGGACATCATAAGTTTTATCTTTGGAATTTCAAAAAAAAAATTTCAAATACTTAATATTTTTTGTGGTGAATGGCTGATCCTAATGAAATAGAAATGCACTAAAAAGTGAAAGTGAAAATGAAATTATATTTAATGATAGAATTAGATTTAGAATTTAATTTTGGTTAAAAAAAAAAAAAATTTATTATTTATTCGATGTTTAATCTAAATGAGTAATTTAATTATTATTTTGTAATATTGGAAACTGTATAAAATTTTATTTTGTATTTAAATTTTATATAATAATTAATGAAGAATCTGGAAAATAAAAATGGAAAATAAAAAACTTTTTTGACTTAAAATTTAACTAAAAATACCTAACCCAAAGCTAAATACTGAAAAATTAATCCTAAATCTAAATACATCGTATACATACATACATTATTACACTTGTATAAAACAAAAAACCATATTATATACTTACTGTCAAATGATAAAACAAAATGTGAACCTATTATAAACCATATACTAGGTACAGTATATGGTTTATAATAGGTTCACATTTTGATGTACTAGGCACGCCAAGTACATCAATTGATTTGATATAATATAAAGTAAGTTGCTGACAAACAATCAATCCAAAATTGGTCAATTTAATTAATTTAAATTATTAAAAAGTAATATATAAAAATAAATAATATTAAAAACATGTACAATTTATAATGTCTTTATTAAAATTCCTTTTTTTTTTTTAAATTTTGCAATTTTCATTTTTCTGATTTTTATATTCCGCGAATTAAATATTTAACGAATTATTTAAATATTATAAAAATTTAATATAAACTTTATTATATTATGTACTACATTCATATATAGAAGTAAACATATATTTAATACATTATAAAAAATATCATAAAACATCAATATTCGTTATATTTGAAATAATATATTATATGTCGCTGAATATTAATATCCCAAGTTTATATTCATATCATTATAAAATGATAAATATTTCTTATAATATTAAATTTCATTTAATAAAACCCGAAATGATTATTACACCCGACCCGACACACCATCACATATTTAAAACCAACATTTCTATTAATATCTTAACCTCAGAATTTCATCATCATCACCAACATTTGGTTTTTTTTTTGAGTTCTTAACAAAGAGAAAACAAATGATTATAAAAATAAAGAAACAAAAAAGAAAAAAAAAAAGAAAATAAAATCACAATCAAGTCAATGTCAGTCCAGTGGAGAGAACAGTCCAACCAAAGGAGCAAGCAAGCAACAGGCAACAAGTCAACATTAATCATTTCAGGTCATATGAGTAAGAAATCAACAACAAAAAAAATAAAAAATAAAAAAATAAAAAAAAAACAAGAATAAAAAAACAAAAAATTAAATTGTTGGAAATATAATATGAATATAAACCCATATATATTATATAAGTATACCTTTATAATTTACTATGTGTAATAATACAAGTAAAATGTATACAATATATTATAATATCAGTATATATATTCATAATATACATAAGTAAGTGTATATTTATGAAAGTATAATAGAGACACTATATATACGTATAATAGGGATTTTCCATATAAGAATTATTGTACTCGAGACTTTAAAGCACTCTATTAAAATATAATATAGAGTGTTGCCATTGTTATTTTAATTTTTTTTTTTTTTTTGTTTTTCAATTTTCTGTGTTCTGATTATTGTATTGTATAATATGAAAATGTCCTTTTTGGTATTGTGTTATGGGATTTGGAAAAAAATGTTTTTTTTTTTTGCTGTTTTATTTTTATTTTTTTTTACTTTTATCTCATTTGTTTTGCAAAATTGTTCAAATTTTATTGTTCATTTTTATTTTAGCAATTTGTATAATTTATAAAAAAATTTAAATTTTATTTGATTGAATCGGTATTGTTAAAGGAACACCATAAGAGTTCTAAAGATTCTTGAAGATTTCGGAAAATTTTATCTTTAAAATTCTATAAAATGAAAATGTTTATATATTTTTTTTTATATAATTTTAATAAGTACTTAGAATAGATTTGGTAAATATTATTGAAGTTTGTCTTGTTTTTTCTTCCTTTTATTGTATAAGTGTTTAAGAATATTTTTTAATAAATATATAGAGTTTTTAGGTGGGGGACAATATTTCTAAATATAGAAAAAAAATCAGAAACTCATAATTACTAATTTATATCGCCTGAAAATGGATCTTGAAAATACCGAATGTATAAATCGATTTTTCAAGCATTTCCAGTTGTTTTTTCACGATTTTAAACTTATTTTGATATCATTTTTGCTTCTTCAGTAAAAACTGAATATTTTCCTTCCAAATAGGAATTTTGACCAAAAAATAGACTTTTGGGGACGATATTTCTAAATATAAAAACGAAATCCGAAACTTATAACTAACTTATATCGCCTGAAAATGGATCTTGAAAATACCGAATGTTTAAATCGATTTTTCTACCATTTCCCGTTGTTTTTTCAATATTTTAAGCTTATTTTGATATCATTTTTGCTTGTTCAGTAAAAACTGAATATTTTCCTTCTAAATAGGAATTTTGACCAAAAAATAGACTTTTTGTGTAGGGGACGATATTTCTAAATACAAAAACGAAATCCGAAACTTGTGCCTAACTAATATAGCCAGAAAAAGGATCTTGAAAATACCGAATGTTTAAATCGATTTTTCTACCATTTCATGTTGTTTTTTCACGATTTTGAGCTTATTTTGATATCATTTTTGCTTTTTCAGTAAAAACTGAATATTGTGCTTCCAAAAAGTAGTTTTGACCAAAAAATTGATTTTTTGTGTAGCGGACGATATTTATAAATATAAAAACGAAGTCCGAAACTCTTATACTAACTTATATCGCCTGAAAATGGATCTTGAAAATACCGAATGTATAAATCGGTTTTTCTAGCATTTCCCGTTGTTTTTTCACGATTTTAAACTTATTTTGATATCATTTTCGCTTCTTCAGTAAAAACTGAATATTTTCCTTCCAAATAGGAATTTTGACAAAAAAATAGACTTTTTGTGTAGGGGACGATATTTCTAAATATAAAAATGAAAACCGAAACTTATACCTAACGTGTATGGCCTGGAAATGGATCTTGAAAATACGAATGTTTAAATCGATTTTTCTACCATTTCCCGTTGTTTCTTCAAATTTTTAAGCTTATTTTAATATCATTTTTGCTTATTCAGTAAAAGCTGAATATTTTCCTTCCTTCTAAATATAAAAATGAAATCCGAAACTTATACAAAACTTATATCGCCTGAAAATTTCGGAATTTTCGGAATGTTTATATAAATTTTTCTACCATTTCCCGTTGTTTTTTCACGATTTTAAGCTTATTGATATCATTTTTGCTTCTTCAGTAAAAACTGAATATTTTCCTTACAAATAGGAATTTTGACCAAAAAATTGAGTTTTTGTATAGGGGACGATATTTCTAAATATAAAAACGAAATCCGAAACTTATACATAACTTATATCGCCTGAATATGGATCTTGAAAATACCGAATGTTTAAATCGATTTTTCTACCATTTCCCGTTGTTTTTTCACGATTTTAAGCTTATTGATATCATTTTTGGTTCTTCAGTAAAAACTGAATATTTTCCTTCCAAATAGGAATTTTGACCAAAAAATTGAGTTTTTGTGTAGGGGACGATATTTCTAAATATAAAAACGAAATCCGAAACTTATACCTAACTTATATCGGCTGAAAATGGATCTTGAAAATACCGAATGTTTAAATTGATTTTTCTACCATTTCCCGTCGTTTTTCCACGATTTTAAGCTTATTTTGATATCATTTTTACTTCTTCGGTAAAAACTGAATATTTTCCTTCCAAATAGGAATTTTGACCAAAAAATTGAGTTTTTGTATAGGGGACGATATTTCTAAATATAAAAACGAAATCCGAAACTTATACATAACTTATATCGCCTGAATATGGATCTTGAAAATACCGAATGTTTAAATCGATTTTTCTACCATTTCCCGTTGTTTTTTCACGATTTTAAGCTTATTTTGATATCATTTATACTTCTTCAGTAAAAACTGAATATTTTCCTTCCAAATTGGAATTTTGACCAAAAAATTGACATTTTGTGTAGGGGACGATATTTCTAAATATAAAAACGAAATCCGAAACTTATACCTAACTTATATCGCCTGAAAATGGATCTTGAAAATACCGAATGTTCAAATCGATTTTTCTACCATTTCCCGTTGTTTTTTCACGTTTTTAAGCTTATTTTAATATCATTTTTGCTTTATCAGTAAAAACTGAATATTGTCCTTCCAAATAGGAATTTTGACCAAAAAATAGAATTTTTGTGTTAGGTGACGATATTTCCAAATATAAAAACGAAATCCGAAACTTATACCTAACTTATATCACCTGAAAATGGATCTTGAAAATACCGAATGTTTAAATCGATTTTTCTACCATTTCCCGTTGTTTATTCACGATTTTAAGCTTATTTTGCTATCATTTTTACTTCTTCAGTAAAAACTGAATATTTTCCTTCCAAATAGGAATTTTGACCAAAAAATTGGGGTTTTGTGTAGGTGGTAATATTTCTAAATATAAAAACGGAATCCGAAACTTATACCTAAATTATATCGCCTGAAAATGGATTTTGAAAATACCGAATATTTAAATCGATTTTTCTACCATTTCCCGTTGTTTTTTCACGATTTTAAGCTTATTTTGATATCATTTTTACTTCTTCAGTAAAAACTGAATATTTTCCTTCCAAATAGGAATTTTGACCAAAAAATAGACTTTTTGTGTAGGGGACGATATTTCTAAATATAAAAACGAAATCCGAAACTTATACCAAACTTATATCGCCTGAAAATGGATCTTGAAAATACCGAATGTTTAAATCGATTTTTCTACCATTTTCCGTTGTTTTTTCACGATGTTTAGGTTATTTTGATATCATTTTTACTTCTTCAGTAAAAACTGAATATTTTCCTTCCACATAGGAATTTTGACCAAAAAATAGACTTTTTGTGTAGGGGACGATATTCCTAAATATAAAAACGAAATCCGAAACTTATACATAACTTATATCGCCTGAAAATAGATCTTGAAAATACCGAATGTTTAAATCGATTTTTCTACCATTTCCCGTTGTTTATTCACGATTTTAAGCTCATTTTGATATCATTTTTACTTCTTCAGTAAAAACTGAATATTATCCTTCCAAATAGGAATTTTGACCAAAAAATAGAATTTTTGTGTAGGTGGTGATATTTCTAAATATAAAAACGGAATCCGAAACTTATACCTAAATTATATCGCCTGAAAATGGATTTTGAAAATACCGAATATTTAAATCGATTTTTCTACCATTTCCCGTTGTTTTTTCACGATTTTAAGCTTATTTTGATATCATTTTTACTTCTTCAGTAAAAACTGAATATTTTCCTTCCAAATAGGAATTTTGACCAAAAAATAGACTTTTTGTGTAGGGGACGATATTTCTAAATATAAAAACGAAATCCGAAACTTATACCAAACTTATATCGCCTGAAAATGGATCTTGAAAATACCGAATGTTTAAATCGATTTTTCTACCATTTCCCGTAGTTTTTTCACGTTTTTAAGCTTATTTTGATATCATTTTTACTTCTTCAGTAAAAATTGAATATTTTCCTTCCACATAGAAATTTTGACCAAAAAATAGACTTTTTGTGTAGGGGACGATATTCCTAAATATAAAAACGAAATCCGAAACTTATACATAACTTATATCGCCTGAAAATAGATCTTGAAAATACCGAATGTTTAAATCGATTTTTCTACCATTTCCCGTTGTTTATTCACGATTTTAAGCTCATTTTGATATCATTTTTACTTCTTCAGTAAAAACTGAATATTTTCCTTCCAAATAGGAATTTTGACCAAAAAATAGAATTTTTGTGTTAGGTGACGATATTTCTAAATATAAAAACGAAATCCGAAACTTATACCTAACTTATATCACCTGAAAATGGATCTTGAAAATACCGAATGTTTAAATCGATTTTTCTACCATTTTCCGTTGTTTTTTCACGATGTTTAGGTTATTTTGATATCATTTTTACTTCTTCAGTAAAAACTGAATATTTTCCTTCCAAATAGGAATTTTGACCAAAAAATAGACTTTTTGTGTAGGGGACGATATTTCTAAATACAAAAACGAAGTCCGAAACTTATACTAACTTATATCACCTGAAAATGGATCTTGAAAATACCGAATGTTTAAATCGATTTTTCTACCATTTCCCGTTGTTTTTTCAATATTTTAAGCTTATTTTGATATCATTTTTGCTTGTTCAGTAAAAACTGAATATTTTCCTTCTAAATAGGAATTTTGACCAAAAAATAGAGTTTTTTGTGTAGCGGACGATATTTCTAAATATAAAAACGAAATCCGAAACTTATACCAAACTTATATCGCCTGAAAATAGATTTTGAAAATACCGAATGTTTAAATCGATTTTTCTACCATTTCCCGTAGTTTTTTCACGTTTTTAAGCTTATTTTGATATCATTTTTACTTCTTCAGTAAAAAATGAATATTTTCCTTCCAAATAGGAATTTTGACCAAAAAATAGACTTTTTGTGTAGGGGACGATATTTCTAAATATAAAAACGAAATCCGAAACTTATACCTAACGTGTATGGCCTGGAAATGGATCTTGAAAATACGAATGTTTAAATCGATTTTTCTACCATTTCCCGTTGTTTCTTCAAATTTTTAAGCTTATTTTAATATCATTTTTGCTTATTCAGTAAAAGCTGAATATTTTCCTTCCTTCTAAATATAAAAATGAAATCCGAAACTTATACCAAACTTATATCGCCTGAAAATTTCGGAATTTGAAAATACCGAATGTTTATATAAATTTTTCTACCATTTCCCGTTGTTTTTTCACGATTTTAAGCTTATTGATATCATTTTTGCTTCTTCAGTAAAAACTGAATATTTTCCTTACAAATAGGAATTTTGACCAAAAAATTGAGTTTTTGTGTAGGGGACGATATTTCTAAACATAAAAACGAAATCCGAAACTTATACATAACTTATATCGCCTGAATATGGATCTTGAAAATACCGAATGTTTAAATCGATTTTTCTACCATTTCCCGTTGTTTTTTCACGATTTTAAGCTTATTGATATCATTTTTGCTTCTTCAGTAAAAACTGAATATTTTCCTTCCAAATAGGAATTTTGACCAAAAAATTGAGTTTTTGTGTAGGGGACGATATTTCTAAATATAAAAACGAAATCCGAAACTTATACCTAACTTATATCGGCTGAAAATGGATCTTGAAAATACCGAATGTTTAAATTGATTTTTCTACCATTTCCCGTCGTTTTTCCACGATTTTAAGCTTATTTTGATATCATTTTTACTTCTTCAGTAAAAACTGAATATTTTCCTTCCAAATAGGAATTTTGACCAAAAAATAGACTTTTTGTGTAGGGGACGATATTTCTAAATATAAAAACGAAATCCGAAACTCATACATAACTTATATCGCCTGAAAATGGATCTTGAAAATACCGAATGTTTAAATCGATTTTTCCACCATTTCCCGTTGTTTTTTCACGATTTTAAGCTTATTTTGATATCATTTATACTTCATCAGTAAAAACTGAATATTTTCCTTCCAAATTGGAATTGTGACCAAAAAATTGACTTTTTGTGTAGGGGACGATATTTCTAAATATAAAAACGGAATCCGAAACTTATACCTAAATTATATCGCCTGAAAATGGATTTTGAAAATACCGAATATTTAAATCGATTTTTCTACCATTTCCCGTTGTTTTTTCACGATTTTAAGCTTATTTTGATATCATTTTTGCTTTATCAGTAAAAACTGAATATTTTCCTTCCAAATAGGAATTTTGACCAAAAAATAGAATTTTTGTGTTAGGTGACGATATTTCCAAATATAAAAACGAAATCCGAAACTTATACCTAACTTATATCACCTGAAAATGGATCTTGAAAATACCGAATGTTTAAATCGATTTTTCTACCATTTCCCGTTGTTTATTCACGATTTTAAGCTTATTTTGCTATCATTTTTACTTCTTCAGTAAAAACTGAATATTTTCCTTCCAAATAGGAATTTTGACCAAAAAATTGGGGTTTTGTGTAGGTGGTGATATTTCTAAATATAAAAACGGAATCCGAAACTTATACCTAAATTATATCGCCTGAAAATGGATTTTGAAAATACCGAATATTTAAATCGATTTTTCTACCATTTCCCGTTGTTTTTTCACGATTTTAAGCTTATTTTGATATCATTTTTACTTCTTCAGTAAAAACTGAATATTTTCCTTCCAAATAGGAATTTTGACCAAAAAATTGGCTTTTTGTGTAGGTGACGATATTTCTAAATATAAAAACGAAATCCGAAACTTATACCTAACTTATATCGCCTGAAAATGGATTTTGAAAATACCGAATATTTAAATCGATTTTTCTACCATTTCCCGTTGTTTTTTCACGATTTTAAGCTTATTTTGATATCATTTTTACTTCTTCAGTAAAAACTGAATATTTTCCTTCCAAATAGGAATTTTGACCAAAAAATTGGCTTTTTGTGTAGGTGACGATATTTCTAAATATAAAAACGAAATCCGAAATTTATACCTAACTTATATCGCCTGAAAATGGATTTTGAAAATACCGAATATTTAAATCGATTTTTCTACCATTTCCCGTAGTTTTTTCACGTTTTTAAGCTTATTTTGATATCATTTTTACTTCTTCAGTAAAAATTGAATATTTTCCTTCCACATAGGAATTTTGACCAAAAAATAGAATTTTTGTGTTAGGTGACGATATTTCTAAATATAAAAACGAAATCCGAAACTTATACCTAATTTATATCACCTGAAAATGGATCTTGAAAATACCGAATGTTTAAATCGATTTTTCTACCATTTCCCGTTGTTTTTTCACGATGTTTAGGTTATTTTGATATCATTTTTACTTCTTCAGTAAAAACTGAATATTTTCCTTCCAAATAGGAATTTTGACCAAAAAATAGACTTTTTGTGTAGGTGACGTTATTTCTAAACATAAAAACGAAATCCGAAACTTATACATAACTTATATCGCCTGAATATGGATATTGAAAATACCGAATGTTTAAATCGATTTTTTTACCATTTCCCGTTGTTTTTTCAATATTTTAAGCTTATTTTGATATCATTTTTGCTTGTTCAGTAAAAACTGAATATTTTCCTTCTAAATAGGAATTTTGACCAAAAAATAGACTTTTTGTGTAGGGGACGATATTTCTAAATACAAAAAGGAAGTCCGAAACTTATACTAACTTATATCACCTGAAAATGGATCTTGAAAATACCGAATGTTTAAATCGATTTTTCTACCATTTCCCGTTGTTTTTTCAATATTTTAAGCTTATTTTGATATCATTTTTGCTTGTTCAGTAAAAACTGAATATTTTCCTTCTAAATAGGAATTTTGACCAAAAAATAGAGTTTTTTGTGTAGGGGACGATATTTCTAAATATAAAAACGAAATCCGAAACTTATAAAAAACTTATATCGCCTGAAAATGGATTTTGAAAATACCGAATGTTTAAATCGATTTTTCTACCATTTCCCGTAGTTTTTTCACGTTTTTAAGCTTATTTTGATATCATTTTTACTTCTTCAGTAAAAAATGAATATTTTCCTTCCAAATAGGAATTTTGACCAAAAAATAGACTTTTTGTGTAGGGGACGATATTTCTAAATATAAAAACGAAATCCGAAACTTATACCTAACGTGTATGGCCTGGAAATGGATCTTGAAAATACGAATGTTTAAATCGATTTTTCTACCATTTCCCGTTGTTTCTTCAAATTTTTAAGCTTATTTTAATATCATTTTTGCTTATTCAGTAAAAGCTGAATATTTTCCTTCCTTCTAAATATAAAAATGAAATCCGAAACTTATACCAAACTTATATCGCCTGAAAATTTCGGAATTTGAAAATACCGAATGTTTATATAAATTTTTCTACCATTTCCCGTTGTTTTTTCACGATTTTAAGCTTATTGATATCATTTTTGCTTCTTCAGTAAAAACTGAATATTTTCCTTACAAATAGGAATTTTGACCAAAAAATTGAGTTTTTGTGTAGGGGACGATATTTCTAAACATAAAAACGAAATCCTAAACTTATACATAACTTATATCGCCTGAATATGGATCTTGAAAATACCGAATGTTTAAATCGATTTTTCTACCATTTCCCGTTGTTTTTTCACGATTTTAAGCTTATTGATATCATTTTTGCTTCCGATTTTAAGCTTATTGATATCATTTTTGCTTCTTCAGTAAAAACTGAATATTTTCCTTCCAAATAGGAATTTTGACCAAAAAATTGAGTTTTTGTGTAGGGGACGATATTTCTAAATATAAAAACGAAATCCGAAACTTATACCTAACTTATATCGGCTGAAAATGGATCTTGAAAATACCGAATGTTTAAATTGATTTTTCTACCATTTCCCGTCGTTTTTCCACGATTTTAAGCTTATTTTGATATCATTTTTACTTCTTCAGTAAAAACTGAATATTTTCCTTCCAAATAGGAATTTTGACCAAAAAATAGACTTTTTGTGTAGGGGACGATATTTCTAAATATAAAAACGAAATCCGAAACTTATACATAACTTATATCGCCTGAAAATGGATCTTGAAAATACCGAATGTTTAAATCGATTTTTCCACCATTTCCCGTTGTTTTTTCACGATTTTAAGCTTATTTTGATATCATTTATACTTCATCAGTAAAAACTGAATATTTTCCTTCCAAATTGGAATTTTGACCAAAAAATTGACTTTTTGTGTAGGGGACGATATTTCTAAATATAAAAACGGAATCCGAAACTTATACCTAAATTATATCGCCTGAAAATGGATTTTGAAAATACCGAATATTTAAATCGATTTTTCTACCATTTCCCGTTGTTTTTTCACGATTTTAAGCTTATTTTGATATCATTTTTACTTCTTCAGTAAAAACTGAATATTTTCCTTCCAAATAGGAATTTTGACCAAAAAATTGGCTTTTTGTGTAGGTGACGATATTTCTAAATATAAAAACGAAATCCGAAACTTATACTAACTTATATCGCCTGAAAATGGATTTTGAAAATACCGAATATTTAAATCGATTTTTCTACCATTTCCCGTTGTTTTTTCATGATTTTAAGCTTATTTTGATATCATTTTTACTTCTTCAGTAAAAACTGAATATTTTCCTTCCAAATAGGAATTTTCACCAAAAAATAGACTTTTTGTGTAGGGGACGATATTTCTAAATATAAAAACGAAATCCGAAACTTATACCAAACTTATATCGCCTGAAAATGGATCTTGAAAATACCGAATGTTTAAATCGATTTTTCTACCATTTCCCGTAGTTTTTTCACGTTTTTAAGCTTATTTTGATATCATTTTTACTTCTTCAGTAAAAATTGAATATTTTCCTTCCATATAGGAAATTTTGACCAAAAAATAGACTTTTTGTGTAGGGGACGATATTCCTAAATATAAAAACGAAATCCGAAACTTATACATAACTTATATCGCCTGAAAATAGATCTTGAAAATACCGAATGTTTAAATCGATTTTTCTACCATTTCCCGTTGTTTATTCACGATTTTAAGCTTATTTTGATATCATTTTTACTTCTTCAGTAAAAACTGAATATTTTCCTTCCAAATAGGAATTTTGACCAAAAAATAGAATTTTTGTGTTAGGTGACGATATTTCTAAATATAAAAACGAAATCCGAAACTTATACCTAACTTATATCACCTGAAAATGGATCTTGAAAATACCGAATGTTTAAATCGATTTTTCTACCATTTCCCGTTGTTTTTTCACGATGTTTAGGTTATTTTGATATCATTTTTACTTCTTCAGTAAAAACTGAATATTTTCCTTCCAAATAGGAATTTTGACCAAAAAATAGACTTTTTGTGTAGGGGACGATATTTGTAAAGATAAAAACGAAATCCGAAACTTATACATATCTTATATCGCCTGAAAATGGATCTTGAAAATACCGAATGTTTAAATCGATTTTTCTACCATTTCTCGTTGCTTTTTCACGATTTTAAGCTTATTTTGATATCATTTTTACTTCTTCAGTAAAAACTGAATATTTTCCTTCCAAATAGGAATTTTGACCAAAAAATTGAGTTTTTGTGTAGGTGACGATATTTCTAAATATAAAAACGAAATCCGAAACTTATACCTAACTTATATCGCCTGAAAATGGATTTTGAAAATACCGAATGTTTAAATCGATTTTTCTACCATATCCCGTTGTTTTTTCACGATTTTAAGCTTATTTTGATATGATTTTTACTTCTTCAGTAAAAACTGAATATTTTCCTTCCAAATAGGAATTTTGACCAAAAAATTGAGTTTTTGTGTAGGTGACGATATTTCCAAATATAAAAACGAAATCCGAAACTAATACCTAACTTATATCGCCTGAAAATGGATTTTGAAAATACCGAATGTTTAAATCGATTTTTCTACCATTTCCCGTTGTTTTTTCACGTTTTTAAGCTTATTTTGCTATCATTTTTACTTCTTCAGTAAAAACTGAATATTTTCCTTCCAAATAGGAATTTTGACCAAAAAATTGGGGTTTTGTGTAGGGGACGATATTTCTAAATATAAAAACGAAATCCGAAACTTATACCTAACTTATATCGCCTGAAAATGGATTTTGAAAATACCGAATGTTTAAATCGATTTTTCTACCATTTCCCGCTGTTTTTTTATGTTTTTAAGCTTATTTTGCTATCATTTTTACTTCTTCAGTAAAAACTGAATATTTTCCTTCCAAATAGGAATTTTGACCAAAATATTGACTTTTTGTGTAGGGGACGATAGTTCTAAATATAAAAACGAAATCCGAAACTTATACCTAACTTATATCGCCTGAAAATGGATTTTGAAAATACCGAATGTTTAAATCGATTTTTCTACCATTTTCCGTTGTTTTTTCACGATTTTAAGCTTATTTTGATATCATTTTTACTTCTTCAGTAAAAACTGAATATTTTCCTTCCAAATAGGAATTTTGACCAAAAAATAGACTTTTTGTGTAGGGGACGATATTTCTAAATATAAAAACGAAATTCGAAACTTATACCTAACTTATATCGCCTGAAAATGGATCTTGAAAATACCGAATGTTTAAATCGATTTTTCTACCATTTCCCGTTGTTTTTTCACGTTTTTAAGCTTATTTTGATATCATTTTTACTTCTTCAGTAAAAATTGAATATTTTCCTTCCAAATAGGAATTTTGACCAAAAAATAGACTTTTTGTGTAGGGGACGATATTTCTAAATATAAAAACGAAATCCGAAACTTATACATAACTTATATCGCCTGAAAATAGATCTTGAAAATACCGAATGTTTAAATCGATTTTTCTACCATTTCCCGTTGTTTTTTCACGATTTTAAGCTTATTTTGATATCATTTTTACTTCTTCAGTAAAAACTGAATATTTTCCTTCCAAATAGGAATTTTGACCAAAAAATTGGGGATTTGTGTAGGGGACGATATTTCTAAATATAAAAACGAAATCCGAAACTTATACCTAACTTATATCGCCTGAAAATGGATTTTGAAAATACCGAATTTTTAAATCGATTTTTCTACCATTTCCCGCTGTTTTTTTATGTTTTTAAGCTTATTTTGCTGTCATTTTTACTTCTTCAGTAAAAACTGAATATTTTCCTTCCAAATAGGAATTTTGACCAAAAAATTGGGTTTTTGTGTAGGGGACGATATTTCTAAATATAAAAACGAAATCCGAAACTTATACCTAACTTATATCGCCTGAAAATGGATTTTGAAAATACCGAATGTTTAAATCGATTTTTCTACCATTTCCCGTTGTTTTTTCACGATTTTAAGCTTATTTTGATATCATTTTTACTTCTTCAGTAAAAACTGAATATTTTCCTTCCAAATAGGAATTTTGACCAAAAAATAGACTTTTTGTGTAGGGGACGATATTTCTAAATATAAAAACGAAATTCGAAACTTATACCTAACTTATATCGCCTGAAAATGGATCTTGAAAATACCGAATGTTTAAATCGATTTTTCTACCATTTCCCGTTGTTTTTTCACGTTTTTAAGCTTATTTTGATATCATTTTTACTTCTTCAGTAAAAATTGAATATTTTCCTTCCAAATAGGAATTTTGACCAAAAAATAGACTTTTTGTGTAGGGGACGATATTTATAAAAACGAAATCCGAAACTTATACCTAACTTATATCACCTGAAAATGGATCTTGAAAATACCGAATGTTTAAATCGATTTTTCTACCATTTCCCGTTGTTTATTCACGATTTTAAGCTTATTTTGATATAATTTTTACTTCTTCAGTAAAAACTGAATATTTTCCTTCCAAATAGTAATTTTGACCAAAAAATTTGGGGTTTTGTGTAGGGGACGATATTTCTAAATATAAAAACGAAATCCGAAACTTATACCTAACTTATATCGCCTGAAAATGGATTTTGAAAATACCGAATGTTTAAATCGATTTTTCTACCATTTCCCGCTGTTTTTTTATGTTTTTAAGCTTATTTTGCTATCATTTTTACTTCTTCAGTAAAAACTGAATGTTTTCCTTCCAAATAGGAATTTTGACCAAAATATAGACTTTTTGTGTAGGGGACGATAGTTCTAAATATAAAAACGAAATCCGAAACTTATAACTAACTTATATCGCCTGAAAATGGATTTTGAAAATACCGAATGTTTAAATTGATTTTTCTACCATTTCCCGTTGTTTTTTCACGATTTTAAGCTTATTTTGATATCATTTTTACTTCTTCAGTAAAAACTGAATATTTTCCTTCCAAATAGGAATTTTGACCAAAAAATAGACTTTTTGTGTAGGGGACGATATTTATAAAAACGAAATCCGAAACTTATACCTAACTTATATCACCTGAAAATGGATCTTGAAAATACCGAATGTTTAAATCGATTTTTCTACCATTTCCCGTTGTTTTTTCACGTTTTTAAGCTTATTTTGATATCATTTTTACTTCTTCAGTAAAAATTGAATATTTTCCTTCCAAATAGGAATTTTGACCAAAATATTGACTTTTTGTGTAGGGGACGATATTTCTAAATATAAAAACGAAATTCGAAACTTATACCTAACTTATATCGCCTGAAAATGGATCTTGAAAATACCGAATGTTTAAATCGATTTTTCTACCATTTCCCGTTGTTTTTTCACGTTTTTAAGCTTATTTTGATATCATTTTTACTTCTTCAGTAAAAATTGAATATTTTCCTTCCAAATAGGAATTTTGACCAAAAAATAGACTTTTTGTGTAGGGGACGATATTTCTAAATATAAAAACGAAATCCGAAACTTATAGATAACTTATATCGCCTGAAAATAGATCTTGAAAATACCGAATGTTTAAATCAATTTTTCTACCATTTCCCGTTGTTTTTTCACGATTTTAAGCTTATCTTGATATCATTTTTACTTCTTCAGTAAAAACTGAATATTTTCCTTCCAAATAGGAATTTTGACCAAAAAATTGGGGATTTGTGTAGGGGACGATATTTCTAAATATAAAAACGAAATCCGAAACTTATACCTAACTTATATCGCCTGAAAATGGATTTTGAAAATACCGAATTTTTAAATCGATTTTTCTACCATTTCCCGCTGTTTTTTTATGTTTTTAAGCTTATTTTGCTGTCATTTTTACTTCTTCAGTAAAAACTGAATATTTTCCTTCCAAATAGGAATTTTGACCAAAAAATTGGGTTTTTGTGTAGGGGACGATATTTCTAAATATAAAAACGAAATCCGAAACTTATACCTAACTTATATCGCCTGAAAATGGATTTTGAAAATACCGAATGTTTAAATCGATTTTTCTACCATTTCCCGTTGTTTTTTCACGATTTTAAGCTTATTTTGATATCATTTTTACTTCTTCAGTAAAAACTGAATATTTTCCTTCCAAATAGGAATTTTGACCAAAAAATAGACTTTTTGTGTAGGGGACGATATTTCTAAATATAAAAACGAAATTCGAAACTTATACCTAACTTATATCGCCTGAAAATGGATCTTGAAAATACCGAATGTTTAAATCGATTTTTCTACCATTTCCTGTTGTTTTTTCACGTTTTTAAGCTTATTTTGATATCATTTTTACTTCTTCAGTAAAAATTGAATATTTTCCTTCCAAATAGGAATTTTGACCAAAAAATAGACTTTTTGTGTAGGGGACGATATTTATAAAAACGAAATCCGAAACTTATACCTAACTTATATCACCTGAAAATGGATCTTGAAAATACCGAATGTTTAAATCGATTTTTCTACCATTTCCCGTTGTTTATTCACGATTTTAAGCTTATTTTGATATAAGTTTTACTTCTTCAGTAAAAACTGAATATTTTCCTTCCAAATAGTAATTTTGACCAAAAAATTTGGGGTTTTGTGTAGGGGACGATATTTCTAAATATAAAAACGAAATCCGAAACTTATACCTAACTTATATCGCCTGAAAATGGATTTTGAAAATACCGAATGTTTAAATCGATTTTTCTACCATTTCCCGCTGTTTTTTTATGTTTTTAAGCTTATTTTGCTATCATTTTTACTTCTTCAGTAAAAACTGAATGTTTTCCTTCGAAATAGGAATTTTGACCAAAATATAGACTTTTTGTGTAGGGGACGATAGTTCTAAATATAAAAACGAAATCCGAAACTTATAACTAACTTATATCGCCTGAAAATGGATTTTGAAAATACCGAATGTTTAAATTGATTTTTCTACCATTTCCCGTTGTTTTTTCATGATTTTAAGCTTATTTTGATATCATTTTTACTTCTTCAGTAAAAACTGAATATTTTCCTTCCAAATAGGAATTTTGACCAAAAAATAGACTTTTTGTGTAGGGGACGATATTTATAAAAACGAAATCCGAAACTTATACCTAACTTATATCACCTGTAAATGGATCTTGAAAATACCGAATGTTTAAATCGATTTTTCTACCATTTCCCGTTGTTTTTTCACGTTTTTAAGCTTATTTTGATATCATTTTTACTTCTTCAGTAAAAATTGAATATTTTCCTTCCAAATAGGAATTTTGACCAAAATATTGACTTTTTGTGTAGGGGACGATAGTTCTAAATATAAAAACGAAATCCGAAACTTATACCTAACTTATATCGCCTGAAAATGGATTTTGAAAATACCGAATGTTTAAATCGATTTTTCTACCATTTTCCTTTGTTTTTTCACGATTTTAAGCTTATTTTGATATCATTTTTACTTCTTCAGTAAAAACTGAATATTTTCCTTCCAAATAGGAATTTTGACCAAAAAATAGACTTTTTGTGTAGGGGACGATATTTCTAAATATAAAAACGAAATTCGAAACTTATACCTAACTTATATCGCCTGAAAATGGATCTTGAAAATACCGAATGTTTAAATCGATTTTTCTACCATTTCCCGTTGTTTTTTCACGTTTTTAAGCTTATTTTGATATCATTTTTACTTCTTCAGTAAAAATTGAATATTTTCCTTCCAAATAGGAATTTTGACCAAAAAATAGACTTTTTGTGTAGGGGACGATATTTCTAAATATAAAAACGAAATCCGAAACTTATACATAACTTATATCGCCTGAAAATAGATCTTGAAAATACCGAATGTTTAAATCAATTTTTCTACCATTTCCCGTTGTTTTTTCACGATTTTAAGCTTATCTTGATATCATTTTTACTTCTTCAGTAAAAACTGAATATTTTCCTTCCAAATAGGAATTTTGACCAAAAAATTGGGGATTTGTGTAGGGGACGATATTTCTAAATATAAAAACGAAATCCGAAACTTATACCTAACTTATATCGCCTGAAAATGGATTTTGAAAATACCGAATTTTTAAATCGATTTTTCTACCATTTCCCGCTGTTTTTTTATGTTTTTAAGCTTATTTTGCTGTCATTTTTACTTCTTCAGTAAAAACTGAATATTTTCCTTCCAAATAGGAATTTTGACCAAAAAATTGGGTTTTTGTGTAGGGGACGATATTTCTAAATATAAAAACGAAATCCGAAACTTATACCTAACTTATATCGCCTGAAAATGGATTTTGAAAATACCGAATGTTTAAATCGATTTTTCTACCATTTCCCGTTGTTTTTTCACGATTTTAAGCTTATTTTGATATCATTTTTACTTCTTCAGTAAAAACTGAATATTTTCCTTCCAAATAGGAATTTTGACCAAAAAATAGACTTTTTGTGTAGGGGACGATATTTCTAAATATAAAAACGAAATTCGAAACTTATACCTAACTTATATCGCCTGAAAATGGATCTTGAAAATACCGAATGTTTAAATCGATTTTTCTACCATTTCCCGTTGTTTTTTCACGTTTTTAAGCTTATTTTGATATCATTTTTACTTCTTCAGTAAAAATTGAATATTTTCCTTCCAAATAGGAATTTTGACCAAAAAATAGACTTTTTGTGTAGGGGACGATATTTATAAAAACGAAATCCGAAACTTATACCTAACTTATATCACCTGAAAATGGATCTTGAAAATACCGAATGTTTAAATCGATTTTTCTACCATTTCCCGTTGTTTATTCACGATTTTAAGCTTATTTTGATATAATTTTTACTTCTTCAGTAAAAACTGAATATTTTCCTTCCAAATAGTAATTTTGACCAAAAAATTTGGGGTTTTGTGTAGGGGACGATATTTCTAAATATAAAAACGAAATCCGAAACTTATACCTAACTTATATCGCCTGAAAATGGATTTTGAAAATACCGAATGTTTAAATCGATTTTTCTACCATTTCCCGCTGTTTTTTTATGTTTTTAAGCTTATTTTGCTATCATTTTTACTTCTTCAGTAAAAACTGAATGTTTTCCTTCCAAATAGGAATTTTGACCAAAATATAGACTTTTTGTGTAGGGGACGATAGTTCTAAATATAAAAACGAAATCCGAAACTTATAACTAACTTATATCGCCTGAAAATGGATTTTGAAAATACCGAATGTTTAAATTGCTTTTTCTACCATTTCCCGTTGTTTTTTCACGATTTTAAGCTTATTTTGATATCATTTTTACTTCTTCAGTAAAAACTGAATATTTTCCTACAAATAGGAATTTTGACCAAAAAATAGACTTTTTGTGTAGGGGACGATATTTCTAAATATAAAAACGAAATTCGGAACTTACACCTAACTTATATCGCCTGAAAATGGATCTTGAAAATACCGAATGTTTAAATCGATTTTTCTACCATTTCCCGTTGTTTATTCACGATTTTAAGCTTATTTTGATATCATTTTTACTTCTTCAGTAAAAATTGAATATTTTCCTTCCAAATAGGAATTTTGACCAAAAAATAGACTTTTTGTGTAGGGGACGATATTTCTAAATATAAAAACGAAATCCGAAACTTATACATAACTTATATCGCCTGAAAATGGATTTTGAAAATACCGAATATTTAAATCGATTTTTCTACCATTTCCCGTTGTTTTTTCACGATTTTAAGCTTATTTTGATATCATTTTTACTTCTTCAGTAAAAACTGAATATTTTCCTTCCAAATAGGAATTTTGACCAAAAAATTGGGGTTTTGTGTAGGGGATGATATTTCTAAATATAAAAACGAAATCCGAAACTTATACCTAACTTATATCGCCTGAAAATGGATTTTGAAAATACCAAATTTTTAAATCGATTTTTCTACCATTTCCCGCTGTTTTTTTATGTTTTTAAGCTTATTTTGCTGTCATTTTTACTTCTTCATTAAAAACTGAATATTTTCCTTCCAAATAGGAATTTTGACCAAAATATTGGGTTTTTGTGTAGGGGACGATATTTCTAAATATAAAAACGAAATTCGAAACTTACACTAACTTATATCGCCTGAAAATGGATTTTGAAAATACCGAATGTTTAAATCGATTTTTTCTACCATTTCCCGTTGTTTATTCACGATTTTAAGCTTATTTTGATATCATTTTTACTTCTTCAGTAAAAATTGAATATTTTCCTTCCAAATAGGAATTTTGACCAAAAAATAGACTTTTTGTGTAGGGGACGATATTTCTAAATATAAAAACGAAATCCGAAACTTATACATAACTTATATCGCCTGAAAATGGATTTTGAAAATACCGAATATTTAAATCGATTTTTCTACCATTTCCCGTTGTTTTTTCACGACTTTAAGCTTATTTTGATATCATTTTTACTTCTTCAGTAAAAACTGAATATTTTCCTTCCAAATAGGAATTTTGACCAAAAAATTGGGGTTTTGTGTAGGGGACGATATTTCTAAATATAAAAACGAAATCCGAAACTTATACCTAACTTATATCGCCTGAAAATGGATTTTGAAAATACCGAATTTTTAAATCGATTTTTCTACCATTTCCCGTTGTTTATTCACGATTTTAAGCTTATTTTGATATCATTTTTACTTCTTCAGTAAAAATTGAATATTTGCCTTCCAAATAGGAATTTTGACCAAAAAATAGACTTTTTGTGTAGAGGACGATATTTCTAAATATAAAAACGAAATCCGAAACTTATACATAACTTATATCGCCTGAAAATGGATTTTGAAAATACCGAATATTTAAATTGATTTTTCTACCATTTCCCGTTGTTTTTTCACGATTTTAAGCTTATTTTGATATCATTTTTACTTCTTCAGTAAAAACTGAATATTTTCCTTCCAAATAGGAATTTTTACAAAAAAATAGACTTTTTGTGTAGGGGACGATATTTCTAAATATAAAAACGAAATTCTAAACTTACACCTAACTTATATCGCCTGAAAATGGATCTTGAAAATACCGAATGTTTAAATCGATTTTTCTACCATTTCCCGTTGTTTTTTCACGTTTTTAAGCTTTTTTTGATATCATTTTTACTTCTTCAGTAAAAATTGAATATTTTCCTTCCAAATAGGAATTTTGACCAAAAAATAGACTTTTTGTGTAGGGGACGATATTTATAAAAACGAAATCCGAAACTGATACCTAACTTATATCACCTGAAAATGGATCTTGAAAATACCGAATGTTTAAATCGCTTTTTCTACCATTTCCCGTTGTTTATTCACGATTTTAAGCTTATTGTGATATAATTTTTACTTCTTCAGTAAAAACTGAATATTTTCCTTCCAAAAGGTAATTTTGACCAAAAAATTGACTTTTTGTGTAGGGGACGATATTTATAAAAACGAAATCCGAAACTTATACCTAACTTATATCACCTGAAAATGGATCTTGAAAATACCGAATGTTTAAATCGATTTTTCTACCATTTCCCGTTGTTTATTCACGATTTTAAGCTTATTGTGATATAATTTTTACTTCTTCAGTAAAAACTGAATATTTTCCTTCCAAATAGTAATTTTGACCAAAAAATTGGGGTTTTGTGTAGGGGACGATATTTCTAAATATAAAAACGAAATCCGAAACTTATATCTAACTTATATCGCCTGAAAATGGATTTTGAAAATACCGAATGTTTAAATCGATTTTTCTACCATTTCCCGCTGTTTTTTTATGTTTTTAAGCTTATTTTGCTATCATTTTTACTTCTTCAGTAAAAACTGAATGTTTTCCTTCCAAATAGGAATTTTGACCAAAATATAGACTTTTTGTGTAGGGGACGATAGTTCTAAATATAAAAACGAAATCCGAAACTTATAACTAACTTATATCGCCTGAAAATGGATTTTGAAAATACCGAATGTTTAAATTGATTTTTCTACCATTTCCCGTTGTTTTTACACGATTTTAAGCTTATTTTGATATCATTTTTACTTCTTCAGTAAAAACTGAATATTTTCCTTCCAAATAGGAATTTTGACCAAAAAATAGACTTTTTGTGTAGGGGACGATATTTCTAAATATAAAAACGAAATTCGAAACTTACACCTAACTTATATCGCCTGAAAATGGATCTTGAAAATACCGAATGTTTAAATCGATTTTTCTACCATTTCCCGTTGTTTATTCACGATTTTAAGCTTATTTTGATATCATTTTTACTTCTTCAGTAAAAATTGAATATTTTCCTTCCAAATAGGAATTTTGACCAAAAAATAGACTTTTTGTGTAGGGGACGATATTTCTAAATATAAAAACGAAATCCGAAACTTATACATAACTTATATCGCCTGAAAATGGATTTTGAAAATACCGAATATTTAAATCGATTTTTCTACCATTTCCCGTTGTTTTTTCACGATTTTAAGCTTATTTTGATATCATTTTTACTTCTTCAGTAAAAACTGAATATTTTCCTTCCAAATAGGAATTTTGACCTAAAAATTGGGGTTTTGTGTAGGGGACGATATTTCTAAATATAAAACCGAAATCCGAAACTTATACCTAACTTATATCGCCTGAAAATGGATTTTGAAAATACCGAATTTTTAAATCGATTTTGCTACCATTTCCCGCTGTTTTTTTATGTTTTTAAGCCTATTTTGCTGTCATTTTAACTTCTTCATTAAAAACTGAATATTTTCCTTCCAAATAGGAATTTTGACCAAAATATTGGGTTTTTGTGTAGGGGACGATATTTCTAAATATAAAAACGAAATTCGAAACTTACACCTTACTTATATCGCCTGAAAATGGATCTTGAAAATACCGAATGTTTAAATCGATTTTTCTACCATTTCCCGTTGTTTTTTCACGATTTTAAGCTTATTTTGATATCATTTTTACTTCTTCAGTAAAAACTGAATATTTTCCTTCCAAATAGGAATTTTGACAAAAAATAGACTTTTTGTGTAGGGAACGATATTTCTAAATATAAAAACGAAATTCGAAACTTACACCTAACTTATATCGCCTGAAAATGGATCTTGAAAATACCGAATGTTTAAATCGATTTTTCTACCATTTCCCGTTGTTTATTCACGATTTTAAGCTTATTTTGATATCATTTTTACTTCTTCAGTAAAAATTGAATATTTTCCTTCCAAATAGGAATTTTGACCAAAAAATAGACTTTTTGTGTAGGGGACGATATTTCTAAATATAAAAACGAAATCCGAAACTTATACATAACTTATATCGTCTGAAAATGGATTTTGAAAATACCGAATATTTAAATCGATTTTTCTACCATTTCCCGTTGTTTTTTCACGACTTTAAGCTTATTTTGATATCATTTTTACTTCTTCAGTAAAAACTGAATATTTTCCTTCCAAATAGGAATTTTGACCAAAAAATTGGGGTTTTGTGTAGGGGACGATATTTCTAAATATAAAAACGAAATCCGAAACTTATACCTAACTTATATCGCCTGAAAATGGATTTTGAAAATACCGAATTTTTAAATCGATTTTTCTACCATTTCCCGTTGTTTATTCACGATTTTAAGCTTATTTTGATATCATTTTTACTTCTTCAGTAAAAATTGAATATTTTCCTTCCAAATAGGAATTTTGACCAAAAAATAGACTTTTTGTGTAGGGGACGATATTTCTAAATATAAAAACGAAATCCGAAACTTATACATAACTTATATCGCCTGAAAATGTATTTTGAAAATACCGATTATTTAAATTGATTTTTCTACCATTTCCCGTTGTTTTTTCACGATTTTAAGCTTATTTTGATATCATTTTTACTTCTTCAGTAAAAACTGAATATTTTCCTTCCAAATAGGAATTTTGACCAAAAAATAGACTTTTTGTGTAGGGGACGATATTTCTAAATATAAAAACGAAATTCTAAACTTACACCTAACTTATATCGCCTGAAAATGGATCTTGAAAATACCGAATGTTTAAATCGATTTTTCTACCATTTCCCGTTGTTTTTTCACGTTTTTAAGCTTATTTTGATATCATTTTTACTTCTTCAGTAAAAACTGAATATTTTCCTTCCAAATAGGAATTTTGACCAAAATATAGACTTTTTGTGTAGGGGACGATATTTCTAAATATAAAAACGAAATCCGAAACTTATACCTAACTTATATCGCCTGAAAATGGATTTTAAAAATACCGAATGTTTAAATCGATTTTTCTACCATTTCCCGTTGTTTTTTCATGTTTTTAAGCTTATTTTGCTATCATTTTTACTTCTTCAGTAAAAACTGAGTATTTTCCTTCCAAATAGGAATTTTGACCAAAAAATTGGGGTTTTGTGTAGGGGACGATATTTCTAAATATAAAAACGAAATCCGAAACTTATACCTAACTTATATCGCCTGAAAATGGATTTTGAAAATACCGAATGTTTAAATCGATTTTTCTACCATTTCCCGTTGTTTTTTCATGTTTTTAAGCTTATTTTGATATCATTTTTACTTCTTCAGTAAAAACTGAATATTTTCCTTCCAAATAGGAATTTTGACCAAAAAATAGACTTTTTGTGTAGGGGACGATATTTCTAAATATAAAAACGAAATTCTAAACTTACACCTAACTTATATCGCCTGAAAATGGATCTTGAAAATACCGAATGTTTAAATCGATTTTTCTACCATTTCCCGTTGTTTTTTCACGTTTTTAAGCTTATTTTGATATCATTTTTACTTCTTCAGTAAAAACTGAATATTTTCCTTCCAAATAGGAATTTTGACCAAAATATAGACTTTTTGTGTAGGGGACGATATTTCTAAATATAAAAACGAAATCCGAAACTTATACCTAACTTATATCGCCTGAAAATGGATTTTAAAAATACCGAATGTTTAAATCGATTTTTCTACCATTTCCCGTTGTTTTTTTATGTTTTTAAGCTTATTTTGCTATCATTTTTACTTCTTCAGTAAAAACTGAATATTTTCCTTCCAAATAGGAATTTTGACCAAAAAATAGACTTTTTGTGTAGGAGACGATATTTCTAAATATAAAAACGAAATTCTAAACTTACACCTAACTTATATCGCCTGAAAATGGATCTTGAAAATACCGAATGTTTAAATCGATTTTTCTACCATTTCCCGTTGTTTTTTTACGTTTTTAAGCTTATTTTGATATCATTTTTACTTCTTCAGTAAAAACTGAATATTTTCCTTCCAAATAGGAATTTTGACCAAAAAATAGAATTTTTGTGTTAGGTTACGATATTTCTAAATATCAAAACGAAATCCGAAAGTTATACCTAACTTATATCACCTGAAAATGGATCTTGAAAATACCGAATGTTTAAATCGATTTTTCTACCATTTCCCGTTGTTTATTCACGATTTTAAGCTTATTTTGATATCATTTTTACTTCTTCAGTAAAAACTGAATATTTTCCTTCCAAATAGGAATTTTGACCAAAATATAGCCTTTTTGTGTAGGGGACGATAGTTCTAAATATAAAAACGAAATCCGAAACTTATACCTAACTTATATCGCCTGAAAATGGATTTTGAAAATACCGAATGTTTAAATCGATTTTTCTACCATTTCCCGTTGTTTATTCACGATTTTAAGCTTATTTTGATATCATTTTTACTTCTTCAGTAAAAACTGAATATTTTCCTTCCAAATAGGAATTTTGACCAAAATATAGCCTTTTTGTGTAGGGGACGATAGTTCTAAATATAAAAACGAAATCCGAAACTTATACCTAACTTATATCGCCTGAAAATGGATTTTAAAAATACCGAATGTTTAAATCGATTTTTCTACCATTTCCCGTTGTTTTTTTATGTTTTTAAGCTTATTTTGCTATCATTTTTACTTCTTCAGTAAAAACTGAATATTTTCCTTCCAAATAGGAATTTTGACCAAAAAATAGACTTTTTGTGTAGGGGACGATATTTCTAAATATAAAAACGAAATTCTAAACTTACACCTAACTTATATCGCCTGAAAATGGATCTTGAAAATACCGAATGTTTAAATCGATTTTTCTACCATTTCCCGTTGTTTTTTTACGATTTTAAGCTTATTTTGATATCATTTTTACTTCTTCAGTAAAAACTGAATATTTTCCTTCCAAATAGGAATTTTGACCAAAAAATAGACTTTTTGTGTAGGGGACGATATTTCTAAATATAAAAACGAAATCCGAAACTTATACCTAACTTATATCGCCTGAAAATGGATTTTGAAAATACCGAATGTTTAAATCGATTTTTCTACCATTTCCCGTTGTTTTTTCATGTTTTTAAGCTTATTTTGCTATCATTTTTACTTCTTCAGTAAAAACTGAATATTTTTCTTCCAAATAGGAATTTTGTGAAAAAAAATTGGGTTTTTGTGTAGGGGACGATATTTCTAAATATAAAAACGAAATCCGAAACTTATACATAACTTATATCGCCTGAAAATAGATTTTGAAAATACCGAATGTTTAAATCGATTTTTCTACCATTTCCTGTTGTTTTTTCACGATTTTAAGCTTATTTTGATATCATTTTATATCACTTCTTCATTGATATCTGTTCTTCAGTAAAAACTGAATATTTTCCTTCCAAATAGGAATTTTGACCAAAAAATAGAATTTTTGTGTTAGGTTACGATATTTCTAAATATCAAAACGAAATCCGAAAGTTATACCTAACTTATATCACCTGAAAATGGATCTTGAAAATACCGAATGTTTAAATCGATTTTTCTACCATTTCCCGTTGTTTATTCACGATTTTAAGCTTATTTTGATATCATTTTTACTTCTTCAGTAAAAACTGAATATTTTCCTTCCAAATAGGAATTTTGACCAAAATATAGCCTTTTTGTGTAGGGGACGATAGTTCTAAATATAAAAACGAAATCCGAAACTTATACCTAACTTATATCGCCTGAAAATGGATTTTGAAAATACCGAAAATTTAAATCGATTTTTCTACCATTTCCCGTTGTTTTTTCACGATTTTAAGCTTATTTTGATATCATTTTATATCACTTCTTCATTGATATCTGTTCTTCAGTAAAAACTGAATATTTTCCTTCCAAATAGGAATTTTGACCAAAAAATAGACTTTTTGTGTAGGGGACGATATTTCTAAATATAAAAACGAAATCCGAAACTTATACATAACTTATATCGCCTGAAAATAGATTTTGAAAATACCGAATGTTTAAATCGATTTTTCTACCATTTCCTGTTGTTTTTTCACGATTTTAAGCTTATTTTGATATCATTTTATATCACTTCTTCATTGATATCTGTTCTTCAGTAAAAACTGAATATTTTCCTTCCAAATAGGAATTTTGACCAAAAAATAGAATTTTTGTGTTAGGTTACGATATTTCTAAATATCAAAACGAAATCCGAAAGTTATACCTAACTTATATCACCTGAAAATGGATCTTGAAAATACCGAATGTTTAAATCGATTTTTCTACCATTTCCCGTTGTTTATTCACGATTTTAAGCTTATTTTGATATAATTTTTACTTCTTCAGTAAAAACTGAATATTTTCCTTCCAAATAGGAATTTTGACCAAAATATAGCCTTTTTGTGTAGGGGACGATAGTTCTAAATATAAAAACGAAATCCGAAACTTATACCTAACTTATATCGCCTGAAAATGGATTTTGAAAATACCGAATATTTAAATCGATTTTTCTACCATTTCCCGTTGTTTTTTCACGATTTTAAGCTTATTTTGATATCATTTTTACTTCTTCAGTAAAAACTGAATATTTTCCTTCCAAATAGGAATTTTGACCAAAAAATAGACTTTTTGTGTAGGGGACGATATATCTAAATATAAAAACGAAATCCGAAACTTATACATAACTTATATCGCCTGAAAATAGATTTTGAAAATACCGAATGTTTAAATCGATTTTTCTACCATTTCCTGTTGTTTTTTCACGATTTTAAGCTTATTTTGATATCATTTTATATCACTTCTTCATTGATATCTGTTCTTCAGTAAAAACTGAATATTTTCCTTCCAAATAGGAATTTTGACCAAAAAATAGAATTTTTGTGTTAGGTTACGATATTTCTAAATATCAAAACAAAATCCGAAAGTTATACCTAACTTATATCACCTGAAAATGGATCTTGAAAATACCGAATGTTTAAATCGATTTTTCTACCATTTCCCGTTGTTTATTCACGATTTTAAGCTTATTTTGATATAATTTTTACTTCTTCAGTAAAAACTGAATATTTTCCTTCCAAATAGGAATTTTGACCAAAATATAGCCTTTTTGTGTAGGGGGACGATAGTTCTAAATATAAAAACGAAATCCGAAACTTATACCTAACTTATATCGCCTGAAAATGGATTTTGAAAATACCGAATATTTAAATCGATTTTTCTACCATTTCCCGTTGTTTTTTCACGATTTTAAGCTTATTTTGATATCATTTCCTAACACAAAATTAGGAATTTAAGCTTATTTTGATATCATTTCATCGTAACCTAACACAAAAAATAGAATTTTTGTATTAGGTTACGATATTTCTAAATATAAAAACGAAATCCGAAAGTTATACCTAACTTATATCACCTGAAAATGGGTCTTGAAAGTACCGAATGTTTAAATCGATTTTGCTACCATTTCCCGTTGTTTTTTCACGATTTTAAGCTTATTTTGATATCATTTTTACTTCTTCAGTAAAAACTGAATGTTTTCCTTCAAATAGGAATTTCGACCAAAAAATAGAATTTTTGTGTTAGGTTACGATATTTCTAAATATAAAAACGAAATCCGAAAGTTATACCTAACTTATATCACCTGATAATGGATCTTGAAAATACCGAATGTTTAAATCGATTTTTCTACCATTTCCCGTTGTTTATTCACGATTTTAAGCTTATTTTGATATAATTTTTACTTCTTCAGTAAAAACTGAATATTTTCCTTCCAAATAGGAATTTGACCAAAAATATAGCCTTTTTGTGTAGGGGGCGATAGTTCTAAATATAAAAACGAAATCCGAAACTTATACCTAACTTATATCGCCTGAAAATGGATTTTGTAAATACCGAATATTTAAATCGATTTTTCTACCATTTCCCGTTGTTTTTTCACGATTTTAAGCTTATTTTGATATCATTTTTACTTCTTCAGTAAAAACTGAATATTTTCCTTCCAAATAGGAATTTTGACCAAAATATAGATTTTTTGTGTAGGGGACGATATTTCTAAATATAAAAACGAAATCCGAAACTTATACATAACTTATATCGCCTGAAAATAGATTTTGAAAATACCGAATGTTTAAATCGATTTTTCTACCATTTCCTGTTGTTTTTTCACGATTTTAAGCTTATTTTGATATCATTTTATATCACTTCTTCATTGATATCTGTTCTTCAGTAAAAACTGAATATTTTCCTTCCAAATAGGAATTTTGACCAAAAAATAGAATTTTTGTGTTAGGTTACGATATTTCTAAATATCAAAACGAAATCCGAAAGTTATACCTAACTTATATCACCTGAAAATGGATCTTGAAAATACCGAATGTTTAAATCGATTTTTCTACCATTTCCCGTTGTTTATTCACGATTTTAAGCTTATTTTGATATAATTTTTACTTCTTCAGTAAAAACTGAATATTTTCCTTCCAAATAGGAATTTTGACCAAAATATAGCCTTTTTGCGTAGGGGACGATAGTTCTAAATATAAAAACGAAATCCGAAACTTATACCTAACTTAAATCGCCTGAAAATGGATTTGAAAATACCGAATATTTAAATCGATTTTTCTATCATTTCCCGTTGTTTTTTCACGATTTTAAGCTTATTTTGATATCATTTCCTAACACAAAATTAGGAATTTAAGCTTATTTTGATATCATTTCATCGTAACCTAACACAAAAAATAGAATTTTTGTATTAGGTTACGATATTTCTAAATATAAAAACGAAATCCGAAAGTTATACCTAACTTATATCACCTGAAAATGGATCTTGAAAGTACCGAATGTTTAAATCGATTTTGCTACCATTTCCGTTGTTTTTTCACGATTTTAAGCTTATTTTGATATAATTTTTACTTCTTCAGTAAAAACTGAATGTTTTCCTTCCAAATAGGAATTTCGACCAAAAAATAGAATTTTTGTGTTAGGTTACGATATTTCTAAATATAAAAACGAATTCCGAAAGTTATACCTAACTTATTTCACCTGATAATGGATCTTGAAAATACCGAATGTTTAAATCGATTTTTCTACCATTTCCCGTTGTTTATTCACGATTTTAAGCTTATTTTGATATAATTTTTACTTCTTCAGTAAAACTGAATATTTTCCTTCCAAATAGGAATTTTGACCAAAATATAGCCTTTTTGTGTAGGGGACGATAGTTCTAAATATAAAAACGAAATCCGAAACTTATACCTAACTTATATCGCCTGAAAATGGATTTTGAAAATACCGAATATTTAATTCGATTTTTCTACCATTTCCCGTTGTTTTTCACGATTTTAAGCTTATTTTGATATCATTTCCTAACACAAAATTAGGAATTCAAGCTTATTTTGATATCATTTCATCGTAACCTAACACAAAAAATAGAATTTTTGTATTAGGTTACGATATTTCTAAATATAAAACGAAATCCGAAAGTTATACCTAACTTATATCACCTGAAAATGGATCTTGAAAATACGAATGTTTAAATCGATTTTGCTACCATTTCCAGTAGTTTTTTCACGATTTTAAGCTTATATGATATCATTTTTACTTCTTCAGTAAAAACTGAATGTTTTCCTTCCAAATAGGAATTTCGACCAAAAATAGAATTTTTGTGTTAGGTTACGATATTTCTAAATATAAAAACGAAATCCGAAAGTTATACCTAACTTATATCGCCTGAAAATGGATTTTGTAAATACCGAATGTTTAAATCGATTTTTCTACCATTTCCCGCTGTTTTTTTATGTTTTTAAGCTTATTTTGATATCATTTTTACTTCTTCAGTAAAAACTGAATATTTTCCTTCCAAATAGGAATTTTGACCAAAAAATAGACTTTTTGTGTAGGGGACGATATTTCTAAATATAAAAACGAAATCCGAAACTTATACATAACTTATATCGCCTGAAAATAGATTTTGAAAATACCGAATGTTTAAATCGATTTTTCTACCATTTCCTGTTGTTTTTTCACGATTTTAAGTTTTTTTTGATATCATTTTATATCACTTCTTCATTGATATCTGTTCTTCAGTAAAAACTGAATATTTTCCTTCCAAATAGGAATTTTGACCAAAAAATAGAATTTTTGTGTTAGGTTACGATATTTCTAAATATCAAAACGAAATCCGAAAGTTATACCTAACTTATATCACCTGAAAATGGATCTTGAAAATACCGAATGTTTAAATCGATTTTTCTACCATTTCCCGTTGTTTATTCACGATTTTAAGCTTATTTTGATATAATTTTCACTTCTTCAGTAAAAACTGAATATTTTCCTTCCAAATAGGAATTTTGACCAAAATATAGCCTTTTTGTGTAGGGGACGATAGTTCTAAATATAAAAACGAAATCCGAAACTTTATACCTAACTTATATCGCCTGAAAATGGATTTTGAAAATACCGAATATTTAAATCGATTTTTCTACCATTTCCCGTTGTTTTTTCACGATTTTAAGCTTATTTTGATATCATTTTTACTTCTTCAGTAAAAACTGAATATTTTCCTTCCAAATAGGAATTTTGACCAAAAAATAGACTTTTTGTGTAGGGGACGATATTTCTAAATATAAAAACGAAATCCGAAACTTATGCATAACTTATATCGCCTGAAAATAGATTTTGAAAATACCGAATGTTTAAATCGATTTTTCTACCATTTCCTGTTGTTTTTTCACGATTTTAAGCTTATTTTGATATCATTTTATATCACTTCTTCATTGATATCTGTTCTTCAGTAAAAACTGAATATTTCCTTCCAAATAGGAATTTTGACCAAAAAATAGAATTTTTGTGTTAGGTTACGATATTTCTAAATATCAAAACGAAATCCGAAAGTTTTTGAATATTTTCCTTCCAAATAGGAATTTTGACCAAAAAATAGACTTTTTGTGTAGGGGACGATATTTCTAAATATAAAAACGAATCCGAAACTTATACATAACTTATATCGCCTGAAAATAGATTTTGAAAATACCGAATGTTTAAATCGATTTTCTACCATTTCTGTTGTTTTTTCACGATTTTAAGCTTATTTTGATATCATTTTATATCACTTCTTCATTGATATCTGTTCTTCAGTAAAAACTGAATATTTTCCTTCCAAATAGGAATTTTGACCAAAAAATAGAATTTTTGTGTTAGGTTACGATATTTCTAAATATCAAAACGAAATCCGAAAGTTATACCTAACTTATATCACCTGAAAATGGATCTTGAAATACCGAATGTTTAAATCGATTTTTCTACCATTTCCCGTTGTTTATTCACGATTTTAAGCTTATTTTGATATAATTTTTACTTCTTCAGTAAAAACTGAATATTTTCCTTCCAAATAGGAATTTTGACCAAAAAATAGACTTTTTGTGTAGGGGACGATATTTCTAAATATAAAAACGAAATCCGAAAGTTATACCTAACTTATATCACCTGAAAATGATCTTGAAAGTACCGAATGTTTAAATCGATTTTGCTACCATTTCCCGTTGTTTTTTCACGATTTTAAGCTTATTTTGATATCATTTTTACTTCTTCAGTAAAACTGAATGTTTTCCTTCCAAATAGGAATTTCGACCAAAAATAGAATTTTTGTGTTAGGTGACGATATTTCTAAATATAAAAACGAAATCCGAAAGTTATACCTAACTTATATCACCTGATAATGGATCTTGAAAATACCGAATGTTTAAATCGATTTTTCTACCATTTCCCGTTGTTTATTCACGATTTTAAGCTTATTTTGATATAATTTTTACTTCTTCAGTAAAAACTGAATATTTTCCTTCCAAATAGGAATTTTGACCAAAATATAGCCTTTTTGTGTAGGGGACGATAGTTCTAAATATAAAAACGAATCCGAAACTTATACCTAACTTATATCGCCTGAAAATGGATTTTGAAAATACCGAATATTTAAATCGATTTTTCTACCATTTCCCGTTGTTTTTTCACGATTTTAAGCTTATTTTGATATCATTTCCTAACACAAAATTAGGAATTCAAGCTTATTTTGATATCATTTCATCGTAACCTAACACAAAAAAAGAATTTTTGTATTAGGTTACGATATTTCTAAATATAAAAACGAAATCCGAAAGTTATACCTAACTTATATCACCTGAAAATGGATCTTGAAAATACCGAATGTTTAAATCGATTTTGCTACCATTTCCAGTAGTTTTTTCACGATTTTAAGCTTATTTTGATATCATTTTTACTTCTTCAGTAAAAACTGAATGTTTTCCTTCAAATAGGAATTTCGACCAAAAAATAGAATTTTTGTGTTAGGTTACGATATTTCTAAATATAAAAACGAAATCCGAAAGTTATACCTAACTTATATCGCCTGAAAATGGATTTTGAAAATACCGAATGTTTAAATCGATTTTTCTACCATTTCCCGCTGTTTTTTTATGTTTTTAAGCTTATTTTGATATCATTTTTACTTCTTCAGTAAAAACTGAATATTTTCCTTCCAAATAGGAATTTTGACCAAAAAATAGACTTTTTGTGTAGGGGACGATATTTCTAAATATAAAAACGAAATCCGAAACTTATACATAACTTATATCGCCTGAAAATAGATTTTGAAAATACCGAATGTTTAAATCGATTTTTCTACCATTTCCTGTTGTTTTTTCACGATTTTAAGCTTATTTTGATATCATTTTATATCACTTCTTCATTGATATCTGTTCTTCAGTAAAAACTGAATATTTTCCTTCCAAATAGAATTTTGACCAAAAAATAGAATTTTTGTGTTAGGTTACGATATTTCTAAATATAAAAACGAAATCCGAAAGTTATACCTAACTTATATCGCCTGAAAATGGATTTTGAAAATACCGAATGTTTAAAATCGATTTTTCTACCATTTCCCGCTGTTTTTTTATGTTTTAAGCTTATTTTGATATAATTTTTACTTCTTCAGTAAAAACTGAATATTTTCCTTCCAAATAGGAATTTTGACCAAAATATAGCCTTTTTGTGTAGGGGACGATAGTTCTAAATATAAAAACGAAATCCGAAACTTATACCTAACTTATATCGCCTGAAAATGAAAATACCGAATATTTAAATCGATTTTTCTACCATTTCCCGTTGTTTTTTCACGATTTTAAGCTTATTTTGATATCATTTCCTAACACAAAATTAGGAATTTAAGCTTATTTTGATATCATTTCATCGTAACCTAACACAAAAATAGAATTTTTGTATTAGGTTACGATATTTCTAAATTTAAAAACGAAATCCGAAAGTTATACCTAACTTATATCACCTGAAAATGGATCTTGAAAATACCGAATGTTTAAATCGATTTTGCTACCATTTCCCGTTGTTTTTTCACGATTTTAAGCTTATTTTGATATCATTTTTACTTCTTCAGTAAAAACTGAATGTTTTCCTTCCAAATAGGAATTTCGACCAAAAAATAGAATTTTTGTATTAGGTTACGATATTTCTAAATATAAAAACGAAATCCGAAAGTTATACCTAACTTATATCACCTGAAAATGGATCTTGAAAATACCGAATGTTTAAATCGATTTGCTACC